>CAMAPF010001062.1:0-1351644 GCA_945859915.1 Cuscuta epithymum | reverse complement strand
AGGTTGTATGCATCCATGGTATTGTCCGGGATTTCCCTCTCATGTGGGAATCGGAGCCCGAAATGTTCGGCAAAATCACGTCTCGTTATAGTGTGTTCGGTGTTCATCAACCGAAACGTGATTGTGTCATCATAAAAATGATTTTCATCCAACGCAAACTTGGCCGAGCTCAAGAATTCATATATGAATCTCTCATTACAATTATATTGCAAGTTAAAAATCAAAGCCATATGCAATTCATCAAATAACTCTCTCATACCATCCAACAAACCAAGAGAAGTAAGAGCTTCATGGCATAAGAAACGTGAAGGAATGACTTGCCTTTTTAGCATGGCTACAAATCGCTTTCGATGATCCCCCGGGCCAAATTGAACATCCTCATAGCCTCGAATAGGTCCCCTTGTGTTAGAGCTCTCCGGTTGGTTCCTCTTTGGTGCCATTTTGAGCAAATCTTGAGTATAGGTTCGGACTTGGGGTTTGGGGGTAGGGTTTCGGAGTTTTGGAAATAGGGAGAGAGGGTGAGATTGATTGGTATGAGGTTGTAGAGGGGAGTGAGGGGAGTGTTTTGGTGGTGGTTTGATGGAATTTGGTTGAGTTTTGGTTGAGTTATGGGAGAAATAAGGTTTGAAAATGGAGTTTTTAGAGAGAGAGTTCGAGTTTGGGGTAGGAGCTTTGGAGAAGATGAACTGATTTCGGCTCAAAAGTGTGTTTAAAACTCGTGTACCTGATCGGGTACCCCGATTACTCGATCGGGTATGCCTCTGTTTGTTCTTGTTTCGGGATTGGGCTCGATCGAGTATACCCCGTACTCGATCGAGTTTTCCTCGCCGTAGGATTTTCCGTAAATATACTCGATCGAGTATATTAATATACCCGATCGGGTATAGCCCTCTTTTTTCAAAAATGGTTCCAGGGATGTGTCTCCGATCGAGTATGGGGTATACTCGATCGGTTTTTCCTCGCCGTAGGATTTTTTGGAAATATACTTGATCGAGTATATTAATATACCCGATTGGGTATGGCGTCGGAATTTCAGATTGGCTCCAGGGGTCGAGTACCCGATCGAGTATGAGGTATACCCGATCGGGTATTCGATCATTTTTTCTTCTTCTGGTCGATCGAGTATGGGGTACTCGATCCCAATTCTTTCTGTTTTTTTACCTTATACCCGACCGAGTAGGACTTTTACTCGATCGGGTATATTACCCTGGAATTTTGTTTCGCCCATTTTAATCCTCTTTTCGGCATGGATCCGACCGGGTAACTGATGATGACCGATCGGGGGTTTCCTCAGGTTTTTAAAATATGATTTTCCCCTTATTTTCTTTTGAGAATTTCCTCCCATTTTCTCAAAGTTGACATTCAAAATAAAAGAAAAGACAAAGAATGCGTACCTTAGCATGGGTTGCCTCCCAAGAAGCGCCTTAGTTAACGTCGCGGCACGACGTTTATTTTTATTCCATTTTTGGTTTATGTGGGATCATGAACATCCCTTTGGCTTTCAACGGCCTTGTTTGGCCATGTGTCCATTTTATTTTTCAACCTTTTCCAGTAAGGCCGAATTTTTGTTCTCATTATCACTTCATCTGCTGGTGGATTTAGTTCATATTTTTTTAGCTCCCTCCCAATTAAAGATGATTCCCCATGTTTACTTTCTTCTTTTCCTTGAGAGATTGGGATTTTAACAGATTCCTTCAAAAACTTTGGTTCTTGTGGTTCAAAAACATTTAAAGAACAAAGAGATTGATCTTTAATTTGTTTTTTCGTAGAGTCAAAGATATTGAACTCTACTTTTTGGTCATCGAACTCTAAAGTTAATGAACCACTAGACACGTCAATTTTTGTTTTTGCGGTTTTCAAGAAAGGTCTTCCCAAAAGGATGGGTGTTGTTTGGTCATCATTTCTCATTTCAAGGACATAGAAGTCAACAGGGAAAACCAAATTTTCTACTTCTACTAGCACGTCTTCTATTATACCTTTTGGGTATGTATCAGATCGATCCGCTAGTTGAATCACTACACCAGTTTGATGTAGCGGGCCGAGTTGTAAGGATTTATATAGAGAGTAAGGAATGACATTTATGGATGCCCCTAAATCTAACAAGGCCTTAGAAAATGCGGTGTTCCCTATCTTGCAAGGTATGGCGAACATGCCCGGGTCGCTACACTTTTCTGGAAGTTTCTTTTGAAAAAGAGCCGATATATGTTCACTAACCTTGACCTCTTGTTTTTCTTTCGACTTATCCTTTCGTTTTGTTTTGCATAATTCTTTTAAAAATTTAGCAAAACGGGGAACATTTTTAATTGAGTTAAGGAGCGGAATGTTTACCTCACACTTGGCGAAAGTCTCATAGATGTCAGTATCTTTCTCCAGCTTCCTTGCCTCCATCAACGCCTCAGGGAACGGGGCTACTGGTTCATACGATGAAAGTGGAGGAAGTTTCGCCTTTGTGGTTCTCTCCTCAGATTGAAATTCTTTTTCATGATCAACCTCCTCAATCTCTTGGTCGTTCTTTTCTACCTCTTTCAACATGATTGCATTCACATGTTGTCTCGGGTTTTGCTCCGTTTGAGATGGGAGTTTACCCGAGTCCTTTGCTTCCAATCGGCTCACGGCATTTGAAATTTGGCTAACTTGAGTTTCCAAATTATGAATGCTTGACTTTGTCTCATGTTGAAATTGAATCATGGTTTGTTGAAATTGTCCCATGTTTTGTTGCAGGGTAACCATGTTTGAGGTCAAAGTTCGGATCATGTCATCAGTTGACATACTAGATTGAGAAGATGGGTTGGATTGTTGAGGGTTTCCATATCTCAAGTTTGGATGATCCCTCAATCCAGGGTTGTAAGAATTTGAGAATGGATTGTACCTCCTTTGTTGATGACCTTGGAAACCCAAGGAATTGACTTGCTCTAGATTGTCTTCTTGAAGAGTTGGACATGAGTCCGTGGGGTGCCCTTGTTGTGTACAAATGCCGCAGACCTTGACTTCTTGGGTCTTGGATTTTAAAAGGAAATCCTTAACCAAAGAAGTCAAGCCGGCAACTTGACTTTCCAATGATGATGTTGATTCCGCAGCGGCAACTCTACGGTTTGAGGACCTCCCGTTGTAGTGTCTAGAGTTCTCGGCCAACTCCGAGATGAGATCTCTTGCTTGGTAAGGGGTTTTGTTGACAATGCCCCCTCCGCACGCTGCATTCACCATGCGGCGGTCTTGATCTACAAGACCATCATAGAAGTAGAGAATGAGGTCTTGCTCGGTGTATCCGTGATAGGGGCAGCTAGCACATAGCTTCTTGAATCGTTCCCAAAATTCATACAAGGACTCATCATCCTTTTGTTCAATGTTGCTTATTTGTTTCTTGAGAGATGATGAGATGGATGCGGGATAGTACCTTTCAAGGAAGCATTTTTTCATAGCCGCCCATGTGTTGATACTTCCCGAAGGAAGATAGAAAAGCCAATCTTTTGCGGTGTCTTTCAAAGAGAATGGGAAGGCCCTCAGCTTGATTTGCTCTTCGGTGACACCGTTTGGGCACATGCTTGTGCAAACGATGTGGAATTCCGAAAGATGTTTATTCGGGTCTTCTCCTCTCAGGCCATGGAAAGATGGCAATAGATGAATGAGCCCAGATTTTAGCTCAAACGTATTACCCTCATTGAGTGTAGGGAAGATAATACATAACGGTTGTTGATTGAGGTTTGGAGCAGTGAGCTCCCTCAAGGTCCTTGTCTCGAGAGCCATGTGGAACGACTCTTCGGCTTCGCCAGATCTAGAACTAGCTTTTGAGGATTCCTCCGAGGGTGTGTGCGGAAATAAATTTCTCAACCTCTCAAAGGCTTGTTCTATTTCGGGGTTTGTTTGGTAAGTGAGTTCGTTTATAGAATGAGTTTTTACCATATACTCATGCAAGCTCAGAAATAGAAAAAGTAAGAACTCTTTATATTTTTATTTATATTTTTTTTTATTCTTGAAATAAAATAAAAAGAAAAATAAGTGCCTTTCCCCGGCAACGGCGCCAAATTTGACGTGCACTTGTCGTGAGGTGCACTCAAAATAAATATCAATACAACACTAATACGTAGTATGGCGTAGTAAGGTTCGTATCCACAGGGAAAGGAATACTTCTCTTTGTATGTAACTAGTAACAAAAGGGGGGTTTAGTTTGAAGAACTCAAGAGTATTAAAACACCAAGTTGAATGACTTATGTGGTTTAATTAATAATAGATGAAGGCTTGATTTTGGTTTTATCCACTTAATGAAATGTTCGTCGATCCCGGTTATATCTTTAACTATCTTCCTCTCGAATACTCAATCGAGGAGTATATCCAGTTCATCGAGGGTAGTTATTAATAACGAGACGCGTTCATTAATAAAACTTACTACCGAGTTAATATAGAACACGCGCCGTATATTCACTCGATAGTAGCAATAAAATCAAGATGAAAACAATTGAGATTGATAACCTCAACACAAGCGGTTTGTTGGTTTAATCAATATAATTAATTCCCCTTAGGTTATTAACCATGAGACGCATGCATTAACAACCCAAGTTTATGATAAGTCCATTTTTTGTACTTATTTTTCTTATCAAATTTAAGCGATTTTTGAATGAAAATAGAAAGAAAAGACACATTTTATATATTTTGGTTCAAGTTTCATGAAATCAGGTAAAAATCACATCCATAATATGTTTAGTGGGATTTCGGGTCAATTGAGCACAAAATGAGTCAATTTGAGTGACAAATACATTTATACCGGAAGAAGCAAGCATTTTATCAAGGTGATTCAGAAGACAAAAATGAAGAGCAGGAAAAGCCGCATCTGCCAGACAAAAGTGGCAGAAGGCGCCCAAATAGGCGCCCAAAATGGAGGCCTTCGCGGCCGCCTACGGGAAAAATCAGAAGTCAACCTCGCTTTGACTCGAGACCAGAAAAAGACCGAAGGCTGCCGACACTGGGCAGAAGGCGGCCGCCTACGGTGGCCGCCTGCGGCACAAGGGGACAAAATATTGGAGAATTATTTCTACCTTGTCTATGAGGTTAGAATTTAATTCAAGCCAACCATTTTTGAACACATTAATGACACCTAGAAATAGGATAAATTAATGAAAATAGTTTCTATTCTTGTCTATGAGGAAAGAAATTATTAGTCCAATTTTAGTTTTAATTTCCCTAATTACTAGGTCCAAGAATATATCCATTTCTAATTACTCAATTCATTGCCCTTATTTGCACCAATCCATTTAAGTTTAATATTATATTTTTTCCTTTAGTCTATTTTTGAGCCATCATTAGTATTTGCACAATTTAATTTACTTTCTTTTCCAAAAAGTAGTTTAGAAAATCAATCAAAAGTTTTAATTTGGAAAGCTTCCAATAATTTGCGATAACCTGTGACTGGACTTGAAATCAAGAAGCTCCTCCGCCATTCCTCGAGAGACACGATACTCGGGGAAAAACCGAAAGGTTAGACTCCGTTTTACTACAACGCCGCGAAAGCGGTTATCAAATGGCGCCGTTGCCGGGGAATGGCACGGTGATTTCTCGATTTTGATTTTAGCATGGGCGAATTCAAGTTAGGGAGACTTTCTTTTTCTTTTTTGTTTTGTTCTCACGTGTTTGCTTGAGATTTCCTCATGGATTACTCAAGTGAACACTTTAATTCTCAACCACCATATCACTATCCATACTATGAACAACAATCTTTTCAAAATAATCAAAATGAAGGATACTATGAGCAAGGTTATGAGGATAACAATCATGGTTATCAATGGTGCGAAAATCCGCCTTTGGGGTATGGAGATTACCGATTTCAAGAGAATTATTTCCACCAAGGGCAAAACTTTGAAGGCTGTGATGATTTCTCCTATCAAGGTAATTATCATGATGATTTTAATTATCATGAAAATTACCAAGAAAGGCTAGAAAATCATTACACCAGCACAAACGAGTACTCCTTCGAGAATGACTCTGGAATTTCACCTTATCCTCAACACGAACTCGAAGAGTTAAAATCGTCCTTACTCGATTTTGTGGAAGACTTAAGAAAGACAAGGATTGAACTAGCATCTCAGGATGAGAGTATCAAGGAATTGTTTGAAAAAATCATTTATGACAATGACCACAAGGTTCAACAGGAGACATACGAGGAGGGTGCTAAATCTAAGGAGGAGGTTGCGGTAACCATGGGCGAGATGGTTGAAACTCTTCTCACCCCTATTTCTTTCGAGCCTCTCATTGCTACTGAGAGAGAGCCTATCCTCGTAGAACTTAGTTCTCAAGAGCCCCATATGAAAGTGCCCAATGAGGTTGATGAAGAAATCATAGATGATGAGATACTTTGTGATGAGGAACCTACCCTACCATCTATGGATGACCTCTCATTTAAAAAGTCCCTGAAGGATAGCCTTGATGATGATTTTGATCCTACACAAACCCAAGCGCCTGTTGAAATAGTTGATGAAACTTGTGATGTGGAGGAAACAATGCCCGATGATGCCTTCTTTGATTCTCTACTTAATGATGATGAGCATAATTGTGCTAGGCAAGGACTTGTTTGCCTAGATGATATTTGTGGGAGTAGTGAGCGAAGTTGGGATGGATTTTTAGAGAGTAACACAGAGTTTGAATTTTGTGTTGTAAATGTCGAGGCCATAGTTGAAGAAGAAGAAACCCAAAAGGAGGAGCCTACTCGTAATGTTCTTACCATGGTGGTCCCACTTGAGCGATTTCAGGCAACTGAGGCCCCTGATCCTGAAATACTTGTTGATTATACTAATGAGAGTGATGCAGGATATGTGCTAATTTCTTGTTCGAACGATGTGTTCTTTGAAGATTATATCACATTGTGGTGGCCACGAGAGTTTGAGGGTCTACGCCATCTGACGGCATACCTGGAGGATAAGGTGGAAGCACTAATGATGAGTGCCCCACAATTGACATGCATAGCTGAGAGTTCTCTCTCAAACGTCAAGCTAGTGACGTTAAAGAAGCGCTTCTTGGGAGGCAACCCATGTTTTTCATAACATTGTTTGTTTGTTTTGTGTGTTTGCAGGGTGTGCTTCAATGTTGATGAAATAAAAGTTTGGCTTAGGCCTTACGGGAGGACACGAGTGATGCTTAGTTTTCTTCCTTAACATTTTATTGTGTTTGTTTGTTTATTCAGGTTGGACATTGTGCCGCTCTTTTGACTTAATTGCTCTTACAAACTGACTATGAATGATGTAATGATTTTTATTCCTGTTTCATTATTCCTCTTCACAAAGTCTTTTCAAAACTCAAGTGTGAGGAAAGAACCAAAAAAAAAAAATGTGCCTTTATTTCCCAATTTTGTGCCTCAAAAGAAGACCTCGAGGGCGAGGTCCAGCTCAAGTGTGAGGAGATTGGTTGCGTTTTACACTCAAAAGTCAAAACCTTGTTTTAGAACAATCTTTTTACTATTTTTGATATGAAACATTAATTTCTCAATTTGTTATCAAATCATAAAATACTTTAGATAATCACCCTTATTATAAGAATTTACTTTTATTATTATTTTTGAAAACTTAAAATTGTTATGGGTTTTTGGTTGCGAATGTAAAGGTCCGAATTTGTTTTAATTGGACATTCATTTTATTCATTAAAAAAAAAAAACATGTTACTACTAATAAACCTCTTCAAAACTCATTGTTATAGGACAATTCCATCTCCGAAAAGGGGCTCTGTTTCATTCGTTAATCACAGTCTGTGAGAATGAAATATGCATTTACCATGGGATAACACCGCCAACAAGAGTGAAAAAGAGCAAAAAAACAAAAAAAAAAAAATGGTGAACAAGATGAATGTCCAAATTAAAATAATGAAAACCTGGGGATAAGGAATTGATTGGTGGTTTAACATAATAAATAGTTTTTCTTAAGTAATACTAATTTTAAACTCTTGTATTTTGGGTGATTTTTCTAAAATGTTTAAAAATTGAGAATAAAAGATGAGGTTTTTGTTTCTACTTCTTTAAAATAGCAATTAGATTGTAATACAGTTAGGCTTACCTTTTGAGTGTGTTTACAACTAATTCGTCGCTTGAGGACAAGCAACGCTTAAGTGTGAGGAGATTGATAAGTCCATTTTTTGTACTTATTTTTCTTATCAAATTTAAGCGATTTTTGAATGAAAATAGAAAGAAAAGACACATTTTATATATTTTGGTTCAAGTTTCATGAAATCAGGTAAAAATCACATCCATAATATGTTTAGTGGGATTTCGGGTCAATTGAGCACAAAATGAGTCAATTTGAGTGACAAATACATTTATACCGGAAGAAGCAAGCATTTTATCAAGGTGATTCAGAAGACAAAAATGAAGAGCAGGAAAAGCCGCATCTGCCAGACAAAAGTGGCAGAAGGCGCCCAAATAGGCGCCCAAAATGGAGGCCTTCGCAGCCGCCTACGGGAAAAATCAGAAGTCAACCTCGCTTTGACTCGAGACCAGAAAAAGACCGAAGGCTGCCGACACTGGGCAGAAGGCGGCCGCCTACGGTGGCCGCCTGCGGCACAAGGGGACAAAACCAACCACCGGTCGGCCAGACAGGACGGCAGGCGGCCAGACAGGACGGCAGGCGGCCGCCTGGACCGCCTGCGGCGGCCGGGATCCGCCGGGATCCGCCGGGATCCGATCTGCCAACGAAAAGACGGCAGGCGGCCATTTGTGACGGAAGGCGGCCGCCCTCTGTGGCCGCCTACGGCTGACGAGACCGGCCACGATCCGCTGTCGGCGATGGGACGGAAGGCGGCCAAAATGAGACCAAAGGCGGCCGCCTGGTTGGCCGCCTACGGAAGGCGGCCAGATTCCGACGGAAGGCGGCCGCCGTCGTGGGCGCCTTCGGTGAAATTTCTGCTATAAATAGCAGGCTTTTTCCCCATCTCAAACACACCAATTTCAAGCCCAAATCAGATCAAAAAGGGCGTCTTCTTCCTCCTCAAAGCTCGGATTTCCACCATTGTTGCACCTTCAACTTCAATCTTTCATATCTTTCTCATTTTAGCTCCAAATTGTGAGTTCTTTATATGTATTTTCATCCTTTCAATGAGTAGAATCTGAATCGGTACTTAGTTTTTTTTTATCTGTGCTTCTAAAATTTCCAGAAAATTATTCAACTATTTCGCATTTTCGTCTTAAATTTGAATAAAATAGTTGTTGACATTAAATCCATTCCAATTAATTATATAGTTGTTTACTAGCCTCAAGGTAGTTATTTATCAAAACAAAGTTAATTTTTATGAAGTAGAAGTAAATTTTAATTAATTCCGGCATTTAGTTGTTATTATTGCATAAATTAAATTAAATACTCAAAAAAGGAAAAAAATTAGTTTCTGTCCTAATTCCAGTTAAATTCACAGTAATATCACTCCTAGTATTCAATATAAAATTTAGAACGAATTTAGAATATTTGTAGTTGCTTTTTTGTATTTTCTAGTTAATATTGGGAAAATTATCAATTAGTTGTTAAAATTGGATTTTAGGTTATAAAATTCGGGAAAAATTCCAGAAGGTGATATTTTAGTTCTACAAGTTTATTTTGGAAGAATATTATTTTTGTTTAATTTTTGCTATTATACATGCTTAATTCCTTGTTAATGTTGAATTTATTCATTGTATTGTTAAATGAAAAAATGATGTTTATTAGCTAATTTGTTTTGGGCATGAAGATTGGTTGCGTTTTACACTCAAAAGTCAAAACCTTGTTTTAGAACAATCTTTTTACTATTTTTGATATGAAACATTAATTTCTCAATTTGTTATCAAATCATAAAATACTTTAGATAATCACCCTTATTATAAGAATTTACTTTTATTATTATTTTTGAAAACTTAAAATTGTTATGGGTTTTTGGTTGCGAATGTAAAGGTCCGAATTTGTTTTAATTGGACATTCATTTTATTCATTAAAAAAAAAAAAAACATGTTACTACTAATAAACCTCTTCAAAACTCATTGTTATAGGACAATTCCATCTCCGAAAAGAGGCTCTGTTTCATTCGTTAATCACAGTCTGTGAGAATGAAATATGCATTTACCATGGGATAACACCGCCAACAAGAGTGAAAAAGAGCAAAAAAACAAAAAAAAAAAAATGGTGAACAAGATGAATGTCCAAATTAAAATAATGAAAACCTGGGGATAAGGAATTGATTGGTGGTTTAACATAATAAATAGTTTTTCTTAAGTAATACTAATTTTAAACTCTTGTATTTTGGGTGATTTTTCTAAAATGTTTAAAAATTGAGAATAAAAGATGAGGTTTTTGTTTCTACTTCTTTAAAATAGCAATTAGATTGTAATACAGTTAGGCTTACCTTTTGAGTGTGTTTACAACTAATTCGTCGCTTGAGGACAAGCAACGCTTAAGTGTGAGGAGATTGATAAGTCCATTTTTTGTACTTATTTTTCTTATCAAATTTAAGCGATTTTTGAATGAAAATAGAAAGAAAAGACACATTTTATATATTTTGGTTCAAGTTTCATGAAATCAGGTAAAAATCACATCCATAATATGTTTAGTGGGATTTCGGGTCAATTGAGCACAAAATGAGTCAATTTGAGTGACAAATACATTTATACCGGAAGAAGCAAGCATTTTATCAAGGTGATTCAGAAGACAAAAATGAAGAGCAGGAAAAGCCGCATCTGCCAGACAAAAGTGGCAGAAGGCGCCCAAATAGGCGCCCAAAATGGAGGCCTTCGCGGCCGCCTACGGGAAAAATCAGAAGTCAACCTCGCTTTGACTCGAGACCAGAAAAAGACCGAAGGCTGCCGACACTGGGCAGAAGGCGGCCGCCTACGGTGGCCGCCTGCGGCACAAGGGGACAAAACCAACCACCGGTCGGCCAGACAGGACGGCAGGCGGCCAGACAGGACGGCAGGCGGCCGCCTGTTGGACCGCCTGCGGCGGCCGGGATCCGCCGGGATCCGCCGGGATCCGATCTGCCAACGAAAAGACGGCAGGCGGCCATTTGTGACGGAAGGCGGCCGCCCTCTGTGGCCGCCTACGGCTGACGAGACCGGCCACGATCCGCTGTCGGCGATGGGACGGAAGGCGGCCAAAATGAGACCAAAGGCGGCCGCCTGGTTGGCCGCCTACGGAAGGCGGCCAGATTCCGACGGAAGGCGGCCGCCGTCGTGGGCGCCTTCGGTGAAATTTCTGCTATAAATAGCAGGCTTTTTCCCCATCTCAAACACACCTCTTCCAACCCTAAATCAGTTCAAAACACCTTCTTTCTTCCTCCATTTTCGAGCTCCAAAGGTCTTAGAGAGAGAGAAACTTCAAATCTTCATATCTTCTTCATTTTAGCTCCAAATTGTAAGTTCTTTATATGTATTTTCATCTTCTCAACGAGTAGAATCTGAATCTGCACTTTGTTTGTTCAATCTGTTCTTCGAAAATTTCCAGATTATTTTTCAAGTATTTCGCATTTACTTCCAAAAATTAAATAAAATAGTTATTGTTGTTGAATTCATTCCAATTAATTATATAGTTGTTTACTAGCCTCAAGGTAGTTATTTATCTGAATAAATTAATTTTTCACGAAGCATAAGTAATTTTTAATTAATTTTGGTAATTATTTGAGATTAGTTCATAATTTAGAATAAATACTAGAAAAATAGAAAAAAATTAGTTCGGCCTTAATTTCAGTTTGATTCATAGTAATATCACTCCCAGTAGCTAGAATAAAATTTATAACGAAGTTAGCATATTTTTAGTTGCTTTTTGCATTTTCTAGTTAAAATTGGGAAAATTATCAATTAGTTGTCAAAAATTGGATTTTAGGTTCAAAAATTGGTGAAAAATTCCAGAAAATTATATTTTAGTTCCTACAAGTTTATTGTTCCAGAATATAATTTTTGTTTAATTTTTGCTATCATACATGTTTAATTCCTTGTTAATGTTGAATTTAATCATTATATTGTTAATTGCAAAAATGGTGATGAGTAGCTAAATTTGTTAGGGCATGAATTGAGAAAAGGAATATGGATTGACTTGTTGACCTAAAATTAGGGGTTAAAATTAATAAATTGGACTAGTTGTTTGAAATGATGAAATAGTAATTAATAATAGTTAGCCATATTCATTAATTAAATTCTTGGAAAATTAATTCTAACTTGTCTATGAGATTAGAAATTAATTTAAGCTAACCATATTTGAGCACATTAATAAGGCCTAGAAATAGGATAATTTAATGAAAAGGATTTACATCTTGTCTATGAGAAATAAATTCAATTGCTAAAATAAAGAGTTTAACTAGTTAATGAATTTGGCTATTTTTATTAATTAAAATATTGGAAAATTATTTCTACCTTGTCTATGGGTTTAGAAAATAATTTAAGCCAACCATTTTAAACACATTAATGACACCTAGAAATAGGATAAATTAATGAAGATAGTTTCTATTCTTGTCTATGAGGAAAGAAATTATTAGTCCAATTTTAGTCTTAATTTCCCTAATTAAGAGGTCCAAGAACATATCCATTTCTAATTACTCAATTCATTGCCCTTATTTGCATCCTTGAATATTCAATATTTATACATTAATCTTTAAATTGCACCTTGCTCCTAGTTATAATTTAGCGTAATATAGAATAAAATCACTTTCCTATATTGAAAAAGCTTCCAACAATTAGCGATAGCCCGTGACTAAAATTAAATTAAGAAACTTCTCCGCCATTCCTCAAGAGACACGACACTCGGGGAAAAACCGAAAGGTTAGACTCCGTTTTACTACAACGCCGCGAAAGCGGTTATCAGTTTACTACCGCGAAAGGACCGAATTAATAACAAGCGTATTAACCGATCGATTCTAGTATTAATTAATATATGAAACAAAACTAGTTGATCCTTTAAGTAATGCTCAAAATATTAATATGAAATAGGAGTAGGAATTAATTAATACTCAAGGAAGAATATCAAAGAGGATGAGTCCTACTATAGTTAATATCAATATGTTAACTAATTGTCATCTTAGTAACACTCCCCGATATTAACTTAGAGGAGAAAATAACTATTACTATAACTAATGTCAAGATGTTAACTAATTGTCATCTTAGTAACACTCCCCAACATTGATATAGAAATAGTATTTAAAGGAAGAATTAATATTCAAGGAAGAAGATTAAAGAGAATAACTCACAACTTACAAATTCATTAAGCTTCAAAGTAGCAAAACCAAGATGGAAGGGTTTAGCTCCTCATTTGGAGACTAAACATGATAGAAAATATAGAGAAAACACTAATCTAAACCGAGCTTAAGTATATAGGAATTCGTGCTTTATTGTGGAGGAAATGAGGTGTATTTATAGGCTTTTTAGGCCTGCAGGGTCGTGTACCCGATCGGGTATATAGGGTACTCGACCGGGCCTTCAGTTGCTTCGCGGAAGCTGGAAAAATATGGACATACCCGATCGGGTATGTCGGCTACCCGATCGGGTATAGACACTCGATCGTGGTTAAAATCTTCCCTGCACGTTGCCTTGTTCGCAGATTTATCCGATTTGATTTTTCAGCAACTTACTCGATCGGGTATAGGGCATACTCGACTGGGTACAACACCAAAAATCAGGATCTTCATTTTTCTTGGAATTTTTGCACCTTCCTTCCATTTGTGATGTTCACCGATGGTCCCTAGAATGGTCTTGGACCTGTTTGAGCTCAGAATCAACCTAATCTAAACAATTTTACAAACATTTTACAAACTAAACTATTACACGAAAAGTGTGTAATTTCTAGAGTAACAATCACTCAAAACTAATCAAAAACACAAATATAAACATGGAAATAACATGAATGTCATCCACACAACCGGATGATTATGTTGAGTCATTTCTGAATTCGTCTTTTTACTATGGAGACACAACGGGGCCTTGGAACACTGGCGGTGGGGAAGGAGCAGAGCCGAGCACGCAACATTAGATGTAGTATTAAATTTAATATTATATGTACTGTCTATTCATTAATAAATTACATTGAAAACTACATTTGTTTTGTTCACTTCCATTAAAATTACAAAAAAAATTCACTTAAAACAAAATCAATTTTTTATCTAATTTGACGAATGGAATAAATCAAAATTGCACTTAAAATTACAAAAATTGCAATTAAAACAAAATTCACAATACAAATGGATTAAAAAACAATATAAAGCAATCAATTGTTTTGTTACTAAAAAAATCAAAATGCTAAGTTTTCATTTTAAAAAATATGTCACAAATCTAAAAAAACTTTTAAATTTGGAATTGATAGAATTTAGCCCTAAAACTTTTTATTTTTTACAACTCAAAATCAAAAACAAAATTTGAAAAAAAAACCTAGTCGGAAGTGCCTAATCCGACTGGAGGGAGGACTTTTTTTTTTTAAACCCTAACTTCTGGTCAGAACACCCAATTCCGACTCCTTCTTTTTGGTAAACCCTAAAAAAATCCCCATGCTTTGGCAACCCAATCCCACTTTTCCCGTCTTTAGGTAAATCACCGGAGGAATGAAGCATACAAGGGGCTCGACTTCACAAATATCCTTTGAAAACATGTAAAGGATATTAAACTTCTCTAAAATAGATACATATTTTTTCAGACACTAATATACCGTAATGATCATTACAAGATAATATATTTCCAACTCGTGATAAATGTGTCCTATTAGCCGTAAGGTACCTTATGATATATATATGAGAACGTCTAATCGGATACCTGGGACAAAACAGACTTAATCTATTACAATATCCTAGTTTGGAAAACGTCAACTGTCTAAGATAGATCAATCTTTTTGAGAGAGCATTTTGGACACATTTATTGTAATCACAAGTACTAACTTAAGCATTGGAGGGATATTCCATTATGCATTGTACCTATCATATCTTGTGATAGCTCGGTATATGTGTAAAGTTATGATCCGAGTTTACA
Source organism: Cuscuta epithymum (assembly GCA_945859915.1). Classification (NCBI taxonomy): domain Eukaryota; kingdom Viridiplantae; phylum Streptophyta; class Magnoliopsida; order Solanales; family Convolvulaceae; genus Cuscuta; species Cuscuta epithymum. The sequence goes on along the minus strand of CAMAPF010001062.1, from coordinate 1,336,715 downwards.
CAACCTTAAACAAATACACTTTCGGAGGTTACATATACCGGGGCAAACGATTGCAGATAGGCTATCTAGTTAGAAAGGTAACAATTATCCAGATTTCAGGGTATTAATCATATCCCTAAATATTGCCCCTCGTTTTGTTTAGGGGCAATATTTTTTCGGTTAAACTCCGTCTTGTACACGAATATTTGTATTCAAACACCTATTTTAACTCTTGATCACAAACCATACTTAATCACCGGAATATCTAAACGTACTCATTCCATCAAGGGATCTCATAATATTTTGAGATCCCATTATTTAAGGTTTCGAAATATTATGACGGGATTCAACTCTGATAGTTCTAACCTGATACTACAAGCATGTACTATGATTTACATCCGTGTATGATTTCAACGTGTCTTATGATAGGACATTCACGGAGCGCACAATATGTATTTGTGACTAACATTCCCTTAATACATAAGGTGACGATTCCTTCGCTAACGCTCTAACTCACAATGTGCATCCATCTATAGAGATATATATAGTCAGAGATAGGCGCCGGTTGATATTATTGTGCTTAACATATCTCTACCCAACATTAAGCGTCTTCAATCTCTTTATGAATTTTGATCCTTATATCAAAATTGAGCGTGTAATACTTATTTATGGGGAGATTTATCTAAATGGGAGTAATTAAGATCTTAATTGTCAAAATAGGACTAATGTTTAAATATTCCCTAAATAGGAATTATTATTTGTTGTTTGACAGAAATATCCCTAAACCTTGAGACAAAGGCCGTCGGACCTGTGGCCACCGGCCGCCGCCTGCATCCACCGGCCGCTACTGCAACATCAAAACTAACCCCCCATGCACATTTGACCGCCGTGCTACAGATTTGGCTACTTCCGCCGTAGATTTGGCCGCCGACTACCGCTCATGTAAATCCGGCCGCCACCAATGCAGATTCAGTTGCCGCCGTCGCAGATCCGGCCACCACTTCTGCGGATCTGGCCGCTAGCGTCGCTGATGCCAACTTTTTTAACAGAATGTCAACTTGAATGGATATTGCCATATTAATGTCATTTTCAGAGGAAAATGTGAAACTTTTGAAGAATAAAAATGCCATTTTGATGGCATTTACTGAGAAAATTTTGGAAATTTTGGCAAAGCCACATAAGAGGAGGAAGGTGGAGGGAGAAGAATGATACCCTATCCCTCGATGCTCACCAATTTTCGCCGATGCTCGCCAGTTTTCGCCGATGCTCGCCGCTAGACGATGCTAGCCACTGCCGTCGCAACTGAAGAGCTTGTTGTTGCAGGTTTCCAATCGGAGAAGATGACTGGAGAAGCAAACTCACTATCTTGCAACCTAAAATATGAGTAGATTGGAAAAGAATTGAAGATTTAGAGAAGAAATCCTAATCTACTAAGGGAAGATGGGATGATGCGTGGAGAAGGAAGTGAAGTTGAATGGATGATGTGGTCTGGGGAGACGGGAATAATGTGGGCGGAGGAGAAGGATACACACAGGAGGGTAAAGTTGGAACATTTGTCTTATCTCGGGAATAAATTTTATCTACTCCTATTTGGGAATATGAGCAATAATTTAGTCCCATTCGGGACAAAAAAGTCTTATTTATGCTAAATGTCCCTTTCTTTGTACGTGAATCAACAAAATTACGTTGAAATTTAGATTTTTTTTTTTTTTTTTTTTTTTTTTTTTTTTAATATGATTTGGGTTTAGAGTATGTCTTGGTAGTGTTTTATCCCTCCGTTGAAATATATGTTGGCTCTATCCTTTCAAAATCAACGTGTTGACCGTGCTGCTCCTAAGTTGACCTCGTTGACCATCTAGCTCCGCTAATTAACCTGTAAAATAATCACTAAAAAGAACTAAGCGTATATTAGTGACTCGAGACGCGTTAGACGCTGTCCTAAGGAATTATTTCCGGCGTACGGAAATTTCCCCCAAGATATAACGAGCCCCTCGGTTATAAAACCGGTACCAGAACTAATGAGAAGAAAATAGTATATGAACCCAGTAATAAAGATGTATTTGTTTGAAGAGTATTGTGATCACTTCTTGATTTTTCAGGTGATAGCCCTCTTCCCATATATATATATGTATATGTATATACATTTTCGTAAGAACAAATATATGTGACGAAGCATATTTTGAAATCCTTCTCTCCCATGTTATGTTTACAATTCCAAAGCACCAAATATATACTCAAGGACAAAACATAACGTTTTACATGTTAAATAAATGACAATGGTTAATTTGCTCCTATGTTGATAACTCCAGAAAGTAAATGCTCAATTCAATGCCCACAATTAAATGTGAAGTATTTTAAACGTTTGAAAACTTCATCAAGTAATTGGACATGATAATAAATGTCTAACGTAATCATTTGAAAATATGTGAATTGTATAGTTGATTTAAAATAATATCAGAAAAAGAAAGATCTTAAAGTTCTCCTCAAAAGAAGTAATATTTTATTCATTTGAAATATTCTCAACTTTCCAACAATCCCCCACATATTTCAAATGAATATTCTATTTATTAAAAATAATAATTCCTTACTGAGTTTCATATATGGGGTGAGGTTTTTCAATCTGGTGTTCATAGACTTGAACCAGACCTAGACGCCTAAGTCTTTAAATACCGAGTTTATTGGTGAAACGTATAGTTTCTATGAACCAATAATCTACTTTGGTAAGTCAGTGTCTTAGGGGATCATTATTCACCCCCACCTTTCTCGTCGTTAACGCCGTTGTGCGCCTCTAGGCCGTGCGCGTGCTTGGTTTTCTTGAGTGCTCTAGAAGCATTGTCAATGCTTCATGGAAGCGGCCCCACCTCTCACTCATATAGGTGACCTCATCAAGTGTGTTCAGCACTTAACACATCACCCGTAAGGGCTATGACAATCATTAAGAGTTTTAGCTCAACCTCACAAAGAAATGCAGTCTAACCTTCCACACCATAGAAATGAACATTTTACAAGGCTAGCAGAACAAATAGAAGACTTGTTATTACCCATTTGAACTTGCTTCATGGGATCTCCAATCACACAAGTTGGGTTCCCATCCCTATTTGTTGTCAAAATGACATTAGTCCATTTCCTTCGATGTTTAAATTTATCATTTAACGTCCTAGGGATTCCATCAAAAGGAGTAGCTAATTCCTTTTAATTTCACAAAATTAATGGAATAATTCCATTCTCAAACATCATTGCACCACGTTTAAGGGTGAACGGATATCCACTATTTTATCTCATGTGAGTCGACTCAAAAGACGTCGTTGTATTCCAGCAATACAACAGATAACTCTCAACAAAATATAACATCGATGTGACACTTTTATACATCGGATAATTTCACTAATATGTTATATCCTAACGGATAATTCTCAATGAAATATATATCACTATTGTATAATTATAGTACAATGGACAATTCTCTTATATAACATCGTTGTACCTTTCTAGTACAACGGATATTTCTCAATTAAACATATCATCGTTGTATCAATATATTACAACGGATAATCTGAACCATAATTAATAATACCTCTCCAATATCTCAATAACTTAAGGTATCCCAACCATCACATTTGGATTTCATATATTGGCTCAATCTTCAATTCCATCCTTTTAAAATTATGAAATGTCACACACATTTAATTGTAACACACTCACACTTCTTATTTATTTATATCAAAGTCATAAGGGATATTCACATTTTAACATTGAAATGTCAAACTTCTTAAGAAGATTCTCAATATAATGATAGTGAAATACCGACATCCATCCTTGTGACTTTAATACTCAAAATTACTTTTATTATATTTATATATCAACTCAATATAGCTACTGAAATAAGCATATAAAAAATCCCAGCAACAAATAATCACCAATGCACCACTTAATGTATAAACAATTTTTTTTTAAAAAAAATTATCACATTAATCTCAAAGACATTATAGTTTAAAGTATTGCATACTAGTAGATTAATTCTTCAATTTAAGAAAATTGTATATATGCTCCACTATTTCATATTATGTAAAAGCATCCAAAAGTTACAAAACTTTTTTTTTTTTACTCACTGAGATAGGTAGTAAAAATTTAGCACAGCGCCCCCACAATTTTAATTATTCCAAACCAAGTGCATAGCTCTTCTAAAATTCAATGATATCTGTTTTATGAAGATAATTTCTAGCTCAAATTTTATTTGCACACCAAGATTTTACCAAAGCTCACCTTTAAATTTAAAAAACATATTAAAATTTAGTGTATATAAAAATCATCAATATAATGTATGTAACATCATCATACCATTATAGTACGAAGGATAATACTCAAATATAACATCGTCGTATCACTCCAGTACAACGGATAATTCTCGATAAAATGTGTCATCGTTATACTCATTTAGTACAACGGAAAACTTTATAAAATATATATAACATCATTGTATCGTAATAATACAATGGATAATTCTCAATAAATTATTCCATCATTGTATTTCTTTAATACAATGGTTTAGCTCACCAAATACATTTTTGTGTTTTCGATTTCATCTCAATCTTCCGACAATTTTGCCGGATCTCACACAGTGTGTTAAGTTTAATGGATTCACACTTTGAGCATCAAGATAAATTTCTATAAAATGAACAACATCATACTACAAAATTATTCCTAAATCCAATTCAACATATCTTCGCACTCAATTAATAATAAAAAGTGACACATAATATATGCATCCACAATTTTTTGAATTTCACCACAAATCAATTAATACCCAGTATAATATACAAGTACGACGCATCTAAAAGCACAAGCACACCGCACACATGCACAATAATTATTGTACCTCAAATACCCCACATTTTACAATATATAAAATTAGATGCAAAGACTTATCACATGATGAAAAATATTTCACAAAAAAGTCCAGCATATACGAAGTATATGGTACAATATAAAGTCAATCATTTCCAAGCATATCCCAACGTAGGAGATCATGCATACACAATAAGCTCCATTTTTTTCACCTTTAAACTCAGTCAAAGTTAAAACAGCCATAATAAGATACTAAATACCGGATCGCCGGACCATTAAATCTAATCATGTGCAGTAGCATATAATTTTTTTTCCTTGTGTAAGAATCAAACCTACAATTGTTTAGAAACTATAGATCACAATAGACCTTCTAACTTATACTCCGTATACACAAATGTAAAACTAGGAGAAAACCAATCTTCTGCCCCAAGAATTTAAGAAGGCAAAAAAAAAAAAAACTATTCTATGCCCAAATAGATGTAAATATATATACACACCACATATACACATACGATAGAGTTGGGTAAATAAAATTACCAGGAATACTTTTTGAGAAAGAATATTTATAACGGGAATAGTTATAAACACATACCGCAAATTTCATCATTTAGTGAGAGCTAGAATTTTCATTGCTTGTCTCAATTCAAGGAGAGTTTCACACACGTTGGTAATTCCATAGGTGTAATCTTTATCCGCCATAATTCTTTAGATTGTTGGCTCTATCCTTTCAAAATCAACGTGTTGACCGTGCTGCTCCTAAGTTGACCTCGTTGACCATCTAGCTCCGCTAATTAACCTGTAAAATAATCACTAAAAAGAACTAAGCGTATATTAGTGACTCGAGACGCGTCAGACGCTGTCCTAAAGAATTATTTCCGGCGTACGGAAATTTCCCCCAAGATACAACGAGCCCCTCGGTTATAAAACCGGTACCAGAACTAACGAGAAGAAAATAGTATATGAACCCAGTAATAAAGATGTATTTGTTTGAAGAGTATTGTGATCACTTCTTAATTTTTCAGGTGATAGCCCTCTTCCCATATATATATATATATATATATATATATATATATGTATATGTATATACATTTTCGTAAGAACAAATATATGTGACGAAGCATATTTTGAAATCCTTCTCTCCCATGTTATGTTTACAATTCCAAAGCACCAAATATATACTCAAGGACAAAACATAACGTTTTACATGTTAAATAAATGACAATGGTTAATTTGCTGCTATGTTGATAACTCCAGAAAGTAAATGCTCAATTCAATGCCCACAATTAAATGTGAAGTATTTTAAACGTTTGAAAACTTCATCAAGTAATCGGACATGATAATAAATGTCTAACGTAATCATTTGAAAATATGTGAATTGTATAGTTGATTTAAAATAATATCAGATAAAGAAAGATCTTAAAGTTCTCCTCAAAAGAACTAATATTTTATTCATTTGAAATATTCACAACTTTCCAACAATATACAGTTGATCATAGAGTAAAGATGATCTACTATATTGTCTTTTACAATAATGTAAATATGATAATTTACGTTATTTGAAATATTTCATTGTACTTTCTGGTATATTTTGGGATAATCCCTAAATTTTGTAAACTTGGAAGTCAAAACGTGTTATCCTAAAACGTACTGTACCCTATGTAGGCCTGTCAATGGGTCGGGTCTAGACCCGGACCCGACCTGGACCCGGTTGTTTTTAACGGGTATGGGTCCTTATTTTATTCCGTTTATCCGGACCCAAACCCGGACCCGTTAGTACTTTTAATAAACGGGTCGGGTATGGTACTTATGATTCCGACCCGTTAAGGACCCGAACCCGTTTAAAATTTCTTAATAGTATACACACACACACACTAATACATAAAGAGATTAGTTATAATACTTCAAATAAAAATACAAACTAATATATATAAAGTAACTAATATATATAAAGTGATTAGTTTTAATTCTTTGATTAAAAAGAAACGAATTAATACATACATAATGTATAAGTGATAATATAATAGTACGTAGTATATAATATGCTTTTAGTCCAAAAGAATTTTTTGTGACCTAATTTCTAGTCTAATATACGAGTTTTCTGTGGGAGAGAAAGAGACACAAAGTGCGGAATTGTACGCATCTACAAGAACCGATATTTTATTGAATAAAAGTACTAATTTTCTATGATAAACCTTGATTTTTTTTGAAAAAGTGAAGATATATTTTTCTTTTAAATTTGTGCACTTTGATTTACATTTCATATACATGTTTTGCTATTTTTAAAAAATTATATAATGTTCTGTCAAAAAAAAGTTATATAATGTTGTGCATATGATACTTGGCGGGTCTACCCGACCCGGTTCCGAGACCCGTTGGGTCCGGGTCTGGGTCCAAATTTTTAGACCCGCCGGGTAAACGGGTCGGGTCCGGGTCCTTTATTTACTTAGCGGGTCTGGGTCTGGAACACTACGTTCCGACCCGGACCCGACCCATTGACAGGTCTAACCCTATGGAACCTCATTACCGGTACTTACATTGTAATTCGGGCTAATCCCGTGATATTTATAATGATTACTAGTTTTTTATTTCGCGCATTGCGCGATTGAGATAGTGCCCAATGTTTATTTATTTAACTTAGGCATTTGATTACATAACATCCATAGTAGGATAAGAAGTGAGCTTTGAATGTATTACTTGTTAAATATTTATTTGTTCATGTTAAAGTGTCAGTACACTATATAGACTATAGTTATAGGAACAAACGTAAATGTATAATGTACATGAAATTCTCATTAGATAACACTGAAATTGGTTTAATCGGCTGAAGTGGGTAGATTGATTGATTCTTTTAAATTATGAAAACAATAGTTAAAATTTACTACTACATCCGTCCCAATAACAATGGGACAAGAGGAAGTTGCACGCAAACCAATAAAAAATGATTTATGTGGTTGATTTTGAATTGATAAAGTAAGAATAAAGTAAGAATGATTTAGAGCCACACCAATTTTACTAAATTTGGTATGAGTCGGTCTTAGTGGGACGGACCGAAAAGGTAAAATGAGACCATCTTAGCGGGACGGAAGGAGTATGTATGTTATTAATAAAACAAAGAAAAAATTATGTGAAAATATATAGCTACAATGATCATTTATAATAACTTAAGCCAATTCTGCCAGAAAGGTAACTATAACCTTACTTATTTCGATTATTATACAATTCGACACGTCAAACAAAAAGTTACGTGTTGGGTGAAAAGTTTATTCATAAGGCAGATAAGTTTTTTTTTATCATAAAACAACGGCCGTTATATTAAAATCGAGAAACATACAAGACAATCTTCAGACAGAGTTTACAAATCCAATCGTGAACCCTATGAGTAAACTTAGAGTCAGTCACCTCATGCAAAGCAACATGACTCGCTAAATCTGAAACGGGCAAATTTAGGCCTAAAACGACAAGAACCGAAACTCTGCCTATCAAAAGAAATCCAAAAATCCAAACATTCAAACCAAATTCACTCGGACTAAAACAGAAACAATTGCTACTAAAGAGAAAGTAATACTGAAAATAAAATCTTTCCACAAAACTCTTCCTGGTATGGAGGTAGTTCCGGAGGGGGACGAGCTTTTGCAATATATATGAATACCAACTTCACCTCGTTCATCCAAAGAGGCTCTTAATAACAATCTTCTTCTTGATAAAAAAAATTAATAATAATCTTCTCTAGCAAATTGAATGACACAATAAGTGGTTAATTTGAATTGATTTAGGCTCAATTAAAAACATCCTTAGTCTAACAAATTGAATGGCACAAAATGGTTAATTTGAACCGATGTATACTTTTCTTTGTGTTACCTCTATTGCTGAGGCACAAATGTGAAATGGAAATGTCAATACGGACATTTGGAGACACGATTCCGATCTCGCACTTCGTATATTGTTATACGTCTATGTGTATAAAAATAGAATTACTATGAACATGAGATGTTAGATCACCACTACCGCCACATCCAACTCGACCCCAAGTACTCCCTCTGTTTCTGCTAAGATTGTTCTATATTTCCTTCTCACTCTGTCCCACTAACATTATCGCATACTAAATTTGATAAAGTTTGTATGGTTCTATTTTATTATATGTAGTACTTTATTCTTACTCTATATATAAATTGAATATGAAGAACATTAACTCACTTTTCTTAATATTGATAATAAAAAAATATTGATTATAATAACAATAATTAGTATAGTAACAATAATAAATCATGTATGAAATTTTGCAATTCGGTATGTACCTGATCTCATACGGTCTTGATCTTTGTGATGTGAAAACAAATTTTTTGATCTAATCAGATATAATCCAAAAATAAGGAAAAATGGACAAAAATAATCCCAACTAACAGCGATCTGCTTGAAATAATTCAAAGTATCAATTATATCAAAATAATCCTAACTATTGAAAAATCTTTTCAAAATACTCCACTTACTCATAAATATTATGGAGTATAAGTTATTTACAGATAATTATAAGTCACCCGAGTGTTTTGAGAAAATTTTCAATAGTCAGAATTATTTTGAGATATTTGATACTTTGGATTATTTCATATAGATCACTCGTAATTGGGATTATTCTTGTCCATTATCCCATGAAATAATTGTACGGTAAGCAATAAACAAAAAAATATTAATACCGAGTATGAAAAGAATAACGTACAACTGTGTCAGATGGCTTCATTCCAAAGAGTAAATGTAACTACATTAGTTTTAGGATGTTTTTACTTGGACTGTAATTTGTCCCTGACCAGATCAGACCAGACTAGTTCAGACCAGACCAGACTTGGATAGTTATAAAAATACAAAGAAACCAGACCTTACCAGACCAGACCAAACCAGTTCAGACCAGACCAGACCAGATCAGACCAGACCAGACTAGACCAGCAAATTACAGCCCAAGTAAAAACATCCTTACATGAAATTGTTTTTTTATCATCTACAACGTAGGCCTTTCAAGAAAAATTAAAAATGCAAAATTAAAAAAAAAACATTGAATGCAAACTAAAGCAAGCGAATGAATAGAAACTGTCGTTGGAATGTTAGAAACTGACGTTGGAATTTAACAGAGCTAAGGAGATGTTATAGAGTTAATGATGAATGGTACATAGATTAAAACAAATTGTACAAGTGTAACTTGCTTTAGTGTTACACCAACATTTTTATTATTCCTAAAATGCCATAACCATCATGGGTGCTTATAATTTTTTAGAGATTATGCTTTACAATGCATAAACCCTCATTTAGGGTGTCCTTATGTACACACGCCCGTTTAATGGGATTAGCCTCTTGCAACTCAACTTGAGTTTTGAACGGGTATTTATTGTCAGCCTTATTTTGCTTAAATTGACATATAGTACCAGTGCAATAGCCCATAAGGCTGTGTACCTGTTGTAGAAATGTGTAATGATAATGAAACGTTTATCAAACAACGTTATAGGCCGGATTATATACTCCCTCCGTCCCACTTCAAGGTTCCCACACAGTTTACGATATTTGACTGACCATAAAGTTAACTGATCCCTGTCATTAATAGAATTATTTTTAGAAAATAAAATTTACATATTCAGAAACTACATTAAAACCGCTACAAAACCTACAAAAAATAATTTAGATTTCATAAACTTTCGATATATAAAGTAAAAGATTAAGAGCAATGCACGTTGACCGGAGAATAGTGTACGGGAACCTTTAAATGGGACAGAGGCAGTATATTTTAAAACTCGAAAAAAGGCTTATAGAGAGAATTAACCGTGACGTACATATTATCCTGACACAGAAATTATATGCATTAAGGGGCTATCCAAATCACTTATGTGATAAGTATAACATTATAGGATTTATTTGTAAATTGTTGATAATAGGCTTGACATCTCATAGAGAATATTACAATGCATTGTTAAACCTTATGAAGTATGTCACAAGATAATTTCATGTGAGATCACAACCCTAGGAGTATAATCAAACTTTTAACTTAGCTAAGGTTAAAAGTTTGGACCTATTTTCTTTAGAGCTTGATAAAGTTGTGCTCTATGTATTTATATGTTCATTGGAACATATATCTTGCTATAAAATATGTGAACAATGACAACTAAGGTACTATTTATCAATTTCGGGCATGACAATGATATGATTGTCTAACCTAAAATATGGTTATTTACTACATATTTCAACGAGTATATCTCGTTGAAAGGATTATACCAGGCATGCTATTTTGTGATTAACCAACTTCAATTTTTATCTTCCGTTTAAAACGTTTACTACTTATCAGTCTAAAGAGATGATCAAATTGGTTTCTACTATGCCAGTATTTGTGACACTAAATAATGGCTAATAACATCGCCCTAATTCAAAGTATATAATTCCGAATAATCGTATATACTTAGACATAGCGTTTTGGACACTATAAGTGAATTTAGATCTAAGTTCACATATTACATCCTAAAAATGTTATATACAATTACAAAGGAATAAGTTTGTTTCCCTCGATTACTTATGGCAATATCTCTTTCCGATAAGTTTTGGGCATTGAGAATTTCTCTAACCATATTTTGACTCAAGTTTAAGCGATTTATCTATAATTGGAGCTATTGGGGATAAAAATCATAAGTTGCATAAATACTTTGTCATATCGCAAGTAGAGAACATTTAGTGAAATACTCCTGATTAGGAATTGCTTTAAACCGGGTACAAGATCAGTTTACAAAAACCGGCGCCTGAAGTGCCTTTTAGTTTTGTTCCAACTTCAATTACAATGTAAGTATCAGGGGAATCTGAATATATAAATCATAATTTAGGAATAAACCCTTGGTATATTCAGCCTAAATAAAGTTGAAAGGTAAATGATTTATCTGTATGGGATAGTAGTTTTCAACTCTATGTGTGAGATAAGGACACTCACTTTCATATGTTGCCTTTTACTCAAATCAAAATCCGTTTCGAAATTGAAGTATCATCTCGTTGTTTTATGATTAGAAAGCGATATGTAGATCCATATTTTGTCGCCATAGGCTTCGTTTAGGGGATACACTCATATCTTTTGCATTTATAGCTCAACTGACGATATATAATTAGCCTATATAAGATAAGTTTTAGCGTAAAGATTAAAGCTATGGCTAGCATATGTATGTGGAGTGCTATGTTTCTAGTCACCCATTAAAACATATTTTACGATATGTCACAAATATAGATATTTAAAGATATGAGTGTAACAAATAAGCTCCTAGAGCTTGGTTCTTATCGTGCAAGGTATGATTTAGGCGTATAAATTGATTTAAGGTGAGTATAAGGTAAAGATTGGTAATTCACTACTGACAAGATTAAATATAATTATGTCTAATCATATTTACGATATTTACCTAGTTTATAAATCTTTCAGAGATAAGTATTCCATAACTATTAAGTATTTCACCATCCTTTGGAAGATGACCATAATTAGGCTTATTTTTACGTTCACGATATTTATTAACTCCACAATAGCGAAAATTTTAAAATGCACGCGACGTGCTCTTTATTGAGCACGTAAATACGTTATCCGTATAAGTGAGACGGCTCCCACCTAAAACTAAGAAACGATGATATCATTCACACGGCTCCCACTTATAACATCATCAAATTATTCCATTTAAAAAACATCATCAAATTACTAAGTTTTATTACTATTTATTAAACTAAAGGAAAAATTAATAAAAATACCCCAAACTTTGAATGGTGTGAGGTAAACACCTCAAATTTGCATATGTAATTTAAATATTCTAAATTTTAAATAAATAGTTATTTTTGCACCATTGTAATGTATTATTTCTTTCAAAAATGTAAATTGGGTTAATTGCATAATTTAAATTAAAAAAAATAAAAGTGTTCCAATTATATAGATTGGGGTAACATTATTTATTTCGTAATGGAGGTTTAGATGTTAATTGTGTCCTCGTGAATTCTAAAATATTTTAATGTATGCAATTAACACCATAAATTTACATTTCTGAAAGAAAAATACTTCACTATGGTGCTAAAATAACTTTTTATATAAAATTTTGGGTATTTAAATTACATATGCAAGTTTGGGGTGTTCATCTCACACCCCTTCAAAGTTCGGGGTATTTTAATTATTTTTCCTTAAATTAAAATACGTAATGTTTGAGATAGTAAGAAGATACCGGTCAGTGATATGTTCTGTTACTTGAGCTCCATAATTCAGAATGACAGTGAGTTAGATGGAGATGTATCCCATATAATCAGAACAGGGTGGATGAAGTGGAAGAGTGCGTCAGGATTTCTATGTGATCGAGTTACGCTGACTAGACTAAAGGGTAAATTTTATAGGACACCAATTAGGCCTGCATTACTGTATGGCACGGAGTGTTGGTCGGTGAAACAATGTCACATTCAAAAGATGAGTGTGGCAGAGATGCGCATGCTGCGTTGGATATGTGGGCATACCAGAAAGGACCGCTTGAGGAATGAGACAATCAGACAAAGGGTGAGAGTAACACCTATTGAAGATAAGATGCAGGAGTCGCGCCTACGGTGGTTTGGTCATGTGCATAGAAGACCGAGTGATGCACCTGTCAGACGAGTTGAGATGTGTGGAGAAGAGGCAGAGAACAGAGGGAGAGGAAGACCCAAACAGACGTGGGTTAGGGGAGTCAGAAGTGATATGCTTTTTCTTGGATTGGATGAGGGTATGACTTTGGAGAGAACAAAGTGGAGGACGGGTATTCGTGTGGAGGAGTGATCTTGTATCATCCTTTCACCTCTTTTTCCCCCTATTTTTTATCCGTTTATCCTTATATATAAATATTATTTTTATCCTTTTTATTTTATCATTTATATGTATATTCATATCTTTTATATCATCTTTTTATAACAGCTTATCTTTTTTATCTTTATTTTTATTTTCTTTCTTTTATATCATCTTTTCACCATCTTTGAGTATTTAAACAACTTACTAAATATCGCCTTTGAATAATACAATCTCTAAAAGTATGATTGTCAATAGACTGTAGCGTTAATCTACTTTGATTAAAAACCTATATTAAAATCTGCGATGATTACCTGTTTGTCTGATATCAGTAATATGGATAATTGATCTAACCGTATCAATTATGTCTAAAACCATCTGTTTAATGAGAATTGTATTCACTGAAGATACTGCCATAGTTTAATAACGAAAACTAACCATTTTAGTTTCGTTTAGGCGTTTACAACTTTGCGCCGGTTTATGTTCGATAGAGCATTGGGTTCTTCAATGGAATAGGTTTTTACGAAGAAAACTTTGGATCATCCAAAGTTTATCTCGAAATTGTTCAGCCTATACTTTGTCAGCTCTAATTGTTCCTAAAAGTGCTTCAATTACGCTAAAAGTGCTCTTTCCAGGCTAAGTATTTGTGACACTCATATATTGCTGTGTGTTCTTCCGTTTAAATCGTATTATATCTCGGAGTGAAATAGAGATTAGCGTTTACAAATCTATTTATACGGATCTTTCCTTTTACTTAATGATGTGTCCAAAGAGATATAATAATTTTGGCAACCAGATACTTTGATTTAGCCTAAATAGAGCTGAAGATAAGTATTTGTGACACATAGTGTAAGGTAAAGAGCATAAATACAAAATCGTACCTTTTACTTAATGCATTGAGCTCTATCTTTACGATTGTAAACCTCAAATCATCCTTCATTCGGAAGAGCGGCGATAAGATTGTATACTTGATTATGAATCACTAATTCTATGTAATGATAGAATAGCAGTATTGTAATGACACTTTAATCTCATATCCAAAATAGCATTTTTGGATATAAGAAACGGGAGATTACCCCGTTTCATGAGTTATCCACAAGATATGTTTCATGCAAGTTTAACCTTATGGTTGGACCTGGTTTAGCGTATCATCTTTACCGTTGTTCTTCAATACCTTATCAAAATTCACCGTTTTGTATTTATAAGGACTACCATTTTTCCATGACCCTAAATACTTAGCATTAGAGGATCTTATGAATTAGTAAGTGTTTTCAAAGGTATTCACAGCCTATCCATATGTAATCGACATTTTGAAAACCTAAATTATACTCACAAATATCCAGGGTATAGTAAACTCTTCATAGATTTCCAACGCAAGATAGAGTACTTCGATTTAGCTCAGAGTGTTATAAATTACTTGTAATATATTTTTAGATATTTAGCACATATCTAAATTACACTCTAATCGTTGAAGACGTTTTCTATTTTGTATAGACCGTATTCGGTCTAAATACCTAGAACTCAAGATGAGCACACTGTAGGTAATTAAGTTGGAAGATGGTATCCATTAAGTATTCCAAACATTGGTTATATTTGAAAGAGTCATAAGTTTTTGTTAACCTTAGGTACCACACATTAAGATTTGTTTTACCGGGTTTATCAAGAAAACAAGAGATATTAAACGTTTGAAACTCTAAAAACCTGTTCCAACTTGTTCTTCCCATGAGTGTATTATATCTCTTGTTTTATCTCTTTCCAACTTCAATATTTGATAAACGAGTTTCAAACGTTTAATATTCTATTCTAAACGATTAAAATGATAGATCATATTTGATCACTCCGAAATGCATTGTACCTTGAATCTACTGTAACAGAATTTAGGGGTAAATCGTTGTGTAGAACAAATACACTAAAATATTAAGCGTAAGGATTGAGCTCTTTGGACATACTTCATAGGCTATTTGAAATAATCCTAAGCTCCAAATGTTAGTGATAACACTTGTTATCGAGCTCTAATTGTTATGATGTATTTAGAGTTAATCCTAAATAGAAATATTTCTTTATGCAAAAGATCTATTCACATCACAAATATAGAACATAATTGGAAATTTTGTGATCTTAAAACTTTTGTTTTAAATCTTGTACGGTTTTGTTAATGCTCATATAACTCATAGGCACAAATAATACGTTTATTTGTATACTCAATATACCGTATGATAACATTTTTGAAATTTCACCAGAGTACAGTAGAGACGTTTACTCTATAACCATATGCTCTCAAATACTTTAGGATGATCTGTGTTCATAATAAAGATGCATATTTTATAAAATTTAACTTTAGTTTTCAATAGATCGTATATTATACGTATAGATTACCATGTTGATCTTTAAAGAATCTCTTATCGAGCTTGCCTATAAAATAGAGCAAGATATGATCGGATCATATTCTAAACGAGTTCAAACTTCAATTACAATGCATTAAGTAAAATGTACTTTTGTTCCATCATAGATAGCCTAATACTATGTTTCCTACAAACTCGAGATTTAGCTTGATAGCGTGATCATATTGGATAACATATACGGTTAATATAAGGGATCATATTAGAAGTGAATTATACCACAAATATTAGACGTTTATAGAGCATTCAATTATGTTTTGTAATTATGTTTTGTCATAAGTTCTAGAGCTCTATACCGTAATGGCAGTTCCGATTAGACGTTTACTCAAAGCGTTTCTTTACAATAAGTGACAATAAGCTGAAAACAAATTTTCCGGATTAGTGAGCAAATGGTTTCTGTCATCCCTTGTTTAGCCTGAAGATCAACCTTTTACTTAATGCATTGTAATTGAAGTTGGAACAAAAGTTTTAGAACTCAAAAGGATGAACTAGGAATAAATGGAATAAACAAATATCTTGTAAGTGCTCCCGATAAATGCATTACGTGAAGGATTTTAATATGAAAAACCATCTGTAATACTCATTGAGGTGTTAACTATTTACAATACCATATTGAGGGCATAAAAGGAAAGACAATTTTCAAGATTACATGAAATCTTTTAAACGCATTTTGAGAAATGTTCTAAAGATCATCCATTATCAGGGATGACCGCAAAAACCTCCAACGGGCCTTTTTAAATAACGGAACAAAATAAATGGAAATCTGGGGACATTTTGAGTTTAGACCAACGTATCTAAACGTTCCGATACCGGATATAAGATACACACGTTAAGTACACTATATGATAAAACTCAATATTATTTGTTAATAATGCATTAAGGGATGATTGCCTATTTCTCTATACTCGACATATGAAGTATTTCCACTCTAAAATTTAGGGTGCACGCCAAAAAATACATTTACGTTTCGTATACCAATAGGCAAACGAAACATAACATTCAGATTTGGAAAGACTATATCCAAACTTAACGCACACAGATGGAACCTAAGTATATTTCCAATTGAAAGCTTGGAAATATTTAGGGTGCTCTTATACCTTTACATAGAACAGATCACTTGATAATATTGCCTTAGGGAGTTTACATATGGTAAACATCACGCTTTCCAGTTTACGATATCTTTAGGTGAAACAAATAGGCTGCTAAACTTATATCAAGGTTATACAAATAACCTTGATATACTCTATGTATGATTTTAGTGTATTTAAAGATGAAAACGTGACAATCTTAAATTGTCACGTCTATAAAGATCAAATAAGCGATATAACACTTATGGTTGATTACGCCCTCTCCAAATGAACTTTTCCGATTGAAGACCCAGTTTAATTTAGAAAATACCGGGTTTATTCACAGTAGAAAACCTATGAATCTAATATCTTCAGGCGGGTAGCACTTAATCACCGTTGACATCAAATACGATCTATTAAAGTCTTAATATCAACAGTTACGACGAATAGCAATATCAATATTACTATAATATACTTCCATTCTAAATAATGGAAGTTGGACATAATATTAACTCTATATCAATTATTATTAGGGTGATCATCCCTTGATATTTCGAAACCGGCGTATTTAGGTATTGTGTTTGAGAACACATGGGTGACATTAAGACTTCCCCTAAAGGTATATCCTTTAGGTATATACCTGAATGGTACTGGATGGCTAATTATCTTTCACATAAATTCATTTATGTGAATTTAAATCACCCAATCTTTTAAATGTGAATACTTAGCCAATTGATGGTCTTACTCATTAGATTGAAACCAGCTCTAATAAATTGAAATCATGTCAGGTACCGTAAATACAGATAAAGAACATATTATTGGAACCCAGATAAGGGGTTATTAACATCCTCTAATTTTATCAGAAAATTAGAGTTTGCCAACTTTAAAAGTGCTCTACTAACGTTAGCCTCCTTGGGCTAGGTCAATTTCATGTACGAATGTGATGTATAAAATTATTACAAAAAAACATACCATTATGATGAAAACGCTCCTCAAAGTAAATCGTTTCACATACCAACTGAGATATGTGACCTTTAAGCGTACAGGTTAACTCAAAGATATGCACAATTATTCAAATCTCAAACAAATTCTAGCCCATATTTTGTTTATCGATCATATCTTGCTCTGTTTTGTCATTGATATGGTACCTGTTGGCGTCCTTCATTTGAACGGTGTTAATCTATCAGCTTCTTTGGGAAAATATACCCTTTTGAGTGTATATTTCACTCATCCCTTCTCATATTGTTCATTTAGAGGAAATACAAATGATAACTTTAGTAAGTGGGAGTATCATTGCTAAACGTCCATTGATTTACCCTTTCAATTAAGACACTGTATTTATTAACATCTCCAAGTATATCGAGACCATTATGCTTGTATGATAAGTTTGTTAAGGGTACTCAATGTACCGAACGCATAGCCTGTTTATCTCACATTGTTTATACGCTCATATCTTTATTTTCTCCAACGCCCGATTGAAAGACAGTTTTGTAAATAGGGCTCATAATATATAGTTATATCTCATGGTGTTATATATACACAAACCAACTAAAGATTATATACGTCAATGTACGAAAAATTAGTCTCATTTACTCACATATCCTAAAACTCAATTCCGGCGCAAATACTAGGGATTAAAGGAGACGATAGACAATTCTTATTTGTCTTTACCTTTAGGGAGACAGTTTTGTAATTGAAGGATATAAGCTAATTGCATATATACGTGTATATATGAATACCGTATATACACGATATAATACTATATCCTATGTATGTGCTCCATTTAAATCCTAGTCTGTTTGAAGCTATGTCATATCATCCTAGCCTCTCTTTTTGTTTTTCTTTTCCTTTCCAAACTCACTCATTTTAGCCACTTTTGCTTAGATTGCCCTTTTTGTGGGTTTTCAACCTAACTAGCATTTTTTTCTTTTTTTTCTTCTCCCATCTTTTTTTTTTTTTTTTTTTGAAAATAATGCGAGTTACAAGGGTAGAAAGTGTAAGAGTACATACCAAATGAGTGACTTCCCTCTTCTTGGGGCACTTATGGTGATTAAATGGGAAGGAAAGGAGGTGTATTTATAGGTGTTTGGAGCTGCCAGGGCCATTTACCCGACCGGGTTTTTGAGAAACCCGATCGGGTTTCCTGAGAAATTGCCCGGAATCTTCATTTGTCACATCTTACCCGATCGGGTTTTTGATTTACCCGATCGGGTAAAAGACAAATCTTTGCCAAATCTTCACCATGCACGTTAAATTGCCCGATCGGGTATATGCTTTACCCGACCGGGTAAATGACTTTTTTCCCAAATTTTCACTTGATCTTGTTCCCTTGCACTTTCCTTCACCTTTCAAAAGATCCTTTTGATGATCTTTACCTAATTAAAGCTCAGAATAATCCTAATCTATACAAATTACAAACAAATAAGAAAAATAAAGTATTACACCAAAAGTGTGTAATTTTCCAAACAACAACAAATAAAATTAGTTAAAATTACACACATAAACAAACATAATTCCATGCTATCATCATATCTAGAACTGGATTATACTTCAAAAATTGTATTAACTTACAAACTTAATCTGAATTAACACTTCGTATTAATGTGTATCACTAATAGCTTTACACTCATATCCGTTGAAGAGCGTTCGGTCGAAGAATTGCATCAGTTTCAAATAGTATTTAGAAAACGTTATACAGTCGTGAAATAGAGACAAAATTATTGTCTCTATTTTAGATGCATATACGCTAAATTCAAAGATGTCGGATTATGTGCCATATAATCGACTACTTTGTCTCTATCTAAAGGGACATGAAGTTATGTCCTGACATGAGCTTAATATATTTTGATAAAGACGTAAAGATCTATTAAAGTGAATATATCGTAGTGTAGATCTTTGTATACATGATGAAGACGATCGAATCATATAATATTATTCACTGATAGGCTCTAAATTATCCTTTGATCCATACGTAAAGGAAAAGTGGAGAACCAAATACATATAGTTTCCCACTTATTCTATCGTGGTTAAGATATACTTTTAATACTAAACACTGCTTTAAGTATACCATGTCTAACCGTGCTCTACACAATCATTTAGTAAAGATATAGAGCACTTTCTATATACCAGTAAATCTATTTTTCAAGATATGTACCGTTTTAAAGGTAAAGATAACTAAGCTGGTGTAAATAGATAAGTTTATAAAACGTATTTCCATAGACACTGTACGCTTATTTCCACACACAAATAATTTGTCTTTGTAGAGTTCACTATAGCAGGGGCTCAGTAAACTCTCGTGATTAAGATCAAAACCTTCCTTTTACTTCAATGTAAAACAGAGCTAAAAGGAATATGTTACCCTGAACACACAACTTCAAATTTATAGAGTTGAAGTTATGTAACATTTAATCTTATCACAGTAAGATTGCAAAGAATTTTGGTATTTGTTTAAAGGCTGTCGTTTTGAAGTTATGACAAGGGATAATTTGTCACATTTACTCTGGATGACAATCTTATCTCGTTGGTGCAATCCCTTGTCATTCTCGTTTACCAGTTGGCAACGACTGGTAAACATTTTGTCTCTTGATAAAAATACCCTACTATGCATTTTCCATATCCAATAATGTTTAACCGTTTCAAGTATTTTACTAGGGTGTAGATTCCATCAATTATAATTCCTAAACGTTATCAGCTTTAGAACTCAAACGGATATTCCTTATGACCATTTTGTGGATATAAGGCACCTTAATTTTGTTTTATATGAAATACAACTATCTTAAACAATATTGTTTAACTCAATATTTTAATACCTTATTAGGGAAGAACTACACATATTATATCTCTTTGGAAAGACAATTTTGAGTTCTAAAATGGGCCTACAGAACAACTCCCCACAGGGCGACGGGTGAAACTCCATTTTTAGAGTGCTGTTCTTCCGTTTAAAACATAATGCATTATGAGCTATATTAATACACTCCTAAGGGATTAGGTATCTTTCCACTTACACACATTTAATGGAAAGCTTTATGGTAAATATTTGTATTACCGATAAAACTTAATCTTTCTACTATAGCATTAAAACGGAGTGGATATTTGTGGAGAAGAGGTTTCTCCAATAAGTTTTAAACGTAAGAACACCCAGTATTACTTGAATATTATATGGAAAACATTTAGCTTAAAAGTGATCATGGACTTCCGCAGTGCCAATAAAAGTTATACTATAATATAAAGATTTACATAGTAAATCTTTCCAACAAAAGTAGGTATAGACATACTATTGAACAATCAGTGATGACAATATAAATGTCGGGCCCATTTTAAGGGCCCGACTGTAACACTTGAGATTTAATATAAATGGATTAATAGTACTACTCATACCAACAAGGTGCATCTCCTTTTAAGGGAACTCATTAGCCAAGAACTCTAAAGTTAAGCGTGCTTGCACGAGAGTAGTCTTGGGATGGATGACCCCCTGGGAAGTTTCTTAGGGCGCGCATGAGTGAGGACAAAGTGCGCGTAGAAGGCTAGCGGCGGTTTGTGAGGACAGTACTAGAGGTCTGGAGTAACTACCTCGGGTCCTACGGGGCCGGGGTGTTACACCGACATTTATAGCTATGTTGAGTGTATAGCCCTGATTGTCAAGTGAAATGCCAAAACAATTCTGCTTATTTCGAAACCGTTCATCTTTAAAGTTATTCTTGGCTTTTGATCATCAAGATCCTATTATAGATACCCTTTCCTTATGATAGGGTTTAGGCCCGTTTGTCCCGTAATTAAGACTTGTCTTTCGTATGCAATTCTACGCTATTATCAATTAATGTGAGTTTATAAGGGATATATATGACTTCCGTTTTTTTCAAACTGGAAGTATAGACTTATAATATGCGTAATAATTAAACCCTTAATAATATAGTTCTATCTGTTGTAGAATACAAGAGAATGTACCTTTACAAACCACGGCTAAACCCGGAAGAGTTATCCGTTGTACATCAAAGAGATAAAGTTTCAACGAAACTTTAGAGATTAATATTAGGCACCAATTTGAATAGCACTTACAAAACAATCTCGGGTTTACTATCGTTAGGCTGATGAGACAATTTCTCACAATAGTCATGATCTCAGCAAAATGTTTGTCTATTCGTACACAACAAAATATCTTTCCAAAATTGAGATATTTTAGATGATAACTTTAACCTTTACCTTTTACTTAATGCATTAGTGGAAAGATCTTAGTATGGAGTGTAATATTACATTTAAGTAAAAGGCAATATCAAGGGATCACTACAAGAAAAATGGTTTATAGAGGCAATATAAAGTTGCCTCTATATATAGGGAAGTAGCCTCTAATTATTATTAGAGGCAAATAATTGGTTGCCTCTAAGGTGTCTCTAATTAATCCGTCCCTAAATAATGGTTGCCTCTAAAATTACCTTTAGAGACAACCCAAAATGTGACTCTAATGTTAGACATTTAGTGGCAACCATACTACCTTGTCCCAAAACATCATTTGAGGCAACCGTATTATCTTGTTCCAAAACATCATTTGAAGCAATCATTTTATCTTGTCCCAAAACATCATTTGAGGCAACCATATTATGTGGTCCCATAACATAATTTGAGGCAAGTAAATTATATTATCAAAAATATAATTAGAGGCAACCATGATCTAGTGGCAACCATGATCTAGTGGCAACACCTTTCTTTGTTATAAATGTTATAGAAGCAACCACATCTTGATGCTAAAACAATAAACTGTGACAACCATCTTATAATGCTTCTAATATCCAATATAACCGAAACAATAAATTTCATTCAACACAAATTTTGGGCTTATATATAAATTTTAGTGTTCAAACATTCAACAAAGTAATTTCATAAGTTGCTTTTCACACTAATCTATACACAATGAGTCTATATACTTTAACACCAATTCATCTTCTATATCTCTTCCCCTTTTGCTTTGCTCCATAATTAAGCTTCACCACCACTCACCACCATAAACTGTGATATTATATCCCAACATAACAGAGTAGTTGTTCCCAATCCTCAATTTTCACTTTCAAAATAAGATCACCCACCAGTCACAATAAGACTTCCTCGGGTCATGTCATCTGCTAGTCAGTCACTGTGCTTCAAAAAACGAATCTATAACTCAACCTCCGGGGTTGGTGTGGCAGTGTTACATGGTGAAAAAAGCCATCCGTAAACTCTTGAACATCCTTGAAAGTGCATGCTTCTTAGACTGGAAACAGTGGTATAAAAACATAAAATTAAGTAACTAACATAAACCAACAATCGAACACATTTCAAAACACTAATTCGTACAACTTATATACACTAGTGCATAAAACTAACACAAACCATTAAAACAAACATACTGTAAACCTGCAATACTTAAAACTGTCTAAGCTGTTTTTCTAAAACTAACTTCTAAAATATAAAAGCAACTTTTAATATTATAACATGTACATATTTTTTCTAGTATTACCTTCTCCCACGTGAAGCGGTCAGCGAATCGGGTGGCCCATCATATGGCACGGGCAGCCGTTTCTATGTCTGATAGCTGATTATGGCAACATTTTCCTCCTGTTTGTATTTCCCTGTATTTGAACTCTGACCTGATTAATAATAATTAGGATTTATTTCTGCAAAAAAAATAACATGTACATATTTAGTTGGGTTCAGAGGTTTCTACAGAGGGCGAAACAGGGACATTTGAATCCCACAGTACTGTTCTAAGGGCTTTTAAACAAGGCCATTTGGAAGTAAACTGCAAAATGACAATAACAGATAGTAGAGAAGCTGGGAGATTGAGGAAAGGAAAATAGATCATCTGTGAAAAGAAAATGACCATAGGAAAAGATAGTCATAAAACCATCCCCAACCCATATAAGAAACAAAACTGTCTGTGTCCCTAAACTGAAACAGGGGCAAGAAACTCAACGAAAATGCATTTACAATGCAGCTTTGGTGAATCAATTTAAAAAGCAACGTACATCAATTAGTGATAAAAAATCTCTGGAGGAGGATCAGAGTTTAACATTTGATGAAAAAATAGAATTTTAGCATAACATATCCTAACACAAGTATCTGGCTAATTAGTTTTTACTAACAAAGATCCAAAAACAAATAGAGACATAAGTCATAGACAAAGCACAAAAACTCTGCCTAATATTTTTAAGGACATGTGCTTAATATTTATCATGATATCTTCTTGAGATGTAGTTATCAATTGATATACCAACTTTTGTAGAACAAACACGGTAAAAAAATTCCAACTAATTTGCCTGCATGTTCAGAATAGGATGCATATCAACATAACAAAATATGACACAATTGAGTTTAAGATGAAGAGCTGGAACCTGAATCTTAGTTTATTATTTCAATATCATTAACAATTTCAATATTTCACTAGCATATACTCAACGACTTCTACTCTTCTAGTTTACAATCAAGAATTCAAAACCTAACCATGTTAGTAAATTGATTATGCAGCGAGCAGAATCAGGAATTAAGAAAAGGACGTGCATGAGGATTCTATACTTTTAACTGAAAACAGTGACCTTAGATGATGCTAGTTGCAGCTTTTTATTTCACCGGTTTCTTTCTAAACGCTGAAACTCAACCGTTAATAACCAAACATCAAGGACCAGCTTTATCATTGATTGAAAGGGCTGGTAAAGGTCAAACACACCCAATATAACATATGAGGGAAAGCCTAATGGGGGAAACGAACAAAAGAAGGCAGCAAAAAGTTTGGGTAATTTTTGTTTTCAATGGAGACCTGTGGCCTCAAATTGAATTAGAATTAGCTGATAAAAGTGATTTGAGAGCCACACTTGATCTCCCATGAATAGCAATCGCAATAATATACTCAGAAACCTTGAAAACTGTTAGTGCAATAAATATTTGCAATAACTGTCTGTGTGCTATGTAGCGTAACATTTATGTCATTTTAGGGTAAGTCAATAAAACCAACTGCTACTTTGATGAACTTGAATTCAACCTTCTAAGAAGGTGGTTCAGAAAAGTTATTTTTCAAACCAAAATTCAGAATTGAAAATGTTACCGAGTGCTTAAAACTAGTAGCATTAACTTCACCTCATAATCAAAGCATTAATCTCTTAGGAATGACATTCTTGAGTCCCTAAGACTCTCAAAGAGAGACAACTAGAACGATCGTGGCTTCCAATTGGGGCACTGGGCCGACTGGCAGTGGAGCAGGGCAGCAGGCGAGTGACCGAATCACAGTGGGAGTTCTTGGGCTGTGAGAAACGCCATCGACGCTCGATGTAATCAGCAGTTCAGCTGGGCCGCCTAGGCGAGTAGGCGAGCTGCCGTACAGACGTGTGCGGTGGACAACCGGGACAGATGGATAGCGGGCGACGCTCGACGCAGGTGGTGGTCTCTGGTCCTCAGTGTCCCTAGCTCTCTGTCTTCTCGCGTTCGTCCGTTCTCCGGGGCTTGCAGACTAAAATGGTGCTTTATTTAGGGATAAATCGCACGGAGAAGACGAGGATTGAGGAGAACTCAAGACCCACTTGCCGAGCTTGCGTAGATCTCGGGTTGCTTGACTTTCTTCTTGGTGCGGCGCTGTTTACTTATCTCTGCGCGAAGACAAATAAGCTAGGGTTAGAACATTTGTGCAAATTTTGGTGGGCAAAATTCGGCGGAAAACACTAGTCGGAAATTTTTTGGATGTGAATTGAATAAGAAAGAGGGAGGGAGGGAAGGAGGGAGGAGGTTTTAGAATGTTTTTCCTTAAAATGTTTTGAGTCTCAAACCAGATCAGACTAGACCAGATTAGATCAGATTTGACCAATTATAAAATACACAGAGATGTAATATTTACAATAGCAGACCCGTTCAGATTAGATCAGACCAATCAATTCAGATCAGAAAATTTCTAGTCCATGCAAAAACATTCTTAAGCTTTTTTTGCCAGACACTATAATGAACGTGACAAAAATCACAAGAAAAAATAATTTATTGGAATAAATACTAGGTGAATTAAAATTTTAATTTCAGACACTATAATGAATTAAGAGGCAATATCAGATTGAAATTCTGTTCGTTATTTGTTAATTTAGAGTGCTAAAAGTGACACCTACAATTTAGGAGTATATTTGGTATGCTTTAGAAATTAGGGGCTATCATTCTTTTACAATGAACTAGACAATTTACAAATATTACACCCTGAATAGTAATTTTCTAAGACAATAAATTTCTGGTTGCCTCTACTTTCCTCACACAAAAACAAGATCTATATATATATATATATAATGCTAAGAGTGTCTTTTAAAGACAGTGAGGAACAAAAAGTTGATTTAAGTAACACCCATTAGAGCCAACCAGATTTTTGCAACAAGTTATTAGAGGCGATCACACTTTTGCAACAAGTTTTTAGAAGCAGCCCTAAGAGGGTTGCTCCAAATAATACCTTTTAGAGACAACCACACTTTTGTAACAAGTTTTTAGAGGCAATCATAAAATGGTTGCTCCCAATAATACCTTTTAGAGACAAAAAAGTCATGGTTGCCTCAAACTTATTGAGAGCTTATAAGATTAGAGGCAACCAAAACTTATATGATGCTAAAAAGGTGTTTTAGAGGCAAATTGCTTCAAACCCTTGCCTCTATAGATGATTTTTCTTGTAGTGGATGATTGCCTATTTTGTATAACAAAACGGTATTTACGCTAAAAGTGCTCTAGGCTAAACGCTTAACCAAGTTCACGCTTATATAGGCACGATTACAATATCTTTACAATGATCGTGCAACATAGTCTATTTAACCACCATATTGGAAACCTTACAACTTCTGTATTGGACTATATGAGTGTCAATTTATGTACACTATACACTGATCACCTAATCAGTGTTGTCACCCTCCTTTTACCAATAAGTTTCTTTTTTCCATTAATGTCAATTTATGAGATAAACTCACAAACGTGGACCACTTTACCTTAATGCTTTTAGATTACGTTTATGGTAAACTCATACATTAGGAAGAGCTAGGAAACAGTGCAATCTGGAAGTTTTACTCGATGGTTACAAGCCAACTAAAATATGGTATCTTAATAACATTAATTTAGTGCATTAATGTTAACGCTTTCATTGTAATAATCTCAACAAGCATACTTAAATATTGAACGCCCATATATGAGTGTAAATACTAATTTACACTATAATGATTGATATTTTATGTAGAGCATTGATTTAGATGTAAACATGTATTTGTGTGAAGTATACATATGTTTCCTAATACCAACGTATAATTATATTTTTATGTACAAGTATAATAATATTTGTAATAGAGTATAATTAGAGTATAACATTTATATCAATCTTATAAGTATTTTAATAATGATTAGAAGTAATGAATACCATATTCCGAAGATAAGTCTTATATAAGCGTTCTCAATTGTGCTAAACATATTACTTATAATGATTATAATTAATGAATCCCTTACTAAATATATCTTGTCTACGCTCGATAGTACGGTTAACCCCTAAGATAGGCACCGTTTTTAAATCTCTGAATTTAATTCTTGAGGTAAATGTTTAATTTTCCCAAAGTCAATAGTTTGGGAAAATTGTCAATCTTTTTTACAAAGATCTACACTATAAATCCAAAACGATTTTACATTAAGAAGAAACGGATAATTCTCCAATATTTCTATCCATGAAAGATCAATGAATTATCGGTTTTAGGCCTAATTGGCAAACCGTATTGTGGATTTATGGGGTTTATGATTGATACTCTCAACGGGAATTGTTCCCGTTTCTTCCCATTAACTCATTGGAAATTCAAATGATGTTAGGGCAGATTAATAAGCTGGAATTAGGTGTATAAACTTATTGTGATAACTATAAGAGATATAAAGTATCACATGTGTTCTTTATAGCGTGTTATGTCAAAATTTTATAAGATTTTGACACAAATTACTTAATGCTTTTAGTTAAAGCATTAAGTAATCACATTGATATAAGTGTAAGTTCTTAGTGCTAGATATAATACACATCCTAATAATAGCAAGATATTAGCTTGAAGATAAGATCTCAATCATAAATGATCAAATTTGTATACATTTTAGAAAGTATGACAACTTTCTAAAAGGATGGTCTATATTCCTTATTTTTAAAGGGCTCACGTTTATAGTATCCTTATTTATTCCAAATGTACAGTGACTAGATATTATACGGATGTCCCAATACACTTGGGACAAAATTAATAGAGATGCATATTAATACTCTAGCGTTGTGTTCTATGTCGTATAAACAATCATATGTAACCTTTATTGAAGGTTACATATAATATCGAGCACTTTTATCATTTGTTCTTCCATTGTTTCATCCGTTGACAATAATGCTCGGGGAACATACTTAATTGTTATACAACTAAGTATGTTTTCTAAGTAACCTTTTAAAAGGTATGATCTTTACTCTGATATGATTTAGCCTAATCTCTTAAGTTGGAACAATATTTCCCTCATTAGCGTGTAAATACACATTATCTAGAAATGTGTATAACTTACACTAAATGATTTTGAGTAAAGAGATTAGGCTATCATAGTGGCCAACCAATGATCATGTGCTCCAGTAGGGGTGGGAAAAACCGAACCGAAACCCGGAAACCGACCCTGGACCGACCCGAATTATGATCCCTGTCCGGGTTTTTTCTTTTTAACCGGCCCGAATTTAAAAAAACCCGGACCGAACCGAAAATTCCGGGCTCATTAACGGGCCTTAAAATCTATAACCCGGCCCGGACCGAAAAAACCCGAAACAATTACTTTTAATATAAAATTAATATAGTATATGAATATAAATATAATATTTCCTAATATATGATTATAATCACGGTGGATAAAAAAAGATTTAGTAACTTTTAGTGACTACAAATATGTTGAATTTGTTTAGCGTAATAATGACCATGAGAATATATTTATAGCAACTCTAGTAACTTTTTTATGTATAATATTTATTTCGTAATATTTTTAAGAAACCTATATTATTTATATATATACATCTTACATAAAATATTAAGATAATTATCTTCTTTAAATTTGAATTGTTGGTGATTTTGGAGACTAAAATTTGTGTTATTATTTGCGGTTTGTATTTTTGATTAATTTTATTTGAAAATACGTGTTAAAATATAAAACAATGACATATTTCACGGCCGGGCTTTAACCGGTCCAACCCGAACCCGGACCGAACCCGAGCTACCAAAAACCCGACTCGGACCGAATATAATGGGCTTTGTTCCGGTCGCTAATTTTCATAACCCGAGACCTTACGGGTAATTTCCGGGTTTAGCAAAAACCCGACCCAGACCGGACCGATCCCACCCCTATGCTCCAGTAGATATTCAAAATTATCCTAAACACTAGATGATGGCAAGTCCCGTAAAAGTGCTCTATTTAGGATGAAATAAACCATGCGGAATTTCATACCCTAAATCTTATCTTTTGAGTTTAGGGTTTAGGGTTTAGGCAACGGGAGTACATAGCCTAATCCCTATGATATATACCGTGATTATATATGTAGATAAGCATATACACGGTAATCAAGAGATAATCTCACTCTTGTTGGGCAGAGATACAAGTAGATCTCTAAAAGGTACAATTTACAAATATGCTAAGTATTTCCTGAAGATATATTTCGGAACTCGTTTAAAATGGAGTAAACGAGTTCACGTCCTGTGGATATGAGCTATTGAAACATAAAAGTGTTCGATGTGATACAATTCTTATTTTAGAAAGAGACTAGATATCGAAATTAGGTAATTAGATATCAGGATGTGTCATATCAACGTTGATATGATAAACAACTATAAGGGAAAACACTAAAACGAAATACCGTATTGCAAACTGTGATTTAGCTATAACAATGCATAAATACCTTAATGATCTAAACGGGGTCCTATAGGGATAACGTATATTCATAATATGTTTCAATTTACCTATAACAATTGGCATTTCGTACTTGAATCTCACATATTACTCAATAAACATTATATCAATCCATCTGATTATCAATCACAGAGAGTTTGTCTTTATAGTTGTGCTAATATATACTCACATATGTTAGGTATGCATGCATTTTCAAACTTTTGTTTTGGAAGTGCTAAGGCTCGATCGGAAAAGATTTATAGCTCATTGAGTGTTATAGAAATTCGCTATAAC
This sequence comes from Cuscuta epithymum, assembly GCA_945859915.1. Classification (NCBI taxonomy): domain Eukaryota; kingdom Viridiplantae; phylum Streptophyta; class Magnoliopsida; order Solanales; family Convolvulaceae; genus Cuscuta; species Cuscuta epithymum. The sequence continues at coordinate 1,306,446 of CAMAPF010001062.1, read as the reverse complement.
CGTGCTTTCCAACGTTTCATACGGGTATCGAGCAAAGTACGCCTTCATATATAGCTTGTTAGTTCCAAATACTTGTCAATTTTGAAGTACTTTATAAAGTAAATACCGTTTTGTTTTACCGGAGGCCCGGCCCGGCCCGGACCCGGTGGCTACCCGGGCCGGTTTCGAAATATCAAGGGATGATTGCCTATTTTGTATAACAAAATGGTATTTACGTTTAATCTTATCCTAAAAGTGCATCAAATAGGCAAATCGGGTAAAACAAAACAGTATTTAGTTTAGGATAAGATTAAACATACCATTATCCTTCCCTTCCAACGGCTTTATACTCATATCTCTATGCTGTGTGTAGAGCATTAAAGGTCCGATATCATTTACACTATCATACAATAACTCTTATTATGTTGTTTACCATCTTAATATTAGGCAGTATATATGTAAATAATATATACGCTTTAAATTTACCTTTAAAGGTTGATTTGTACTAAGAACTCTGGGTAAATATTTGCTGTCGTTATTGTGCTCTGTTTTGTATATCGAACGGTGAAGTATTCTTTGCCTATTTTCGAAAGGATGACACCCCATCCCTGAGGGCCCCCAACACCGACCGGACGGCACGATGGGAGGATGTAAATTGGACTATAATCACAATCTGACAGATAGAGAGTGAGGCTTTGTCCCTGGTACTTGCAGAGGCCCTATGCATTTTTCAGCATAGTAACCCCTCATCGCAGTTGCCGGGATTCGAACCCGAGACCTAACCCTATTTTCGAAATGGATTATAGGTAAATGCCTATAATGTGTATCCATTAAGTGTACGTCTATCATAAATGCACTTTCAGAACTTATTTAAGCTCTGAAATATTGGAAACCCTTATCAACCTAAAAGTGCTCTCTAAAATGTTAGGCCTATCAAATAGTGATAGGACCTACGTATATCAATCCTTTACTTGAGACACTTTTAAACGGTGAACTCAAAATATGTCTAATTATTGGAGATAATTAGACATATCTTTGTGTATAAATGACTATATTGGCTAAATCTGGCACTTTTACCCTGGATCGCATTGAAGACAATCCTGTTTGATAACAAATCTAGTTCAAACATATGAGTGACCCTATTTATGTTACCTAATAACTCAGGTTTTAGAAAACCTGAGTTATTTCTACTAAAACGCAATATTGGAAATGATCGCATAATATCGTTTTGTCTCATATAGAGAAAAATGAGTGTCACATTATTAAGTGATTTATCTATGATTGCATACCTAATATTAAAATATCTTTTAGATAATAACAGATTATCTTCATCATTGATAATCGAGATTATGGTAATTATTTACCATAATCTCTATTACCGTATTACTTATCATACGTTATCTATGAGGGTATGTTAAGTTAAATTATAGATAAGTAAATACATTTGCTTATTTACTTAATAGAGATTTAAAGTGCATAAATACCGTTTTGTTTCAAACGGTATTCAGGCATATCTATTAACGGTTATAATATGTCATTATAATATATACGGTATATTATGTATAGATCTTATCATATGTGTTTATAAGTGTAATTACGAAATATCCGTTAAATATATTACTTATATGTTCAATATATAATATATTGAATACGTATACGTTATATTTCATAATACCTTATCATGTAAAATGATAAGGTATTTATAAGCCTTATATTTGTATAATATATGATAAGTATATAATTTTTTATCATACTATGAATAATTTTGAGCACTACTTGACGTTTATACTAAATTAACATATAGATTTTTAAAGTATATGCGAAGTGATAACTATACTAAATATACTAGATATCATATACAGATTAATAAGTATATAGATATCATATTACCTATATACAAGTATATAACTGGTAATAATGTCATATTGAATGTATACAATTAGGATATACATCTATATTTGTACATATGTCTTTAACATATTTGTATCCTAATTGTATACGTATTAATAAGTATGTAGATATCATATTACCTATATACAAGTATATTACTAGTAATATCATATATAGATATTTTAGTTAAAAGCTCATTAGTAATCTATACAAATATGTTAAAGACATTAATTGAATACTAGACTAATATGCGCAGTATATACACTAACGTAAATTGTATAATAAATATTTATACTTATATGTATTAAATACATATCATAATAAGTATATCAAAACTATCAGGTATATGTCAACGTATACAATATGTATACGTTAACATATACACTTAGTGTTATAATGATTATTTATATAATATTATAAGTATGGTGTGATTATATTTACATTATTATAAGTGTAATTACGTTGAAATTTATATGAATAATCTAAATATACTATGTACCTTCGGAAATATCTCCAGAAACGAGATATGATCATGTATATCTTTGAATACATGATCATGATCCGTATTCAATGATAATTACGTAAATCTTCAACACGAACATAAATAATATATATATAAACTAGCGTAATAGATTATGTAAGTTAGGATGTTTTCTTTTGGACTGAAATTTGCTGGTCTGGTCTGGTCTGGTCTGTTTAAGTCTGGTCTGGTCTGGTCTGGTCTGTTTAAGTCTGGTCTGGTCTGGTCTGGTCTGAACTGGTCTGGTCTGGTCTGGTAAACGTCTGGTCTCTGTGTATTTTATAACTACGGAAGTCTGGTCTGGTCTGGTCTGGTCTGGTCTGGTCTGGTCTGGTCTGTTTAAGTCTGGTCTGGTCTGGTCTGGTCTGTTTAAGTCTGGTCTGGTCTGGTCTGGTCTGTTTAAGTCTGGTCTGGTCTGGTCTGGGACTGAAAACAGTCCAAAAGAAAACATCCTTAATGTATATACTTCTATTAAGTATATGATATAAAATATAAGATCATGTATATACTTTACTAATTTATATTTACATAAATAATATATATGTAAACTAGCGTAATAGATTATGTAAGTTAATGTATATACTTCTATTAAGTATATGACATAAAATAGGAAAAATTGATAGTAATAATCCCAACTATTGGCGGTCCGCTCATAATAATCACAACTATTGATTATTACAGAATAATCCCAACTTTAGAGACCTTCCGCCAATAATGGTCTCTATGTATAAATTCTTGTAGTTTCTAAAGTGGATGAGATGAGATATAACAAGTAATCCCTATAAATAATCTCAACTTTTAATTTTTACGCTTAATTTCTATTTAAAATTCACTTTTTATAGAGGTAATATATGGTCATGGACCATTATTGGCGGATAGTCTATATAGTTGGGATTATACAAAAATAATCAATAGTTGGGATTATTTTCAGCGGATCGGCAATAGTTGGGATTATTATTTTCAATTTTTCCTATAAAATATAATATCATACATAACCTCTAGCATAAATATAAGAATATTCTTATTCCCCAACCTCCTTCTGGAGTGTAACATCCGACAATTTTTACTCCAAATTGTCCCCAAAATAAAACATTAGGGATCTTTCCTCATCCACAGCATAGCAAAACTATAAATAATCTGTTTTGAAGTGTAATTGATATGAACCCTTATAGCATATTCTCCGTTATCGATCAACATAGCGGAGATGTATCCTTATTTTGTATGAACACATATAAAAGTGTCCAATATCGTTCAGTTATGCACTCATAGATGTTCTTTCATTCCTAGCTGAATAAACTTAATTGATGTAAATAGGAGTAAATTATTAGGGAAATTCTGAAATAGGAGTACACTTTAATTTATTGCCAAAATAGGAGTTAATAGATGAGTCACCCGTTTCCTCTTCCTATTATGCCCCCAATCTCTAGTATCTTTTCTCCCCCTCACCGTTCACACCCCCCAAATCCCCAATCTCTCGTATCTTCTACTGCCATAACACTTTCCCCTCCATCTACATCTGAAGTTTGATTTCTCGAAGCTTCCTAACAATCAGCAAGTAGCATCTTAGGTAAGTTTCGGTCTGCTTCTTCTTCCTCCTCCGACCTCAGGCCTTCTCTTCTTCCTCTCCTCCTTTCTTCTTCTTATTTTCCTTTCTTCTCCAACAATTCGTTCCCACTCTTCATTTTTTTTTATAAAATTTCAATTGTATTTTTATCATTCGATATTTTTATGAATTTCAATTTAGATTTTTTTTTCAACCTGCAATTGCTGTTTTCAGTATTAAAAAATTTAGTAACTGTTCGGTATTAAGAAGGAGATATTACATATTTCAAAATACAACGCTAAAATGTCACCGATTCCACCAAGTTGTCTATATAATGTCACTGCAAATCCAAAATTAATAATTCCATGTTGTTTTCCATATAAACTGTGAATTTGAGTTATAGTGTCTGTCATCTATGTGCACATAGTGTCATCTCTGTGTCACTAAAGTTCATCACGATGACAATAAAGTTCATCACGATGACAATAATGTTCATCACGATGACAATAATGTTCATCACGATGACAATAATTTCCCTTTGCAATGTTTATAATGCCATGAAATTGTAAAGATTGGCAATAAATTATCCTTCTCTGTTTTAGTACAAATTGCATTAAAATGGCATTAAGATGGATGATGGTGGTGCCAAAGGTGGAGCCGGAAGACCCAGAGGATCTTCCAGAAGTGATGCCAAATGAGGCGGCGGCAAAATGGTGGCGGTTGTGCCAGTCAACATCGATGGTCACGGCAGCCGTGACGATGGCAGAGGTGGCCGCATCGGCGGCGGTGGTGTCTGGTGATAACAGCGATAACAAATGTGCAAAAACGATTTCTCGCTTTGTAGTTGCACACAGAGAATAGGTTGCCCATTGCGTGTCTGCTGCTTTGAAATTACTCCGTATTATTTTATTTATATTTTTGAAATAGAAATTAAGGTTTTCATTAAGGGTACATTCGTCAACTTATAACCTTTTACTCCTACATAATTGAACGGAACTTTCCACTCCTACTTTTGCACTTTTCTATTGTTTTACTCCTAATTAGAGAATTATCTCATAATCTTTGTATAAGATTATACAAAGATATAATCTCGTCATAGACCAATACGATATATTGGTCGGGAGTGATCATATAATGTGCATTAAGTAAAACATATTCTAAAATCATTTGGTAAATCATGATAAGTATTTGGCAGCCTGAGTTTACGTTTAAACTCAGGCTACCAATTAGTGCTCAAAGAGATTCCAACGAGATCTCTATGGTTTTCGGAGCCTAAGTGTCTCAACTATTATAATTATATAATAGAACCCCATCTTATGGGTATTGGTTAGACAGTTAAATATGAATTTTGTGGAAATCCATCTTCATATAAAATTATTTTTAATGGTTAATAAGATCCGTGAATCAGATTTTAAATAAGTGTCTATTATGAGTACATCACACTAGGATACTAGTGTGATATAATAAATTAATTGTGACGGAAAGACAATTCTGAAGGCGCCGGTGTCCCTTGACTAATTGTTAGCCCAAAATATGTAGTGATTAACCTGTAATATATCGTTTGGGTATGAAGTGATCCCTTGAAATATCAAGGGATCACTCCATACAAATTCACACTTACTATTCTAGCAACGAGCAATATTCACTTAGAATTTATGATCCGATCAATATTCCTTAAGTCTTTATCCTTAAGGAATATTGGTCATATTCCAACATATCAAGGGATGGTATAATATCTCATTGATGACAATAGTAACTATATTGGTACCTTTTGTGATATAACTCTACATAGTAAATGACAGTACAATGTGAACTTAAATATACTCAATCGTATTAGGCTGGGATTGTAAACTAAAAGTGTATCTCTTGCAATAGATACGGTACAAAATACGTGTATGGATAAACATAGGTAATGATCCCTAAGTACAGTGTTCTTAAACCTATATCCCGTATTCACAGAATCTTGATTATTTTACTGTGAATATAGAGATACATATATAAACTCTTGAATGTGACATCACAAAATCAATAAAGTATTTAATCATAGAAAATATCTTGTTTTACATAGTATATGTCAGTTTTGATTGTGTAATTACGTTCACAATTACATCAAATAATATTCATAATATTTGCTCTTTACGTCTATACCGTCTCTATATTTCCCATAGATACCTTGTGTATCCATGAACGTATATCATGATATATATGCTAGTATACTAAATAGACCTTTGAGAGGTTACAATGATATGAGTCATGCATATTGATTACAATAGCTTTAAATCATTATGCCTATTTCCAGAAGATATATACTATATTGATAGGCGTTTCATATTTATAATATGAAGACGGATCATTTAGTGACAATAAAACTTGACATATTTTAATGGAATATACATTAAAGTATAGCGTATATAAATATAAGCAAATAGGGTAACTAAACACTCAGACTAATCTCCGATGGAACAAAAGATGTATTTGGTGTATAAACGTAAAATAGAGTAGAGTAAATTCCCAAAACGGGACCAAAACATAGGAAAAGTGCCAGAATAGGACTACTACTTTTCCGTATGTTATCGTAGGACCAAAACTAGGTTGGAATGCCAAAAATGCCCTGCAAAGCCTTTCAAGTTCGCAAGCCGCTAACTCTGCGATGAATACCGGCTACAACATATCAGTGTTAGTTGGGTGGAGTGAGTGTCCGCGACGATGAATGGTGACCCTGCTACATGAACATGTGAGCTTCATCTTTCTTCTTCTTCTTCTTCTCATGCTCTGTTTTGTTTTTTCTCTTCTTCCACCTTTCATCCCTTTTCTTCTTCTCTATGTTTTTCTCTTCTTCCACCTTTCATCCCTTTTCTTCTTCTCATGCTCTGTTTTTCTCTTCTTCCACCTTTCATCCCTTTTCTTCTTCTCATGCTCTGTTTTTCTCTTCTTCCACATTTCATCCCTTTTCTTCTTCTCATGCTATGTTTTTCTCTTCTTCCACCTTTCAAGTTTCATCCCTTCTCTTCTTGGTTTGAATTTCCATTTTGTTATAAATTTTGATTAATTTAGTTAAACCATTCTTATTATTTTTCTCATGATTTGAGTTTCAAAATGCCATAATAGTTGTTTTATTGAACACCAAGTTGAAAATAATGTCACTATTGTGGCATTACAATATGTATCATGGCAGTTTTACTTTAAAGGTTATTACATTTTCAAAGAGTGATAATGACTAATTGATGACATTTTCGGAACAAACATGACATTTTTAAAGAGGTGAAGAAGCAGGAGCGACTGTCAGGTTTTTAAGTCTGTGAATGTCATCTTCATGACATTTCCTGTCATTTTAAAACGGTGAAGGAGTGATTGTCAATTTTTTTGCGTCTGTAAATGCCATCATCAACTCCGCCATGAGATCAATTTTTTTTGTTTCATGCCTGTCCCAAGCCAGGATAAAGGAGGAGGGTGCTGTGGTAGGCGCGTGACGGCCAACAGTATTACCTAGTCACATCACATGACATGAATCGAAATATGAATATCGTTGATAATGTGATATCATATATCGATTCATGTTAGCCGACCCCAATATCGTTTGGGACTAAGGCTTGGATGTTGTTGTTTGTTGTTGTAAATGCCATCATCATAACATTTGATGTCATTCTTAAGAAGGTGAAGGAGGAGCGACTGTCAGGTTTTTTACGCTTGTAAATGTCATCTTCATGACATTTCATGTCATTTTGAGAACCAAAATGACGTTTTTTTAAAAACAAAAGAACTAGAAGCAGAGCAGGCAGTAGAAGAAGAAAGTGTAGAAGTAGGAAGAGCACTATGAAGGACACTTGAAATTCTGAAATTAGTGTTGGTGCCCCATCATTACAATTTGAAATGTGAGTGTTTCGATTGGATCAAAGGGGAAGAGAGAAGATGAAGTAATGGCAGGGAATGGTAGAGATGTTTCCAATTAAATCAGAAAGGGGGGAAGAGGATCGGGAAATTTCCATTAAAAAAAAAGAAACACATAAGTGAGGAAAGAGGAGAATGAGAGAGAGAGTAACCTGGAAATTTCTGAAGAAGAAGAAGATGCATATACGGAGTAAAGGATACGAGTAGGAGAAATCAAGGAGGGGCTTTATTGACTTTACAGAAACGGAGACAACTCAAAATAGGAGCGGATGACTCCTATAATTGGGAAAAAAGATGGTAAGTCCTACTTTGGCTTTTTATCTATGTTTTGGTCCTATTTAGGACAAATTCTTAATAGAGTACATGCTCCATAGAAGTAAGATATTGATGTGAGTTTTATCGCACTTAAAATAGTTGTAGAAAAGTGGTGTAAAGTAGGAGTATCGTCTCCACAGGGACGGACAAAAGGGAAATAAAGATTAACTAAATTCAGCGATTAAAAAGAAATAAATAAAAAAAAAGTGCAATTGTGCGAGATTGGTTGGTTGAATTAAAAATAAAACTAATGCTAATGAGCGATGAAAATAAAAGATTGGTTTCTTCTCAATTAACGACGAAGGGAATAGGAATTGATTCTGGGGTAACCAGATTTCTGGCAGATCAGGCCTAATTACATGAATTTAATTTAATTGAGCCTAGCTATTCATTACTAAGTTCTTACCGCTCTCGCGGCGTAGAGTACAATAATTTAGGGGACCAGGCTGATCTCTCATGCGACAGGATCCTAAATTATTGCCAAGACGAGCGAGCTTACGGCCCCTTAATCGCTACTAATCTCTTAGCGAACGATTAAGTGTGTGTGAATGTGTCCTAGAACAAATTAGATCTCTCTTAATTCATTCTACATGCAATTGTAATTCTAGCTGCAGTCTAGGTTACAAGAGATATCAATTAAATTATTCAAACACAAATTAAACGGCATTCATGCAATTAAACCGACAAGAATCTAGCCATACATCATGATTAACCCCTTCATCAACCCCAAATACCTAATTAAACTACTCACAATTCATAATTGAAGAATCAACAGAATTGGGATGAATAGAAATAATTGTCATTAATTAAAAAGATGAACTTACAAATAATCCCAGGGTCTTGGAAGAAAATAGCGTAAAAACGGTGTTAAATTCGTCCCTAGGCCTCTCCGTAATGTTCGTAACCATAAAAAAGGGTTAGGGTGGCCTTATTTATAGAAAAAGGGGGGAAAATATGAATTGGGGCCGATTTGGGATTCAAGTTTGCGTCACCCGGTGCTACGCACGGCGTGCGTCCCCCTACGCACGGCCGTGCGTAGCTGGCAGTAGCTACCTTACTTTTCTCGCCTCAGACGCACGGTCGTGCGTTCCCCTACGCACGGCGTGCGTAAAACTTTCGAATTTGACAAAACTTTTTTGATGAAAGTTGTAGATAATGAAGTCCTCTATCCACCCCAATTTGCCGAATGTGATTTGAATCATCCAATCAAGACATATGATCAAAACGGTGGAAGGTGTCTTTCTGAAATCGCAACAAAGATTATCTGACTTCATCGTCTGTTTTCACCTTCTTCCTCTCAGATTCTTGCAAGGGTGTCTTCATATGATTTGTTGCCCTTGAAGTTGGCTTTCTTATGCAACTTGAATCGTGTACATTGGTTGTTCCTACAAAGAGATAAGCTTTAACGATTGACAGAAGGTCATTCTGATCGTCGTTTTCAAGCTTCATTCATCTTCTTTTGATCCCGAAGCCAATCCTAGAGCTCTTTTTCCTTCAAATCTTCATCGTGAATCTTCCGGTGACCTCCAAAGCTATCAAATCATTCTCAAATGCTTCTCAAATCATCCCGATTGTTCCTCAAGTGCCGGTACCGGGCTCAAATTCCCTGATTTTGACTACAAACAACACAAAACTCGAACCAATGCCCGATAAACATAACTTGAGCTAAATTTGAGACTTGCAACACCTTAAAGCTAGGGAAAACCATCAAAACTGATCCCAACACGCATCAAATACGTGTCAAAATATGGACTTATCAGATATAATGTACTAGGCTAAGATATCTGATAATACACCTATTATAATGTCTTTCTATCACAAAAGCACTTGCTGTGATAAGATAATCTGAAATATTCTCAAATGGAAAACGGATTACTAATAGGTAATCCGTTTAGGTTGATAGCTGATGAAATACGCCGTTGAAATATTTATCTCATTCTAAACTTATCAAAACGGTATCTAACGAGTGGAATAGTTTGGAAACCGGAGATTGTAATAAATTATTTCTACATTTAGCATATGATCGTCATACTAAACATTAATACTCGTTATATTTATTGATAAGACGACAGCTTTAGAACTTATGTGCAACCCACGGATTTAAGAAATTCTTAACAGTATCACTAATATAATGTGATATTACATTGTGTATCAATTGCATTTCAAGTTGTATGTGATAAATTGTCCAATGCTGAAATAGAAGGTAATATGTTGTGGCATTATCGTTGATCGGATCGGATCAAAACATGTTCAAAATACCAGTGCCATTTTCCTCTTATGTAAAACTATATGATTTAGCTAATAAAGATCAGTCGATATATATAACTTAATATGATAAACTTGTATAGAGCGTTTGATATATGCTCAATAAGAATACATCTTAAACTCTGAGCCAACTTATCTTAGGTCTAAAAGATGATTATCGTGGGAAGGCGCGTTGACCCAGATAATGAACACGTATTTTAGAATTTGATCCGTTCACTACCTATTTTCTTATGGGCAAGTAGTACCTGGATCTACTCCAATACATCTTCAGTTAAGTGGCCTAAACTGAAGTTGTCCCTCATAGATCTTGCCATTGAATGCAAATATATTAAAGGAAGATATAGGTATACGCGTTTCATTATAAGCTTTTTAAATATCAAATTTAATACCTTACAACATTATATGCTGTAAGCATATAAGATGAGTGTCATTAATGCATTACACTTGCTTTACAATGCGGTAAAGATCGTTCTTTACAGGACAATAAATTTTGTAAAACGATAAGCAAGTGTACTTTCGCGCTAACATGATATCTCTTTAGTAAAGATTACATGTATTTTAGTAAATCAAGTCTTAAAACGTCTAATCTCTTACACGTCTTTTATACAAGATATGTGTAAAAACATAATATATAAACGTTTATTTGAGATTATTCAATATTTAAGGGTATATGTTTTAAATGGTGCTAATACACTCGGAAGGGTTATATGGTAAAATACTATCTTTTGATAATTTGATTTTTTATCTAAAAGATTAGGCTAAATAACGGGAAATACCCCATGAATATCCCTATACCTCATACGGAATAGAGTTGATCTCTATTCCGTATTGTAGATTAATTTGTATATCTTGCGTCTTATTGTGATTGTAAGATATATTTGGGGGCGGTGTTACAAGTTCACCCATGTGATTTGAAATATCAAGGGATGATTGACTATTTTGTAAAACAAAACGGTATTTACGCTAAAAGTGCTCTATTTAGGATGAAAACGCTAAATCATAGAGATCAGGCTAAGTACTTTTATTAGGATAAGATTGAACTCTAAAATTTTGAAAATGTTCAGCGTTGATATGTAAATATCAACGTTTTCTTGGCCTTCAAGGGTGTGTAGCCATTGTTTAGAGTGTATTTGGCTCAATAATGTCGTTAAGAATAGTTGTATTCCTAGCCATTTAAATGAGTAGTAAGGGTGGGTCCTACCCCCCTACCGTCATTAAGACGTTTAAAGCACACTCATAGTCCTAAATCAGCTATTTTGCACACCTCTTACATAGGTGGTTGTTACTTTGGATGCGGAATACTAGGAACAAAAGCACACTACCTTAATGGATCAACATAGATTTGTGTACAAATTGTGGGATTACTCTTATATACGCTAAAAGCTTTAGCGTATCCTAACGGATGTTGCTCGATAATAAGATATCGAGCAAACTTATTGGGCATTAAGGATATTGTCACTTAGAGCACGGTATTTAGATTACCCACTCCTTTGAATATATTAAAAGGAGTATCATTACTCAATCTACCATGTTGTATGGAATATATTTGTAACTTTAGATTAATTTTAGTCCTATAGACTTAACTTTTCGATCCCAAAACTATTATACTTCGTAGTAATTTGTATACTAAGGATGTTTTCTTTTGGACTGAAATTTGCTGGTCTGGTCTAGTCTGGTCTGGTCTGGTCTGGTCTGTTTAAGTCTGGTCTGGTCTGGTCTGGTCTGAACTGGTCTGGTCTGGTCTGGTAAACGTCTGGTCTCTGTGTATTTTATAACTACGGAAGTCTGGTCTGGTCTGGTTTGGTCTGTTTAAGTCTGGTCTGGTCTGGTCTGGTCTGTTTAAGTCTGGTCTGGTCTGTTTAAGTCTGGTCTGGTCTGGTCTGGGACTGAAAACAGTCCAAAAGAAAACATCCTAACAGTGATAAAAGATACCCTAGACCCTTGATATAGTCTTTACCGGTTTTGTTCCACAAGAAAATCTGACAAAATCAAGTATGGATAGCGTTGACATTCCCTCTATAAACGAGGTAGGGCACAGGGTTTTCTATCTTGCTAAGATAGAAAAAACATTTTTAGCTATAACAATGAGCTCCCTTGTCAATTACTTAAGCGTATAGTTGGATAAGAACGTATAAATTTGAACGTTCTTTAACAGGCCCGTTAAAGACGTCCCATTAGACTATTTGTATTTCAACTATAGAGCAAGATACCTAAATTCTAGTGATGACTAATCTACGACAAATACACTGGAATAATGGATAATTATTCCCGTGTTAGATTAAATAGAAACCTTCCGATGACAGATTATGATAAGTATTTGTGACACTCATATCTTTATTACCTATATCCTTGTACCTTCATTACTTATATCCCATTAATACAATACTTAGCAGGATATGGCTTTGTAAATTAATGACTTTCTCCAATTGATCTTCTACGTATCCTATTATCCCTAAACTCTTAGACGAATTTGTGAAGGGGGGTCATAAATCCTAATCACTCCCGTGTACTCTTATCGTAGCCAACCTAAAACGCAAGAGACAATTAAACGTATATTACAAGTATTACACCGTGGTGATTTCATAAGTGCCAGGTTCGTAACAACACTCCTATATTTGACAAAATATAGGAGCTCAAACAATATATTGTGTATCCAAACGAGAAGAGTACACGGGATACTAAACCATAATTTATCAAAACTTATAATACAGATCTCCATATCAATACGAAAACCCCTAAAGTTTTATAATACGTTGGAAAGACAATTTTAGGTCCCATACAATATCAAACGTTTTCTATTTGTGTACGACCATTCTGAGTTCTTCCGATCGTATCTTGCTCTGTTTTGTTCCGTTAAAGACGTTTTCTATCTCGTTGGAAAGATCTAATCGAACTCTAAAACTTATCTTGAGTAACTCCTTTACTGATAAGATATCACAACTATTGTACCTAAATTCCATCCGTTTAAAGATGGATAATTCCCAGGATGTATGTAATTTGAAATAATATTACGAAGATGTTTAAACATTATTTTTGCATAATGTTTTGTATCAAGCTCGGTACGCCCGACCAATTTTGAACGGTACATTCAAAAACTAATCATACCGTTTGAACATCTCGTTGAGTTAAAGATTAACGAAGAGGGTCATGAAGACGTTTTCTACCTTTAAGCTTGTTCAAGATGTAATACTATGATTTAGGACTCGTGAAGATAAGTTATACCCTCTATGCACTTCTACATTTTAAAACTCAGAGTTTTCGAACAGCGCTATTATCAATTCTAGATGAGCTCGGTTATCCGAAGCTCGGTCGGGAAGCACTTGGTAATTAGTGGATCTCTTCAGAAAAGTCCGAATTATAGGGAATATACTCAAGTAAATATTTTTCAACCTCTCATATCGGTAAGTACGCTGGAGAATTTATGCTTATCAATCATAAAAGATCGGATCAGAAATCGGCGTTGAGTTCTTAATCCCATGTATTGTCAATTTCTCAACGTTCACCATATCTTATTATGGTAACGTATTATATTATCTCTTTACTTCTATATAAAGATTAACCAACAAAGAGATAATCTTGTTTGTCCCAACAAGACATCGTTTAGTAATTTGATACTTTGGGTTATCACAACAAGAGGATGTAAGTAAATTCTTTACTTAAAATGGGTAAAGGATATATATGAAAGGTCTTATATGAGTGTCACAAATACTTAGCCTAATTCTGAAATTCTAAACCCAATTTACAATGCATTCTTCACGGCATTAATAAGTGTTCAATAGAGCACTTTGAAATATCAACGAGATAGCTGTTGTTCAAAGCCTATGAAATACTATACGAATGTATAATAAAACTTGAGAAGAAAAAGAGGTATTCAAAACTCATCTATCTAAACTAATAATCAATAGGCTTTATATAGCCTTTACAAGAATGAAAACAACCAAGCACGTATAACAACTATCTCCTATAATTATGCTAAGCCAAGTATTCAAATACGTGAGTAAACAAAGACCAAATCAAATGCCTAAACTCTAGCTAACCACTTAGATTTATTCAAAACAATATTAATCAATAATAAAGAATAAACAAAGCAATATTCCACGTGTGCATGGCCTTGAACTCCTTCGTATGCAAGCTTGATCATACTTTCAACACCTCCCCTTGATCCAAGCTTGTCATCCCAATCCTTTTCATGAAAAAATGATGCTTAGCTTGAGGTAAAGCCTTAGTGAACAAATCTGCATTCTGAAACTCAGTTCCACAGAATTGCAGTGCTATTTTTTTCTCAGCTACAAGCTTCCTAATGAAATGATGCTGCACATCTATATGCTTTGTTCTGGCATGAAAAGCTGGATTCTTTGCCATTGCAATGGTGGACATGTTGTCACACCAAATCTCTGGAATTTCTTGTTGTTCACAGTACAGATCCTTCAGTAACTTCTTTAGCCATAATGCTTGTTTTGCTGCAGCTCCTGCAGCAATATACTCTGCCTCTGAGGTAGACAAAGCCACTGTATCTTGCTTCTTTGAACTCCATGTAATAGCTCCAGAACCAAGGTCAAACACTGAGCCTGAGGTGCTCTTTCTATCATCAACACAACCTGCCCAATCACTATCAGTGTAGCCTCTGAGTTTAAAGTGTTTTACACTTTCATACCATACTCCAAACTCAAGAGTTCCTGCCACATATCTCAGAATTCTTTTGGCTGCACCAAAATGTTGCTTGGTAGGACAATGCATATACCTAGACACAACACTAACACTGTGTGCAATATCAGGTCTAGTGTGTGTTAGGTAGTTTAGTCCCCCAACTAGGCTTCTGAACAATCTTTCATTTGCTTTCTCAGTTCCATCACATTTCTGCAGTTTCTCATTGGTATTCATAGGAGTCTTAGCTATTTCACAATTCTCCATATGAAACCTTTTGAGCAAATCCATAGCATACTTTCTTTGGCACAGGAAAGTTCCTTCCTTTTGTTGCCTCACTTCCAGCCCAAGAAAGTATTGCAGGATTCCGAGATCAGTCATTTCAAACTTCTGCTTCATTGAATTCTTGAAATCTACTAGCATACTTTCTGAGGAACTAAAGTATACTATATCATCAACATAAAGACACACAACAATGAACTGATCCTTACCTTGCCTCTTTATGTAAAGTGTTGGCTCATTATCACTCCTAATGAATCCATTAGTTGTAAAGAATGAATCAATCTTACTGTACCATGCCCTTGGAGCCTGCTTTAAGCCATAGAGTGCCTTCTTCAATTTGTACACCTTCTCAGGTTCATGCTTCTTCTCAAAACCCTGAGGTTGTTCAACGAACACCTCTTCCTGAAGTTCTCCATTTAAGAATGCTGACTTTACATCTAACTGGAACACAGGTAATCTCCATTGTGCAGCTAAGGCTAGGACAACCCTCACAGTTTCAAACCTGGCAACTGGTGAGAAGGTTTCCTCATAATCTATGCCTTCCTGCTGAGCATAGCCTTTGACCACCAACCTGGCTTTGTGCCTTGAAACACTTCCATCCGGGTTGTATTTTGTTCTATAGACCCATTTTAGACCTATAGCCTTCTTCTCCTTGGGCAGACTTACAAGCTCCCAAGTTTCATTCTTTTCAATGACACCAATTTCCTCTTCCATGGCCTTTTGCCATTCTGACTTAGCAACAGCCTCATCAAAACATGTGGGTTCTGCAGTGACTAGAGCAAAATCACAATTTTCATAGATATCAACCAATGTTCTTACTCTGCGTGGAGGAGATTCACTTGAGGATGATGATGAAGGAGAACTCTGGTTGCTTGAAGAGGTAGATGAACTGTGTGGAGTTGAGGGAGGACTAGACTGTGGAGGGTCCGCAAGAGGCTCATCAGACCCTTCTACGTTGACTATTCTTCTCAAGCTTCCATCAGTTTGATTGGTTTGATTCCAATCCCACTTTGCATCCTCATCAAAGACCACATTTCTGCTTATAACCACTTTGCTTGTAAGTGGGTTATACAGTCTGTAAGCCTTTGACTGAGTTGAGTAACCAACAAAGATGCACTTCTCTGCTTTAGCATCTAACTTGGTCCTCAAGTTCACCAATGTATAGGCAATGCACCCAAATGTTCTTAGGTGACTGACTGAGGACTTCTTCTGTCTCCAAGCTTCAAATGGTGTTGAATTCATCACAGCCCTAGTAGGTGAGATGTTGAGAATATAGACAGCTGTTGCAACTGCCTCACCCCAGAATGAGTTAGGCAGCCCTTTAACCTTCATCATACACCTTGCCATTTCAACAATGGTCCTGTTTTTCCTCTCAGCCACCCCATTTTGCTCAGGGGTGTAGGGTGCAGTAAGTTCTCTCCTTATGCCATAATCATCACAGAATTGGTTAAACTCTTTGGAGACAAACTCACCTCCCCTATCAGTTCTTAGGGTCTTCACTTGCAGTCCACTTTGCTTTTCCACCAATGCTTTAAACTTCTTAAAGTTCTCAAAAGACTCAGATTTAGTCTTTTGAAAGTACACCCATGACATCCTACTGAAGTCATCAGTGAGAAGAAAGAAATACTTACTTCCTCCTAATGATTCAGTTTGCATAGGGCCACACAAGTCAGCATGAATCAACTCCAAGCACTCACTAGCCCTCCAAGACTTGCCACTTGGAAATGAACCTCTAGCCTGCTTCCCATACACACACCCTTCACAGAACTCTAACACCCCAATGCTAGGTAGTCCATGCACAAATTCCTTTGAACTTAGCAATTGTAAGCTGTGATTGTTGAGATGCCCATACCTGAGATGCCATAGTTTTGCATTTTCATCTCCTTTCACCACAAGAGCTTGGCCTGCATTTCTGGTTAGGTCCAATGGAAAGACCTTGTTCTTTCCCATTTGTATCCTCATCACCACTTCATTTTGCTTGTTTTCTTTGATAATACACATACCATCCTCAAACAGGATTCTGTAGCCACCACATATAAGCTGACCCACACTTAACAAGTTATGGGCAAGATTAGGAACATACTGCACATTATGCAGTAATTTGGGCTTTCCTTGCTCAGTTGGAAGCTCAATTGTTCCCTGTCCTTCAACTGAAAGTTGCTTGCCATCTCCAAGCCTCACCATACTTTTCTTAGAGTCATCTAGGTCCATAAACATGTCCCTAGAACTAGTCATGTGGTTTGAGCAACCACTATCCACATACCAGACTGTTTTTGCTCCATAGTCACAATTATGTTGAGCAAGGAAAAGGTTTTCATGCTCAGCATAATTAGACTTGCTCTCAGTTCTTCCTTCTCCCTTGTCTTCTTCTTTCTTCCAGCATGAGGCCTCTTTATGGCCTGGCTTGTTGCAGTAATAGCATTTGATGGGGCTCTTGTAATTGCTCCCAGTTGGCTCCTCCTTTCTTTCAGGAGTGTAACCTCTGCCCCCTCTGCCACGACCTCTACCTCTATTGCCTCCTCTACCACGACCTCTTCCTCTTCCTCTTGAAGATGGCTGAGTCCTATCATGGTGAGAAGTGTCAGCTTTAGCTTGAAAAGCTGTCTCATCCCTTTCTTCCTCTTTATCTTCCCTTTCTTCATAGGCCTGCAAAGAACCTTTGAGTTCATCAAAGGTGTATACCTCCATGTCCTTAGACTCCTCAATAGCTGCCACAAGATGAGAGTACTTCCTTGAAAGACTCCTCAGCACCTTACTTATCACTTGTTTAGATTTAACCTCCTCTCCATAGGATCTCATCTTCTGCACAATTGATGTGATCCTAGAGAGGTAATCATTGACAGTTTCTTTGTCCTGCATCTTGGCATTCTCAAACTCCCTTCTTAGGGATTGTAGCCTGACCTCAATGACTTTCTTGTCACCCTTGTATTCCTTTTGAAGAATACTCCTGTAACACCCCGGCCCCACCGGACCTGAGGTAGTTACTCCGGACCAATAGTACTGTCCCCACAAACCACCACGAGCCTTTACCGCGCACTTTGTCCTCACTCATGCGCGCCCTGAGAAACTTCACAGGGGGTCACCCATCCCAAGACTGCTCCCGTGCAAGCACGCTTAACTTTGGAGTTCTTGGTGATGAGCTCCCTTAAAAGGAGATGCACCTCTGTTGGTATGAGTAGTACTATTAATTCGTTTATATTAAATCTCAAGTGTTACAATCACTCCCACTTAGGATCGCAACGTCCTCGTTGCGCCCTTGAACCAATCTCAATCAAATCCCAGAAACTTTTCCCCTGCTAGGTGTCTGCCCGATATCCAACGGATCAGCACACTGTCGCAGGGTTGCTCTGATACCAATTTGTAACACCCCCAAATTTCCCGCCCAAAATAATACTTGAAATAGTAATATATTGATAACAACCTTGATTTATTCTTTCAAAACAGATAAAAAGTTTTGTAGCGGAAATAACATTAATTGGGAAATGGGTGTTACCGCCACATCCGGTCATCTCTAACCGAATGCACAGGCAATTTATAAAAAAAAACAACAAAGTAAAACAAGGATTCATCATAACTAAAATATTTGTTCTTGACTAAGTTTGACTAAGGCATCTCTAAACCGCTCTCAAGATCATGCAATCATCGGTCAACATAAGCATCATTACCTGCACAAATAAAGTGCAGAAAGCAAAAAAAAAGAAAAAGAAACAAAAATTAGCGAAAGCTAAGTAAGTACTACCCAACCCCGTAAAATACTATAATTTGGCACAAATAGTAATTATACACTACTATAGCTTTCAAAATTCGTTTACTCATTAATAACACTACTTTCACGTTTAAAAATAATATTTATAAACTCTTAGTAACTCACACATTCATATACAAGTATCACTTTCCAAAAATAACTTTTTAGCTAATCACTCTCTTTCAATATACTCAATTTCTCTTTGAAAATGATCTCCATAGTCTTCCTCTATCCAAAATCAAAATCTCCTACTTTCTTTTAAGATGAGCGGTACTTTCGGATACTTTTGCCCGAAGCCCAATGAGTCGTTATTTACGAGCTCATCCCGGAAACCGGTTCCCACCACTACTACTATTGGAATCGAAACGACTACCTTAAGTGTGCACACCCCCAAAAAGGGATTCCAAGCCCTCCGAGTAGTAAGTCATCTCGAGTAGTCGGGACTCAGTCTACCAACTACTCCTCCTCTATAAAATCAAGTGATTAGGAATTACTACTACTATGCCTGGGATCAATGATCCGAATGTCGGATTGGCTACCGACCTACTAAAACTGTACTCCAAGTAGTAGTAACCCTAATCACCCTCCACATTTATCCGGATGTGGAAAACCGACACCACGGATTTCTCCCGGGTGCTCATCTCTTATGAAAATGTTAATTTCCATCTTAAAACGATATACTTCAAAATATTTTTCAAGTCTCCAAAAATATTCTCAATGGTATTTTAAAAATATTTAACACGTCATAACTCAACTATCTCAAATACTATAAATTTAATATAACTTCAAATAATGCACAATCAAAATTCACACTTTAATCACATCACACATAATAATCATATAATACGAGGAAAACAATTTTGGATCGGCAGAGAAACTTACCTTAAATTAGAAGTTCCTAGTTCGCGTCCTCTACTTCAGTCTCTAAATAGTCACCTTTTTAATTAAGAATACATGCAATTAGTCCCCTATACTATAATTATCCAATCCCCCCCTTCTTAAGTCATTCGGTAATTAATCACTTTATTAATCATTAATTCACTCTCTGACATTAATACATTTTTATTTAATCCGAATTACGTAATTCAAATTCAAATAATCCACATTGATAATTGGTTTGGTTGAAGCAATTTACTCTACTTATTACGGACTATTATTTTAGGTCAAATACTCGGTCTACCATCTTATTAAAAGTGACAACTTTATTAAAAGTAAGAAGTATTATTTTATACTCGATTAAAATCCTCAAATGATTAATATCGATCCTCAAATGATTAATATCACTATGTCTGCTCTCATTCATCAACAATTCCAATATTATTATAATTATTATAAGTTTTAAGCCAACACAGTTATACTACGTACTCTAACTCGAATTCCCACTTAACAATAAATTAAAGGGTTGGTCCAACATCATTTTTTTAATAATAAACTTTCAGCCAGATTGTATAACTAAACAGTCCGCCCAACTAAACCGTATGATACAGCAACTCCGTCATCTTCTACGCTGAAACGCCGGGAAAAGAAATCAGGAACCAAACTGCTTACCTATAACGACGACAGACGAGTTATATAGCAGAAACGGACGACACTCTAACTTCCCCGGTGATGATGGTGACGTTCAGCGGTGGTGCAACTCTGGCCTCCTCTTAGTCTGGTAATGACTACGGCGGAAATGGCTCAGCAGAACTGGCGTCTCTCTCCCCGACGATAGTTCGTCCTGCTTCACTCTCTAACTCTCTTTCACATGTTTTTCTTTCTTTCTCTCGCAGAGCAGCTCCCTTCGTATATAGTGGGTGATGGTTCGTTTTGGTGCAGCGAGATTGATCGCAACTCTGTGTTTATATACCCATGATTGAAGGTTCTAGTCCGTCGTTTATATGTTAAGAATCTTGGGCATTCATCACTGTTTCCTTATTTAGCTTCTACCGTTCTACGTACGTTTCCTACGGAGACTACTATACGGTGTGAAAACTGAAAATGTACATATACATACGTATAGCTAAGCGTGTGTATATTGTAATTTGAAACCGGCGAGTATAATGTGCTACTCCGTACTAGTAGTCCAAATATAGTTGTGCGTGTGTATGTAAAGTAATACGTAGGTCAACCCTCTTTCCTTGTATGAGAGTATTAATATTAATAATTAATAATAATATAGTAGTAATACATATGCTAAGTTTATGGCCTGGTTTCTAATATTACAAACGTTTCTTAAGTTTGAATAGTCAAATTAAGTTTAAAGTTGAAATGGTTTTAAAGTGTGCTACGTACCATTTTGGTAGTCACGGCCTCAAAGGAAGAGTGTGTACATTATTATGTTCATGTTACCTTTTTAAGCCAAAATTTCATCTGATAAATATACGGAGTATATTCTTATAAAAATGACACTTTTGTAACATTTTATCTCAATAATAAAATTAACTATTTTACTTTATTTAAATTTTCGGTGTGTCACATTCTACCCTTGTTAAAAGAATGCTTCGTCCCCGAAGCATAAGCTAAATTATTTATTTTAATTAATTTTTTTTTTCAAGGTGTCACAATCTGTCCTCCTTAAGAAAATGCTTCGTCCCCGAAGCATCAACTCTAATAATCCAAATTTAACGATATAAAATTACCAAGTGTTACATTCTCTCACTCTTATAAGATGCTTCATCCTCGAAGCATAATTTTAAAAGTTTCTAAAGAATAATCTTTATTCAATATTTTACCCGATTTACTAGACTTTAATCATCTCTCCTACAAAATGTTAAAATTCTTATTTTAAAATTCTATAGTGTCACATACCAATCCCCTTAAAGGATGCTTCATCACGAAGCATAATCCTTAAATTTCCTTAGAAATGTTGTAATCCTATATTCTATATCCAAGAGCAAGCATGCACAAAAATCCTATAGTTTCTCTCTACACTTTATTAGTCCTGTTTAGGAAACCACCAAAGGACACTTCTAAAATAGTTCAAACTGACTACCCACATAGAAGAAAACAAAAATCAATAAATCTCGCAATCTCACCGCGATCCTAAAATTTTAATTTTATTTGTAAATTAGGCTATTATGACCTAAGTTCATTTTGTTTGGAAAATATTAGAGAAAAAAAAACGGTTTTGGACAAGAAAATAAGAGAAAACTTTTTTGAAAAAATTGTTGGCATCTCAAAAACGGAGTTTGCGAAACATTACAAAACTCTTGAAAAATATATTTAGAATTTTTTTTTTTTTAAACGTTTGGAAAAATCCCACGGAAAAACCTTAGGCTCTGATACCACCTGTAACACCCCGGCCCCACCGGACCTGAGGTAGTTACTCCGGACCAATAGTACTGTCCCCACAAACCACCACGAGCCTTTACCGCGCACTTTGTCCTCACTCATGCGCGCCCTGAGAAACTTCCCAGGGGGTCACCCATCCCAAGACTGCTCCCGTGCAAGCACGCTTAACTTTGGAGTTCTTGGTGATGAGCTCCCTTAAAAGGAGATGCACCTCTGTTGGTATGAGTAGTACTATTAATTCGTTTATATTAAATCTCAAGTGTTACAACTCCAAGCTTCCTTGGATGTTGAGGCTGCAGCAATCCGGGGAAAGACCTCATCATCCAAGGCTTGTTGGATAAAATAGAGAGCCTTTGCATCTTTCTTTCTTCTATCTCTCAAGGCTTGATCTGGTTCCTCCGGTTGTCCATCTTCAAACCCTTCATCAACAATGCTCCATAGCTCTTGAGACTTGAAGAGAGTCTTCATCTTCAAACTCCAAAAGTGGTAATTTGAACCCTTGAACATAGGTAATTGGGAGATTGAATTCCCATTGTTACCACCCGCAGTCTGCATTGTTTTCACTCTTTTTTGTTTTGTTTTGTTCCTCCCAATTTAGGCCCTCGGATAGCTCTCTAGCTCTGATACCAAATGTTGTTCAAAGCCTATGAAATACTATACGAATGTATAATAAAACTTGAGAAGAAAAAGAGGTATTCAAAACTCATCTATCTAAACTAATAATCAATAGGCTTTATATAGCCTTTACAAGAATGAAAACAACCAAGCACGTATAACAACTATCTCCTATAATTATGCTAAGCCAAGTATTCAAATACGTGAGTAAACAAAGACCAAATCAAATGCCTAAACTCTAGCTAACCACTTAGATTTATTCAAAACAATATTAATCAATAATAAAGAATAAACAAAGCAATATTCCACGTGTGCATGGCCTTGAACTCCTTCGTATGCAAGCTTGATCATACTTTCAACAATAGCCCTGTGTGACTCCTAAATGCTCTATTTAGCGTGTTTTATAGTTGGGTTAAGTTTTAGGCATCTTAGCCCAACTATATAATCAACCCTAAACCCAGTTTTTACCATCTATCTCTATAAGTTTACTTCAACTATTTTGTAGGGATGATTGCCTTATTTGTCCCGTTGAAGACGTTTTCTATCTCGTTGGAAAGATCTTATCGAGCTCTAAAACTTATCTTCAGGCGCCGGTTTCGAAATATCAACGGATGATTGCCTATTTTGTAAAACAAAACGGTATTTACGCTAAAAGTGCTCTATTTAGGGGCTACCGGGCTCGCCATCCGAATCATCCGCCACTATGATGGCCTTGGAGGCGGTACCATCAAGACGAGGCTGTATAAAGCTATTCATATCAGGTATTAAAACGTCTTGGTGTATGATTACGGTTTAAATAGAGAACTCTCGTAAAATATATACTTATTCTAAAGTAACAGTAAGAATAGCGTTACATACCCTATTTTTAGAGGGTAAATTTTTCATATTTAATACGAAGTATTAAGTATATAGATATTAATGTTATACATCTTATATGATAGGGATTTGCCTTGCTAGAAATAGTGCATAGTTATGTCTTTAGATATAACTAAGATAAGTTTCAGAAGTATTTTTTATAGGAAACCCATAAATGATCACCATACACGATCTTTTACAGTGCATAGGAGTATATATTACGCATAATAGTTATGGTGCGTAATATATAGAATAGGCAAAATATGAGTATTAGCTGTATCATATAATATTATTTCATAACATGTACTAAGTGTTATGCCTTATATGTTATAATATCTAAATGAGATACTTTATCTATGATATATGTAATTTATCTATAAACGTCATCTCTTCTATGTATGCTATACATATAAATACACTATTTTACATATCCTATGTGTATTTACAAATACACATAGGAATTTTTTATTATTGAGATTATATCCACAATATTGGAGTCTCAACATATTGTAATCTATATTAATTGACACTATAATACCTTATACAGAACATATAAGCCATAAGTTTAGGACATACTCCCTCCGTCCCAAAAATAACTTCACAGTCACTATTCATTGGTCAACTCGAATCACTCGTAATCTTTTACTTTTTATATCAAATTTTTATCAAATTTAAATTTTATTGATCAGGCTTTGTAGCGGTTTTAATGTAGTTTTTGAATATGTAAATTTTATTTACTAAAAATAATCCGAATGTGAGCAGGGATCGAGTTGCTTTATCGTCAGTCAAACATCGTCAACCGAGCACGAAGTTAATTTTGGGACGGAGGTAGTATATGATAGTACTAAAAGGTAAGACCATAATATTTAATTATTCCATAACATGTACTATAAAACAATAAAGGAACACAGCCTAGTGTTCCTTATTTAAACGGATACACTGATAAATTTCGATATGATCACTGTATAATACCTTATATCAATGGATACCTTATATCAAATATAAGGTAATGCTTTATATGATGTCCTTGTTTTCAGAATTTTCTGAAATAAGGGTATCTAGATACCCTTATTAAGTTAGTGAAAATGTCTAAGGTATTATTCGGTGATACTAGGGTAATATACGATTATTCCTCAATGTATGGTATTACTTATCTGGGCGTTCCACAGTGTACTTTTCGAAAAGTTGTTTAACCATATATCTAGATACCCTTATATAAGGTATCTAGATACCTTATTTCAGACAAATATTTAATCTTTGTGAGTTGAGAAATATTATACCTCTATCGTAAATGAGTGTCACAAATACTCATTGGTAACAAATATTTATAGAGTATGTCCCTAAAGTAGAGGTAAAATAGGCAATCATCCGCACAAAATAACTTATCATATCGTAAATACTAGATATCCACTTGGATATACACATGCATATTAAGATATGATGTACTTGTGATAAATATCTACTATGGTGTTTACGTATCAGAATTATTATAATTTTAAGTGTTCATAAGTATTTTGTCCCGCTTATTTAGTATAAATGGGATACAATACCGTTTGCCCACTTAGTTAAACAAGTATTTCCAAAGTTGTTTGAGATGAGATATATTAATAGAGCATAAAGATATGGTAGTTCTGCATTAAACCCCCCTCAGCTAATTTCTATGTACCATGTTCCTCGTATTAAACCGGAGCCCGTGATACGTCATATATTAGAATTTTAGCATGTGACAGTCTTCAATCGTTTTAAGACTTGGGTATTTCCAATTTAGTGCTCACATCTAAAGATTTCCACATATTAGAATATGTGGAAATCAAAGAAGTTGTGATAATTGTGTATATTTAAACATCACATCTGGAGTAATATAAGCGTAAATGATTATCCATTTATGGTATCTTCTGACGTATCATGATATTTTATATTTAAAATATCATTCTAAATAAATTTTACCTAACACTTTTACGTCAGGCGCCAGTTATAAATCGGTAAGGAGGCAAACATCTTGCTCTATGTCAAAAGATATGATCGGATTAAGACAAAGATGAAGATGAAGACTCAGAAGATACCGTTGGAGATATGACCAGAAAATTGTCCATATCTACCCGATTAAAACTCTATTGAAAGAGCCCGGTCTGTAACCATTTTGTATAAATATATCATTTGAATTGTACTTGAATATGATATAATTTTCGTGCATTGTATTTAAGTATTTATGCAGGTCTTATTGCAGGACGTGCCTATTTTAGACGAGACATTAACCATATAAAGCACTATGTACGTCTTCGTATAAAGCCTACATCTAACCTCTTTAAAATTGTGAGTGTGTCTTAATACGGAAGGGATTATTGCTGTTGATCCGAAGGGACAAAACATACGATTTAAGAGATGGATCTTTCCACAACGGGTCGATAGACTAAGAGAAAACAACAATTATCCCTTCATAATCTAAACGAGTTCCTAGATTCAAATCACTAAGATATTCCATTAATCATAAAAAATGATTGCTTACGTAGAATACCATATCAAGCTTCGAATCAGCATACCTTTTACCAAGAAAGTAACATTATACGTGTAAACGGGTCTATCTGATATAAGCCGAAATGTATTTTTAATTACATCAAAAAGCTGTAATATTTTATTACAGCTTTTTCTCCAGATACCCGTTGCCTAACGATTATGTTCCATTATAGGTATCTTGGAAATTTTGAGTCAACGAGAAAAGCTACCACTGACATGATCGATAGTATAAGATGAAACTAGTATAGACACATCTCGATAGTACCTTATCATAAACTTAAGATGGAACTAATTTTAGACGTAATTGAGTATCCGTTTTGTGCATATGTTATGACAGATATATGTCGGCTTTATAACTGCTGTAAACTATTGTCACACAAGGGATGTTCCAACTTCAATTACAATGCATTAAGTAAACACGGGTTTCATAGACTAAAACGTGTGTGTCACATATCACGTTTTAGTCCAGTATATCCCTACTATCTTTTCAACATTATGCCATGACTCAATATGTGCGTACACTCAAAATATATGTGTGTTTACTCTGATTGTATACTTCCAGCTTGATAACAGTACAATTCATATTTGTGGTTTTCCAACAGATATGAGGACAAATTTACGCTAAAAATTAATAATGTTTAAGTATCTTAGGTTTTCTATCCGAATATCCAAACGTTTTCAATTCACAAATATGCGATGATTGGACGTGACGCCGCATTTAATGCACTTCATCGATCCGTCTCTGTTAACAAATAAGATATAACGTTTGTTATAAAATAGGCTATTTCAATACTTATATCTTCTTATTTCAACACGTATAGGATTAGGCTACGATAAACATATTTATCACTTAACAAATATTCGGTGTATAATCTAGGAGCTCTGTGCTACTTAGATATTACCTTAGTGCTCTTTGAAATGTTAAGTGATACTAATTTGTGATTCTTGTCTCTTAGTTACAACTTGTGTACGATCAAGTTTAAAACGTATTATATCTCTTTAGAAATTGTGTCAAGCTAATTTAACTCCATAAGTTGGCACACGTTTAACACTATTCTCATTTTATGTGCTGAAACAAAATATTTTACACAAATATTGTAAACTTCTGGATATCTTTAGGGATATCAATCTTACTCCGATATAGTATACAATGCATACTATAAAAACGGAAGAACACACAGCAAAATATCACTTTTAGGGATTGATACCTATGATAGAAAGTTTTAGATTTGGAAGCAAAATACATAATGACAGTAGTACGAGATCCGTTTTTATAACCTAAGCAATACCCTTAGCTAATGTTATTAATACATTAGCTATTCCTATAAAACGCAAATTGTATCCCATGCAATATTGAGACATGATAAATATAATCGCGTACCATTGTTAGACACTTGATGTTCCAACAATGCTAATTTTGTAAAACTATGCAATCTTGTAAATATTGCATGGGTTAGATACTCCAAAGTATCTAATAGGGCTCATTCCTTTATTCGGCCATTAACGTCTTCAAAAGATAATGTTTCGACATTGTACGTATTTACACTCATGGAAAGAGGTAAATTCTGATGAGTGTATAGATACACATATAGAGAAAAGGACGGATAAGCGGGACTTTTGTGTTCCCCTTCCCAAAATACGAAAGTTCTATTTTCCGGATGAAAATACGGGAGTTGAGTTGCGGACTCCGACATTTGGGTGGTAATTTCTGCACTTGTCAGATGATGCACATAGGCACTAGGAACTATATACAATTAGTAGTATAATTAGATAGTTTAGATACAACTATTGCTTTTAGTTAGTTTATTTCTAAATATACGAAGTAGAGAACATACTACCACGTAATATTGATATCATAATACTCGGTATGATTGGGATGACACTCTCTATCTATGAAGAATCCTCCAGAATCGACCGAACAATTATATGACCGAACAATTATATGGTAAGATGTAAATTAATTTTTTATCTTACTTTGATTTCGAACAGTTATATGGGATGATACAAATTAAGTTTTGATCTCACTCTGATGAAAGGAGAATCAGGTTCCATCCCAAGAGTTAAACTCGGGACCTCTCCCTTGTGGCATCCCTTTCCTATTAAGTGACCTCTCTCAAGAGTTAAACTCGGGACCTCTCCCTCATTTTTTTGGATTATCCAATAAAATTAATTTAAGCTTAAAACGTTTTTAGACCCTGTAAATATTGGAATTATTTACATACTTAAGACTAAATCAAAGATTGTTTATTAAAATGTGACTAGAGACTAGAATAGCAATGAAATCATAATAACAAATGTTCAATTTTTAGACTCAAATTACCATGATAATACATTGTAATAACTATTAGTCATATTTATGTAATTAAGTTTTATTTTATTAATATTTTGGGGGGAATCTTTTATTATTATTTTTGTTGTTGTTATTGTTGTTATTATTTACATTATTATTTTTGTTATGATTTTTGTTATAATAATAATAGGGAGTGATATATTTATTATTATTTCCTAACTCTCCAGCCACTTGAACATTTCCTATCAACCCTTTTGAAATAGCAGCCAGCAATAAAGTGGGATTAGTGAAATCCCAGAGCAATAAATTGTGAAGTTTGCAAATCTGACTAGAGAAACCCCACTTTCTATTCAGACCTCTGACACATCGGCTATGTACTACTGTTTCCCGTATTCTTAGAAAGTGGTCAAAAAGTCCCGTAAATTTGCTATGTCTGCTCAAGACTCCCGTAGTCTAAGAAATTACCCTACACATATATCTTACATCCGATATGTACGATATATGTGAATTGTCCTTTGGCATTGATGACGAAGGACAATTTAGCATGATAAGTCACAATGAAGGAGATCATTTAGAAAGTACTGTTTCTAAAGATCCTTTTAATGGGATGCATCTGGGTTAATGCATCATGTGAATATCAACGGAGACTAACTTTTGAGTACACGGCCCCTTAAAAGATAACGAGACAAAACAGATTTTACCAACGCCGAAGTTTAGGTAAATATTTTCTTAGGTAAAACAAGGGTTAAATGATATATATCAAAATGGTATTTTGATCCCGGATATTCTTTGTGAGTATTTAATATAATACCTATTAAATTAACGGCACCATATCTTGAATATCAATGATTGTCTTTAAATAGGCTGTCATTTAGCTAGCCCAGATACGTTTTAGCGTATTTATATCACTAAAAACATACTAAACTCTCAAATCTGAGGCCCTGGATGTGAATTCATCTCTAAAACGTATGGTCTTCAATGGGACAAACAGAAGACCGTTCAAGTGCATTATCTATGTGTACAACTCATGAAGTTTAGAAACGTCTATTGGAATATCATGTAATGAGTGTAAACATGAGATTAAGCGATGGCGGTTGTGAAAATATCTTGTAGATTATGCTCCAAGTCTATTTACCAGATAGATAATTCAAACTCTATTTCTTTGAACAATACAAGATAGGACTCAAAATTATGCTAAGTAAGCACTTTTAAATCAAGGGTATTATCGCTAAATATTGTTAGACCAGTTTAGTTCCATAACCACAAGAGATATTTGAAATATCCGTTTATTAATGTTGCACAATGATATGCTTATAATGCATTAAGGTAAAGTATATTTACCTTTTACATGATGCATTGTTCAAACTAATTTGTTGTGACACAACGGTTTGATGACAACCTTAGATATATTGGAGATATCACCTTGATATCAAATAACATTAAGATATGGTATCTATTTTTGAGAACTAAATCGGCCTTATTTCAGATATTATAGAGATATCTTAGACTATCAACAAAAGATATGAGTTTCCTTTCAACATACAGAACACACTGCACAAATATTGCATTCCTAGTTAATCACTATTGACGATTAAAGCATGTCAGTTGGTGTATCATTACTTTTAAGTCTTTACTCCATTTATACCCCTGTATTAAATCTCCAAGATAGGACTCATCTATACTCGTTATTAGTTCTTGGTTACATCTCATAAGTTACTTGCGATATGGATTACCAGTTATCATTAATTATCAACGTTAATTATTGATATTTCGAAATTAGGAGTGAAGATTATCACTCCTAATAATCCCCTTTTGATGTCCGGTTTTGTTTTAGCAAAGGTATCGAGCCCCTTATACAAGTATTCAATAATATCTTGTTGTCATTCTAGAGATATGATTGGACCATGTAAACCCTTATATAAAGGTCTCGTCTTTGTAATCTCTTCACTGCATGGTGTCCTGTTGAAGAGTCACAATTCTTCAACGTAGTATTGTCTATTAGAGATTTTCTAGACGTTCAAAGACGAGATCAGCGCACTATGCTGAAATTACGAAATAAGATAGAAAATACGTTTAGCTATTGAAGAAACGTCTTCCGATAATATTAACTTATATTATCTAGAGGTATTTACCTGATTCTATGGTACCCATAAGGTACCATACCTTTGTCCACATGGACCAATGAGAATGTAGCAGTTGAATTATTTAAATCTAAATTAAAAATGATAAAGTGATCGACGTGGTCCAATCAAATGAATGATAAGTACGGTACCCCATATTTTAGAAAGGTACTGGAGTTGTCACCTTACCTAAATAGGAGTAAATGCATCTTTAATTGTCAAAATAGGACTAATGTATAAAAATGTCATAAATAGGAGTTAATATTTGTAATTAGACAAAAATGCCCTTGAAACTGGAAAATTATGCTGCAGCCTATCAGAACGCCGGACCACCACTTCCCGCCGGTCGTCGCAGGTCGCCGCAGGTCGCCGCCGGTCGCCGCAGGTCGCCGCCGGTCGCCGCAAGTCGCCACCACATCAGAACTGACCCCGCTGCAGATCTCTCCGCCGCCACTGCTGATATGCCTATAGCCGCTGCAGATCTGGCGGGAAACGCCAGAGATTTGGCAGATCTACCATCCACCGACCACTGCAGTTGTAGATCCGGACACTATCACAACTACTTCAGCATATGCTACTGCAAATCTGCCATCTACCGTTGCAGATCTAGCATATGCGAATGCCAATTTTTTGTTATCAAAATGCCAACCTGAATTGAGAATGCCAAATTAGTGGCATTTTAAAGGAAAATACAACTTTTTTGTAGAATAGTAATTCCATTTTGTTGGCAATTTCAGAGTTTAACTTGGCAATTTGAATAATTATAGAAGAAACAAAGCAACGAAATAGAAGAGAAGAAGGATTGAGAGAACAATCGGAGAAGAGAAGATGACATTCGAAGAAGAGAAGACACACTCCGGCG
The DNA here is from genome assembly GCA_945859915.1 of Cuscuta epithymum. NCBI lineage: Eukaryota > Viridiplantae > Streptophyta > Magnoliopsida > Solanales > Convolvulaceae > Cuscuta > Cuscuta epithymum. The sequence continues at coordinate 1,274,846 of CAMAPF010001062.1, read as the reverse complement.
GCGACGGTGGTTGACTTCATGACAGCGGCGGTGGTACTCACCATAGCGGCGGCGGCGGCGGCGGCGGCGGCGGTCTTCACCATAGCGGCGGTAGTCTTCACCATAGAGGCTGCGATGGTATGACTGGGCTCCTGTGCGAAGGGGAGGAGAAGAGGTTGTGGTGGTCTGGTGGAAGAAGCTGCTTGGGAGAAGAAATAGGGATGTGAAAGAGATACAGATCTGGGAGTAGAAGATAGAGGCGCAGGGAAAAGTTATCGATGAGTTCCGCGTGTGCGTCTAGGGAAAGAAAAGTAAATAAGGGGTAAATGAGTAATTCGGTCCTATTTAGGGAATAAAAACATATACACTCCTATTTTGGAATTTCTGGAACAATTTAGTCCTATCTAGGGCAATTTAGCCTATTATCTACAGGTTATATAACTCGTAGATAATATTCAAATATGAGTGTCATATTTGTGATCCACCGTGTCTATACTTTGATTAAAATAGATGAGGTATTCCTAAATCATAGACAAACCTAAGATCATAGATTGTATCACGTTTTCTAATGATTGAGCGCATATACTTTTAAAGGATAGGCACCTTCAATAGGGATAATCATCTATTGAAGGTAAAGCCTACGAGTCAATGTGCCAGTTTCGGTGAATGCATGTTACAATATCGTTTCGTAAACGTCTAACCCAGTTTCGGGAGTGTTTGCTTCAACTTTAAAGAAGTGATTTTTTAAAGTGATTTTGGGAAAAATGATTAATAGTAAAAGTTGGTAGTGTTTGAAGAAAAAGTGATTCTGAAAAGTAAAAGTTGGTAGTCTTTGGTAAAAGAAGTACTTTTTGTGTAATAGAAAAAGTGAAAAGCTGTTTAAAGCACCCTTCCATCTGCTTCCAGCTTTTAGCTTTTAAGTGATTAATTTAAGCAGAAGCTGTCATTTGAAAACACGCTTTTTAACTTTTTTTAAGCCAAAAGCTGAAAAGCACTTTTTTAATCAAATGCAAACACTCCCTAAATATGAGGCTATACTTCTAGCCCAACCAGATATTGAAGTGGGTCCATATCTTTAAACTCAAATATAAGATCACCATCCGATCTTATATGTTGTGACCACTTATCTTGAACGGTGCCGTGTTGGGCATATTTTCTCCAACTCTCATATGAACCCACTTCAATATATGGTTGGGCTAGAAGTATACACTCATACTTAAACGAATTCGGGTGTTTTACCAAAAAACGGGAAAAGTTGGATTGGGTTGCCAAATTTATCTGTTTATCTGATTAATTTTATCTGTTTAATTTTATCTGATTAATTTCATCTGTTTAATTTTATCTGTTTAATTTTATCTGATTAAATTTATCTGATGTAATTTATGTGAACAAAAAATTCATATACAATGAAAAAGACCTTCAAAAAAGAGAACAAATATTTCATTACTAATTACATGGGAAAAATAAAACCAACAAGGTATACATTACAATATCACTCATTTCCTCTCCCTGTGGCACGGAAATCCATTTCATTGGGAAATCGAGTTCTCTGTGGCCTACCGACTCCAGCCGATCTGCTGTTTGTGGGCGGGAGAAGTGTATGCGGTGTTTCTGCCATGATGACATTGACGTAATTATTAATAGGCATAATATCGATCAGAAGCGTATGTCCGGATGTACGCATTTAACGAATACACATCTGGGAGGAGGCCGTCAACGGTTATTTTTAGAAACCGACAAATCGCATACGCGTGAACACATGGGAGCTCATTCTGCTTCCAATACCCGCACCCACATTCCTGCCTTGACAGATCGATTGTCACTGGATCATGCGAATTAATAGCAACAGAGTAAATTCCCGTTGTTCGATTGTGCGGGACAATAGTTGTGTGATACCTACGCTGTGACCGCTCAAGAACAACCTTCCATATGTTCTGTGGATACAAGAATCCAGCTTGGTGCCACATTAGTCCCTCATGTCGTCGATTGGCAAATAGCTGGACCATATAAGTGAGTGCCATCCACCGAGACTACGGGTAAGCAAAACCTGAAACCGTCTATAGAAGCTTTGAATGACCAGAACACTCGGCGGAATTCGGACGTATCAGGAGTGCCGGCCTGTTGTGATTGCAAATGAACAACAGTCCCCGGATTTGAAAACTGTATAGCTTCCAACAACATAGGAAGTTCATTATATGACGCCTCCCAATTGCCAAATTTACGCTCCAGAGCAATCAAGCGTCCATTCCAAGCTTTGTTATATGAAACATGGATATCAAATTTTTTATATATGTCTGACATTATCAGTTTAATGCTGTAATCCGGGTCGACTTTCACTTTTGGAGCAATTTCACTCGCTATGAGCTTGGCTGTTAGGATCTTATCATCCCGAGCCGTGACAGGATCCTCCCTACAACTGTGCTGAAGTTGATATTTTTTTACTTTCCACTTTGTTGAAGTCATAGCTGCTGCTGCTTGGATATGACAAGCACAAATGGTCGGGGTTATGCAAACCCCTTCCAGGACCGTGCCCTTTTGTCAACTGATTGGAATTGACGAAATTGACGAATGTTTTCTCTCGCCACCGCTTCTTTGAGTGCATCATATGACGGGTAAACTGCGCCGACTTCGATCCTTTCAGGCTCAGAATCTAGCTCATATGGTTCTTCTAGCTCTACATTGGCCCAGGTGGTGTCTACTTCATCGTCTGCATCATCCCTCGTGGATGAATCCACCTCACCACAAAAACCTTGTTCATAATCTGGGTCGTCCGACTCTTCACCTGAGTCTGCATGAATTCATATGACTTAATGGGTTAGATTTTGTTTAAAGGCGTTATATTAGATAAAATGTGAGTTTATCTAATTGAATGAGTTAAAAATTACTAAAATAAAAACTTGTAAAAAAAATAAATTTTTTCTCGAATATAAAATTTCTTAAAATAACAATGTAAAAATATAACTATATAAAATTTAAATTATATATTTTTTTAAAATAAAACAAAATAGGCAGCAGGAAGATTTTTTAATTATAAAACAGTTTTTTAAATTAAACACCCCCTAGTCGGAATTGCTTTATCCGACAGGAAGATTTTTTATTTTTTTTACATTTTAATTCAACAGCAGTTAAAATTGGATTCAATACACTAATAAAGATAAAGGAAATAATGAATTTGTACAGATATGGTTTGGAGAGAATAATGAATTTGGTAGATGCGGTGGATGCGAGAAATATAAAGGAAATATAATCACATAAATTTTATCAGATAATTTTTTTTGATTATCTGTTAAATTTAGATAATATTTGTATTTGAATTACAAAGAAATATTAAGTATAATATGCACTAAATTAAAAAAATACCCTAGTCGGATTCCCCAATTCCGACTAGGTAGTTGATGTTTTTTTTTTAAATTAGAGTCCGATTAATTAAAGGTAAGAATCCAATTTTTTTAAAAAAAAATACCCTAGTCGGATTCCCCAATTCCGACTAGGTAGTTGATTTTTTTTTTAAATTAAAGTCTGACTAATTAAGGGAAAGAATCCAATTTTTTTTAAAAAAAAATACCCTAGTTGGATTGCCCAATTCCGACTAGGTAGTTGGTTTTTTTAAAAAAAATTAGATTCCGATTTAAGAATTGAAAGAATGCAATTTTTTTTAAAAAAAAATATCCTAGTCGGATTCTCCAATTCCGACTGTGGGATTTTTTTTAAAAAAAATACTCTAGTCGGATTCCCCGATTCCGACTAGGTAGTTTGGATTTTTTTCGAAACCTTAATCTCCAGTCGGAATTTGGGAATCCGACTAACGTTTTTTGGTAACCTAAACACAAGTCTCGTCTTTTGGCATGTCAGACTCAAAACCCCCGCTTTTTGGTAATTCTTTCTGGGGAAATTACCAAAATACGGGCTTTTTCTGTGTGACAAGCCAAAAAACGGGAGTTCCAATTTGTTTCCACAATACGGGGGTCGGAAGTATGGTTTCCGACTGGAGGTAGGTTTCTAAAAATAAACATGTGGTTGGATTTGGGAAATCCGACTAGTTTTATTTATATAAAAAAATCCAATCGAACGTGGGTCTTCCAACTGTGTTAAATGCAGTACTTTAGCACTATGATAAAAGGTGTTTGAAACAACTGCATAAACCATTACTCTCTGCTGCAATTTAAAGAAAAACAAGTAGAAAAGATCGTTTCTAACTTAAAAGATAATCTATTTGCCTGATTTGAATATGTTTATCTAATTTTTTAAAATTTAATCTGATCTTAATATTATTTTATCTGATTTGAACTAAACTTTTTGTTGGGATATATTATCCCGCCCTATTACTGTTCAGGAGCCCAAAACTTTACGTAGTACGGAGCCCAATCAGTAAGGCCCATTTTAGCCTATCAGGCCTGTTTCGGCCTTTGGGCCCAGGTTGGCCCATTCGGCCCGTTAGGGTGGAGAGCCCCCTTTCCCCCTATTCCCTATAAATAGGAGGTTTCCCTCCATGTAAAAGGATCCCCTTTTTTCCTTCTTCCCCAACTCATTTCTTCTCTCTAGAATAGCTTGCAAGACTCCATTAATGGGAGCTCAAATTGTACTATGTAATGGTGAGGAGAGCCTAACGAGAAAGAGAGGGCTTGGACATTAGCCTAAAAAGTCCCGTGGTTTTCTCCCTTTCGAGTTTCCACGTAAAAACTGAGTGTTCATACATATATTTACTATATCATGTTGGATTAAACTCAACACTTTTTTTATCTGATTTGCATCTTTCTTATCTGATCTAAAATTTCTGATATGGTCTTATTTGATCTGAATCTCTTCGATCTGATTAGAATCTTTCCGATCTGATCTAAATCCTTTTGATTTGACCCGATTGTAATCATATACTCCCTCCGTCCAATTTATAGGTTCTCACTTTTTTTTTGAACGTCTCGTTTAAAAGTTCTCACTTTGTATTTTAGGAAACAATTAACACTCTTAATTGTATTATACCACGTATATACTCATCAAAATCATTTCTCAAAATTTATTCAAATTAGCATTTTAAATTATTGTCTTAATAACCATGTCATTTTGTCACATGAACTTTTAAATGAGATTAGAGTTTTTAAAGGTTTTTATCACAGTTTTTTAAAGGCACCTTTAAGTGTGAGCTTTTTAAAGGTTTTTATCACTTTTATAAAGTTAGATTAGAATTAATCTGATAGCACTTACACGTCACTTTCACAAATATCACTTTTAGTACTCCGTATAAACAAACTTACGCCTCACATCAATAATCAATTCATAAAGAAAAGTGCATAGATCTTATTTTATTGGATCAATTTTTTTGGATAAAAAAAAGCCTCTATTCTGAGCCGAATGGAATTTAAAGAAAATAAAAAACTTCGGAACAGGGAATTCCGACTACAAGAAGAGGTCATTTAATTTTTTCAAAACCCTAACTCTAGTCGGAATAGGCAATTCGGACTCCCCCTTTCTCAGAAACCCTACTACTATTCCCGTATTTTGGAAGCAAATGCTAGCTTTTCCCGTGTTTTGGGAAAACACCCCATATAGAGCTCATTTTGTAAATAGATTATGAAGACATTGTATATGGTATATTTTCAAATATATACGTCAACTTTTAGGCTGAGAAAATACAGCTGATTAAGGGTAAATGATACAAGATTGTTCCTGGTTGTTGGAAATTTGTGTTAAAAATTGGCAATATCTGTTTAATAGGATTACATCTTTATAGAGCTTACCAAGCATACCTAAAACGACGTTGATACAACTATATGAACGCATTTACAGAATTGTGTAAAGCGTATAATAGTAAATGTATAAGGGTGAACACGTACTCTAATTTGCCTTAATGCACTTGCATAATAGATCGGATCATCAATATCTTGTTTAGGCTTTGATTTAGCGTTTTCATTTTAGGCAGTGTCAATACGGTTAGATGACGGATTTTATTAAAACTCATATCGTTGTGACAATTGGCCATAACTCGTAGACAATTGTAAACTCCCAGAATTACACCATAGACAACTTTCCGTTATAATCTTGTTGTACGAGATACGAAACTATTGTATAATACAATAGTAAGATTAGGTATTAAAAACCGGGGTTAATAAAAGCAAATGTGTTTATTCTATTCGTCGGATAAACACATTATTTTCGAACACAAAATTGTCTCTCCAAAGAGAAAGAGATATGGAAAACATTTAGCTTAAAAGAGTGAGACAAAACGGTTTAGAACTAAAGATTATTAGCTGAAAGATTCAGCTAATAAATGGATCTCGTAAGTTCAACATTCAATGGTAAAAATGAAGATATGATCGGACATGTGTAAAAGTAACGGTTTTACTTTTATATCTCGTTGACATCTCGATATGAACATGTTCTGTAAATCATAATTAGTTTTGGTTTATAGCAAAATATACGCTTTGATAATATGCCTATCCGAGATATACACATTTGCTTTTATTAACCCGGTTTTTAATACCTAATCTTACTATCTTAAAATCTTATAATTGTCAATGAGGGTAAGGGTATTTTAGGGTTGAAAAAAATGTTGGTGTAATCATGTTGCTTAATTGGGTTGCACATTCAGCCCTAACACTTGTACTCCTTTTCAAGATGCTTATCTTCCCGTTTATCTCCGTCTGATTTGGGGCTAACGACTTATCTTCCGTTTTCTCTCTTGTACTGAGCTCACGCCCTTTGATTTCTTTCCTAATTAATGGTTCCAATGATCATCATATTCAATTCCCAAATTATAGTTGATCTTCAACTCTGTCTACCGTCTACTCAATTTCTTTCTTCCGTTGGCACTCACTCTAGAGAGTCATGCTTCTCAAGTGCGTATTACTCATATTATTTTTTTCTTTTTTTGGCAAATCTATTACTGATATTCTTAAGCAATTTAGTTTTATGTATTTTTATAATGCAATAATGTCTGGTTCTTTTATTTGCCCGATTCGTTTTCGGTGCATTATTGTTTGACGCATTTTAATTTTTATACTGGTATTCTTATAGCAGAGTTTATTGATAAAACATATTATGAGCCTGTTTGGTAGCACGAAAATCAGATGATTTGGCTGATTTTGCTGAAATTTATGAACTTCTGGTTGAAATGGCTGTATTGGCTGATTGTGATGATTTAAAAAAAAATTATTTTTCAAATATATTTTATTAATAAATTAAAGAAAAAATTATAAGTAAAATAGCTAAAATGATCATCTACAATAATTTCAGCCAATACATCCAGAAAATAACTTCAACCTTACTTTTTCTGCTTATTGTAATTGATTTTTTTTCCTGAATTTTATTTTATTTGTCTACTCTATTTTCTTTGTGAACAATCTATCTACTGTGGAATGGAGTCCAAATTTTATTATATAAGACCCTTCATGATAGAGCTATTTATTACTCCGTATTTGTTAAATTGAGCTCCAGTGGATTAAGGGCCCGTTTGGAAGCAGCTGCAATGGATGGAAGGGCTGAAAAGCCTGAAAAGACTGAACTTGCTGAAGTAAAAGTGTTTGGTGATATGCCAACTGGAATGAAAAATTGAATGTGAAATGACAATTAAGGGTATTTGCTTATTTGTGTTAAATATATGGTGTGAATTTTACTAATAAAATATTTCTACTTGATTGAGTGATTATAAGACTACTTGATTAATTGATTAATTTGGAAATTTCATTCTTACTATTATGTCGAATTTTATATTTTTTTAAACAACGGTTTTCCAAACAAAAACATGCATTTTTAATGACGAACATTAGTATTATTTTTTGTGACTAATATGAATAAATTAAAGCTTTAACACGTCCCATATTGCAATTGATTTTTTTTCCTGAATTTCATTTTATTTGTCTACCCTATTTTCTTTGTGAACCATCTATCTATCGTGGAATGGAGTCTAAATTTTACTATACATGACCCTTCATGATAGAGCTATTTATTATTAGTTAGACTGAGTTCTACTGGATTAAATATAGGCCTAGAAAAAAATTGATACTCCAGAAAAAATATTTATTATGAGAAAAATGATTTTTCTCATAAAAGACCTTGCTTTATCTTTCTTCTTACAATTAAGTACTCTTACATGCGGAAAAGATCCTGTCCAGCTGGAGGGACAGGATCCTCCGTCCGGCCGCCGCCGTTTGGGGCGGTTCCCGGTGGAGTTTTTTGATGAAATTTTTATGTAATGTTCCTCATCAAGTCTAGTTTATCCACAAAACATTTCAGCTAAAAATTCGATCAGGAAGGCAGTCAAATAATTTTTTGAAGATAACTGCTCCAACTTAAACATATAAAACGCAGTTATGTAATAGATAATTTATATATATAAGAACACTTATTCACAAAAACATTCTTTACTCGAACTAACTAGTTCCGGATTGTAATTATGAGTACCTAATCGTCATGCTTAAATGAGATGGAGAAAATTCACTTGACTTAAAGCGGAATCAAATTAGATAGCTCTATTGGTTGACACGAATATCTAAGTCGTGTTATACTGTTGAATAACAAGCCTTTATTTCTTCTATTTTTTTATACAATTGTATTATACAATTGTATTATACAATTGAATTGTTTCGTATACTATTACGCTAATAGATCTATAGATCAAAGTATACCTTCAAGAGGTATACCTCTTGATAATTGGTATATATTCCTTAGCTAATCTGATAGTGCCATAAATCCCTATGGCACTTGCAGAGACCCATATGTTCCAATGGGTAAACCGGTCATATGGTTTCGTAAACATACTTGATATATTTGATCTCCAAGATATAGAGATACGTATTTATGTCGCTATTCTAGTAACATGATAAATACGGCTCAACTCATGTGTTTCATCAAAATTTATACTCCCTCCGTTCCCAAAAATACTTCTCACTTTCCTTTTTGGGCCGTTCCCAAAAATTCTTCCTACTTTCCCTTTTTGGACAATTTGTGTGGCTCACATTCATTTTACCTTTTTCTCACACAACCACAACCACACATTTCCACTTTATTCCACTTTCTTAATAGGCGTGCCAAGTCAAACTGGGAAGAATTTTTAGGAACGGAGGGAGTATTTAATATTACACAACTCTAAATAAGACTCTTCCCAGGTGTTCAGATGTGGTTTTGTCCCTTACAACGGAGATTAGGCAATATAGAAATGCTTGATAAGATCATCATATATGCTGCGCTACATATATACCTGCTCCATTTAAATCATATCTCTGTATGTGTACGTAATGAAGTTCCCTTGATATCCTTAAGGATATTTCAAGTTATATCCGATATAACTTGAAATATCGGATATAATCATTATACCTTGATTATACACCGGATATGAGTTATAGAAAATAGTGGAAAGATTGAACATAATCAGTAATTGTAATTAAGGTTGTAAAAGTGCTCTAAAGGTGATTAAAGAAAAAATTACCCGGTTATTAGTAATGGGCTTTTGGTTTCTAAATATATGACTTCTTTTACATTTTCCCAAAAAGTGATCCACAGACCCTTTCTTCATCGCACTCCCCTTTCTTCATCGCATTCCTTCGCCCTGGCCGTAACGTATGTTTATTTACGTTTTTAGTTAGTTTTGATTATTTAATATTTCGGAAATTACACACTTTCGGTGTAACAGTTTAGTTTGTTAAAATTCTTGTAAATTGTTTAGATTAGGTTTATTCTGAGCTTAAACAGGTCCAAGATCAATCAAATGATCAATGGTGAAGGAAGGTGCAAGAGTACAAGACAAAAAGAAGGAAAGTTCCTGATTTTGACCTATACTCGATCGAGTATACCTTATACTCGATCGAGTATCAATACTGATTTTCAAGGATCCGATCCGGGAGCAAATGAACATGCAAGGAAAGATTTGGTCACGTTCTATTCTCATACCCGATCGAGTACACCGACATACTCGATCGGGTATACATATAAATTATGCCCGAATATCGATCGAGTATGGATCGAATTCGAAGTTTTACACATACTCGATCGAGTATATGTACATACTCGATCGAGTACTCGACCTGCACCTCAAAAAGCCTATAAATACACCTCCTTTCCTTCACTTTAAAGACACCAATTCCTTTATACTCTTAAGCTCAGTTTAGAATAGCATTTCTCTATATTTCTTTTAGCATGTTTAGTCTCCAAATGAGGAGCTAAATAAACTTCCATTTCTTGGTATTGCTCTTGAAGCTTGTTGATTATTAAAGTTGTGAGTTATTTTCTTAACTTCTTTTCCTTGAATATTAATTCTTCTTTTAAATACTATTTCTATATCAATGTTGGGGAGTGTTACTAAGATGACAATTAGTTAACATCTTGATATTGGTTTTAGTAATAGCTATTCCTTCCTCTATGTTAATATCGGGGAGTGTTACTAAGATGACAATTAGTTAACATCTTGATATTTAACTATAGTAGGATTCATTCCCTTTAATATTCTTCCTTGAGTATTAATTAATTCCTATTCATATTTCATATTAATATTTTGAACATTACTTAAAGGATCAACTAGTTTTGTTTCACATATTAATTATTACTAGAAATGATCAACGAACCGATGGTTAATCGTTGATAGTTTCACAAGTAAGTAACTTCGGTTTATTAATGCATGGTCGTGGTTAATAAACTTAAGAGGGATTAATTTTGTTGGTTAAACCGAAACCGTTGTGTTGAGGTTATCAATCTAAATTGATTTCATCAAGGAGTTAAAAGACTAAATGCTACTATCAAGTCGGTATATGGCGTTGTTCTATACTTGACTAATAATAAGGGTTATTAATGAACGGTCGTTGTTAATAACTACCCTCGATGAATTGGATATACTCCTCGATTGAGTATTCGAGAGGAGATAAGTTATAGTTATAACAATGATCGACTAAAATATATCAACAAGTGGAAAGTAGCAATGCCAAGTCACTTTTATCTTTGAATTAAATCCCATATAACTCGTTCATCTTCGTGTTTAATTTAATTAAATCACTCAACAATCAAAACCCCCCCTTTACTTACTAATTACGTAAAAAGAAGAGTTATTCCTTTCCCTGTGGATACGACTCTACTACGCTATACTACATATTAGTGCTAGTATTGAAATTTATTTTGAGTGCACACACGACAAAGTGCACGTCAGCGTACCTCCATCGCCGCATGTCGTCTTCCTCCCCCAACCCTGTGCCTCCACCAATCCGTCACCTCCACTTCGCTGCTCGGCCGATGATAGTCCCTCCACCAGTCGACGTCGCTCTCAGCCGCTGCCCCTGGTCTCCACCAGCTGACGCCGCTCTCGCCTTCAGACGTTTCTCTTCTTCTCCATTCTTCTTCACTGGTAAACGGATCTCATTGTGAAGGCTATGACGGCGCTGATGGACGGCGTCTAGGTTAATCGATTAACAGAGGCTTAGATCTCAGTTTGGGAGGCGGCGGTTGGGTCACGGCGAAGGGGGGTGGGAAGGTCGGGTGGGGCTGATGGTGATGCAGTGGTGCGAGGATGGAGCATTGACGGTGGTGCGGCGGTGGGCAGTGGCGGTGGTGCGGCGGTGGCCACATTCCAGATCTAATTTGGATGACTGGGATTTCTAGCTAAGGTTGGGCGGTGGTGGACTGGTTGGCCTGCGGTGGGCGATGGGGTGTGGTTATTGAGGCGGCGAGGCTGGGGTGGTGGCCGTGGCGGCGGAGGGCTGGGCTGGGGTGAAACAGGGAAGGGGGTTGAGGTGAGGGTGGGGTCGGGCAGGGGGGCTGGGGTGACGCAGCACGCTGGGGTGTGGTACTCACCGGCGCTGGCCGGAGTTGGTGGACGCCGGAGGTGGTGGTTGCCAATGGCCCAATGGTGGACAGGGCTTGGGGCTTGGGTTGGGGTGCGGTGGTTGCCTTGCTGACCGGGGTGGTTTGTTTGAGGTGGTTCAGTTGAAGGCGTGGACATTGACAATGACTTGCCGGGGGAGGGGGGCGGCAGTGACTAGCCGGGGCAGTGACTGGTAGGGGGTGGCGGCAGTCACTGTCGGCGGAGTCACTTTCAATGGCGGCGGCAGTCACTGTCCAGCGGTGGCAGAACTGTCGTTGAGCAGAAAGTCAACGTAACCGGAGTCACTGAGCGGTGGTCACTATGACCCGTAAACGGGAGTCACTGTGACCGGCGGAGTCACTTTGGCCGGAGTCACTGTGACAATGACTGCCGGTGGCGGCGGCGGCGACCATGGCGGCGGCAGAGGTGGTGCTAGGGTCGGCAGTCTGGAGGTGCTGGGGGCTACTCAAGATGACTATTAATTAAACGTGTAAAAGTAATAAATGATGAAAATAAGGAATAAATGACTTTTAGTCACATTTTTGTAAAAATTTAAAACATGTCACTTTTTTATCTTTTTCATTCATTTTAGTAATATTGGAATAAAAAGGCCGTGATTAAATCTTGTCCATTGTTACTCATATTAAAACAGATCCATGCCAATATCTAAATATACGTATTTATGTTGTGCTCTTGGAAGAGATGTATTTTGACCCGAAGATAAGTTTTAAAGCTCGATAAGATCTTGCCAGATATACTAGGATTAAACATGAGATATATTCAAGAGGTGATCTTCAGGCTAAGTATTTAGACCCTATTCATAAAACATATTCGGAATAAACATATCTACGTGCTCAAAGATATATTTCCTAGGGACAAACATTTTGCTGTGCCTTTTATAAACACAGCAAAATCTTATACCCTTGATATAAGTATTTAGAGATTATCGGGCCCAATTCCCATTTAAACTTTCTAGGCGCCAATCTCTTTGGATGGTTAACTGTGATAGGGAAAAACTTACGTTGACCCTATGTGTGCATTCTAAACGGCTAATCCATATATAGGCCTGTCAATGGGTCGGGTCCGGGCCGGAACGTAGTGTTCCAGACCCGGACCCGCTAAGTTAATAATGGACCCAGACCCGACCCGTTTACCTGGCGGGTCTAAAAATTTGGACCCGGACCCAGACCCAACGGGTCTCGGAACCGGGTCGGGTAGACCCACCAAGTATGATACCGCTATAAATTTTGTGAAAATAACAAGGTCTCTATGTGAAATGTAAAGAAAAGTACGCAAACTAAAAAGCAAAATATATCCTCACTTTTTAAAAAAAATCAACGTTTCTCATGTTATTACTTTTATCCAATAAAGTATTGGTTCTTGCGTATAACTCAACAATCTGTGTCGCTTTTTCTCGTACATAGAGCTCATAGCATAAACTTCAAATTAAGTCACAAAAGATGTCTTGGACTATTGAGAGTATAAAAACATATTGTATGAAGTGTATGATAATGATATAATAATATTAATAATACACATTTATCACTATGAATAAACGGTCAAAATGGGTATTAATTTAACACACACACAAATAGGTATGCATTAGTGTGTGTATTTTCAATTGAAGAATTACAACTAATAATTTTATGTGTTATTATTATGTGTATGTGTGTGTATATAGTTTGTAATTTTTTACTTGAAGTGTTATAATTAATTACTTTATGTATTAGAGTGTTGGTATACAAATAAGAAATTTTAAACGGGTCCGGGTCCTTAACGGGTCGGAATCATATGTACCGTACCCGACCCGTTTATTAAATATACTAACGGGTCCGGATCCGGGTCCGGGTAAACGGAATAAAATATAGACCCATACCCGTTAAAAATAATCGGGTCCGGGTCGGGTCCGGGTCTAGACCCGACCCATTGACAGGCCTATCCATATAAACCTGAAATTAATGGCACGATACATACGTTGATGTGTCAATAGGATCTGGGCATATTACATGTTCGGTAATCTTAAAATCAAGGGACAATACTGTTCACTATCATGGGATAGTATTTAAAAGGGAGATTTACCTAAATGAGAGTGATTATATTCTTAATTGCCAAAATAGGATTAAAGTATAAAAATTCCTAAAATAGGAGTTATTATTTGTAGTCTGACAAAAATACCCAGAAGCTTGACAAACAGACTCCCACCGACAAAGAGCATGACCAGCTGCCTCTGGACACCTGCGGCCGCCTCCGGCCACCACCAGCCGCCGGCCTCGGATGCCGTCTTCAGCCCCCGCAACCTCAAAGCTAGCCGCCGTTGCAGATGTGTTGACCGCCGTCGTAGATCTGGCCGCCACCTTCCTAGATCGAAGCAGATCTGGCCTCTGTCGACCATCGACCGCCGACCCTGCAGATCCAGCCGCCGATCCGGCTGCTGCTACCACAGATCCGACGGACGCCACCACTGATGCCAAACTTTTGAACAGAATGCCAACATAAATCGAGATTGCCATTTTAATGGCATTTTGTAAGAAAAATAGGAAACTTTTAAAGAGTAAAAATGCCAATATTAGGGCATTTTTAAAAAATTTGGAAATTGTAACAACCTAATTGAAAATCACGTTTGCATCCTTCAAGAGCAATTAAAAATTCCAAATAAGAAGAGAGAAAAAGAACTCGGAGCCTAGAATCACTGCATCACCACCACACCAGATCCAGACGGGGAATTTGAAGAAACAGAGGAGTATGAGGAAGAGGAGATCTGGTGGTTGCCGCCGCCGCTCGCCGGCGCACGTTGCCGCCGCTAGCCGGTGCACGTTGCTGCTTTCGCCGGGGCTTGCTGCTGCTCGTGGTTGAGGCCAGGCAATCTGCTGCGCACAAAGATGCGGCCAGGTTGAATTGAAATCGACGTGTGAATAAAATAACAGGTAGGGTACGTGTGAGAGGTTTAAATGATTAGGGGTAAAATTGGAAGAAAAGTCCTATATAGGGAATAAAATTATACTACTCCTATTTTGGAATTTCAGCATTAATTTAGTCCTATTTGGGACTATTTACTGTATTTAAAACCCATGGACCTGATATTTACACACAGATCTCTTAGGCAGGCCATATAAATATCACGTTTTATTATATCACCCGAACTCGCTAATGTCATCAGTAGGAATATATCGATTTAAAGGCCTTGAAGTTTTAGGGGACGATTTTGCCTAAAACTTCACATTGCCTAGTAAATAGTACTGGGTTGCCAAATCGTCCCTTGATATTTTGAAACTTTGACAAATCTATGTTTTAGATATAGATATGTAAAACTTTGGATTAAACTTTTAGATTTATTCCGGTTTTCGACACACATATTTTATAATCTTAAGTTCCCCTATTTAACAGATTGTGTCTTTCATCTCGAATTGTATGGGATTAACCCGATTTGGAGTTAATCTGAAATATTTGTGAATTTATAGCTTATCTTTACCTTTTACTTAATGATCATCTATTTGATATGCTTCATTAGATCATCAACTTCTTACTGATGCTCTATTATTTCGAGAATGGTTTTGTCTAGGTATTACTGTGTCGTTACGGATATATACACTTTTATTTATATCTCGATACAAATAGGAAACACACATTTACAGAAATTTGCAAAATTCGTGTTCCAATACACAAAATATTAGAGCACTTAAACCACTCCAAAACGGTATTTACCTATATTAAAAGTCTGTCTGTTCAGAATTATTACAAAACATATAATTCTATTTAGGAATACCATTAAGGCTTTTAAATATAAACCTAAATATTTGTTTTGTAAATAAATTTTTTCCAATACTTTATGTATTGGAACACGAATTTTGCAAATTTCATCTTGGGTAACAAGACTAGTTATAAGAAAAGATTTAAGTAAAAGGGACAAACACATATTAAGGCACGTATGAAGATCATGTTTAAAGTTTTTGAGTTCTTCCAGCAACGAGATAGCCCTGTGTGACTCCTAGCCGAGAAAATCTTGGATGAGATCTTGCAGCATAAAACTTATCTTCAATAAGTTTTACAATGCAAAGGATTATATGTTAGCAAGATATTTACTTTTATCAGTTTTTTACCGGATAAAGATAAATAAAACAGGGAACTTATCTTCCACCAAATAGACTGGAAGGATATGAGAATCAACAAACCCTTCAGGTTGTGCCACATATGTTTTATTTTGATATTTCCAATCTTAATTAAGTTGAAACACCATCTCTGAGTTATGTGTATTACTAATAGTGAATAGGCTATTACTAATAGTAATAGCCTAAAAGTGTCAAATTAAGATCATTAGGGAATATGTAATACTGCTAAAAGTATTACACAGAGATGATACTATTAGTGCGATTAATAGTATCATCAATTATAAAGGCATTTTAAAGACGTATAATTATTCATGTGTGTAAAATCTATTTTGATAAAGATACAATCTTTATCTCTTAACCTTGGGTTTAAGAGATAGAGTATTTATCATCATGATTATCAAAATAGAGTTGTTGTATGAAGACGTATAAAGCGAAAGATATAGTTTAGGGTTTATGCTAAATCACGAGAAATCTGACGCACTACAAGAAAAATCATTTTTTGCGTCAACAAAAAGTCGACGCAAAAGGTCTAAAGTCGACGCAAATAATGTATTTGTGTCAACATGTGGATGCTAATGGGTTGACGCTAATGCTTCGACGCAAACAGTTTATTTGCGTCCACTTTTGGTCGACGCAAATAAGATTTATCTTTTGCGTCCACTTTGTCGACGCAAAAAGGTGCTAGGTGCGAAAAATAAAAAAGACCTTTAGCGTCGCCATGTTGACGCTAAAAGTTATAAATTTTTCAAAAAAAAAAAATACAATATATTAACATTGTTGTCTTCCAATCAAATACGTTGTAAATTATCAAGAATCACAAAATATAAATTTTATAAATATTTATCAAGAATCGCAAAATACAAGTCAAATATTTATCAAACATTATCACTAACAGCTACATATGATCCGTGCAACCATGATGCAAAATCAATTAGTTCTTTCTCTAAAAATGCAGCTTCTGAATCTAAAGGTTCATTCAATGTGAGCAAAGATGCAATTATGCAAATTCCTCCCCTGGTAGATGAATGTCAAATTTATTTGTATTCCCAAGAATGTCTCTCTCACTTGCAAATATCTTTGAACCAACCAAAAAATGTGCCCTTCAACTCCTGTGACTTCTAGCAAAAGAAAAACAATAAGCATGTAAAAACGAGGTCTATCAAATGGATAAGGTCTCAACTAGCAAGGACAAAAAAAATTCCTTTTCAAAGAATCATGTAGAAACGATAAAAAGCATGCTCTTTAAGAACTAATAAGGATACATGAATCACCTTCATGTTCAAATATACCATTCTTTAGGAGCTGCAGGGACTACTTAAAAAAACTTCAGTTATAAATAATTGACTTGTTTGATAAGCAAAATAAAAGACAATACACCAACAAAGGATTTGAAAATATGTATATGGCGCTTTCCAGTAGCAAAACTTAGTAACTATTTAAAAAATGGTTCAAAATTTAATTACTTAATTGATACCTTGTTAGCAAGCTCCTTTGTCTGCATTCTAAAATCATCATCGCAATGCTCTATGTTATGTTGGGTAAGCAACTGAGATCTACCAACTTAAAAAAAAATGGGAATCAATTAAAATACCCAAATAAAATATAAAGGGGGTGAAGAATATCAAGAAAGACAGAACGACTAGGCACAAACCTTGATTTCTAAATCATTTTTTTCCATATATAATCATATAGCTTCGTAGTCAATAATCAATGAACTCATACCAAATATACCACAGTTGTGAAGAACAAAGATCAATATTTAAGCAATCAAAATCGTAAGTCAGACCTAAAAGTCCAGAAACTTGGAAACATAAGCCAGTAACCTAAAACTAATTCAACCGTAACTCCTTATCCAAAAAAGGCACATATATGAGTTCAACCAACTAGGAAAAGTTTTGAAAACTATATATTAAATTAAGAACAAGTAAATTACAGTGGCAAGACAAGCAAGCATAAAAAGCACCAACGTCACTTGGGGAATCAACCAAATAAGTCTTAGAATCCTATAAGAGTACACTTTTTGTGTTCTTAAAAACTCTAGTATTCTTTGAGGACTTTTCTCAAACACCACACTTGCATCCTATCAATATTGGGTTACTTTAGATTGTTTACACGCACATATGTAGAAGACATTAGATCATTTAGGTATATGTGCCACTGAGCAGATGAGTTTTTTATTTTGTAATTATATTTTGGGATTTTTGAGCACATCCAATTTCGAAATCGTTAAACAAGAGAAAACATCGATGCATAAAAGAACAAAGTTACGAACGAATACCATTACCTGGAAATCCAAATATGCGAGAGGGAGAGAGGGAAGGCATACGTCTGGAGGTTGTCGTAAACTGAATCGAGTGTATAGCGTCGAATACCTGCAAAAACAGATCAGGAACATCGATTAGAATAAGCAACAAAGCTTCGTTCTCATCGGTGCTGAGCCAGAAACCTAGGTTGAGATGCTTAGTAGCGATTAGCAACAGAAGTTCATCCTCACTCGTTCAGCCTGAGATTGTTTCTCCTCTGCCCTCAATCTCACTCACGAGCTCAATTTCTCCAGCCAAATAGCTAGGGTTATGTTACTCCGAAATTCTAACACTCATCCGGAACTTTAATACGCTCAGTTGCTAAGTAGGGGTTTTAATTTTAGTTT
This sequence comes from Cuscuta epithymum, assembly GCA_945859915.1. Lineage (NCBI taxonomy): Eukaryota > Viridiplantae > Streptophyta > Magnoliopsida > Solanales > Convolvulaceae > Cuscuta > Cuscuta epithymum. The sequence goes on along the minus strand of CAMAPF010001062.1, from coordinate 1,256,335 downwards.
TATCAGTACTCCGTGTATCTTTAGGCTTTAGCGTCGACGGGATCAAACTAATAGTATTGGCATATCAAATCTTTTTTGCGTTAACTTGTGGACGGAAAAGACGTATTATTCGTGTCGACACAGGTTGACGCAAAAACTATGGACGCAAATGACGTACACTTTTTGTTGTAGTGACGGTTTGTAATGTCTGAAAACATTATTAAAATTAGCCTATCATATTAAGCTTCTAATGTAATAACGGCAATGTTTTATTAATGTATTTAGAAAGTTATATTTACTAAGATATATTTAAATGATAGGGTAATTTTAACAATGTTTTCAGACATTACAAACCGTCAGATTTCTCGTGATTTAGCCTAAACCCTAAACCTCCTTTTTTATATACGTTAAGCTTGAACTCATCTTTGGAATTCAAATATGTTTACATACTTATGGATAATTTAAACTCCTTAGGGCATAAACGTATATATGCCCTAAGTGTCACTTGATTTTCTAATATGTATATTAGAAAATCGCGTGTCATAATCATGATTACGTATCTAAGATAAGGTAAAATAATATTGTCAATACGTTTAAGGAATCATGAAACAAATATCTACCCACTCGTTATAATAATATTTCCAAGGGATATCTTAACTCAAATGTTGCCTATTATGGTAAACTCATACATTAGGAATAGGGGTGGGGAAAAATACCGAAATTTCGGTATACTGGACTTACCATATCGAAAAATACCGAATTTACCGAAGTGTTTGGTATACCGACACTTTTGGTACGGTATGATACCGTACCGAATTACTTCGGTATGGTATCGGTATATATTTTGGAAATAAACGGTATACCGTTATACCGTCATACCGTAATTCCAAGCCAATAATTTCTTTAAAATTATAAAAATAACTAGAAACACAACATTAATTCAAGGATAATGACTTTATATCCATGTTTCTTGAATTATTTATACTTTTTGTTGGAGATCGATGTTATTTCAAATGTATTTATGTTGTTTAAATTTTTATTTTAGCAGAATGTGTTGTATTCATGTGTTGAAGTATCCGTGCATATTTATAATATTTTTTTGTTCAAAGTTGAATAGAACACAAATAGGTTATCAGTGGTATTTTATAATTAATTTCATTAATAATTTTAGTATATCACTATTAACACTGATTTTCTATATTTCATTTGATATATAATAATTTTATATTAAATCATGAAAATTTACCGATACCATAGCTTACCATACCGAAATTTTGGTATACCGAAACAAGGTATACCGAAATTTAGGTATGGTAACGGTATGTATTTTTGCATACCGAAAGTTTACGGTATGGTAAAGGTATGGGTTAAAATCTTCGGTATAACGTACCGAACCACCCCTAATTAGGAAGAGGTAGGCAACACTGCAATCTGGAAACTTTACTCGATGGTTACAAGCCAACTAAAATATGGTATCTTAATAACATTAATTTAGTGCATTAATGTTAACGCTTTTATTGTAATAATCTCAACAAGCATACTTGCTGAGATAAGTTTTACAGCTCGATAAAATCTTTCCAACGAGATAGAAAATGTCTATCTCGTTGTGTTATCCTTTCATACAGTTGCCACTATGAAAGGATATACCGTTTAAATCACGCGATATTGATCCGTTCAGTCTTTATCACAATATTTCCAACCTATGGTCCTTCTCTATCAAAATTCTAAAAAGGCAAAGATATTTACCTTTCTAAATCAAACATATCAGCAAGATAAATAACCGAAAAGAGTACCAACAATGGTATTAAAAGTTTTAGGGTACAATTAAATCCCTGTCGGGAAAATCTGGGAACAAATTACGGCCCTATAGCGTATTTTACACTATAGGCAATCATCCTCTAGCTTTACCACTAGAGGGATATCTTTGTGCATTGATAATACTCAGAAAATCTTTAATTTTGTTTCAATGCTTAGAGAAAGGGGACAAATAGACAACCACAACACGTTTTATAAAATAGTCAATTCAATCCCTTCATATTTCGAAACTGTAAACGGTCGTATAATTGTTAAAACCTGATAGAGGTAAATAAACGATTTCTAGTAAACCTCTATCCTTGATCGAAGTAAAACCGTATTAAAGCTAACCCTAAATGTCGTATCGTAACACTAGAAGTTGATAATATGCTAGATCTTCAAAAGAACATACGTCTTCCCTTCACAAAATATGTTCTCTCCTAAAATCGTGAGTTAATTACTATAATACCCTTAATACGTATAACCGATTTGTGCAACTGATCAACGAGATGATCATATTTATGATTACCATGTTCGATTGGTAATATGGTATGAATAAAAGAGTTTAAAGTAATCATCAGGATCCTCTTGTACATAATTTGATTACAGGTGTACCATAAAATCTTACCGAAATATATCGTCATATTATTAAATATGAAGATATAATACATATTGTTTGTTGTAAATACGTTGATCAAATTTTCATATTTAATAATAATTACTTATATTATCTCGACATATTAAAATATTTTAGTATGTCAATAAACGGACACAATAGATATATCTAGCATCCAAGGTTGTTAAGATCGCGATCCAACTCGCAGGATCGTACGATTTTACGATCAAAATATGGAGGTGCGAGTTGGATCGTTGCTGGGATCGGAAAACGCCCTAGGATCGCAGGATCGTCGAGTAGAATCGTAACTCGTACGATTCTTCGATCTGAACGAGTTGAGACTTCGAAGCTCTGCGAAAGAAGTCGCGGAAGTGCGGAACCCATCGCGACTTGGATGAACGAAGCCCAAGCGACACCCGCTGCAACTTTACTCTTCCCTGCTTCTTGCACTTCACATCAATCTTCCCTGTATCGTTTTCTTCATCTCTTCTTTGTTCTCAGTCTTTCGTCCGCTTCGTCGTTTCTCTGTCTCTGTCTTTGGTCGCTTCGTCTTTTCTTTCTCTGTGTTTTGTCTGCTTTACTTGTCGTAGTAGTTCCAATTTTATTTTTTTGGGACTTCTTTTTATTGGGTCTTTTGGGACAGAATTACTGATTCCTCCTATTTGAACTTGTTGTGTACACAAATTAATACCTAGTATGTGATTTTGTTATGTCAAATGTTTTGGAGTTTATCTTTGAAATTCTTGTCAAATGTTATGCAATTATCATGTTAACCGTTTCATATATATATATATTTATTATTATTATTATTATTATTATTATTATTATTATTATTATTATTATTATTATTATTATTATTGTTAATTGAGAATTTACATAGAATTGAATTATTATTATATACATATAATGAGTTGTTAGTTTAGCAACAGACTTTTGTATAATATATTCAGATTAGGCTAAGTATTTATAACCTATTTCTAGGCTAAGTATTTGTGACCTATTTCATAAAGTAAAACATAATAAAGCTGTTTAAAAATCTTTTTAAACATTTCCGTAATACATACCGAGTGTGAATGTAAGAGTTACACTAATAACTTATGAGTGGTCTAAACACGTCTAATATTTTGAGTAATGCCATATGATTTGAAACGATTAGCCTTCTAAAGCTAAGCATAAATTTGGACTAAATCATACACAAATGTAATTATAAGACCATCTTGAAACACGATATTAAGAGAGCACTCATATATTGAAAAGGCTTTCGGAGTGCTCCTATTTTAGATAAACCTAAAAGTATCATACGAGTATCTTTTAGGCGATACCATACATGGAGATAATACTATGTAAAGATGGGATTTTCCAATGTTGTTATAGGACAAGTATCATAGTGGTAACTATTCCTCACTTGATTTAATATATAGTAGGTTAATGCCCTAAGATCTTTCCATTAACTGAAATCTTTCGGAAGATAATTTATGCTCGACGTATAATTCACAAATATTCACGTATGTTTTACCTTGATAGACCCGATATGCTCAAGGGTTGATGAATTCATATTGTACCATGAATTATTTAGCAACCGGGAAGGGTAAATACCTGAATTGTACTCCTATGAGATAATTAGGATAAGATCTTAATGTCCATTGTTTATGAATACGGGTATTTTAGAAGCATTGTAATTGTTTCTGATAAATAAACTATCTCTTATAATTTCAAGGATGTAACTCCTGAAATGCAATCTTCAATACACTCAATATAATTTTGAGATAATTCCTTAAATGAGAGTAACATGACTTAAGTGCAAAAGTAGGAGTCCTATCTCCCGTAACATTGAATAAGAGTTAAAAATTATGAGTAGACCAAATAACCCTTAAATAGTTATTTGTTTTACATCTCTTGGCACCATATTTAGGCCAAGTGTCATTTCACCATTGTAATTCTTCCACGTGTTTGACCCATTAGAAAGGTAAAGAGATTGATCCGTTACTTACGGCCTGTTTGGATTGGGTGTTGAATGGTGTTAGTAACGGAAGTGTTAGTAAGTGTCGGCAGAGGCCCGGAAGGTAAGATAAGGGTAAGTGTAAACTATAAAGTTACCTTGTTTGGGATAGGTAAAAAATGAAGTGTTAATAACGGAAGTGTTTTCAATTAAATTGACAATAATATCCTCCTCTAACTCCTAAACCCAATATACATTCGAAGCTTGCAATATAACGCACATCAGATATTTTTGAGCCACGTTCCTTCAAATGAATGGGGTGTCTTTGTGCAACTGATCAACGAGATGATCATATTTATGATTACCATGTTCGATTGGTAATATGGTATGAATAAAAGAGTTTAAAGTAATCATCAGGATCCTCTTGTACATAATTTGATTACAGGTTTACCATAAAATCTTACCGAAATATATCTTCATATTATTAAATATGAAGATATAATACATATTGTTTGTTGTAAATACGTTGATCAAATTTTCATATTTAATAATAATTACTTATATTATCTCGACATATTAAAATATTTTAATATGTCAATAAACAGGCACAATAGATATATCTAGCATCGGAAAAGACACACGGTGTTAAAATGTTCATTTAAACGATCTCCATATTATAATAATATGGAGATTTATTCATTGATCCGAATAATGCGTGTTCTTCCATTTAAAACGTATTATATCTCTTGTGACTTATTTTCAGCTATTTGGTCCATCCTTTGTCCAAAGAACTTGTAACACTTCGGGGCGGCTCTAAGTGTTACAAGTATAACGACGTTGATACAACTATATGAACGTTTTCTATCTCATTGGAAAGATCACTATTAAATTAATATCATTGCTCGATAAGAAAGGTAATTCTTAGGCCAAGTGTCATTTCACAATTGTAATTCTTCCACGTGTTTGACCCATTAGAAAGGTAAAGAGATTGATCCGTTACTTAATGTCTTGTCGAGCCGTTTTGTTTTAGAGATTGATCTAATTAGAGCTTATCTCGAGAGCATTAAGTGGGAAATATCATAGGCACAACATACGAGACAAATTTAGCGAAGGTATCTGATCAGACTAATTGGCCATATGTTTGCTATGTGGTTTATCCAATGACGTACATCACGAAGATATACCGGCTTTTGCGATTCCATCAGTATATATTTAAGTATTCAAGTCGGTGTAAGTTTTACTCCATATCGTCACCTTAATACGAATCTTACATATAATGAGTTGTTAGTTTAGCAACAGACTTTTGTATAATATATTCAGATTAGGCTAAGTATTTATAACCTATTTCTAGGCTAAGTATTTGTGACCTATTTCATAAAGTAAAACATAATAAAGCTGTTTAAAAATCTTTTTAAACATTTCCGTAATACATACCGAGTGTGAATGTAAGAGTTACACTAATAACTTATGAGTGGTCTAAACACGTCTAATATTTTGAGTAATGCCATATGATTTGAAACGATTAGCCTTCTAAAGCTAAGCATAAATTTGGACTAAATCATACACAAATGTAATTATAAGACCATCTTGAAACACGATATTAAGAGAGCACTCATATATTGAAAAGGCTTTCGGAGTGCTCCTATTTTAGATAAACCTAAAAGTATCATACGAGTATCTTTTAGGCGATACCATACATGGAGATGATACTATGTAAAGATGGGATTTTCCAATGTTGTTATAGGACAAGTATCATAGTGGTAACTATTCCTCACTTGATTTAATATATAGTAGGTTAATGCCCTAAGATCTTTCCATTAACTGAAATCTTTCGGAAGATAATTTATGATCGACGTATAATTCACAAATATTCACGTATGTTTTACCTTGATAGACCCGATATTCTCAAGGGTTGATGAATTCATATTGTACCATGAATTATTTAGCAACCGGGAAGGGTAAATACCTGAATTGTACTCCTATGAGATAATTAGGATAAGATCTTAATGTCCATTGTTTATGAATACGGGTATTTTAGAAGCATTGTAATTGTTTCTGATAAATAAACTGTCTCTTATAATTTCAAGGATGTAACTCCTGAAATGCAATCTTCAATACACTCAATATAATTTTGAATACTTTTTCAAATATTTAGAACTAAGTATATATCTTTATACTTAGTATAAAGATATATGTAATTATATAGTCATAGGGACTTAGCCCATATTGATAAGAGTTTAGAGGTATGGCCTTCACTATATTTTTGTTAAAATATAGTGATCATTATATATACATACATGATTGGACTTAGTATTTTCCCATATTATCAAATATATGTTAATGTTAAACTATTATATATGACAACACTATTTATGTATATTATATAAGTATATCATTTATGTTATTTATAAACTATAAATGTTGATATCATAACTTTTCACCCAATGAGAAGTTATTATGGAAATGTACATTATATTATAATAAAATAGTATTCTAAATATAGACATATAATCTATAGTGATAATATATTTGTATATATGCCTTATATGTATATCTTATAAATGAGATATACATATATTTAGAGCTCTAAAAACGTTAGATATATTGAAAACGTATTGTACGCTTAAATATACAAAATATAATGAAAGATTTACTTATTTGTAAATATTTCATAAGTTGATATCTAGTATATTAAATAATTTACTAGATATCAACATATATCAAATTCTCTTAAACGTTCTATAAATCATATATCACGATTAAGAGAAATACAAACATATATTTACCTAGGATATAAACGATATATCTATACACTCCGAGTTATCCTAGAAATACAAACATATATTTACATATTGTAAAACAGTGTATTTGAATGGCTTATATGAGTATTAAAGCTATTTAATGTCAAACGTTTATATTACGTGTATATACCTTAACATGAATACTTATAGATTTATGGTATCATGAAATGTGATATGTTAACGTTATTTATATACTAATATTTGTATGATATACCATGAATATCTATTTACTTATACGTATCTTATCAGAAAATATCATATATGTTTCCGAAGGTACATATATATGTAAATAATGTATATACATATGGTAAATACGTATATTTACCATAATACAAACTTTACATAATACGGATATGAAATAAGTAATATATCTCAGTTTACCTAATAACGTTTTATCCTATCTCGTTTCTCGAGATAGTATGATTATGAGTATACAAAAGTCCTAATTGTATCAGATATAAATACGCATTATATCACAAACAGTGCATATTGAATACGGATTTAAATATACTTAGGGGAGTGTATTGTATTAGGATTTAGTGGCAAAATTTTAAAAGTCCATGGATTTTAAAAGTTTAGGTGTATTCAATGTGGACTTTTAAAAGTCCACAAAAGTCTAGGTGTAGTCAATTCGGACTTTTAAAAGTCTATAAAAGTCTAGGCGTATTCAAATTTCCGTTCATTCTTATTGACTTCTAAAATCATGAATTCTCGTGGACTTTTAACTCATTTTTAGTGCAAAAATTCTCTACAATTGTCTCTTCTCCTCACCAAATATTTCCGTTGACTTTTCTTATATCGGTTCTTCATCCCGTCCCACCCCATTCCTCCCCTCCCTCCTAGGGATGGACCGGGCCAGACCCAGTTTCTGTTCCAAGTCGGACCCAGCCGGGCTTGGAATTTTTTGGTTAAGGCCCGGGATCAGCCCGGGAGTCTACCGGTATCGGGCCGGGCCAGTTCCGGGTTGGGCCGGGCCAGTTCCGGGTTGGGCCGGGCTGGTTCATTTTTTTCGGTTTTCTTATATATTCCAACCCTCACCCCCCAAACCCCTCCAAAACACCCAGCCTACCTACCATAGGCTCAACCCCCCCCCCCCCCCCCCCCAAAAAAAAAAAAAAACAAATAAAACAAATAAGGCCCGGACCGGGCCCGAACCGGCTGGGCTGGTCCTCAAATATGCAGTTCCGGAACCGCCCCAATTAATCCCCCCGGGTCGGGCCTAGGCCCGGTACCGGTACCGATCCAACGGGCCGGGTCGGACCTGCACAGTGGCGGGCCGGGTCCCGGGCCAGTCAGACCGGCCTCGGGCCAAGCCTACTCCTCCCCTCCCCCAACTCTACTCTTCTTTAGCCAAGCCACACCTTCCTCTTCAATCTTTCTTCTTTTTCTTCTCAACCCAGCTCGCCCACCCCAGTCCACCCCCCTCAATTCAGTAATCCTATATTGATTCGATTCTAGAAGTTTATAGAAGAACCGATATAAGAATCGATAGTATTACATCAATGCAATTCTGATACGTCATCAGTTAACCATTAAGAAAATAAATATTTTAACTATCACTTTCTTTCATCGTTAAATCGCTTAACACATAAAAATATAATTTCAAATTAATAAATATATAACCATAAATACATATACAAGTTTTTACAAGATAGAAGTTAAAAGAAAACAATCAATAAGTAGAAAAGCTCAATTGCATTTATGCTTGTACCACATGTAGCAATGAGTGTAACGCTTGTGTAACGATTAATGTTCTTAATCATTAATAAAATGGCCAAAATTCTCGAGCATTTTTGAAACTTTGAGTTTTTTTTAATAAAAATAAATTTGAATTCTTATGCTTCATTTATTTTTGTAGAACTTTGTCTTGCTATTTGAATTACATTTATTTATTTATTTATTTATTTATTTATTTATTTATTTATTTATTTATTTATTTATTTATTTATTTATTTATTTATTTATTTATTTATTTATTTATTTATTTATTTATTTATTTATTTATTTATTTATTTATTTATTTATTTATTTATTTATTTATTTATTTATTTATTTATTTATTTATTTATTTATTTATTTATTTATTTATTTATTTATTTATTTATTTATTTATTTATTTATTTATTTATTTATTTATTTATTTATTTATTTATTTATTTATTTATTTATTTATTTATTTATTTATTTATTTATTTATTTATTTATTTATTTATTTATTTATTTATTTATTTATTTATTTATTTATTTATTTATTTATTTATTTATTTATTTATTTATTTATTTATTTATTTATTTATTTATTTATTTATTTATTTATTTATTTATTTATTTATTTATTTATTTATTTATTTATTTATTTATTTATTTATTTATTTATTTATTTATTTATTTATTTATTTATTTATTTATTTATTTATTTATTTATTTATTTATTTATTTATTTATTTATTTATTTATTTATTTATTTATTTATTTATTTATTTATTTATTTATTTATTTATTTATTTATTTATTTATTTATTTATTTATTTATTTATTTATTTATTTATTTATTTATTTATTTATTTATTTATTTATTTATTTATTTATTTATTTATTTATTTATTTATTTATTTATTTATTTATTTATTTATTTATTTATTTATTTATTTATTTATTTATTTATTTATTTATTTATTTATTTATTTATTTATTTATTTATTTATTTATTTATTTATTTATTTATTTATTTATTTATTTATTTATTTATTTTTTTATTTATTTATTTTTTTATTTATTTATTTTTTTATTTATTTATTTATTCATTCATTTATTTATTCATTCATTTATTTATTCATTCATTTATTTATTCATTCATTCATTTATTTATTTATTTATTTATTTATTTATTTATTTATTTATTTATTTATTTATTTATTTATTTATTTATTTATTTATTTATTTATTTATTTATTTATTTATTTATTTATTTATTTATTTATTTATTTATTTATTTATTTACTTACTTACTTACTTATTTATTTCTTATCGTACTCCGTATTATATAGAGGAAATCACTCACGGTAGGACTAAAACATAGCATTATTCTTAAAGTATGATTAAATGTTTGGTTTTTCTTAAATGGGAATAAATATTACATATTCACCCCTAATTTAATTAATTAATTAATATAATTAATTGTCCCTAGTTCCCTTTCAGAACCAAAGCCATTTTGTTGGTGACGCGTCAGTCCGATGACGACGGCGGGGAACTCCGGTGATGGATGCGGACAGGTCACAGGCATATCGGTAGCGACAATCTAGGTGAAATTTTTGACGACCAGCAGTGGCGGTCCGCATTTAAAAGTCTATGGACTTTTTGAAAGTCAATAAACTTATCAATGGATTTAAAAGTCCATAGAATTCATTCATAAAAAAGTCTATAGATTTAAAAGTCCATTGACTTTTTTAAAAGTCCATGGATTAAAAAAAGTCCACAACAATCCAAATTGAATACACCCCCCTTAATCAAATTGGCGGTTTACAAGTACATATTAGCCTACATTACGGGTGTCTCTTTGATAGACACCCGTAAATATAGTATCAAAAATATTTACGGATTATTGTAGGGTTTTTTGATAATATAACGGTAAATCATAAATTAAAGCTATTACGGGGTTATCAAGATATGTGATACCGTAAATATTTTTGTAGGGTATATACGGGTGTGAATTAAACATATCCCTAAGAATATTTCAGTATTACACAAAAATAGCTCTTACATATCATGACGTATGCCTGTAGTAAAAGAAATATATTCATGACATAAATGGTTAAAGTATTCAGAATACGTCAAATCTCGGTTACGTGTATATTCAATATACACGTTTAAGATATAAAGGTATTTAATCCTTCATATACCGTTTAAAATGTATTGTAACTTATCCTATAAAGTCAATACAAGAATTTACCATTAAGATTCCTATGAGTTTAAAATTTAGTATTTTTTGAAGTTAACTACATTTTCTATGTATAAGTGTATACATGTTGAGATCATACTTCAACACAGTTTAGAAAATTTAAAAATGGTTATAGGGAATTCGATGATATCGGGAGTGTTATATAATGTTTCGAAACATTATATAAATGAACACCTTAAATACATATCGAATTGTACACGTATTTTGATCATCTGTAATTTTGAAGGTATTTCTAACCCACACGTATATGTACTCAAACAGTATTTATCTAAAGGTTATGACTTATGAGTGTGAAATCTGAAAGCAAAAGATTAGCCTAATCTCTATGATTTAGTGTTTTCAGCCTAAATAGAGTACTCATTTAGGTGATTGGACACAATCATTACGGGATTGAAGATAAGTATTTGTAGATATCAAGAACTCAAATACCTAAAAGTGTTATATGAGTAAAGCGAGATCATAAATTGACCAGTTTATAATGATTGAGCCTATACAATGATATTTTGAGTTCTAAAGTAAGCATGGATATTTCCAATGAGGATTTAAAGCGTTATGGTATTGCAATGTTTTGAGAGTTTTTTTCCGAGGAGGGGTACTTTATCATCTTATTTCCCGAAACAGAGTACTTGTAAACTTATTTCCCCAACAAGGGTACTTGTGCTTAGTCATCGTGCCATGTCAACACCCAGATTAAATTTCAATTCCACATCATTTACCCAACAAGGATACTTGTGCTTAGTCATCGTGCCATGTCAACACCCAGATTAAATTTCAATTCCACATCATTTAACCGCCACATCAGAAGTCTACATCACCGCATATACTAAGTCGTACGAGGTATAAAAATAACAACAAAACTGAGGCTTGTGGGAATCGAACCCAGGCTCAATCATTTCCCTTCCATGTTGCAAACCACTCAACCACAATAACGAGTTGTCATTTCAATTGCTATTACGGTAATTATTATGTATAGAACTAAACTTCAATATAAGTAAATGAAAATGCAAAATCTACCCCCGTTCCAATTGTTTTCTATTTGAGTTCTATTATCCCACATAAAATGAATAATTACACTTTGTAGAATGATTGTCTTTCAAAACACTAGTAATAAGATAATCTATTATTACGGGGAAGTATATAAAAATCAAGCCATTCGATCTTAAAATGGTGTTTGCCGATTAAATAGTTCTTATCATGGAGGGCAACTTAAGTTTTGTGATTATATTATCGTTCTCATCTGCAACGATTTCAATGTATAATCAATGCATACAAATACCATTTATATTCCACAATACGTATTGAACTAACTCTCTATACCGTTCTCTTCTGGGTCCCAATTAATTGATCAAAACTAACCGTTTTGATCGCATGATATATCTAGTCATCTTATAGGGTTCGCATAAAGCTATATCTCACCTTTTAATCCTGCCTAATCATAAATGGGAGATTTATTGTAACATAAAACTCCCATTTACTAGTGAAGTCATAAAAGGTATCGATCATATTTTGAGTAACGTTGCCTACTCATAAGATATTATATTAGCTTCATATAGGTACTATATGACTGCCTGATTTTGTAATAACGTTTTAATACCAGTCAAACGTATATAGTTGAATACATAGCTAAGTTGCCTAAATATGCAATTAGTATGCACTTAAATTAATTGTGTTCAAGAGATGATTTCAACTACTCTTAATGTAGTTAAATTTAGGACAAAAACGCTAAATCATAGATTACTTGTTTTGCTTAATCCGACCTTTTACACAAATACTTAGCCTAATCTCTATGATTTAGGTTACGTCATAATTTCATCCCCTATTAAGCTCAATCGTTAATAAAACTATTCGCTATTATGTTCGTTGATATTTGGTCACATCTTATGCGTTTCCCTTAACGTATTATAAAGCATAGCAATTATATCACTATTCCTCTTTTAAATACTTTTGGCACTGTTAGGGAAGTCTAATACGGGGTCCAAATTATTTAGCGTTCTAACTGAGTGTAATTCCGAGGACAATTATCTCCTTCAATAATAGTTTTATTGCTTATAAAAGTGCTCTTTGAACAATAGTGGCATTGTAATTGAAGTTGGAACAAAAGCTTTATAACTCAAAATTGTCTCTCGTGTATCAAACTCAAGGGTTTACATCTTAAAATAGAAATTCAATTTAAGATGAGTTGGAAATATGAGTTCATATGTTATAGATTATTTGAATAGCCTATATTTACGCTAAACATAGCGTTGTAAACTACAAAGAACTCATTTCCATTATTCATGTGAATGGTTTGGTTTCAAATGGTATTTAAGCAATGATTAAATCACAGCTACCGTTGGAACCGGTTTTATAAAACGTCTTCAACGGGACAAAACTTTTGCATTTGGATGTCTATCTCGTTACATGTTACAAATAGGCAAAATATGATTGGATTAAACACATATCTGTATTGACAATGTAAGGTACGTACCACATTTATCTAAGGTATGTTGGGTTTTTCTTTGTTTTTGACCCATGAGAAAAGCCCAAGTTTTGAGCCCATTAAAAGTCTTCTTTGACTTTCTTTTTTGGGAGCTAATAATAAAATATGGGTTAGTGATGTGAGTTTTCTCGCACTTAAAATAATTGTAGAAAAGTGGTGTAAAGTACGAGTATCGTCTCCACAGGGACGGACAAAAGGGAAATAAAGATTAACTAAACTTAGCGATTAAAAAGAAATAAATAAAATAAAAGTGCAATTGTGCGAGATTGATTGGTGAATAAAATTAAACTAATGCGAATGAACGATTAAATTAAAAGATTGGTTTCTTCTCAATTAACGACGAAGGGAGTAGGGATTGATTCCGGGGTAACCTGATTTCTGGCAGATCAGGCCTAATTACATGAAATTGATTTAATTGAGCCTAGCTAATCATTACTAAGTTCTTACCGCTCTCGCGGCGTAGCGTACAATAATTTAGGGGACCAGGCTGATCTCTCATGCGACAGGATCCTAAATTATTGCCAAGACGAGCGAGCTTACGGCCCCTTAATCGCTACTAATCTCTTAGTGAACGATTAAGTGTGTGTGAATGTGTCCTAGAACAAATTAGATCTCTCTTAATTCATTCTACATGCAATTGTAATTCTAGCTGCAGTCTAGGTTACAAGAGATATCAATTAAATTATTCAAACACAAATTAAACGGCATTCATGCAATTAAACCGACAAGAATCTAGCCATACATCATGATTAACCCCTTCATCAACCCCAAATCCCTAATTAAACTACTCACAATTCATAATTGAAGAATCAACAGAATTGGAATGAATAGAAATAATTGTCATTAATTAAAAAGATGAACTTACAAATAATCCCAGGGTCTTGGAAGAAAATAGCGTAAAAACGGTGTTAAATTCGTCCCTAGGCCTCTCTGTAATGTTCGTCACCCCAAAAAGTGGGTATGGAGGGCTTATTTATAGAAATCAGGAGAATTTGAGCTGAATTAGGACAAAACGGGGCCAGGCACGATCGTGCCTGCGACCGTGTCTGCGGAAGAGACGCGTAAAAAATATGCAGACACGATCGTGCCTGCACCGGACACGATCGTGTCTGGCTACCAGTAGCTCCGTATTGATTCAGATGGCAGGCACGATCGTGCCTGACCTAGGCACGGCCGTGCCTGCCCTTTTCTTCACCGTGTTTTCTTCTTTTCTCGTTCCGAATGCTCCCGAATGCCTACGACGTCGATCCAATTGCTCTTTCTTCACCAGAATTTCGTCGTGAATCTCCCGGTGGCCTCCAAATCTTCCAAATCTCTCTCGAATGCCTTCAAATCCTTCCCGAATGCCTCTCAAGCGCCGATTGCCGGATTCTAACCTCTTCAAATCAACTCCAAATGCTATGAAACTCGATCCAACGCCTGTTAAACACAACTTGAGCCAAAATTGAGACTTGCAACGCCTTAAAGCCAGGAAAATCATAACAATCCGACCCGAACACGCATCAAATGCGTGTCTAAATACGGACTTATCAGTTAGCTACTATCTCAACATATGAGGACAGAAAGAGAGCAGCAGAAAAGAGAGCATAAGTCGTAAACATGAGCTGAGTGTGCTCATCTCGTTTTTCCAGCAGGCAGCAGTAGAAAACTTCCGTTTCCCGGAGATTGAACAGTTGGATCGTCGTGATTTTTGGACAGCAGCTTCACAGCATCTGAGCCAACATTCTGGACGGTGGAGATCGGGTTTTGAGGTCCGGAGGTCGGGTTTCGTTGCTCTGGACAGTAGCTATTTTTCTGGTGATATATTTCTTATCTTGGCTCTATTTTGATTCCATACACCTTGATGTGCTTACTTCCAAGGATATGATGACTTTGTATGCCTCTAGTATTATCTAGAGAAGACTTTGTACTGCTCCTTTGATGATGATAGTGGATTTAAGCGGCCAAAATGGTCCCGTGGTTTTTCCCTAGTTAACGGGTTTTCCACGCTAAAATTCCGGTGTTTTTGTGTGGTGTGTGCTTACTGTTTTAGCTCATTATATTGGTGTGTGGCAGCAATATTGTGTGTTCTAATTGTATTAAGAACACCCTATTTGTTTGCATCCTCAAAGGTTCATTCAAGTTGGGGAAAGTTTAGCCAAACGGGGATTAATTCCGCATTTTATTAGTTCCGTTTGTGGCTGTTTTTCCCATCAAATTGGTATCAGAGCCGAGTTCTTCTGTATTGGGTTAAACTTGCATGTTTGAATGATGGAAGCAAACACAAGTAGGATGATCAATTTGAATGGTTCTAATTATCATGTTTGGAAAGGCAAAATGGAAGACTTACTTTATGTGAAGGATTATTATTTGCCTGTGTTTACTACTGATAAACCTGAGAGTAAAACAGATGCAGAGTGGAATATTTTGCATAGACAGGTTTGTGGGTATATTCGCCAATATGTTGATGATAATGTTTTGAACCATATTAGCGGGGAAACTCATGCTCGCAGTTTGTGGAACAAGCTTGAACAGTTGTATGCTCGAAAGACCGGGAATAATAAATTGGTCTTAATTAAACAGATGATGAGCTTGAAATACCATGATGGAACTCCTGTCACTGATCATTTGAATTCTTTTCAGGGAATCATAAATCAACTTGCAGAAATGGGTATCAAGTTTGAAGATGAGATAAAAGGCTTGTGGCTCCTTGGCACTTTACCGGACTCATGGGAGACTTTTAGGACATCATTGTCCAACTCTGCACCAGATGGTATTATCACCATGGAATTAGCTAAAGGCAGTGTTTTAAATGAAGAGATGAGAAGAAAGTCACAAAGTTCCTCTTCACATTCTGATGTCTTAGTTACAGAAAGCAGGGGGAGAAGTCAGAGTAGAGGTCCAGGTAACAAAGGGAAGCATTGAAGTAAATCCAAAGGAAAATTTGCTGATTTTGAGTGCTATCATTGTGGTAGAAAAGGCCACACAATACGGTTCTGCAGGCAATTGAAAAAGGAGAAGAAGAAGAGCTATTACAACAATCAAAAGAACCATAAGAAAGATGAGGGTGGTAATGGAAATGTTGAAGTTAACACTACTACCGATGAGTTCCTTATTTGTTCTGATCTTGATATGGTCAACATTACACATGATGATTCCAGTTGGGTTGTTGATAGTGGTGCTACGTGTCATGTAACATCACAGAGGGATTTTTATTCATCTTACACTCCAGGTAACTTTGGTAATGTTAGGATGGGTAATAATGGACTATCAAAGATTGCAGGCATCGGAGATATTTGTTTAAAGTTTGACACTGGGATAGAGTTGGTTTTACATAATGTAAAACATGTTCCAGATATGAGACTTAATTTGATCTCCGCAGGCTTACTTGATGATGATGGTTACAGCAACAACTTTGGTAATGGAATATGGAAACTCACTCGTGGTTCTTTGATCGTGGCTAGAGGTAAAAGATGCTCAAAGTTGTACATGACACATCCGAAGATCTTCAAGGATAGGGTCAATGCTGTGGTGAATACTGACATGACTGATTTATGGCATAAGAGACTTGGTCACATGAGTGAAAAGGGGATGTCTCTTTTGTTGAAGAGAAATGTGTTACCGGGTGTGCATGATATTCATTTAAAGAAGTGCTCGCACTGTTTGGCAGGTAAACAGAACAGGGGTTCCTTTAAGAGCCATCCTCCTTTCAGGAAGGAGAGTATACTTGATCTGATGCATTCTGATGTTTGTGGTCCTATGAAGACTAGGACACTTGGTGGTTGCTCGTACTTTGTCACATTCATTGATGATCACTCCAGAAAGGTATGGGTTTATACCTTGAAATCTAAAGATCAAGTATTTGAGGTGTTTAAGCAGTTTCATGCCTCGGTTGAGAGACAGACTGGAAAGAAGCTAAAGTGTATTCGGACAGATAATGGAGGGGAATACATTGGCCCCTTTGATGCTTATTGTAGAGACCATGGTATTTGACATCAAAAGAGTCCTCCCAAGACACCGCAGTTGAACGGATTAGCAGAGCGGATGAACAGAACTTTGATGGAGCATGTCAGATGTTTGTTGTCACATGCAGGGCTGCCAAATTCATTCTGGGGAGAAGCTTTGAATACAGCGGTACATGTTATTAATCTAACTCCTTGTGTTCCTTTGTCTTTTGATGTACCTGACAGGGTTTGGACTGGCAAAGATGTTT
Organism: Cuscuta epithymum; assembly: GCA_945859915.1. Lineage (NCBI taxonomy): Eukaryota > Viridiplantae > Streptophyta > Magnoliopsida > Solanales > Convolvulaceae > Cuscuta > Cuscuta epithymum. The sequence goes on along the minus strand of CAMAPF010001062.1, from coordinate 1,238,577 downwards.
CTTACCGTCATTTGAGGGTCTTTGGATGCAAAGCTTTTGTGCACATTCCTAAGGATGAAAGATCAAAGCTTGATGTGAAGTCCAAACCATGTGTTTTCTTGGGTTATGGCCAAGATGAGTTTGGTTACAGATTATATGATCTAGTCCACAAGAAACTTATTCGAAGCCGAGATGTTGTGTTTGTGGAAGATCAGACCTTGAAAGATGTTGAGAAGAAAGATACAGTTCCTCAACATAATGATGATGTTACTGATTTGGATCCAGTGCCTCCTCAGCATATAGAACCACCTCTTGATAATGATGTTCAGAATGATGAACAACATGATACTGATGCTCCAGAACAGCCAGAGGTGGATGAAGAATTTCATTCAGAGATACCAGTACCAGACGTGCCACCATTTGTCCCACTTAGGCGGTCTAGAAGAGATCGTCATCCTTCCACCCGTTTTTCAGCTAATGAGTATGTCTCACTCACTGATGGGGGAGAGCCTGAAAGTTATGCAGAGGCCATGGAAGATGAGCACAAAAGGGAGTGGGTTGAAGCCATGCAAGATGAGATGAATTCCTTACATGAGAATAATACATTTGAGTTGGTGAAGTTGCCTAAAGGCAAGAGAGCTTTGAAGAACAAGTGGGTCTACAAAGTGAAGACTGAAGAGCACACCTCACAACCTAGGTACAAGGCTAGATTGGTGGTCAAAGGGTTCAGTCAGAGAAAGGGTATTGATTTTGACGAGATTTTCTCTCCGGTCGTGAAGATGGGATCTATTCGTGTTGTTCTGGGCAGCCAGTCTTGATCTTGAGGTTGAACAGATGGATGTCAAAACAGCTTTCCTTCACGGTGACTTGGATAAAGAAATCTACATGGAGCAACCTGAAGGGTTTCGGGTTAAGGGAAAAGAAGGTTATGTGTGTAGACTTCAAAAGAGTCTTTATGGGTTGAAGCAAGCACCAAGACAGTGGTACAAGAAGTTTGAGTCAGTTATGGGGGAGCAAAATTACCGAAAGACTACTTCAGACCATTGTGTTTTCTTCCAGAGGTTTGATGATGATGATTTCATTATTTTATTGTTATATGTTGATGACATGTTAATTGTTGGCAGGAATGCAGAAAGAATTACTCAGCTGAAGATGCAATTGAGCAAGTCTTTTGCTATGAAAGACTTGGGGCCAGCAAAACAGATTCTTGGCATTCAGATCACTCGAGATAGAGCTTTGAAGAAGCTACACATGTCACAGGAGCAATACATTGAGAAGGTGCTTCGCAGATTCAACATGGACAAAACTAAAGAGGTTCGTTCACCTCTTACTACCAACTTCAGGTTGACAGATAAAGATTGTCCATCTTCTGAGAAGAGGATTGAAGAGATGGATAGAGTTCCTTATGCCTCAGCTGTAGGGAGTTTGATGTATGCTATGGTGTGCACACGGCCTGATATTGCCCATGCAGTAGGTGTTGTTAGTCGTTTTCTGTCAAATCCAGGTAAGAAGCATTGGGAAGCAGTGAAGTGGATTCTCAGATATCTACGTGGTACTTCCAAATTGGGTATAACATTTGGAAATGGGGAGTCAGTACTTGTTGGTTATACTGATTCTGATATGGCAGGAAATAAGGACAACATGAAATCCACTTCTAGATATTTGATGACTTTTGCAGGGGGAGCTGTGTCATGGCAATCGAGACTGCAAAAGTGTGTGGTTTTATCCACCACCGAGGCTGAGTATGTGGCTGCAACAGAAGCTTGTAAGGAGCTATTATGGCTCAAAAGATTTATGCAAGAGATTGACTTTATTCAACATCGCTATGTCGTTCTTTGTGATAATCAAAGTACCATTCACCTTGCTAAAAATTCTATGTTTCACAAACGAACCAAACATATTGATGTGAGGTATCATTGGATTAGAGATGCACTTGAAGACAAACTGTTTGAACTTGATAAAGTTCATACCGATGATAATGGTGCCGATATGTTGACGAAGGTTCTAGCAAGGGAAAAGTTGAAGGTATGTTGCTCCATCGCCGGTATGGCGAACTCTTCCTCATAAGTCAAAAAGGGGGAGATTTGTTGGGTTTTTCTTTGTTTTTGACCCATGAGGAAAGCCCAAGTTTTGAGTCCATTAAAAGTCTTCTTTGACTTTCTTTTTTGGGAGCTAATAATAAAATATGGGTTAGCTACTATCTCAACATATGAGGACAGAAAGAGAGCAGCAGAAAAGAGAGCATAAGTCGTAAACATGAGCTGAGTGTGCTCATCTCGTTTTTCCAGCAGGCAGCAGCAGAAAACTTCCGTTTCCCGGAGATTAAACCGTTGGATCGTCGTGATTTTTGGACAGCAGCTTCACAGCATCTGAGCCAACATTCTGGACGGTGGAGATCGGGTTTTGAGGTCCGGAGGTCGGGTTTCGTTGCTCTGGACAGTAGCTATTTTTCTGGTGATATATTTCTTATCTTGGCTCTATTTTGATTCCATACACCTTGATGTGCTTACTTCCAAGGATATGATGACTTTGTATGCCTCTAGTATTATCTAGAGAAGACTTTGTACTGCTCCTTTGATGATGATAGTGGATTTAAGCGGCCAAAATGGTCCCGTGGTTTTTCCCTAGTTAACGGGTTTTCCACGCTAAAATTCCGGTGTTTTTGTGTGGTGTGTGCTTACTGTTTTAGCTCATTATATTGGTGTGTGGCAGCAATATTGTGTGTTCTAATTGCCTATACCCGACCGGCTATATGAAATATTTTCTCAATCTTCTTTTTATTTTGTCCCCTTGCACTTTCCTTGATCTTTTGGGGTCCAAACTTGGATGATCTTGACCTGTTTTAAGCTCAGAATAATCCTAATCTAAACAAATTACATCTATCTAAGAAAATTAACTAATTACACCAAAAGTGTGTAATTTTCCAAACAACAACAAATAAAACTAGTTAAAATAGAAATAATACATAATAAAAATACAAATCTATCAATAATCTTCACCGTACAATTTTATAGGACTTATAAAATTCAAAGGATATTCTCATAATTTTGAACCCCTGAAGACGTCATAATCTGATAAGATTAAACGTAGCATGTTCCTAACAGAACTTTCGAGTATATCTTCATATGAGTGCTCTATAACAGGCATATAGAGCACTCATATGATACTTAAACGAAAAAAAATGTTTTTACACGGCAAAATTTTGTATATCGAACCCTTATCGAACACTCATAATACTTACAAAATAGAACAACGAATTTTTATAATATACAAGCCTACTTGTATAGTAGGTACATGTAGAGTTGAATTCAGAGATTTAACTAGAGGTAAAGATGTGATACCGTATGCTCTATATCGAGCTCCCGTTTATCTAAATGTAAATTTATTGTAGATTTAATACTTAAAGTTTATAAATTGATCAAGCTAAACATGCCTTTCGAATAGATCACTTATTGAATATCAAGGGATGATTGCTTATTTTAGAAAATAGGCAATTGACATTATTACGGCATGATATCCATTTAAAACATCTTGTTGGTGGATCTCTTAGTGCCTTTGTATGCTCTTTACCGGATATGAACGGTGTCGATCAAGGGTAAAGAGTTCTATAGAACAATAAATCGTTATATTTAATTGAAATATAATTAAATTCAAAAGATTACGTAAAAATAATCATCCCTTGATGGGTTGTAATAATGGATCATGCGCCGTTTTAACAAGCATCCCTTTTTTGATAAAAAAAAAGGGATGATTGCAAATAGGCAATCATCCCTTCAGGCGTGAGTATTTGGGGCCGTGGTCTTTAAAAATACATTACCGTTTTCAAAAGAACACACACCTCCATTTACAAACAAACAATACCTAAACGATATTGTTTGTTGTACCCATATCTTTGTAATATCAAGCTTGAGTAATGAAAACTGAAGTCCCATTGATGGAGATCTACGGTTCGAGATATGGAATTATAACCAGATATCCCCATTAACTAAAAGCTTGTTAATATTTCAAGGGATGGTTGCCTATTTTGATGTGAACTGCTATATACTCAAAGTACTCTCGGACCTGGGGGTCGGCACCTGAAGAAATATGCAATCATCCCTTGAAATATTAACAAGCTTTTAGTTAATGGGGATATCTGGCCTTAAAGAAACTTAGTTCGGGATATTCATCAAAAATAACCCTTGATATTCAAGACTTGAGGTATCTGAGTTCAAAGAATCTCTATTATAAGGTATCTTGTAAAACTTATAGGGTGTTTTCTATCCCAACGTTAATACTGACTATGGTATTAGCGTATAAGACAAGTAGTTATATAGGCATAAAACCACTATTCGTGAAATAGAGCTCACCCGTTGTATTACAGGGTAAAACACAATATCGTAGTCTTTCTCTATGATATCTAAATGAGTATTGACTAACAATGATACCCCTATATTCCTTGGCTAAGCTCTAAAATTCCCGATAATATCTCTATGGTTTGTTAAGAATGTTATCTATAATATGGTAATTGAAATAGTATATCTAAGTGTTAAACGTTGTACAGTGAGACTATCTCTGTATTGATACTATTACTTAAGTACAAAGATATTTATACACATTTCGTATATACTTGCGTATATACGAAATGTTAACAAAAGGTTAACATTAATCACGTCTGATCACACCGTTAATATTATAAATATACGAGATAGAAGTTAATAGGTTATAATTATAGTATGTAAATCCTGTAACTTTATAACCAGATTAGATATGATCACTGTATTAATATAGGAACTCAAAGCTTAAAGTCATAAATCTTAGTTTTTGTATACTACGTATACGGTAAATCATTTACAATGGGTTTAGATGACCCTTTGACTATCATTTTGTAAATCTTAATATCCTATTTAGATATTATGATTTACGCATTATAGATACGGTAATTTATTTATTGATAAATTACGATAATTTATCATATCTATATATTATGATAATTCTTGAATTATAGTGTAAATCACATATATTACGACACCATATTATGTCTTTTCCATACTATTACAAAATTTATGGTGTCAATCTTCATCATTGATACCGTTTTGTTGAAACTCTATCTCGTATGAACACTCAACCTATGTATTCAGATAAATGTGAGATATTTATCTCACATTTACGCTAATATACATCATTTCTAATTGATACTCATCCCTTCATATATAACCTATATTAATATAAACTAAACGCACAGTAAGTTATGTGTGTCACAAATACTTAACCTAATCTCTATGATTAGGTTAAGTATTGATCGGATACTCAAATGATGACATGTTCCGTTTAAAGCGTATTATATCTCACAATTAGGCTAAGTATTTGTGACACTCATAACTTAATGTGCGTTTTCAGCTCAAATAGAGTATAAATATTGTGAACTCACGGTGATATTTAAATTCCGATATTCGTAACCATTAATTCTTATGATCGGGATATGTAAGGATCGTAAAAATATGTTCCAATGATATGTGTTTCCCTTCTCTTTCTTATCAATAGGATATTAGACACACATGAAGTCATAGTGTGATAATCCATACAACTTGTCATCATATGGATTTAATATATTTCGAAACCGGTCGAGTTCTAGGACTCATAGAACTCGACCGCAAGTTCTAAACAGATGAGATCCAATCTGTGCCTTAAATATCGTACTGCATACGTTTTACAAATATTCAAGGCCCCAATATTTGGCCTTGAATGCTAATAATTTAGACACTACTACTATCCAGTATTCCCTAAGGATTTCTAGAAGTTGGAACACTACTATCAGTATTCTGATAAGTATTAAAAGATTAGGGACACTTTTATATCTTATTCGTTAGTTAGGATATGACTTTAAATATTGTTTAGGATGATTGCCTATTGAACCGTTTTATTATTTCAGGTAGTATTCGTTTACATCTCTTACAATGTGAGTAAGATTAGTGCTTTGAGTTATTTTGATTGAAATGTGTTTTATCCATGAGTGGATAAAACAAAAGTTCACAAGATAAGTACAGTCTTGTTCTAATACTATTGGGTATCACTCCAAAATTTTATTTTATTGACACTCATGTCTTCAATTTACCGTTTTCTATCTCCGGGCTTTGGGAAATACGGGATTATCAAACAAGGGATTAAGACCTCTTGTTGTTAAAACAGATTACGCTATCAAGATTTACCATGTTTAAATATTATACAAGATAGCTTATCTACTCAATCCAAGATTTGCCTATGTGTGTTCCTCATATGATGTGTAACAAAATTTGAGGATACCTCTACATATTTTGGAGTGAAAAGCTTTAAAACAAATCTTTCATTCCTGAATTGGTTTGATCCCACAGTACCTTACATTTTAGTGTAAGGTAAAAAGATTAGGCTAAGTATTTGTGTGACACTCCATAAATTTAATAAAATAAAATTTAATATTAACTAAGATGTGGTATTCATTTGTGGATAAAATTTTCTTTAGTTTATGTTTCGGGACGAAACATCTTTTAAGGAGGGTAGAATGTGATACCCCGAAAAATTAAAATAAGATAAATAATTTAATTAGTCAGATGAAGTATTACGAAAGTGACAGTTTAATAATTAAGTGAATCAAATAAAATATAGGTGGCAAAATAAATAAGTGAATAAATAAAAATAATAGTAAGCATATTGTAAATTACTAATAAAAGTATCAAAATGATAAGTGAAAATATTAGATCATAAAACAATCTCACATGCTAGGATCACCTACCAAATAATGTATATACATTATGTACATATATATACATATATATATTTATATATATAACTCAAAATACATTTAAGTAATTAAAAAAAATGAAACATCAATATAAATGGGAATTAAATCAGGAATCAACACACATGCCATGTTCATCAACTACCAACCTATCATTATGTGTAGACATTATTTTTATTATTATTATTATTATTATTATTATTATTATTATTATTATTATTATTATTATTATTATTATTATTATTATTATTATTATTATTATTATTATTATTATTATTATTATTATTATTATTATTATTATTATTATTATTATTATTATTATTATTATTATTATTATTATTATTATTATTATTATTATTATTATTATTATTATTATTATTATTATTATTATTATTATTATTATTATTATTATTATTATTATTATTATTATTATTATTATTATTATTATTATTATTATTATTATTATTATTATTATTATTATTATTATTATTATTATTATTATTATTATTATTATTATTATTATTATTATTATTATTATTATTATTATTATTATTATTATTATTATTATTATTATTATTATTATTATTATTATTATTATTATTATTATTATTATTATTATTATTATTATTATTATTATTATTATTATTATTATTATTATTATTATTATTATTATTATTATTATTATTATTATTATTATTATTATTATTATTATTATTATTATTATTATTATTATTATTATTATTATTATTATTATTATTATTATTATTATTATTATTATTATTATTATTATTATTATTATTATTATTATTATTATTATTATTATTATTATTATTATTATTATTATTATTATTATTATTATTATTATTATTATTATTATTATTATTATTATTATTATTATTATTATTATTATTATTATTATTATTATTATTATTATTATTATTATTATTATTATTATTATTATTATTATTATTATTATTATTATTATTATTATTATTATTATTATTATTATTATTATTATTATTATTATTATTATTATTATTATTATTATTATTATTATTATTATTATTATTATTATTATTATTATTATTATTATTATTATTATTATTATTATTATTATTATTATTATTATTATTATTATTATTATTATTATTATTATTCATACAATTATCAAATAAATAAAATAAACCATAAGGACCATCTAGACCTATAAATACACCATCTTAGCCATACCAAACACTGCAAATCGGAGAGATAGAAGCTATATACACATATACATATATATATACATAATCTCGCCGGAAATATACACATATATATATATATATATATATATATATATATATATATTTACGTAAGAAATTACTTATAAGCAAGAGAGCAGGGTCATAAGAGGTCTAGGAATACTTCCCAAGATCTCTAGTGTATCTTTTGATGCATTTATCCTCTTTGGGCCGAGACCTGAATGTAAAGATAGTGTAAAGATAGTGTTTCTTTCTTAATAATAATTTGTCATTGTGTAATTATGATTTTTTTTGTCAATAAAGTTTATCATATTCAATGACATGTGACGATTATTGTAATCATGACTAATGAGAGATTTTTTGTCATTAAATAGTTGTAATAATGATAGTATATTGTCATAAAAATAATATATTAAATAGTAATTAGGTGTATTAATGACGGGATTTCCTCTTATAAGTGATCCTTTTTAATGACGGTAAACGTGCTCTCATCACTTGCTCATCAATGACAGGAACATTTCCCGTCACTATATAGTTTTAACCGCGGAAGCAGTAGTGACGGAGGGTGACAGTAGATATCCCGTTATTAAACATATTTTATGACAGGATTGTATGTTTTAATAAGGGTTCCCCTCTGGCAAAGTTTCTTGTAGTGTATATCTTACGTTGATTTTAAGAGCTATAACAAGAATACTTCTCTTTGCATATTCCAAAATGCCCATAATAATCTGGTGGGTCAATACTTTAGTCTTACGTTTATCGCTTCGTAATGCATAATAATACGACGAGTTTAGTATAATCGGGTAGTTTTAGCCTATGATTTCTAAAGTTTTAATTAAAAGATATGGAGTATTCTCTTCATCGCTCTAAAACTTATCTTCATAAGTTTTATGGGGGTTTATGTGGTCGGAATTGTGAATCCAACTGGGTTTTTATGGGGGTTTATCCCTCCATATTACTAAATTTAAGCTAATTATAAAAAATGTGACCACATTTATATTTAGACAAAAATGTGATCAAGATGCTTATTAGGGGTGGGCAAACGCGTCTTGGAACCGCGGTCCGGTCCGGGTAATGGCGGTTCGGGTCCAAAACGGGCCGGTTCCATTTTTTGTTTCCATAAAACGGTCCGAGTAGGGTCGGATAATGTTTTTAAGGAACCGGACCGGTTCCAAAATTAAAAAATAATGGGAACCCGGCCCGGCCCGTTATATATATTGTATATTAATTTATTAACAGTTTTTTGATAATCGGTTTTGAAATAGTTTTGTTTCCGGCATGTGCTAGAAGTAGGATTTTAAATTGAGTTGTAGTAACATCCTTTTGTTTTCAAATTATTGATTAAATGTTTCATAAATATCTTTTTTACTTTTTATTGTTATTGAATTATTCCTTTCTATCGAATTTAATTATTTGTTAAAGACGATTTTGTTATATTTTTTTGTTATATTGTTATTAAAACATATAAATTGTGTTTACCACCCACCATGTATGTGTCAACTTTGGCTAATACTGAAAATTTAATATAAAAAAAGCAATCACTTAAATATGTGATTTTAGACAACATGTTTAAATACAAATGTTAGAAAATATGTATTTTGGCTATGTTGCATATTTTTGGAATTTCTTTAATTGTTTGAAACTTATATACAAGAAAATATGGAGTATTGGACTTTTCACTAGTGTTATATATGCACCACTATGTTGTTATTTTGAAACTTGCTAATGTCCTTTATTATTGATTATTAATTTTTGGAACTTCGTGAGTTTTTACTAATTTCAAGACATGAGAATAGAAACCGTAAAACCCGGACGGGACCGACCCGTTTCAAACGAGCCAGGTAATTTTTGGTTCCTATTTTGAAAATTGTAATACCCGGACCAGACCGAACCTTACAATGGAACTGGCGGTTCCCTTTTATTTTGTATTACCCGCCCCGACCCGGCCCGTGCCTAGCCCTAGCTGCCATAGCATGTCACTGTCTGCCGTGTCACTACCGACGTGTTACTACTGACGTCGCTGGCTATCACCGCCGCATCTCGTTGGTGTAGAAGTGATGGTCAGCGTCATCTTTGTTGGAGGTCACCGCCGTCTAAGCCAAAGGTTGCCGTCGTCTTCGCTGGAGACCGCCGTCAACGTGTGTGCTGGTTGTCGCCTTTTGGTGGACGAATGTTGGAGTGAAGAGCGCAGGTTGGGTGAGGAGATCGACGATGGAGAGAAGATGGACCGATGCTTTTGCTGGTGATTTAACTTATTTTTTTGTCAAATTAAAATAAGGTCAAATTTTTGTCTTTAGAAACCTTGTAGATAATATTTGTGCCATTGTTTCTTTTTATGGTTGTGAAATATATTATGTGTTTAATTTGTGGCCTAGTTTTTTACCAAACTCCAACCGCATCAACTCGTATAAATTCTGTTGATTTGTTCTCAAAATTTTCACACTCAAATATTACGTGTTTATTATCTCTCTTAATATATTCATTATATTTTCTGTTTAGGCACTCTCTTCTCATAAAAAAATGTCTACTGAGGGCAGTACTGTTGTTATGGTTTATTGGAATGGCTCTACATCTCAAAAAGATGATGAAATAGAGTACTCCATACCTCCTAGGGTGGTACTATTCATTAGTGAAGGAGATGATTTTACTAATATACATGAGAATGCTTTAAATCATGTTAGAGGCGAGGGATTTTCCGAAATTAAATTAATTTACGGAAAATTACGAAAATATAAGAATTCGGTATATGTTGCTTCTAGACTATGGACCATTCACAATGAGCAGACATGGCGTCATTTTTTCCGGATCGCTAAAAATGAGTATGAAGAGTTGCACATTTACGTGGAAGCTTCAGCGACCCCGCCACAAAATTTGACGTTCCACGAAGCTCCCGGAGAGGAGGGTCCATCATCAGTATATGGTCGGAGGAGCAACCGCCAATCGTTTGAGAACTACGAATCCCCCGGTATGTATTGTTCAAGTTAAATAGAATTTGTAATGATTTGGTTTTATGTGTTGTCATTTATTGGTATTAGTTTAATAAATAGTTAAATGTCATTACATACTATGATAATTTAATATTTAATTTCGAAATGTAATATTATACACATTAAGTTATTTGAGTTAATTTCAAACCATGTTCAAGTTAATATTATACATTTTCTATTTAATGTAATATTATACACATTAAGTTTATTTGAGTTAATTTCAAACCATGTTCATGTTTATTCCCGATATCATACTCCAGCCCATATAAAATGAAAGCACAAATAGTCCTAGTCGGAAGTGCCTCATCCGACAGGAGGGAGGTTTTTTTTTTTTTTTTTGAAACCCTATCTCTAGTCGGAACACCCACTTCCGACTCCCGTTTTTTGGTAAACCCGAGAAAAATCCCCGTGTTTTGGCAGCCCCAACCCACTTTTTCCCGGTGTTTCGGTAAATCACCCCGTTTAATATATCCCCTGCCTGCCCTTCACAGTAAACCAAAGATAGAGTGTCACACCCTCGCTAGCTAGATACGTTTTGACAATTTCGAAACATAGAGTATCATCTTTAAATAGTCTATTGTGATCTTAAATAAAACGGCAGGCTGGGGAAACCAATAGAAAATATCTTCATATGTATAAACGGCTTTCCATGATATAATGTGGTAGAAAGAGCTATCACAATGCAAGTTTTGACCACTCGTAGCGTGTCACAACTGTTTTACAATGAAATATTAGGATTTTATTTTTGTTTAAGTAAAAGGTAAACTAGAAATGGTTATTTCACTAGTTTTCATCCCTTGATATCAAGGCCTGATTGCCTATTAGTATGTTGTGGCACTCATATTTTACGTAAAAAAATACCGTTTTTTTAAACCTAATATCATACAATTAGGTTTAATAAGAACGCATCAGTGAATGTGTTCGAACTGTGAATAGACACTAAACTGCGTCCAACGTTTAGTGTCTTCACGTACATAGGCACTAATATTTATAAATAGAATTGTATTTACATATGGTAAACTCTTTGATATTGTTGGGATATATTATCCCGGTCCGTTACTGTTCAGGAGCCCAAGACTTGATATAGTACGGAGCCCGTCCGGTAAGGCCCGTTTCGGCCCATTCTGGCCACCCGGCCCACCTTGGCCCAGTAGGCCCGTATTTGGCCCATTAGGGTGGAGAGCACCCTTCCCCTTTCCCCTATAAATATGGGCGTTTCCCTCCATATGAGGGATCGGGTTTTAGCTTCATCTTCCTCCTTTTAGACTTAGCTCAATACTCCATTAATGGGAGCTTGTACAATGTAATTGTGAGGAGAGTCCTAATGAGAAAGAGAGGGCTTGGACATTAGCCTAAAAAGTCCCGTGGTTTTCTCCCTTTCGGGTTTCCACGTAAAAACTGAGTGTTCATACATATATTTACTATATCGTGTTGGATTAAACTCAACAGATATATATATAGGTGAGCAGATCTTGAATATCTCTCAACGAGATATTCCACCGTTGACTTATTTAGTCAAGACTGTCGTTTAGGCAACCAAGCTTTCCTAGGAATTTCACTATTAGATGTACGCAAATTATCATAGCTAAAAACGTTTTATAGAGAAATAAAGCCTAAAGTTGTGGGTCTTCATTCTAAATCGTACATCTCTTTAGTTTACACAAAACAGTTTAATCTTGCGTTGTATATTTGTTCAGATGAATTACTGTGTAAATATATCTTGTCGGGTAATTTTTTAGACTTACGTTCACTCTATGAAGGTTAACGAGAAACTTAGATCCCATAGGTACACAAATAGATAATAACTCGTTATTATCTTGAGCATAAGCAAAGTGGTTATACTCGTGACCGGGCACAACCGCACAAGTATAACCATTACTGGTTATAATAGTATTCTGTAGATATTACTTAACTCATATCTAAATGATACATTCATACATATATTAAAATATCCTAAATCTGGTAACTATAACGTAATCTTAGGAGATAGGTAAACAGATAGTGTTATTTCAGCAAGTTATCTTTACCTTTTACGGAATTAGTAAAAGGTAAAGATAATACTTAGTTTACTTAGCTTGTAACCATTTATGATATTTCCATACCGAGTTATAACACTCGATGTTTATACTAGGCCATTTGTAAAGTAATTGTGTTATGCTAGATAGTGTTCAAACTTATACTCATATAACAATTTTCTCATACTATTCCTAAATGCTAATATCACTTTTACTAAATATTTGGAAAGATTTATTATGTTTGAAGATACGTTTATGGTGCGTTTTATTGTCTTTAGAACAAACTAAGAAACGTTGGACACGCAACTCGGTATGATCGGATCTGGATTACCACAAATGTCGGTAAAGAATACTTGAAATGTAAGAAACGGTAATTGAAGTTGGTTAAACATTTAGCGTATAAAGTATTCAACGGAACTGAAATTGTATACGATGTTGACTCTATCTCGTTTAAAAATTTATTCTAACGTGTACAAAAAGATTTGCTCTATATCCCTTGTAAAATGGTTCGTTAAACGATTATAGAGTAAATATTTTTTATCGAAACATAGGGTTTGAATTAACAATGTTGCTAAAATCATAATCTTGTCAACGTATATCATTAGAGTGAAAATTATAGGGTTGGAAGACCTTGTGTTAATTAAACAGTAATATAAATGCGTTGCTCTATACAAAATATATCAAGATGTGCTCTTATAAGCATATTTGATGAAGACAAAAGGATAACATATAGTATGTTTGGTAGTTATTGCTCACTTAATCATTAGTCGATATATTCATACAATACCGTATCACAATTAACTATAGAGAGAATTCCCCTAATGGGACTAAAACATGGAACAAATGCAAAAGTAGGACTCCTATGTTTAAATTGCAAAACTAGGACTAGAAATTACCTAATTGGACAAAAATACCCTTAATGATTTGATCTCAGTACTTAACCGGCAGACTAGCATCGGCGGCAATTACATTGCCGCATACATCTGGTCCGTAGAGAATCCAAAGCAGCGCACAACATAACCTCTTCTTCCTTCTCCTTTTTTCTTCCTCTTTCTTCTTCTTCATTTACTTCCAGTTTCTTCCTCCTCTTCAATTCTCTTCTTCTTCTTCCGGATCCGTGTTTCTTCATTTTTCAATTTTTGATTATTGTCAATTCATTTACTATTTCAGATTATAAATCAAAATACTACTTTAGATATGAAAACTTGATATAGAAATGACAATTCAACGAACGATCATGATCAGAAATATTTGGATTTGAGTTTTTATTACTTTTTTTTATTTTGATTAGATTTGTTTATGAAAATGCTTGTTATTAGAAAAAATGTCACTTTTATGCCATTATATTACATCAAGATGTCAATATTCTGACATGTTTTTTGACTGGATTGCCAAATGTTGTCATTTTTAGCGATATTATTTCTAAAAATGCCATGGTGATGGAAGTTTCATATAAAAACATGATATTCTCAGTTGTAAAAAATATGAATTTTTAGATGAAAAATTATGGCAATTTAAAGATGATAGTTCTGACATCATTTGGAAAACATGTCAAAAAACATGTCATTGCTAATAACAAGTAGTTATGTCATTCTCAGATAAGTCATAAAAATGCCACAAAATGTCTTAAGAATGACATTTTCTTATGAACATATGACATTTTCAGATTGTCATTCTGATAAATATACTGCCACAAACGTGGCAGTTTTTTCAAAGAACCAATAATTTTGACATTCTCAGATTATAAAAGTGACATTTTGCTGAATAAATATAATTCAAATCCAAAAAATTCAAAGAAGAAGAAAACAGAGGACCATATATTTGAAGAGGATTAGAAGAGGAGGAGGAGGAGGAGGAGGAGGAGGAAGGAGGAAGGAGGAAGGAGGAAGGAGGAAGGAGGAAGGAGGAAGGAGGAAGGAGGAAGGAGAAAGGAGAAAGGAGAAAGGAGAAGAAGAGGAAGAGCAGAGGAGGATACCTGTAATTGTTGGAGGAGTCTGCTTTGATTTGGAGAGCTACTATTGATTTTGTCGATGTGAAGCTTTGATCTGGGAGAGCTGCTAGTGATGGCGCCGATGGGAGAAATCACAAGAGTTGGGAGCCTGGGGCGGAAGAAATCGCAAGAACTGGGGGAATGGGGCGGAAGAAATCGCAGACCGGAGCGAGAAGTTGAGTTTAATAAAAGGAAGGGCAAAAGTGTAATCATGAGTCCTATTTAGGAAATTAAAAACTTAAAGTCCTATTTTGGAGTTTAATCCATGTTTTAGTCCTATTTTGGGTAATTTCTTTTAACTCTAGTGCATAGAGAGTATTAGGGTAACATTTAGTATTGTTATTCCTATTTTGAAGGGATAATATTCAACATGTATTATTGACAACGTAAGTGATGAACTAGCTAGACTACTATAGGAGCTCATTTAGAATTATGCTATAAACTCAATATAGGTTCACTAAATATGCTTATCACAAAAACGTATGAAAGAACTATGTATTATATCTTGTTAATATCTTAGAATTAAACCTTGTTACGTTTATATTAATCTAATGGTCATATGTGTTATAACAAGATATAATACATAGTTCTTTCATACGTTTGAGATAAGCGTTTTCTAACGTTGGTAATAAACACAATATATTTTAATGCAGCCATTAATTTCAAACATTGATAAAGATTAGACACATGATTATACCTCGGCTATTCCCATCCCTTGATAGTATGGTATAATCTTATTAGTCAATTTGGTTCATTAGAGCCAAATTGACTAGTGTCTTAAGATTAAAGTATTGAATAAAGTTATCAATACTTAGATTTATGCATATGTCTAAGTTCAAATAAGGTCACCATGAGTTGTCCATATCACAAACGTTATTGTGACTGTATATAAACATGCTCGATCCCTACTCAAAATTGTCTGTTTAGTAGCATTGTATTAGAAAACGTTTACAAATCCTAACCCTAAAATAAATTCAAAAGATCTTGTATACATTCTGATCTATTACAAGATCTTAAGGTTCTTACCGGCGCCTAAATGAGCACTTTTAGGATGTTTTCTTTTGGACTGAAATTTGCTGGTCTGGTCTGGTCTGGTCTGTTTAAGTCTGGTCTGGTCTGGTCTGGTTTGTTTAAGTCTGGTCTGGTCTGGTCTGGTCTGAACTGGTCTGGTCTGGTCTGGTAAACGTCTGGTCTCTGTGTATTTTATAACTACGGAAGTCTGGTCTGGTCTGGTCTGGTCTGTTTAAGTCTGGTCTGGTCTGGTCTGGTCTGTTTAAGTCTGGTCTGGTCTGGTCTGGTCTGTTTAAGTCTGGTCTGGTCTGGTCTGGGACTGAAAACAGTCCAAAAGAAAACATCCTTACTATGAGTGTCAGTTTGATCCGTTTAAAACGTCTTCAACTATATAAATAGTTTTGTTGATAATGTGAAGAAACCATGGACTCATACTAGGGTTGAAAATCTGAATTCATAAGAACTTTTTAAAGGAACTAAAAATAAATTGTCCCTTGCCTGATAAGGTGTACTTACATTACTAATATTACTTATCTTCAGTAGGAAAGTAATTCCATAAAATACTCTAAACGCTATTGATATCTTAAACGGTATGAACAATTAACTAAAATATCGATAACTTCATATCTATATGAAGTTAAGATTATGAGTATCCCTTGATTTGAACACAAACTTGTTTTGAGTTCAAATCAGGACGATTGAAATTACATAAGGTAAAGCCTAGACTTTTTCAAAGCATAGAAAAAGTCTTTAGATAATTTGTGTCTTATGTACTTCTGATGTGACCTTAATCTCGGTATACGAGATTAAGGTCACATCCACATATTCCCTTTTATGTTCAGGATAATACTATGGATACCCAATATTCTAGCAAGATATCTAATTTGTATCTTATTGCTTCTATATGATACTTTACATTAGAAGTTGTCACATATGGACTTGAATAGGCATATAATACGTATTACGTTGGTATTTCGTAAAAGGTGTATTATTAGAGAGCTTTAAAACGTGTATCTTAGAACAAATAACACAATGTTTCATGGACATATATTCGTTAATAGGCATTATGGACACACATCTTATGCCTGTTCCGAAATGCCTTTATTAAATTCAATTCTCGTAATGCTCGTTAAGTACTCCACTATTCTTATCCACTTCCGGTATGGTTAATTTTGAGCCCATAAATCTTTCGCTCTAAATACGTATTTGAAAACACACATACTTAGCCTGTGGTAAAACTCTTTAACGTGGTAATTCAATCATATTGAATTACCATAGAATTGTCTATGGTAAATAAATTGCAAGTATATAGAGCGTTCCACGCTGTGTTTATGAATGTCATGATATTCATAAATAATTATGTTTTTAAACGAGTGTATATTAGAGCTTAAGACTATTTGTGCTATATAACAATGCATTTACTAACACGAGTTTTTATGACTCCCATTTTAAAGATCTGATAGATATGAGATTATCTCGTCATCGTTAGTTTAAAAATATTTGAACTAAAGAAATATAATCACTACGGAAAAAGCTATTCGTGACAACATATGATTTAACGTCCATAAATCATCCCAAACTCGCGGTGATTGCCCACGCTCATAATATTTATTGAACTCATAATAAATCATCCAGCGTGGCCTAACCAACCTAGCTCATAATAATAAATATTAAAACCTATTCTAAGTTATCTGATTTTATCAATCTAATGCTATTATCTCATCCGGATCACATAAACTGTTTTAAATACGTTTAAGTATACCGAGTATTATACAAACACAATCATGATATAAGAATTTATTCTCTATGATATAGTTCATATCTTGGAGGATCTAAATCATCCCAATATAAACCCACTATCTTTAATAGCGTTTAAAGATATGAATGGTATCTCGGTTTCGAAATGCATGTCTCTTATCGAGTTCATGAGATATTCTACGCTATCTTATACAAAATTTGAAAGATATCATAAAATAATCGTGTGTAAGAACTTTAATCATACGGTATAAAGTTATCACATATACCGGTTAATAAGATTTTCAGCTTACAATAATATTACGTTTGGGTTGCTTATGATCAGCAAAAGTTGAAGAAGGCGCCAATTTCTACACACTCCAAATCATGTACGAGTATGTCGTAAAATCTTTCCAATGCATTATGAGAGTACAAGCCTATACACGTGTATTTCTAAAACGTTGACTATCTCTTGGCATTTAGTATAGAGTAGTTATGCTAATAGTGTAACATATTATATCAGAAGTGTGTTTATACCTCTTAAGAGCAAGTAAACTCTGCTGATAGGAGTTTAAAACGGTATTAATTTGTTTTAACGTAAGATAAACAAGATAAGTCCTATAGCACTTTTTGAAGTTGGAATTGATCGGATATAGAAAGCATACGCGCGTTGGAAATACTTTGACATGTACGTTTGTTCTAATCACCCAAGAGGTTTTTAGCCTAAACCGGTACATAGCTCATTCCACAATCTTACAGCCGATTAAGATTGTACAAAACTCAGATACTGGGTTAATCTATGTAGTATTTCAAGGTACTTTAATCGCATTCTCAATAGGTGTTATATGTAGGTATATAAGATATGAGCTTTAATAATTCAAGCGTATTTAATGATGCATTTTAAAGTGTTGTAGGTAAATGGAACAACATTGCAGACACTCAATGTTAAATATCACTTGATATTTAAGTCATATTTTATTCAACTTTATTAAGTTGAATAAAATATCATGTTTCTAGATAACTTTAAAATGGATCCTTTAATTTAATTCAACTAAAGAGCTAACTATTTATACCATTGATCTTACACTGTAATATATCTTTGGCTTTAAACGTACGTATTATATTTAAGTTTTATAGGAATATTGCACTGAAATTAAACGTATCCACCTAAACACGAAATAATTTGTATATGTCCTCTAGTGAGATGTTATAAAGCCCAATCTAGCATTCATATATGCAATTGTAATGACATCCCTAACGTTCAATACGTTTTTCGTTTTGTTTGGATACTTTAATAACTTAGATAATACGTGATAATGTATTTAGTAACGCTATTTGTGCTGCCATTGTAACATATCATTTGAAATGCGTTTACGGTATCTTGCATATTGATATTGAACAACATTAATACCTATATCGGAAAACTTGGTAAACGTGAATATCTTATATTTCCAAATATAGAGATTGTATTATCGTTTATATTAATCTTTTGAGTTCATTTACAATTATACGTATATCGCCATATATATTATGTCAAAATATATCAGTGGGTGTAAAACAAAACGGTATTTACGCTAAAAGTGCTTTATTTAGGCTGAAACACTAAATCATAGAGATTAAGTTAAGTATTTGTGACAGTCATATCAGGGATCATCATTCATAACTATATAGTCTATTGATCTATATTTACCATAAGACAGGGTATACTTAAATCATTACTATCAATGAAGTGTAATACATAAAACTCTTGATATTATGCGTGTTTGATTATACTCCTCACAGTGATATGAAATCAAAATTACAGTTGCCTAATCTTATAAATCATAGAAGTGTAGATTATATGTCTACACTTCCATGATATCCAGAAGGTTATCATACTTTGCCTTATGAGTGTTTTTGATATTACATCGGTAAGTATTTGACTGATCGTTGGAGTCCTAAACTCTTTATCATATTGTGTAAAATTGTCTTTTACGTATCTAGAGCTTTGATATCAAAGCTTATGCATTTAATAATATGTTATTATTATACCGGTGGAGTAAACCTACCCAAAGGTTTAGGGCGTTTTAGAGCAAGACATGATTTATCGTCTTTGTTTCAACAAGAATTAAATCAAATTCTATGATTTGTAGTCTTGATTTAGGATATTTGGAAAACGTTCAAATATCCTATGAACAAAGCGGCGAGTTCTTTGTGTTCTAAATATTTCGAAGGATACAATTATCAATACTTATTAATTGAATGGTACAATGTATGTACCGTTCAATTAAACAACATGTCACTTGACAATTATATGTCCTACCAACGCATACCACAGTATATCTTTATAGCAATACTTAAGATATTATGTTTTACCTAAATTTAGATATCAACGGTTATTTCCACATGAGATCTAATAACATTTTAGTGCAGTGGTGTGAAGAGTGTATCTCTGGTGTCACAAGTAAAACGTCTTTGGATGTTCGGAGTACTCCAAAAGCTTTAGATTTAGTCTTGATATTAACCATAGTTTGTATTTTGTCAAGAGTTAACAACCGTTTGGTATATTGTGAGTTTAAACATAAAATTGTGTTCTTCTGTAATTCGAAATAAGTTTTAGAGTTCTAAAGCTTTTGTTCCAACTTATCTGGTTAGTGATACGTTTGTAATTTCCGTGTGTTTATTTACGTTTTTAGTTAGTTTTGGTTGTTTAATATTTCGGAAATTACACACTTTTGGTGTAATAGTTTAGTTTGTTAAATTCTTGTAAATTGTTTAGATTAGGTTTATTCTGAGCTTAAACAGGTCCAAGATCAATCAAATGATCATTGGTGAAGGAAGGTGCAAGAGTACAAGACAAAAAGAAGGAAAGTTCCTGATTTTGACTTGTACTCGGTCGAGTATACCTTATACTCGATCGAGTACCAATACTGATTTTCAAGGATCCGATCCGGGAACAAAGGAACATGCAAGGAAAGATTTGGTCACGTTTTATTGTTATACCCGATCGAGTACACCGACATACTCGATCGGGTATACATATAAATTATGCCCGAATATCGATCGAGTATATGTACATACTCGATCGAGTACTCGACCTGCACCTCAAAAAGCCTATAAATACACCCCCTTTCCTTCACGTTAAAAAAACCAATTCCTTTATACTCTTAAGCTCAGTTTAGAATAGCATTTCTCTATATTTCTTTTAGCATGTTTAGTCTCCAAATGAGGAGCTAAACTTCCATTTCTTGGTATTGCTCTTGAAGCTTGTTGATTATTAAAGTTGTGAGGTATTTTCTTAACTTCTTTTCCTTGAATATTAATTCTTCCTTTAAATACTATTTCTATATCAATGTTGGGGAGTGTTACTAAGATGACAATTAGTTAACATCTTGACATTGGTTTTAGTAATAGCTATTCCTTCCTCTATGTTAATATCGGGGAGTGTTACTAAGATGACAATTAGTTAACATCTTGATATTTAACTATAGTAGGATTCATTCCCTTTAATATTCTTCCTTGAGTACTAATTAATCCCTATTCATATTTCATATTAATATTTTGAACATTACTTAAAGGATCAATTAGTTTTGTTTCACATATTAATTATTACTAGAAACGATCAACGAACCGATGGTTAATCGTTGATAGTTTCACAAGTAAGTAACTTCGGTTTATTAATGCACGGTCGTGGTTAATAAACTTAAGAGGGATTAATTTTGTTGGTTAAACCGGAACCGTTGCGTTAAGGTTATCAATCTCAATTGATTTCATCAAGGAGTTAAAAGATTAAAAGCTACTATCAAGTCGGTATATGGCGTTGTTCTATACTTGACTAATAGTAAGGGTTATTAATGAACGGTCGTTGTTAATAACTATCCTCGATGAATTGGATATACTCCTCGATTGAGTATTCAAGAGGAGATAAGTTATAGATATAACAATGATCGACTAAAATATATTGACAAATGGAAAGTAGCAATGCCAAGTCCTTTTTATCTTTGAAATAAACCACATAACTCGTTCATCTTCGTGTTTAATTTAATTAAATCACATCAACAATCAAAACCCCCCTTTACTTACTATTTATATAAAAAGAAAGTTATTCCTTTCCCTGTGGATACGAACTCTACTTCACCTATACTACGTATAAGTGCTAGTATTGAATTTATTTTGAGTGCACTCACGACAAAGTGTACGTCAAATTTGGCGCCGTTGCCGGGGAAGAGGCAATTTATTTTTCTTTTTATTTCATTTAAAAAAAAATAGTTGAAGTATAAAGATTTCTATTTCTTCTGAGCTTGTTTGAGTATATGGTAAGAACCCGATCTATAAACAAAATCATCTACCAAACAAACCCCCAAACGGAACAAATCTTCGAGAGGTTTAGGAATTTATTTCCGAATACTTCTTCGGAGGAAACATCAAGCGCTAGCTCTCATTCTAGCGAAACCGAAGAGCCAATCACTATGGCTCATGAGACAAGAACATTGAGGGAGCTCACGGCTCCGAATCTAGATCAACAACCTCTATGTATCACTTTTCCAACTCTTGATACAGGGGTCACATTTGAGCTAAAATCTGGGCTCATTCATCTCCTTCCATCATTCCATGGCTTACGAGGGGAGGATCCAAACAAACACCTGTCGGAGTTCCACATTGTGTGCACGAGCATGTGCCCCAATGGTGTCTCCGAGGAGCATATCAAACTGAGAGCCTTCCCATTCTCCTTAAAGGACACCGCGAAGGATTGGCTTTTCTATCTTCCTTCGGGAAGTATCAATACATGGCCACAAATGAAGAAGGCCTTTCTTGACAGGTACTACCCCGCTTCTATTTCATCATCACTCAAGAAACAAATAAGCAACATCGAACAAAAAGATGATGAATCCCTATATGAATATTGGGAGAGATTCAAGAAGCTATGTGCAAGTTGCCCCTATCACGGATACACCGAACAAGACCTCATCCTCTACTTCTATGATGGTCTTATGGATCAAGATCGTCGCATGGTCAATGCAGCGTGTGGAGGGGGCATTGTCAACAAAACCCCTTCACAAGCGAGAGATCTCATCTCGGAGTTGGCCGAGAACTCCAGACACTATAACGGGCGGTCCTCAACTCGGAGAGTCATGGCGGCGGAATCCAACAACGCGTTGGAAAGTCAAGTGAACGGCTTGACAAGTCAAGTGACCGGCTTGACTTCTTTGGTTAAGGATTTCCTTTTAAAATCCAAGACCCAAGAAGTCAAGGTCTGCGGTATCTGTACACAACAAGGGCATCCAACGGACTCATGCCCAACTCTTCAAGAAGACACCACAGAGCAAGTCAACGCCTTGGGTTTCCAAGGCCACCAACAAAGGAGGTACGACCCGTTCTCAAATTCTTACAATCCCGGATTGAGGGATCATCCAAACTTAAGGTATGGAAACCCTCAACAAGCCAACCCACCTTCTCAATCGAGCATGTCTACGGAAGACATGATTCGAACTCTTGCTACTACCATGGGCACCTTACAACAAAACGTGGTGCAATTTCAACAAGAAACAAAGTCAAGCATTCAAAATTTGGAAACTCAAGTTACCCAAATTTCGAATGTTGTAAATCGACTTGAAGCAAGAGATTCGGGTAGGCTTCCCTCCCAAACTGAGCAGAACCCAAGGCAACAAGTCAATGCCATCATGCTAAGGAGTAGCCCGGAATTACAAACAAAGGAAGCTGAAAAAGAGGAGATTGACCACAAGGAGGAGGAGCCAACAAAGACAAAATTTCCTCCACTGTCATCATATGAACCAATCCCTCCATTCCCTGAGGCATTGAAAGACACAAGGAAGCTAGAGAGTGATCGTGACATCTATGAGACCTTCACGAATTGTGAGGTAAATATCCCACTCTTTAAACTGATCAAAAGTGTTCCCCGTTATGCAAAGTTCTTAAAAGAACTATGTATAATGAAAAGAAAAGATAAATTCAAGGGGAAACAAAAGGCTGAAGTTAGTGAGCATGTCTCGGCCATCTTTCAGGAAAAACTTCCAAAAAAATGTAGCGACCCAGGCATGTTCACTATTCCTTGCACGATAGGAAACACCACATTTCCTAAGGCCTTATTAGATTTAGGGGCATCTATAAACGTCATTCCTTATTCCGTTTATAAAACCCTACAACTTGGCCCACTACATCAAACCGGTGTGGTGATTCAACTAGCAGATCGTTCTAGTACCTACCCGAAGGGTGTATTAGAAGACGTACTAGTAGAAGTAGAGAATATGATTTTTCCTGTCGACTTCTACGTCCTCGAAATGGGGAATGATGACCAACCAGCGCCCATCCTTTTGGGAAGACCCTTCTTAAAGACCGCAAAAACAAAAATCGACGTGTCTAGTGGTTCATTAACTTTAGAGTTCAATGACCAAAAAGTAGAGTTCAATATCTTTAACTCTACGAAAAAACAAATTAAAGATCAATCTCTTTGTTCTTTAAATGTTTTTGAACCACCAACACCAAATGTTTTAATTGAGTTGGGAACAAAGAAGAAAGGTCGGCCTTACTGGAAAAGGCTTAAGAAAAGAAATGAAGGAAGGGATGCTCACGATCCCACATAAAATAAAAATAAAAATAAATAAAACGTCGTGCCACGACGTTAAATAAGGCGCTTCTTGGGAGGCAACCCAAGTCAGGTAGTTAGATTTTATTTCCTTTTTGTGTGAATTTGAGAGAAAAGAGAGAAAGGGAACTAATCACATTTATCTTGAGAAGAAGAAAATGCAGGTTTTGAAGTATCTGGGGACATACTCGATCGAGTACCATCTCATACTCGGTCGGGTAATGTTTTAAAAGGAGGAACCGAGGCACTACTCGATCGAAGTAGCCATATTTTCCAAGAATGGAGGCATACTCGATCGGGTATATTTCTTTACCCGGTCGAGTATGAGCTGAAATAAGAAGAACAAAAAAGCCTGCCTCCAGTACTCGATCGAGTACATGTTCATACTCGGTCGAGTATAACGAGAAAAAGTACTTTATTTCATCCCTGCCTCCAGTACTCGATCGAGTATAAGTTGATACTCGGTCGAGTATGCTCAGAAAACACCCATATTCTATCCCCTTTCTTCGGTACCCGATCGGGTATACAGGGATACTTGATCGGGTACCCCTGCGGATATAACCCCAAATACACCCCAAAACACTTCATCTTCCCCAAAACTCTCAAAAATTTCGAACAACCTCTCCCCCAAACTCCATTTTCAACCCTTCTCTCTACCATATCTCTCTCAATTCTCCACCAAATCAACCCATTCTTCCACCAAAATACTCCCCTTCCTCTCCTCTCCATATCTATACCCAAAAATCCCATTTTCCCCAAACTTCCACCAAATCCCAAAAACCCTACCCCCATTCGAATTTTTGCCTCTTTAAGCTCAAAAGCTTCACAAATGGCTCCAAGGAAGAATAGGGGAGAGAGCTCAATCACCATAGCACCCATCCCGGGCTTTGAAGACATCATTCCCGCCGACGCCGAACACCGAACTAGACTCCTAGCAACAACAAAAAGGCAAGTAAAACCTTCCCGTTTTCTATGCCATGATGCTCTACGTGAATTAGGAGTCTATAAGAGTTGTAGAAAATTCTTTCATGCATTAGATATGGACCGTATTTTCAATATGAAATACAATTCTAATGAACGAATTATCTACGAATTCTTGAGTTCGGTGAAGTTTGAAAGTGACGAGGCGGATTTTAGGGATGATAGCCTCGAGTTTCGTCTGTTTAACCGAAATTATTCAATAACGAAACTCGAGTTTGCTGAACATTTTGGCATCCCGGTGCCCTACGAGAGAGCCATCTCGGATACCACCATTTTTGGGCACTCCCTATGGACAAAGATGACCGGGGAAGTGAACTTTAATTCCTCCCAAATGTATATTAGTCATGTCCAACACCCCGTCCTCCGGTTATTCTTGAAATTTTTAGCAAATTGTTTGCTTGGACGCCCCAACAACCACCACACGAGGATTGGGGACGTGTGTTTGATGTCTGTGGCTTTATTCCGGCGTCACGTAGACTTTAATCTGTGCAATCTCATGTGGGCACATCTGAAAAAAGAAAGCGTAGCCAAAGGAGCCATTGTTCTGGGAGGCGTGATTATGCACTTGGCCGGTAAGTTCGGGTATACGGATAACTCTCCTATACCCGACTATTGTTTGATGGACATAGGTTGGTTAGGCCGCTCGGCATGCACCTCCTTTTCTCATACGGTGTATATTGGGGACCGACCGAAACACATGTACAACTGGATCATACACGTCCAACCGGTCCAATACTTCCTTTTGCCGAACCCTGACACCCCCAAACTACGCTACAGACCGGAGTTCGAGGAGCCCCACTACCTATTCCCTCACGCCCTTCCACCACATCTCCAAGAACCACAAGCCCAAGATCCCCCCGAAGACCAACCCGACCAAGAACCTCAACCCGACCAACAACAACCCGAGGATGCATTTCACTACATGCCCGAACAGAACCAAGCATTCCCACCCCCCGATTACTTCCAACAACTCCTTGAAGGGTTCAACAAAGTGACCAATGAAGTTGGAAAATATCGGGAGGAACAACGGACGGGATTTCAAAGACTAGAGGAGCAACGGGCCGAAGACAACCGAAGGTATGAAGAAGATCAACGTAGGTTCTATGGACCTATGTATTCTTACATGGCTCATCAAAGCCAATTCCACACCATGGCTCAACCACCACCACCCCCCTCTTGTATGACCCCACTTAATGGGGCAACTTTGGAGGATCAAGCTCCGGGGGTGGAGGTTATGACGGCGGGGACGACGGGGATACTCATATGGGTGACGGAAGCCTTGGAGGCGGATTTGGAGGCGGCTTCTACGGCGGAGAAGGCGGGCACTAGGGACAGTGCTTACACTAAGTGTGGGGGAGGAGACTCATCATGGTATGTAATCTTTATTTTCACACTTTATAATGCATGAATTTCTTTTACTCTTTGTAAACAAAAAAAAAAAAGAGGATAAATAAAAGAATTGAAATGCTAGTTAGGTTGAAAACCCAAGAATGGGCAATCTAAGCAAAAATGGCTTATAAAAAATGAGTGAGTTAGTAAGGATGGAAAAACAAAAAGAGATGCTAGGATGAAAACCTGAAAAGGCTCTAAGGCAAAATGAGAGATATGAGAGAAATATTTGTTTTGTGCAGGAACTCATTTGATCTCTTGAGGAGAACGAGGAGAAGGCAAAGAAGAAGAGGAAGAAGAGGCAGGAAAACGGAGCATAGAAGATCATAAAACCCAAGAAAGAATGTTGTTTGTAAAATCATTTTTTATTTCTTGGTGATCTTAGCTCTTTTCTTTCTTGAACTCATGGAATGATCTTAAACTGCTTGAAACATTTGACTTTACTCGAGGACGAGTAAAGAACTAAGTGTGGAGTTGATACGTTTGTAATTTCCGTGTGTTTATTTACGTTTTTAGTTAGTTTTGGTTGTTTAATATTTCGGAAATTACACACTTTTGGTGTAATAGTTTAGTTTGTTAAATTCTTGTAAATTGTTTACATTAGGTTTATTCTGAGCTTAAACAGGTCCAAGATCAATCAAATGATCATTGGTGAAGGAAGGTGCAAGAGTACAAGACAAAAAGAAGGAAAGTTCCTGATTTTGACCTGTACTCGATCGAGTACCAATACTGATTTTCAAGGATCCGATCCGGGAACAAAGGAACATGCAAGGAAAGATTTGGCCACGTTCTATTGTTATACCCGATCGAGTACACCGACATACTCGATCGGGTATACATATAAATTATGCCCGAATATCGATCGAGTATGGATCGAATACGAAGTTTTACACATACTCGATCGAGTATATTGATATTCGTGTAATTTTTGATTGTATGTTTGTATTTTTAACTAGTTTTTATTAGTTGTAGTTGTGGAAATTACACACTTTTGGTGTAATATTTTATTTTCATTTTTATTTGTAATTTGTTTAGATTAGGATTATTGTGAGCTAAACAGGTCAAAGATCATCGAAGGGATCAAGATTGGACCTTAAAAGATCAAGGAAAGTGCAAGGAGACAAGAAAGATTTCGATTTGGAAAAAATACTCATGTACCCGGTCGGGTATTGCCTATACCCGATCGGGTATTCACTTGATTCGATTGTCCAAATCAAATCCGGGAACAAATGATCGTGGGAGCAAATTTTCGTGAAGATTTGTCACATACCCGATCGGGTATGCCGACATACCCGATCGGGTATGCCCAGAAAAGTGACTTTCTGGGCAATTTCCTAAGATACCCGATCGGGTATCCTCTATACCCGATCGGGTATCAGACCCTGCAGCTCCCAAAAGCCTATAAATACACCCCTTTCCTTCACAATAAAATCACCAATTCACATATACTCTTTAGCTCAGTTTAGTTAAGTATTTTCTTTATATTTTCTATCATGTTTAGTCTCCAAATGAGGAGCTAAACTCTTCCATCTTGGTTTTGCTACTTTGAAGCTTAATGAATTTGTAAGTTGTGAGTTATTCTCTTTAATCTCCTTCCTTGAATATTAATTCTTCCTTTAAATACTATTTCTATATCAATGTTGGGGAGTGTTACTAAGATGACAATTAGTTAACATCTTGACATTAGTTATAGTAATAGCTATTTCTTCCTCTATGTTAATATTGGGGAGTGTTACTAAGATGACAATTAGTTAACATCTTGATATTAACTATAGTAGGATTCATCTTCTTTAATATTCTTCCTTGAGTATTAATTAATTCCTATTCATATTTCATATTAATATTTTGAACATTACTTAAAGGATCAACTAGTTTTGTTTCATATATTAATTATTACTAGAATCGGTCGATTAATACGCTTGTTATTAATTCGGTCCTTTCGCGGTAGTAAACTTGGGTTATTAATGCGTGCGTTTCATGGTTAATAAACCAAGGGGAATTAATTATATTGATTAAACCAATAAACCGCTTGTGTTGAGGTTATCAATCTCAATCGTTTTCATCTTGATTTTATTGCTACTATCGAGTGAATATACGGCGCGTGTTCTATATTAACTCGGTAGTAAGTTTTATTAATGAACGCGTCTCGTTATTAATAACTACCCTCGATGAATTGGATATACTCCTCGATTGAGTATTCGAGAGGAAGATAGTTAAAGATATAACCGGGATCGACGAACATTTCATTAAGTGGATAAAAGCAAAGCCAAGTCTCCTTCTCATTAATTAAACCACATAACTCGTTCATCTTCGTATTTAATTAAATTAAATCACTCAAACCTAAACCCCCCCTTTTGTTACTAGTTAAATACAAAGAGAAGTATTCCTTTCCCTGCGGATACGAACCTTACTTCGCTATACTACGTATAAGTGTTGTATTGTATTATTTTGAGTGCACATCACGACAAGTGCACGTCATATATGTACATACTCGATCGAGTACTCGACCTGCACCTCAAAAAGCCTATAAATACACCCCCTTTCCTTCACTTTAAAAAAACCAATTCCTTTATACTCTTAAGCTCAGTTTAGAATAGCATTTCTCTATATTTCTTTTAGCATGTTTAGTCTCCAAATGAGGAGCTAAACTTCCATTTCTTGGTATTGCTCTTGAAGCTTGTTGATTATTAAAGTTGTGAGTTATTTTCTTAATTTCTTTTCCTTGAATATTAAGTCTTCCTTTAAATACTATTTCTATATCAATTTTGGGGAGTGTTACTAAGATGACAATTAGTTAACATCTTGACATTGGTTTTAGTAATAGCTATTCCTTCCTCTATGTTAATATCGGGGAGTGTTACTAAGATGACAATTAGTTAACATGTTGATATTTAACTATAGTAGGATTCATTCCCTTTAATATTCTTCCTTGAGTACTAATTAATCCCTATTCATATTTCATATTAATATTTTGAACATTACTTAAAGGATCAATTAGTTTTGTTTCACATATTAATTATTACTAGAAACGATCAACGAACCGATGGTTAATCGTTGATAGTTTCACAAGTAAGTAACTTCGGTTTATTAATGCACGGTCGTTGTTAATAAACTTAAGAGGGATTAATTTTGTTGGTTAAACCGGAACCGTTGCGTTAAGGTTATCAATCTCAATTGATTTCATCAAGGAGTTAAAAGATTAAAAGCTACTATCAAGTCGGTATATGGCGTTGTTCTATACTTGACTAATAGTAAGGGTTATTAATGAACGGTCGTTGTTAATAACTATCCTCGATGAATTGGATATACTCCTCGATTGAGTATTCGAGAGGAGATAAGTTATAGATATAACAATGATCGACTAAAATATATCGACAAATGGAAAGTAGCAATGCCAAGTCCTTTTTATCTTTGAAATAAACCACATAACTCGTTCATCTTCGTGTTTAATTTAATTAAATCACATCAACAATCAAAACCCCCCTTTACTTACTATTTATATAAAAAGAAAGTTATTCCTTTCCCTGTGGATACGAACTCTACTTCACCTATACTACGTATAAGTGCTAGTATTGAATTTATTTTGAGTGCACTCACGACAAAGTGTACGTCAGTTAGCCTCGCCCCAAGATAAGTTGATTTTTATTTTTCTTGCTTGGGTGAGCTCGATCTGATATCTTCTGAGTCTTCATCTTTGGAACTCGATGATGAGATCCAAACAGATATGCATACTTAATCATATAGTGATCCTAGATCTTTACAAACTAATCATCATAAAGACATCATGTTTTGTATGTCGTTGGAAAGATCTTATCGAACTCTAAAATTTATCTTACAATTGCTGGAGATGATGGCTTCGATTAACCTGTGTTCTGTTTCTTAGCTTGCCTCCGAGTTAGATTGTATTAGTGTGTAGACAAAAGTTTGTAATAGCATGATAGCAATATAGTTACACTCATACGCCTGAGGCTAACATGGTCTCTATATAGAACTTGTCAACGTGCAAATGAAGTAGATTCACATATTCTATATGAATATGTGAATCTATTATGATAAGCCCTCCTAAATTGGAGGGCTTATCAAGGGGATGAGATGGAACTATTATTGATCGAAAATAGACTATTTAAGGAAATACTAGGCAATCTGACAAGAGGTTTTTAATTTAAGTAGATTAATTAAAATGACAATAAATCTAACTATAGGATATGCAAACATATCTTATAGTTAGACCTATAAAGATTAATATTGTCGTATATGTTTTCAATAGATATAAATTCGCAGGTTATAGTGGCCATGATATCCCTTGCTTACTAATACCTCTCTTCTAGCCGGCCCTATATGCATAAACGCTGTATGCATTGTATAAGCTTCTAAAGGCAATGTTTTATTCCATTGTCCCGTTGAAGACCTGTAACACATTTTTACTTTAATATTATGACATATAAGGATTACTTATATGTCATGATAAATGGTTGCTTTGAGTATCTTTTACCATATTGATAAAAGATTATACCGTTTATGATCTAAGTGCTGATAATATAAATACTTAGACATTCAAACAAATTTCAAGGGATTAGTGCTCTGTTTTGTCCCGTTGAAGACGTTTTCTAACAGCTATGTTCGGAGACATCTTATTTGAACCTGGTTGTACTTACTTGAGTTGCAAGTAATAAAACTCCCGTCTTCAATGGGACAATCTTTGAAATTTTTTAACCGTGGCCTAACGCGTTTCATTTGCATATTATCTCTACTTGGTAGTCTTATCTTATAATTTAGATACTAATTACGGATTTTTGGCAAGTATCAAGGGATAAACCCAATTAAGACGCCGTTTTGTTTTACAATTATAACAACGCTTGGTCTTTTAGTCTTAAACGACTAAAGATATTTCTAAAAACGGTATGTTAAACGTTTGAACTTAGCAGTATAACCATTGGAGTAGGTTGGGATCACAAATACGAAGTTCCAAACATAATCGTCCCTCTAAATTTTTACGATCTAAACATGATTACTGTGATCCATAACATCTTAAATTCACAAAATATCTCTACGTATATTTCGGTAGTGTCATAAACAAGAGCACTCGTTTATGACAGGAGTTTCATTCGTTAAATCATGGTAGGGGAATTACGTTTAGAACAGTGTTCACAAATTTTAGGGGTTGTTATTTAAGCTCTGATCCCACGCACAACAGGGGTTTATAAATCATCTTGCTGTGTGTTCTTTAACTTATTGATAATACGTTTAAACCCAATGCTTCTTGAATCGTTAAGATCAGCTAAATATGTTGTGTGTTCTATTGTATTAAACGGGACACTCATGTAGTATAACTTAATTCGCTATAGGGATATTTCCCTATACGTTTATGGTTAATGGGAACAAAAAGCTAAGGCCACTCACATTTTAGAACCTTAAATTAAGTTTTGGTAGACGGCACTTTGGGAATTTGATATGATCATATGCCTAGAGCAGAGGATGTATACACCCTATCATATATTTCAACTTTTAAACTTTTAGATTTTGTTCTTCAGGCGCCGGTTTAGATGATATTATACGCTCTTATATTCATTTATCCCTTGATGTAGGAGCAATCCCTTATCAGTAGCAATCGGTAAAGATCTTAGGAAGAACACCTACGTGGCCTAAAAGTGCTCTTAGCGTTTTAGAAAATAGGCAATCATCCCTTGATATTTTTAAACCATAAATCGATGTAACCCAACAAGCAAAAGAACCCATTGAAGCTTTAAAATGAACAAGTGTTAACATTATAAAGACACTTTGCTTCTTGTAATAATTTAAACAGAGATTGTCTATATCAGAGACGGTACTCTTGCCAATTAAAAAGGTATACAAACTTGAGGGGGAGTGTAGATTTAGAAATGTTGGATCCCTAAAATGTATATCTCCTTCTAAGTGTGATCGCCTTAATTGTGACACAACAATGAGATCAAACTCTATATTTTGAGTTGAAATATAGTTTGCTATATAGAGCTATTTACATGTTAAAATATAAGTGTTCAGAACTTATGAGTGTCACAAATTCTTTTGAGTACTACAAAAGAACTTCATAGCAAAAGTAATGCCCACTTATATTTTAACCAAAAGATGCACTTAAGATAATCCTCTAATGTACTATATTATCTTGCCTATTTTCATGGGAAGAATGACAATGAGTTTCAAACGATATTAAGGTAATGTCGCGGGTGGACGTACTTCTAATATACTTCCAACGATTGCCTATTCAAGTGATTTACCTTTTACTTAATGCATTGGGAGTACCACAAGATCTTTCCAAATGTCCTAAATAGGTATACTATAGCTCTATAAAATACATCCGATAAGTACCTTCCGAAATTGTAAATATTTGTTAATGCATTGTAATTGAAGATCTTAGAATTTGACAATATAAACTTAAAGATTTCTATCAAACACTGAATATACCTTTATTGTAATGGTATTATCATACCCAAAATACTTTATCCTAAAGCATCACAATCTTTTATCAAGGTATGATTAGAACCGTCTATGAAGATGCATATTTTCCAATATATGAGTGTTCAAATTCCTTCCCTAAACCTCAGCACAGAGAGCCCTTAGATATTTATTCCTGTAATCAAGCGTTCCAATTATAAGACATAATTGGGCACCATAAGTCTTTTATGAGTTCTAAAAGAGATATAATAAGTTCTTCTCCCATTACGTTTAATAAGACTAGGCTGCATTGGTGTTACCTCTACGGATACGTCTTTATAATTGGGGAGACTTATGGATAACGTTCCGGTGCCCGTTATCCATAATTGTTGTGTGTTCTTCCTTTGATGGCAACCATAATCTTATCATAGAACTTGAAAGTAGGCGTTTCAACCGACTTATAGAAATAAGATCTCTTGTAAGACGTTTATCGATAAAGACATTTAATGTGAGTATTTACTTGATACCATATTGATCATGTCTTCAACGGGTTTGATCAGCGGTATTATGGACCATAGACGGATTCCATGGAATACACATATAAATAAATACAATAATGGATCGATATTTTCATTTTGTGTCTTATCAAAATTAATTTAATAGGTATCAATAAAACCTACATTCTAGATATACGGTATTTCTCAAAGCTTACAAATACCGTATGTTTTATGTTTTCAATCTTATAACGTAATTTTCATTTGTACGCTTTAGGATCATATAGGCACTGGTCACAAATTTACAATTTGTGCAAATTTACCGTTTAGATTGGGAGGTAAAAATTCTTATTCCTACCCATTCCCTCACCTCCTATAAAATCATTAGGAGGTGGTCATCCCATAGTTTAGGATATAATCTTCAGGCGCCGGTTTGTAAGTTTTCCCCTAAACTTACAATACACATTCTTCGTCTATAAGTCCCCGTCTATCTTAACTTACTGTTCACTTATTTTAAAATATTCAAATAAAGAGCTCATTCACAGTAAATTCTATAGGGTTCACTGATGCATAGTATCAAATACGATATTTTTGTATACTAAAAATGTTTTAGTATTTGTTAGCGACAATAGAACACTTCTCAAAGCACTAATCTTACTCATATTAATGTACCAGGCGAAACGTGTTGCATAAGTTTATTTCACTCCCTATTCCATTACTTGACATGCCCATTAATATGTATAATTCATAATTGTTCATTGTAGGATGTTAATGAGCAGTTTGGAGCATGAATAAAGACAACTGCTCCGGACTAAGAAGCTGTTCCGTTCGTCTTAATCTTATTACTTATTCCTTAATCTTATTTTATTCAGATCAGATCAGATCAGATCAGAAAGATTCAGATCAGATCAGATCAGATCAGAAAGATTCAGATCCGATCAGATCAGATCAGAAACATTCAGATCAGATCAGAAACATTCAGATCAGATCAGCAACATTCAGATCAGATCAGAAAGATTCAGACCAGATCAGACCAGATCAGAAACATTCAGATCAGATCAGAAACATTCAGATCAGATCAGATCAGATCAGATCAAAAAATTCAAACATGATTAATCACTGTTATTATTATATTAATTATGATTATTATATTATAGTTATTGTTAATAATATTAATATATTAATATAATAATATAATAATAATGTTAATAATATAAAATTATTATTACATTATAATAATATAATATAATATAATATAATATAATATAATATAATATAATATAATATAATATAATATAATATAATATAATATAATATAATATAATATAATATAATATAATATAATATAATATAATATAATATAATATAATATAATATAATATAATATAATATAATATAATATAATATAATATAATATAATATAATATAATATAATATAATATAATATAATATAATATAATATAATATAATATAATATAATATAATATAATATAATATAATATAATATAATATAATATAATATAATATAATATAATATAATATAATATAATATAATATAATATAATATAATATAATATAATATATTTATAATTATAATTATGATTTACAATGTAATTATAATTATAATCATCATTATTATTAATATGATTGTTGTTCTTGTTGTTATTTTTGTAATTATTATTACTTCGGAGTAATTATATATTTAAATTAGTAATTATAGATATAATTATGATTATAGAGATAAATATTATAATTATAATTACAAAAAAAAATTATAAAATTAATCAAAATTAAAAATATAATTACATTTATAATTGTATCTGTATTTATAATTAGTGTAATTGGTATAATTATTATAATTTTAAATTTAATTTTAATTATTATTTTTTTATAATTATGATTATAATTGTAATTTTATTTAAGTTATATTTTTAATTACAATTATAAATCTAATAATTATAAGTATAATTACAATTATAAAAATATTCAAATCAGATCAGAAAGATTCAGATCAGAAGAATTCAGATCAGATCAGAAACATTCAGATCAGATCAGAAACATTCAGATCAGATCAGATCAGATCAGCAACATTCAGATCAGTTCAGCAACGTTCAGATCAGATCAGAAAGATTCAGATCAGATCAGAAAGATTCAGATCAGATCAGATCAGATCAGAAAAATTCAGATCAGATCAGATCAGATCAGAAAAATTCAGATCAGATCAGATCAGAACTTAAAAAATTCAGATCAGAAACATTCAGATCAGGTGAACGGAACAGCTTCTAAGACGTTTTGTAAACAGTTACCATGTCATAAAAGATACACATGCTAGATTATAATCGAATAGTGCTTCTCGTTGTAAACTATTAATACTGTGTGTTCTTCCGTTTAAAACGTATTATATCTCTATGATACCCGTTGTAGCTTTCCACAACAATATGAGAAGCTAGAGGGAAAATGACAAGGGATTGTCTCTAATGACAATCTTCATTACACGATATGCCTATACGTGTAATTGAAGGCACATTTAGAAGAACGTATTATTGGAGACATATCTGTTGGGACTCATATCGAAACCTTTAGAACATATCAATATTGTGAGCAACGCTACTAGTAATCGGACACTAGAAGTTGTTTCACATAAATTTGTGGTAACCATTTATGTGATACATTCCTTATTGATGGCTCTAAGGATGTTTTCTTTTGGACTGTTTTCAGTCCCAGACTAGACTTAAACAGACCAGACCAGACCAGACCAGACTTAAACAGACCAGACCAGACCAGACCAGACTTAAACAGACCAGACCAGACCAGACCAGACCAGACCAGACTTCCGTAGTTATAAAATACACAGAGACCAGACGTTTACCAGACCAGACCAGACCAGACTAGTTCAGACCAGACCAGACCAGACTTAAACAGACCAGACCAGACCAGACTTAAACAGACCAGACCAGACCAGCAAATTTCAGTCCAAAAGAAAACATCCTTATTTTGTTTACTACGTTTCACCAAGTAAGGATGTTTTCTTTTGGACTGTTTTCAGTCCCAGACCAGACCAGATCAGACTTAAACAGACCAGACCAGACCAGACCAGACTTAAACAGACCAGACCAGACCAGACCAGACTTAAACAGACCAGACCAGACCAGACCAGACTTCCGTAGTTATAAAATACACAGAGACCAGACGTTTACCAGACCAGACCAGACCAGTTCAGACCAGACCAGACCAGACCAGACTTAAACAGATCAGACCAGACCAGACTTAAACAGACCAGACCAGACCAGACCAGACCAGCAAATTTCAGTCCAAAAGAAAACATCCTAAACGGTATACTTCAGGTGTATGGGACTGAGTTTAAAGCTCTGATAGATTTATCTAAACGCCTGTAGATTATGTTTAGATTACATATCCGCGCCATTTAGTGATATTTAAAACGTCTAAAACCCGAGCTTTAAATCCCAAAATAAATTGCTGCCCCTTTGTTGGGCGCCGCTTTCGAAATAAAAACCATATGGTATTTATCTCAAGTTTTAGGTAAATATCGAGCTCTAAAACTTATCTTTAGGCAATCATAATGTCCATCCTCAAGTCACACTATATCTAACGGAGTTGATCATACGAATACCATTTTCTATTGATCACGATATTTACAATCGTTGATTAACTTGTTACAGGTTGCATGTCCCTTATATAGGTAGTACCGTAGTATGAGTGATAAATGGGACACAAATACTTATAAGCTAAATATATTAAATGCTCGATAGGAATTTCATAACGTATTCTAAATCAAGTAAAAATCCACGATATTTTAGACAAGGGTTCACATAAAGCCATATCTCACTTATGACCAATAGAAAACGGTATTTGTGGAGTTCGTATACCGTGGTATCACCCCACGGTGAGCACTGTGCTCCCACACCCAAAACGACGTAGTTTTGCACAATTTTTTAAAAAAAATTCGCGTGAACAGTAACGCGCGAACAGTACCCGCGTGTACAGTAACTGCTTTTTTGTCCCAGTAGTATGAATGATGTAACTCGCGTGTAAAGATATGTAACTCACGTTATTGATCAATGTAACTCAAGTCCATTCGAAATGTAACTTACCAAATACATATTATAAGAAATAAAACTTTAGCTTTAATGCAAATAATGAAAAAAAGAATCTAACTACACAATTACTTTTCCTAAATACTAAATATGTTTTGTTTTCAATATCATGACCATCACAAGGATTTTTAAAAAAATATTTTTTTTTTGTTTCAATAGCAGTGGGTTATTTTTTTATGTAACTCATGTTATTACAAATGTAACTCGTGTTGATGACAAATGTAACTTGCGCTTCAGAAGATGTAACTCGCTTATAAAATAATGTAACGCAGACATAAAAATATGTAACTCAGGTATAAAGAAGATGTATCTTGTTCAATGTAACTCACCTTAATAGATATGTAAATTGAGATTAAAAAGAATGTAAATCATTTTAATTAAAATGTAACTTTAAAGAGCTAACTTAAGCTACATGAAAACAAACAAACAAAAACATTCCCCAGACCCCATATCTTTGATGGAGTATTAATTCTAGGGAGAAGTGAGAGCTAGAGAGAGAAAGTGAGTAATTATATTTCTCAAATTGGGAAGAATCCCCTATAATTAGCCCCTTGGGGTCTATTTATAGGTAAAAATGTAGATTTGGGCCCCTAGCCTTGGGCTTAGGAGGCCCATTACAATAATCATGCCTTCTTTGGGCGAATAAGGCCACTAATGGGCTGAGTACAACACTTAGTACAAAAAATAGGAAAATACATTCTGCCCGGACGAAGTCCGGACGATGCGGTCCATGGACGATGCGGTCCATGGACGATGCGGTCCATGGACGACGCGGTCCATGGACGACGCGGTCCATGGACGACGCGGTTCACTGACGATGCGGTCCATAGAAATCAGGCGATATCTTCTCCCTTGGGCGTCACGTGCCTTTGGCCGATGCGGGTGTCCCGCTGGTGTCTTTTGGGCCGTTGAGTATGTGGGCCATGGGGTCCAGGCCCATATACTCTATCAGGAGTCCCCCACTCTCTGAGCTGAGGTGAAGCCGAAGCGAAAGGGAGTACTTTGTTCCTTTCTGGCTGGCCGTTGCGTGAGCCCAGGGCGTTTGATGGCCGAAGAGTTCCTGTTTTGATTTTGGATGAAGCGGTTCCCTTATTTGATGTAGATGAAGCGTGCTTGGGAACTCATAGTCTTGATGCGGGCCGAAGCACACCCTGTGGGAGTGTCTTTGAAGACGAGGCGATGCGCTTTCTTTTTGTAGATGATGCGATGAATCCTTGGTGGATAAGTTGGCATGCTTTCGTCGTTATCTTGTTGGGGCCGAAGAGCTCCCATTTATCCTTTTGGCCGTAGCGAAGACCTATTTTCATGAGATGAAGATGGTTGATTCTGTTTATGTAGGCGATGCGATGCGCACCTTTGATTTGTCATGCAGCCGAAGCGTTTTGACTGGTGAGTTTTTGTTATGGTGAGACGATGCGGTCTTCTCAGTGTACGCAGCCGTTGCGATCCTCTTGTATTGGTGGACGTAGCACTGCTAGCGAATAAGCCGATGCGCGCTGATTTAGTGATTTTATAGCCGACGCACTCCTTAGTGTTTTGATGACCGATGCGATCTTTTGTTATTGGCCGTTGCGCTCTCTCTTTTTGTAGCCGATACAGTCCCCCAGTCCCCCACTCCTTTGGCCGAAGAGCATCTGAGGCACAAGGGAGTAATGAGCCGATCCGGTACCTATGCGTTAGTCGCGACTCCAACCCTTAGGCGAACCTGTCCAAGGTAACCCTGTGGGAGAACCCTTGGACGAAGGCCGCAATGCCAGGGTTATCATCGACGATGCGCGCACAAGCAGCCGTAGCGGTCTATTTAAGGTTCCTTGGGTTGTTGTGAGGACGTCGAGTTTAGGTCGATGCGTTCCTTATTTGGGAGAATGGGCCGGTGCCTGTTCTGGAGCTTTGTGGTAATTGGGCCGTAGCGGTATCCAGCCGATGCCTTGCT
Organism: Cuscuta epithymum; assembly: GCA_945859915.1. Lineage (NCBI taxonomy): Eukaryota > Viridiplantae > Streptophyta > Magnoliopsida > Solanales > Convolvulaceae > Cuscuta > Cuscuta epithymum. Next base: position 1,198,960 of record CAMAPF010001062.1, on the reverse strand, counting down.
TTTTGTGAGGTTGAGTTTGGCCGTAGGGATGCTTGTATGAGTGATTTTGAATCGGTGCCCTTTGATTGGTTGGAGGAGAGGTGGCCGTTGGTGGAGCCAATGTGATGGCGCCACGTGTAGTGACCGTTGGAGGGTCTCTATAAATACCTCCTTACTCCGAAGCCACTTCTTCATTCGTGCCCTGCTGTTTGTCGAATTGCTGCCCAAGTTTTTCTAGAGAGATAAAGCCCCGAGATTTCCCAAGTGTTCGTCGCTTTCTTCAAATCTTCTAAGGTTAGATATTCTTAATTTTCCTTTGATTTCTTCATAATTTGCTCCTTAGGGTGTTAGATCTAGTGTTCTTTAGGAAAGTCACTTTGATCCGAAAACTACCCTTTGGACGTAGTGGTAGTTGTTATGCCGTCCCCTGACGGCCGTAGCGTCCCCTCTCCTCTTAACTTAACAGCTTCTTTGGACGAGTCGGACTGGCCTTTTGACGACGAGGATCCGTCTCCTGGAGTGAACTTTGAGGTAGTTCGAGCCTTCGAAACAGAGATGGAAAATACGGCCGATTATCGTACTTCTCAGGACGAGGAGCGTCTGAGTGATGATGCGGGTTCCCAACTATCAGGTGAAGACGAGGCGAGTTCTGAACCCAAGTTTCGCGGGGACGGGGCGGGTGATGCCTCCTCGGCTGCTATCCCATGTCCGCCGCCTATTTCATCTGTGCCAGGTGGGGCATCGTCTTCAAAGGTCACCAAGAAACGCGGGTCGCGTCGGAGGAAAGCTGTGGCTGGTGGGCGTTCTCAGTTAGATTTGACAAACTTGTATGTCATAAGGCCTGAGGGCACCCGAGGCGATTACCATCTGGCTCAGCTGTATGTTGGGCCTTATGGGAAGGTGAGGGAGCCGAGACCGACTGATCATGTTCTGGATCCTCCTCCTGGGTACTTCGGGGTTTATCCGATGGGGTTCTCTCAGGGACTTCGGTTTCCGTTACCCCCTTTTGTGGTTGAGTACCTGAGTATGGTAGATCTCCCTCCGGCGCTCTTGACGCCGAATAGCTTTTCTCTGATCGTCGGGTTCCTCATCCGGTGCGACGAGCTCGGCTTTGAGCCCACGACGGCTCTTTTTTCTAATTTGTTCCGGATCGGCCGAGGGAGCCATAAGAACTGTGCTGGTTACGCTACGCTTCAGCAACTCCCGGAGAAGAAATCTTTTAAGGACCTTCCTTCGTCTATCCATGGGTGGAAGGCAAAGTTTGTGTTCGTGAAGTTGGCCGACGGGGTTTTCTTTCCTTCGCAAGGGCATAATGGTGAGTTTAACCTGCACAATCCGCCGCGAAGCGCTGAGCTTGATGCCCAAGTTGAGGCATTCCTGAAAGGTGGGCCGAGGAGTGTGAACACGTATATCACTGAGTTTAAGATTGCAGCTCTCGGGATGATGCGGTACTACATTCCTGGCGACCCTGATTGCGGTTTGTGGCCGAAGATCACTGGCTCTTTTGAACTGGCCGATGGGCCACTTATAGGGATTCCGGCCGAAGCCGAAGGTTGATAGCTTTTCTCTTAATCCTTGTGTACTTGGTATTTTTCTTTGCTTCTAACCCTTTCTCCTTTGGTGTCGTCCTTGCAGGTTACGAGATGAGTCGCAAAATGTTCATGGCTCAGGCCAAGAAGCAGGTTGCTAAGGAGTTGGAGGCTGCCCAGCGAGCCGAGGCGTCCAAGGGTTCTGGCGACGGCTCTAAGAGTCTTGCCGATGCGGCAAAAAAGCCGGCCGTGAAGAGGAAGAAGGCCGCTGAGGGCCAGCGTACTCTTGCCGAAACGGGTCTTGTGCCGGCTGAAGGCACCAAGAAGACGAAACCGAACCCTCCCCCTAATGAAGCTGCTTTGGCCGATGCGCAGGCATCGGCTCAAGGGGGAGCTGCCTCTGATGTGCACATCATCGAGGATCTGACGCTGAACGTCGGCTCGTCCGCCCTAGTTCCTGCTAAGTCCGGGGCTGCTGCGAAGAAGAGTGCCCGCGATGACCGAGACCTGACCTCCGGTCTTTATGAGGTGACGGTGCGGTATCCGCCGAAGGGCGGTTTATTCAACGAGAAGGTTTCCGGGCACGACGTCCTTTTCCAGGCCATTCCCGATGCTGATAGGGAATACCTACGTCGGCAGAGCAAGGATGTGCGCCTCTTTGATGGTGGATTGGACTACGTCGTCCAGGTAAATTCCTCACTTGGTACTTAGTAATTTTTTATATTTTTTCCTCTTCTGACACTTGTCTTTGCAGGGAGCCTTTATGCTGATGGAGCAGCAGCGGCGGCAGGATGAGGAGCTTGCTCGCCTTCGGGAGGCTGAGAAGAAAGCCGCCTCTGCAGACGAGGCGCTGTCCCAGTTGGAGCGGCTTCGGGCTGAAACCGGCTCCTTGAAGGAGAGGGCCGATGCGGCTGAGAAGAAAGCCGTTGCTGCCGAAGACGAGGCGAAGCGCCTCAAAGTTCAGCTGGATGAAGAAGCAGCGGCACGTCGGCTGGCAGAGGAAAGAGCCGTGAAGCTAGAGGCCGATGCGACAGCGGCTGCTGATAGAGCCATTGAGCTGTTCATGGCTGAAGGTTGGAAGGACGATGCCCGCCGCGATTGGAGCTTTGACGTTGTGGCGGAGCGCTTCGAGGCGTGGTCTCAGGAGGAAGCTGGCCGAGCCCGCCTGAAAGAGGAGTTTGAAGTCTGGTACGACCTCGGCCAGAGGCGTATGCAGATGTTGGTTTACCGCCGCCTCCGCCGGCGTGTAAAGAACCTGAAGCCCAGGGGTATCGGCCTTCCCCGGATGATGAAGGACCCCGAGGAGGAGCTGAAACTTCCTCTGTCCGAAAGGCAGCCCCCCATCTTGAGCTCGGATGAAGAGGACGAGCCCTGGACCGAGAGTGATGATTACCTCTTCCGGACCTCGACCAAGTCAAAAAATACTGAGGATGAGCAAGACGATGCGGACAGCGGAGCCGTCGAGGGTGGCCAAGGACAAGCTGTTTAGTATTTGTACTTAGCTTCCCCCCCCTCTTTTTTTTTTTTGTTCGTAGTAATATTCTTATGGCCGAAGCGCCTTGATGATTGTAACGGCCGAAGCGCCCTCCTTGTATGTTTGAATCATCAATCAAAGTTCTTTTGGTCCAAGTATAGAATGTTTGGTCGCTTCGTCTTTGTTGCTTTAAATTCCCATGCCTTTATTACTAGGTGTGAGCGTACCCCAGCTGGTTTAAGACTAAGCGTTGCTTCGTCTTTATAGCTTTTGACTTGTGGACTTTTGGTGTCGCATCGTCTATGTACTTATTGCTTTACAAGTTTTCATCTTTTTCAAATTCGGCTAAGTGTTTGCGAACATACTTTGGTTGATTGAGACGATGCGCCCCATCGTCCATGTGTCAATGTAGGCTAGTTTCCTTAGGATTTTCCTAAGTGTGGGCACCTGAATATGCCTTGATTGCGTAAGACGGTGCGAAGCTTCATCCGGGTGCCTCATGAGGACGATGCGGGTGGCGCAACGTCTTGGGTATGTAATCCTTTGTCTTAGGAACGGTGCGTCTAGTAACGCGCGCCTTTGGTTGGAAATTTTTCTAAGTATCACAATTCCGTTTTGGCATCCTTTAATTGGGACGTAGCGACCCCCATTCTTTGAGGACGATGCGCCTCGTCGTCCCTTGATGAATTCCATTTTTGCCTTGACAACTATTCCGAGTCATGTTCTTGGATTTTGATTCCTGAAGTGTTGAGGACGTAGCGCATCGTCTCTCTTGTAGTGCGACTTAGAAAATGTTCTAAGTGTCAAGTTTCCTTGATGTAGGTGTTTTGCTTTGGTTCGTCACTCGGGTTTTGCTGGTTAGAGACGGTGCGTCCCATCGTCCGACTAGTGGACTGTGGTTTTGTATGACCGAAGCCGAAGCGATTCCCTTTTGTGAAGCTATGGTTGGGGCCGAAGCGTGCACTTCGGATCCTTGTAAGGTGAAAACCTGATATGTACTTAGCCAAAATTGAGGCTTTTGTTTTTGTGGGGATTTTGTTTTATGCTCGAGGCCGGCGAGTGCACGGTCCGTCGGCTTCCCTCTTTTTTTTTTTTTTTTTTTTTTTTTTTTTTTTTTGAGTGGCCGGAGGGTTACTGTCCCTTCGTCCGTGTGCGGTAGTTTGTCCGCTACGCCCTTCGCGTGAGTTAGTGCGAGGGAGTAAATACGCCCTCGGCTTGGTGTGTCAGTGGCATATTTTTTGGCCTTTCCACGTCTATCGTCGACGAGGGACCGGACTAGGCATCGTCTTTTGATGGCCGCCCTTTGTGGTCCTGAGCGAAATTTTACTGACGGGTGGAGTTTTTGTAACCTTAGCCTTAATTCAGGCCTGTCGTCCTGCGGTTTCCGCGCGGACGACGCGGTATGCTTCTCCGTTTGAAGACGTTGGACCATGCACACAGGTCCTTCGTCCTGCATATCGCCGGCCGATTTGGGTGTTTCACCGCTTGTGCCGATACGATATTTAGGTGCGCTGTTTATTGCAACGGCTTAGTAGGCGCGTTGTGGATCGCAACGGCCTTGGGTGCGTTGTTTATTGCAACGGCTTTGGATGCGTCGTTTATTGCGACGGCTTTAGGTGCGTTGTTTATTGCAACGGCTTTTAGGTGCGTCGTTTATTGCGACGGCTTTAGGTGCGTTGTTTATTGCAACGGCTTTGGATGCGTCGTTTATTGCGACGGCTTTAGGTGCGTTGTTTATTGCAACGGCTTTTAGGTGCGTCGTTTATTGCGACGGCTTTAGGTGCGTTGTTTATTGCAACGGCTTTTAGGTGCGTCGTTTATTGCGACGGCTTTAGGTCGCACCGGGCCCGGGTGATTGCACCGCTTAGGCCGATGCGGTCCTTGGGTTTCTTTTGCTCAAATCTTAGAAGATTGGATGAAACATGAATTTTATTCAATAAGTGGCGCTAGGCCGAGGGTGTTTCATTCAACCAATCAGCCGAGGGGTGGGGGACGTTGCCCGCTTCACCACTTCTCGAGTCATTGGTAAAATTTCACCAGGTGGTGTACATTCCACAATCGTGGTACATCTGACCCATTAGGGTTCTTTAGTTTGTAAGTGCCGGCTTTGATGACGGCGCTGACGATGTAGGGCCCTTCATATTTGACGGCGAGCTTTCCTCCTTCCGTCGGTTTGCTTGCTTCCCTTCGGCGGAGGACGTAGTCCCCCACTTGGAATTCGCGAGAGCGGACCTTGGCGTCGTAGTAGGATTTGACTTGTCGTCTGTAGTTCTCTGCCCGAAGGTAAGCCATCTCCCGCCTTTCATCAATGAGGTGCAAGTCGATCTTCATGGCTTCTTCATTGGCTTCGGGGTCGTATTGTGTGACCCGTCGGCTGGGGAGGGTGACTTCAGTGGGAGCCTTGGCTTCAAAGCCATAGCACAAGGAAAATGGTGTCTCGCCAGTGGCCCTCCTTGGAGTGGTTCGGTAAGACCATAGGACGTTGGGGAGCTCGTCGACCCAACTTCCGCCCTCTTCCTCGAGTTTCTTCTTCAGCCCCTCCAAGATGGTTCTGTTGGCGTTCTCAACCTGCCCGTTGGCCTGAGGGTAGGCAACGGAGGAGAAACGGTGCTTGATACTCCATTCTTGGAGGAGGCTTTGGAACGGTTCGGCCTCAAACTGGGTGCCGTTGTCTGATATGATCTCCTGCGGCACGCCGAAGCGGGTGAGGATGTTCTTGTAGACGAACTTTCGACACCGCGCTCCGGTGATGCTTGCGAGTGGTTCGGCCTCGACCCATTTGGTGAAGTAGTCGATGGCGACGATGATGTATCTGTTGTTGCCCGGAGCTCTTGGTAGAGGGCCGACGAGGTCAATGCCCCATCTGGAGAATGGGATGGCGGTGCTGACCGGGGCGTAGTTGACGGCTGGTCGGCCAGGTGCCCTTTGATAATGTTGGCATGCGCTGCATTTGCGGGCGACCTCAGCACAATCGCGCGCCATCGTCGGCCAGAAGTAGCCTTGGACGACGAGGCGGCGCGACATGCTGAAGGGCCCCTGATGTGATGAACAGACGCCGCAGTGGACTTCTTCCATGGCCACTTCGGCCTCATTCTGGTGTAGACACCGGAGGAGGGTGCCATTGTAAGATCTCTTGTAGAGCTTGTCACCCTCAATGACATAGCTTGGGGCCCTGAGCTTGGCTATTTTGGCCCTCTCCTCGTCTTCTGGTAGCGTGCCGGAGGTGATGTATGTTGCGATGTCAGTGATCCAGTCCTCCGGCTGGTGTTGGATGGAGAGTATAGGGCTAGCATGAATGCTTGACATGCTCAACTCCTCCACCTTAGCTATCTTGGAGATGTGCTCAGGGGTGTCGGAGCTGAGTTTGGAGAGTATGTCGGCCTCGGCGTTCTCCGCCCTTGGGATCTGAGTGATCTCGTAGGTATCGAACGCCTTGAGCAATTCCGCAGCGGCCTCCTTGTATTGCTTCATCCTCCCTTCTTTGGCCTCGTAGGAACCCTCCATCTGGCTCACTACGAGTTTGGAGTCGCATTTGATTCTGACGTTGCGTGCTTTGAGGCCAGCGGCTAATCTGAGACCGCTGAGGAGCGCTTCATACTCGGCCTCATTGTTGGATACTTTGAAGTTGAAGCGTATGGCATAGTATGCTCTGAATCCTTCCGGGGAGATAAGGACGACGCCGCCCCCACAAGCTTTGGTGGCCGAGGACCCGTCTGTGTAGAGGGTCCAGGCTTCGTCCGGTTCAGCTCCTGTGGTGGTAACGGCCGTCTCCCTTGCCGTGCATTCGGTGACGAAGTCAGCTAAGGCTTGTCCTTTGATGGAGGGCCTCGGGTTGATCTCTATCTGGTACTGGCTTAGGAATATCGCCCATTTGATCATCCTTGGAGAGCTGGTTGGGCTCCTCATGAGGGCGCCCAACGGCTGATGTGTGAGGACGTGGACGGGGTGAGCTTGGAAGTAGTGTCCAAGTTTTTTCACCGTGTGGACGATGGCCAGCACCGTCTTCTCAATAGGGGAGTACCTGAGCTCGGCCTCCCGCAACGTCTTGCTGACGTAGAATATTGCCTTTTGTACCCCGTCATCCTCCCTGATGAGTACGGAGCTGACTGCCGACGTGCTCACTCCTAAGTAAAGGAAGAGAGTCTCGCCGGGTTGGGGCTTGGATAGGACGGGCGGGGAGGCGAGATATTGCTTCAGCTCTTCAAAGGCCTGCTGGCACTCCGTCGTCCATTTGAAGCTGGTGGCCTTCCTCATTATTTGGAAAAAAGGGAGAGACTTCTCAGCGGATTTTGAGAGAAAACGGTTCAGGGCCGCGAGGCGTCCCGTCAGCCGTTGCACCTCCTTGATGTTGCGGGGCGGCTCCATGTTGATAATGGCTTGTATCTTTTCTGGGTTCACCTCGATGCCCCTTCGGCTGACCAGGTACCCCAAGAATTTACCTCCCTGGACGCCGAAGGTGCACTTCTTCGGGTTGAGCCGGAGGTTGTACTTCTTCATGATTTCAAAGATGCCCCGGAGGTCGTCGGCATGAGTTGTGGATTGTTTGCTCTTGACGATCATATCGTCGACGTATGCTTCCATCGTCCGACCTAAGACTGCTCTAAAAATCCGGGCTACCATCCTTGTGTAGGTGGCGCCGGAGTTCTTGAGCCCAAAGGCCATGACGAGGTAGCAAAAGATTCCCTCCGGGGTCATAAAAGCGGTCTTCTCCGCGTCATCTTCATGCATGGATATCTGGTGGTACCCTCTGAACGCGTCGAGGAACGACATCAACTCGCACCCCGCCGTCTCATCCACCAACTGATCGATGTTGGGGAGAGGGAATGGGTCCATTGGGCATGCCTTGTTCAGGTCAGTGTAATCAACACACATTCTGAACGTAGGCGGCTTTGGGGCGAGGACGACGTTCGCCAACCACGTGGGGTACTTCACCTCTTTGATGTGCTTGATGGAGAGCAGCATGGCCACCTCGGCCTTGACAAATTCCCTCCTGTCGGCTGAGAGGTAGCGCTTCTTCTGCTTGATGGGGGAGGAGGCCGGGTTCACCGATAGCCGATGTGTGATTACCTTCGGGCTGATGCCCGGCATGTCCTCTGGTCCCCATGCGAAGACGATGGCGTACGCTCTCAGGACGGAGAGGATGTCCCTTCGGATCTGTTGGGGGAGCTGTGTCCCAATCTTCAGCGTGCGTTCCGGCCGGGAGACGTCCAACGGAACGTCTTCCACGTCTCCGACTGGTTCAGCCTTTGGTGTGTCTTCTTCGGCCGAGGCGGTGGTGATAGTGTCTATCCGCTCCTCGGCCTCATTGATCTTTCTTGTGAGCTTCAGGTAGCAAGCCCTGGCTATCTTCTGATTCCCTCTGGCGTAACCGACGCCGTCCTTGGTGGGGAACTTGAGGCATAGATGTCTCATGGAGATGATGGCCTCAAGGTCCTCCAAGGCCGGTCGTCCCCAGATCATGTTGTGGGCGCTGTCCAGGTTGACAACTACGAACTCCATGTCAATCTTTGCCTGACAGGTACCGTCACCGACCACAACGGGAAGCACTATCGTGCCCTCGGCGTCGATAGAGTCCCCGGTGAAGCCGGATAACGGAGTCCGTATCGGCCGGAGCTCGGTCTTCTTCAACTTCAGCTGTCTGAATGTATCCACGTACATCACATTGACGGAGCTGCCAGTGTCGATGTAGTTGCGGTGGATGATGTTGTTGCCGATCTCGCATTTGACGACGAGGGCGTCCCTGTGGGGCAAGGGGCCGAAGGGGAGGTCCTTGTCGGTGAAGGTGATGGCTTCCACATGCCGCCGCTTCGGCTGAGGGGGGGCGTGGGTCACCTCACCAACGTACAGGGACTGAGCCCATTTTTTCCGTTGGGTAGCCGAGTCCCCCCCTGTGTTCCCGCCGACGATGATGTGAATGTGATGCTTCTTCTGGCGGGGCTCCTCTTCGTCCTCATCTTCACTGAGGGCGCCGATCTCCCTCTTTTTCCCGGATGATCCTTCCCCCCTTTTGCCAGGGTTAACCCAAGTGTTACTCTTGGGGGCACCCTTGACAAATTGGGAAAGTTCCCCCTGTCGGATGAGGCCGTCGATGTGCCTCTTTAAGGTGGTGCAATCCTCGGTCTTGTGGGATGTCTGGCGGTGGTACTTGCAGTATGTCCCTCCTTTGTGGACCGCAAATATCTCCTCCTCTGACCTGGGGTCCTTCACAATGAGGCCCTGCGCCTCGGCGTGGTCGAGGATGACGCTCACCGGGTGGGTGAGGGGGATGCGCTGTGCCTCCAACTTTGGGCGCCATGAACGGTCCTCTCTTCGCTGTCCGCCTTGCTCCTGGTGTGCCCTCTTTGGCTGGTGTTGTCCCTTGTTGGCCGGCGGGTGGTGGGGGTTGGACGAGGAGTCCTTCTTTTGTTGCTTCTCCCCACCCTTCTTCTGGTTCAGGAGCTCGTCGGCATCAGCGTGCCTATCTCCGCGTCGGAGCGCCGCGAGGTATGACCGCGGCGGCTCCGTGAACAGGCTCCGGGCGAAGTGGCTAGGCCTGAGTGCTCCACGGAGAAAGGCCAGGAGGGTGCGCTCATCGGCTCCTTCGCATTCGTCCGCCTCCCTCGTCCAGCGATCGAGGAAGGCTCGGAGCGTCTCCTCCGATTGTTGTTTGATGGTCAGGAGATGGGCGAAATGCTTCTTCGCACGCTTCCTCCCGGCAAAATGGGTGAGGAAGCGCTGAGCTAGGTCCTGCCATGAGTCGATGCTTCCTTCCGGAAGGTTGTTGAACCAATCATACGCTGGCCCTTCCAAGGTGGAAAGGAACCAGCGACACATGTATTCCTCCGAAGCGTTCGTCATCATCATATTATTCTGATAGCGGGTGAAGTGCTCCTGAGGATCAGTGCGGCCGTCGTATGGCTTGATCGGATTCCCCTTGTACTTCTCTGGGATGGGAGCGGAGAGCACCCTCGTAGAGAAGGGGGTACGGGTCCGTATTTGGATGACGGGTTCGTCGCGTCGGTCGGCCAACTCCCTCTCCAAGGCACTGACCTTGTGCAGGAGTGCATCGTAGTTGGGATGCTGGGATATGTGAGCCGACGCGCGCCCTGCGGCCTCTCGGGCCTCCATATCAGCGAGGCGCTTTTCCAGGCGGGCGATGATCTCGTCCCTTGGGTCCGTGTTGGCCGCAGCGCCACCCAGAGGGGTCTGGATCCGGGCCGCGTGGGCCAGGTTGATCTGATGGCGCGCATCATTATCATTCAGTTTTCCCTTTCCTTTGTCTGGTCGGGGCCGATCCGTTGTCCGGGAAACGGACCCGAAGCTTTCCTTTGGCGACCCCGGCTCGCGGCCACCCAACCGACCCGCCACCCCTCCCGTAGGTACCCGACGGCTCGCGATGTCACCCAGCCTGTTGAAGGCTGAGATTTTACCGCGAGGTTGGGCCGGTGTATCCCGGGTAGGTGAGGCAGTGTGGGAATGGGTGTCCACGGCGAGGACGTCCTCGTTGTCACCGAAAAAGGTGACGCCTTGCGGACGAGGTGGCGGTGGTGGCACCGTTGCGACCTCTCCAGTTGCCGGAGTGTTGTTCTCCCCTGTCTTTGCGACGAGAGCGCTGACCACGTTGGGGTCCTGGAGAATGCTCGCGACGATGGCCGATAGTGCGACCAGGTTGATCTGGGGGGCAGCAGGGTGAGAAACCTGCTGGCCCGAAGCGCGATCAGCATTGCGCCTGTCCTCGAGCCCGATGCGGGCGTCTGGGGCAGTCTTGTTGAGCTGGACGCGGAGGTCAGCCGCTGCGTGCTCGATCTCCTGAGCATTCTCATCCTGGATGATGAGATCATTGGGGACGTTGTCAGCAACGTTTCCCTGCCCTTCGTGGTTCAGAGGGGCGTTCCTACCAGTGTTCTTTGATCTAGTCCTTGTCATAGCTAGTGGTAGTGTCTGGTAGCGACGAAGGGTACTCACTTGATCTGTTCTAAGCTCTCAATGAAAGCACCAAATGATGGAGTATTAATTCTAGGGAGAAGTGAGAGCTAGAGAGAGAAAGTGAGTAATTATATTTCTCAAATTGGGAAGAATCCCCTATAATTAGCCCCTTGGGGTCTATTTATAGGTAAAAATGTAGATTTGGGCCCCTAGCCTTGGGCTTAGGAGGCCCATTACAATAATCATGCCTTCTTTGGGCGAATAAGGCCACTAATGGGCTGAGTACAACACTTAGTACAAAAAATAGGAAAATACATTCTGCCCGGACGAAGTCCGGACGATGCGGTCCATGGACGATGCGGTCCATGGACGATGCGGTCCATGGACGACGCGGTCCATGGACGACGCGGTCCATGGACGACGCGGTTCACTGACGATGCGGTCCATAGAAATCAGGCGATATCTTCTCCCTTGGGCGTCACGTGCCTTTGGCCGATGCGGGTGTCCCGCTGGTGTCTTTTGGGCCGTTGAGTATGTGGGCCATGGGGTCCAGGCCCATATACTCTATCAATCTTCGTTTCAGTAGTTAGAAGATGTAGAAAGCCAAATCCTTGATGTGAAAAATTAATCCCAGCGCAGGAGCCGGAGTTCAACTCCATCTTCCCAGTGCACGCGACCAAGACCTGGATCGATCGGCTGTCTATTGGTTGGGAGCAGATACACGCGAATCCAGATGATTCCATCTTAGAGCTGATACAAAGCTTTTTCTTCAGGCTTGGTAGGGGACGACAGCTAAACAAGAATCAGCATCCACAATTTCAGATCCTCTTTCCTTTGCTTCAAATTGAATCTGCTAGGGTGCGATGAATATGTTAGAGCGCGATTTTAGAGATCGGAAGAGGGCAACTGTTTTTATTAATCAAAACGGTACCGTTTGGGATCGGCGCACGGTGCGCACACTGGGCCGATCCCACGATATAATTTGCGGTATTTGTGTCATATTTTTTGAATGGAACACTATTTTACCTAAAATATATACGCTAAATCATAGAGACAACTCGTTTTGGAAGATACTTAGCCTAATCTTCAGGTAAGATCTTTACCTGCCATATATTCGTTGGATATATGAGTATAGGAGAATCGTTCACTTGTTTAATAATTTTAGGATGTTTTCTTTTGGACTGTTTTCAGTCCCAGACCAGACCAGACCAGACCAGACTTAAACAGACCGGACCAGACCAGACCATACTTAAACAGACCAGACCAGACCAGACCACACTTAAACAGACCAGACCAGACCAGACCAGACTTCCGTAGTTATAAAATACACAGAGACCAGACGTTTACCAGACCAGACCAGACCAGTTCAGACCAGACCAGACCAGACCAGACTTAAGCAGACCAGACCAGACCAGACCAGACTTAAACAGACCAGACCAGACCAGACCAGACTTAAACAGACCGGACCAGACCAGACCATACTTAAACAGACCAGACCAGACCAGACCACACTTAAACAGACCAGACCAGACCAGACCAGACTTCCGTAGTTATAAAATACACATAGACCAGACGTTTACCAGACCAGACCAGACCAGTTCAGACCAGACCAGACCAGACCAGACTTAAGCAGACCAGACCAGACCAGACCAGACTTAAACAGACCAGATCAGACCAGACCAGACCAGCAAATTTCAGTCCAAAGAAAACATCCTAAATACGCTAAACAGTTTTGTAATACGGACTATTACAACAAATATATGGCAGGTAAAGATCTTATAATACTCGATTAATTAGGGTGACACTAATTAACCTAAACATTTATTGATAATTCACATTTGATTACCTTTTACACCAGAAATATATAATGAGATTTTACTAAATAAAATCTCATTTAGATCCTGAAGTGATAAGGGAATGATATCACGGTTTACCTCATATGAATCATATGAGGTAAACATGTCTCTTTGATAAACAAAATACTTTTAGATGTAACCGTATATCTTACATCAAACGGAAAAAGAGTTACCGTTTTGGAAACCTCTGTAATTACAAATAGCGTGTATCTTGCCTAAGAAGAAAGGGCAATCTTGCGTTCCTCTGAAGCTTGGACGTTTTAGCCTATACTTAGCCTAAAACGAACAAGGGATGATTGCCTATTTTGTAAAACAAAACGGATTTACGCTAAAAGTGATCTATTTAGGATGAAAACGCTAAATCATAGGCTAAGTATTTGTGACACTCATATCTTGCCGTGTGTCCATCAAGTTATCATGAATCATCGCAACAACAGGCAAGAGCCCGCGTCGACCTTTTATCTAATAAATGCATCCCGTTTGTGAAATATCTCTATGTTCCAAAAACATAGAGATATTGTAAGAGAGGTCATTCCAATGACGTTTGTGAAATACCTTTATGAATTTACGTTTGGAACTTAAGATAGGCAATCTTTACCTTTTACAGGCGCATGGAGATTGTAAGTTTTGATATAACGCGTGTAATACTAACGGATCTTATCCACTGAGTTTTATAGGATCTTCAATAGAGCTGAAGATATGCGAGGGAGGAAATATTGGAGAGAGAAAGACAGATTTACGGGACTTTTTCGTTCTTGTTCCCAAAATACGAAGATGCCTTTTTAAGGACAAAAACACGAGAGTCGGAGTTGTGAAATCCGACTTTGAGGAAGGGTTTGTTTCCTCTCTCCACTTTCGGATTTGGGAAATCCGAATAGGTATGTGGTTGAACGTTATAATATAATAATAATAATAATAATAATAATAATAATAATAATAATAATAATAATAATAATAATAATAATAATAATAATAATAATAATAATAATAATAATATAATATAATAATATACGTAAATAATAATATATCAGATTTTGTAACTTTAGAACATTATTAAATATGTATGTTAACCCAAAACTAGTTTTAATTATAAGGTTTAACTATGTCTTTTAGTCTCTCAAAATATGGTACATACTCCCTGGTACTCTCTCAAATAAGGAAATATTTGGTTATTCAATTCCCTTTCCGAAAGTCGAACTGAAGTCGGCCAAACGTAAGGGCAAGGCCCTACATGATCAGACCAGAACGGACCCACACCACTGACCATATCAAACGAGTATGCGGGCTGTTAAACCTAGCAACGTTAGACAGCGGATGTACGAGAGGGGCTCGGAGCATGACCTCTCGCATACCTTCGGCCTGAAGACCGGTCATATAGTCGCCGCACAGTTGATTAGGTCAAACGAGTATGCGAGCTGTTTAGACAGCAACATCGGACAACGGATGTACGAGAGGGGCTCGGAGCACGACCTCTCGCATACCTTTTCGACCCGGGGGCCGGTCTTACGGTCGCCCTGACCGAGCAGCTATTCCTAGACTTGGAAAAGAGTTTGATCATTTCCCTTTCCGAGGATCGAGCCGTGGTCGACTAAACACCGAGAGCGGGGCGACAATTTTTTTTTTTTTTTGGCCACCGCTCGTTCATTTCCAAGTGAAGTCAGACCTCATTAAAATCTAGATTGAAAACAATTTTTTTTAAGTAATGAAACAATTTGAGAACTTGAGGAGTTGTCCTGAGTTCTACACTTCGTGCTTGATCACAATCTTGCTATGCTTCGCTCATAGGATTTGACAAGGTGCCCCGCGCCCGTACTTGGTAGTCTTGATATTGATGGTATGGACCTATCTGTGCATGCTTGGGCAGCATGGTTTCCAACACTATCATATCAGCTGGATTGAGCTTGTGCAACCAAGTCTCCAGACGATGAATGTGTCCCTGTCTCGGCAGATTGAGCCCGTAAAACCAAGCCTCAGGTCCGTGACAAGGTGCCCCGCGCCCGTACTTGGTAGTCTTGATATTGATGGTATGGACCTATCTGTGCATGCTTGGGCAGCATGGTTTCCAACACTATCATATCAGCTGGATTGAGCTTGTGCAACCAAGTCTCCAGACGATGAATGTGTCCCTGTCTCGGCAGATTGAGCCCGTAAAACCAAGCCTCAGGTCCGTGACACTGCGTCCACCTCACCAGGTGGGGCTCGCGCGGATGATACCCGGCCCGCCAATTGTCGCTTGGACTATGCTTGGCGCGTAGGGGAGCACGAGCGCAGAGCATACGAGCGTACACGGTGAGAACTACAACGTGCACAATCTTCACTCGACGCTTCGTGACTGCGACTTGTCGGCACCAATGAGTATCTTCAGCCTGAATGCAATGCTCGGTCAGAAAGGATTGAATCCGAGCTCAGCTATCTCAGACTTGGTGCTCTAGTGATGTGCAGAGTGTACGACGGTACGGGCGTACGGGAGTCCGGGCATACGGGAGTTCGGGCGTACGGGAGTCCGGGCGTACGGGAGTCCGGGCGTACGGGAGTCCGGGCGTACGGGAGTCCAGGCATACGGGAGTCTGGGCGTACGGGAGTCTAGGCATACGGAAGTCCGGGCGTACAGGTGTCCGGGCATACGGGAGTCCGGGTGTAACACCCCGGCCCCGCAGGACCCGAGGTAGTTACTCCGGAACAATAGTACTGTCCCCACAAACCACCACGAGCCTTTACCGCGCACTTTGTCCTCACTCATGCGCGCCCTGAGAAACTTCCCAGGGGGTCACCCATCCCAAGACTGCTCCCGTGCAAGCACGCTTAACTTTGGAGTTCTTGGTGATGAGCTCCCTTAAAAGGAGATGCACCTCTGTTGGTATGAGTAGTACTATTAATCCTTTTATATTAAATCTCAAGTGTTACACCGGGAGTCCGGGCGTACGGGAGTCCGGGCGTACGGGAGTCCGGGCGTACGGGTGTCCGGGCGTACGGGAGTCCGGGCGTACGGGAGTCCGGGCGTACGGGTGTCCGGGCGTACGGGAGTCCTGGCGTACGGGAGTCCGGGCGTACGGGAGTCCGGGCGTACGGGAGTCCGGGCGTACCGGTGTCCGGGCGTACGGGAGTCCGGGCGTACGGGAGTCCGGGCGTACGGGAGTCCGGGCGTACGGGAGTCTGGGCGTACGGGAGTCCGGGCGTACCGGAGTCCGGGCGTACGGGAGTCCGGGCATACGGGAGTCCGGGCATACGGGCGTACGGGCGTCCCGACCCCAGGCTTGCGCCCCCGGACAAGGTTGTGCATCCGGACCTCCCGGCAGAGACGGGTCTCTCGATGGAGATCAGAGGTTCACGTCGCCGGGTTTAGCCCGTGCCTCTAAGCTTCAGCGTACAGATGTACCGACCCCGAACATGCGCTCCAGGACAAGGTTGTGCATCCGGACCTCCCAGCAGAGACGGGCCTCTCGATGGAGATCGGAGGTTCACGTCACCGGGTTGAGCCCGTGCCACCAAGCTTCCGGGCTGTGGCCCCACGTCCGCCTCGCCAATTGGATCTCACGAATTGTCGGTCTTGATATTGCTAATTTGCTTTGATTCTGTCCTTTGGTTGAATTTTGACTAGGGCAAAATTAAGGCCTACTGAAAGAGAAGTCCAGCAGCGGCAGTCACCATCTCCCACCAGCATCGGAGCCAGAGAAAAGGCGGAGCTCCAGATAGCGACCGATCCCCTGAATATCACACTTCTCCTGCCTTCCCAACTCGTTGGCTAACAGAGAAGAGATTGAGGCTCAGAGGCTGAGACCGGCGACATAGCTATGGGGTGGTGGAGCGACCTGCTATCTACGATGCTGCGACGTATGTGGACGAGCGAGCTACGAGCGATGACCACACGAGGTTGATGTTGAGCGCCGATTTCCATGGACCGGTCACGTATTTGGAGATGGATCCCAGGCTCGAAGTTGGGTGCCTCCTTCGGTCGTCGCTGCTGCCAACAGGCAGAGGAGAGGAGCTCTGACCTTTACGAGGGGCCACGACCTTAGGATCTGGCCCGCCTAGTAAAGATGGCCGTGCTGAGACGGAGACAGAGCAGTGAAGCAACGGACGAAGCTTGACGTCGATGGCGTGGACGACGAAGGCTTGGATGGTGACCTCATGTCTAGGATCTGGAGGAATGAGCTTCGAGCGGCGTCTGAAGAGGATGATTGACCTGCAAGCGTCGCTGCTGCGAAGGAAACGCACGCCTCTGGCCAAGAGATCAAATTCTTCAGTTCCTCCATCAGATTTGAAATCCCAAATCGGTATTGACCGATTTTGGTTCCAGATTTCTTTTTCATCCCCAAGTTTAGGCAACCCTTAGAACAAAATCCACTAAGGGGTTGAATTCCCAATTTCTTTTTCATTCAATTATTTTGTTAAGAACTTAATTCAAGTTTGCTGCATTTTGTTGGAATTGGGACGAATTTTCCATTGATTTTTTGCCCAAATCTCTCTCCGTTTCTACCGAAAAATATGAGAGATAGCTCTCAATGAAAGCACCAATGTTGGTAGAAAATAACCCGGGTAGAGAATTCGGCAGCATTTCAGTATAGTGAGAATAGCTTAGTAGAATACAAGGGGTTGGTGACCTATTTATAGGCATACACAATAGCCCACCAATTAAGTGTTACATGGGCTTGGCCCGATTTATCCACTAATACTCACGCTAATGGGCCGGCCAACCCGATAAGTAATTAAATAATCCCGGACCAATATCCGCTAGTCGGGCTGTGTTCTGAGCTTGGTCGGGCCAAAGCTTGGGCGTACGGGCCAATAGTCTTGGACCCGGCCCATTATCCCAACAATATGTTATTTAAATATATAAGTTTATATACGTATTTAAGCACTATAAATTAGAATTTATAGTGCTTAATTACGATATATCTTTATACATATATCAAACCCTTTAGCGTTTAATAAAAATACTTGAAATTATTAATCCTAAAAAATTTATATATTTAGATTCACTATATTTTTTGTTAAAATATAGTGAATCTAAAATATATAAATACATCTAAGTGTTATTGTATAAATATAAGTATAAATATTTACAAATATTAATATATTTTTATAATACGTTAACATATACGGATATTTCGTAATTACACTTATAAATAGATATTCATGGTATATCATACAAATATTAGTATATAAATAACGTTCAGTATTATATCTGAACGTTATTCTTATGTACTTATGTTACAAGATTATGTATATATAAGCCTTATATTTGTATAATATATGATAAGTATATAATTTTTATCATACTATGAATAATTTTGAGCACTACTTGTTGCATATCTCATTGTATATAACCATAAGTATAATATTTATGGTTAAGTAAAAGGTAAAAGTGCTCATACAACAGAACGTTTAATCTGAGTAAATCTAAAATCATATTTAGATTATCGTGACATAATAGATATTGTGTTCAAGATGGGATAGACGTAAAGAGCAAATATTATGAAGATTATATCATATTTATATAAAAGTGTTAATGTGATTTAGAATCTCATATATTCTAAATCATATACATTTAGAATTATGCACTCATCATATGTTGTACTCTACATGATTAGTGTTTCTATCCCTTATTGGTACCCTAACCATAACTTACCTGAGTATCCTAATCTCTATATCTTATAAACTCTTGAGATCCCTTGCTCTATTGATATCCGATAAGTTTTAATGCATTGTAATAAGAAGAGCTCATATTTACGCTATTAGTGTATTTTACTTAATATTATATTTGAGAATTCCAATGCATTGTTCCAGTAAAAACTTATGGATGATAGTGATAATTGATAAACGGGACACAAGTCTATCTGATCCTTTTAGGATCGATATTTATACGTAAATTATATTGATCCAAAAGAGATAATTTAGCAATTATGTGACAAGAGTGGATGACATTCATATTATTTCCATGTTTATAATTGTGTTTTTGATTAGTTTTGAGGGATTGTTACTCTAGAAATTACACACTTTTGGTGTAATAGTTTAGTTTGTAAAATGTCTGTAAATTGTTTAGATTAGGTTTATTCTGAGCTCAAACAGGTCCAAGACCACTCTAGAGACCATTGGTGAACATCACAAGTGGAAGGAAGGTGCAAAAATTCCAAAACAAAATGAAGATCCTGATTTTTTGTGTTGTACCCGGTCGAGTATACCCTATACTCGATCGGGTAAGTTGCTGAAAAATCAAATCGGATAAATCCGCGAACAAGGCAACATGCAGGGAAGATTTTAACCATGATCGAGTGTCTATACCCGATCGGGTAGCCGACATACCCGATCGGGTATGCCCATGTTTTTCCAGCTTCCGCGAAGCAACTGAAGGCCCGATCGAGTACCCAATATACCCGATCGGGTACATGACCCTGCAAGCCCAAAAAGCCTATAAATACACCCCATTTCCTCCACAATAAATCACCAATTCCTATATACTTCTAAGCTCAGTTTAGACAAGTTCTTTCTTTATATTTTTATCATGTTTAGTCTCCAAATGAGGAGCTAAACTCTTCCATCTTGGTTTTGCTACTTTGAAGCTTAATGATTTGTAAGTTGTGAGTTATTTTCTTTAATCTTCTTCCTTGAATATTAATTACTTCCTATTCATATCCCATATTAATATATTGAGCATCACTTAAAGTATAAACTAGTCTTGTTCTATATATTAATTATTACTAGAATCAATCATATCGGTTAATACGCTTGTTATTAATTCAGTTCTTTCAATGGTAGTAAACTTGGATTGCTAATGCATGCTTCTCATGGTTAATAATCTAAGGGGAATTATTTATATTGATTAAATCAATAAACCGCTTGTGTTGAGGTTATCAATCTCAATCGTTTTCATCTTAAGTTTATTGCTACTATCAATTTAATATACGGCGCTTGTCCTATATTGACTCGACAGTAAGTTTTATTAATGAACGCATCTCGTTATTAATAACTACCCTCGATGAACTGGATATACTCCTCGATTGAGTATTCGAGAGGAAGATAGTTAAAGATATAACCGGGATCGACGAACATTTCATTAAGTGGATAAAAGCAAAGCCAAGTCTTCTTCTCATTAATTAAACCACATAACTCGTTCATCTTCGTGTTTAATTTATTAAACCAAATCAAACTAACCCCCCCCCCCCATTTTGTTACTATTTCTATAAAAAGAGAAGTATTCCTTTCCCTGTGGATACGAACCTTACTTCGTTATACTACATATAATTGTTGTATTGTATTATTATTTTGAGTGCACACCACGACATAGTGCACGTCAAATTTGGTGCCGTTGCCGGGGAAAGGCAATTTTTTTTTTATTTTATCTCATAAAAAAAAAATTAAATAAAAATATAAAGAGTTCTTATTCTTCTATTTTTGAGCTTGGTGAAGTATATGGGTCAGATATCGTTCAATCAACGAAATCACTTATCAAGCAAACCCCGAAATAGAACAAGCCTTCGAGAGGTTGAGAAATTTATTTCCGCACACACCCTCGGAGGAATCCTCAAACGCTAGCTCTAGTTCTAGCGAATCTGAAGAGCCAATCACTATGGCTCAAGAAACAAGAACTCTGAGGGAGCTCAAGGCTCCAAACCTAAATCAACAACCATTGTGTATTACCTTCCCCACTCTTGATGAGGGTAATACATTTGAGCTCAAATCGGGGCTTATTCATCTTCTTCCTTCCTTCCATGGCTTAAGAGGGGAGGATCCAAATAAGCATCTCTCGGAATTCCATGTTGTTTGCACAAGCATGTGCCCCAACGGAGTTACCGAGGAGCAAATCAAGTTGAGGGCTTTTCCATTCTCCCTCAAAGACACCGCAAAGGATTGGTTATTCTATCTTCCCTCGGGAAGTATAGGTACATGGGCGGCCATGAAGAAAGCATTTCTCGAGAGGTACTATCCCGCCTCCGTCTCCTCATCTCTAAAGAAACAAATTAGCAATGTGGAGCAAAATGATGATGAATCATTCTATGAATATTGGGAACGGTTCAAAAAGCTATGTGCAAGCTGTCCATACCACGGCTATTCGGAGCAAGACCTCATCCTATACTTTTATGCTATGTTGCACCGATACTTCACCTCGATGCCGTATCCGCGTATCCGATACGTATCCGTATCCGATACTCACCGATACGCGTCCTGTACGTATTGGGTCCGTATCCGTAATTTAATAAAAGTATCGGGCTTAATTTTAAAAATATCGATACTTCCGATACCCGTATCCGTGAACCGATACGCGTATCCGAACCTATAACCCCTCATTTGATACACGACATGACGAAAATTCAGTAGCCGCCCAAGCGACCACAACATGTGGAACATTGATAAAGATGGTTTCGGGAGTATGGAAAATAATGGAATACTATAATTTGTCATTTCATTGCTTAATGAGCTTTAATTAAAACAAGACTTAGATGTAAATGCAAATATAGAACAAAAAAATGTTATTTGAATTTAAATCAAAATATCAATACTTTAGTTTTTTTAGACTAATCTTTGAAACTTTATTATAATAGTTAATTTTTTGTACTATTATTATTTTATTTATGAACCCCTGAATTATATATATTTGCAAATTATACCCTATATTTTTATTATTTATAAATATACCCCCGTACGCGTATCCTATAATTTTTTAAAGTGCCGTATCGTCGTACCCGTATCCGCGTATCCGAGTATCGGCGTATCCGTATCCGTGCAACATAGCTTTTATGATGGTCTTTGCAATGATGATAGACGTATGATCAATGCCGCATGTGGGGGAGGAATCGTCAACAAAACCCCTTCCGAAGCAAGAGACCTCATCTCGGAGTTTGCCGAAAACTCGAGACACTATAGTGAGAGGTCGTCAAAAAAACGAGTGATGGTGGCGGAATCCAACACCTCGTTGGAAAGTCAAGTTGCCGGCTTGACTTCTTTAGTTAAGGATTTTCTCTTAAATTCCAAAATCCAAGAAGTCAAGGTCTGCGGCATTTGCACTCAGCAAGGGCACCCAACCGACTCATGCCCAACTTTACAAGAAGACAACTCCGAGCAAGTCAATGCCTTGGGGTTCCCCAACCAAAAGAGGTACGATTCTTATGGAAATACTTATCACCCCGGGTTTAGAGATCACCCCAATTTGAGATATGGGAATCCGCAAGGAAACCCACCACAAAATAATCCTCCACAAAACCAATTTCCTCAAAAGCAACCGTACTCTAAACTCCAAGGCCAAGGCTCAACTATGTCCACCGAAGACATGATCTGAGCACTCACCTCAAATGTCTCAACCATGCAACAAAACATGGTTCAATTCCAACATGAGACAAAATCAAGCATCCAAAACCTTGAGAACCAAATGAGCCAAATCTCAAGTGCGGTGAGTAGGCTTGAAGTCAAGGATTCCACAAAGCTTCCATCTCAAACGGAACTGAATCCTAGGCAACAAGCCCATGCGGTAACATTGAGGAGTGGCAAAGAATTGGTGATTGCCAAGGAGAAAGCCAAAAGCCACATTGGCGAGGAAGAGGAAGAAGAGCTTGTGGAGAAAGCTCAACCGGAGGAAGAGGAAGCTCACATTTCATCTTAAGTTTATTGCTACTATCAATTTAATATACGGCGCTTGTCCTATATTGACTCGACAGTAAGTTTTATTAATGAACGCATCTCGTTATTAATAACTACCCTCGATGAACTGGATATACTCCTCGATTGAGTATTCGAGAGGAAGATAGTTAAAGATATAACCGGGATCGACGAACATTTCATTAAGTGGATAAAAGCAAAGCCAAGTCTTCTTCTCATTAATTAAACCACATAACTCGTTCATCTTCGTGTTTAATTTATTAAACCAAATCAAACTAACCCCCCCATTTTGTTACTATTTCTATAAAAAGAGAAGTATTCATTTCCCTGTGGATACGAACCTTACTTCGTTATACTAGGTATAATTGTTGTATTGTATTATTATTTTGAGTGCACACCACGACATAGTGCACGTCAGTGGAATACCGTCCATATTGAAGTTTGTTATTTTATATAAGTCTACTTGATATTACAAATCTATTGATAACCACAAGGTCTGTTTATCAATAGAGCGCATAAATAAAACAACAACCATTCTTGGTGTACACGTTTTTGTACCCATCAGTACACGCATGTGTCTGTGAGAGTTTTTTTTTGTCTGTGAAGTGCGGTCCACAGACAAAAGCTGGTTTGTTTTGTCTGTGAAATTTTCCACAGACAAAACAAGCGAACTTATGTCTGTGGACCGCGCTTCACAGACAAAAAAAAACTCTCACAGACACATGCGTGTACTGATGGGTACAAAAACGTGTACAAAAGGAATTTTTGATAAAACAATGCATATACACGTACATATCCATACATGGTGGTTGTAATAGCCGCTTTGTAAAAAAGGAAAGGGTCCATATGTATAAATTGAGATAATGCGCCAACGGATATTCGGTAAATACGTTACACTCATAGATTTAATATGCCTAAATTCACACAAATACTTAGAGTGAGATAAAGGTATGATTTGGCATATGCTAAATCATAGATAACACAAATGAGTTTGGTATTTTTACTCTTAAACGTTTTCATAAGAGTTCCGGTAATGCCTTACGAGGGTTAGTAAAGATTGGGTTAATTACGATATACTATCTTTTAATACGTATTTTACCTAAAATGTATATCAGAGCTATTGTTCAAATACTCGGTACAATTGAAATATCATTCGGTTACTTGCGATAAAACGAAGGTTAACTGCTGCTTGATGGAAGACACTTTAGCGTACGCCGGTTTCGAAATATGAATGCCTTATGAAAACACCTATTTGGTTCTAAAATCTTTAGAACCTCTAAATAGAGCACTTTTAGCGTACGCTAAATCATAGAGATTAGGCTAAGTATTTGTGACAGTCATATCTTGCTGTGTGTTCTTACGTTTAAAATGTATTATATCTCTTTGGACAAAATATTCTATCTCGTTGGTGTCTTATGTAGAACGGGTTCGATCATATACCAATGTATCTACAATATCCATAATGATCGGTATACTTGTTTTTGAATTTGTCCCCAGAAGGTACAATATCGCTTCTATGATTACCCAATTACTATAGTAGATTAGGCTCACTCATACATTGTATCACTTGTATCTTGAAATTAAACGTTAAAGACGACCACAGGTTAGAGCAAAAGAATACGGGCAGAGATAGACGCCGGTTCAGGACTTATCGAGCCCATGATATTAATCTGTACCTTGTGACAATACACTGATTCATATTTGATTCCAAATATTTCAATATTTTACAGCTCTTCTTTGGTCTAAGACATATATCAACTTAGTATTTGTGACACTCATACAATATATGACACAAACCCGACATACTTATAATCGCACCAAACGTTTTGTTTAGCATGTTGATCTAACTTAAATAAGATCAGATGGGATGAACACCGATTGGACTATCAAGATGCCAATAACTAGATATACGGGCTGTATATCTAGCCCTATCAAAATATCTCCAAAATACTTCTGTAAAAGCTCTATTACGTGAAGATATCAATATCTTAAATTATTATTAATAGTTTACTCGTGTACAAATGGGAGTTTAAAGATCCCATACTCAAATTAACCAATTGTCTGTATTAAGTACTGAGATATAACCCCCTAATGAAAAATCATTAGGCTTGGATATTCCCTATGATATTAGCTTAAAGGCCTAATTGAACAGTTGTCTTAAATTTGTGCCCACGTTCTAATGTTAAACTTACCGCTTTCATCAAATATCAGTTTTAGCTTTATCATATCTGTATTATACGTAACGTTATTGGAGTGTTTATGCAGATCTGGTATTTCAATCTTTCAAGTATATTAGCTAATACTATGTATACTAATACATTATACTACCTCCGTTCTCTTTTAGTTGCAACGTTGGACTTTTTGCACTATTCACATATTCTACTTTGACTACATTTTATTAATTGACGTATTATAAATTAAATTTTAAAAAAATATTGTTAAATTCTTCTCATTCTAAATTTTCAAAATATGATTTTTTTTAAAAATTTTTTACTAATACGGAATGAAAGATATTAATGGTCAAACTTGTGCGTTGGCAAACGTGAAAAGTTGACTGTTGCAATTAAAAAGGAACGGAGGAAGTATGTATTAACCTAAAACTATTAACCTAAAACAAGGGAAATTTAGAGATAGCTTTAGAACACGCAGCAAGATATGATCCTAACTATTGTTACAAGTGTAACAATAGTATGCTCATACGATTTAATATGTTTAGATATATACGTCTGAGCATTACATTAGATTTCAGATATCTATCTTCCAATCGAAATTATACGGCTAACGATCATTAATTGATAGTTTAAGGACATGTTCCGTAGTCTATGAATAGTTAGCCTAATCATAGAGATTAGACTAAGTATTTGTGACACTCATATCTTTGGGCGCCGGTATTATTTGGATATAGCTTTTAATCACTCTAGGAAAGATCCTATGGTATTACCGTTATATTATACGATAAAATATTAGCACCATATCTTAATATACGTTTGCCAGAACTCAAGTGGAAAGAATCCTTTTGTATCGGTAATCTTATATCCAATTTATAGAGTGTTACTTAATAAGGAGTTTGACACTCCTTATGCCGTGTAAATCACAGGTCTTAAGATATTATCACAACGTTTTGTATACCGGGATTCAGCCATAATAGTGTATTATCATAGACTACGTATTATGTTTTAGGTAGTTTACAATTACATAACTAATTAAAAGTTATTATACGAGATATATACCTATTATCAGAAAGTAAATGATCCGGTATTTATCAATTGTAAATATCCAAGATAAATTTATAAAACTAGCTTTCATCTCGATTAAACAGTATCGTTTACACTCATATTAGATCCTAACATTACATAGCGTGAAATGTTAGGATATAAGAGGTTAAGTCCTTACTTTAACATAGGTCTCATAATCAACGCACCTATTTATCTCTTATTGTATTAGAAAACGTTTACCACGGCATCCGATCACCTATATAATCAAGATCTTGTATGTTTACTCTAAACGTACAAGATATAATGGAACAATTAAGCTATATCCGTTTAAAACGTATTATATCTCTTTGGAATAAAATTTTGCAAGAGCACTTAGCCTTGTATTCCAAGGGATACCAATGATCTATCATAATTCCAAGATATGAGTGTCACATATCTAAGCCTTATTTACATCGAGGTTACCATACTAAATGATTTAGAGTAAATATCTTATATTTAGAGACTATCTACTGAGAACTTGCGCCTATCAAGTTCTATCAGCTCTGTGGGGGTTACTTAGATAAGATACAAAACATTTATCACTAGCCGGTACATGCGCCGTTAGATATGTTATCAAGCTTTTGGTTAAACACATCTGATAGTAAAAAGGTATATTCTCTAACACCGGGTGGGCAATCATCCTAAACGGAAGATAACTTAGTCAATCTTAGCCTAATTCTGCTAGTGATATGTTAGAAATCTGAAATTCCGTTCTAAAACGCTAAAACAGAGCACCTTTAGCATATTAACGATAGTTTTATATCTTTAGAATATAAAACGAGATACTAAAATAAGCTTTTGTGAATAGGCCTATCGTCACAAATGAGTAATTGCCTAAATAGAGCACTTTTAGCTGTGTGTTCTTCCGTTTAAAACATATTATATTGGAAAATATAATACATATATCAGTTTTCACAGATTATTGAGAAAAATTTTAGGGTTAACTTCAATGAACGAGTAGAATAAGTCTTAGGAAAAACCTAAGACTCAAATATCAAGTATCTTCCTCCCGTTATCTGTTGAGATGTAGTATTTTCGATGGAAAGATAGAAAGCATAGGAAATATGAGCAAGATACGCTACAAGAGATTTAACCGGGGACAAGTTTAAGAACAACGATTAATGCATCCAATTTACGAACAAGGGATGGTTGGACAAGTAAATTACATAAGATTTGTTGAGACGTAAAATAAGTAAACATGTTCTTCCAAACCTAATTGTCAGTAATATGTGGTTATCTCATATTATCTTGTAATGCCCTCATAAGATGTTGTAATCTTATGAGGGCATTACAGGTATAATCCATAAGGGCCAACATTACAAGCACCGAATATTATTATATCTTTGTGTCCCCATAAAGATATATTGGGATCTTTCACTTTCAAAGTTTTACAAGGTATAGAGCTATGTGGGATATCATTGTCAAAAGAACTGGAATGTAAGATATCAAATTGATCTTCCATTGTAAAGATACCCTTGACATATCCGGCACGGAATAGATAATCCATGCATTATCTTCAACATATAATTTCTAAAACACATAATGTTATCTGAATGTTATAGAACAATGATGTACTATAACATTTATAGTGGATAGACTTTTCTGGACAATCTTCACTAAACGTTTGATTGAGATATCTTTCCAACCGATATTAAAGAGATGTATATACGTTTTATTTCTTACGCTAAGTGTAATTCATAGCATTAATTACGTATTTTGAGCTCTTACGCTCAAATACGTTTTTATTAAGATCTTTCCAACAAGATAGAAAATGTCTTCAAGGGATGATTGACTACTCCCTCCGTCCCCTTTTAAATGTCCCGTTTTACCATATTGGGATGTCCCTATTTAATTGCCCCATACCTTATTTGATAAACTTTGTGTGGCTCAAAATCATTCTTACTTTATTCTTACTTTATCAATTAATATCAACCACACAAACTCACTTTTCTTAAAACCCGTGCCACCATCTCCCGTCCCATTTAAAAGGGGACGGAGGGAGTATTTTCTAATTCAGTGACTTACAATCAGTGAATTACAATGCATTACGGGACAAAACAGAGCAAGATATGATCACATCAAATTCAGTTAAGGGACAATTATATTTGCATGTGTCGCAACAGCTACAATCATATCTGTCAATGGTCGTATAAATACAAATGGATCTCGTACTACAGTTTTATTCATAGGTCAAGGGATTAGGGTTCATATAAACTTTATATGAACAAGTATATCTTATACTTATTTTCAATCAAAATATGTCTAAATATTTCAATGTTATACCGTGCGCAATCTTTAGCCTAAGGAAATGTTTACTTCACCGTTTATTATACTGTTAGGCAAGTAATACGTGTGAAGTAAACTTTAAGTTTAGTAAGAGGGTGTGCCGTTTATATGCCTGCTTAATAAACTTCCGCACCCCCCATGTTTTATTAAGCCGAGTTTTAAGCTCTTTTATAATGGCGATCTTACCCTTGCGTTCCTATCCTTTATACTCCGTAGTTTATACAGTATCATTGCATAACCTAATTATCTCCCATACTTTTTTTGCCGACACCTTGTCATTCTTCTTCCTCCGGCTAAAGCAACACCATCGATCGTCCATCGCAGGTATTGTTCATCACAGAAAATAGAAATCAATTTTGAACCCATCCAAAAAATCTGCTCTCCATTATGGAAGAACACAGATTCGTGTTTTTTCAAAACCCACTAAGAACAAATTAATGAATTAGAAACTAGAGTTAATGAATTTTGAAAATTACCTATTCTTTGCTCCTGAACTCCTTAATCGCATCTTTGCAATAGAAATTGACAGAGAATTCCTTCAAGGATGAAAAAGGGTGACGGAAGCTTCTGGGTTAGAGTATTAATTAAGTTGAAGGTTATTTTTGACCTTTTACTAATAATATATATCTTAATCCTCTTGAAGTAAACGTATATTTGTGTTACTGAACAAAATATCATATTGAAGTAAACATGTGTTTACTAAACACTTCTTATTAAGAATGGCTTACTAACACGATGTTTAATAAACACCGCTTATTACACTTTGAAGTAAACATGTCCTAAGTCTTTAGTGTCGAAAAGATCTAATAAACAGCCATATGATATCTTCAGGCACAAGAATATATCTTGTGAACACATGGGACAAAATGATATCTTATTTCCGTAGTAATCTCGGGTATACGCAAAATATAACGATTGCCACATCAGGCGCAAGATACCGTAAACGAGTTCGGTATCTTTATGGTTTCCATAAAAATCCAAATGAATCCAGACAAATTCTTCGCAGTGCGGTAGAAAATAAGAGTGTCTATCGGCTAACAATTTAGCG
The DNA here is from genome assembly GCA_945859915.1 of Cuscuta epithymum. Classification (NCBI taxonomy): domain Eukaryota; kingdom Viridiplantae; phylum Streptophyta; class Magnoliopsida; order Solanales; family Convolvulaceae; genus Cuscuta; species Cuscuta epithymum. Next base: position 1,170,038 of record CAMAPF010001062.1, on the reverse strand, counting down.
TGTTAGTATAGTTTTATCATCCTGTGATATTACAATTATAAATAAAATACCATATGATGTAAGACTAAACTGTTTTATCATTAATGAGTATATACGAAAAGTATATACTTATCTTGTATAGTGTTACCTTGATATCCCGATATACTGAAAGTGAATCTAAGGAATTAATACAGTTATTAGATTTCAATATGTTATCCTTAAAGTATCCAGATAGTAATTATTTTACAAATAATTAGCACGTCTTTAGTGTGCTGATTATTTGAAAGATTGAGTAAGGAACCATATAATTATCATATGGTTCCTTCTCTAATGTTCACTTATCACCCGAACTCGTTTAATTATGATACACTCATTCTTAAACGTATCTTCAGAATATTTCACATAAATATTACCCTTGAGATATTGTATAGGCCCAAAACTTATATCGTTGTTATAGACCACATTGTCCAAACTATGTAAGATCATAAATTGAATCTGAACATATAATACTTAGACAAATTGTTATCATACGTTTGAGAGTAATAATTTACGAGATGCTCCATTTATGTATAAGCAAGATACGAGATTTTCAACTTATAAGAGCTCGAGTATTCTAATGAGTAGCAACGATTAACCATAATTCACAAACTTTGTAAGATATATACCATGATTATAGATTGTTATATACACAACAATATCTCATACCGTAGCCATATGTTCTCAATTAGTACACATGATATATATTGTTGTTCTATTTCGAATATGTCTTTAGTGCTGACTCTTTTATACCAACCTCATATCGGCCATCGTCAAAATGCTGGTAATATATATGCAAACGCACAGAGGGAAAGATTTATATGATAATATACTATGGGTTACACAAATATATCGTTTTGAGATATGAATACAATTACGATAAATTATCGTAATTGTATCATACTGTTGGACATACCTTAAGTTTCAGATATTATTTGCTAAAGATAATGTTCTCTACGCTAAATCCATAGTGTGTTGCATACATGGATCCACCAACAAATCCATTACAAGAGCCTTGGTGTATGACCAAGGCACTTCCGATTTCATATATCCTCTCTGAGTATCTATACACGGTATTTGTGATAAACTATAGGATTCTTAGCCTAACATATCTCATTATAAACGGGATATTTTACCGTTTTGTATGGGGACAAACAGGATATCTTACATTTCAGTTGGTAGAATCAAGCATTATCCTTGATCGGATGTACCGTAATTGCCTATCTTGGAAATGATTACTTCTCTAAATAGCTTACATCTTAACCAAGGTATAAAAGAACTGATTCCCATTATGAATTTGGATTAATGGGATTAGACCACATGACAAAGTGCTCTAAAGAATCTCTAAGATTCCTAATTAATCTTTGGAAGATACGCCTAATATCTGTGCTATATGTTAAAACCATCCACACTATAGCGTCCTAACCGAATTTATGGTTAATCTTTACCTTTCTAGATTAACTTTCTTTAAAGCAAGGTAAGTAAAAGTCATGTTACAGCTTTTGTTCCAAATTCATCCCGATACTCATTTACTGTTAATCTCAAATACATAGAGATTCTTTAACTTCCTTACATATCTTCACTCACGTTGTGCTTGACATGTCAAGGTATTGACTTTAAATACCGTTGGACTAAAAGTACTCTATTCCTCCGAGATACACGAGTATCTAGAGACTCATATCTCTAGAGGCAGGGTGCCGGTTGCAATTTAGCCTATGATTAACAAATTACCTTCTATTTCAACGCTGACACGCATTAATCTGTGGATAATATGATAATCTGAATGTAATAATCTCAAACTATGAATATGGAACGGGCATTAAATGCTATGTAAAGATATTATTATATCCGTAAAAGATCTGATATTAAAGATATACTTATGTATATCTGTGTATAATCACAGATATACATATCATAAAAGTATTAAATGATACAATCTCATTATTAAAACGCATACCAACTCTAATAGATATATTCAAAGGGATATTATTTGTAAAAATTATAATGATATAATTTTTATGATAGGGTTTTATATCATCTCAAAATATGAGCTGTAAAAAAGATATTAAGTTCAGTGTTCCTAAACAAAGGGATTTTAGATGCATGGCTCTATCTTAGAAGATCTAGATAGGACGTATTTAATATCGTGGGTTTATCTCAGCTCTATTCACTATTTCCATTAATTGACTCGGCGTATGTATGAGTCATGGGAAAACATGTCGATATTCTGTAATACACAGAATATTACCTAAACTCGTTTCCGGAGCTTTGTCGAAAACGGTCTATACTTGCTGATTCATATGAACCAATCATACGGCCTAATACCTAAAATTAGAATTTAAGATTAACCATTTATTAAGTACACACCAATGTACTCCATAATTGGGTTATATACATTACCCGTTTGGACAATTATGAGTTGCTAGATCACCTAAAGTGTAATATTTACAAAAAGGCTCTGAAATATCAAGGTTTATTTTAGGCATATATAGAAAATTGTTTTACAAATATCGGCGACTGGATTACCACCAGGTTAATATTGCATTCTAATACCGTTGGAACCCGTAACATAAGTTAAATGATTTTATCTTGAGTATGAGGTAATCCAGCTATATGTGAAAATCTTAAATATTGAACCTATTTTAACATAATAAACGTATTCTATCAAATATACCAAGGGATGTGCCTACATCATATCTCGTGAAATACCTTTATAAATGTTCTCTTATTATTTGAACATTTTGTGACAATATCTAAATAAAGTATCTGTACATAAGATATATTTATGTATTGGAGGATCCTAAACGAGTTTATGAGCTATGTACAAAATATGATACACGCTAATTTAAGCTTTAGACTCTGTATAAAGCAAGACTCCGTAGCTATTGAGCTACGGTATATACGTACTTTAAACTTTGCATTGATCAGTGCTAATAGCTGGAATTATAGTTGTTCTAAACATTATCTGAAACATATAATGTTTAGAGTACTTAACAGGGGCTATGACTAGAATAGATCGGGACACTCATAAAGTATAGTATGAGTTTACTACAAGATATCTGTGATACAATACCCAAAGTAAATTTTAATCTAAAGTGCATAAGATTGCCTATTTTACACTCTAAAGTGGGTATATATTCTAGACGTTCTCTATTAATCTATCATACTCAATCATACCTTTTGTTGGAAGATATAAGATCTCTATGACAATAATATATCCTAAATGTCTAGATAGATTGGTGTACGTTTACCTAATCTCTAAATAGACCTCAATGTTATAACTCAAAGATATAATACTTAGCTCACGGAACTTTCATGATAGTTTTGAACCTCCATATTTTGGTATAATATTGAATAATTAAGCTTTGTGGACATTACAATCTATATCGACAAACTTTCTATGGTTTGTCGATAATCTTCATTGAAACTAGTCATTGAGATTAGGCTAATATATCCCACGTTATCTATATTGCTCTCATATAGTGTTTTACAAAAATCTTATCATCCGAACTCGCAATTTATTATCTACGAAATATTGCTTTTATCAAGATGTGCAATATACCTCTTCCACTTCTAAACGTCTAACATTTAGTGCCTTTCACTCATCCCTTGAGTAAAAGGAATTAGGGGATGTTTTCTAATTTTGTAGTCAACGAGTTAGAATAAATATTTACAAATTAGAGTATGTAAACCATAAACAGTATATGGTTTATATACTGTGACACGCATATGATAATACATTGCATTATCATTTTTCTGAAGTAACCGTTTGTAGGGATACAATTGATATTAGAATACGAGTAATACGGTATTTAGAGTGATAGTTGAAACATCTGTGGAAACTAATCTTTCCCATTGATATTCATTACCATGGAGATTATAATGACTTGTTCGTTCAATTTTGATAAAATCATATCAAAATGCTAGAGATCGATAAATATCAAAAGTCATGACCATAATAAGGGAATTATCAACTTAGCCTAAAACGAATAGAGTAACAAGTTAAAAGATATTTTGAAAGTATGTATACTTTGTGCATACTTCCCTTAATATGTCTGAGGTTAATCTATAATTAGTGCGATCTTTACTCTATGTAATTAAATCTATACATAGATCCGATCATATCTTGCTAAATTAAGTATCTGTTAAGACATATTATATGTAAACCGGAATAAATGGTTTCGTTTAGTGGCAGGGAACAAAATTTAATATCTTAACGGTATTGTATGATAACGTATATAATATTATAGGGATGAGTGTCAATGCATCATGGTAGATAACAGTTCGGATAGGGAAGATAAATTAAAGAGTTCTAAACTGACATATTATGCCATATCCCTAAACGATAATTTATCTCCTAGATTGTTTGTTCTCAATCCAGGGTATATCCTCGAGAGATACCGCTGAAACTACATTTATAACTCATTATAAATGTACACTCAGCTCTGTCTTAGATATGAGTTTATACATGTAGATATAATCTCTACATGTATCTATGCAATACCGCCTGAAGAAATACATTAGGCTTAATGTATGTTTACAGAGCCAAATACCCTTCAATGGGATTTGGTCTAATAACAAAAGTGTCATTACGAGCCTAATGATTGCCGAACAGGATGAAATAACGTAACTTTGTCATAACTATCCAAGCTCATATATGATAATCCTATAACATATGCTTAAAGTTATAGTGTAATTCAGTTATACAATGGTATAGGGATTAAAATCTAATCTACACTAAAATGCATCCTTATTAGTAGGCTGTGATTGCCTATTAGCCTCACTACAACAATTAAGCCCCTAATGTAACAGTCAAAAGTGTTACAATACCACTAAAAAGTGTTACAATATCACTAAAAAGTGTTACATTAGAGCAATTGTAACACTTTTTTACCATTACATTTGCTCATGTTGCATTAGATTCTATTGTAACACTTTATAGACCTTAATGTAACATTTATACTTCTAGAAAGTGTTACATTAGATCTAAAAAGTGTTACATTAGAGAAATATGTAACACTTTTACAAACTGTTACATCATTAATGTTACGTTAGGTCTGAAAATGTAGTAGTGCGGCCTATTTATTAGCTCTTAATCAATTCTAACTAATAGCTTAGGTACATGTTTAGATTTAAACTGTAGAATTACACTATTTAGTGTAGATTTTTTCATAAATAATCTCATACTCGATAGTATCATATAGTAATGTTACAGTAACTATAAGGAGTAATTATGAGTACACAAGATTTGAACGTATGATCTCATTTTAAGGGAATAATAATAGTGGTTATATTAATATATTATTTTAGAAATGTATCAACGAGTGATATATTTCTATATTTAGAAATATAGAAATTGATATCCATACATATATTGAGTAGTCCTACATACAAAATATGTATCATGTAGTAATACCGTATATATTAACATCTATTAAGAGAACAAGATATAAAGATTTACTGTATAGTATATCCCTCATCATTTAGGTTACAACCTTAAATGATGAGGGAGTTCGGTATTTAAGCGCATGACAAACCCCACTTCAAAGATTTAGGTATACGCGTTTCATGATGGATTGTATAAAATATGTATAGCAACGGTAAATATCATATAAGCTTAAAATCTTGAAGTGCATGTGCGAAATGTCATGAGATAGACGTAAGACTTTTAACACCGCATAAATTACGTGGAAATAGTTATGAAAATTTCCATCGAGTATTATACATCGAAATGTCATCGAGTATTTTAAATTGTTAATATGAGTACGTGCCAATTTATTAAGTGATTCATAATGAAACGTGTATACCTAAATCTTTAATTGTGTTAAGACAATTAACACACATCTCTAAAGGATGTTAACCTTTAGAGATGTGAGCTATTAACAAATCTATGTTATATATATGCGGTATTCAAACGTTCAAATTGGTGTGTGAAATAGCATAAACGTTCAAAGGACATATACCTAATAACGTTATAATTAGGTATATAAAACATACCTAGTAATTATATATAATTCACTCATTTGATACAAAACAAATTAGTAGCATACGGATAATTCAATATCTCAGTATACATTAAACTAGTTACATACAGAGTGCTATCTAAAAAAGAAAAAACAGGGTAACTTCATTAAATTACATAAGGCCTAGCTAGGAGATTGATAATCTTCAATTTTTATACCTGCAAAAAGAACAAAAAACACCAATAATTAGACTTGTAGGTTAAACATGCCGAAAAAAATTATTTGTAGCTATATATAAACGCAAGTGTGAGAAATATAACTGATAATGAAATAAAACCATATAATAAGACAATATAATGCTAACACCATTAAAATCATCATATTATTACGTAGTATTATGTATTATTTGGTCAACATTAAACTTCCATCATAATAATAATAAAATGTTGGTTTTGACAGGCAGCATTAGGGTCTTGGTGAATGAGTAGAATAGTAGAATACCATTCCATAAGTGATAAGTTAAGCAAGAGCAGTTTCTCAGTTAGGTTTGCCACTGCCCCTTCCTCTTCATTCTCCTCTTCTTCCTAATTGGATCCCCCACAGACCTGTCCTCAGTGATTCAAAAACAAACAAACATTATTGAATTAAAAAACTAAGCAACTCCAGGATGCAACTTCATAATACATTGTAGAGCAAACGGTTAATCTACTACCTGATATCAATACACATAATGCATACATCCACAAATACATAAAAACACTAATCAAATTGAGATTTTTTGTTAGAAAGAATGAGTACTCACATATAACTCTGAACATAGAAACCGGTTTCAACAGAACATTGTGAGAGAGTGGCAGAAAACTTGTCCCCTTCGGATTAGAGTGTGACGTTTGCGTACGCAATATACTGGAATCCACCAAGCCATTCACCTTGCTCACCATCCAAGAACATATGTACGGTCGTGCTCCCATCATACTCAGCCATTCACACAAATTTCAACATTGGTTCCAATATTAGGGTGAAATATTTTATTCAAAAAATAAATAACGTAATGAGAGAAACATGGAAGACAAATAGTACTACATATAAAGATCAAAACAAATGTAAACATTTCAAAATCACATTATAATGTCTGGAGACCTGCTTCTTTTTGTTCATGACATGAAAACGGAATAACTCGTCCTTTACTAAAATTTACAATGAAAAAACTTACACTCCATCAAAATAAAATAATAAGCACTGATAATGCAAACCCAAGATAAAGAAACTCATTAAATGAGGAATTGGCTGAATGGTCATAAAGTGAGAAGATTTGCATTAAAGAAAACTCAAATATACAGAGCATTTGTTAGTTGATTTTTCTCAATTGAATAGCAAGTTTCTGAGTCAGGTCCAGCCTATTGGGCATCGACCCACTGCCATCTCTCAATATCGTATATGCACGACTAATCCAGGAAGAGGAGGTGCGGATTATTACTGGTGGTCACGTGGATGGAATAAATCCCATGAGTTTCGCTGTCCGTGGAAACGCTTCTCATGGTCGAGGTTCAGGGGGGGTAACACGACCACCAGGCAGTTTCATGACTTGTACTTTTTGTTCAAAGCCAGGACATACTGAAGACCGATGCTTTGTTAAGCATGGTTATCCAGAAGGATGGATGGAACGCCGTCGTAATACACACAAGACACGTGGGTCCTCTGGCAGCAACACACTAATACGATTACAATCAAATGCAAACTAACAATTACAAACTTGCATAATACTAGTAAATAAATATTACAAATGATAATAAAAATGTACACTTAGGCACTAATAACTAGTGCCTATCACTTTCCCTCATATCGGCGATCTCGAAATTTTCTATCTCGTTGGAAAGATCTTATCGAGCTATAAAACTTATCTTCAGGCGCCGGTTTCGAAATATCAAGGGATGGAGAAATGGATGACTGTTTCATCATTTTGACAAATACCATTTGTGAACTGATCATATCTTATATGTGATCAGAATATGTATTAAGTTTACTGTAATAAAATATAAAACCCTTGATATTACCAATCCGTTTGCATATACACTCAGAGTATGTTCAAATGGTTATCTTTAATTATAATAACCGTGGTCTTAAGATATAACAACTTAAGTGCTCTTAGTTATACATAATTATTTGACAAATATTACACCAAGGGTTTATCTTCATACTTTTGGAGATGTGAAGACACTCGTTTTAAAACATGTCTTCCAGATAAATTTAGGCAACAGCCTAAATTAAAAAATAAGATATCTTAACGGTGGTATCGTTTTAAAAGATTGTGACAATATATCTGTTTATATCATACTCACTAAGTGTGTATATAAAAATACAATCTTCACCATATTAGGACTGTTTATTCTCAACAATCCTGAAATATAGGCAATCACTTTTATAGACAGGTTTGTCCTGAAGACCTATTTAGGATATATCATCACAGGCTTCCAAACGAAAATATACCTCAAAATACTAAGTAATATATCACATGTCAGAGATATACAAGCGCATTGGACCACACATACCGCTACAGACAAATTGAAAAATCATATTTAACATTTTTCTTTCAATTACAATGCATTAAGCAATCTCTATTATATTGCAACGCTATCATTTAAATAGAGCACTTTTAAGAATTTATGGCCTATCTTTAGACCACATAAACTGATTTCCACATAATGTTTACTTTCGAAAATTTCATTACTTTTAACGTTTTCACACCAGCTTTAGTGAAAGGGTGGGTCCTACCCCCCTACGGCGGTCTTTATAAAGGTACAACCCGTGCACTATTCTGTTAAAACAGTTAGTATATAGGTTAATCCCTATAAATTTAGTAGAGCACTAAATTATGGGGTTTTTTCAAAAATATTACCAAAATAAAACTAATTTACAAAAATGTGACTAATAGTTACTGCAATGTAGGATCATAGTAACTATGGTTCAAAAATTATATATAAGTTACCATGATTTCATTGCTACTCTAGTCACTAATCACATTTTTGTAAATACTCTTCATTTTAGTCATAAATATCTAATTATTTCCTAAATTATCTAGACTATTCCCCAACGGCGTATAAAACTTGATATTCTATTTAGATGCTCTATTTAGCGTAGATATATTACAAATTATCAAAGTGCTCTATGATAATTTAGTGCTCTACTTAGGCACTTTTACGTCCTATTTAGGTTGAAAACGCTAAATCATTAAAGGGATGATTGTGATATGAAACGTCTTCCAAGCTAAGCTAGTACGTTTCAAAACTGGCTGGGGTATCCAATAAAAGCTCAAAACTGGCTGGGGTATCCATAAAGCTTTTATTCCAATCATTGCCTATAATAAATCTAAAACCGTATTGTCGTATAGAGCAATACCGTTTGGAGTTTTATGACCTTTATAATTTACAATCCCCTACATATAAAAGGCAATATTTCTGCTTTTGTTCCAACTTCAATAACAATGCATTAAGTAAACGGTAAAGATTAACCATAAATTCACAAATATTTATGGTTAATAAATATTTCTCGTTAGCTCAAAAAAAGTAGAAACCTATTATATGAAATTGTTTAACCTTAGTATTATCCGTAAGGTAATGAGTGCCTTTCACCAATGCGATAATATTTAACGTTTTGTTTTGTGTACACATGCGTCCCAAAGGTGATCTCAAGGTGGTTGTTCAAGATGGTTTACAATGTGCACTTTAGATTAATCCAATTGTAAGTTGACAATTGGATTATCAGTCCCGAGTATTGAAGAATTATATTAATAGGTACTTCCTCCGTTCTCAAATAAATGCAACAGTTAACATTTCACATTTGCCGAGGCACAATTTTGACCATTAATATATATAATTCCCGATTAGTAAAAACCGTTTAAAAAATAGATTCTGAAAATTTATAATGAGAAAAATTTAACAATATTTTTTTCAAAAATATATATTATTACATTAATAAATGAAATGTAGTCAAAGTAGAACATGTGAATAGTGCAAAAAGTCCAACGTTGCATTTAAAAGAGAACGGAGGTAGTATATAATATCGAAGTACTTGTGTAAATCCGAATATGGGAACAAACTTATAATTTTTAGCATAAATAATCTGTTGAGCAGATTATTTGTGCATGAAGTTCCCTTTAGTTCCTGATAAATGATCGGGTTTATGATTAGATATCATTTAGCAAGATAAGCTTACTAAATAGTTTAAATTCGGATACTTAGTCCATTAAAACGATTAAACGGTAGACATTAAGGCATAACCATCTTGTTTCATTCCTAAAATAATTGGTGTAAAACGGTACTTAAGAAACGGTGTAAAACATCATTTTTGGCAGTTATATTAGTGTAACTTATCAGTCTAAGATATAGTAACCCGATCAATAACATAAGAATCTCTAATGATTAACGAGCTCCATTCTAATACGCTTTAAAGCTATTAAAGCTTTACAAATATTTCCGATTGAAGATAAGTATTTAGACGAGGAAATTACCAAAATGCGGGATTTTTGGGTCTCATATGCCAAAATATGGAAAAGTTAATTAGGGTATGAAAGAAATATACTCAGGGGAAGCCATTTTTTTGGTTTGTTCGTAAATAAGGCACGTAACATGCAAGAAATATAAGGTAATGGGTCCCACCCAAAATAAAATCTCTTGTTTTCTTTGAACTACTATAATTTTTTTATTTGTACTCTGATTGTTACAAAACATATACCAAAATTTATAACTTTTTATTATCTTTCATATGACACCAATATTGAATATATAAAAATCAAAAAAAAATTAAGACTTTAAAAATTATCTTCTTTTTAAAGCGTTATATCTTTTGTGATTGTATTCTGATTATTACAAAAACTATACCAAATTCATAATTTATTTTTATCTTTCATACGAAATCAATGTTTCATATATAAAAATAAACAAATTATTCTATTAATTTGTGCAGTTTAATATGGCCACACCGAGGTTTTGGAACACTGGCGGAGGTGACATGCCAGGGCCGAGCAAGCAATATCTATTTATTAATAAATTAAATTAAAAACTACATTTGTTTTGTTCACTTCCATTAAACAAATGAAATTTGTACTTCATTTTTTGAATTTAATTACACTACAAGAAATTTGAGTTTTTGCGACCAAGAATTTGCGACTGACCTTGAATTTGGTCGCAATACATTACCGATAACGACCACATTTTATACGGTCGCTTATGTATTAGTTTTTCCGGGACCATTAAAATATCTCGTCGCTATTTGCATAACATCCCGTCGCTAAATAAATTTCTTTTGGCGGGTGGCGTGATTCATGAACCCAAAAAATAGGGCCCGGTTTTTTAGTGTTACTTTTGCTTTTTTTCCTTTAATTAAAAATTGGAAGAAACCTTGGAACCCTGGACGGCTGGACCGCTGGAGAGAAACCCTTCCACAGACGATTGCTCTCTGGAGAAACCTTCTCAGAGACGCAGACTCACCATCGATAGCTCTAGAGAAAACTCCTTCGCAGAGACGCATGCCGCGACGAAGAATCCAAATCCAGGTAAACAATTTTCCTATCATTATTTAGCTGTTATTAAGAATAGAAAAACCCTTGGACTCCATGGCAGTACTCCTCCTAGCGCTTTAGCCCTACCCACATTCCTGATCAACTTTTCCGCATAAATCCTTCTCATATAATCTTGTCACATCTCACGCTTGATAGAACAAGCTGCCTCGACAGAGTTACTCTGCGAATCGATCAACTCAATCCCCCGATCTGTAGTCTCCTCCTCGCGCCCAAATCTATAGTCTTCTCATCACAAAGACATCTCGCAAGCGACACGCTACTACCACGGTAATCTTCTCCGGCAGAATCTCTCGCTCCTCTAACTCCATGTGTATGTTTCTTCTAAACTTTTTATCAACATCCAAATTTGTTTCGATTTCTTGCAAAATCAAGTATGCTTTCATTTTTTTCCTCACTAATTTTACTTTCTATGAAGTATCTTTTAGTATTGGATTTTTATTTTAACAGTCCAAATGAGGTAAATTTTATTGAATCTACACCGAATTTACCTTATGTATATTGATTAGAGAGCACGTGGGTTTTGAATTACGGTTGATTTGTGTAGATTTGCTTACAATGTAGTCTCCAATTATTTGTTGGAGAGTATTGTGTGTCTCTATTTGTATATATGTATTTGTAACATTAATGCTTTTGTGTTTCTTAAACTTGAATAATAATAATAATAGTTGCCTGCAATAGAAAAATGAAGAACTAGAGGATGATTAGAAGTAAATTAGACAATCTTTGGAGCTTGTGTGATAGAAAGTCAAATTTGGCTAAAAGGGGTTTGCTGAAATCATGTTTCAAATTTTCAAATGAGTTGAAAATATAAAATAGAACCAATACCTAAAACCCATTGGCATTGTTTGACTTTTGAGTTGGGGATGGTTGATATAAAAATCTCTTACTCACACTGGATTGATAAGTTTCAGGATGAGTGCTGAAAGGATGCAGATGAAAACTTTCATTGAATTTATATTCTCATTCAGAACATTGGGTTGATAAAGCTAATTGTTGACAATTTTAATGCATCGTTTTTTTACTGATTAACAATCTATTTTAGAAGGTGTTGGTGTGGTTTTTTATTTTTGTGGTAACGTAGAGTCTGTCCAGATGTTCTAGGGCTGCCAAGTTAGTAATTCAAGTGACTTAAACTAGTACATTAATATACACTGCAAAATTAGTAAGTTAGGGGTAAGTACAATGTATAATGTAAAACTAGTACATTAATATACATTGAAAAAGAGTACAAAGTAGGTTAGAATAAAAGCAATTTAATGATCTCTTAAAGTATGTTTATCGAGATGGATTAAAATTCTGGTCGAGGAGTATTATTTTGTCATCCAAAGTAGCTTATCATTAAGTTTACTTTTTGTAGTGAAAATATGTATTTAGGATTCTGAAACTTGTAGTTTATACTTTTCAATGTCTTGGTATTGTGGTTAAAAGTTACTGACATGTAAATACACCTAATGTTCATACTTTATATGTTTTAATTTACTTTGATGAACAAAGTATACACTTTTTTTTATCAATGCAGTCACTATTGGTCACTCATTTTGGCACTTGGCATTGAAAGGCTTCTGGTAACCTCATCCTCTTTATATTTTCCCTTCTTTTTGCTTATTTTAATTTACAAAAGCATCATGTAGAGATAGACATTGTAAGGCCTCAATTGCAGACAATTCTGTCATCTGCTGTAGAATTTGGTATGTCCGGTGTGCCACAAATTAGTCACCAGTCCCCCAAAACAGGTACACATATGTTTTTGTATTTGTTTCATTTATGCTTCGATTGGTTGATTTTTTTTATTACATTTGAGTTGAAATCTAGTTAAAGATAATGCACATATGTGTGAATTGAGCTTAACTTATCTATGTGCTCTTGATTTGGAAGTTAACAGAGCCTTGAATAAAGAAAAATTTGGAAGAGTTTGAAAGTGGGGGCTAATAAGGGAGGTATCCCTGTCTATATACTATATTTAGTATCCTCTTACAACATATTGAACAATAAAATAAAGTGGAGAGGCCTTACAGTCTTTCAATAATATGAAACAGTTCTTTACTCATACTTTTTAAACAACGTAGTTTGTAGTTAGTTTCAATATATATATATGCTACTTGCAAAGCAGAATTCTTTTGTGGGACGAATGGTTTTTATATAATAATATGTATTAATTTCCAATATATTTTTAGTGTTATGTAATTGATGTATAAGATTCTAAATTTTGCATTTTCTTTCTTTGAAAATGTAAGGAATGATGCGTAAAGGTTAGAGGTGAATGATGATAATAGTGATGATATTTGCAGAAATCTTGCACATAGTGTCTTCATAGATTGTTGGATTCAATAGGTATGAAGGTTATAAGGCTCTTGGCTTTTTCAATAACTGAGAAATGATGAGTGGTATAGGAGTATGTGTGAATGATATTATTTGTAATAACTGTCCAGTGTATGTATGTGTATTGTGTATGTATGATCTGAGTTTATAATATTTTGATTTGTTAGGCTACCTCTATCTATAAAACTCTGTCCTTCACTACTGAAGTATTTGAAGTTTTAGATGATATTTTGTAGATGTGGCTGCTACTTCGTGTGAAACTCGCACGAAAATATTGGATCATGTCAAGGAACCGGAAGCAATTCAGAAACATGTGAGTACACGGTTTTAATGTCTTGTTTTTCTTGTTAGTTACCTCTTAGGATGTTTTTACTTGGACTGTAATTTGCTGGTCTGGTCTGGTCTGATCTGGTCTGGTTTCTTTGTATTTTTATAACTATCCAAGTCTGGTCTGGTCTGGTCTAGTCTGAACTGGTCTGGTCTGAACTGAACTGGTCTGGTCTGGGACAAATTACAGTCCAAGTAAAAACATCCTTAGCTATTTTATTTAACACATAATAAATTCATTTAGGAGGAAATACATGAAGGTAGTTCAATCAGATCCAGTATTACCACATGTTGATGTAATTAAGAAGTATTTTAGACAATAATAATGTAGTGATGTTGGTTTTGCAGGTAGGATGAGTTGCAAATATTTAAAGGGATCGTCTTATGAAAAGCGGGATGCCAAGTTGTATATATGTGGCGGAAGAAGAAAATCAATACTTGATAAGTCATCTAAATGCATTAGAAGATGATGTCCAAAAGATTAAAGGGATGCTTCAAAGTCAATGATACAAAGATCAAGTCTCAGAATCTAGACTTATGTTTCAACTTGAAATACTGGCCTATACCTTTTTAGATATATTTTGTAGCTTAGCAATTTATATGATGCATGACAGTTAAATTAAATAGTTTTAATGTTTACTTTGTTTTGAACCGGAAGTGAATGTTTGTAATTACATAATTCTATGTTTGGATAATCAATTTTGCAGATGTCATTAGTACATTATTGTGTTAGTATTATGTTATTTATGTTAGTCACGTATCATTCTACCTGGAAGAAAAAATAATTGCAAATTCTTCAATGAATTGGTGTCAATTTTCACTAATTTATAAATTTATAAATATTGATATATTTATAATGTTACTTTAGCGAAGGGATAATGGTTGCAACTAGTCATAAAATGTGGTCCTTAATAATATCATTAGCGACCACATTATGTGTGGTCTCAAATTGTTTTAGCGACCAACTTCTTTTTTTGGTCGCAAAAGACCTTTTGCGGCCAAGCCAATAGCGACGGACACACGACCACATTTTGTGGTCGCAAATAACCATTAGCGACTGTTTATTGTGTTTTTGTGACCATTTTTCCCTTCGCTAATACCCCTTTTTCTTGTAGTGTTAGCAATACGAATGAATTAAAAAATATACTCCCTTCATAACTTAAAAACCTTCTCATTTCAAGAGTAGGTGGATTAAGAATAATGAAAGATGATATGAATTATTGAGGGTATGATGGGAAGATAATGGAATAATGTGATGGAATGTAGGAGAAATCCAAAAAAAGTAGTTGTAATAGTGTATTATTTTTAGAATTATTGAGGGTATGGTGGGAAGATTTAGAAATGAGAAGATTTTTTTCTTACGGACGAAAAAGGAAAGTAGGGAGATTTTTTTGTTACAGAGGTAGTATAAAGTAATCAATGTTTTGTTATTCAAAAAATCAAAATGTATATTTTTCATTTTAAAAATTGCACGATACGTATTACTTCAATTTTAAAAAAACTAACTTTATATAATAAAAAAAACCATCCAAACGACATGCCAATTCGGAATTTTTCAATTTAAAGCACTTCATCATTTAAAGCAATTCGGATGGAAAAATAAAATAAATAAACCCCTAGTCGGAAGAGCCAAATCCGACACTAAGCACACCCTATTTTTCAAAACCGTATCTCTGGTCGGAAGAGCCAATTCCGACCTTTGCTTTTTTTGAAAACCCTAAATTTTTCCCGTAATTTGGCAACGGATTTTCCCCGTAATTTGGCAACGGATGTTAAGAATTCCCGTATTTTGGTAAAACACCCTATTTAGACGCGGATGTTAAGAATTCCCGTATTTTGGTAAAACACCCTATTTAGACGGACTAATATTAGTACGATCGATAAAACGTGATATTCCTATACTATTCTCACTGCTAGAAATAATACTGACTATTAGGAATTGCCAATATGATATTACAGAGGATTAGATCTATCCTCTGTAATACCATAAAAGGGAGTGAGTATAATGATTTAGGGTTGTATGTTAAAACCGATCACAGCGTAAATACTGTTGAACGGGCAATATCGATGGTGTTAAATAATAGTTTATGGGAATTACGCTCATATGGATAGATCTACTCTACGATTAAAGTGTGACAAACATAATGGCTATCTAATGGGGGAGTCGAATAATTTTCCCGGCAAGAGCCCATCGTGTAAGATTGTTCCAAAGGAAAATAAACTATAATGGACATCATAAATGCGTAATTACCCACGATGATATAAATATAGTTTAGGCATATATGTGTAATCTTTAACGTACGTATTCTCGATAATATGTTATGAGACACCATATTTACCCTAATCAAATTTGTCAATATAACACGTTGATGAACGGCACTCAATACGTAAGGCTTTATCTCTTAAATCGCCTAAATTTTACTATATGATTGTCGGACGATCATCCCTTATACATTTAGTAAAAAGTTCCTATCGCCCGAAGATAAATTAAGTTTAACCACTTTGAGTTCACATTATGATATATCAAAAACGTATTTTTGAGCACGGTTTCTATCTCTATCAAGCATGGTCATAACGAACTATCTTATCCCATTGAAGAACACCATATTTTGTCCATTGAATCAATAGTCATTCATAGTCTGTAATAGCATACAGCATCTTAAAACGGCGCCTGAAGATAAGTTTGTATGAAATAGCAATGCTTTCCACGTTTAGAGTGAGCTTGTTAATACACTCAACAAGTAACATGATTACCTTTTACTTCAAAGTATTTAAACGTAAATACTTTGATGTAAAATATCTATATTAGGAAATCTAAGATATCCTATGATATATACCCAAACGTTATAACTTATATCAATTTCAAAGTGATCTTTACCAACATCCTTGACTAT
The DNA here is from genome assembly GCA_945859915.1 of Cuscuta epithymum. NCBI lineage: Eukaryota > Viridiplantae > Streptophyta > Magnoliopsida > Solanales > Convolvulaceae > Cuscuta > Cuscuta epithymum. The sequence goes on along the minus strand of CAMAPF010001062.1, from coordinate 1,152,942 downwards.
TTCTCCACTAATATCATATCTATACATTTCGATATGATGTATAGATATATGTTAAAGTACTTAGTATGATTGTTCATATACTTTTAAATCAGTATATTAAGGGAAAGTTCCCGAAATAGGACTAAAACAGTTTGAAAATTCCAAAATAGGACTGCCATGTTTTTATTCCCAAAATAGGAGTAATTACTGTCAAGTTTGGAAAATACTGCCATGTTTGAAATCTGGTACTGCCAAAACATGACAGTAATTAGTCCTATTTTTGGAATAAAAACATGACAGTCCTATTTTAGAATTTTCAAACCTTTTTAGTCCTATTTCGGGTAATATCTCGTATATTAATTTAGGTCATTAAATTGTCTTATAACATTAGGTTATCACTGCTCATACCGTATTGAGCAGTGATCTGTTCACACTAATATAAATTTGTATACAGTTATAAGAGACAGATCTTATAGCAATGATACCACGGTTTGAAATATGGACGAAATACTTCTGAACTCCCGGACTCTTTAAATACCGTTTTCTCTACCATCCCGAGCATTTAAATATCCACTTTTGAGTGTCATATCTGGATGATTTAAGCCATTTGTAAGTGTTCAAAAGTAATATAGGTGATTTCAGTAGAGCACTCATATTGTAATCCTTACCGTACCGTTTAGCAAATTACACAATATTTAATGTACAACTTATCTTCAGCCCAAGTTAAACATATTATATATAGTGTACGACACTATAACGGTACGGTTATAAAGGGAGCAATTCACTTTATTTTGACCAAGATATGATTATTTCAAATCCAAACGTATCTGAAATTACACAATCGTTATCTTAGCATAAGGATTACTAACTCATATTTTAGAGTATACATAATCTAAAGTGAATTGCAACATATCTTTATTAAAGATATTTAATGGAACAACTTGCTCTTACAATACAGGTTACTGAGGTTAGTATGTATTAATTAACATCATTTCAGATATATGATGGTTAAAACGTGTGGCTATTGTCTTCGAGATAAGGATATCAATCTGAAAATATTTTGCATTGTAGAGCTCGAGGATGATGGTATACCGTATTTGTGTTAATCTAATAATAGTGTTTAAGTGTACATAAGAGGGGAGCAAGATATGATCAGATTACAATTGTCGAACTTAGCGGGAAGTCCTCATATCTTGTGATAACTTAGGGTTCAAAATAGTCTTCCCATTTATTAACTGTTGGGTGTCGATTTCTTTCCGGCTCAGGTCTACAACCTCCCCAATAGGCTCACATACACCACCCTAGGCTAGACCATAACACAACACCATGTTTTATCTCCACCACTAAGGTGCCTCTCTCAACTTACACACAAAGGAAAGGAGAAGGGGTCTGCTCTGGATTTTCTCTCACGCAGGACAAGCTCACAAGGAAGAAGAGAGCTGCTAAATAATAGACTGGCCAACACTAAAGGACACTCACGGGTGAAACAAAGACAAAGGAGGAGGCAGCGGACAACTCATTTGGGGTCACTCCACATAAGTCAAAATGGCCATATAATTGGTTAGGAGAGATTCAAAAGAAGGTATCAAAGTGGGAGTAAACATGGGTGCAAGTCAATAATAAAATGGAAGGGAGGCCTTGGTAGGACCAATACCTCCAACATTCTCCACCTTATTGGTCCTAGGTGGTGTAGAGTAGCAATACAAAGTTGTGAGACTCATCATCGCCGGATTATTACAAGTACATCATTGCGATCATACAAGTAATAGATGAGAACCAAAGTTCCCTTTCGGACCAAGCTTACCATGCAAATCCACTTCACGATGGACTGAACTCTACCAATCGGTCCTCGAGTTCAGAACCAAAACCATCACAAAACTATTAACAAGCACAACATATGTTAATAGACCACGCAAGCAAGCATCCGAGAGAAGTTGGGGATTCCAACTAATCCAACAACCACACATAACAAGCACAAAGAAAATAAAAGAAACAATATTATTTCTATAACTAGCACAGGTAGAGCTCACATAATCACTTGGTATCACATTTTCAAAACACAAAGAAAATAGCATACCAAATATCACAAAGATTTTAATTAAAAGAGAATTAAGCACATTTAAAGCAAACTCAGAGGAAATATAGTCAAACACATTGCACATATAACTTCTCACATGCTTCCTAATGTCTCTATCTCTAATAACATGGCAATCACGCAACTCAAGCATATTGCACACAACATTCACATCATGCTCCACCTTAATAGAAATATTATTTTCTCTATTTTCACCATGAAAAACATTTTCATCCACAAATTTGAGTTTGGTTTCAACAAGTAAATCGGAATGAACTTCAACAGGCAAATGCTCCACCTCATTTGGAGCAACATCAGGAGAAACAAGCAGGCAAGGAAATTCATTTTCAACAAAAATGACATTTCTACTCATCAACACATTGAAGCAAGTTTCACTCCTACACCAAAGCCTATAACCTTTCATGCAATCATGATATCCTAAGAAAACATATTCCTTAGTCCTAGGTTCAGATTTAACATTCAGACGATTCACATAAGCAGCACAACCAAACACTCTCAAATTTGGCAAGTCAAGTGGTTTGCCCATGAACACAGATTCAGGGCATTTCCCTCCTAAGGGAACAGACGGGGACAGATTAACCAAATCAACAGCATAACAAATAGCTTCCCCCCAGAACTTATTAGAGAGCCCAGATGAAGCTAACATAGCCCTCACCCTCTCTAATAAAGTTCTAACCATCCTCTCAGCAACCCCATCCGGTTGGGGTGTGGAGGGAACAGATTTATGCATAGAAATACCCCAAGTATCACATAAATCACCAAGCTGATCATCATAGAAATCAAAACTGACAGTGGTCCTTAAAAAATTTATTTTCTTACCGGTTTGTTTTTCAACAAGGGTTTTCCAGTTTTTAAACTTATCAAAAACTTCAGATTTATTTTCAATCAACAAAACCCACACTTTCTTTGAAAAATCATCAATCAACGTCAGAAAATAATTTTTCCCACCATGAGTGGAAACACTATAAGGACCCCACAAGTCAGCATGAATACAATCAAGCACATTAGTACACTTAGGCAGATCAGGAAAACCAACTCTAGATTGTTTTCCTAGCACACAGGGTTGCACACAATTCACAGAATCAAGTAGGGGTTCAGCATGACAAACATACAAGTTGTTTTTCATCTCAGCTTTGAAAACAACTAAGCAACCCTTCACAACTTTCATGATTCCCTTTCCCCATTTTCCCTTCAAACCCTCATTTTCAAGAGAAGCACAAGATAGCAAATTACAGCACAGCGCAGGAACATGCCTAACATTCTTCAAAGTAAGCACATAACCAGAAGAAAACCTAAGGCATACATCTCCTATTCCTAGCACATTGCATTTCTTCTCATTTGCTAAAGACACAAAGCCATGCTCAATCTCTCTATAGTTTGAAAAAACATTTTTCAAAGGGGACATATGAAAAGTACAACCAGAATCTACCACCCAATCTGATTTACCCAAAGAATCAGATATCACAGAACTCAAATAGTCATAATCACATAGATTTTTCATCATAAAAACATCACCTAAATCATCTTCAAACGTAGTCAAATTAGCATGCTCACTATGCTCATTTTCCCTAGATTTAGGACAGTCTCTTATGAAATGACCAGATTCGTGACAATAATAGCAACGCCTCGAATTAGACCTAGACTTAGATCTATGTCGTCTACTATTATTTTCTCTACCCCTCACATGCATAACTTCCTCGGATTTTCTACCCTCACCCATCTGTTTTAAATCTAATTCCTTACTCTTAAGACCATTAACCACAATGTCAAGAGTCACATTATCTCTACCATACTTAATAGCAGATTTCACATCACCAAAGGAATCAGGAATAGCATTTAAAAGAGCAATAGGGGAATAATCATCTATATGCTTATCACCACACAACTTAATATCCGAAATAAGTTTGGTAAAAACATCTAGATTTTCTTCAATATCTATAGACATATCTAGTCTAAATTTGAAGAATTTCTCAAGTAAAAATATCCGGTTAGGCAAAGAGGTCTCAGTATACAGTTCATTCAATTTATCCCACAAAATTTTAGCACTCTCTAAAATTCCAACTTTTCTAATCACAGAGTCAGATAAGTTCAAATAAATCACAGAACATGCATTTTCATTCATTTCAGCCCTTTTCTCTTCTGTGTCAGAAATTAAATAGGTTTCGCCAACTGCTTTAAAACATTTTTGTTGTATTAAAATACATTTAATTTTTTGCTTCCAAATGCTAAAATCAGATTTTCCATTAAATGGAGCCATACCATACTGATTATAAGCAGACATTTTCACATAGAAAAACAAGCAACAAAATAAAATGTAAATTTCGCTGAAAAACAATTTAAATATTTATAAGGCTACAACTATACGGAGCAACTAGCACGAATACGTGGGGAGTATTAATGAGCACCAAACTCAAGTTCAAACCCCTTGTTCTTCCGTATAAGCACAAATAAATAATAAATTTTCAGCACAAACACAATACAACAATTCAATCAATTTAAAAACAGTAATAAACCTAAAACATAATTTCTACACAATAAAAGATTAAAAAATCACTACAAAAGCGATAAAAGGGATAAAAGTCAAAATACCGGAGCGAAACCCTAGGAGAGGCGTTTCGACCTTACCCACCCAATTTTAAAAATTGGGATTTTTTTTAGGAAGGTTTGACTGGAGTGGACTGCCTGTTGACTATCCGTTGACCATGTTTGACTGAGCAGTTGACCGAAACTCCTCTGCTCCAAGTCCAGGCCAAGTTGAGCAGACAACTCCTTCCTTCCCTTGTTATTTTCCAACCTTTCTACGCAACAAATGAGCAGCCCAACAAATGAGCAGCCCAAAGTCCACTAACTCCACGTGTGAATGCCTCCTTTTCAAACCCTCCGCTCCAGCTTCTGCGCAATTACAGTCCTTAGCTCGCAGACGACGGTCTTCAAATCCAAAATCCAGGCCTCGATCTTTTCCGGATACGAAATCTAGGTGGACGGAGGCTCCAACGACGAAGGAGCTCAACAACCTAGCTACACTCGGATTTCTATGAGCTCTCTGCGATGGCAACCAGTTGCGACGGAGGACGGCGGCTCCGGCGGCGACCTTCACCCACGAGCTCCGAATTCAACAAATGACGGACGGACGGATTTGGTTGGCTAAAGCACCAGCGAGGCTTCTCAGTGGCGAGCGGACCTCCAGCCACGAGTAACAGTCCTCTAGACCTCGAAACGGCGGCGGCCGGCGTACGGCGGAGCACGGCGGCGGACGGCGGCGGAGACTTTCCAGGTGGCGGAAACCGGCAAAATCTATGGCAACGACAACACAAGCTCTGATACCACTGTTGGGTGTCGATTTCTTTCCGGCTCAGGTCTACAACCTCCCCAATAGGCTCACATACACCACCCTAGGCTAGACCATAACACAACACCATGTTTTATCTCCACCACTAAGGTGCCTCTCTCAACTTACACACAAAGGAAAGGAGAAGGGGTCTGCTCTCTGGATTTTCTCTCACGCAGGACAAGCTCACAAGGAAGAAGAGAGCTGCTAAATAATAGACTGGCCAACACTAAAGGACACTCACGGGTGAAACAAAGACAAAGGAGGAGGCAGCGGACAACTCATTTGGGGTCACTCCACATAAGTCAAAATGGCCATATAATTGGTTAGGAGAGATTCAAAAGAAGGTATCAAAGTGGGAGTAAACATGGGTGCAAGTCAATAATAAAATGGAAGGGAGGCCTTGGTAGGACCAATACCTCCAACATTAACTATGTAAAAATTGTGTTCCCTACAGTCATAAGGGCTTTTAACCATAACACGTCCGGCTCTACAATACAAATATCTTAAGAATTATTAAGATATGCCTCAGTCCTTAACATGTGAATTTGTCCCCATACTACCATAACCACACGTTAAGATAATGTGTCTAAATCTCATAAATCGCAACTAATGATCAGTTTGAATACTCCACACAATGCTAATCTCTGAATGAGGCCCAACAAATACCTTCATACAATATCAAGGTATTTGGTCTATGCTTTAAAAACGGATGATCATTGTAAACTTATCGAGCTCTATAGGCATGTATCGAGCTCTGTTTTTAGAGCTTCACTGTAATTGTAAAACATAACGGCTGAGTTCTAAGTTGTTTAAATAATTGATCTAGTTTTCACAAATAGAAGAACTTTTAGGTGGAACAAACAAACCTTTCCAACAAGAGAACTCTGATGTGTTCTAAACGAGAAATATGGACTAAGATTACGTTGTGTTCACTCGTCACATATTTGGATATATTGAGTTATATGTAAAACATAATTATAGGGGTATTTGTATAATTATGCGTTATGAAATAGGAAAGATATTCTATTTGATTTAATTATAAAGTGATTAAATAACGCCTGAATCATATTTCTTTGAATACCACAGTGGATAACAAAATAATCGGAGAACATAACCGTTTGTTCAAGAGATATTTCCAATTGAATATCTCTTGAACCATGCTAACGCCCCTCAAAGTGGTTCCATTAGTATATACGATCGAACCACTTTGAGCGTCTTGGTGTCCCGGGAAGTGTCACGCTAAAAGCTTTCTTGCTCTACGAGATCTCTTTGTTACGCATTAAGTAAAAGGTTTTTTGTTTTTTAGCGTAAATACCGTTTAGCGAATCGCAACCAAAATAGTAGAGCAAGTATTTAAACCGACATATTATTTCCAAAATATTTAATAATATTTTGATGTGACACATCAAAATATTAATCCTTTGGCTTAAAATAGAACACTCGATAAGATCTTTCAAACGAGATAGAAAACGTCTTTAACGGAACAAAACAGAGCAAGATATGATCGGATCAAATTCTAAACGAGGTAACATAGTTGATCTCATATTGTTTTGTCCTAAGTAATAGAGCAAACCTTACGGGTGAACTATGGTTATATGCATGTGTTATATCTTAGAGAATTATTTGAAGACGTAAAACAGGCTAAGTATGAGTGTCTCCATATATACTTCAACTTAAATAGAGCACTTTTATCCTAAATTTATCCTAAATGGATATTATCTCATGGTTTAGGATGAGATAAGTTTAATGGGATATCAGGCTGGTAGGCAATCATCCCATATGATTTGAAACATTTTATAAGTCAAATATTCTAAGATAGTTGGACTTAGATGGTTCTAGCGTAAAAGTAATAACACTATGCAGGCTAAGATATATACCAGATTCCACCGAACTGATATTATCCGTGGATATTATCCGTCTAATCGGATCAAAGTATATTCATTAAATATCAATGAATATACTCGTTTTGTCCTAAACATACTTGATAAGATATGAACACGAGATTACAAATTTCGTTAGATGTATGTGGCAGAATAAGTATTGCAACTTACAAATGTGTGACGGGCACTTGTCGTGAGGTGTACTCAAAATAAATATCAATACAACAAATATACGTATTATATTGAAGTAAGGTTCGTATCCGCAGGGAAACGAATGCTTCTCTTTTTATAGAAATAAATAGTAACAAGGGGGTTTTAGTTTGATTTGGTTTAATAAATTAAACACAAAGATGAACGAATTATGTGGTTAATTAATGAGAAAAAGACTTGGCTTTGCTTTTATCCACTTAATGAAATATTCGTCGATCCCGGTTATATCTTTAACTATCTTCCTCTCGAATACTCAATCGAGGAGTATATCCAGTTCATCGAGGGTAGTTATTAATAATGAGATGCGTTCATTAATAAAACTTACTATCGAGTCAATATAGAACAAGCGTCGTATATTAACTTGATAGTAGCAATAAACTTAAGATGAAAACGATTGAGATTGATAACCTTAACACAAGCGGTTTATTGGTTTAATCAATATAACTAATTCCCCTTGGCTTATTAACCATGAGAAGCATGCATTAACAATCCAAGTTTATCACCATTGAAAGAACCGAATTAATAACAAGCGTATTAACCGATTGATTCTAGTAATAATTAATATATGAAACAAAACTAGCTGATACTTTAAGTATTGCTCAAGATATTAAGAGTTATTACCATTTTTGGTCCCTGACTATTATGTCAATGACAATTTTGGTACTTGACTTCTAATTTTTCCATTTTTAGTCCCTGACTATTGTGCTAGAGACACTTTCAGTCCTTGACTTCAAAGTTTTCCACATTTAATCCCTGAGTATTGTCAAATTGACACTTTTAGTCCTCCAATTGTGATTTTGACACAATAAGTGGAGGATTAAAAATGTCACTATTATGTTAGTTGAAGGACCAAAAGTGTCACTTTTATGAAAGTTGAAGGACTAAATATGGATATTTTCAAAGACGGGTACCTAGAGTGTCTCTAGCACAATAGTCAAGGACTAAAAATGGAAAAAATAAAAGTCGAGTGCCAAAAGTGTCAATGACATAATAGTCGGGGGACTAAAACTGGAAAAAACTCAGATATTAATATGGAATATGAAAAGGAAGTAATTAATTTTCAAGGAAGAAGATTAAAGAAAATAACTCACAACTTACAAATCATTAAGCTTCAAAGTAGCAAAACCAAGATGGAATAGTTTAGTTCCTCATTTGGAGACTAAACATGATAGAAAATATAAAGAAAACACTAATCTAAACTGAGCTTAAGTATATGGAAGAAGGGATATTTTTTAAGAAGGAAAAGTGTGCTATTTATATCTAAACTTTGGCCGGGTACCCGACCGGGTAGAGTATCTATCCGACCGGGTACCGATCCAAATCAAATATTTGCCACATTCTAGTGTTCTTCAGCACGTCGGGTTGTCCTCGGTCAAGTCTCACCCGACCGGGTGAGGTATAGGGCCTGACCGGGTCAAGTAGTTTCCTGAAGACCGATGCTTTGTTAAGCATGGTTATCCAGAAGGATGGATGGAACGCCGTCGTAATACACACAAGACACGTGGGTCCTCTGGCAGCAACACACCTGGAGGATCCACAACCAATTCTTGTCACTTGTCACCTGTCTCTTTGCACTGTGACAGTCAAGCGGCTCTACATATTGCCAACAATCCTGTGTTTCATGAACGCACCAAACACATTGAATTCGACTGTCACTTTGTCCGTGATGAGATTCTCCGCCACACAATTGCTCCTTGCTATGTTAGCACTTCCATGCAACTTGCTGACATTTTGACTAAAGCCCTCGGCCGCCGCCAATTTGAGCAGTTACTAGTCAAGTTGGGCATTCGTAATCTTCATGCTCCAACTTGAGGGGGTATTAGCATATAAATTGTATATTCTAGATCATTCTCCAAATCTTTAGATTACACTAGAAATATTCTCCAAATATTGTGTAACCGTAGCATAGCAAGAATATTTTTGTAGCTAATTTTTAGGATCTATTTTAGGAACATCTCATGTATAAATATTCAGCAATATACACGGAAGAAGCAGGTTGAATTTTCCCAAATCACATGCTTTACTTTAATATGTCACCTAAATTCTTTACTTGATCTGAAACATAAAAAACAGAGCAAAATATGATCAGATCAAATTCTAAACTAGTTCGGAGTGAAATCTCAAATATTTGTGAAAAGACAATTTTGAGTTCTAAAGCGACAAGTTTAAGTGCTCTATAACTGAGTACAGAGAGACGAAGATATAATATGTACAATATTATCGAGCTTAATAAGGGACTGATAAGTTCTACGCTATATACGTAAAATATATTTTTGTGAAAAACGCTATATTGTCTTTTACAGAGGTAAGGGCAATTACAGATCTAAGTGACTAAGTGCACCTTTATCAATGCTATTTAGTAATTACTTTAAGCTTGTGAATTCGTGTATACGGTATACCCTTCATTTACGACATAGATAGTCGTAATACCGAATGGACAATAGATTCCCTTTAAAACGTATTGGCTGAAAGCATATGTCGTAAAAGTGATCCGATCAAATGGATTGGAGTAATGATTTATATCCGATCACCATGGTAAAACAAAACACGAATTACCCTATCTTTTACTATTTCGGAACAATCTTTAGAGGGGTTGGATGAACAATACTATCAAAAGATTTTAATCCGAAACGTATTATAGAGATTAGGCTAAGTATACATGCCTTTCCAATAGATCGGCGTAAATATACCGGCAAAGGTTATACAGATTAGTGTGTATAATTTAGTAAAACATAAAACGTTTTACTAAAAGGCATATCTCTTTGGGATAATAAGCTAATTATTACTGGTGTATATTAGGAACACATACAAGATATACAAGTTTGTACTTTGTTCTAGCTTATAAACCATCTAAGACTGAAACATCCCTAGTATTCATGATTATTACTAAATATTTTACCGGTTTGTCGCAAAAATAAGTGTAAAACCTTTATCATTTGGCGTTTTATGATTTAATTTTGAACATTTTAGGATACTTGTTTACACGTATAGTTTTACGTGTAAGAGATATAATTCTCATATTTTAACCGACAAATGCAAATACTTTGTACGATTTAGGATAAGTATCCTAGACCGTAGAGTTTTAAAACATATGATCGGGAAAAGATTAAATTATATGCATTTGTCCCCAGGTTACAATACGTTTAAAATTCTCATTAGTTCCTATGAATATACCGTAAATGATTATTGGATTTAGTAAAACACACAGCCCTAATCCCTTTGTATATTTGGGATATATACAAATATATCCCAAATGTGGTTTTTGTCACATGTAAAATCTTCAGATGACCATAACTTAATTCCAACTTTAGGTAAAGTTGGAATTTATATCATATAAAAGCAGAGTCCAGATGTACATTTAAACCCAAGGCATTGTCCTAGTACACATATCCAATTACGTTTGTACCCTATTGGTCGGCAAATGAGAGGCCCAATCTATACGTGTAAACAAGTATCCTTTTGTGTCTTTAGTACACATAGCCAATCACGTTTGTACCCTATTGGTCAGCAAATGAGAGGCCCAATCTATATTAAGTATGGGATAAATATTATATGATCCGATTTTAAACGGGATCTCTAAACACTCGTAATCAGTTTAATGCATTGTACTTTAAAGAACATTTATCTTCAGCACTATCTATGTGCATTGTATCCAAAATAGTTTCCATCATAGCGTGAATTCTACATTAAAAAGTTGATAATTATTCAATAGTTCACTAATGCACATATCTTGTTATAACCGTGTACAAAGCTTTACGCACTAAACACAAATATTTCGGTTTAAAAAATCATAGATAGTGCTGAAGATACCACCGGCTCGTATTGTAACAAAGTAATTTAAGTGTTTATCCGCTATGATTAGTTATATTTCAAAAGACCTTAGGACACATAACAAGATATGAGTGTCACATATTCAAAGATAGTGCCTAATTGTCTATCAATCTTGATAGGCAATCATCATGGATAGCGTTGAAATATGAGTGTAAATATCTTCCTCTCAAGATATTTATATTATCATATCCTGCTATAATGTCACATCCAAATCTGTGCGGTGGTACTGATAAGTCCATTTTTGTACTTATTTTTCTTATCAAATTTAAGCGATTTTTGATTGAAAATAGAAAGAAAAGGCATGTTTTAGATATTTTGGTTCAAGTTTCATGAAATCAGGTGAAAACCACATTCATCGTATGTTTGTCGGAATTTCGGGTCGATTGAGCACAAAATGAGCCAATTTGAGCAACAAATGATATCATACCAAAAGAAGGAGACATTATTTCAAAGTGGTCCAGAAGACAATATTGAAGAGCACAAAATAAGGAACAAGCCGGACAAATAATCTCACAGGCGGCCGGGCAGGCGGCCAAAATGAAGGCCTTCGCGGCCGCCTACGGTATTTTTGGAAAGTCAAACTTCGACTTTGACCGGGTTCGGAAAAGACCGTAGGCCGCCGACACTGGACGGAAGGCGGCCGCCTACGGTGACCGCCTGCGGCAGAAGACGACGAAGCAACCGCCGGCCGGTGGGATTTGACGGCAGGCGGCCAGACAGGAACGGCAGGCGGCCGCCTGCTGGACCGCCTGCGGCGGCCGGGATCCGCCGGGATCCGCCGCGATCCGATTTAACCCTGAAAAGACGGCAGGCGGCCAAGGTGTGACGGGAGGCGGCCGCCCTCTGTGGCCGCCTACGGCTGACGGGACCGGCCCACGATGAATTGCCGGCGAGAAGACGGCAGGCGGCCAGATGCCGACGGAAGGCGGCCGCCTGCTTGGGCGCCTTCGGGGAAATTTCTGCTATAAATTGCCCGATTTTTCCTCAACTCAAACACACCTCTTCCAACCCTAAATCAGTTCAAAACACCTTCTTTCTTCCTCCATTTTCGAGCTCCAAAGGTCTTAGAGAGAGAAAAACTTCAAATCTTCATATCTTCTTCATTTTAGCTCCAAATTGTAAGTTCTTTATATGTATTTTCATCTTCTCAACGAGTAGAATCTGAATCTGCACTTTGTTTGTTCAATCTGTTCTTCGAAAATTTCCAGATTATTTTTCAAGTATTTCGCATTTACTTCCAAAAATTAAATAAAATAGTTATTGTTGATGAATTCATTCCAATTAATTATATAGTTGTTCACTAGCCTCAAGGTAGTTATTTATCTGAAGAAATTAATTTTTAACGAAGCATAAGTAATTTTTAATTAATTTTGGTAATTATTTGAGATTAGTTCATAATTTAGAATAAATACTAGAAAAATAGAAAAAAATGAGTTCGGCCCTAATTTCAGTTTGATTCATAGTAATATCACTCCCAGTAGCTAAAATAAAATTTATAACGAAGTTAGCATATTTTTAGTTGCTTTTTGCATTTTCTAGTTAAAATTGGGAAAATTATCAATTAGTTGTCAAAAATTGGATTTTAGGTTCAAAAATTGGTGAAAAATTCCAGAAAGTTATATTTTAGTTCCTACAAGTTTATTGTTCCAGAATATAATTTTTGTTTAATTTTTGCTATCATACATGTTTAATTCCTTGTTAATGTTGAATTTAATCATTATATTGTTAATTGCAAAAATGGTGATGAGTAGCTAAATTTGTTAGGGCATGAATTGAGAAAAGGAATATGGATTGACTTGTTGACCTAAAATTAGGGGTTAAAATTAATAAATTGGACTAGTTGTTTGAAATGATGAAATAGTAATTAATAATAGTTAGCCATTTTCATTAATTAAATTCTTGGAAAATTAATTCTAACTTGTCTATGAGATTAGAAATTAATTTAAGCCAACCATATTTGAGCACATTAATAAGGCCTAGAAATAGGATAATTTAATGAAAAGGATTTACATCTTGTCTATGAGAAATAAATTCAATTGCTAAAATAAAGAGTTTAACTAGTTAATGAATTTGGCTATTTTTATTAATTAAAATATTGGAAAATTATTTCTACCTTGTCTATGGGTTTAGAAAATAATTTAAGCCAACCATTTTAAACACATTAATGACACCTAGAAATAGGATAAATTAATGAAGATAGTTTCTATTCTTGTCTATGAGGAAAGAAATTATTAGTCCAATTTTAGTTTTAATTTCCCTAATTAAGAGGTCCAAGAACATATCCATTTCTAATTACTCAATTCATTGCCCTTATTTGCATCCTTGAATATTCAATCTTAATACATTAATCTTTAAATTGCCCTTGCTCCTAGTTATAATTTAGCGTAATATAGAACAAAATCACTTTCCTATATTGAAAAAGCTTCCAACAATTAGCGATAGCCCGTGACTAAAATTAAATTAAGAAACTTCTCCGCCATTCCTCAAGAGACACGACACTCGGGGAAAAACCGAAAGGTTAGACTCCGTTTTACTACAACGCCGCGAAAGCGGCTATCAAATGGCGCCGTTGCCGGGGAATGGCACGATTATTTCTTGATTTAATTCTAGCATAGGTGAATTCTAGTTAGGGAGACTTTTTCGCCCTTGCGACAATTTGTATAAAGATTTCAGGATAAATGAATGCACACCCGCTCTAAAGGAGTGGAAGGTCTAATTGAACTTGATCCTGAACCTGAACGAACTTTGTGGAAAAATCTTTCAATCCACAAGAAACCAAGCATGGCGGGAGAAAGGACGGTGTTGCAAAATCTTACGCCAAACTTCATCGAGGATGATAGTATCAGCGCACCGGCAATCGAGGCAGCCAATTTCGAGATCAAACCCGCCATTGTCAACATGATGTCCAACCATCAATTTGGCGGGTCCAAGCAAGATGACCCTAGGGCCCACATGTTGTGGTTCACCCGAGCATGCCAAACGTTCCGCTTTAACGGAGTGACCTCCGACGCCGCAAAGTTGACCCTATTTCCCTTCTCATTACGGGATAGGGCATCTTTGTGGCTGAATAGCTTTCCAACGGGTCACTTCACAACATGGGCGGCACTGCACCAAGCATTCATGCAAGAATACTTTCCTCCATCGGCAGTTGCTAAAATTAAAACAGCAATTCAAAATTTTAGACAATTCCCGATGGAGTCCTTAAGTGAAGCATGGGATCGTTTCAAGGATATGAGAAACAAATGTCCACTCACACTGATGGATTCTAGTAGCTTGATGTTCCATTTTTACAATGGACTTCAAGTTAGTAGCAAAAAAGAACTTGATTTCTCTTCTCAGGTGGGATCATTCCTTGACATGGCACCCAACACCAACGAAGCTCTGGTGGAGAAGGTCACTTCAAATGCAAGATACTGGTATGATGAAAGAACTCCAGCAGCAACAAAACCAGGCTATCTTGAAGTTGACCAACTCACGGCCCTAACAGCGAAGATTGAAGGATTGGTCGTGGAAGTGAAGAATTTGAAGAATGATAACAATCACACCAACCAAGTCAACAACATCGGTGCTGTCCCGAATCAACAATCATCCCGATACTTCGGGAACTCAAGCTCTGTCCCACAGTCATCTCAATTTAATACTTTTTCACCTGTTTCCCATTCAACTGAACTTGTACTCTCTTGTGAGATATGTTTTGGTCCACATTTGACCAATTCATGTCAATTAGTTGATGAATGTAATCTAAGCAACAACAGGGAGGTGAACCTGCTGGAGTATGGCCGAACAAAACAAGAAGGGCCATGGGCGAATCAAGGCAACCGGGGGGGTAACTCCAACTACCCTCCTCAGAATTTCCAAGGAAGGAATTACCAAGGTAACCAATGGCGGGGGGATTACAACAATGGTCCTCCTCGCGGCGGTTATCAAGGTAATCAAAACTACCCCAACAATAATCAAGGGAACAACTTCCAGAGTCGGAACCAGGGAGGTGCACCAGCCCAACAGAACAACCAAGCTTATGTGCCTCCACACCAACGACAAACGGAGGCTGCCCAGCCATCAGAGATAGGCTTGTTGGTAGCAGAACTGGCAAGGACACGGGAGGAAATAACAAGATACAAGGCCAGCACTGACAATCAGATCAAAAATCTGATGATGCAAATTAATCAGAACAATGTTCCTGGTCGTCAGCCAGGCAACTTGCCTAGCACCACGGAACCAAACCCCCGTGAACATGTGCAAGCCATCACTCTTCGAAGCGGGAGACAAACAACCGTGGCTGAGCAGAAAGACAAGGAAGAGGAAGGTACCCCGACCATGGAACCTGAGAAACAAACTGATGCTCCAACTGAGAAGAGCATGGAACCAACACGCCCTAACACAAGGGTCACTATCGTCAAACCTTCTCTCCCGTTTCCTTCACGGGTTAGAAATGATGACGATAGCAGGAAGTACAACAAATTCCTGGACCTACTCAAACAACTCCACGTCAACCTGCCGCTGATGGATGCCTTAGCGGAGATGCCCAAATATGCCAAGTTTTTCAAAGACTTGCTGACAAACAAAAGGCAGCTGCAGGAGCTCTCAGTCGTGGACTTGAACGCAGAATGCTCGGCCGTGGTTCTGAGGTCAATACCCGAAAAGCTAAAGGATCCAGGTAGTTTCACTATCCCTTGCTCTATAGACAATTTCAACTTCAATAATGCTCTAGCTGACTTAGGGGCAAGTATCAATCTGATGCCTTCCTCTATAGTCGAGAAGCTAGGACTTGGGGAAATGAAACCCACCAGGATGTGTCTTCAACTGGCTGATCGCTCAGTCAAATATCCGAAAGGAATTGTTGAAGACGTCTTGGTCAAGGTTGACAAATTCATTTTCCCAGTCGACTTTGTAGTAATGGACATGGAAGAGGATAGGGAAACACCTCTTATTCTGGGAAGGCCCTTTCTGGCTACCGCCAGGGCCTTGATTGATGTCACTGATGGCTCATTAACTCTAAGAGTCGGAGATGATCTTTGCACCTTCCGACTCTCAGATGTTATGAAACACCCCACAGATTCCTTTCAAGGATGTCATTTTCTTGATACCTTTGAGTCTATTGAAGGGTATCTGTTTGGGGAAGAAAATGGACATGTAACTGATGACGCATGTCTGTTAAAAGAAGCCAACAGTGATGTGAGTGATGCATGTGAGAGTTGTGAGGATGCGCTGATTGATCAAGCTTCTAACGAAGTATTGACTGAGTTTGAGGGGGAGAAAAATGAACAAAACTTGAAAAACGACCACCCCCTCGAACTAAAGAAACTGCCCGACCACTTAGAATATGCATTCTTGGATGACGAAGGCAAATGCCCTGTCGTCATCGCCGCACACTTAAGTGAGGAACAAAGGGAGAAATTACTTGGAGTCCTTAAGACACACAAGCAAGCAATTGCTTGGAAACTTGAGGACATCAATGGAATTAGCCCCACCTTTTGTACCCACACCATCAAAATTGAGGAAGGGTTTAAACCAGTTGTCCAACCACAACGACGTTTAAACCCAAACATGATGGAAGTAGTGCGTGCTGAGATTGTCAAACTGCTGGATGCGGGTATCATTTACCCCATCTCTGATAGCCAGTGGGTAAGCCCTATTCATGTTGTCCCCAAAAAGGGGGGAATGACCGTCATGAAAAATGAAAAGGGCGAACTTCTACCCAGTCGAACTGTTACCGGGTGGCGAATGGTAATCGATTACCGTAAACTGAACGAAGCCACCCGGAAAGACCATTTTCCCCTTCCCTTCATCGATCAATTAATAGAGAGGTTGGCAGGCCATAGTCACTACTGTTTCCTGGATGGCATGAGTGGATACTTCCAAATCCATGTCAACCCGGAAGACCAAGACAAAACTACGTTTACATGCCCTTTTGGGACCTTTGCTTTTCGTAGGATGTCTTTCGGTCTCTGTAATGCTCCTGCCACCTTCATGAGGTGCATGATTGCCATTTTTGAAAAATACATTGGCCACTTCATGGAGGTATTCATGGATGACTTCTCTATTTTTGGGGAAACGTTTGAAAAATGCCTTGAAAACCTGGAAAAAGTACTTATCCGCTGCAAGGAAACCCATTTAGCCCTAAGTTGGGAGAAATGTCATTTCCTTGTGAAAGAGGGTATAGTACTTGGACACAAGGTGTCAAGTAACGGGGTAGAGGTGGACCGTGCAAAAATTGAGACGATAGAGAAACTTCCTCCACCAACCACGGTAAAAGCCATCCGCAGCTTCTTAGGACACGCGGGCTTTTATCGTCGTTTTATAAAGGATTTCTCTAAAATCGCAAAACCTCTCACCCGGTTACTTGAAAAAGATGCGGTTTTTATATTCTCTGATGAATGTCACCATGCTTTCCAAGCACTTAAAACACAACTGATCAATGCACCGGTGCTTGTGGCCCCAGATTGGAGTTTACCCTTTGAACTCATGTGTGACGCTAGTGACTTAGTAGTGGGGGCCATTCTTGGTCAAAGGAAGGACAAGAACTTCCACCCAATCTACTACGCTAGCAAAACTCTATCAGGGCCACAACTCAACTACACTACCACCGAAAAAGAATTCCTTGCTATTGTTTGTGCTTTAGAGAAGTTTAGGACTTACATCATTCTTTCGAAGGTTATTATCTATACCGACCATTCGGCCATTAGATATCTCCTCCAAAAGCATGATGCTAAGCCTAGACTGTTACGCTGGGTTCTTTTGTTGCAGGAATTTGATATTGAAATCAGGGACCGAAAAGGGTCTGCTAATCAGGCAGCTGATCACCTCTCGAGGTTAGATGCCGAGTTAGCAGAAACTTTCGGAAAATGCGAAATTGAGGAGCTTTTTCCTGCTGAGAGATTGATGGCGATTTCCGCCAAGGAGCAAACACCGTGGTATGCCGACATTGCCAACTACCTTGTTGGTAAAGTCGAGCCTACCGAACTGACAAGGCACATGAAAAGGCGGTTCCTATCAGAAGCAAAGCACTATTTTTGGGATGATCCATATCTATTCCGAATTTGTGCTGACCAGGTGGTGAGAAGATGTGTTACTGAAGCTGAGGCAAGGGACATTCTAGAGCATTGTCACAGCGGTCCTACTGGGGGCCACTTTTCAGGGAATAGAACCGCAAGGCGGGTTTTGGACTGTGGGTACTTCTGGCCCACGATTTTTAAAGATGCTAATGAATTTGTTTCCTCTTGTGATAACTGTCAACGAATCGGGAACATTTCTGGGCGCAATGAGATGCCCCAACACTTTATCTTACCTTGTGAGGTATTTGATGTTTGGGGTATCGACTTTGTTGGACCTTTCCCAAGCTCAAGAGGAAACAAATACATTCTTGTGGCCATTGATTATGTTTCTAAATGGGTTGAAGCCCAGGCCTGTGTCACCAACGACTCTCGAGTAGTCGTGAATTTTCTGAAAAAGCTCTTTACCAGATTTGGTGTGCCTAGGGTTTTGATCAGCGATAGAGGGACTCATTTCCACAATGATCCAATGGCCAGAATTTTGGCCAAATATGGAGTCCAACATCGAAGCGGAGTAGCGTACCACCCCCAGACTCAGGGACAAGTGGAAAACGCTAACAGGGATTTGAAGTCCATTCTGGAGAAAACTGTTGCCCAGACCAGGAAAGACTGGTCAACTAAACTTGACGACGCTCTTTGGGCATTTCGGACTGCTTACAAAACCCCGATCGGAACCACACCTTTTCGCCTTGTATACGGGAAGTCTTGCCACTTACCCGTCGAACTCGAGCATAAAGCACTTTGGGCGATGAAAAATGTCTGTTTTAAACTGGATGCTGCAGGGAAGGAACGATTTTACCAGCTGAATGAACTGGAAGAGTGGAGAGCGCAAGCTTTTCATAATTCTAAACTTTACAAAGAACGGGCCAAACTCTACCATGATCAACACATCAAGGCTCGTGATTTCAATGCTGGAGATAAAGTGCTGTTATTCAACTCCCGGTTGAAGCTCTTTCCAGGAAAGCTTAAGTCAAGATGGTCCGGACCGTTCAAGGTCATAAAAGCTTACCCCTACGGAACCGTTGAGATTGAAGATGCTAATGGGGGTCCCTTTAAAGTCAACGGCCATCAACTTAAACTCTACCATGGTGGCCCGATTGAAAAAAGCAAGGAGATTCTCTATCTCCAAAAATTTTAAACCAAAGGAGGACATTCGTCAAGCTAGTGACGTTAAAGAAGCGCTCATTGGGAGGCAACCCAACCAAAAAAAAAAAAAAAAAAAAAAAAAAAAAAACTAACCCAAAAATATTTTACTTTGTTTATTTCTTGCAGATGTCTGGAGGAAGACGTGACGATCCCATTTTCGAGGAGCCACCACTAGGACGGGAAGACCCGCCGCCACAGCCTGATATCCCCTTTACTACTATTGTTGATCGCAGACGCTTCCAGGCATGGGGGCAATACCGCACACTCCTTCCTCCCATGATCCTGGACCCGACGATGCTAGAGGAATGGGGGTACTGGGATGACATTGATGCCCTGCTAGGAGACTCTTTATGGCGGAGGATTCTATTCGTTCAGGAGAGGGCCAGCCTTGCATTGACGATGGAGTTTCTGTGCTCCGTTCAGTTCACTCATTACGGACAGGCTGTGCAGGAGGGTGCTGTTATTGGGTCAGAGTCTCGGATGAGGTTTACTATTCTAGGCATGGAGCACTCCATCACTGTGGCTGAGCTCGGATGGAGGATGGGGCTCTATACCCCAGCATACACACAGACTGAGGAGTTCCGTGCTCTTCCGACCCGCTTACCCGAGGCATTTGACATTGATGAGTTCTGGCACAGACACTCCACAGACACCAGATCATTTCTCCGGATGCACCCCCATTCGAACAAATGGAGGGAGACTCACTGGTACATACTCTCGTTCGTACTTTCTTGTGGTTTTTTTGGACGACCTAACAACACAAACAGGTTGTCCAAAAAGGACATACTATTCTTTTGGAGTTTGATTCACCGCATCCCGGTGAATATGGCTGTCCTTATGGCTCGTTTCTTCCGGAGCCAGGGGAAGACTGTGCGGCGCACTATCCAGGCAGGGCCCTTCATCACTACCCTCGTTAGATCATTCTACCCAGATCTAGACATTCCAGGGCTATCACATTTACAGGAGAGCATCCGCGTTCTTCGATCCTCATCCTTTACCAACATGAGGATCAAGAAGAAGCGGAACACTCAGGAGCTCCCAGGTATTGAGCAGCCGACCCAGCAGAGTAGTTCTTCTCGACCCTCAGGACATGAGGGATCTAGCGAGCCCTTTTCATACATGCCTAGCGCCGCAGATTGGAGAGCGATGATGGATGGGATGCGGAGTCTCCAGACTTCAGTTTCAGAGATGCGGGTTGCACAGGACAGAGGACTCCAGGAGATGCGAGAGGCGCATGAGACGGCCCTGGGAGAGTTCAGAGACTTTCGATTAGCTCAGGAGAGAGCCACCCAGGATATGCAGGGGGAGCTAGAGACCCAGAGGCTAGATATTGATGAGATGAGAGATTGGCTTAGGCCACACTATGGCCCCCAGGATGGCGCAGGCGATGTTTAGATTTGCTTCTTCCTTAACATTTTTATCATGTTTGTTTGTTCTTCAGGTTGGACATTGCGCTGCTCTTTTGACTTGAATGCTCTTACAAACTGACTATGGATGATGTAAGGATTTTAAAAAACCATTTTACTCCTGTTTCATTATTTCTCTTCACAAAATCTTTTCAAAACTCAAGTGTGAGGAAAGAACCAAAAAAAAAAAAAATGTGCCTTTATTTCCCAATTTTGTGCCTCAAAAGAAGACCTCGAGGGCGAGGTCCAGCTCAAGTGTGAGGAGGTTGCGTTTTACACTCAAAAGTCAAAACCTTGTTTTAGAACAATCTTTTTACTATTTTTGATATGAAACATTAATTTCTCAATTTGTTATCAATTCACAAAATAGTTTAGAAAATCACCCTTATTATAAGAATTTACTATTATTATTATTTTTGAAAACTTAAAATTGTTATGGGTTTTTGGTTGCGAATGTAAAGGTCTGAATTTGTTTTAATTGGACATTCATTTTTTTTCATAAAAAAAAAATGTTACTATTAATAAACCTCTTCAAAACTCATTGTTATAGGACAATTCCATCTCCGAAAAGGGGCTCTGTTTCATTCGTTAATCACAGTCTGTGAGAATGAAATATGCATTTACCATGGGATAACACCGCCAACAAGAGTGAAAAAGAGCAAAAAAAAAAAAAAAAAAAAAAATGGTGAACAAGATGAATGTCCAAATTAGAATAATGAAAACCTTGGGATAAGGAATTGATCGGTGGTTTAACATAATCAATAGTTTTCTTTAGTAATAATAATAGTAAATTCATATATCTTGGGTGATTTTTCTAAAATAAAAAAAAAAATTGAGAATAAAAGAGAGGTTTTTTCTACTTCTTTAATAGCAATTCGATTGTAATATAGTCATGTTTTCCCTTTTTGAGTGTGTTTCCAACTAATTCGTCGCTTGAGGACAAGCAACGCTTAAGTGTGAGGAGATTGATAAGTCCATTTTTGTACTTATTTTTCTTATCAAATTTAAGCGATTTTTGATTGAAAATAGAAAGAAAAGGCATGTTTTAGATATTTTGGTTCAAGTTTCATGAAATCAGGTGAAAACCACATTCATCGTATGTTTGTCGGAATTTCGGGTCGATTGAGCACAAAATGAGCCAATTTGAGCAACAAATGATATCATACCAAAAGAAGGAGACATTATTTCAAAGTGGTCCAGAAGACAATATTGAAGAGCACAAAATAAGGAACAAGCCGGACAAATAATCTCACAGGCGGCCGGGCAGGCGGCCAAAATGAAGGCCTTCGCGGCCGCCTACGGTATTTTTGGAAAGTCAAACTTCGACTTTGACCGGGTTCGGAAAAGACCGTAGGCCGCCGACACTGGACGGAAGGCGGCCGCCTACGGTGACCGCCTGCGGCAGAAGACGACGAAGCAACCGCCGGCCGGTGGGATTTGACGGCAGGCGGCCAGACAGGAACGGCAGGCGGCCGCCTGCTGGACCGCCTGCGGCGGCCGGGATCCGCCGGGATCCGCCGCGATCCGATTTAACCCTGAAAAGACGGCAGGCGGCCAAGGTGTGACGGGAGGCGGCCGCCCTCTGTGGCCGCCTACGGCTGACGGGACCGGCCCACGATGAATTGCCGGCGAGAAGACGGCAGGCGGCCAGATGCCGACGGAAGGCGGCCGCCTGCTTGGGCGCCTTCGGGGAAATTTCTGCTATAAATTGCCCGATTTTTCCTCAACTCAAACACACCTCTTCCAACCCTAAATCAGTTCAAAACACCTTCTTTCTTCCTCCATTTTCGAGCTCCAAAGGTCTTAGAGAGAGAAAAACTTCAAATCTTCATATCTTCTTCATTTTAGCTCCAAATTGTAAGTTCTTTATATGTATTTTCATCTTCTCAACGAGTAGAATCTGAATCTGCACTTTGTTTGTTCAATCTGTTCTTCGAAAATTTCCAGATTATTTTTCAAGTATTTCGCATTTACTTCCAAAAATTAAATAAAATAGTTATTGTTGATGAATTCATTCCAATTAATTATATAGTTGTTCACTAGCCTCAAGGTAGTTATTTATCTGAAGAAATTAATTTTTAACGAAGCATAAGTAATTTTTAATTAATTTTGGTAATTATTTGAGATTAGTTCATAATTTAGAATAAATACTAGAAAAATAGAAAA
Source organism: Cuscuta epithymum (assembly GCA_945859915.1). Classification (NCBI taxonomy): domain Eukaryota; kingdom Viridiplantae; phylum Streptophyta; class Magnoliopsida; order Solanales; family Convolvulaceae; genus Cuscuta; species Cuscuta epithymum. The sequence goes on along the minus strand of CAMAPF010001062.1, from coordinate 1,129,846 downwards.
AAATGAGTTCGGCCCTAATTTCAGTTTGATTCATAGTAATATCACTCCCAGTAGCTAAAATAAAATTTATAACGAAGTTAGCATATTTTTAGTTGCTTTTTGCATTTTCTAGTTAAAATTGGGAAAATTATCAATTAGTTGTCAAAAATTGGATTTTAGGTTCAAAAATTGGTGAAAAATTCCAGAAAGTTATATTTTAGTTCCTACAAGTTTATTGTTCCAGAATATAATTTTTGTTTAATTTTTGCTATCATACATGTTTAATTCCTTGTTAATGTTGAATTTAATCATTATATTGTTAATTGCAAAAATGGTGATGAGTAGCTAAATTTGTTAGGGCATGAATTGAGAAAAGGAATATGGATTGACTTGTTGACCTAAAATTAGGGGTTAAAATTAATAAATTGGACTAGTTGTTTGAAATGATGAAATAGTAATTAATAATAGTTAGCCATTTTCATTAATTAAATTCTTGGAAAATTAATTCTAACTTGTCTATGAGATTAGAAATTAATTTAAGCCAACCATATTTGAGCACATTAATAAGGCCTAGAAATAGGATAATTTAATGAAAAGGATTTACATCTTGTCTATGAGAAATAAATTCAATTGCTAAAATAAAGAGTTTAACTAGTTAATGAATTTGGCTATTTTTATTAATTAAAATATTGGAAAATTATTTCTACCTTGTCTATGGGTTTAGAAAATAATTTAAGCCAACCATTTTAAACACATTAATGACACCTAGAAATAGGATAAATTAATGAAGATAGTTTCTATTCTTGTCTATGAGGAAAGAAATTATTAGTCCAATTTTAGTTTTAATTTCCCTAATTAAGAGGTCCAAGAACATATCCATTTCTAATTACTCAATTCATTGCCCTTATTTGCATCCTTGAATATTCAATCTTAATACATTAATCTTTAAATTGCCCTTGCTCCTAGTTATAATTTAGCGTAATATAGAACAAAATCACTTTCCTATATTGAAAAAGCTTCCAACAATTAGCGATAGCCCGTGACTAAAATTAAATTAAGAAACTTCTCCGCCATTCCTCAAGAGACACGACACTCGGGGAAAAACCGAAAGGTTAGACTCCGTTTTACTACAACGCCGCGAAAGCGGCTATCAAATGGCGCCGTTGCCGGGGAATGGCACGATTATTTCTTGATTTAATTCTAGCATAGGTGAATTCTAGTTAGGGAGACTTTTTCGCCCTTGCGACAATTTGTATAAAGATTTCAGGATAAATGAATGCACACCCGCTCTAAAGGAGTGGAAGGTCTAATTGAACTTGATCCTGAACCTGAACGAACTTTGTGGAAAAATATTTCAATCCACAAGAAACCAAGCATGGCGGGAGAAAGGACGGTGTTGCAAAATCTTACGCCAAACTTCATCGAGGATGATAGTATCAGCGCACCGGCAATCGAGGCAGCCAATTTCGAGATCAAACCCGCCATTGTCAACATGATGTCCAACCATCAATTTGGCGGGTCCAAGCAAGATGACCCTAGGGCCCACATGTTGTGGTTCACCCGAGCATGCCAAACGTTCCGCTTTAACGGAGTGACCTCCGACGCCGCAAAGTTGACCCTATTTCCCTTCTCATTACGGGATAGGGCATCTTTGTGGCTGAATAGCTTTCCAACGGGTCACTTCACAACATGGGCGGCACTGCACCAAGCATTCATGCAAGAATACTTTCCTCCATCGGCAGTTGCTAAAATTAAAACAGCAATTCAAAATTTTAGACAATTCCCGATGGAGTCCTTAAGTGAAGCATGGGATCGTTTCAAGGATATGAGAAACAAATGTCCACTCACACTGATGGATTCTAGTAGCTTGATGTTCCATTTTTACAATGGACTTCAAGTTAGTAGCAAAAAAGAACTTGATTTCTCTTCTCAGGTGGGATCATTCCTTGACATGGCACCCAACACCAACGAAGCTCTGGTGGAGAAGGTCACTTCAAATGCAAGATACTGGTATGATGAAAGAACTCCAGCAGCAACAAAACCAGGCTATCTTGAAGTTGACCAACTCACGGCCCTAACAGCGAAGATTGAAGGATTGGTCGTGGAAGTGAAGAATTTGAAGAATGATAACAATCACACCAACCAAGTCAACAACATCGGTGCTGTCCCGAATCAACAATCATCCCGATACTTCGGGAACTCAAGCTCTGTCCCACAGTCATCTCAATTTAATACTTTTTCACCTGTTTCCCATTCAACTGAACTTGTACTCTCTTGTGAGATATGTTTTGGTAACTGTGTAAATAAGTTTTAGTTTAGTAATATTTAGAAAAAAACTCTAAATTTTTTAGGCACGTGATCAAATAGGTCTTAATTTATGTTTAAAAAATAATTATAATTGATATTTTCATTAATTAATACAATAGCACCTAAATAATGCTACATAGTTATAAATTTTATCTCTATCTTTTCATTAATTAAAAAGGAAGTGATTTACAATGTACTAAAATTATTGTAATTGATCATAAAAAGTTCATTTCTATGAAACTAATTGAAACTAATCTTTTTTTAAACTTCAAAGCAATATCGTATTATTTATTCTAATCCATGTGTGTTCATTGTTTGGAAATGCAATTTTATACAGACTATAAACAAATAGGTAATATTTTTTATTGAAGAAAGAGATATTTGAAGTACATATAAAACCATTATCTTTATCCCACAAACATATGGCCAAATTGACTCTTTTGATCAATGATAGTCAATTTCGGATAGCTCCAATGACTTTAGTTATTATATTTATGTAAAATTTATAAATTTTATATTTTTATGAAAGTAATTTTAAGAAAGATTTTTTCCATAATTTTGGATAAGTCCAATGATTTTAATTTATTATTGAAAAATACTCTCTCAGTCTCTCAAAACTTTGCCAAGTTTGACTGGTACAGACAGTAATAAAGTAAAAATTGTGTGACTGAGGTTGAGGTAAATGAGAGAGAAATGACTAGAACCACAAATTGATTGATTAAAACAGAATGTGATAAAGTTTTTAGGACTCAAAAAAGTAAATATGACAAAGCTTTAAAAGAGAGAGAGTATCATGGATCAAGAATATCATTGACTAAGAAATTTCAACATGGAAATATTTTCGGCATGAGGGAGAATATGTCGTGTAACTATTTTGCTTATTTTTTTGTTCAATTATTGTGGTGCTCCTTTGCCTAGGGCCACAAATTGACTGAGGCCGGCTCTGGGATCACGAGTATTGCTCTGTTCGGGATCATATTTCAATTCCGGAAATAATACTATATATTTGATGGATAGTCTACCCGGGGTATCTTATCCGAAGGGTTATTGCGGAAATAACTAGAGAGAAGTCAGAGCAAAATAGGAGCAGAGAGAGTCGATTTTATTAAATGAACTCAGCGTGTGTAGTTGAGATGCAGATGATGATTTACAAGGAGAAATGGGCTGCTATTTATAGTAGCAATAAATGCGATGAGAGGACACGTGTCAGTAATCCAATGGCCGAAGGGTCACATCAGCCCGGTGGCACCGGCAGTGGTACGTCAACCGCATTGAATGCGGTTGGCGGATGTGACGTGGCATTAAATGCGGTGGTTGACTGTCTCTAAAAGGAATCTTCGATGATTGAGCCTGTTAAGCCGAAGGCTCCTTGTGTAGCCGAGGGCCCCTTGTGTAGCCGAGGACTCCTTATGTAGCCGAAGGCTTCTTGTGTAGCCGAAGGCTTGGTTCAGCCGAAGGCTTCCCCTGATGCCGAGGGCATGAGAATGCCGAAGGCTCATGTCTTCGCCCGTTTCCTCCCAGCAGCTTCTTATGCCAGAGAAGGCTATCCTGTGAGTTTTGGAGCCTTCGGCCAAGGAGGCCGAAGGCACCCCAGTGTGTATTCTGGGCTACTTTGAGGCTTGGGCCGTTGTATTTGGGCCTGAGATGTTCTCTGGGCTCAATGGACTTGTGTAGGAGAAGTAGGAGTCTATGGGCCGGGGGTTCCTGGACCATATACTCCATCAATATTAATGTTCCACAAAATAGGGATGATTGACTAGTATAAGGCTATGTTGTAAAAACCGAACCGGAGATCGACCCGGCCAAATGACTGGGTCACGGGTCAACCCGGACCCGGAGGGTCAACCCGGTCAACGCCGGAAAACCCAGTCAACATATAAGTTAAATTATTATTTACAATATACAAGTTTTAACAAAATATGAAATGTATTTTAAACGAAATGGACAATGAATATGTATGGTGCTATTTAAAAAAATTAAATATAATATAAATGCTTTCACTTATTAAAATAATAATAGTAAGTAGTGTTTATTAACAATGTTATTTATTTGTTATGATGATTATTAATTACGTACCAAGTAGTAGGGGTTGTAATGTATTGATTGAAACAAAATAGTTAATAAATAGAGTTAAAGAACCAAATGTAACAACATCCCAACACAGCTCGTTGGTTTGGTGGCCGTATGATGATGTTATTGAGTAGGGTTCGATTCCCTGTCTTGACAAATTTTGCACTTTCTTCCGGGTTTTACCCAATTTCTGGGTTTTAGCCGGTCCGGTCACGGTCCGGTTTCGGCGGGTCAAACGGGTAAATGCGGGTTTGGGCACATTAACGGGTTGATTGGCTACCGGACCGGATTGGACTCCGGGTGACCGGGTTCCGGGTCGACCCGGCCGGTCCAGTCCGGTTCTTTCAACATAGGTATAAGGATGGTTTACTATGTTTAACTGTGGAAAGTGTTCCTAGTTCCTAGGATCTTTCCATTAATGCATTAAGTAAAAGGTAATGCATTAGTGGAGATAGTAAATCCACTTATAGGTATAGATAAAACCAGATATCAACCTGGTACAAATAACGCATTGACTAATATGTTTTTGTTTCGAACTTATAGTAGTCCGAAATCCGAATCATATCTATATTTTCAAATTTAGGAAGGCTTTTGAAGACCCTAAATAGCTTAAATCATCCAGATATGATATATCGTTTCTGTCTGACACTCATTACGGTTAAACGAGTTCTAAAGCTTATTTCTTGCCTATGGATGTTACAAAACGGACAATTAGTATATGTTGTGTAAACGAGTGATAGAGATTAGGATCGGATATATCGAGAAGAGGCGTAAATACCGTTTTGTTTTACGCCTGGTATATCGATTGCCGGACAGAAATTACCCTTAATAGGAGTAAAAACGTTTTGAAATTCCAAAATAGGAGTATCATGTTTTTTATTCCCTAAATAGGAGTAATCTGCCAAGTTTGGAAAAAAATGCCATGTTTAAAGCCTTGTAATTTCCAAACTTGGCAGAAATTTACTCCTATTTAGGGAATAAAAACATGATACTCCTATTTTGGAATTTCAAAACTTTTTTACTCCTATAAGGTAAAATGAATTTAGCATATTCCATTGGAAAAAGCCACTCAACGGGATTATTCTTATCAATTATTTTAATCTCGTAAATAGGAGCATGTGTTCCATTTAAAACGTATTATATCTCTTTATTAGCGTAATTTTCACCTTGGTCTTATATTACGGTATGACGATAAGTTTTAGAGCTCGATAAGATCTTTGCTTAAGATCTTAGGGTGTTTGATAGAAAATGTTTTACCAATATACCGTTGGTAAAACATTGTGATAAATACTTATCACGATATCAATAGTCTTACCTTAGAAACCAAAGTGTCTAAGGTAAAATACGATGACTTAGCCTAATCTCTATGTTTCAAAGAAGGCAATCATCCAAAGTTTTATATTCTGTCCGGGTGCTTATGAGGAGTTCTATTTTGTTCACCCCGTTCATGGAGGGTGAACATCACCCCCTCCCTCCAACACATGATACTTGGTATTACAATTGTAAAATTTAAAAGTTTTGCCAAGTGTCATGTGTTGGAGGGAGGGGGGTGATGTTCATCCTCCATGAAGGGGGTGAACAAAATAGAACTCGCTTATGAGTGTCATCCTAAAGGAACATATTTGAAAGGGAAGATATGTCACGTCTTATGATTATAGAGCTTATAATCATAAAACGTATAGTCTGCGGTCAGTTTTCTTTGAAATAGACCTAAAAATATTATGTGGCTTGATATCTTTCAAACTTTGTGCATGATTTATTAACAATTATTAATACGTCTGTAAAGTCAAAATTGAACTTTTAATGTATCTATAATATCTCAACGTTGAAAAACAATATCCGGTATGTTTGATATTAGATTTACACTCACTTAAAGCTAATTAAATGATATAAGCACGATTATACTTTTAGCTACGAGAAGATTTATGAGTGTCACAAATACGCTATGGATCATAGATGAAAACGTTAAATCATAGATGAAAACGCTAAATCATAGAGATTAGTACCATTGGAAACGTGCTCTAAACTTATCGAGCTCGAGTTCACAGACTTGATATTGCCAACTACTTTTAGGACGTATATACATCGTCATTTAAATTTAAACTATAAAATTAGGCAACGATAAAAGTCTTAATATTCACCATAACTATTTATACACCGACTATTTGTAATATAGACATTGATGAAGGAAATAGTGATGGTTGCCTAATTTTATAGTTTAAATTTAGGCAACCATACTTAGAATGATATCACTAGGATTGTTTATTGAAGATCTTATCGGTGTAGCCGATAAGATCTTTTAAGATCTATTTTTTAAAAGATCTTTAAAGGCGTTATGATCTTTCATAAGTATGATTATAAATATATAATCATATAATACTACGTACATATTATATCTATAGACACTCATATATGTGAAGGATCATATTCCCTCCGTCCCGAAAAGGTTGGCCAAAGTTGACTTTCACGTGGATTAATAAAGTAAAAACTGTGTGGTTGAAATTTGTGCAGAAGAAAGAGAATTAACTTTAGCCACATATTCCTTATTTTAAATGGAAATGGTCAATCTTTTTGGGACATCCAAAAAAGGAAATTTGGCCAACCTTTTCGGGACGGGGGAAGTATCTTATTTCAGTAAATAAGATACTGAAATCAATAAAACGTTAATGTTCAATACGTATAACCATATAATATTACCTTTTGTTTAGAACTTATCACATTAGCCTATAATTTAAATATATGTTACATCCTATTAGAGTTAATACTTTGTGTCACATATTAGAAGTTTTGGGAATCTTCAAGTATTAAACTATTCAGACGCATTCCAAAAGAGATTCCATGATAACCTGGAACAACTTTTAGGAGTGATAATCTTCACTCATAGGAGCTACAATACCAACAATGCTTGTTACAAATATCCACGATTATACTACTTGTCGATATTAACTTAGTTTAACAAGATATTAGAAAACTGCAAGATAACAGGACTAATGAGATAGGATAAACCAAAAGCTTTATATCTTATCACGTTGTCTAAATATCAAAGCTTTTAACGGTTATACTACAATTACTTGAAATATTTGTGAATTTATGATTAATCTTTACCTTTTACTTAATACATTGTAATTGAAGTTGGAACAAATATTAGGTAATCATCACCCGATGTGCAGTGGTGTGAAAATGAGGGGGATTATAAACGAAAACAATGTAATCTGATTTTGAGGTAGAAACAAATTTTATCAAGCTTAGAGCAGTCAAGGGATGATATATTTCGTTTATAATCCCCTCAAATGAGGGGATTATAAACGTACTAAATTGTGTCACAAATGTTTAACTAATATGCATATAGTTAAACGTAAGCTTGATCACAGGTGACTACCTAAATCAGATTTTGTAATACCCGGCTGAGCTAAATCTTTGGAGACTTTCTGGACATTATGGTCTTCCTATAGTAGATTACTCCGAATATATAATTTGGTAGAAATCGTATATTCATTAGTAAATCCGGAGAACATATAGGTATTTTAGAGGCGTTTCCAACGAAATTATCTTAAACCGTACCGTTATTTACAACCAGGTGTCTAAAGCAGTTTTCATATCTTGCTCCGGAGCTTGAAAACTCATTGATGTTAGCCAAAGTAACCCTGTGTGTGTTACTTTGGGACTATTTATGGAAAACTATTACGAGCGTATTTTGATATCATGGGTTGTCATATGATTGGTAAATATCTCTTTTTACTTAAATCTAAGAATCAACTAAAGATTTACAGGATACTTAAAAATCATTATTCATATTTGAACCGTCATAGGCGAAACCCATGATCTAGATGGAAGTATCCTCAAATTTACACTCCGTTTTCTTAAAGTGATTATGAGATAGGCAATGCACTATATTGATATGAAGCGAAAAGGCATATGAGTAAGTATGGGTAAGGTACGCTGTCTTTTTAGACAGCGTACCTTAAAAATATTACCTGATCAAATAATATATTGGATCTTTACAACAGGATACCGGTATTCGATTTGTACCACTTCTATTCTAATGTATACGTAAAGAGTCCTTCAAATAATACGATGTTAAACATCTTTACCTGATAGTCAGCCTAAATAGAGTAGTCAATATCTACTCTGAAACAAAAGTTCTAAAGCTTTTGTTCCAACTTCAATTACAATGCATTAAGTAAAAGATAAAGATTAACTATAAATTCACAAATATTTCAGACGGGGAAATCCCGGTGACTCCTTCCCAGCATTCCCAGCTTGTAGGACGGGGAAATCAGCATCCAAAGCTTCCAGGACGGTGAACCCTGCTGCTGCTCTCGCCCTAGTGTTCACAGAAGGAGTAGCCCCTCCTTTCCCCTGCTTTTTTCCAGCCATAAATCACAGGTCACAGGTTCCTCGCAGGTGCTACAGTACGCAGCGCGACTGTAAGCAAGCTTTCGTTAATACAATTTAAACCTCGTTTTTTATTCCAAGCTAAGATCCGAGGACTGAAATGGCAGTAGAAACAATAACTCCGTCTCAAATAAAAACAAGGAAATTTCAAGTGTATGAACAATACATCCGCGAACTTCAAAAGCTAAAATCCGTAGTTGGTATCAGTTAATCAGGCTCAGCACACTCCCTTGGGGTAATTCTAAATACACTCCATTGGCTCTCACTCACTACTAGAAAGAGTGAATATAGAAAGGAAACAAATTCATTTCTAAATTGCCTATATTCCTCTCTAAATAGGTTAGCTAGGAACTTCCATAGGAAATGCATTCCTCTCTAAAACCTCCCTCTCTAATTTATAATTCCTATCTATATTCCTCTCTAAATTTGTACATCACCAAAATGTATAATTCCTACCTAATGTCCTTTCTAAAGTTGTGGGTCAGGTGCTAAATAATTGGGAGGAATATGGTTCCTTTCAAATTTGTTATCATAATATGGAGTAATATAGAATAAATTACTCCGTAATTAAATAGAAAGGAATTAGGTTTCTCTAAACGTATTAAACACTGTATATATAATTATACTCCGTATTATATTATACGGAATTAAACGCAATTATTATACAAAATTTTTCTTATTAAGATGCAAATTAAATTGGAAGTCAATACTTCGTATTACAAAATGGCATTGACCATAGTACTATCTAAATCCTTGATAAGCCAGGAGTGCTTAATTACAAAATGGCATTGACCATAGTACTACCTAAATCCTTGATAAGTCATTACTCTCGAAATCTCATCCCTTTCTCAAGTCCACGGGTAGCAATTCTTGAGGTTTTCAATCTGAGTCTTCTGACTTCGATCAATTCACTTCATCACAAGTCTCCTATAAAGTTTCAAAAGGAATAATAACAAAAAAATTAATACCAATATATTTTGCTAATAATTATTCAACTAATAAATACTCCGGGTACTACGTAATTCTGTACTACCGATTCTTCCCATCAACGATTACGGAGAAGGATTTCTTGCAAGAACCTGTAAAACTTTACATACCTTGGAAATTACACGCTACACGTCCATTGCAGAGATGCGAGAGAGATAGGAGAAGAAACCTGGAAAAATAATTACAGAGTTAGTATAATTTTGTTCACTAGATATGAATCCTCTGGAAAAAGTGAAGAAGAAAGAACTTGTGAGATCTAGATTTGGCCGCAAGTCCACAAGGATAGGAAGCTTAGGGGTGGTATAGAGAAATATTGGGGCTAGGTCAAATAATTGAAGGGCTGGAGTTTGGGTGAACCAATAATTGTGGAGGGAATTGAATTCTTTTGTTTTTCTGATATTTTTGCAATTAGCGGGAGTACTTTGAGATTCAGATTTTTCAAAGGGAGGGAGTTACGTCTTCCAAAAAAAAGGGGAGGGAGTTACGAAAAGAAATGAAAAATTGGTGAAATATCTTCAAATGTTCTTAACTTTTTTATGGCAAAATGTTTTAATTAATACGGAGTACATATTAAATTATACAGAGTACGTATGACATTTTTACTTGGACTGTTTTAAGGATGTTTGTACTTCGACAGTTTTCAGTCTCAGACGAGACTTAAACATACCAACCAGACTAGACTTAAATATAAGTATGCCAATTTTCCGTAGTTATAAAATACGGAGTACAAAGAGATCGGTCATTACTAGACCATACTAGACCATATCATATTTAAAAAGACCAGACTCGATCAGACCGGACTTAAACACACAAGACCAGACTAGCAAATTACAGTCCAAGTAAAAACATCATAAGTCTCAGACAAAATCGAACCAGACTAGATTATGATAGTTATAAAATATACTAAGACTAGATATTTATCTGACCAAGCTAGACATGATCAGAACACATCAGACCAAAAAATTCAAGTCTCAGTAAAAAGATCTGTAGTATTTGAAAAGTAGGACTATTAATTATTTATTTGATCTAGGATTAAAAAATTTGGACAAAAATCATTCTCCCTCTGTCCCATCATTATCTGCATTCTTTCCATTTCGGTTCATCAGCAATCTCCTCCTCCTCCTCCTCCTCCTCCTCTTCTTCTTCTGCTCCTGCTCCTGCTTCTGCTTTTGCTTCTTCTTCTTCTTCTTCTTCTTCTTCTTCTTCTTCTTCTTCTTCTTCTTCTGTTGTTGCTTCTTCTTCTTCTTCTTCTTCTTCTTCTTATGCTTCTTGTGCTGCTGCTGCCGCTTCTTCTGCCGCTGCTGCAGCTTCTGCTTCTTCTGTTGCTGCTTCTGCTTCAGCTTCTTCTTCTTCTTCTTCTTCTTCTTCTTCTTCTTCTTCTTCTTCTGTTTCTTCTTCTGCTGCTGATGTGTCTTCTGCTCCTCCTCCTCCTCCTTCTGTTTCTACTGCTGCTTCTGCTGCTACTGCTCCTTCTGCTGCTCCTCCTCCTCTTCCTCCTCCTTCTGCTCCTTATTCTTCTGTTACTCGTATAACATTCGTTAACTATTTATATTGCAAATGAATACGAATACAAATCAAGATTAAAATGCATTTTATATTCGAATTCGGTTTTGGAAAATTAAACAAATACGAATACAAAGATCACATTGTGCGACTCAGCCTCGTTCGTTTATAATCCTACCCAGATCACAAGTTCATATCCAAAATCTTCCAGAATAAATTCAGAATGTCGGAAATCTATTGTGGACCAAGTATCATCGTTAGAATTTAAATTCATTCTATCGGATTTCCAATCATTTTTATGATTAATTTTGAATTATTTTTTTCCTCATATTGATCCCATATCCTTTTCAATATATTCCTTTTCATTCCTAATCATTATTTAAAAAAAGTCTCCAATGCTCTCAAAATGTATCATATTTCCTCTGTTTTTGTTGTAGCAGTCGATTTTGCACATTATTCGATACACATATTTGATTGTAAATACTCCCTTCGTCCCACTAAGATCTTTCTTCTTTCCTTTTTTAGCAGTCCCAAAATGAAGTTGTCCTTTCCCTAAATGGAAAGTTGTCATACATCAAAACAGTGTCAAACAGTGTCAAACAATGTCGAAACAGTGTCAAAACAATAAATTTTACCCCCTAATAAGTTTATTTCCTTAATATGTGTGTATGTCCCCAACTAGGAACATCTTAGCAGGACGGAGGTAGTATATCTTTTCTTAATTAGAAAAAAGAAAAGAAAAATAGATTTAAAATTTTGCAACAAATTGAACAATTTTTTTTTTACAAAAATCTCATGAATTAATAAATACGAAGTAAAAATGTAGTTCACGTAGAGTAGTGGAGAGTAGTGAATAGTGTCAAATTTAGCATGTTGTAAATAAAATAAGGAGGATATTATTTAATTATGGACATGTCTAAAATATTTGGAATGCACAAAAAGAAATATTGGAAGGAAGAGACACTAATGTATACAAGGTTGACATTTGTAACGGTGCATGTTAATGTAGGAATCAAAAAATTACTACGTTTGTAACAGATTAATATATGGTGTTCTTATCTATCTGCAAATGTGGTTCCCACCTAAGTACATACTCACTATATTACTACAATTGATTGAAAATAGAGAGGACAACCATCCCTTTCAAATGCTATTATTGCTTAGGAAGGAATACAATTCCTATCTAATATTAACATTGCTATTATTTAATTTATATTTTGCTAGATAGGAAATCATGTTCCTTTCAACTAATTAAAATTCCTATCTAAATATTTCGTGAGCCAATGACACCAAATTCCTCTCAAAATTCCTTTCTAAATTACATAGGAATATAATTTCCTTTCCCATTCCTCTCTAATGGGAGCTTTTCTAGTAGTGACTTTCCTTCTCAAGGAAGACTACTCTCAGTGTTCGTGTACCTATCATATTATATCTTGTCACCTTTTTCTTATTTGTGTCACAAATACTTAATCATCTATCAAATTAGCGTATTAGGGAGAATTTGACAAGGATATTAAACGCTAAATCTAAATACTTTATCAAGGCTAACATTGAAATATCACCATTTTGGAGTGTCCTGATAATAAAGGCGTTTTTATATCCTGAAGAGGATATAAAAACGTCAACAAACGATTGAGCCCAAACGAGTATTTATTTAGAGTTAACCGGCTTGCTCATATCTCTCAAAAGAGATAGAAGTCGTGAACCGTTGGTATGACCATAGGATCCCGATAGAGATATGAGTGGATTGTTTATAGCGTTTAGGTTAAAACCATGATAATACGACATTTCAAAACCTCTATTTTTCATAAGCAATGCACTATTATCTCGTGTTAAATGCTTGAAGAGATATAATACGTTTTCTAACTCGTTGGAATGGGACTCATAAATGGTCTAAAATAGAGTTCTAAAAAAAACATTTTCTAGTAAAAGGGCGTGCCTGAACATATATTGAGAGGGCACAATAGATATCCTGCCTTTCCTAGAACACACAGAAAATATGAGGTATTTAGACAGGCACGCCCAAATATATTAGCGTAATGATTATAAGAGTACTAAAAGACGTTAAACTTTGGTTTACCAACCAAAGATAGCTATACACATTACGACCGTATAGTTTATATTGAGTATATAACAAGTAAGCTACTTGAGCCACAGTGTCGTAATACTCATATTGACAACGGGATCAATATTCAGGTAAACTATATGCTCTATAGTTTGGAAAGGTAAACAAAGTTAAAAGGTAGCCAATAACTTTTAAAAAAATAAAAGCACAGAAAAAGGGAAGACATAACAAATTGGTAGTTCAGATTTAAGCATTGTCAAATCTCGTCATACGTGTATCACAAAGAATACATTTAAGTTTAAAACTTAAATGTATTCATACTGTTCTATCTAAACTTATATAATACACAAATACTTTATTGATCAACTCATCAATAAAGTATTTATACATTGTGTGATCTCTACGTCTAAAAAATATCTAAACATTAGATATAATACTCTTGGTTTAATAACTTATAGCAAACAGTTTAGCCTATAACGAGTTTAAGATTATACGTTTAAATGGGCTAATCTCTGTTAGTCCATACGGATCAAGATTGTAATAACAATCTTTATTGAACGTATTGCATATAATGGGTTAAAATAGTTTAGACAATATACCTTTAAAACTTGATAAACTGCAATTTTGAGTTTCGAGTACCGTATGGAAAGATCTTCAATATATATGACTCTCAATATACATTTATAACATTAGCTAAGGGTATTGATAGATTTTAGGCTAAACTGAGATTGGAATTTTAATTTGGATATAGTCACATTTAGCCGTTTTAGTGTTTTTACTTAATTGTACGACTCCCATACGTATGGTGCTTAGATCTCTTGTGCTCTATCAACTATTTGTTTAATAGTTTCATCCCTTGAGTGGTCATGGTACTAATTGATTACTACCATTTAGGGAAAGGATAAGGGGACATGTAATACTTGATCAATTCGTTTAAATATTCCGTTTTGAATTAGTCAACACGAGTTCTAAAGCTTTTGTTCCAACTTCAATGGGATTACCGAACTCATTTAGGGATGTAATACGTTTTAAACGGAAGAACACACAACATGATAATTCCCTCGTAACGTTAAATAAAAGAGCTTTTGTGATTTATTTGATGTGGACACTAACGATAGGATAAAAGTATAACTATGATTGCTGATTGCCTATTTTAGGTCTGAATAAGATAGAAAAGTTAATTGGGCTTTTAGATTGATCCCAATATTCACTTAGAATATTTTGTGCCATGAGGTTATACATGGCCTTGGGATAAGCTCAATGAAGCATACAATTTGGAGAGCACAATCCATATAACTTAATACCGTCTGTTCTTCATATGTTGGGTAATATATATTACAGAGAAAGACATATTCGGATTTACACAAGTACTTCGATATTATTTACCGGTTTCTATGTGACGTGCACTTTATCGTGAGGTGCACTCAAAATAATAATTCAATACAACACTAATACGTAGTATAGCATAGTAAACTTCGTATCCGCAGGGAAAGGAATACTTCTCTTTTTTTATGTAACTAGTAACAAAAAGGGAGTTTAGTTTGTTGAAGTAAGTTCGTTTATAGAACGGGTTTTTACCATATACTCATGTAAGCTCAGAAATAGAAAAAGTAAGAACTCTTTATATTTTATTTATTTATTTATTTATTTATTTATTTATTTTTCTTGAAAAATAAAAAGAAAAATAATTGCCTTTCCCCGGCAACGGCGCCAAATTTGACGTGCACTTTGTCGTGAGGTGCACTCAAAATAATAATTCAATACAACACTAATACGTGGTATAGCGTAGTAAGGTTCGTATCCGCAAGGAAAGGAATACTTCTCTTTTTTTATGTAACTAGTAACAAAAAAGGGGGTTTAGTTTGTTGAAGAACTCAAGAGTATTAAAACACCAAGTTGTATGACTTATGTGGTTTAATTAATAACTAGTATAATACCTGTGCGATGCACGGGATATTATTCGAATTTGTGTCCGTGCTTATCTGAATATTCAAAATTAATGTAACTCTAGTAAAAAAAACAAATTCAACTGAATAAAATGAATCATAAAAAATTGAAACCATAAAGATTCACAAATTTTGAAACACTTTCTTATACTCCGTATATCATTTCAAGTTACATTTGTATGTTTACCATTGTTCTCAAGAATAGGAATTTTCAACCAAGTGTGTCCGAGAAGAGGTGAATATAGAATATACAATTGGTCATGAATGCAATAAAAGATAAACACAAATAATTATGTATCAACAACTATAGTAGACATCACATGATCAAAAGTGTGGACATGATAACATCCTGCAAACTGGAGAAATTAATATGATTATAACCCTTTGAACCAATTCAATCCCCTTACACAGGGTTGTTGCTCTCTCCTAAATGTTTGGTTATGGAACAAAAGATTACCATATACTGGTAAAAATACCAATCCCCTTATATACTTAACATTCACTTGTAAAAATCAAGAATCATTTACTACATGGAGGTATCCGGGCCCCGGCTAGCACCCAATCGAAATGCTTCTCATTATTTGTCCTAGTTACTTTGTAGTTGTCATTATTTTTCTTTAACCATGTATGTAGTTAATGACACTATTGATATTTTAATTTTAAAAAAACTACAAATAATTACCAATAATTTACGATATGGAGCCACTAAATTCATCACTATAAATTTCAAAATGATCTACCTACCAATAATGGTAACCAAAATTGATTAAATCCTTACACCCAAATGCTTCTCAATTATCTCCCCTAGGTATTTTTCATGAAAACCTGCAAATAATTGTAGCTAAAATTGATTAAATCCTTTTACCTTTCCTCCAAGAGATCGGTACTCTATTATTTTTTTTTGCTTTGGTTGAAGTTATCTAGGTACACGAAAAACTGAACCGAAACCCGGAAACCGACCCTAGACCAACCCGAATTATGATCCCGGTCCGGGTTTTTTCTTTTTAACCGGCCCAAATTAAAAAAAAATGGACTAAACCCAAAATCCGGGCTCATTAACGGGCTTTAAAATCTATAACCCGGCCTGGACCGATAAAAACCCGAAACAATTACCTTTAATATAAAATTAATACATAATATGAATATAAATTTATAAATATTTCCTAATAAATGATTAAATCATGGTGGATGAAAAAATTAAATGATTTAGTAACTTTTAATGACTACAATATGTTCAATTTGTTTAACGTAATGACCATTAAAATATATTTATAGCAACTCTAGTCACTTTTTTATCTATAAATTTTATTTCATAATATTTTTAAGAAACCTATATTACGTAGTATTTATTTATATGCATCTTAAGTAAAATATTAAGATAGTTATCTTCTTTGGATTTGAATTGTTGGTGATTTTGGAGACTAATATTTATGTTATTATTTGCGGTTTGTATCTTTGATTAATTTTATTTGAAAATATGTGTTAAAATATAAAAGAACAATGAGATATTTCAGGTTCAGGCTTTAACCGGCCCAACCCGAACCCGGGCTACCAAAAACACGACTCGGACCGAAAATATTGGGCTTTGTTCCGGTCCCTAATTTTCATAACTCGAGACCAGACCGGACCGATCACACCCCTAAAGTTTTTTTTTTTCAAGCATAAGAAGCATGCAAAGTTTTACTTAATAAGAATACTCCACCACTTCTAATATGGAATATAATGTTGTATCGTTTCATCGTTTTAGCAAATTAAGTTACATGCATATGCATCATTAGTCTTCAAAGGATAGGTGTGAGCTATTTAGCATGCATTTATATCCACCAAAATCCAAGTATTTTACGTACGTTATAAATTTAAAACACCTTTTATTGAATCACGAGCTGAGTAATTTTCATGTAAGAGTGTCAGACCTGAAGATCTAGCTTAGTTTAGTCCGATATTAGGTAATCAAATCATTCAATTACTTTTGATTTTATTAAGCTGTACTACGAATTCAACTACTCAATATTACACGAAAAAATCATTCATGTTTAATTTGTCACTCGTGAATAATTATTTTATAATTTATTTTTCTATCTTTTATTTCCTTTTACATTTTATTTAAATAATCAATAAATTAGAAAAAGATGAGATGGACTACTACTTTCATTTTTTAATTCTAAAATATAGAATTTGATCAAATAAAATAATAAACATAAGCAAACGAAACAAATCAAACTAAATTAAACATAATACTCCGTATTTTTTACTTTGGTAAACCGAACCGAACCAAAACCAAACCGAAACACAAATGATTTTAGTTTGGTACAAATTTTCTCAAACATGATCTTTTATGATAATGCAAATTCATTATTCCTGCTTTTTTAACGAATAATAAAATGAATGAAGCAGTACGTATATCTGGATTAGTTCATGCATTAGTACATTACTAAATGATAATCACCCTACATATATCTATCAAAGTAATAATTGATTAATGAATTAAACATGCTTGGTGACTATTAATGGCGAAATCTATTTTCTTGGCTTCCTGGCCTAACGTTATTACAAGCATAACTTGTATGGCTAAAGAGGCCCGCACCAGCCGCTTTCCATCACCATCTCAAGATCACCGCCATCTTATCAGATGAGCCAGCTTCACTCCACGCGCCGCCCATCAGCAACCCATGTGGCCTAGCTTCCGGCAATGATCGGATCGGAATATCGGATACACCTCGCTCATGCCTTTTTTTTCTTCACAAATAGTGGCGTGAATATTACCCTCCATGCTCCGCATCTGCCGTGTACTTGTGTCGCTTCAATTCCAACGGGTTGTCACAATGCACTTTCTCTGCCACAATGTTGGAAGGAATTACCAAAAAACGGGATTTCCGCGTCTGACATTCCAAAAAGCGGGACTGACAATTAGGTTACCAAATAACGGGAGTCGGAATTGGGAATTCCGACTGGAGAGTAGGCTTTCGGGAAAAGTAAAAAAATCCCTAGTCGGATTACCCAATTCCGACTAGGGAAAAAATATATATTTTTTTTTTATTTTTTCTTTTTCATTTCGAATTGGATAGGTGGGCAAAAGGAAAAAATCCCCTAGTCGGATTAGCCCATTCCGACTAGGGAAGAAGTTTTTTTTTTTTTTGAATTTTGTTTTTCATTTCAAATTACTTAGGTTTCGAAAAATGAAAAATTCGGACGACGGAATTTATTTTTTTTTCCAAATTTTGTTTTTGATTTTGAGTTCCAAAAAAAAAAGTGTTAGGGCTAAATTATATCAATTCGAAATTTTTTTTTTTTTTAGATTCATGACATATTTTTTAAAATGAAAACTTAGCATTATGATTTTTTTAGTAAGAAAACAATTGATTGCTTTAAATTGTTTTTTAATACATTAGTATTGTGAATTTTGTTTTAATTGCAATTTTTTTAATTTTAAATGCAATTTTGATTTACTCCATTTGTCTAATTAGATAAAAATTTCGTTTTGTTTTACGTGAATTTTTTTTGTAATTTTAATGGAAGAGAACAAAACAAATGTAGTTTTCAATATAATTTATTAATGAATAGACGGTACATACAATATGAAATGTAATACTACATCTAATGTTACGCGCTCGGCCCTGCTCCATCCCCACCGCCAGTGTTCCAAGGCTCCGTTGTGTCTCCATAGTAAAAAGACGAATTCAGAAATGACTCAACATAATCATCCGGTTGTGTGGACCACTGATAAGAATCATAATACGGCGGTGGTTGATCAAATGACCCACCTCGATGCGTTGAGAATTGAGGGGGTGGTTGATCAAATGAGACACCCTGTGTTGAGAATTGAGGGGGCGCTTGTGAGTCCTCACCCCCATCTTCACGTTCATCTGAATCATCCTCCTCGTCACTTCCACCTGCATCTTCATCTTCATAGTGGAATATGCCCCGGTGGAGCATATCT
This sequence comes from Cuscuta epithymum, assembly GCA_945859915.1. Lineage (NCBI taxonomy): Eukaryota > Viridiplantae > Streptophyta > Magnoliopsida > Solanales > Convolvulaceae > Cuscuta > Cuscuta epithymum. The sequence goes on along the minus strand of CAMAPF010001062.1, from coordinate 1,110,657 downwards.
TCATCACCTACATCCAGGGCCATCTGCCGTAGTCGTTTTTGACAATCCTCGTAACTCGCGCGGTCGGCTAAGAGCTGATACACCTCGTGAACGCCTTGCTTCTACATAAAAATGTAACACGTGTAAATAATACGATTGTGGGAAACCGAATAAGATTCCCTGACACGAGTGGGGCAAGAATACGATTGTACCCGGCAAAGGAGCATTCGAAATGTCTTGCCTTATACCGAACTGCCGAAGAAATCGATCCGGGTAATGCATTTCGGCCATATTGCAAAATATGAGCATGACTCTAGCCGACCAAAGCGGAGCATCATTAAGGATGAGAGGCGGGAGCATCTCAGACGCGTAGGGAGTGAAATCAAACTGTAAAAAGTTTAATTTGCAATTTAAAAACTATAAAAAATAGTGTGTTTTAACGCTGAATAGTACGGTTGAAGTAAAAATTTCATGTACTACCTGACTCTCAGTCATGCGGTCTAGGTCATCCCGGTACAAGCGTATGCAATGTCTTGGGGATCCCTTATATGACTTGGGGACGATCCACCTACATTTATTGATTACCGATATGAAGTTAAAAAATGTAACGTCATGTAAAACATTCTCAATTATTAAGATGTAATTGACAACATACTTGCACCCATATGGAAGATGTCCATGTTGAATGACCTGAAGTGCTGAGGGACGGACCATCGAAATCCTCGACCAAGCCCAAATCTGTAAAAAGTGCATACAACCGCCAACTTGTTTGTTTTCTTACTAAAAAAATCATAATGCTAAGTTTTCATTTTAAAAAATATGTCATGAATCTAAAAAAAAATTAAATTTCGAATTGATATAATTTAGCCCTAACACTTTTTTTTTTGGAACTCAAAATCAAAAACAAAATTCCAAAAAAAAAAAAATAAATTCCGTCGTCAGAATTTTTCATTTTTCGAACCCTAAGTAATTTGAAATGAAAAACAAAATTCAAAAAAAAAAATAACTTCTTCCCTAGTCGGAATGGGCTAATCCGACTAGGGGATTTTTTCCTTTTGCCCACCTATCCAATTCGAAATGAAAAAGAAAAAATAAAAAAAAAATATTTTTTCCCTAGTCGGAATTGGGTAATCCGACTAGGGATTTTTTTACTTTTTTCGAAAGCCTACTCTCCAGTCGGAATTGGGAATTCCGACTCCCGTTATTTGGTAAACCCTAGCTAAATCCCCGTGTTTTGGCAACCCCAACCCCCTTTCCCGTGTTTTGGTAAATCACCCACAATGTTGCACACATATAGTACTTCGGCCGTATACAAGTACGTATGGCCAAGCAACCCGTTGCAGATGTCTCACTCCTACGTCCATACCACGGCAAATTTTAGTAAATACCGGCCGATTCATCATATTAATAAATGAAATGAATAAAAGAAAGAATATCATTGACCCTCACTTTTCATATCTTCTCATAAGCTGAATTAGTTTGGTTGGTTGGTGCCTTGGCTGCAGGCCGGTTTGTGCTAACGAACGGCTCTATATATAGGAGAATATGCGGAAGTTGTTTACGGAAGCTGACCAGCCATATACCTAGCTAACAAATGTTTTAGATTTTAACCGTTCATATTTAATGTTTGTTGTTCTTTTAATTGCATGCGTCTTCAATTCTTTGAAATGAGGAGGAAGTGAGAAACACGATGCATGCATGCATTGAAGCTCACAAATAAATAGACATATCACACAACCACACGCGTGAAACATATTCGTGAAGATCAAAGGACACACCATTTAATTCTGCAGGTTTTCTGAAGGACTCCTCATATCTCGGCCAAACATTAGAGCAGCACATCATTTGAATTTTGAATGCAAAGTGCCGCCCAAATTCCCTCCCAAACTACCCCACACTTTTCCGTTTTTATATATATATAGATAGATGAAGGCTTGGTTTTGCTTTTATCCACTTAATGAAATGTTCGTCGATCCCGGTTATATCTTTAACTATCTTCCTCTCGAATACTCAATCGAGGAGTATATCCAGTTCATCGAGGGTAGTTATTAATAACGAGATGCGTTCATTAATAAAACTTACTATCGAGGCAATATAGGACAAGCGCCGTATATTAACCTGATAGTAGCAATAAATTTAAGATGAAAACAATTGAGATTGATACCCTCAACACAAGCGGTTTATTGGTTTAATCAATATAATTAATTCCCCTTGGCTTATTAACCATGAAAAGCATGCATTAATGATCCAAGTTTACTACCATTGAAAGAATCGAATTAATAACAAGCGTATTAACCGATCGATTCTAGTAATAATTAATACATGAAACAAAACTAGTTAATTCTTTAAGTAATGTTCAAAATATTAATATGAAATATGAGTAGGAATTAATTAATACTCAAGGAAGAATATTAAAGAGGATGAATCCTACTATAGTTAATATCAAGATGTTAACTAATTGTCATCTTAGTAACACTCCCCGATATTAACTTAGAGGAGGAAATAACTATTACTATAACTAATGTCAAGATGTTAACTAATTGTCGTCTTAGTAACACTCCCCAACATTGATATATAAATAGTATTTAAAGGAAAAATTAATATTCAAGGAAGAAGATTAAAGAGAATAACTCACAACTTACAAATTCATTAAGCTTCAAAGTAGCAAAACCAAGATGGAAGGGTTTAGCTCCTCATTTGGAGACTAAACATGATAGAAAATATAAAGAAAACACTAATCTAAACTTATAGCTCAACTAACTACAACTTACAGCAAACAATAAAATGTGAAAAATACGATTACAATCAAATGCAAACTAACAATTACAAACTTGCATAATACTAGTAAATAAATATTACAAATGATAATAAAAATGTACACTTAGGCACTAATAACTAGTGCCTATCACTTTCCCTCATATCGGCGATCTCGAAATTTTCTATCTCGTTGGAAAGATCTTATCGAGCTATAAAACTTATCTTCAGGCGCCGGTTTCGAAATATCAAGGGATGGAGAAATGGATGACTGTTTCATCATTTTGACAAATAGCATTTGTGAACTGATCATATCTTATATGTGATCAGAATATGTATTAAGTTTACTGTAATAAAATATAAAACCCTTGATATTACCAATCCGTTTGCATATACACTCAGAGTACGTTCAAATGGTTATCTTTAATTATAATAACCGTGGTCTTAAGATATAACAACTTAAGTGCTCTTAGTTATACATAATTATTTGACAAATATTACACCAAGGGTTTATCTTCATACTTTTGGAGATGTGAAGATACTCGTTTTAAAACATGTCTTCCAGATAAATTTAGGCAACAGCCTAAATTAAAAAATAAGATATCTTAACGGTGGTATCGTTTTAAAAGATTGTGACAATATATCTGTTTATATCATACTCACTAAGTGTGTATATAAAAATACAATCTTCACCATATTAGGACTGTTTATTCTCAACAATCCTGAAATATAGGCAATCACTTTTATAGACAGGTTTGTCCTGAAGACCTATTTAGGATATATCATCACAGGCTTCCAAACGAAAATATACCTGAAAATACTAAGTAATATATCACATGTCAGAGATATACAAGCGCATCGGACCACACATACCGCTACAGACAAATTGAAAAATCATATTTAACATTTTTCTTTCAATTACAATGCATTAAGCAATCTCTATTATATTGCAACGCTATCATTTAAATAGAGCACTTTTAAGAATTTATGGCCTATCTTTAGACCACATAAACTGATTTCCACATAATGTTTACTTTCGAAAATTTCATTACTTTTAACGTTTTCACACCAGCTTTAGTGAAAGGGTGGGTCCTACCCCCCTACGGCGGTCTTTATAAAGGTACAACCCGTGCACTATTCTGTTAAAACAGTTAGTATATAGGTTAATCCCTATAAATTTAGTAGAGCACTAAATTATCTAGACTATTCCCCAACGGCGTATAAAACTTGATATTCTATTTAGATGCTCTATTTAGCGTAGATATAATACAAATTATCAAAGTGCTCTATGATAATTTAGTGCTCTACTTAGGCACTTTTACGTCCTATTTAGGCTGAAAACGCTAAATCATTAAAGGGATGATTGTGATATGAAACGTCTTCCAAGCTAAGCTAGTACGTTTCAAAACTGGCTGGGGTATCCAATAAAAGCTCAAAACTGGCTGGGGTATCCATAAAGCTTTTATTCCAATTATTGCCTATAATAAATCTAAAACCGTATTGTCGTATAGAGCAATACCGTTTGGAGTTTTATGATCTTTATAATTTACAATCCCCTACATATAAAAGGCAATATTTCTGCTTTTGTTCCAACTTCAATAACAATGCATTAAGTAAACGGTAAAGATTAACCATAAATTCACAAATATTTATGGTTAATAAATATTTCTCGTTAGCTCAAAAAAAGTAGAAACCTATTATATGAAATTGTTTAACCTTAGTATTATCCGTAAGGTAATGAGTGCCTTTCACCAATGCGATAATATTTAAGTTTTGTGTACACATGCGTCCCAAAGGTGATCTCAAGGTGGTTGTTCAAGATGGTTTACGATGTGCACTTTAGATTAATCCAATTGTAAGTTGACAATTGGATTATCAGTCCCGAGTATTGAAGAATTATATTAATAGGTATATAATATCGAAGTACTTGTGTAAATCCGAATATGGGAACAAACTTATAATTTTTAGCATAAATAATCTGTTGAGCAGATTATTTGTGCATGAAGTTCCCTTTAGTTCCTGATAAATGATCGGGTTTATGATTAGATATCATTTAGCAAGATAAGCTTACTAAATAGTTTAAATTCGGATACTTAGTCCATTAAAACGATTAAACGGTAGACATTAAGGCATAACCATCTTGTTTCATTCCTAAAATAATTGGTGTAAAACGGTACTTAAGAAACGGTGTAAAACATCATTTTTGCCAGTTATATTAGTGTAACTTATCAGTCTAAGATATAGTAACCCGATCAATAACATAAGAATCTCTAATGATTAACGAGCTCCATTCTAATACGCTTTAAAGCTATTAAAGCTTTACAAATATTTCCGATTGAAGATAAGTATTTAGACGAGGAAATTACCAAAATGCGGGATTTTTGGGTCTGCCAAAATATGGAAAAGTTAATTAGGGTATGAAAACACGGTAGTCGCTAATTTTCCACCCTGTCGCCAAAATATGGAAAAGTTACTATAATTTTTTTATTTGTACTCTGATTGTTACAAAACATATACGAAAATTTATAACTTTTTATTATCTTTCATATGACACCAATATTGAATATATAAAAATCAAAAAAAAAAAATTTAAGACTTTAAAAATTATCTTCTTTTTAAAGCGTTATATCTTTTGTGATTGTATTCTGATTATTACAAAAAATATACCAAATTCATAATTTATTTTTATCTTTCATACGAAATCAATGTTTCATATATAAAAATAAACAAATTATTCTATTAATTTGTGCAGTTTAATATGGCCACACCGAGGTTTTGGAACACTGGCGGAGGTGACATGCCAGGGCCGAGCAAGCAATATCTATTTATTAATAAATTAAATTAAAAACTACATTTGTTTTGTTCACTTCCATTAAACAAATGAAATTTGTACTTCATTTTTTGAATTTAATTAGCAATACGAATGAATTAAAAAATATACTCCCTTCATAACTTAGAAACCTTCTCATTTCAAGAGTAGGTGGATTAAGAATAATGAAAGAGGATATGAATTATTGAGGGTATGACGGGAAGATAATGGAATAATGTGATGGAATGTAGGAGAAATCCAAAAAAAGTAGTTGTAATAGTGTATTATTTTTAGAATTATTGAGGGTATGGTGGGAAGATTTAGAAATGAGAAGATTTTTTTCTTACGGACGAAAAAGGAAAGTGGGGAGATTTTTTTGTTAGAGAGGTAGTATAAAGTAATCAATGTTTTGTTATTCAAAAAATCAAAATGTATATTTTTCATTTTAAAAATTGCACGATACGTATTACTTCAATTTAAAAAAACTAACTTTATTTAATAAAAAAAACCATCCAAACGACATGCCAATTCGGAATTTTTCAATTTAAAGCACTTCATCATTCAAAGCAATTTGGATGGAAAAATAAAATAAATAAACCCCTAGTCGGAAGAGCCAAATCCGACACTAAGCACACCCTATTTTTCAAAACCTTATCTCTGGTCGGAAGAGCCAATTCCGACCTTTGCTTTTTTTGAAAACCCTAAATTTTTCCCGTAATTTGGCAACGGATGTTAAGAATTCCCGTATTTTGGTAAAACACCCTATTTAGACGCGGATATTAAGAATTCCCGTATTTTGGTAAAACACCCTATTTAGACGGACTAATATTAGTACGATCGATAAAACGTGATATTCCTATACTATTCTCACTGCTAGAAATAATACTGACTATTAGGAATTGCCAATATGATATTACAGAGGATTAGATCTATCCTCTGTAATACCATAAAAGGGAGTGAGTATAATTATTTAGGGTTGTATGTTAAAACCGATCAGAGCGTAAATACTGTTGAACGAGCAATATCGATGGTGTTAAATAATAGTTTATGGGAATTCGCTCATATGGATAGATCTACTCTACGATTAAAGTGTGACAAACATAATGGCTATCTAATGGGGGAGTCGAATAATTTTCCCGGCAAGAGCCCATCGTGTAAGATTGTTCAAAAGGAAAATAAACTATAATGGACATCATAAATGCTTAATTACCCACGATGATATAAATATAGTTTAGGCATATATGTGTAATCTTTAACGTACGTATTCTCGATAATATGTTATGAGACACCATATTTACCCTAATCAAATTTGTCAATATAACACGTTGATGAACGGCACTCAATACGTAAGGCTTTATCTCTTAAATCGCCTAAATTTTACTATATGATTGTCGGACGATCATCCCTTATACATTTAGTAAAAAGTTCCTATCGCCCGAAGATAAATTCATCCCGAGCACAATGCTCGGGATGAATTAAGTTTAACCACTTTGAGTTCACATTATGATATATCAAAAACGTATTTTTGAGCACGGTTTCTATCTCTATCAAGCATGGTCATAACGAACTATCTTATCCCATTGAAGAACACCATATTTTGTCCATTGAATCAATAGTCATTCATAGTCTGTAATAGCATACAACATCTTAAAACGGCGCCTGAAGATAAGTTTGTATGAAATAGCAATGCTTTCCACGTTTAGAGTGAGCTTGTTAATACACTCAACAAGTAACATGATTACCTTTTACTTCAAAGTATTTAAACGTAAATACTTTGATGTAAAATATCTATATTAGGAAATCTAAGATATCCTATGATATATACCCAAACGTTATAACTTATATCAATTTCAAAGTGATCTTTACCAACATCCTTGACTATTTCTCCACTAATATCATATCTATACATTTCGATATGATGTATAGATATATGTTAAAGTACTTAGTATGATTGTTCATATACTTTTAAATCAGTATATTAAGGGAAAGTTCCCGAAATAGGACTAAAACAGTTTGAAAATTCCAAAATAGGACTGCCATGTTTTTATTCCCAAAATAGGAGTAATTACTGTCAAGTTTGGAAAATACTGCCATGTTTGAAATCTGGTACTGCCAAAACATGACAGTAATTAGTCCTATTTTTGGAATAAAAACATGACAGTCCTATTTTAGAATTTTCAAACCTTTTTAGTCCTATTTCGGGTAATATCTCGTATATTAATTTAGGTCATTAAATTGTCTTATAACATTAGGTTATCACTGCTCATACCGTATTGAGCAGTGATCTGTTCACACTAATATAAATTTGTATACAGTTATAAGAGACAGATCTTATAGCAATGATACCACGGTTTGAAATATGGACGAAATACTTCTGAACTCCCGGACTCTTTAAATACCGTTTTCTCTACCATCCCGAGCATTTAAATATCCACTTTTGAGTGTCATATCTGGATGATTTAAGCCATTTGTAAGTGTTCAAAAGTAATATAGGTGATTTCAGTAGAGCACTCATATTGTAATCCTTACCGTACCGTTTAGCAAATTACACAATATTTAATGTACAACTTATCTTCAGCCCAAGTTAAACATATTATATATAGTGTACGACACTATAACGGTACGGTTATAAAGGGAGCAATTCACTTTATTTTGACCAAGATATGATTATTTCAAATCCAAACGTATCTGAAATTACACAATCGTTATCTTAGCATAAGGATTACTAACTCATATTTTAGAGTATACATAATCTAAAGTGAATTGCAACATATCTTTATTAAAGATATTTAATGGAACAACTTGCTCTTACAATACAGGTTAGTATGTATTAATTAACATCATTTCAGATATATGATGGTTAAAACGTGTGGCTATTGTCTTCGAGATAAGGATATCAATCTGAAAATATTTTGCATTGTAGAGCTCGAGGATGATGGTATACCGTATTTGTGTTAATCTAATAATAGTGTTTAAGTGTACATAAGAGGGGAGCAAGATATGATCAGATTACAATTGTCGAACTTAGCGGGAAGTCCTCATATCTTGTGATAACTTAGGGTTCAAAATAGTCTTCCCATTTATTAACTATGTAAAAATTGTGTTCCCTACAGTCATAATAAGGGCTTTTAACCATAACACGTCCGGCTCTACAAACAATACAAATATCTTAAGAATTATGAAGATATGCCTCAGTCCTTAACATGTGAATTTGTCCCCATACTACCATAACCACACGTTAAGATAATGTGTCTAAATCTCATAAATCGCAACTAATGATCAGTTTGAATACTCCACACAATGCTAATCTCTGAATGAGGCCCAACAAATACCTTCATACAATATCAAGGTATTTGGTCTATGCTTTAAAAACGGATGATCATTGTAAACTTATCGAGCTCTATAGGCATGTATCGAGCTCTGTTTTTAGAGCTTCACTGTAATTGTAAAACATAACGGCTGAGTTCTAAGTTGTTTAAATAATTGATCTAGTTTTCACAAATAGAAGAACTTTTAGGTGGAACAAACAAACCTTTCCAACAAGAGAACTCTGATGTGTTCTAAACGAGAAATATGGACTAAGATTACGTTGTGTTCACTCGTCACATATTTGGATATATTGAGTTATATGTAAAACATAATTATAGGGGTATTTGTATAATTATGCGTTATGAAATAGGAAAGATATTCTATTTGATTTAATTATAAAGTGATTAAATAACGCCTGAATCATATTTCTTTGAATACCACAGTGGATAACAAAATAATCGGAGAACATAACCGTTTGTTCAAGAGATATTTCCAATTGAATATCTCTTGAACCATGCTAACGCCCCTCAAAGTGGTTCCATTAGTATATACGATCGAACCACTTTGAGCGTCTTGGTGTCCCGGGAAGTGTCACGCTAAAAGCTTTCTTGCTCTACGAGATCTCTTTGTTACGCATTAAGTAAAAGGTTTTTTGTTTTTTAGCGTAAATACCGTTTAGCGAATCGCAAATGGTGAACCGGCCCGGCCGGTTCGGGCCCGGTCCGGGCCGGATTTTAATTTTTGTTTTTTTTTTTTTGAAATTTTTTTAAAGTTTTGGGTTGAAATAGGTATTTTGGGCCATTTGAGGTGGTTTGGGGTGGTTTGGGGTTGAGGGGGAGGGGTAGGGGATTAAATAGGAGAACAAAAAAAAAAAAAAATAAGTGGGCCGGTTCGGCCCGGCCCGGCCCGGCCCGGTTTGGCCCGGAACCGGGACCGGAACCGGCCACCGGCGGTTCGGGCCCGGGCCTCCCATTTCCTGGCCCAGGCCCGAACCGGGCCCGAACCGGCCCGAGTCCAGGCCTTATTAGTAGAGCAAGTATTTAAACCGACATATTATTTCCAAAATATTTAATAATATTTTGATGTGACACATCAAAATATTAATCCTTTGGCTTAAAATAGAACACTCGATAAGATCTTTCAAACGAGATAGAAAACGTCAAATTCTAAACGAGGTAACATAGTTGATCTCATATTGTTTTGTCCTAAGTAATAGAGCAAACCTTACGGGTGAACTATGGTTATATGCATGTGTTATATCTTAGAGAATTATTTGAAGACGTAAAACAGGCTAAGTATGAGTGTCTCCATACTTCAACTTAAATAGAGCACTTTTATCCAAATTTATCCTAAATGGATATTATCTCATGGTTTAGGATGAGATAAGTTTAATGGGATATCAGGCTGATAGGCAATCATCCCATATGATTTGAAACATTTTATAAGTCAAATATTCTAAGATAGTTGGACTTAGATGGTTCTAGCGTAAAAGTAATAACACTATGCAGGCTAAGATATATACCAGATTCCACCGAACTGATATCATCCGTGAATATTATCCGTCTAATCGGATCAAAGTATATTCATTAAATATCAATGAATATACTCGTTTTGTCCTAAACATACTTGATAAGATATGAACACGAGATTACAAATTTCGTTAGATGTATGTGGCAGAATAAGTATTGCAACTTACAAATGTGTGACGTGCACTTGTCGTGAGGTGTACTCAAAATAAATATCAATACAACAAATATACGTATTATATTGAAGTAAGGTTCGTATCCGCAGGGAAATGAATGCTTCTCTTTTTATAGAAATAAATAGTAACAAGGGGGGTTTTAGTTTGATTTGGTTTAATAAATTAAACACAAAGATGAACGAATTATGTGGTTAATTAATGAGAAAAAAACTTGGCTTTGCTTTTATCCACTTAATGAAATATTCGTGGATCCCGGTTATATCTTTAACTATCTTCCTCTCGAATACTCAATCGAGGAGTATATCCAGTTCATCGAGGGTAGTTATTAATAATGAGATGCGTTCATTAATAAAACTTACTATCGAGTCAATATAGAACAAGCGCCGTATATTAACTTGATAGTAGCAATAAACTTAAGATGAAAACGATTGAGATTGATAACCTTAACACAAGCGGTTTATTGGTTTAATCAATATAAGTAATTCCCCTTGGCTTATTAACCATGAGAAGCATGCATTAACAATCCAAGTTTACCACCATTGAAAGAACCGAATTAATAACAAGCGTATTAACCGATTGATTCTAGTAATAATTAATATATGAAACAAAACTAGTTGATACTTTAAGTATTGCTCAAGATATTAAGAGTTATTACCATTTTTGGTCCCCGACTATTATGTCAATGACAATTTTGGTACTTGACTTCTAATTTTTCCATTTTTAGTCCCTGACTTTTGTGCTAGAGACACTTTCAGTCCTTGACTTCAAAGTTTTCCACATTTAGTCCCTGAGTATTGTCAAATTGACACTTTTAGTCCTCCAATTGTGATTTTGACACAATAAGTGGAGGATTAAAAATGTCACTATTATGTTAGTTGAAGGACCAAAAGTGTCACTTTTATGAAAGTTGAAGGACTAAATATGAAAGGAAGTAATTAATTTTCAAGGAAGAAGATTAAAGAAAATAACTCACAACTTACAAATCATTAAGCTTCAAAGTAGCAAAACCAAGATGGAAGAGTTTAGTTCTACATTTGGAGACTAAACATGATAGAAAATATAAAGAAAACACTAATCTAAACTGAGCTTAAGTATATGGAAGAAGGGATATTTTTTAAGAAGGAAAAGTGTGCTATTTATATCTAAACTTTGACCGGGTACCCGACCGGGTAGAGTATCTATCCGACCGGGTACCGATCCAAATCAAATATTTGCCACATTCTAGTGTTCTTCTGCACGTCGGGTTGTCCTCGGTCAAGTCTCACCCGACCGGGTGAGGTATAGGGCCTGACCGGGTCAAGTAGTTTCCTGAAGACCGATGCTTTGTTAAGCATGGTTATCCAGAAGGATGGATGGAACGCCGTCGTAATACACACAAGACACGTGGGTCCTCTGGCAGCAACACACCTGGAGGATCCACAACCAATTCTTGTCACTTGTCACCTGTCTCTTTGCACTGTGACAGTCAAGCGGCTCTACATATTGCCAACAATCCTGTGTTTCATGAACGCACCAAACACATTGAATTCGACTGTCACTTTGTCCGTGATGAGATTCTCCGCCACACAATTGCTCCTTGCTATGTTAGCACTTCCATGCAACTTGCTGACATTTTGACTAAAGCCCTCGGCCGCCGCCAATTTGAGCAGTTACTAGTCAAGTTGGGCATTCGTAATCTTCATGCTCCAACTTGAGGGGGGTATTAGCATATAAATTGTATATTCTAGATCATTCTCCAAATCTTTTGATTACACTAGAAATATTGTCCAAATATTGTGTAACCGTAGCATAGCAAGAATATTTTTGTAGCTAATTTTTAGGATCTATTTTAGGAACATCTCATGTATAAATATTCAGCAATATACACGGAAGAAGCAGGTTGAATTTTCCCAAATCACATGCTTTACTTTAATATGTCACCTAAATTCTTTACTTGATCTGAAACATAAAAAACAGAGCAAGATATGATCAGATCAAATTCTAAACTAGTTCGGAGTGAAATCTGAAATATTTGTGAAAAGACAATTTTGAGTTCTAAAGCGACAAGTTTAAGTGCTCTATAACTGAGTACAGAGAGACGAAGATATAATATGTACAATATTATCGAGCTTAATAAGGGACTGATAAGTTCTACGCTATATACGTAAAATATATTTTTGTGAAAAACGCTATATTGTCTTTTACAGAGGTAAGGGCAATTACAGATCTAAGTGACTAAGTGCACCTTTATCAATGCTATTTAGTAATTACTTTAAGCTTGTGAATTCGTGTATACGGTATACCCTTCATTTACGACATAGATAGTCGTAATACCGAATGGACAATAGATTCCCTTTAAAACGTATTGGCTGAAAGCATATGTCGTAAAAGTGATCCGATCAAATGGATTGGAGTAATGATTTATATCCGATCACCATGGTAAAACAAAACACGAATTACCCTATCTTTTACTATTTCGGAACAATCTTTAGAGGGGTTGGATGAACAATACTATCAAAAGATTTTAATCCGAAACGTATTATAGAGATTAGGCTAAGTATACATGCCTTTCCAATAGATCGGCGTAAATATACCGGCAAAGGTTATACAGATTAGTGTGTATAATTTAGTAAAACTTAAAACGTTTTACTAAAAGGCATATCTCTTTGGGATAATAAGCTAATTATTACTGGTGTATATTAGGAACACATACAAGATATACAAGTTTGTACTTTGTTCTAGCTTATAAACCATCTAAGACTGAAAGATCCCTAGTATTCATGATTATTACTAAATATTTTACCGGTTTGTCGCAAAAATAAGTGTAAAACCTTTATCATTTGGCGTTTTATGATTTAATTTTGAACATTTTAGGATACTTGTTTACACGTATAGTTTTACGTGTAAGAGATATAATTCTCATATTTTAACCGACAAATGCAAATACTTTGTACGATTTAGGATAAGTATCCTAGACCGTAGAGTTTTAAAACATATGATCGGGAAAAGATTAAATTATATGCATTTGTCCCCAGGTTACAATACGTTTAAAATTCTCATTAGTTCCTATGAATATACCGTAAATGATTATTGGATTTAGTAAAACACACAGCCCTAATCCCTTTGTATATTTGGGATATATACAAATATATCCCAAATGTGGTTTTTGTCACATGTAAAATCTTCAGATGACCATAACTTAATTCCAACTTTAGGTAAAGTTGGAATTTATATCATATAAAAGCAGAGTTCAGATTTACATTTAAACCCAAGGCATTGTCCTAGTACACATAGCCAATTACGTTTGTACCCTATTGGTCAGCAAATGAGAGGCCCAATCTATATTAAGTATGGGATAAATATTATATGATCCGATTTTAAACGGGATCTCTAAACACTCGTAATCAGTTTAATGCATTGTACTTTAAAGAACATTTATCTTCAGCACTATCTATGTGCATTGTATCCAAAATAATTTCCATCATAGCGTGAATTCTACATTAAAAAGTTGATAATTATTCAATAGTTCACTAATGCACATATCTTGTTATAACCGTGTACAAAGCTTTACGCACTAAACACAAATATTTCGGTTTAAAAAATCATAGATAGTGCTGAAGATACCACCGGCTCGTATTGTAACAAAGTAATTTAAGTGTTTATCCGCTATGATTAGTTATATTTCAAAAGACCTTAGGACACATAACAAGATATGAGTGTCACATATTCAAAGATAGTGCCTAATTGTCTATCAATCTTGATAGGCAATCATCATGGATAGCGTTGAAATATGAGTGTAAATATCTTCCTCTCAAGATATTTATATTATCATATCCTGCTATAATGTCACATCCAAATCTGTGCGGTGGTACTTATAAACGCCTAGACAGAATATCTTAAACTGCATTCTACGTATTAGAGTGTGAATTTGGATTATTTACCCACTAAGTTTAGAACATTATAGTGTCAAAATACGTACTTCTGATTATGGTCTTACCTATGAAAACACTATTACGTAAAAGTGCTTCCCGATGGGATCACGAGTATTGCTCTGTTCGGGATCATATTTCAATTCCGGAAATAATACTATATATTAATGTTCCACAAAATAGGGATGATTGACTAGTATAAGGCTATGTTGTAAAAACCGAACCGGAGAGCGACCCGGCCAAATGACTGGGTCACGGGTCAACCCGGACCCGGAGGGTCAACCCGGTCAACGCCGGAAAACCCAGTCAACATATAAGTTAAATTATTATTTACAATATACAAGTTTTAACAAAATATGAAATATATTTTAAACGAAATGGACAATGAATATGTATGGTGCTATTTAAAAAAATTAAATATAATATAAATGCTTTCACTTATTAAAATAATAATAGTAACTAGTGTTTATTAACAATGTTATTTATTTGTTATGATGATTATTAATTACGTACCAAGTAGTAGGGGTTGTAATGTATTGATTGAAACAAAATAGTTAGTAAATAGAGTTAAAGAACGTAACAACTTCCCAACACAGCTCGTTGGTTTGGTGGCCGTATATGATGATGTTGTTGAGTAGGGTTCGATTCCCTGTCTTGACAAATTTTGCACTTTCTTCCGGGTTTTACCCAATTTCTGGGTTTTAGCCGGTCCGGTCACGGTCCGGTTTCGGCGGGTCAAACGGGTAAATGCGGGTTTGGGCACATTAACGGGTTGATTGGCTACCGGACCGGATTGCTCCTAGTTCCTAGGATCTTTCACTTAATGCATTAAGTAAAAGGTAATGCATTAGTGGAGATAGTAAATCCACTTATAGGTATAGATAAAACCAGATATCGGCTCCGTTTGGAAACCAGCGGATTGCCCCAAACCGCCAATTATTTTACAAAGAAAACGCTACGTTTTGTAGCGGGTTGGCTGCCATCCGCCAACAAACAAACGGCCCCATCAACCTGGTACAAATAACACATTGACTAATATGTTTTTGTTTCGAACTTATAGTAGTCCGAAATCCGAATCATATCAATATTTTCAAATTTAGGAAGGCTTTTGAAGACCCTAAATAGCTTAAATCATCCAGATATGATATATCGTTTCTGTCTGACACTCATTACGGTTAAACGAGTTCTAAAGCTTATTTCTTGCCTATGGATGTTACAAAACGGACAATTAGTATATGCTGTGTAAACGAGTGATAGAGATTAGGATCGGATATATCGAGAAGAGGCGTAAATACCGTTTTGTTTTACGCCTGGTATATCGATTGCCGGACAGAAATTACCCTTAATAGGAGTAAAAACGTTTTGAAATTCCAAAATAGGAGTATCATGTTTTTTATTCCCTAAATAGGAGTAATCTGCCAAGTTTGGAAAAAAATGCCATGTTTAAAGCCTTGTAATTTCCAAACTTGGCAGAAATTTACTCCTATTTAGGGAATAAAAACATGATACTCCTATTTTGGAATTTCAAAACTTTTTTACTCCTATAAGGTAAAATGAATTTAGCATATTCCATTGGAAAAAGCCACTCAACGGGATTATTCTTATCAATTATTTTAATCTCGTAAATAGGAGCATGTGTTCCATTTAAAACGTATTATACCTCTTTAGCGTAATTTTTCACCTTGGTCTTATATTACGGTATGACGATAAGTTTTAGAGCTCGATAAGATCTTTGCTTAAGATCTTAGGGTGTTTGATAGAAAATGTTTTACCAATATACCGTTGGTAAAACATTGTGATAAATACTTATCACGATATCAATAGTCTTACCTTAGAAACCAAAGTGTCTAAGGTAAAATACGATGACTTAGCCTAATCTCTATGTTTCAAAGAAGGCAATCATCCAAAGTTTTATATTCTGTCCGGGTGCTTATGAGGAGTTCTATTTTGTTCACCCCCTTCATGGAGGGTGAACATCACCCCCCTCCCTCCAACACATGATACTTGGTATTACAATTGTAAAATTTAAAAGTTTTGCCAAGTGTCATGTGTTGGAGGGAGGGGGGTGATGTTCATCCTCCATGAAGGGGGTGAACAAAATAGAACTCGCTTATGAGTGTCATCCTAAAGGAACATATTTGAAAGGGAAGATATGTCACGTCTTATGATTATAGAGCTTATAATCATAAAACGTATAGTCTGCGGTCAGTTTTCTTTGAAATAGACCTAAAAATATTATGTGGCTTGATATCTTTCAAACTTTGTGCATGATTTATTAACAATTATTAATACGTCTGTAAAGTCAAAATTGAACTTTTAATGTATCTATAATATCTCAACGTTGAAAAACAATATCCGGTATGTTTGATATTAGATTTACACTCACTTAAAGCTAATTAAATGATATAAGCACGATTATACTTTTAGCTACGAGAAGATTTATGAGTGTCACAAATACGCTATGGATCATAGATGAAAACGTTAAATCATAGATGAAAACGCTAAATCATAGAGATTAGTACCATTGGAAACGTGCTCTAAACTTATCGAGCTCGAGTTCACAGACTTGATATTGCCAACTACTTTTAGGACGTATATACATCGTCATTTAAATTTAAACTATAAAATTAGGCAACGATAAAAGTCTTAATATTCACCATAACTATTTATACACCGACTATTTGTAATATAGACATTGATGAAGGAAATAGTGATGGTTGCCTAATTTTATAGTTTAAATTTAGGCAACCATACTTAGAATGATATCACTAGGATTGTTTATTGAAGATCTTATCGGTGTAGCCGATAAGATCTTTTAAGATCTATTTTTTAAAAGATCTTTAAAGGCGTTATGATCTTTCATAAGTATGATTATAAATATATAATCATATAATACTACGTACATATTATATCTATAGACACTCATATATGTGAAGGATCATATTCCCTCCGTCCCGAAAAGGTTGGCCAAAGTTGACTTTCACGTGGATTAATAAAGTAAAAACTGTGTGGTTGAAATTTGTGCAGAAGAAAGAGAATTAACTTTAGCCACATATTCCTTATTTTAAATGGAAATGGTCAATCTTTTTGGGACATCCAAAAAAGGAAATTTGGCCAACCTTTTCGGGACGGGGGAAGTATCTTATTTCAGTAAATAAGATACTGAAATCAATAAAACGTTAATGTTCAATACGTATAACCATATAATATTACCTTTTGTTTAGAACTTATCACATTAGCCTATAATTTAAATATATGTTACATCCTATTAGAGTTAATACTTTGTGTCACATATTAGAAGTTTTGGGAATCTTCAAGTATTAAACTATTCAGACGCATTCCAAAAGAGATTCCATGATAACCTGGAACAACTTTTAGGAGTGATAATCTTCACTCATAGGAGCTACAATACCAACAATGCTTGTTACAAATATCCACGATTATACTACTTGTCGATATTAACTTAGTTTAACAAGATATTAGAAAACTGCAAGATAACAGGACTAATGAGATAGGATAAACCAAAAGCTTTATATCTTATCACGTTGTCTAAATATCAAAGCTTTTAACGGTTATACTACAATTACTTGAAATATTTGTGAATTTATGATTAATCTTTACCTTTTACTTAATACATTGTAATTGAAGTTGGAACAAATATTAGGTAATCATCACCCGATGTGCAGTGGTGTGAAAATGAGGGGGATTATAAACGAAAACAATGTAATCTGATTTTGAGGTAGAAACAAATTTTATCAAGCTTAGAGCAGTCAAGGGATGATATATTTCGTTTATAATCCCCTCAAATGAGGGGATTATAAACGTACTAAATTGTGTCACAAATGTTTAACTAATATGCATATAGTTAAACGTAAGCTTGATCACAGGTGACTACCTAAATCAGATTTTGTAATACCCGGCTGAGCTAAATCTTTGGAGACTTTCTGGACATTATGGTCTTCCTATAGTAGATTACTCCGAATATATAATTTGGTAGAAATCGTATATTCATTAGTAAATCCGGAGAACATATAGGTATTTTAGAGGCGTTTCCAACGAAATTATCTTAAACCGTACCGTTATTTACAACCAGGTGTCTAAAGCAGTTTTCATATCTTGCTCCGGAGCTTGAAAACTCATTGATGTTAGCCAAAGTAACCCTGTGTGTGTTACTTTGGGACTATTTATGGAAAACTATTACGAGCGTATTTTGATATCATGGGTTGTCATATGATTGGTAAATATCTCTTTTTACTTAAATCTAAGAATCAACTAAAGATTTACAGGATACTTAAAAATCATTATTCATATTTGAACCGTCATAGGCGAAACCCATGATCTAGATGGAAGTATCCTCAAATTTACACTCCGTTTTCTTAAAGTGATTATGAGATAGGCAATGCACTATATTGATATGAAGCGAAAAGGCATATGAGTAAGTATGGGTAAGGTACGCTGTCTTTTTAGACAGCGTACCTTAAAAATATTACCTGATCAAATAATATATTGGATCTTTACAACAGGATACCGGTATTCGATTTGTACCACTTCTATTCTAATGTATACGTAAAGAGTCCTTCAAATAATACGATGTTAAACATCTTTACCTGATAGTCAGCCTAAATAGAGTAGTCAATATCTACTCTGAAACAAAAGTTCTAAAGCTTTTGTTCCAACTTCAATTACAATGCATTAAGTAAAAGATAAAGATTAACTATAAATTCACAAATATTTCAGACGGGGAAATCCCGGTGACTCCTTCCCAGCATTCCCAGCTTGTAGGACGGGGAAATCAGCATCCAAAGCTTCCAGGACGGTGAACCCTGCTGCTGCTCTCGCCCTAGTGTTCACAGAAGGAGTAGCCCCTCCTTTCCCCTGCTTTTTTCCAGCCATAAATCACAGGTCACAGGTTCCTCGCAGGTGCTACAGTACGCAGCGCGACTGTAAGCAAGCTTTCGTTAATACAATTTAAACCTCGTTTTTTATTCCAAGCTAAGATCCGAGGACTGAAATGGCAGTAGAAACAATAACTCCGTCTCAAATAAAAACAAGGAAATTTCAAGTGTATGAACAATACATCCGCGAACTTCAAAAGCTAAAATCCGTAGTTGGTATCAGTTAATCAGGCTCAGCACACTCCCTTGGGGTAATTCTAAATACACTCCATTGGCTCTCACTTTCCTTCTCAAGGAAGACTACTCTCAGTGTTCGTGTACCTATCATATTATATCTTGTCACCTTTTTCTTATTTGTGTCACAAATACTTAATCATCTATCAAATTAGCGTATTAGGGAGAATTTGACAAGGATATTAAACGCTAAATCTAAATACTTTATCAAGGCTAACATTGAAATATCACCATTTTGGAGTGTCCTGATAATAAAGGCGTTTTTATATCCTGAAGAGGATATAAAAACGTCAACAAACGATTGAGCCCAAACGAGTATTTATTTAGAGTTAACCGGCTTGCTCATATCTCTCAAAAGAGATAGAAGTCGTGAACCGTTGGTATGACCATAGGATCCCGATAGAGATATGAGTGGATTGTTTATAGCGTTTAGGTTAAAACCATGATAATACGACATTTCAAAACCTCTATTTTTCATAAGCAATGCACTATTATCTCGTGTTAAATGCTTGAAGAGATATAATACGTTTTCTAACTCGTTGGAATGGGACTCATAAATGGTCTAAAATAGAGTTCTAAAAAAAACATTTTCTAGTAAAAGGGCGTGCCTGAACATATATTGAGAGGGCACAATAGATATCCCGCCTTTCCTAGAACACACAGAAAATATGAGGTATTTAGACAGGCACGCCCAAATATATTAGCGTAATGATTATAAGAGTACTAAAAGACGTTAAACTTTGGTTTACCAACCAAAGATAGCTATACACATTACGACCGTATAGTTTATATTGAGTATATAACAAGTAAGCTACTTGAGCCACAGTGTCGTAATACTCATATTGACAACGGGATCAATATTCAGGTAAACTATATGCTCTATAGTTTGGAAAGGTAAACAAAGTTAAAAGGTAGCCAATAACTTTTAAAAAAATAAAAGCACAGAAAAAGGGAAGACATAACAAATTGGTAGTTCAGATTTAAGCATTGTCAAATCTCGTCATACGTGTATCACAAAGAATACATTTAAGTTTAAAACTTAAATGTATTCATACTGTTCTATCTAAACTTATATAATACACAAATACTTTATTGATCAACTCATCAATAAAGTATTTATACATTGTGTGATCTCTACGTCTAAAAAATATCTAAACATTAGATATAATACTCTTGGTTTAATAACTTATAGCAAACAGTTTAGCCTATAACGAGTTTAAGATTATACGTTTAAATGGGCTAATCTCTGTTAGTCCATACGGATCAAGATTGTAATAACAATCTTTATTGAACGTATTGCATATAATGGGTTAAAATAGTTTAGACAATATACCTTTAAAACTTGATAAACTGCAATTTTGAGTTTCGAGTACCGTATGGAAAGATCTTCAATATATATGACTCTCAATATACATTTATAACATTAGCTAAGGGTATTGATAGATTTTAGGCTAAACTGAGATTGGAATTTTAATTTGGATATAGTCACATTTAGCCGTTTTAGTGTTTTTACTTAATTGTACGACTCCCATACGTATGGTGCTTAGATCTCTTGTGCTCTATCAACTATTTGTTTAATAGTTTCATCCCTTGAGTGGTCATGGTACTAATTGATTACTACCATTTAGGGAAAGGATAAGGGGACATGTAATACTTGATCAATTCGTTTAAATATTCCGTTTTGAATTAGTCAACACGAGTTCTAAAGCTTTTGTTCCAACTTCAATGGGATTACCGAACTCATTTAGGGATGTAATACGTTTTAAACGGAAGAACACACAACATGATAATTCCCTCGTAACGTTAAATAAAAGAGCTTTTGTGATTTATTTGATGTGGACACTAACGATAGGATAAAAGTATAACTATGATTGCTGATTGCCTATTTTAGGTCTGAATAAGATAGAAAAGTTAATTGGGCTTTTAGATTGATCCCAATATTCACTTAGAATATTTTGTGCCATGAGGTTATACATGGCCTTGGGATAAGCTCAATGAAGCATACAATTTGGAGAGCACAATCCATATAACTTAATACCGTCTGTTCTTCATATGTTGGGTAATATATATTACAGAGAAAGACATATTCGGATTTACACAAGTACTTCGATATTATTTACCGGTTTCTATGTGACGTGCACTTTATCGTGAGGTGCACTCAAAATAATAATTCAATACAACACTAATACGTAGTATAGCATAGTAAACTTCGTATCCGCAGGGAAAGGAATACTTCTCTTTTTTTATGTAACTAGTAACAAAAAGGGAGTTTAGTTTGTTGAAGTAAGTTCGTTTATAGAACGGGTTTTTACCATATACTCATGTAAGCTCAGAAATAGAAAAAGTAAGAACTCTTTATATTTTATTTATTTATTTATTTATTTATTTTTCTTGAAAAATAAAAAGAAAAATAATTGCCTTTCCCCGGCAACGGCGCCAAATTTGACGTGCACTTTGTCGTGAGGTGCACTCAAAATAATAATTCAATACAACACTAATACGTGGTATAGCGTAGTAAGGTTCGTATCCGCAAGGAAAGGAATACTTCTCTTTTTTTATGTAACTAGTAACAAAAAAGGGGGTTTAGTTTGTTGAAGAACTCAAGAGTATTAAAACACCAAGTTGTATGACTTATGTGGTTTAATTAATAACTAGTATAATACCTGTGCGATGCACGGGATATTATTCGAATTTGTGTCCGTGCTTATCTGAATATTCAAAATTAGTGTAACTCTAGTAAAAAAACAAATTCAACTGAATAAAATGAATCATAAAAAATTGAAACCATAAAGATTCACAAATTTTGAAACACTTTCTTATACTCCGTATATCATTTCAAGTTACATTTGTATGTTTACCATTGTTCTCAAGAATAGGAATTTTCAACCAAGTGTGTCCGAGAAGAGGTGAATATAGAATATACAATTGGTCATGAATGCAATAAAAGATAAACACAAATAATTATGTATCAACAACTATAGTAGACATCACATGATCAAAAGTGTGGACATGATAACATCCTGCAAACTGGAGAAATTAATATGATTATAACCCTTTGAACCAATTCAATCCCCTTACACAGGGTTGTTGCTCTCTCCTAAATGTTTGGTTATGGAACAAAAGATTACCATATACTGGTAAAAATACCAATCCCCTTATATACTTAACATTCACTTGTAAAAATCAAGAATCATTTACTACATGGAGGTATCCGGGCCCCGGCTAGCACCCAATCGAAATGCTTCTCATTATTTGTCCTAGTTACTTTGTAGTTGTCATTATTTTTCTTTAACCATGTATGTAGTTAATGACACTATTGATATTTTAATTTTAAAAAAACTACAAATAATTACCAATAATTTACGATATGGAGCCACTAAATTCATCACTATAAATTTCAAAATGATCTACCTACCAATAATGGTAACCAAAATTGATTAAATCCTTACACCCAAATGCTTCTCAATTATCTCCCCTAGGTATTTTTCATGAAAACCTGCAAATAATTGTAGCTAAAATTGATTAAATCCTTTTACCTTTCCTCCAAGAGATCGGTACTCTATTATTTTTTTTTGCTTTGGTTGAAGTTATCTAGGTACACGAAAAACTGAACCGAAACCCGGAAACCGACCCTAGACCAACCCGAATTATGATCCCGGTCCGGGTTTTTTCTTTTTAACCGGCCCAAATTAAAAAAAATGGACTAAACCCAAAATCCGGGCTCATTAACGGGCTTTAAAATCTATAACCCGGCCTGGACCGATAAAAACCCGAAACAATTACCTTTAATATAAAATTAATACATAATATGAGTATAAATTTATAAATATTTCCTAATAAATGATTAAATCATGGTGGATGAAAAAATTAAATGATTTAGTAACTTTTAATGACTACAATATGTTCAATTTGTTTAACGTAATGACCATTAAAATATATTTATAGCAACTCTAGTCACTTTTTTATCTATAAATTTTATTTCATAATATTTTTAAGAAACCTATATTACGTAGTATTTATTTATATGCATCTTAAGTAAAATATTAAGATAGTTATCTTCTTTGGATTTGAATTGTTGGTGATTTTGGAGACTAATATTTATGTTATTATTTGCGGTTTGTATCTTTGATTAATTTTATTTGAAAATATGTGTTAAAATATAAAAGAACAATGAGATATTTCAGGTTCAGGCTTTAACCGGCCCAACCCGAACCCGGGCTACCAAAAACACGACTCGGACCGAAAATATTGGGCTTTGTTCCGGTCCCTAATTTTCATAACTCGAGACCAGACCGGACCGATCACACCCCTAAAGTTTTTTTTTTCAAGCATAAGAAGCATGCAAAGTTTTACTTAATAAGAATACTCCACCACTTCTAATATGGAATATAATGTTGTATCGTTTCATCGTTTTAGCAAATTAAGTTACATGCATATGCATCATTAGTCTTCAAAGGATAGGTGTGAGCTATTTAGCATGCATTTATATCCACCAAAATCCAAGTATTTTACGTACGTTATAAATTTAAAACACCTTTTATTGAATCACGAGCTGAGTAATTTTCATGTAAGAGTGTCAGACCTGAAGATCTAGCTTAGTTTAGTCCGATATTAGGTAATCAAATCATTCAATTACTTTTGATTTTATTAAGCTGTACTACGAATTCAACTACTCAATATTACACGAAAAAATCATTCATGTTTAATTTGTCACTCGTGAATAATTATTTTATAATTTATTTTTCTATCTTTTATTTCCTTTTACATTTTATTTAAATAATCAATAAATTAGAAAAAGATGAGATGGACTACTACTTTCATTTTTTAATTCTAAAATATAGAATTTGATCAAATAAAATAATAAACATAAGCAAACGAAACAAATCAAACTAAATTAAACATAATACTCCGTATTTTTTACTTTGGTAAACCGAACCGAACCAAAACCAAACCGAAACACAAATGATTTTAGTTTGGTACAAATTTTCTCAAACATGATCTTTTATGATAATGCAAATTCATTATTCCTGCTTTTTTAACGAATAATAAAATGAATGAAGCAGTACGTATATCTGGATTAGTTCATGCATTAGTACATTACTAAATGATAATCACCCTACATATATCTATCAAAGTAATAATTGATTAATGAATTAAACATGCTTGGTGACTATTAATGGCGAAATCTATTTTCTTGGCTTCCTGGCCTAACGTTATTACAAGCATAACTTGTATGGCTAAAGAGGCCCGCACCAGCCGCTTTCCATCACCATCTCAAGATCACCGCCATCTTATCAGATGAGCCAGCTTCACTCCACGCGCCGCCCATCAGCAACCCATGTGGCCTAGCTTCCGGCAATGATCGGATCGGAATATCGGATACACCTCGCTCATGCCTTTTTTTTCTTCACAAATAGTGGCGTGAATATTACCCTCCATGCTCCGCATCTGCCGTGTACTTGTGTCGCTTCAATTCCAACGGGTTGTCACAATGCACTTTCTCTGCCACAATGTTGGAAGGAATTACCAAAAAACGGGATTTCCGCGTCTGACATTCCAAAAAGGGGGACTGACAATTAGGTTACCAAATAACGGGAGTCGGAATTGGGAATTCCGACTGGAGAGTAGGCTTTCGGGAAAAGTAAAAAAATCCCTAGTCGGATTACCCAATTCCGACTAGGGAAAAAATATATATTTTTTTTTTATTTTTTCTTTTTCATTTCGAATTGGATAGGTGGGCAAAAGGAAAAAATCCCCTAGTCGGATTAGCCCATTCCGACTAGGGAAGAAGTTTTTTTTTTTTTTTTTGAATTTTGTTTTTCATTTCAAATTACTTAGGTTTCGAAAAATGAAAAATTCGGACGACGGAATTTATTTTTTTTTTCAAATTTTGTTTTTGATTTTGAGTTCCAAAAAAAAAGTGTTAGGGCTAAATTATATCAATTCGAAATTTAATTTTTTTTTAGATTCATGACATATTTTTTAAAATGAAAACTTAGCATTATGATTTTTTTAGTAAGAAAACAATTGATTGCTTTAAATTGTTTTTTAATACATTAGTATTGTGAATTTTGTTTTAATTGCAATTTTTTTAATTTTAAATGCAATTTTGATTTACTCCATTTGTCTAATTAGATAAAAATTTCGTTTTGTTTTAAGTGAATTTTTTTTGTAATTTTAATGGAAGAGAACAAAACAAATGTAGTTTTCAATATAATTTATTAATGAATAGACGGTACATACAATATGAAATGTAATACTACATCTAATGTTACGCGCTCGGCCCTGCTCCATCCCCACCGCCAGTGTTCCAAGGCTCCGTTGTGTCTCCATAGTAAAAAGACGAATTCAGAAATGACTCAACATAATCATCCGGTTGTGTGGACCACTGATAAGAATCATAATACGGCGGTGGTTGATCAAATGACCCACCTCGATGCGTTGAGAATTGAGGGGGTGGTTGATCAAATGAGACACCCTGTGTTGAGAATTGAGGGGGCGCTTGTGAGTCCTCACCCCCATCTTCACGTTCATCTGAATCATCCTCCTCGTCACTTCCACCTGCATCTTCATCTTCATAGTGGAATATGCCCCGGTGGAGCATATCTTCATCACCTACATCCAGGGCCATCTGCCGTAGTCGTTTTTGACAATCCTCGTAACTCGCGCGGTCGGCTAAGAGCTGATACACCTCGTGAACGCCTTGCTTCTACATAAAAATGTAACACGTGTAAATAATACGATTGTGGGAAACCGAATAAGATTCCCTGACACGAGTGGGGCAAGAATACGATTGTACCCGGCAAAGGAGCATTCGAAATGTCTTGCCTTATACCGAACTGCCGAAGAAATCGATCCGGGTAATGCATTTCGGCCATATTGCAAAATATGAGCATGACTCTAGCCGACCAAAGCGGAGCATCATTAAGGATGAGAGGCGGGAGCATCTCAGACGCGTAGGGAGTGAAATCAAACTGTAAAAAGTTTAATTTGCAATTTAAAAACTATAAAAAATAGTGTGTTTTAACGCTGAATAGTACGGTTGAAGTAAAAATTTCATGTACTACCTGACTCTCAGTCATGCGGTCTAGGTCATCCCGGTACAAGCGTATGCAATGTCTTGGGGATCCCTTATATGACTTGGGGACGATCCACCTACATTTATTGATTACCGATATGAAGTTAAAAAATGTAACGTCATGTAAAACATTCTCAATTATTAAGATGTAATTGACAACATACTTGCACCCATATGGAAGATGTCCATGTTGAATGACCTGAAGTGCTGAGGGACGGACCATCGAAATCCTCGACCAAGCCCAAATCTGTAAAAAGTGCATACAACCGCCAACTTGTTTGTTTTCTTACTAAAAAAATCATAATGCTAAGTTTTCATTTTAAAAAATATGTCATGAATCTAAAAAAAAATTAAATTTCGAATTGATATAATTTAGCCCTAACACTTTTTTTTTTTGGAACTCAAAATCAAAAACAAAATTCCAAAAAAAAAAAAAAAAATTCCGTCGTCAGAATTTTTCATTTTTCGAACCCTAAGTAATTTGAAATGAAAAACAAAATTCAAAAAAAAAAAATAACTTCTTCCCTAGTCGGAATGGGCTAATCCGACTAGGGGATTTTTTCCTTTTCCCCACCTATCCAATTCGAAATGAAAAAGAAAAAATAAAAAAAAAATATTTTTTCCCTAGTCGGAATTGGGTAATCCGACTAGGGATTTTTTTACTTTTTTCGAAAGCCTACTCTCCAGTCGGAATTGGGAATTCCGACTCCCGTTATTTGGTAAACCCTAGCTAA
Organism: Cuscuta epithymum; assembly: GCA_945859915.1. Taxonomy (NCBI): domain Eukaryota; kingdom Viridiplantae; phylum Streptophyta; class Magnoliopsida; order Solanales; family Convolvulaceae; genus Cuscuta; species Cuscuta epithymum. Next base: position 1,083,255 of record CAMAPF010001062.1, on the reverse strand, counting down.
ATCCCCGTGTTTTGGCAACCCCAACCCCCTTTCCCGTGTTTTGGTAAATCACCCACAATGTTGCACACATATAGTACTTCGGCCGTATACAAGTACGTATGGCCAAGCAACCCGTTGCAGATGTCTCACTCCTACGTCCATACCACGGCAAATTTTAGTAAATACCGGCCGATTCATCATATTAATAAATGAAATGAATAAAAGAAAGAATATCATTGACCCTCACTTTTCATATCTTCTCATAAGCTGAATTAGTTTGGTTGGTTGGTGCCTTGGCTGCAGGCCGGTTTGTGCTAACGAACGGCTCTATATATAGGAGAATATGCGGAAGTTGTTTACGGAAGCTGACCAGCCATATACCTAGCTAACAAATGTTTTAGATTTTAACCGTTCATATTTAATGTTTGTTGTTCTTTTAATTGCATGCGTCTTCAATTCTTTCAAATGAGGAGGAAGTGAGAAACACGATGCATGCATGCATTGAAGCTCACAAATAAATAGACATATCACACAACCACACGCGTGAAACATCTTCGTGAAGATCAAAGGACACACCATTTAATTCTGCAGGTTTTCTGAAAGACTCCTCATATCTCGGCCAAACATTAGAGCAGCACATCATTTGAATTTTGAATGCAAAGTGCCGCCCAAATTCCCTCCCAAACTACCCCACACTTTTCCGTTTTTATATATATATAGATAGATGAAGGCTTGGTTTTGCTTTTATCCACTTAATGAAATGTTCGTCGATCCCGGTTATATCTTTAACTATCTTCCTCTCGAATACTCAATCGAGGAGTATATCCAGTTCATCGAGGGTAGTTATTAATAACGAGATGCATTCATTAATAAAACTTACTATCGAGGCAATATAGGACAAGCGCCGTATATTAACCTGATAGTAGCAATAAATTTAAGATGAAAACAATTGAGATTGATACCCTCAACACAAGCGGTTTATTGGTTTAATCAATATAATTAATTCCCCTTGGCTTATTAACCATGAAAAGCATGCATTAATGATCCAAGTTTACTACCATTGAAAGAATCGAATTAATAACAAGCGTATTAACCGATCGATTCTAGTAATAATTAATACATGAAACAAAACTAGTTAATTCTTTAAGTAATGTTCAAAATATTAATATGAAATATGAGTAGGAATTAATTAATACTCAAGGAAGAATATTAAAGAGGATGAATCCTACTATAGTTAATATCAAGATGTTAACTAATTGTCATCTTAGTAACACTCCCCGATATTAACTTAGAGGAGGAAATAACTATTACTATAACTAATGTCAAGATGTTAACTAATTGTCGTCTTAGTAACACTCCCCAACATTGATATATAAATAGTATTTAAAGGAAAAATTAATATTCAAGGAAGAAGATTAAAGAGAATAACTCACAACTTACAAATTCATTAAGCTTCAAAGTAGCAAAACCAAGATGGAAGGGTTTAGCTCCTCATTTGGAGACTAAACATGATAGAAAATATAAAGAAAACACTAATCTAAACTTATAGCTCAACTAACTACAACTTACAGCAAACAATAAAATGTGAAAAATACGATTACAATCAAATGCAAACTAACAATTACAAACTTGCATAATACTAGTAAATAAATATTACAAATGATAATAAAAATGTACACTTAGGCACTAATAACTAGTGCCTATCACTTTCCCTCATATCGGCGATCTCGAAATTTTCTATCTCGTTGGAAAGATCTTATCGAGCTATAAAACTTATCTTCAGGCGCCGGTTTCGAAATATCAAGGGATGGAGAAATGGATGACTGTTTCATCATTTTGACAAATACCATTTGTGAACTGATCATATCTTATATGTGATCAGAATATGTATTAAGTTTACTGTAATAAAATATAAAACCCTTGATATTACCAATCCGTTTGCATATACACTCAGAGTACGTTCAAATGGTTATCTTTAATTATAATAACCGTGGTCTTAAGATATAACAACTTAAGTGCTCTTAGTTATACATAATTATTTGACAAATATTACACCAAGGGTTTATCTTCATACTTTTGGAGATGTGAAGATACTCGTTTTAAAACATGTCTTCCAGATAAATTTAGGCAACAGCCTAAATTAAAAAATAAGATATCTTAACGGTGGTATCGTTTTAAAAGATTGTGACAATATATCTGTTTATATCATACTCACTAAGTGTGTATATAAAAATACAATCTTCACCATATTAGGACTGTTTATTCTCAACAATCCTGAAATATAGGCAATCACTTTTATAGACAGGTTTGTCCTGAAGACCTATTTAGGATATATCATCACAGGCTTCCAAACGAAAATATACCTGAAAATACTAAGTAATATATCACATGTCAGAGATATACAAGCGCATCGGACCACACATACCGCTACAGACAAATTGAAAAATCATATTTAACATTTTTCTTTCAATTACAATGCATTAAGCAATCTCTATTATATTGCAACGCTATCATTTAAATAGAGCACTTTTAAGAATTTATGGCCTATCTTTAGACCACATAAACTGATTTCCACATAATGTTTACTTTCGAAAATTTCATTACTTTTAACGTTTTCACACCAGCTTTAGTGAAAGGGTGGGTCCTACCCCCCTACGGCGGTCTTTATAAAGGTACAACCCGTGCACTATTCTGTTAAAACAGTTAGTATATAGGTTAATCCCTATAAATTTAGTAGAGCACTAAATTATCTAGACTATTCCCCAACGGCGTATAAAACTTGATATTCTATTTAGATGCTCTATTTAGCGTAGATATAATACAAATTATCAAAGTGCTCTATGATAATTTAGTGCTCTACTTAGGCACTTTTACGTCCTATTTAGGCTGAAAACGCTAAATCATTAAAGGGATGATTGTGATATGAAACGTCTTCCAAGCTAAGCTAGTACGTTTCAAAACTGGCTGGGGTATCCAATAAAAGCTCAAAACTGGCTGGGGTATCCATAAAGCTTTTATTCCAATTATTGCCTATAATAAATCTAAAACCGTATCTCCCTAATATATAAAAGTTGGAAGGGAGTTAACTTTCGTTCTATTCCGTTACTACAGTATTAACGCCTTCTTCATTGTTACTACAGCAGTTCTCGCCGGTTGAGTAGCATCCCAGCAAAAAAAACGCCCCGTTTCATGCGTGTGCTGGATTTGCCGCTGACACGATTCATCCTTCTTCCCCACGCAGCTGCTGTTTGACACGCATCTATCCTTATTTCTGTTCTGCTACATCTTTCCTGGCCTTGTTTTTTCCATCCATCTGCTCATTCGGCTCTTTCCCCCTTTGTAAGTTTTTCCCCCTTTTCTTCTTTTCCCTTTCTCGGTATTGTTTTGTCCCGCTGCTCGTTTGTTTTTTGTTGTTCGTTTTGGGACTGCCCTGGTTTTCCACCGGTCCTTCGTGTGATGCGCTTGTTTCTTTGTTTGTAATTGGGATGTTAGTATTTTTTTGTGTTTCTTAAGCCATAGCATAGCTACACAATGTTGTTTTAAAATACGTTGTTGTGTGTTGTTATGAACAAGATTCGATTTTAGTAAACATGGTTTAATTGTTGTGTGCACGACCTTCATTTATACTTGCTCAAAGATGTTCAGCCTCCTTCTAAAAGTTTAATCTAATCCACTATTCACTAAAACATTGTTTTGAAAATTCCGTATTATTTATTTATTTTTTTTATTTTTAAGTTTTTGAACCCTTATCTTAACATTAAACTTTTCACTTTTTCATAAAGTTTTTCAAACTTATGGTTTTTTTACTATTTCCAGGGGATTGAAGGAAATTAATTTCCTCTTAAACCATATTGTTCAATCAAATGATACAAAGTAATATTGAGGTGGCATTGTGCAGGTCTACGTTCAGCCAGATTTCTGGTTAATTGTGCATGCACTTAAACTTCACTTTTACATGTATTCCTGTCTCTAATTTATCTTAACACTAAGCTTTTCACTTATTCATACAAGCTTTTCAACCTTATGGTCTTTTTACTTTTTCCAGGGGATTGAAGAATCTTAAATTCCCCTTAAAGCAGATTATTCGATCAAATAATAGAAAGCAATATTTAAGCAGCATTTTGCAAGTCTATTTTCCCAATTTTTTTAGCCAGTTCTGTGGTTGTTTTTGAATACTATTGAACTTCACTTCTACATGTATTTCTAACTCTAATTTATCTTAAAAACACTAAGCTTTTCACTTATTCATATAGTCTTTTCAAATTTATGATCTTTATAGTGTTTCCAGGGGCTTGGAAAAACTTAAATTCCCCTTAAAGCAGATTATACAATCAAATAATAGAAAGCAATATTTAAGCAGCAGTGTACAGGTCTACTTTCCCAAGTGTTTTAACCAGTTTTGTGGTTGTTTTTAAATGCAATTGAACTTCACTTCTACATGTGTTTCTAACTCTAATTTATCTTAACACTAAGCTTTTTACTTATTCATACAGTCTTTTCAAACTTATGGTCTTTTTACTATTTCCAAGGGCTGGAAGAAGTTTAAATTCCCCTTAAAGCAGATTATTCAACTTTTAAGTAGAATTTTGCAGATCTATTTTTCCATCTTTTTAAGCCAACTTTCTACATGTATTTCTAACTCTAATTTATCTTAACACTAAGCTTTTCACTTGTTCATATAGTCTTTTCAAATTTATGATCTTTATAGTGTTTCTAGGGGCTTGGAAAAACTTAAATTTCCCTTAAAGCAGACTATTCAATCAAATAATAGAAAGCAATATTTAAGCAGCAATGTGCAGGTCTATTTTCCCAAGTGTTTTAGCCAGTTTTGTGGTTGTTTTTAAATGCAATTGAACTTCACTTCTACATGTGTTTCTAACTCCAATTTATCTTAACACTAAGCTTTTTACTTATTCATACAGTCCTTTCAAACTTATGGTCTTTTTACTATTTCTAGGGGCTTGAAGAAGTTTAAATTCCCCTTAAAGCAGCTTATTCAACTTTTAAGTAGAATTTTGCAAATCTATGTTTCCATCTTTTTAAGCCAACTTTCTGGTTAATTATGCATGCAATTGAACTTTAGTTTTACATGTGTTCCTAACTTCAATTTATCTTAACACTAAGCTTTTCACTTATTCATACAAACTTTTCAGCCTTATGATCTTTTTACTATTTTCAGGGGATTGAAAAATCTTAAATTCTCCTTAAAACATATTATTCAATCAAATAATAGAAAGCAATATTTAAGCAGCATTATACAAGTCTATTTTCCCAACTTTGTTAGCCAGTTTTGTGGTTGTTTTTCAATGCAATTGAACTTCACTTCTACATGTGTTTCTAACTCTAATTTATATTAACACTAAGATTTCTAATTATTCATACAATCTTTTCAAACTTATGGTCTTTTTACTATTTCCAGGGGCTTGAAGAAGTTTAAATTCCCCTTTGAGCAGATTATTCAAGTTTTAAGTAGATTTTTGCAGATCCATATCTCTACTTTTTCATCCAACTTTCTGGTTCATTATGAATGCAATTGAACTTTACTTGTACATGTATTTATAACTCTTATTTATCTTGACACTAAAGTATTTACTTATTCATACAAACTTTTCAAACTTAAGGGTTTTTTACTGTTTCCAGTGGATTGAAGAAGCTTGGGTTCCCCTTAAAGCAGATTATTCAATCAAACCATAGGAAATAATATTTAAGTAGCATATACTTATGGATATAATTGAGTTTCACTTTTACATCTATTTCTAACTCCAAATTCATGCTATATGTCTCTCTTCCAATCTATGTGAATTTGATCTGTGTGTTTTTTATTTTGTTGGGGCGATTTTTTTTACTAAAACATTATTTAAAAATTTCATTATTTTTTTTTAAAATTTTATTACTTTAGCTTGACACTAAACTTTTCACTTATGCGTACAAGTTTTTCAAACATATAGGTTTTTTTATTTCTAGGGAATTGAAGAATATTAAATTCCGCTTAAAGCAGGTTAGGTGGATCAAACTATAGGAATTAATATTTAGGTTGTCTTGTACAGATCTATATTTTCCCAACTCTTTTCAACCACCTTACTGGTTAATAGTGGATGTAATTGAGCTTCACTTTTACATCTATTTCTAATTGTAATTTCATACTATATATCTTCCTTCCAGTATATGTACATTTGGTCATCCCCATTCTGATTTTTTATTATTTTGTTGCTCCTGGATAATACTTCATTGGGTTTATGTTTGTTACTGATGTGAATATAAGCATTTCGTTATGTGTGCTGGTCAGGATTCTGAAATTTAAAAGCACTGCTATTTGTTTATGAAAAAATGGTTTAAATCCACAGTGTTCAAACTTGTTATGTGAATTGTTTATTTCTCTCATGTTGTATGCACAAATGACTTGATTTTGTTAAAATATTTTGTTGTATAATGTTATGAATTACGAATTGATTTTAGGAAAAATGGTCTGATGTTTTGTTCTTGGGGTTATTCATTTTTGGCTATTTACTCCATTTTATGGGCTTTGTAACGATTGTTTTATGTCATACATCTGTGATGAATGCGTGGTTGTTATCTGCCATTTCTATTTATTTACTGATTTTGTTACTTTTGCCCACACTGATTGTGTTTCGGTTTTTTCCATACAGGTCTTTGCGTGCTGTTTGTTGTTGCCGGGTCTTCTTTTTTTGTGATTGCTGTAAGTTTTTTCCCTTTCTTGCTAAGGGGTTTAACATTTGCGTCATTTTTTTATTTGTAGTAGTATTAATTCTTTTGTATTGATTGTTCCCTCTGTCAGTGATATTTTGAATTCATCAGATCCATAGGTTTAATCATAGTGATCCTTTATGTGCTCAAATATCTGGTTTTCATTGTTTTTTTTCTCAAAATGGTGTAAGTTTTAGGATTTCTAGCTGTTTTATTTCTACGTTTCACTACATGTTAGCTATTATGCCAATACCTCCTCGTGTGGGCTTTGGTTCCATCGTGCCTCCATCTGAGCAACGTGACCGTCGAAATAAGCGTCGTAGGCTAGCATACGCGCGCAAAACAGCAGAATGCCACACCCGTTCTGACAGTTCAGCATCCCCTTCTGCACACCCTTGTAGTGGAAACTCACTTAGAGGTCTGTTTTTTCAGATATATGATTTCTCATGCTCTGTTATCGTCCAACCCCTTTTTGTGTTGTCTAATCCGTTCGCATTTTTCAATTGCATGTCCTTCTCTTCCGCCATCTGAATCATACCTTATATTTTATCTTGGAATGGGTTTTGCCCAATTATATGTGCCTCATTTACGCCATCTAAATCCTCCCTTATATTTTATGTTGGAATGCACATGTGGCTAACTCTTTGTTCTGTGCAATCTATGCATATTTCTCTACCCTCAAAAATATATGTCTAACTTCTCATCCCTTATCTTCTTTGCCGCTTTGTTATGCCCACACATATGTGCTAATGTATTCATGCCATTATATACTCTATTACTGGAAATCAAAATATCCCATTCTATCATACAAAATCACACCCAAACCCATCGTCTCCAATTTATATTAAAAAATATACTCCAAAATAGCTACTAATGCCCCCATACTTGCCTCTAACGATCCAAGACATCCGTCTAACGTCCACACTGCCACATATCAACTTAAACCTGTTGTGGATTGCATGCTTTGCGGTGCTGAACGAATTCAGTATGAACCCCCAGGCATGTGCTGTAGTAAGGGGGTGGTTGTCCTTGCTTCAACTGAAATGCCAGCACAGCTAAAATCTTTGTACACTTCACGTGATCAGATGTCTAAACATTTTCGCTCATGTGTACGCACATATAACAACACATTTGCGTTCACTTCTATAGGAATCTACAAATTCGACAAGAATCTATGCAGACGCAACCAAGGCATATATACGTTCAGAGTTCAGGGCCAAATATACCATTTCATAGATGACTTATTACCTACTGGTTGCCCACCCCGGAATCTGCAACTTTATTTCTATGACACAGAACAAGCACTTGACAATAGATTATCCTCTACGGAACGTTTGGACAAAGATGTGGTTGCACGGTTGATGGCAGTGCTGGCGGATAACCCATATGCGCAATTTTTTAAAACTTTGACCGAGGTTGATCAAAGTACTGAATTTTCTATAATCTTAAATGGGAATCCCAGCCTGGATCAGCGTGTTTATAACCACCCCACTACATCTCAGGTTGCTGCTGTATGGGTTGAAGATGGAGATGAAAACATCACTTTAAACAGAAGCATTCGTGTATACTCACATAGTGGCCGATCTCAAAACATCCACTATTATTATGGGTGTTATGACCCATTGCAATACCCTCTGCTTTTCCCCCTTGGTGAAGTGGGATGGCACGCAGGAATCCCTAAAGGTCATCCTGGATTGACCAACCTTGGTTCCCAGCATGTCGCCTCATTCACTATAGCAACCAATGTGCTTGATTCAGAGGATACCATCATTGCAAATGAAGAACAGATACACACTGCAAGCGGTAATAATACGTCAGTGTCATGCCGCCAGTATTATGCATACAAGTTACAAATGCGCCATGAAACCACGTCATTCATCCTACATTCTGGGCGTTTATTCCAACAGTATATTGTTGACCTTTACATTAAAATTGAAACACAGAGGCTGGATTACTACCGTAGCAAGCAACGTGAGTGTCGATCTGATACATATCAAGGATTAGTTGACAGTGTTGGCACTGGTTTGGATAACACCAGTGATGTTGGGAAGCGTGTCATGTTGCCAGGTTCATTCATAGGTGGGCCACGTGATATGCGTGGGCGTTACATGGATGCAATGACACTTGTTCAGCATTACGGCAAACCAGACTTATTCGTTACAATAACCTGTAACCCAAATTGGCCCGAGATCAAAGAACGTCTTTCTTTTGTTGATGAAACCCAAAACCGGCCAGACCTTGTAGCCCGTGTATTTCGCGCCCGTCTGGAAGACTTTAAAAAGGATATATTGACAAAGGCATTCTTTGGCAAGGTTGTTGCATACACGTATGTAATAGAATTCCAAAAGAGGGGCCTGCCTCACGCTCATTTCCTGCTTATTTTAGGCCGGGATTTTAAGATTTCCACACCGGCTCAGTGTGATAAACTGATCACCGCTGAACTCCCTAACCCGCATGATGATCCGGTATTATATGAACTTGTGAAGAAGCATATGATACATGGCCCATGCGGTTCCATGAATTTGGAATGCCCTTGCATGGTAGTATCCCATGATGCTATCTCACCTTCATGCAGAAGCAAATATCCTCGCATTTTTACTCCTGTTACAGTGTTTGATGAAAACTCTTTCCCCACCTACATGAGACGTGAGTCGGGTGTAACAGTGCAAGTGAGGAAGCATTGCCTAGACAATCGTTGGGTCGTACCTTATAACTCTCACTTGTTGCGTAAATATGACTGTCACATGAATGTCGAAGCTTGTGCAAGTGTACGTTCAGTCAAATACATATATAAATATGTGTATAAGGGTCATGATCGAATTAGTATGTCGTTATCAGATGTAAGCGACAATGGGGTCATTGACGAAATCAGTGACTTCCAAAAAGCACGCTGGGTATCTGCCCCTGAAGCTGCGTGGCGGATATTTGGGTTCCCAATTTCAGAAATGAAGCCTGCTGTTCTACAGTTGCAGGTTCATTTGGAAAACTCCCAATACCTAACATTCTATGGGAACCAGCGTATCACCTACATCACTCAATCTGCTGATTCATTGCGCACAATGCTAACACAATTCTTTGCCATGAATCATTCTGATGAAGTTGCAAAAGCATTGAATCTGCTTTACATTGAATTTCCCCATTATTTTGTGTGGTCTAAACAACAAAGAAAGTGGACACAACGACAGAGACGGGAAGTCCTTGGCAGGCTTGTTTCTGTTAACCCCATTGAAGGTGAGCGTTATTATCTTCGTCTATTACTAGCCAACGTCCGCTCACCTACTTCTTTTACAAATTTGAAAACTATTGACGGGACCGAAGTTCCCACATTCAGAATTGCAGCTGAACGTCTGGGCTTACTATCAGGTGACTTCGTTATACGAGCGTCACTTGATGAGGCTGCATTGTTCCAACTTCCAACTAGCCTGCGCAAATTGTTTGCCACCCATTTGTGCTACTCAGATGTGCCTAACCCACGTGCATTATGGGAAGAATACAAAACCACTTTGTGCGAAGACTTTTCCAGGATTCAAAATCCCATAGAAGCTGAAATGACTGCACTGAACCTGTTACGCAGCATGTTTGCTGAAATGGGTAGGGACATCGACTCTTTTAAACTGACAGATATTGATTTCAGCATGTGTAACAATGATGGAAACACCCGTGAAATTCTGGCAGAACAAAACATCATTGTAAGTGATGTAGATATCAATGGCATATCATCATTAAATGATCTGCAACGCTCAGCTTTTGATACTATAATGACTGCCGTTCGTTCACATCAAGGTGCTGTGTTTTTTATTGATGGACCTGGTGGAACCGGGAAAAGTTTCTTATATAGATGTCTGTTGGCTGCCACCAGAATAAACAAATGGATCGCTCTGGCAACTGCCAGTTCGGGTATTGCTGCATCAATATTGCCTGGTGGCCGAACTGCACACTCACGATTCAAGCTACCTCTTGACGGGGAAGCCAAATACACCTGCAACATTGGCAAACAGACATCAGAGGCTAGGTTACTTAGGGAAGCAAGACTCATTTTATGGGATGAAGCATCTATGGCTAATCGCAAGGTTGTTGAAAGCCTAGATACAACATTGAGAGACATTCTGGGTGTAGATGCTATTTTTGGAGGTAGTGTTATGGTATTCGGTGGTGATTTTCGTCAAACATTACCCGTTGTTCGAGCCGGAACCAGGCATGATTTTATAGATGCGTGTCTACTTAGATCACAAACAATATGGCCACATGTTTGTAGACTTCAACTTGTTGTAAATATGCGCGCCCATGAAGATCCTGAGTTCAGCAACTATTTAATGCGTATTGGCAACGGCAGAGAACACACTGTTACATCAAACCGGATTAAAATTCCATCCAATTTTCTACTTCCCTGGACCACTGAAACTGCTTCTCTTGACATGCTTTTCACTGCAGTTTACCCAAATTTGCAAATATTTGAAACAGATCCTTATTCTTTAATGAGTCGCGCTATACTTACAACGAAAAATAACATTGTGGACTTTATCAATACATCTTTGATGGGGAAATTCCCAGGGGAAGATCATACCTATCTCAGTCATGATATTCCTATAGATTCCAAAAACATGCACTGTGCAGATTACCTCCACACACTATCACCTTCTGGCCTACCACCGCATAAGTTGCATTTAAAACGTAATTGCCCTATAATGTTGCTGCGAAATCTGAACCCATGTGAGGGTCTATGCAATGGAACAAGATTAATCTGTGATTCATTTGGAGATCACATACTAAGTTGTTTCATTGCTTCTGGTGATCACAAAGGTAAACATGTGTTTATCCCCAAAATTCCCCTTGAAGTGTCAAAGGACGAAAACTGCCCAATCACATTTCGACGCATCCAATTTCCCATTAAAGCTTGCTTTGCAATGACCATAAACAAATCACAAGGACAGACACTTGATTTTGTTGGCATCTATTTGAAAGAACCAGTTTTCTCTCATGGCCAACTATATGTTGCTATGTCTAGAGCTCGGAATGCCGAATCCATAAAGATTGTGATCTGCCCTGACGATCCCCAACCAGCACTGCGTAATACAACGCCCAACGTTGTTTATGATGAAATCTTATCTTATATTAATTAGCCTCGTATTTATTATCAGGTTCATTTTTGTCTCTCACCCTCCCCTATCCTAACATATTTGCTTTACAATTTTGCCGTTATTTACACCTCCCCACTTACTGTCATTATAATCATTTATTTCATTACAAACACTACAGGAGTTTATACCAAATGTCAATTGAAGGCCTCATAACCGCAGAGAAACCAGACAGCCACCAATGGACATGTCGCCTAACATTGATTGAAAAGCAAAATGTGCGCACAGGAAAGACATCTCCAATAAAATTCATGCCAATGATTCTGCAGGATTCTGCTGTAAATACCCTTTTGCTAACGTGTCCACACCATTTTCTACTCCTTATTAGCCACTCACTACTAATCTTTTCATATTTTTTTTACAGGGGACCAGAGTCCAGGCCACTGCATTCCAGGGTGATATAGAAGGAATAGATCAACGCCTATCCCTGTACTCCACATACCTCATCTCAAATGCTTACGTAAAACGAATAACTGAAATGCGCTACTGCGTTGATGTCAACTATCCATATGTGTGGTCATTCAACCGGCGAACCCTGATACAAGATGTGGATCCAGCAGAAGGAGTTGATTTTCGTGAACTTGCTGAATCAGAAACTGCACCATTCCACACTATATTCAACGCTTATCAGCATGACGCACGTATGAGTAAGTAATTCTTGTGTTTATGTGCTTACATATACTTCTTTTATCTTGACAATAACTTTATTTTCTACCATGTATTACAGATATTTTAGGCGCTATTGTTAAAAAATTACCGCGTACCTTCATAGTTACTGGTGGTAGACAACGCGTTGCTTGGGATGTTGTTCTTGTCAACGAAGAGTATGCACTACGTTTATTCGATCCCATATTACTACTTATGTTATTACGCACCCAACAACACTCACCATTTTTTTAAACATTCTTACACAGGTGCATACCCATCCCATTTACTATGTGGGAGGAATTTGTTGGCAAACATGGTGCTGAAATTGAAAAGATTCTGCATGCAGGTGGTCACCCTCTTGTCCTCATCAACAGGGTTGCCATAAACCTATTCCAAGGTTCTATCCTCCCTATCTTCAATTCATGCATACACACTGTGAGCATTTGACCAAATTTGTTCGTTATTTTGTAGCTCTATCATTATCAACTAGGTATGACTGCCACGTGGAATTGAACCCTACTGGGGTTCGTGCTCTATCACTAAAAAAATGGTGTGTGTGCCTTTTTTCACACATTATCCTTTATAAATATAATGCAAACCAGATAAATTCCATCAATGTTCATGTTTGGCGTCCTATTGTGTCAGGATCTCTGCAAATGCAGGAAAAATTAGTTTGATGGTGCAGGATAAGGTGTACAATGATGCACTTTCAATCATAGCACACCCTTTGTCGCAACCCCAATGCACCCTTTCAGGCTTAGAAAACAATTTGCTTCAGGTAGGCACCGTACATATACACACGACTTAACACCCATCATAATGTTTTTCCCTACTGCCCTTCTAAGACACTCGTTTTAACTGTGCATTTCTTTTTGTCTTGGCCGTCCAGGTTACAGTTGTGTGGGTGTCAGGGAAGTTTAGCTTGCCTGATACCACCCAAGAGTGCTTCTACATAGGTTGTAACTATTGCAACCGCAGGGTCTATGGTACTGAGGGCATAACTTTTCAGTGTTTGTTCTGTGGTCAAAAACAAGGCACAACAGTGAAGCGGTAAGCCCCCCCAGCCACATAGAATTCATCTCTTTTGCTTTCTACTGCTAATGCTTCAGAATATACACAGATTCAGGCTTGATGCTGACCTCCATGATGGTACCACTTCCATTCCTGTCACTCTTTTCACCACTGATATCCTGACTCTCTTGAAGTATACTTGCATTGATCCTGACACAGACATAGACCTGGAAGCCTTTAATACAAAGTTGCAAACCCTTGACATTGTAGCCGGCATCAAACATTCAAAGCCTAATGAGGAAGGAACTCAAGTTAACTCTTACACTGTTATTTTAGTTTCACAAAAATTAACCACCCCAACCGTCTCACCTCCTGTTACCCAACCACCGCCACTCACAACGTGTGAAACCTCCTCTCGAGCCAAACGAACATTGAATTTCAAATCAGGCAGTGACCTGCCTCCTGATTCTCCTACTACTTCTAACCTTTCAGTACACAGCGAATCTGAAACGGAGGAACAACTAGGAAAGCTGCGTGGTAAAAAACCAAAGACCATCACCCTTTAAACCCCAAAAAATTGTTGTGTTTTGCTGTGACAAGAACGTTCTTGAGAAGCTATGTATATATTTGTAAATTAGAGCACGAGTAGCACTTCAAACTTTACTCGGCTCATCTTTTTTGCTCAAACTCATGGTTTGTATAATTAGTAGCAACTGAACGTTGTTGGTCGCCCTTGCTTACTACCAGTTCATGCCTGTACATATCTGCTTTTGGGCAAACTGGGGCATCCACACCTATTTTGCATGCTTAATATATTCTGGTGTACATTATCTTATTTTACAATCTTTTCCCTTCTACCTCTTTAACCCACACATGTTATGGTAACATATAATGTGTTTCATTGAATCTTCTCCCATATTGTTGTTATTAATACAAAACTCCAAAAAAAAAATTCCCTGCAACTAAAATCTTCCTTCTCTTGTACTTCACAACTCCTTGTACGCTTCACTTACTGCTGTTTGATCTATTGTTTTTTTTACCCATTCACACATGCTTGCATTTTCCTACTTTTTGTATTGGACAAACTATCCTTTCTCATTTCACAGAACCACTGGTTGTACTTGCTTTTGTATTTGGGAAACAGTTTTTTTTTAGTAAAATTAGGTCACGCGATTGGATCATGAAAAGAAGGTAATTAGATCACAGTTTCATTCTAGAAGGTTAATTTCACATTCCTTTCCTCACCACATTTGGTTTTTGGAAAAGAGTGTTTATCTATGCATTATTGAGATATAAAAAAAATACTTCACCACACCAGTCTGATCTACCCTATTCCTTTCTTTATCTATAATTTTCTGAATTTTATTAGGTTTCCTGTATTTTGGTGCTAAAATAGATTTCCCTATACAAGCATACCCGTCCTCATATCATTACAGTTACCTGGTGATGCCTAACTTATAAATCTGTCTAAAACGCTGTGCTCTATATGGATGAAATCCAACAGGTTAAATACCTAAATCAGGAAGTTCATTCTTATGTGTGTTTGGATGATCTACGGATAAAACACACACAGGCATTAATTATTTTTTGATACATTGTTCAGTCTTCAGCATATAGGATTGGTACACAGATTCTAATTTGAATGATTACCTGTATATGTGGATGACCAACTATATGTATGGAGGCTCGTTTTTCATCACAGGTTGGATTATCAGCTGTATGTTGTCCTTCCAACTTTTTTCAATTTATATGCTAAAAAAAAAACCAACAGCTACAAATGCATATAAACTGTTTCCCTTTTTATATCTTAGAAGGTGTTATATTATTAAATATTTAAATACATTTACATTTTCATGAGGAATTGAGGATGTTTATTTGGTTATTGCTGTACAGAATAAAAAATTGACTATTTTTTCTCCGTATCCTAGCAAAAAATCACCGTCATAGATTTCTTTTTTTGAAACACGTAAAAACTTTTACGTAGTATATACTTTTATCAATGGAAATAATTTTGCAGATGGAATTTTGACTTGTTCACATGTATGTCACTTCTGTTTAAGGCCATAAGCTTAAAGGGGTACAGAACAAAATTTATTTCCTTTCACTATCATATACAAGTCATGCCGAAGACATTCGTGACGTGTGGTAATGTTTATTTGCTTCCTTAAAAACACTAAGTAAAATAGATCTTCCTGTTTTCATATCATTCTAGAATTGTTATGGTAGTTTATTAAATACATGAACACTTTTAGTTTGGAAAAAATACATAAGATAGATCTATTGAATCTGAATCAAGTGTTTGCTCCCAAATTTTCTTTTGCTACAGATTTACTATTTTTTTCTCTCCATATTTTCTTTCCCTATCTTTTTACAGATTGCAAACGTGTCAAGATCTAGATCCTGTATCGTGTTGGCTGTTTAGCAATGAAGTGATATTCCTCTTGGGACTGTTGCAACACTTCACAGCTTACATGATGCTATTGTTAATGTATTGATTTATTATCCTCTAACCGGTGGACCCTTAAAATCGACTGATAATTTTTAGTTTCACAATTACCAAATCAGGGGCTTTATAAATCAATGTTTTAATGGATAATACTTGTTTATGTAAATCTGACATTTAAACTCAACAGCAAGCAAGCATGTAACTATGTCCTACATTCTATACGGCAAACCTGTAAGTATCAAATTTTCCCCTAATGATTGCTAATTATACTGCTGTAGTTAGCATCTGCTATTATATTTCAAATCATTTCGTGGCCCTCTTGCTATACCACCTGTGTATTATAAAACCCACCAAGGTGAGTACAGTATTATAGTATATAAAATATCTCAATGTGCACACAATCAATTTTAGTTTCGTTTTTCCATGTTTTGCCATGACATATATTATTACTTTCAGGTAATAAATATGCCTGATTCAAATTTGCAGGTAGGTTTTTTTTATAATATATGCTTTTATGCTTACCATTAGCTACTCAAAAAATGATGTGTTCTTTTTATTACTGTTTACTCATATTTTCTTGTTTGTAGCCTTTCTTTTCGTCTTTATTCTGTGTTCTGGGCATGTTTATTACCCATTTAAAAGTTTAAACCCTGTTTCACATGATAATTTTGTACTTATTTGCATATATCTTTTTCTATTTCATTTCATTTCTCTTGTTCTCACCATTTGCATCTGAGTACCAATAACTATTGTGCAATTATTCTCAATTTTGCATCTGTGTAGCAGTGACTATTGTGCAATTATGCGTTTTGAATTGATATTCACTGCTTATTACTGAGAGTAGCATAATTGTTTATGCATAGTGATGTGTTGTTGATTTGTGGATTAGTTTGTCTATCTAATTAGATTCAATCTCTTCCATGAGATTTTAAATGGCAACATTTCCTTAGAATTTGGGTGTTTTTTTTTCCTTTAGGTAACATGTTGACTTGTTGTTATTACACAAGACCTTCACTTACAAGTTCCTGATAAACTTAATTCAATGTACGTAAGCCTTTATCCATATATTAAGGTATGTTGTTTATGTACTTTTCTCCTTCTCTTTTATATCTGAGAGTTATATATGTTCTTCATTGATTGTACAGACCCTAACTACAATATAATTTAAAATTTCAATCTATTTTACCCAATTTTATTTCGTTATTCCTTCGATAACCACCGAGCCATACGTTGCTTTTCAGGTAATGGATATACCTGATTCAAATTTGCAGGTATTGGTTTTTCTCATATATGCTTTTATACTTATCATTAGTAAGTCAAGAATGAAATGCTCTTTTTGTTACTGTTTATTCATGTATTCTTATTGGCGACCTTTATTTAGAATTAGGTCTGCAAATAGTTCAACCAAACAACATCTGTTAAGCCTAAATCTGTATCTGTAGTTTCAGCTCTGACGGGTCATCATGCAACCTCTTTTGCAAACGCGACCTTTATTTACATTCTTATTCTTTGTTCTGATCATGTCTGTTAACACACAAGCCTTTCTGAAATGTAAATGGAAAAAATTTACTTCCCAATCCATTTTCTATTCGCAAACTTTACCACACCACCCTATTTAGTCTGTAATCAAAATTACTTATTTGAAAAAAACATTATTAAAGTTTACCTGTTTGCTGAAGTAGTTATGCTTTATTTTTCTAAACTCAATGTCAAAACCATAATTACACTTTCAAACTTCTTATTTGAAGATATGTTAATACTTATTGTTTATAGCCTTGGAGCATTTGTCATTAGATTTATTTCATTTTGAACCTACCTGCATTTAATTCAAAATTAAATAATAATAGGACACATGATAATGTAAAACAATTATCTACCAATTCATTTTACTTTAAACCAAACCAAACCCAAAAATTTTACTTCACATATAAAAAACAGTATTAAAACGCTTTCAATGTGTCAAAATATAATAAGTAAACGATAAACCCCTGACACATTGTTTGAACCTAAAAACATGTATTTCATACCAAATTAGATGATAAATACTAGGGACAAAAATTTTAAAATTCTGAATAAATCAATCTGAACGTTCATAATAATTACAAATAATTTTCAAGGTAACACAATAATAAGTAAAATAAAAAAAGTCCATTTTTTCCTTTTTTAATATGCCTAACTAATCAATCAACCATATAATCTTACTTTTAGCAATTAAAATATTTCATAATTCATACCATATTCATACAGAAATATAAAAAAGTACTAAACAGAATACCACGCATTGTTTAATTATTCTTTGTCTTTACTTATTGATACTTAACATAATAAAATATTTTCCCTTTGTAATAGACCAATTGGGCTCTTAAACCGCCCAGCCTTGTAACCCCAGGCCCGTCATTAATTCTTTGTCAGTTGGTTGTTTGGGTGTTTTTTTCTAAAAAAAATTTGAACTACAGCCCTATCTTTTATTCTTTGAAAAAACCACATTTAATTCGATCATAATTAACCAGTTGCATGCGCAGCCAATAAACGCCAAATTGCCGCCCCTTGTCATCCCAAAGCGATACAAACCGCAGCTTCATCCGCGGCCCTTCCTTCCCTTCACTTCACCTATCGACTACTCACGCAATTACTCCCACCCAGTGCGGCGCACTCTTGCCTGAAATCTTCACCGAGGTAATTTCTTCCTCCCACCTTACCACTCTCTGCCATGAACACCTATCCTCTGGTATTCCATCTTTTCATTTTATTTCGTTATAAAAAAATTTGCATTGCTTGCAGAGAAACCATGAATGTTATATGCAAGCGTTTAATGTTTATTCTGCCCCTACTCACTTTCTTTTATGTTCCAACTTTTGGTATTCATCTTCCTATATTTTTTTCATTGCATGTGTCCACAACCCTTCAATACATTCATCCAATTGCCTCCTTTGCATTTGGGGTTTTATTTATTATTTTTTTATACACATCATAGCTACGCAATGTCACACCCCTGTGAGCCTGTTTGGTGTTCTCTTTCAGTTTGTGTTTTTTATTTTTACTTCTTTTTTGTATACTGTTATTGGGTTTTGTTTTTCAATTCTGCACTGTGGTGTTTTACAATCTGTACAACAGAGGCATGGAAGTTAATTTACCTTACTGTAATATCTTCGTTGAGTTACTGTTTGTTACTTGTGTAAATATAAACATTCTGTTCTGTGTGTGGTGCCTGTTTGTCTTCTGTCAAGAGGATTTACTTATGTAAAAATGGTTTAAATCCAGAACACACAAACTTCTTATGCAACTGCTTTATTACTCTCATGTTGTGCACACAACTCACTTGATTTTTTTAGAATATGATGTTGTGTGTTGTTATAAATGGGAATTACTTTTAGGACCATTGGTTTAATTGTTATGTGCACATCCTTCATTTAGAATTGTTCAACCTTCATATTCCCGATTCTGAAAAATTTTATCTGAACCAATATTTACTAGAACATTGGTTACCAAATTCCATAATATGCTTTATTTGTTTTAAATTTTTATTGCTTTATCTTAACACTAAATTTTTCACATTTTTATAATGCTTTTTAAACTTATGGTCTTTTTACTATTTCCAGGGGAATAAAGAAGATTAAATTTCCCTTAGACCAGATTATTCTATCAAATCATAGAGAGTAATATTGAAATAACATTGCTCTGCTCTATTTTTCCAACTTTTACAGCCACCTTGCTGGTTGATTCTGACAGTAAATAAACTTGACTTTAACGTCTATTTGTAACTATAATTTCATGCTATATGTCTCCCTCCCTTCAAGTCTATGTAAATATGATCATCCTCATTGTGAATAACCCAACTGAGTTCAAACAAAAGAAAAATTTTCCTGAACTTCATAACCTTGATATACAGCCTACTGTATTAATATTGAAATTCTAAGTACTTCCATTTTCTTAAAAAAATAAATTTTTTTTCCCTACCTTTTTTTACGATATTTAATTTAATATGCATACATACATACTCTGTTAGACACTATATTTCTTGAACAACACACATATATACCTACAACCATTTCATCATTTGTTATTCATTGTGGTACCCATCCCCCCTCATGTTTAACAAATTATACTCATTTGTTTCACTTTCTTAGTCACATGGATCTATTCAGCACCTATACTGTGGAAAACACCATTGTTAATGGCGGTGTTAACACTGTTACGTATTTCCTCCATACTGTTCATGGAAGGAAAATAGCTGTGGCCATCCTCACTGAAAGATCCAACCGCCAATACACCTGTCAAACAAGCACAGATTGGCAGCACTTCTTGACTGCCTCTGGATTTGACAGACTACTGCCTATGCGCTTCAGGAGTAAAGATGATATGGAACACAAGATTAATCATTTGTTTGCACGCAGGCTTACAATGCCCCTACTCACAGGTGATTCCCCGTTCCTTTCTTTTGATTAATATGAATAACAACACTGTTACTTTAGTTTGTCATTATGGTGCTCTTCTATTTTTATCCTCACCCATATTTATTCCTCATCCTATACAGCGTGCCCAAATAGCACCACAATCCATTCTCTGGACGTTTTTGGCAGTTCCCTGGTCTGGTGCATGCTGGACATGGAACATTTTGAAAGAGTGGTCAGATTCTTACACCACTTGGATTCTTTGTATTTTATTCCATTATGTTGTTTAATCTACTGAAACCAATTTCTTTTAACCCTTCTCTTTTAGAAAATACCACCTTGCATGCACCGTCATTTGTTCGAGCACACAAAATCAGAGGCCATACTAAGGTATGGCAATACTGCTTGGCCAGTGGCTGTTCGAGGTTACACTTTTGACCATGAATTTACCAACTTCCTGGTAGAAAATGACATCCCATTTGATGGCTTTGTACTGCTGCGCCACATTGGGAATTTCATATTTGATGTGCTCCTATTTGACACTGACGGCCACTCTCGCAACCTGGGTGAACCGCCAAATGCCAACCTTAATCCCAACCTTTCTGGAGGTATATTTCTTGTTTATTCATAACACCTTACCATTTACTTCCCACTTCACACTAACCCTTTGTGAATGTCTTTTTTTTTGTGTGTTTTTTTTTCTCTGCAGATCAGTTCTTTGTGTATGCACAGTCTGCAATTTCAAACTGCTCATATAGGAAACTGTTTAGGCCCCCTTCATTTCTTTACATCCCCACAAAAACAACAACGGTACAAAATCTAATTCAACGCTTACTAATTTCAATTCTTTTAACTAAAACAACCCTGATTTATTTTGTGCCTGCAGTCAGCCTGTGAGACATTCCTTAAGAACTGCTGCGATACCAGGGGTCAAATACTAATTATGCATGGTGAAATGCAAGACCCTTTCTATGGCGGTGAGATGGATCTGTTACAAGAAATACAATTCAATTTCCACCTTGACCCAACTTATAGCCTTGTTTTTTTTAAGTCCGGCAGTGGGAAACTTAGATTGCTTGCTCTTTCCAAATGCAACGTTGAAGAGCCTCCACATCAAAGCCATACATATGAGCTCAACAGCCAAGTTTGCACCCATACTACAACTGAAGCTTAGCTGCTCTCTTATTATCATTTGATTTATGTTATGTTCTTTAGGTTAACTTGTTTTATTCCCGCTATCGCAGCTAAAACAATTACCCTAAACTGCTATCTTTATGGGAATCACCCGTCGTTTTTTGTTGGGTTACCAATGTAAAAGTACTGGTTTGCTTACTGTGTTTCGCTGCAACACTCTGCATTTTACTTTTGCAATTATGACAAACACTGTCATTACTCTTTCTACTCAATTGTTATCCTATTTTCCAGCATTACACGTAAATGCTCACTTTACTGCTGTGATATTCTGTTTCATCTCTATTCTTCAAATAGTTACAAAATATAAGAAAATCTTTTAAGTTAAATATTTACTCTTGGGTTAAAGATTTCTTCAATTGCTTCTTCACAACTACTTACTTTTATGACATTATCAATCTGAAACACTAATTACTTTTCTGTTTCTTCCTTATTTCAATTATCCCATTCACATATTGATTTTGCATTCCTTTCATGCCGTAATTCTATACCTCCCATTGGGCATAACAACCGCGCGAAGCGTGGATCCCCGCTAGTTGTCGTATAGAGCAATACCGTTTGGAGTTTTATGATCTTTATAATTTACAATCCCCTACATATAAAAGGCAATATTTCTGCTTTTGTTCCAACTTCAATAACAATGCATTAAGTAAACGGTAAAGATTAACCATAAATTCACAAATATTTATGGTTAATAAATATTTCTCGTTAGCTCAAAAAAAGTAGAAACCTATTATATGAAATTGTTTAACCTTAGTATTATCCGTAAGGTAATGAGTGCCTTTCACCAATGCGATAATATTTAAGTTTTGTGTACACATGCGTCCCAAAGGTGATCTCAAGGTGGTTGTTCAA
The DNA here is from genome assembly GCA_945859915.1 of Cuscuta epithymum. Taxonomy (NCBI): domain Eukaryota; kingdom Viridiplantae; phylum Streptophyta; class Magnoliopsida; order Solanales; family Convolvulaceae; genus Cuscuta; species Cuscuta epithymum. The sequence continues at coordinate 1,060,894 of CAMAPF010001062.1, read as the reverse complement.
GATGGTTTACGATGTGCACTTTAGATTAATCCAATTGTAAGTTGACAATTGGATTATCAGTCCCGAGTATTGAAGAATTATATTAATAGGTATATAATATCGAAGTACTTGTGTAAATCCGAATATGGGAACAAACTTATAATTTTTAGCATAAATAATCTGTTGAGCAGATTATTTGTGCATGAAGTTCCCTTTAGTTCCTGATAAATGATCGGGTTTATGATTAGATATCATTTAGCAAGATAAGCTTACTAAATAGTTTAAATTCGGATACTTAGTCCATTAAAACGATTAAACGGTAGACATTAAGGCATAACCATCTTGTTTCATTCCTAAAATAATTGGTGTAAAACGGTACTTAAGAAACGGTGTAAAACATCATTTTTGCCAGTTATATTAGTGTAACTTATCAGTCTAAGATATAGTAACTCGATCAATAACATAAGAATCTCTAATGATTAACGAGCTCCATTCTAATACGCTTTAAAGCTATTAAAGCTTTACAAATATTTCCGATTGAAGATAAGTATTTAGACGAGGAAATTACCAAAATGCGGGATTTTTGGGTCTGCCAAAATATGGAAAAGTTAATTAGGGTATGAAAACACGGTAGTCGCTAATTTTCCACCCTGTCGCCAAAATATGGAAAAGTTACTATAATTTTTTTATTTGTACTCTGATTGTTACAAAACATATACGAAAATTTATAACTTTTTATTATCTTTCATATGACACCAATATTGAATATATAAAAATAAAAAAAAAAAAATTTAAGACTTTAAAAATTATCTTCTTTTTAAAGCGTTATATCTTTTGTGATTGTATTCTGATTATTACAAAAAATATACCAAATTCATAATTTATTTTTATCTTTCATACGAAATCAATGTTTCATATATAAAAATAAACAAATTATTCTATTAATTTGTGCAGTTTAATATGGCCACACCGAGGTTTTGGAACACTGGCGGAGGTGACATGCCAGGGCCGAGCAAGCAATATCTATTTATTAATAAATTAAATTAAAAACTACATTTGTTTTGTTCACTTCCATTAAACAAATGAAATTTGTACTTCATTTTTTGAATTTAATTAGCAATACGAATGAATTAAAAAATATACTCCCTTCATAACTTAGAAACCTTCTCATTTCAAGAGTAGGTGGATTAAGAATAATGAAAGAGGATATGAATTATTGAGGGTATGACGGGAAGATAATGGAATAATGTGATGGAATGTAGGAGAAATCCAAAAAAAGTAGTTGTAATAGTGTATTATTTTTAGAATTATTGAGGGTATGGTGGGAAGATTTAGAAATGAGAAGATTTTTTTCTTACGGACGAAAAAGGAAAGTGGGGAGATTTTTTTGTTACAGAGGTAGTATAAAGTAATCAATGTTTTGTTATTCAAAAAATCAAAATGTATATTTTTCATTTTAAAAATTGCACGATACGTATTACTTCAATTTAAAAAAACTAACTTTATTTAATAAAAAAAACCATCCAAACGACATGCCAATTCGGAATTTTTCAATTTAAAGCACTTCATCATTCAAAGCAATTCGGATGGAAAAATAAAATAAATAAACCCCTAGTCGGAAGAGCCAAATCCGACACTAAGCACACCCTATTTTTCAAAACCTTATCTCTGGTCGGAAGAGCCAATTCCGACCTTTGCTTTTTTTGAAAACCCTAAATTTTTCCCGTAATTTGGCAACGGATGTTAAGAATTCCCGTATTTTGGTAAAACACCCTATTTAGACGCGGATGTTAAGAATTCCCGTATTTTGGTAAAACACCCTATTTAGACGGACTAATATTAGTACGATCGATAAAACGTGATATTCCTATACTATTCTCACTGCTAGAAATAATACTGACTATTAGGAATTGCCAATATGATATTACAGAGGATTAGATCTATCCTCTGTAATACCATAAAAGGGAGTGAGTATAATGATTTAGGGTTGTATGTTAAAACCGATCAGAGCGTAAATACTGTTGAACGAGCAATATCGATGGTGTTAAATAATAGTTTATGGGAATTCGCTCATATGGATAGATCTACTCTACGATTAAAGTGTGACAAACATAATGGCTATCTAATGGGGGAGTCGAATAATTTTCCCGGCAAGAGCCCATCGTGTAAGATTGTTCAAAAGGAAAATAAACTATAATGGACATCATAAATGCGTAATTACCCACGATGATATAAATATAGTTTAGGCATATATGTGTAATCTTTAACGTACGTATTCTCGATAATATGTTATGAGACACCATATTTACCCTAATCAAATTTGTCAATATAACACGTTGATGAACGGCACTCAATACGTAAGGCTTTATCTCTTAAATCGCCTAAATTTTACTATATGATTGTCGGACGATCATCCCTTATACATTTAGTAAAAAGTTCCTATCGCCCGAAGATAAATTCATCCCGAGCACAATGCTCGGGATGAATTAAGTTTAACCACTTTGAGTTCACATTATGATATATCAAAAACGTATTTTTGAGCACGGTTTCTATCTCTATCAAGCATGGTCATAACGAACTATCTTATCCCATTGAAGAACACCATATTTTGTCCATTGAATCAATAGTCATTCATAGTCTGTAATAGCATACAGCATCTTAAAACGGCGCCTGAAGATAAGTTTGTATGAAATAGCAATGCTTTCCACGTTTAGAGTGAGCTTGTTAATACACTCAACAAGTAACATGATTACCTTTTACTTCAAAGTATTTAAACGTAAATACTTTGATGTAAAATATCTATATTAGGAAATCTAAGATATCCTATGATATATACCCAAACGTTATAACTTATATCAATTTCAAAGTGATCTTTACCAACATCCTTGACTATTTCTCCACTAATATCATATCTATACATTTCGATATGATGTATAGATATATGTTAAAGTACTTAGTATGATTGTTCATATACTTTTAAATCAGTATATTAAGGGAAAGTTCCCGAAATAGGACTAAAACAGTTTGAAAATTCCAAAATAGGACTGCCATGTTTTTATTCCCAAAATAGGAGTAATTACTGTCAAGTTTGGAAAATACTGCCATGTTTGAAATCTGGTACTGCCAAAACATGACAGTAATTAGTCCTATTTTTGGAATAAAAACATGACAGTCCTATTTTAGAATTTTCAAACCTTTTTAGTCCTATTTCGGGTAATATCTCGTATATTAATTTAGGTCATTAAATTGTCTTATAACATTAGGTTATCACTGCTCATACCGTATTGAGCAGTGATCTGTTCACACTAATATAAATTTGTATACAGTTATAAGAGACAGATCTTATAGCAATGATACCACGGTTTGAAATATGGACGAAATACTTCTGAACTCCCGGACTCTTTAAATACCGTTTTCTCTACCATCCCGAGCATTTAAATATCCACTTTTGAGTGTCATATCTGGATGATTTAAGCCATTTGTAAGTGTTCAAAAGTAATATAGGTGATTTCAGTAGAGCACTCATATTGTAATCCTTACCGTACCGTTTAGCAAATTACACAATATTTAATGTACAACTTATCTTCAGCCCAAGTTAAACATATTATATATAGTGTACGACACTATAACGGTACGGTTATAAAGGGAGCAATTCACTTTATTTTGACCAAGATATGATTATTTCAAATCCAAACGTATCTGAAATTACACAATCGTTATCTTAGCATAAGGATTACTAACTCATATTTTAGAGTATACATAATCTAAAGTGAATTGCAACATATCTTTATTAAAGATATTTAATGGAACAACTTGCTCTTACAATACAGGTTAGTATGTATTAATTAACATCATTTCAGATATATGATGGTTAAAACGTGTGGCTATTGTCTTCGAGATAAGGATATCAATCTGAAAATATTTTGCATTGTAGAGCTCGAGGATGATGGTATACCGTATTTGTGTTAATCTAATAATAGTGTTTAAGTGTACATAAGAGGGGAGCAAGATATGATCAGATTACAATTGTCGAACTTAGCGGGAAGTCCTCATATCTTGTGATAACTTAGGGTTCAAAATAGTCTTCCCATTTATTAACTATGTAAAAATTGTGTTCCCTACAGTCATAATAAGGGCTTTTAACCATAACACGTCCGGCTCTACAAACAATACAAATATCTTAAGAATTATGAAGATATGCCTCAGTCCTTAACATGTGAATTTGTCCCCATACTACCATAACCACACGTTAAGATAATGTGTCTAAATCTCATAAATCGCAACTAATGATCAGTTTGAATACTCCACACAATGCTAATCTCTGAATGAGGCCCAACAAATACCTTCATACAATATCAAGGTATTTGGTCTATGCTTTAAAAACGGATGATCATTGTAAACTTATCGAGCTCTATAGGCATGTATCGAGCTCTGTTTTTAGAGCTTCACTGTAATTGTAAAACATAACGGCTGAGTTCTAAGTTGTTTAAATAATTGATCTAGTTTTCACAAATAGAAGAACTTTTAGGTGGAACAAACAAACCTTTCCAACAAGAGAACTCTGATGTGTTCTAAACGAGAAATATGGACTAAGATTACGTTGTGTTCACTCGTCACATATTTGGATATATTGAGTTATATGTAAAACATAATTATAGGGGTATTTGTATAATTATGCGTTATGAAATAGGAAAGATATTCTATTTGATTTAATTATAAAGTGATTAAATAACGCCTGAATCATATTTCTTTGAATACCACAGTGGATAACAAAATAATCGGAGAACATAACCGTTTGTTCAAGAGATATTTCCAATTGAATATCTCTTGAACCATGCTAACGCCCCTCAAAGTGGTTCCATTAGTATATACGATCGAACCACTTTGAGCGTCTTGGTGTCCCGGGAAGTGTCACGCTAAAAGCTTTCTTGCTCTACGAGATCTCTTTGTTACGCATTAAGTAAAAGGTTTTTTGTTTTTTAGCGTAAATACCGTTTAGCGAATCGCAACCAAAATAGTAGATAGGCCTGTACTCGGGCCGGGCGGCCCGACCCGGAACCGGCCCGGCCCGGCCACTGTAGCAACCGGCCCGGCCCGGTGGCCCGGTCCACCGGCGGTTCGGGTCGAACCGGCCCGGTGGTTCCCAGTTCCGAGCCCGGGCCTTCCAAATGGTGAACCGGCCCGGCCGGTTCGGGCCCGGTCCGGGCCGGATTTTAATTTTTGTTTTTTTTTTTTGAAATTTTTTTAAAGTTTTGGGTTGAAATAGGTATTTTGGGCCATTTGAGGTGGTTTGGGGTGGTTTGGGGTTGAGGGGGAGGGGTAGGGGATTAAATAGGAGAACAAAAAAAAAAAAATTAAGTGGGCCGGTTCGGCCCGGCCCGGCCCGGCCCGGTTTGGCCCGGAACCGGGACCGGAACCGGCCACCGGCGGTTCGGGCCCGGGCCTCCCATTTCCTGGCCCAGGCCCGAACCGGGCCCGAACCGGCCCGAGTCCAGGCCTTATTAGTAGAGCAAGTATTTAAACCGACATATTATTTCCAAAATATTTAATAATATTTTGATGTGACACATCAAAATATTAATCCTTTGGCTTAAAATAGAACACTCGATAAGATCTTTCAAACGAGATAGAAAACGTCTTTAACGGGACAAAACAGAGCAAGATATGATCGGATCAAATTCTAAACGAGGTAACATAGTTGATCTCATATTGTTTTGTCCTAAGTAATAGAGCAAACCTTACGGGTGAACTATGGTTATATGCAGTGGCGGAGCCAGCCATTTAGGGTTAAAGGGGCCGGTCCTTAACAATTTTACATTGCAGGGGCCAAAGTGTAAAATATCAACATACTTTCTAAAGATTAAAAGTATTTATACATAATATTTACGTAAGAATTTTTTTCTTGTAGGGGCCGTGGCCACCTCCAGCCCCTCCCTGTCTCCACCCCTGGTTATATGCATGTGTTATATCTTAGAGAATTATTTGAAGACGTAAAACAGGCTAAGTATGAGTGTCTCCATACTTCAACTTAAATAGAGCACTTTTATCCAAATTTATCCTAAATGGATATTATCTCATGGTTTAGGATGAGATAAGTTTAATGGGATATCAGGCTGATAGGCAATCATCCCATATGATTTGAAACATTTTATAAGTCAAATATTCTAAGATAGTTGGACTTAGATGGTTCTAGCGTAAAAGTAATAACACTATGCAGGCTAAGATATATACCAGATTCCACCGAACTGATATTATCCGTGGATATTATCCGTCTAATCGGATCAAAGTATATTCATTAAATATCAATGAATATACTCGTTTTGTCCTAAACATACTTGATAAGATATGAACACGAGATTACAAATTTCGTTAGATGTATGTGGCAGAATAAGTATTGCAACTTACAAATGTGTGACGTGCACTTGTCGTGAGGTGTACTCAAAATAAATATCAATACAACAAATATACGTATTATATTGAAGTAAGGTTCGTATCCGCAGGGAAATGAATGCTTCTCTTTTTATAGAAATAAATAGTAACAAGGGGGGTTTTAGTTTGATTTGGTTTAATAAATTAAACACAAAGATGAACGAATTATGTGGTTAATTAATGAGAAAAAGACTTGGCTTTGCTTTTATCCACTTAATGAAATATTCGTGGATCCCGGTTATATCTTTAACTATCTTCCTCTCGAATACTCAATCGAGGAGTATATCCAGTTCATCGAGGGTAGTTATTAATAATGAGATGTGTTCATTAATAAAACTTACTATCGAGTCAATATAGAACAAGCGCCGTATATTAACTTGATAGTAGCAATAAACTTAAGATGAAAACGATTGAGATTGATAACCTTAACACAAGCGGTTTATTGGTTTAATCAATATAACTAATTCCCCTTGGCTTATTAACCATGAGAAGCATGCATTAACAATCCAAGTTTACCACCATTGAAAGAACCGAATTAATAACAAGCGTATTAACCGATTGATTCTAGTAATAATTAATATATGAAACAAAACTAGTTGATACTTTAAGTATTGCTCAAGATATTAAGAGTTATTACCATTTTTGGTCCCCGACTATTATGTCAATGACAATTTTGGTACTTGACTTCTAATTTTTCCATTTTTAGTCCCTGACTTTTGTGCTAGAGACACTTTCAGTCCTTGACTTCAAAGTTTTCCACATTTAGTCCCTGAGTATTGTCAAATTGACACTTTTAGTCCTCCAATTGTGATTTTGACACAATAAGTGGAGGATTAAAAATGTCACTATTATGTTAGTTGAAGGACCAAAAGTGTCACTTTTATGAAAGTTGAAGGACTAAATATGAAAGGAAGTAATTAATTTTCAAGGAAGAAGATTAAAGAAAATAACTCACAACTTACAAATCATTAAGCTTCAAAGTAGCAAAACCAAGATGGAAGAGTTTAGTTCTTCATTTGGAGACTAAACATGATAGAAAATATAAAGAAAACACTAATCTAAACTGAGCTTAAGTATATGGAAGAAGGGATATTTTTTAAGAAGGAAAAGTGTGCTATTTATATCTAAACTTTGACCGGGTACCCGACCGGGTAGAGTATCTATCCGACCGGGGTACCGATCCAAATCAAATATTTGCCACATTCTAGTGTTCTTCTGCACGTCGGGTTGTCCTCGGTCAAGTCTCACCCGACCGGGTGAGGTATAGGGCCTGACCGGGTCAAGTAGTTTCCTGAAGACCGATGCTTTGTTAAGCATGGTTATCCAGAAGGATGGATGGAACGCCGTCGTAATACACACAAGACACGTGGGTCCTCTGGCAGCAACACACCTGGAGGATCCACAACCAATTCTTGTCACTTGTCACCTGTCTCTTTGCACTGTGACAGTCAAGCGGCTCTACATATTGCCAACAATCCTGTGTTTCATGAACGCACCAAACACATTGAATTCGACTGTCACTTTGTCCGTGATGAGATTCTCCGCCACACAATTGCTCCTTGCTATGTTAGCACTTCCATGCAACTTGCTGACATTTTGACTAAAGCCCTCGGCCGCCGCCAATTTGAGCAGTTACTAGTCAAGTTGGGCATTCGTAATCTTCATGCTCCAACTTGAGGGGGGTATTAGCATATAAATTGTATATTCTAGATCATTCTCCAAATCTTTTGATTACACTAGAAATATTCTCCAAATATTGTGTAACCGTAGCATAGCAAGAATATTTTTGTAGCTAATTTTTAGGATCTATTTTAGGAACATCTCATGTATAAATATTCAGCAATATACACGGAAGAAGCAGGTTGAATTTTCCCAAATCACATGCTTTACTTTAATATGTCACCTAAATTCTTTACTTGATCTGAAACATAAAAAACAGAGCAAGATATGATCAGATCAAATTCTAAACTAGTTCGGAGTGAAATCTGAAATATTTGTGAAAAGACAATTTTGAGTTCTAAAGCGACAAGTTTAAGTGCTCTATAACTGAGTACAGAGAGACGAAGATATAATATGTACAATATTATCGAGCTTAATAAGGGACTGATAAGTTCTACGCTATATACGTAAAATATATTTTTGTGAAAAACGCTATATTGTCTTTTACAGAGGTAAGGGCAATTACAGATCTAAGTGACTAAGTGCACCTTTATCAATGCTATTTAGTAATTACTTTAAGCTTGTGAATTCGTGTATACGGTATACCCTTCATTTACGACATAGATAGTCGTAATACCGAATGGACAATAGATTCCCTTTAAAACGTATTGGCTGAAAGCATATGTCGTAAAAGTGATCCGATCAAATGGATTGGAGTAATGATTTATATCCGATCACCATGGTAAAACAAAACACGAATTACCCTATCTTTTACTATTTCGGAACAATCTTTAGAGGGGTTGGATGAACAATACTATCAAAAGATTTTAATCCGAAACGTATTATAGAGATTAGGCTAAGTATACATGCCTTTCCAATAGATCGGCGTAAATATACCGGCAAAGGTTATACAGATTAGTGTGTATAATTTAGTAAAACTTAAAACGTTTTACTAAAAGGCATATCTCTTTGGGATAATAAGCTAATTATTACTGGTGTATATTAGGAACACATACAAGATATACAAGTTTGTACTTTGTTCTAGCTTATAAACCATCTAAGACTGAAAGATCCCTAGTATTCATGATTATTACTAAATATTTTACCGGTTTGTCGCAAAAATAAGTGTAAAACCTTTATCATTTGGCGTTTTATGATTTAATTTTGAACATTTTAGGATACTTGTTTACACGTATAGTTTTACGTGTAAGAGATATAATTCTCATATTTTAACCGACAAATGCAAATACTTTGTACGATTTAGGATAAGTATCCTAGACTGTAGAGTTTTAAAACATATGATCGGGAAAAGATTAAATTATATGCATTTGTCCCCAGGTTACAATACGTTTAAAATTCTCATTAGTTCCTATGAATATACCGTAAATGATTATTGGATTTAGTAAAACACACAGCCCTAATCCCTTTGTATATTTGGGATATATACAAATATATCCCAAATGTGGTTTTTGTCACATGTAAAATCTTCAGATGACCATAACTTAATTCCAACTTTAGGTAAAGTTGGAATTTATATCATATAAAAGCAGAGTTCAGATTTACATTTAAACCCAAGGCATTGTCCTAGTACACATAGCCAATTACGTTTGTACCCTATTGGTCAGCAAATGAGAGGCCCAATCTATATTAAGTATGGGATAAATATTATATGATCCGATTTTAAACGGGATCTCTAAACACTCGTAATCAGTTTAATGCATTGTACTTTAAAGAACATTTATCTTCAGCACTATCTATGTGCATTGTATCCAAAATAATTTCCATCATAGCGTGAATTCTACATTAAAAAGTTGATAATTATTCAATAGTTCACTAATGCACATATCTTGTTATAACCGTGTACAAAGCTTTACGCACTAAACACAAATATTTCGGTTTAAAAAATCATAGATAGTGCTGAAGATACCACCGGCTCGTATTGTAACAAAGTAATTTAAGTGTTTATCCGCTATGATTAGTTATATTTCAAAAGACCTTAGGACACATAACAAGATATGAGTGTCACATATTCAAAGATAGTGCCTAATTGTCTATCAATCTTGATAGGCAATCATCATGGATAGCGTTGAAATATGAGTGTAAATATCTTCCTCTCAAGATATTTATATTATCATATCCTGCTATAATGTCACATCCAAATCTGTGCGGTGGTACTTATAAACGCCTAGACAGAATATCTTAAACTGCATTCTACGTATTAGAGTGTGAATTTGGATTATTTACCCACTAAGTTTAGAACATTATAGTGTCAAAATACGTACTTCTGATTATGGTCTTACCTATGAAAACACTATTACGTAAAAGTGCTTCCCGATGGGATCACGAGTATTGCTCTGTTCGGGATCATATTTCAATTCCGGAAATAATACTATATATTAATGTTCCACAAAATAGGGATGATTGACTAGTATAAGGCTATGTTGTAAAAACCGAACCGGAGAGCGACCCGGCCAAATGACTGGGTCACGGGTCAACCCGGACCCGGAGGGTCAACCCGGTCAACGCCGGAAAACCCAGTCAACATATAAGTTAAATTATTATTTACAATATACAAGTTTTAACAAAATATGAAATGTATTTTAAACGAAATGGACAATGAATATGTATGGTGCTATTTAAAAAAATTAAATATAATATAAATGCTTTCACTTATTAAAATAATAATAGTAACTAGTGTTTGTTAACAATGTTATTTATTTGTTATGATGATTATTAATTACGTACCAAGTAGTAGGGGTTGTAATGTATTGATTGAAACAAAATAGTTAGTAAATAGAGTTAAAGAACCAAATGTAACAACTTCCCAACACAGCTCGTTGGTTTGGTGGCCGTATATGATGATGTTGTTGAGTAGGGTTCGATTCCCTGTCTTGGCAAATTTTGCACTTTCTTCCGGGTTTTACCCAATTTCTGGGTTTTAGCCGGTCCGGTCACGGTCCGGTTTCGGCGGGTCAAACGGGTAAATGCATTAGTGGAGATAGTAAATCCACTTATAGGTATAGATAAAACCAGATATCGGCTCCGTTTGGAAACCAGCGGATTGCCCCAAACCGCCAATTATTTTACAAAGAAAACTGTTAAATGTCCCACACCGGAAACGTTTGGATGAACAAAGTGCTATATTAACACACGGGCTACTCCTCCTATCAGGTTGACCTTTTAGGATGGAACCCCGGGTCTTAACATGGTATCAGAGCCAATTTCGGTTGTGGTTTAACGGCTTGTTTAGCACCCATGATTAAGGGTAGCTTGTTAAGGGTTTGTTTGGCCCGTTTATACACCCCGATATTGTCCAGCCCAGTTCGGGCTGAGGGGGTGTGTTGAAGCATTTGTCCCACACCGGAAAGCTATAAAACAATTACACACTATATAAGGCTTTGGGCTACTCCTCCTATCAGGTTGACCTTTTGGGATGGAACCCCGGGTCTTAACATGGTATCAGAGCCAAATCGATCCATGGTGTGGGGCCCCTTATGAATCGTGATGACACGATTATAAAAATGGCCGGATGAAAAAAAACGGACCGATGAAAAAAAACTGAATGATTGCACGATCCAGACGAAGTGTCTGGTCGTGAGGAGGGGTGTTAAATGTCCCACACCGGAAACGTTTGGATGAACAAAGTGCTATACTAACACACGGGCTACTCCTCCTATCAGGTTGACCTTTTAGGATGGAACCCCGGGTCTTAACATGGTATCAGAGCCAATTTCGGTTGTGGTTTAACGGCTTGTTTAGCACCCATGATTAAGGGTAGCTTGTTAAGGGTTTGTTTGGCCCGTTTATACACCCCGATATTGTCCAGCCCAGTTCGGGCTGAGGGGGTGTGTTGAAGCATTTGTCCCACACCGGAAAGCTATAAAACAATTACACACTATATAAGGCTTTGGGCTACTCCTCCTATCAGGTTGACCTTTTGGGATGGAACCCCGGGTCTTAACATGGTATCAGAGCCAAATCGATCCATGGTGTGGGGCCCCTTATGAATCGTGATGACACGATTATAAAAATGGCCGGATGAAAAAAAACGGACCGATGAAAAAAAACTGAATGATTGCACGATCCAGACGAAGTGTCTGGTCGTGAGGAGGGGTGTTAAATGTCCCACACCGGAAACGTTTGGATGAACAAAGTGCTATACTAACACACGGGCTACTCCTCCTATCAGGTTGACCTTTTAGGATGGAACCCCGGATCTTAACAAAAACGCTACGTTTTGTAGCGGGTTGGCTGCCATCCGCCAACAAACAAACGGCCCCATCAACCTGGTACAAATAACGCATTGACTAATATGTTTTTGTTTCGAACTTATAGTAGTCCGAAATCCGAATCATATCAATATTTTCAAATTTAGGAAGGCTTTTGAAGACCCTAAATAGCTTAAATCATCCAGATATGATATATCGTTTCTGTCTGACACTCATTACGGTTAAACGAGTTCTAAAGCTTATTTCTTGCCTATGGATGTTACAAAACGGACAATTAGTATATGCTGTGTAAACGAGTGATAGAGATTAGGATCGGATATATCGAGAAGAGGCGTAAATACCGTTTTTTTTTACGCCTGGTATATCGATTGCCGGACAGAAATTACCCTTAATAGGAGTAAAAACGTTTTGAAATTCCAAAATAGGAGTATCATGTTTTTTATTCCCTAAATAGGAGTAATCTGCCAAGTTTGGAAAAAAATGCCATGTTTAAAGCCTTGTAATTTCCAAACTTGGCAGAAATTTACTCCTATTTAGGGAATAAAAACATGATACTCCTATTTTGGAATTTCAAAACTTTTTTACTCCTATAAGGTAAAATGAATTTAGCATATTCCATTGGAAAAAGCCACTCAACGGGATTATTCTTATCAATTATTTTAATCTCGTAAATAGGAGCATGTGTTCCATTTAAAACGTATTATATCTCTTTAGCGTAATTTTTCACCTTGGTCTTATATTACGGTATGACGATAAGTTTTAGAGCTCGATAAGATCTTTGCTTAAGATCTTAGGGTGTTTGATAGAAAATGTTTTACCAATACACTACAAAAAAAACACGGGATTGGCAGGGATTTTGGCACGGATTTGGAACAGATTTTGGCAGGGATACGCCAAATCCGTGCCAAAAAAACTTTGGCACGAGCTATTTGGCACGAAAAATTGATAAGTCCGTGCCAAATTCCGTGCCAATCCCGCCTTTTTTTTTGTAGTGATATACCGTTGGTAAAACATTGTGATAAATACTTATCACGATATCAATAGTCTTACCTTAGAAACCAAAGTGTCTAAGGTAAAATACGATGACTTAGCCTAATCTCTATGTTTCAAAGAAGGCAATCATCCAAAGTTTTATATTCTGTCCGGGTGCTTATGAGGAGTTCTATTTTGTTCACCCCCCTTCATGGAGGGTGAACATCACCCCCTCCCTCCAACACATGATACTTGGTATTACAATTGTAAAATTTAAAAGTTTTGCCAAGTGTCATGTGTTGGAGGGAGGGGGTGATGTTCATCCTCCATGAAGGGGTGAACAAAATAGAACTCGCTTATGAGTGTCATCCTAAAGGAACATATTTGAAAGGGAAGATATGTCACGTCTTATGATTATAGAGCTTATAATCATAAAACGTATAGTCTGCGGTCAGTTTTCTTTGAAATAGACCTAAAAATATTATGTGGCTTGATATCTTTCAAACTTTGTGCATGATTTATTAACAATTATTAATACGTCTGCAAAGTCAAAATTGAACTTTTAATGTATCTATAATATCTCAACGTTGAAAAACAATATCCGGTATGTTTGATATTAGATTTACACTCACTTAAAGCTAATTAAATGATATAAGCACGATTATACTTTTAGCTACGAGAAGATTTATGAGTGTCACAAATACGCTATGGATCATAGATGAAAACGTTAAATCATAGATGAAAACGCTAAATCATAGAGATTAGTACCATTGGAAACGTGCTCTAAACTTATCGAGCTCGAGTTCACAGACTTGATATTGCCAACTACTTTTAGGACGTATATACATCGTCATTTAAATTTAAACTATAAAATTAGGCAACGATAAAAGTCTTAATATTCACCATAACTATTTATACACCGACTATTTGTAATATAGACATTGATGAAGGAAATACTGATGGTTGCCTAATTTTATAGTTTAAATTTAGGCAACCATACTTAGAATGATATCACTAGGATTGTTTATTGAAGATCTTATCGGTGTAGCCGATAAGATCTTTTAAGATCTATTTTTTAAAAGATCTTTAAAGGCGTTATGATCTTTCATAAGTATGATTATAAATATATAATCATATAATACTACGTACATATTATATCTATAGACACTCATATATGTGAAGGATCATATTCCCTCCGTCCCGAAAAGGTTGGCCAAAGTTGACTTTCACGTGGATTAATAAAGTAAAAACTGTGTGGTTGAAATTTGTGCAGAAGAAAGAGAATTAACTTTAGCCACATATTCCTTATTTTAAATGGAAATGGTCAATCTTTTTGGGACATCCAAAAAAGGAAATTTGGCCAACCTTTTCGGGACGGGGGAAGTATCTTATTTCAGTAAATAAGATACTGAAATCAATAAAACGTTAATGTTCAATACGTATAACCATATAATATTACCTTTTGTTTAGAACTTATCACATTAGCCTATAATTTAAATATATGTTACATCCTATTAGAGTTAATACTTTGTGTCACATATTAGAAGTTTTGGGAATCTTCAAGTATTAAACTATTCAGACGCATTCCAAAAGAGATTCCATGATAACCTGGAACAACTTTTAGGAGTGATAATCTTCACTCATAGGAGCTACAATACCAACAATGCTTGTTACAAATATCCACGATTATACTACTTGTCGATATTAACTTAGTTTAACAAGATATTAGAAAACTGCAAGATAACAGGACTAATGAGATAGGATAAACCAAAAGCTTTATATCTTATCACGTTGTCTAAATATCAAAGCTTTTAACGGTTATACTACAATTACTTGAAATATTTGTGAATTTATGATTAATCTTTACCTTTTACTTAATACATTGTAATTGAAGTTGGAACAAATATTAGGTAATCATCACCCGATGTGCAGTGGTGTGAAAATGAGGGGGATTATAAACGAAAACAATGTAATCTGATTTTGAGGTAGAAACAAATTTTATCAAGCTTAGAGCAGTCAAGGGATGATATATTTCGTTTATAATCCCCTCAAATGAGGGGATTATAAACGTACTAAATTGTGTCACAAATGTTTAACTAATATGCATATAGTTAAACGTAAGCTTGATCACAGGTGACTACCTAAATCAGATTTTGTAATACCCGGCTGAGCTAAATCTTTGGAGACTTTCTGGACATTATGGTCTTCCTATAGTAGATTACTCCGAATATATAATTTGGTAGAAATCGTATATTCATTAGTAAATCCGGAGAACATATAGGTATTTTAGAGGCGTTTCCAACGAAATTATCTTAAACCGTACCGTTATTTACAACCAGGTGTCTAAAGCAGTTTTCATATCTTGCTCCGGAGCTTGAAAACTCATTGATGTTAGCCAAAGTAACCCTGTGTGTGTTACTTTGGGACTATTTATGGAAAACTATTACGAGCGTATTTTGATATCATGGGTTGTCATATGATTGGTAAATATCTCTTTTTACTTAAATCTAAGAATCAACTAAAGATTTACAGGATACTTAAAAATCATTATTCATATTTGAACCGTCATAGGCGAAACCCATGATCTAGATGGAAGTATCCTCAAATTTACACTCCGTTTTCTTAAAGTGATTATGAGATAGGCAATGCACTATATTGATATGAAGCGAAAAGGCATATGAGTAAGTATGGGTAAGGTACGCTGTCTTTTTAGACAGCGTACCTTAAAAATATTACCTGATCAAATAATATATTGGATCTTTACAACAGGATACCGGTATTCGATTTGTACCACTTCTATTCTAATGTATACGTAAAGAGTCCTTCAAATAATACGATATTAAACATCTTTACCTGATAGTCAGCCTAAATAGAGTAGTCAATATCTACTCTGAAACAAAAGTTCTAAAGCTTTTGTTCCAACTTCAATTACAATGCATTAAGTAAAAGGTAAAGATTAACTATAAATTCACAAATATTTCAGAAATGTATAATTCTAGTAGAGGTTATATCTTATTAAGATAGAGTTACTAATCATTAGGGGTATAATCTTCAAACATATAATGGGTAAACGATCCAACCGTTATACGTGTTCTTGGTTATCTGTAAAGATAACCAAGAAATAGAAAACGTCTATTATGGTTGTTTTCCTAATAAAGTAGCAATATTTGTTTTACATATATCTACGGTATGTAATAAATGTATGAGCCCTCCCTCGCTCAGTGGTATTTTGATGCATATGGTCAAAGTGCTCAAGGGGAACACTCCAAATTGTCTTTTCAACGAGATATAATGGTAGGTTAATTGCAATGCATTTGAAGTTTAAAGCGTCTAGATCGGTACTTCAATTACAACGCCTGTGGAATTCGGTTAAAACACATAAAGCTTTTAAACTTTATGTTCAGGGTTTAGGCTTAAACAATCAGTGCTCTCTATAATTTTATCGTTTCCATAGGCTATATGGAAAGTAAGAAATAGGCAAGATACTCAAATGGAAGTACTCTCTTAATACATCCCACAATTGATGTCCCCTTTTGTATGAAGTCTATTCCAAGCCGTTATGGCGAGCGCTAATCATAGAGCTTATATTATCAAGTGATTTGAACAGGATAGGCAATCAATGGGACACTCATATTGTCCCATTGATGTTCCCGTCTGAGATAGACTTGCTGTGGTTTAGCGTAAAAGGCTGAACAATATCTATAGGTGTGTCAAAATTAATGAGTTCTATGGGTCATCCGGTCTTATTTTCAGAGATGTAGTACGCTAAACCATCGCTAGTTATTAAAAGACAAAAAGTGATATGTATCTAGGTTGAACCGTTTATAGCTAAACATTTACACTCATTAAATCAACTTTATGGGGCTATATTCCCTATATTTATGATATAGACCACAAAATGATTAGTAAGTATCTATTATTCTTCAGGCTTATTAAATGTTGTAAGTTCCACGGTATCACCTCATTAGCTTGTGTTATAAACTGTTCGTGTACCTATTTTTTTGGATGAAATGTAAGTATATATTAACACCCAAAGAAATAACAAGTCAATGTTACAAGCAAAGTGCATATCCCGAAACAAGGGATACCACAACATCAAGATAGAGATCAACAAAAGTCAACAATTTGAACCTAAAAAAAGACACATTAGGATCAAATTAAACTCAACAAAACAAGCTCAGTAACAAAATTAGGAATCCCTAATTTAATGTCCAAAGAAAGCATGGAAAGGGTTAGTAAACTTTGCGCCAAAGCAAACCTCCCCTTTCTTCTTAGTAACCCCCGGTAGACTCTCAAGACAATGGGCGGTGAAAGTTATGCCACTCTTATCCAAATTATCAGTAAGTCGCAGAAAGGAATCCACTCTAATGACACTAGCCTGGACGAGTCTAAACGGTTTGACAAGCAACTCGAAAGTCTTACCATTTATGGTCTCACATTTTATGGCAACATCATCTTGTTTCAACTCCTTTTCACTCCTCACAATCCTTCCCATAGCTTCGGAATCGGTGGCCTCGTGGTCCTCATTTGAGATGCTCCCCTTGGAAGCCGTGGCAGTCACTTCCATTGCTTGGTCAGTCATTTTTGCCGTTGCAGCAGCATTTTCCAGAGGCCCGGTCGGGCTAGGGGGGGACCCGGTCGGGTTTCCCTGGGCAGCAGGTTCTGGCTGAGAGGCCCCCAACCCTATATCCTCACAAGTTTCAACATTCGGATCTTGCACACTATCTCCATCAACCCGTTTGGCAAGTTTTTTGCAAATAAAAGGGTGGTGCCCGAATTCTTTGCAATGAAAACAATAATTAGGAAAAGTTTCATAAAGCACACTTTGTTTGATTACCTTTTTTGAAGGTAGTCGTATAGGAAAAGCGAGTGGTGGTGGCTTTGAAACATCTACTTCGATTAGCACTCTAGCAAATTCATTATTTGTCCTCTCTTGAGTGATCTTGTCCGTAGTAATGGGGACTCCAATCATGGATGCCACCTCACTCATAGCTTCATCGTTCCATAGCTTCAATGGTAGTTTGGGGAACTTGACCCAAATCGGCACTTTAAGAAATTCTTCATCTTCAAAAGAAAAGTCTTCCGAAAGTACTTTGAGCATTAGGAGTTTCCCAAATACCATGTAAGGTCCATCATGTAGAACTTTCAATCTATCCTCCTCATTTGTAAATTTAAAGATTACCCATCCCTTGTTGCGGGATCTCACAAAACATTTCACACCCCACTTAGCTCTAAGATCGTGAACCGCTTTGAGTCCGGGGAATTTTCCGGTGAAGTGTCCTACTAGGCAAAATCCCCACATTTCAACCATGGAAGGTAAAATGCGATCACCAAAATCCAAGGTTTCACCTTTGGGAGGGACATATTCCAATTTGATGCCATGTATTGGATCCCGGTTGTCCTTAAAAAGATCACTCCAAGGTTCGGGATTGGCTCCCGGTGCTTTGTCACTAACATTAATCTGCTTTCCATTTACTGCCACAGTTGCAGCATTAATAGTTTTCCCAGCAGTATTAATTTCCCCAGCAGTATTAATTTCCCCAGCAGTAGCTACTTTAAGTCTAACATTTGTCAAAGTTGCTGCAGATACAGTAGGTTTCCCAGTGGTAATACAAGCCTCAGAAGCACGCGTATTTCCAGCAATAGCAGGTGCCTTCACAGCAGTTAAAGGCTCAGAAATTTTAGTCTCAGAATCACCAACTCCTTTCTCAGGTACTGCCTGAAATCCCGGTGACTCCTTCCCAGCATTCCCAGCTTGTAGGACGGGGAAATCAGCATCCAAAGCTTCCAGGACGGTGAACCCTGCTGCTGCTCTCGCCCTAGTGTTCACAGAAGGAGTAGCCCCTCCTTTCCCCTGCTTTTTTCCAGCCATAAATCACAGGTCACAGGTTCCTCGCAGGTGCTACAGTACGCAGCGCGACTGTAAGCAAGCTTTCGTTAATACAATTTAAACCTCGTTTTTTATTCCAAGCTAAGATCCGAGGACTGAAATGGCAGTAGAAACAATAACTCCGTCTCAAATAAAAACAAGGAAATTTCAAGTGTATGAACAATACATCCGCGAACTTCAAAAGCTAAAATCCGTAGTTGGTATCAGTTAATCAGGCTCAGCACACTCCCTTGGGGTAATTCTAAATACACTCCATTGGCTCTCACTTTCCTTCTCAAGGAAGACTACTCTCAGTGTTCGTGTACCTATCATATTATATCTTGTCACCTTTTTCTTATTTGTGTCACAAATACTTAATCATCTATCAAATTAGCGTATTAGGGAGAATTTGACAAGGATATTAAACGCTAAATCTAAATACTTTATCAAGGCTAACATTGAAATATCACCATTTTGGAGTGTCCTGATAATAAAGGCGTTTTTATATCCTGAAGAGGATATAAAAACGTCAACAAACGATTGAGCCCAAACGAGTATTTATTTAGAGTTAACCGGCTTGCTCATATCTCTCAAAAGAGATAGAAGTCGTGAACCGTTGGTATGACCATAGGATCCCGATAGAGATATGAGTGGATTGTTTATAGCGTTTAGGTTAAAACCATGATAATACGACATTTCAAAACCTCTATTTTTCATAAGCAATGCACTATTATCTCGTGTTAAATGCTTGAAGAGATATAATACGTTTTCTAACTCGTTGGAATGGGACTCATAAATGGTCTAAAATAGAGTTCTAAAAAAAACATTTTCTAGTAAAAGGGCGTGCCTGAACATATATTGAGAGGGCACAATAGATATCCTGCCTTTCCTAGAACACACAGAAAATATGAGGTATTTAGACAGGCACGCCCAAATATATTAGCGTAATGATTATAAGAGTACTAAAAGACGTTAAACTTTGGTTTACCAACCAAAGATAGCTATACACATTACGACTGTATAGTTTATATTGAGTATATAACAAGTAAGCTACTTGAGCCACAGTGTCGTAATACTCATATTGACAACGGGATCAATATTCAGGTAAACTATATGCTCTATAGTTTGGAAAGGTAAACAAAGTTAAAAGGTAGCCAATAACTTTTAAAAAAATAAAAGCACAGAAAAAGGGAAGACATAACAAATTGGTAGTTCAGATTTAAGCATTGTCAAATCTCGTCATACGTGTATCACAAAGAATACATTTAAGTTTAAAACTTAAATGTATTCATACTGTTCTATCTAAACTTATATAATACACAAATACTTTATTGATCAACTCATCAATAAAGTATTTATACATTGTGTGATCTCTACGTCTAAAAAATATCTAAACATTAGATATAATACTCTTGGTTTAATAACTTATAGCAAACAGTTTAGCCTATAACGAGTTTAAGATTATACGTTTAAATGGGCTAATCTCTGTTAGTCCATACGGATCAAGATTGTAATAACAATCTTTATTGAACGTATTGCATATAATGGGTTAAAATAGTTTAGACAATATACCTTTAAAACTTGATAAACTGCAATTTTGAGTTTCGAGTACCGTATGGAAAGATCTTCAATATATATGACTCTCAATATACATTTATAACATTAGCTAAGGGTATTGATAGATTTTAGGCTAAACTGAGATTGGAATTTTGATTTGGATATAGTCACATTTAGCCGTTTTAGTGTTTTTACTTAATTGTACGACTCCCATACGTATGGTGCTTAGATCTCTTGTGTTCTATCAACTATTTGTTTAATAGTTTCATCCCTTGAGTGGTCATGGTACTAATTGATTACTACCATTTAGGGAAAGGATAAGGGGACATGTAATACTTGATCAATTCGTTTAAATATTCCGTTTTGAATTAGTCAACACGAGTTCTAAAGCTTTTGTTCCAACTTCAATGGGATTACCGAACTCATTTAGGGATGTAATATGTTTTAAACGGAAGAACACACAACAAGATAATTCCCTCGTAACGTTAAATAAAAGAGCTTTTGTGATTTATTTGATGTGGACACTAACGATAGGATAAAAGTATAACTATGATTGCTGATTGCCTATTTTAGGTCTGAATAAGATAGAAAAGTTAATTGGGCTTTTAGATTGATCCCAATATTCACTTAGAATATTTTGTGCCATGAGGTTATACATGGCCTTGGGATAAGCTCAATGAAGCATACAATTTGGAGAGCACAATCCATATAACTTAATACCGTCTGTTCTTCATATGTTGGGTAATATATATTACAGAGAAAGACATATTCGGATTTACACAAGTACTTCGATATTATTTACCGGTTTCTATGTGACGTGCACTTTGTCGTGAGGTGCACTCAAAATAATAATTCAATACAACACGTACTAATACGTAGTATAGCATAGTAAACTTCGTATCCGCAGGGAAATGAATACTTCTCTTTTTTTATGTAACTAGTAACAAAAAGGGGGTTTAGTTTGTTGAAGTAAGTTCGTTTATAGAACGGGTTTTTACCATATACTCATGTAAGCTCAGAAATAGAAAAAGTAAGAACTCTTTATATTTTATTTATTTATTTATTTATTTATTTTTCTTGAAAAATAAAAAGAAAAATAATTGCCTTTCCCCGGCAACGGCGCCAAATTTGACGTGCACTTTGTCGTGAGGTGCACTCAAAATAATAATTCAATACAACACTAATACGTGGTATAGCGTAGTAAGGTTCGTATCCGCAAGGAAAGGAATACTTCTCTTTTTTTATGTAACTAGTAACAAAAAAGGGGGTTTAGTTTGTTGAAGAACTCAAGAGTATTAAAACACCAAGTTGTATGACTTATGTGGTTTAATTAATAATAGATGAAGGCTTGGTTTTGCTTTTATCCACTTAATGAAATGTTCGTCGATCCCGGTTATATCTTTAACTATCTTCCTCTCGAATACTCAATCGAGGAGTATATCCAGTTCATCGAGGGTAGTTATTAATAACGAGATGCGTTCATTAATAAAACATACTATCGAGGCAATATAGGACAAGCGCCGTATATTAACCTGATAGTAGCAATAAATTTAAGATGAAAACAATTGAGATTGATACCCTCAACACAAGCGGTTTATTGGTTTAATCAATATAATTAATTCCCCTTGGCTTATTAACCATGAAAAGCATGCATTAATGATCCAAGTTTACTACCATTGAAAGAATCGAATTAATAACAAGCGTATTAACCGATCGATTCTAGTAATAATTAATACATGAAACAAAACTAGTTAATTCTTTAAGTAATGTTCAAAATATTAATATGAAATATGAGTAGGAATTAATTAATACTCAAGGAAGAATATTAAAGAGGATGAATCCTACTATAGTTAATATCAAGATGTTAACTAATTGTCATCTCAGTAACACTCCCCGATATTAACTTAGAGGAGGAAATAACTATTACTATAACTAATGTCAAGATGTTAACTAATTGTCGACTTAGTAACACTCCCCAACATTGATATATAAATAGTATTTAAAGGAAAAATTAATATTCAAGGAAGAAGATTAAAGAGAATAACTCACAACTTACAAATTCATTAAGCTTCAAAGTAGCAAAACCAAGATGGAAGGGTTTAGCTCCTCATTTGGAGACTAAACATGATAGAAAATATAAAGAAAACACTAATCTAAACTTAGCTAAAGTATATGGAAGAAGGGATTATTTTTTGTGAAGGAAAATGGGGTTATTTATAGGTGTTTTCAACACCTAATGCCGGATACCCGACCGGGTATTTTGACATACTCGACCGGGTATTTACCAAATCAAATATTTTCCCATGTTTTTGTGTCTTCCGCACGTTCTTTGGTCCGAAATCACTTCATACCCGACCGGGTATGTGGAATACCCGATCGGGTATTTGCTAGTTTTGCAGGAGTTTCCTTTGTCACTTCATACCCGGCCAGGTAAAGTCCATACCCGACCGGGTTTTATAAAACTCATGTTTTTTTTCATCCTTCTTGCTCCCAAACCTATCCTAAACTTATAGCTCAACTAACTACAACTTACAGCAAACAATAAAATGTGAAAAATACGATTACAATCAAATGGAAACTAACAATTACAAACTTGCATAATACTAGTAAATAAATATTACAAATGATAATAAAAATGTACACTTTGGCACTAATAACTAGTGCCTATCACTTTCCCTCATATCGGCGATCTCGAAATTTTCTATCTCGTTGGAAAGATCTTATCGAGCTATAAAACTTATCTTCAGGCGTCGGTTTCGAAATATCAAGGGATGGAGAAATGGATGACTGTTTCATCATTTTGACAAATACCATTTGTGAACTAATCATATCTTATATGTGATCAGAATATGTATTATGTTTACTGTAATAAAATATAAAACCCTTGATATTACCAATCCGTTTGCAAATACACTCAGAGTACGTTCAAATGGTTATCTTTAATTATAATAACCGTGGTCTTAAGATATAACAACTTAAGTGCTCTTAGTTATACATAATTATTTGACAAATATTACACCAAGGGTTTATCTTCATACTTTTGGAGATGTGAAGACACTCGTTTTAAAACATGTCTTCCAGATAAATTTAGGCAACAGCCTAAATTAAAAAATAAGATATCTTAACGGTGGTATCGTTTTAAAAGATTGTGACAATATATCTGTTTATATCATACTCACTAAGTGTGTATATAAAAATACAATCTTCACCATATTAGGACTGTTTATTCTCAACAATCCTGAAATATAGGCAATCACTTTTATAGACAGGTTTGTCCTGAAGACCTATTTAGGATATATCATCACAAGCTTCCAAACGAAAATATACCTGAAAATACCAAGTAATATATCACATGTCAGAGATATACAAGCGCATCGGACCACACATACCGCTACAGACAAATTAAAAAATCATATTTAACATATTTCTTTCAATTACAATGCATTAAGCAATCTCTATTATATTGCAACGCTATCATTTAAATAGAGCACTTTTAAGAATTTATGGCCTATCTTTAGACCACATAAACTGATTTCCACATAATGTTTACTTTCGAAAATTTCATTACTTTTAACGTTTTCACACCAGCTTTAGTGAAAGGGTGGGTCCTACCCCCCTACAGCGGTCTTTATAAAGGTACAACCCGTGCACTATTCTGTTAAAACAGTTAGTATATAGGTTAATCCCTATAAATTTAGTAGAGCACTAAATTATCTAGACTATTCCCCAACGGCGTATAAAACTTGATATTCTATTTAGATGCTCTATTTAGCGTAGATATATTACAAATTATCAAAGTGCTCTATGATAATTTAGTGCTCTACTTAGGCACTTTTACGTCCTATTTAGACTGAAAACGCTAAATCATTAAAGGGATGATTGTGATATGAAAAGTCTTCCAAGCTAAGCTAGTACGTTTCAAAACTGGCTGGGGTATCCAATAAAAGCTCAAAACTGGCTGGGGTATCCATAAAGCTTTTATTCCAATTATTGCCTATAATAAATCTAAAACCGTATTGTCGTATAGAGCAATACCGTTTGGAGTTTTATGACCTTTATAATTTACAATCCCATACATATAAAAGGCAATATTTCTGCTTTTGTTCCAACTTCAATAACAATGCATTAAGTAAACGGTAAAGATTAACCATTTTTTTTTTTTTTGAGAAAAAAAGATATTATTAATCAAGAGAACAATACACGGTAGGGGGACATGAAGCCAAAACCTACCGAATCAAACAACGTACGGGTAACTAATCGCATCAAATTTTATAATGCCCATGAATTTATTATAAGTGCCCGGGCTACTATCAAAGTTATTAGCGTTAGCCGCTACATATTGAGCTGCCCTATTACATGGTTTTTTAATATAAGAATACATGAAGTTGTGATTTTGATATATCTCTTGGTACGCCTTGAAATTGGCAAGTGCTTTCCAACTTGGCCGGTCAATTCCCTTTAGGACCTTGATTACCTGTAAAATGTCACATTCTATAATGGCATTAGTGTAGTGTTTTCCTGTAAAGAGACTATTTAGTTTGATCATACTATCACAAAAATTAGAGATATTATCAGAGTTTTGGTGAGTGTTGGAGTTGTAGTAGATGGTATGACCATGATTATCCCGAATAAGGAGACCAGAAATGATGCTACCTTCCCTAGTTTTGCCAATTGCAAAGTTGATCTTGATGAAATTAAGAGGGGGTTTGGTCCAACTAACAACCCGGTTCGAAGGCTTAGAGGTATGGGGCTTAGGTTTAACACAAGTAATATTCGGGATAGGGGGATTAATGGCATTAGTGACAATCGGTTTGGCGCTACTGACATCCCGAATTTCCCTATTGATATAATCAACAGCCTCACAGATTTGAGTAATTTTATCATCATAGATGTACTCATTTCTTCTTTTCCAAATGGTCCAACAAATATAAATAGCAACCTGACTTTGAAGGTTTTGAAACTCATCATGAGCAGTAAACCAACCCAGTAAAACTGAATTGAGAAGCTCACAGTGGTTCCCAATTTTAAATAAGTTACCGAAGTGGGACCAAAGTTTTTTGCTGAAATCGCAAGAGACATAACAGTGATCCAAAGTATCATAATTGTTACAAAAGGGGCATTTAAAGGGGCCGTTAATGCCAAACCGATGTAAATTTTCTTGAAAAGGTTGAATTTTATTTATGACCTTCCACATGAAGAAAGAGATTTTGGTCGGAATATTTTTATTCCAAATGTGAGTTATAAGATTCTGAGGGGTTCTTTTAGGTCTTATTTCCTCATAGGCACTCTTAAAGGAGTAGGATCCTACGGGAGTAAGGGTCCAAACCAGAATGTCACTTTGTGTCGAATAGTGATGCTCAATATTCAGAATGCTATTAGAAATGTAATCAGGTAACCTAGAATGGATATCATGCATGAAAGAGGGATGAGAGTAAGCTTCCCTAATAGTAATATGAGGTTGTAGAGCCTCCTCATTCAAGTATTCCGTCAACCTGCCAAATTCAGACCAATTCGAGTCCCAGAAAGAAGCTTTCCCACTACAGACCACTAAAGATGTCAAATTATCAAAAATGTGAGTAACCTTAGCCAAACCTTTCCACATAATCGATTTCTCAGGGTTTTTGAGTTTAGAAAACCATAGTCCCCAATTCCCCTTTTGATGAGCGGCTTTCCACAAGCATTTTAGGTAAAAGCACTTTTGGATGGTAAAAATATCCCTGAAACCCAACCCGTTTTCATTAATCGGATAAGTAATTTTATTCCACTTCCTCCAGGTGCGTCTTTTTTCAAAATTAGGA
Source organism: Cuscuta epithymum (assembly GCA_945859915.1). Lineage (NCBI taxonomy): Eukaryota > Viridiplantae > Streptophyta > Magnoliopsida > Solanales > Convolvulaceae > Cuscuta > Cuscuta epithymum. Next base: position 1,034,402 of record CAMAPF010001062.1, on the reverse strand, counting down.
GTATACCACAAAAATCTGGAACATTTTTGCTCGATAATATTCAAAACAGTTTTCGGGATAACCGCACTTGCCATATTTTGATGTGACACATCAAAATATTAATCCTTTGGCTTAAAATAGAACACTCGATAAGATCTTTCAAACGAGATAGAAAACGTCTTTAATGGGACAAAACAGAGCAAGATATGATCGGATCAAATTCTAAACGAGGTAACATAGTTGATCTCATATTGTTTTGTCCTAAGTAATAGAGCAAACCTTACGGGTGAACTATGGTTATATGCATGTGTTATATCTTAGAGAATTATTTGAAGACGTAAAACAGGCTAAGTATGAGTGTCTCCATACTTCAACTTAAATAGAGCACTTTTATCCAAATTTATCCTAAATTGATATTATCTCATGGTTTAGGATGAGATAAGTTTAATGGGATATCAGGCTGATAGGCAATCATCCCATATGATTTGAAACATTTTATAAGTCAAATATTCTAAGATAGTTGGACTTAGATGGTTCTAGCGTAAAAGTAATAACACTATGCAGGCTAAGATATATACCAGATTCCACCGAACTGATATTATCCGTGGATATTATCCGTCTAATCGGATCAAAGTATATTCATTAAATATCAATGAATATACTCGTTTTGTCCTAAACATACTTGATAAGATATGAACACGAGATTACAAATTTCGTTAGATGTATGTGGCAGAATAAGTATTGCAACTTACAAATGTGTGACGTGCACTTGTCGTGAGGTGTACTCAAAATAAATATCAATACAACAAATATACGTATTATATTGAAGTAAGGTTCGTATCCGCAGGAAAATGAATGCTTCTCTTTTTATAGAAATAAATAGTAACAAGGGGGGTTTTAGTTTGATTTGGTTTAATAAATTAAACACAAAGATGAACGAATTATGTGGTTAATTAATGAGAAAAAGAGTTGCTTTGCTTTTATCCACTTAATGAAATATTCGTGGATCCCGGTTATATCTTTAACTATCTTCCTCTCGAATACTCAATCGAGGAGTATATCCAGTTCATCGAGGGTAGTTATTAATAATGAGATGCGTTCATTAATAAAACTTACTATCGAGTCAATATAGAACAAGCGCCGTATATTAACTTGATAGTAGCAATAAACTTAAGATGAAAACGATTGAGATTGATAACCTTAACACAAGCGGTTTATTGGTTTAATCAATATAACTAATTCCCCTTGGCTTATTAACCATGAGAAGCATGCATTAACAATCCAAGTTTACCACCATTGAAAGAACCGAATTAATAACAAGCGTATTAACCGATTGATTCTAGTAATAATTAATATATGAAACAAAACTAGCTGATACTTTAAGTATTGCTCAAGATATTAAGAGTTATTACCATTTTTGGTCCCCGACTATTATGTCAATGACAATTTTGGTACTTGACTTCTAATTTTTCCATTTTTAGTCCCTGACTTTTGTGCTAGAGACACTTTCAGTCCTTGACTTCAAAGTTTTCCACATTTAGTCCCTGAGTATTGTCAAATTGACACTTTTAGTCCTCCAATTGTGATTTTGACACAATAAGTGGAGGATTAAAAATGTCACTATTATGTTAGTTGAAGGACCAAAAGTGTCACTTTTATGAAAGTTGAAGGACTAAATATGGATATTTTCAAAGACGGGTACCTAGAGTGTCTCTATGTAACGACCGTCCCCAAAACGGCCATTACGATACTAAAAAAATAAAAGAGACTCGATAAATCAAGCGGAATAAAGATACAAAGCCTCTATATGAGACTTTATTTCTTTTAAAACAAAATCAAACCTTACAACCATAACAAAAGACATCCAAAATAAAACATCCTTAAAACCGTTACACCTGATCAGGATTTTAAAACATTTAACAACCCTTTGAAGTACCAACGTACTGAAACAACAATATATCCAATAGCCCGATCTTCTCCGTTAACCCATCCAAAACCTTGTCACCGGCTCCATACATTCTCTCAGGCTTTTGTACTTCATTTATTACCTATACATGAGAACATAAGAGAATAGAATTCTCATAAGCAATAATGCTTAGTAAGTCACCATTTCATCCACTAAAAACATTTTGGGGAATCTTAGCTAATCATAAAGGGAAAAGGGGCATATATACCCTTATACTATTAGGGTGGGAACACATATATCCTTATACTAATTTTTAGAACAAAAAACTGATAAAGTTAAATTTGAGGTACAAATGCACCCTTCCTAACGTTTTAACATTCCTCCGTCATACACCGTCCTTATCTAACATCACTCTCAAATAAAACCCTTCTCAGCCCCTTTCTTGTTCGTTCGTTCTTTCCCAGCCCCTCTCTGAAACAACCGATGTCCACCATTCCCTAATTCTTCCCTAATTCTTCTTCCTACTCTAAAACTCTTCTATAATGTCTTATTCTTCTTCTTCGACTCTGTCCACAAGGTCTGTATAGCTTTTGAATTTTGAGATTGACTATGAAGGACAACACAAAAAATGCTTTTGTGGACAAACCGCCCCAAGATTCAAATCAGAAACTTTGAACAATCCTGGGCGACGTTTCTACGGTTGTCCAAATTATAGAGTAAGAATTATTTTCGTTTCAAATTTTTCTTGCTGGGATATTTATGGTTGAAGTTTTATTGGTTATATTTCATCCGTATTTAATCTGAAATGGAAAGTGAATATCTATTTAATTTGCAGGCTAGTGAATGTGGATATTTTGAATGGCATGATGAAGCTTTACCGGTTTGGCCAAAAGATTTGATAAATGAGATGAAGTTAGAAAGGAAAATGCTAGAAATGGAGAATAAAAGACTCAATTTATTGAGAGGGAAAATGCCAAATGACTTGGTAGATCAAGAAATACACCAAATGTGGAGGGAATTAGAAAATGTGAAGAAACACGCTATTGAAAAGGGGAGCTCATTGGCATATGAAGCAACAATGAAGAAGCAGAAAAAAATAGCATACATTTTTGCTATGATTAGTTGGCTAGTATTGATAATTGTCATAGTAATGAAATTGTGAGATGATTAAAGATGCTCTTGACTGCATTGGTATAATATTTGCAAGTAGTAGTTTATGATGTATGTCTCCACTTTTATGAGTATGTTGTAGTTGTCTATCAAGACTCCACTATCATAAGACTATTTTTAATTCTAGAACATGTTATTTAGATTGAGTGTGTTGTTTTTAGCTCATAGCAGTGTTTTTAATAAGCATGTCATTTTCAGCTTTATCACTTAAATGACTAGTGGCCAACATGCCTACAAATCTCAAGTTAGGATGAATTGATTATTGATGTACAGGGAGTGCTACATCACTTAAAAACTGTAATGTACTAACATAAAAAAGAAGCATGTCATTAATATCTTAGAAGAAAGATGCATGAAACAAGTGTAGATGGTTCCAACATCTTCACAAACATATGACCTTCTGCTACCCAATAAGAAATCAAGAACCACAAGATAAAAGTGCTTGATGAAAGCTGAAAATTCTACATTTTTATACAACAAAGTTATAGACAAAAACAGAAAATCTGATATAAAAAGTCTACAAGTTAATAAAAGTAAGTTGAAGTAATACATCAACTGTGAAAAAGTGAACATAGAGCCCAGAACTAGTGGCTAAAAAACAGCAGCTCTGAACATAATATATTGATCAAGTAGGCAATATAAAATGGATGATATTGCTCCATAATCATTCACAAGCACTTCCTACAATATGCTCTGCACCAGAATGCTCCATAATCATACAAAAAAGAGCTAATTCAGTTTTCCCCCTTTGTTCTAACTAAACAACATCAATGACTCACTAGTAGCAAAAATCATTACACTGGCTTCAGCATGGTAAGCACCCTAAAATGAAATAAATAACAAAAACAAAAGGATTTCCTGTTTCAGCCAGTAAGCAAAATACTACTACATACTACTTTAACTCTAAGTCTACAATTACATCTTCAGAGTATTCTTCAATTGTGTAGCCTTCTTGTCTCTCTGTTGTTGTAAATGTTTCTCAAGCACTGAAGGTCTTCCTCTGAATTGCATTCCTGGAGCCTGAAATGGTAATTTAGTAGGTGCCCTTACTTCTGTACCATTTCCAGACATCTTAATTTCCCTCAATTGGACCCCAGTTGATAGTTTGGCTTTTTTCCTCCGTATAGCCTTTTCATTAGGGATTGGAAACCTTGTAACCACATTAGGATCATCACAAATTGGGGTCTGCAAATGGAGAGAACCTGGTGATATGACAATTTCACCACGCATACCTGGCTGTATAAACAAAAGAAAGCTTATCAGACAATAATTTAATAAGTCATAAACATATTTACAAAATGATATAAAATACTCTTACATTAAGTGTCTGCATTCCAGTGTTAAGATCCACAAATACTCCAAATCCAGATGTTTGAGTGACATGTTTGGTAGATGTACTTTCTCTGGTAGGAATTAAAGTAGGTGTAACCTGAGGTGAAATTTTCTTACCAAGATTTGATGGTGTAGTAATACTAGCCTCAGTTTGAAATGAACCTAAAGGTGTTTGCTCCTACAAATTAAAACAGAAACATTTTGATTAAAAAATCAACTATATGTGATTGAATACATGCCATATAAATGTCAGGTATACCTGGTTTTTGTTTGGACATGTCTTACTATTATGACCAACACCAGAACACAAACTACAACTTAGCTTTCTTCCCTTTGTGGTCATTTTAGTTGAAGAAGCTGCAGGTGGCTCATTTTTCCCCCTCATTCTTTTCTTGCGTGGTCTTCCAGGCATCTTAACAAATGGTGGAGGGAGAATTGCAGGGAATTCTTCACAGTGCATGAACTTTCGTCCTGGGACAGGTTGTATTGGAAACTCATATGCTCTAAGGTAGGTATGTTTGTGATACCACTTCTCCAGTACATTTAATGGGTCTATCTTACTATGAAATAACGCACAACATGCATGCGGACAAGGGATGCCGGTTAATTCCCAGTACCTACAAGAGCACTGTCGTCTATCAAGTTTAACAATATGCTTATCATCCCCTTCTCCTATCTCATATCCTGCTTCTCCATTGAATATAACCCTACAACCACTTCCTATCTCTTTGTTATCAGCCAACATTTGCATTGCACTTGGGGCCCAATCATTGAACCAATTTCTTATGGCATCCTTGTTTTCTTTAATTCTTGTCATACACAACACTCTAATGTCTTCTAACATAGACACTATCGGTTTGTGCCTAGCTTCTATAATCCAAGAATTGAAGCTTTCAGTTGTGTTATTATCAACAATGTGTGACTTGCACCTACCACTGAAATATGCCCTACACCAAACCTGAGGATTATACCTCAATAAATCTTCAGCAGCACTTTTGGAAACCTTAAAAAATCACAAACAAAATTAAAACTTATTGTATGACAGAAAATAAACTTAACACACAAAATTAAGTATTGATATTACCTCACCAAGTTTAGATAAATTGTCCTTGAATTCCTCTTCAAATGTTGACCAGGCACAAATCCAGAATCTCTTTTTCAGCTCATCCCCATGCCACCTCTTACCCCAATTGGCCAAAATGTGTCGTGCACAAAATCTGTGCTCAGAATTAGGAAGCACCATTTTTGCTGCATCAATTAGACCCTGTAAAATGTATGAATTTCAATATCATGTTGTTTTTTTGTTTAAAATTTGAAGAATAACATTAAGAATAACAAAATACCTTTTGCATGTCAGATATGAGGGTGATCTTGGAACCATCACCCAAATGAAGTTCTTGAGCAAGCCAGAATAGAAACCATTTCCAATTGTCCTTATTTTCTTTCCCAACCACTGCCCAAGCTATAGGGTACATCTGATCATTACCATCCCTACCTACTGCTGCCAGAATTTGACCCTTAGTTAATCCTTTAAGAAAGCAACCATCTAAACCTATAATTGGTCTACATCCATGCATCCATCCTTTCTTCAACGCTTCAAAACAAATAAACATTCTCTTGAAAATCCTTTTTCCTTCACTCAAACCTTGTTTACACAACTCAATTTCTACCGTACTTCCTGGATTGCTTGTCTTTAATGTAGCTGCATAGGCTGTTAGGTATCCAAATTCCGCCTTAAAGCTTCCATCCAACTCCTCTCTGATCATTTTTTTTGCTCGTTTACACTTAGCTAAACTAACATTAATTTTGTAAGTTTCCTTGCACTCTTTCACCATATCTTTGGTCCTATAATTAGGATTAAGATATATTTTTTGTTTAAACTTTCTTGCTATGAAATTAGTTGAAGCACTTGGAAGTGTATAGTGTCTCCAACACCTATGTTCATTGACCAATGTTTTTATTGCCAACCCTGGGTTCCTTCCATCTCTCGAAATAAATATGTGAAAAGGGCAGTCCTCCTCGTTAACACATTTAACCCTGATTCTAGTTGGTTCATTAGGGTAAACTTTCAATTTTACACCTTGAGCCACTCCATATTCTGCAATTGCCTCTCTTGCGTGCTTAGCATTCGAAAATGTCATGCCTAACTGCCAATGTTTATCTCCCTCTTCGCGTATGACTTTTTCAAGCGGTGTATCACCATCAACATCCTCACAGTTTTCATCGTCACTTGAGTTACTATCAATCTCAGTCTCATCTTCATTCTCTTCTTCATCCTCAGTGACATAACCTCTTGGTCTAGTATAAGCATCTTCTACTTCTCTGGCACCTAAGTCTAAAAGGTTATCAATTTCTTCCCACTCTGTGGAAATAGGGCCCCCTCCTTCAGCATCAACATAGAGTTCACAATCCATGATTACAATAGTTTTTTACTCTATCATAAAAAACAAAAATATGACAAGAAATCAATTCACATAAATCAACATGAAATATAGCTCCTCCATAGACAAAGTTACTGTATACACACAAAGTGATATAGACAATATGTGGGATGAAATTGGGATGGATTCAAATCCCTCAAAGCCAGTTTGGGAGTTTAACTTTCAAATCAGTAAAGGACCTAAGAACTAAGGGTAGAGGAAAATGATATCTTTTCATTTAAGAGAAGTGATTAATTACCTGTGTTAGTTATTTAATGAGTTAGATATTATATACAGAGTATTCAGTACTCGTCATTATACTTTGTTCAGTTTTCTAGCTACTCTGTTCAGTTCAAGATATCAAATTACTTAGGTGAATACTTGGTGACTTTAGTGAATCAATGAGTCCATCGAGTGAGTAGCTCGGTCTTAAACAAACCGTAAGCCTTGTTGCTGTACAGAGGAACGATGGATAGGGATGAGATAGTTACTGTACATACCTTTCACTTGTTGATGAAGAGTCTGATAAACTCGTATTGCACTTTCGTCTTCCTCTTAAAAGGGTTTGAGCCGTTTATGCTACGAACACATCCGTCGTCTTCGTATGTGCGATGAAGGCAAAGGAGCGAAGAAATTTAGCGATAGAGAAGGCCCAAACAACTGATTAAAGATGATAGGTTAATGTTAGGTTAGCGGGAAAGTCTTGAAACGTTAGGAAGGGTGCATTTGTACCTCAATTTTAACATTATCAGTTTTTTGTTCTAAAAATTAGTGTAAGGGTATATGTGTTCCCACCCTAATAGTATAAGGGTATATATGTCCCTTTTCCCAATCATAAATAGATACCCATGCTTAATACACCACACATATACTATAATCACACATAAGCATTCAAGTATCAAACATCTAAAGATTTCATCATTCATCATTCTTTCTTATATTATTCCTTGACTTGATGGGCCTGTAGCTCGTGTCCTGGCCCCTCGCTAATGACCTCGGGTAGCTAGCCCTCAGCCATCAGAAGCAACCCCGGGACTCCCCGCGGAAGGAGATCCCGCTACGCTCAGCTCAGGTAATTACTTGGGGGCACGGCTACCTTGTAACATTACTTATCTCTCATTACTTTCATTATCATCATAACTTCCTTTCATTCTTGGTTCCATAGGAATCCAATCCAAAATCTAACATAGAACTTGAAATGCACATATCTCATGCCATACAATTCCAAGTATTCAAGCATATATATCATATTCACAATTAGCTAATATTCCCTACTTTATTTAGAACTATCATGTATAGGTGGTGGTGACTTACCTGTAGAAGCTGAACTCAGATTACTCAATTAAGTGCGCCACCTTGATAACGTCTCTCGGTAAGCTCCTTCTTAAATCTTTAGTTACATGTAATAATCTAATTAGAACATTCTATCCTTTCAGAAATTCCAACATTTACTAATACTATTCTACTGGAAGTTTCTTTAAACAAAATGATTTTTCTTTCTTAAGGATCTGTAAGGATAAAGTTTCGAAAGAATACTGGTTCTCATCATTTATTAATAAAGTCTACTTCGACTTAAACTCTAAATTTTGCTTTTACTAAAGAGTAAAAGGAAATCAATTTTCTGAAATAGGAAAACAATGAACAGAGTGAAATAGACTCCTGCTCCTTAAGCCTGCTACTAGTAACTTCAATACGTATGTATGAAATCCTTTTTCACCATATGAAATGAACTTTAAACTAGAAGGTAAAATCCTTTTTCACCATATGGATAAGAGCTTGCAGGATAGTAATTTGGCAACTGGGCAACTTAAACTCTTGACTTAAATTCAAAATCAGACATTAAAATATGACCCATACGGTAGAAAATTGAGTAGCTTAGTTATCTAATTCTTCTTCTTTCTTAACAGAGCGTCAAGCCATTCATATAAAAAAACAACGTAGCCAATTACTTCTCTTCCGTAAGAAACTGATGGTTTGGGTAAAGTTTAAAACAATTTGTACGATCTGACAATAACTCCTCAGCTAGATATTTTATGGAAGAAAAACTTGGGTTAAATTTCAAATCACTCACTATTAGACATCCCAGCCATCTAGTACGTAGTGAAACTCTCACAAATCAAAATCTCTTTAGGAAGAATCAAAATTAGAGGCATGAACAAGATAGACTTACCAGTCTAAAGCTGAAAACAGACGACAGGGCTGGATGCTTCGTCGGAAGGTTCAAAGAGGGGACACTTTTTGAAGACAAAAGCTTGTAGCTAAGGGAATAGTTACACGGTGAAATAGAATGGAGCCGCGGATAAGGGTTTCAGTCGGTGAATTTGAGTAAAAGTATATATATGTGTCTAGGGATTTTAGTTAAAAACTGATTCAGGTCAATATAATTAATTTGGACCTCTTAGTCTTCTAAGTAAATTGATTCGGGTCAATATATGTGTCTAGAAAAATGATATAATCTTTCTTAAAAATTTGATTGAACAATCTTTATTCTTTTGTTTTTGTATTATTATTTTTTTCCACTTAAAATTATTAGAGCTTATCGGTCAACAATATCTGCCACAACAACACATGATATAAATAATTTATCACATTATTCATAGAAGAGACTTATTTAACTGACTAAGATAATAATAATGATTATTTATAAAAACAACTAGCTAATAAAAAAATCAGGGTGTTACAACCCCTCCCACCTTATAAAAGTTTCGTCCTCGAAACTTAGAACAACTCAGGATAACGGCGTCTCACAATGTTTCAATCCAGACTTCTGATCTGGCTTTAGTACGACTATAATAGCTCTATACCTTTCACAAGGTTACTTCATTATTTCTTGCACATGTAACATTATATTCTAAAAAAAAATGCAGGCGTTTCTTCTTATTACTACTTTGTGATCTACACAATCATCTGACAAAAGTTTTTCCTATCAAGTACTTTTTCGTGTTTTGTGTTTAAACTACAACACAAAATCTTAAGTGCTTAACATAGCCTTTATATACGAATTAGTTTGCTGACTTGCTCTATTTACTTATTAATTTGAGGGCGAAAGATAATACTATATCCGAACCTTTCTTGAAAACATACGCCACACCATAAGAAATGATATTTAGACTTAGAATCACGCTCCACAAAGGTGTGCTTAGTTCGAACTGGTCTTTTAAAATTTAAGGATAGGAATCTTCCTAAGGTTCATCTTGATTTCATAAATTTTAAAATATCTAAAAATATAGTGCTTCACCTTCCTCCTATTTTCAGACTCATCTTTACAATATGATTAAATTGTGTGGAAGGATGTTTTTTTTTTTACCCTTTTTTTTTTCACTCATGCCCAGCAGATTGTTTAAACTCTTCTATATTCCTTTTTTTTTAATACTAGTTACTTCACAATTTGTTTTAATGACTCTGTCAGGGACTCTGTCGAACCCTAAAAACTGCTAAAATTGCACTAGTTTAATGATAATAATAATTGGGTAGTGTTATAAATATCTTGTTGGATCTGAGATATCACTTTCTTCTTATGCTTCATAAGACACTCTCATCTAAAACGTCATTTAAAATTTCAGGAAAGAAAAAAATAATAATAATCATATTGTTGGTATATTTACACTTCTATACTCTCTGCTATCAAGACTGCTCAGCCCAGAGAAACTTTAATCTAGCTTATGAGAAAATCTTCATCTAAAAAAAAATATAACTTTAGTTTGACTTACATATTATATAATCTTTTTTTTTTATATATAGATTTATACCACAAACTCAATTCTTTGAAAACCTCATTGTAGTTGTAAAACCCTTCGACCCAAGCTATAACTTAAAAGACTAGCTAGTTTACTGAAGTAGTCATAAAGATATATCTAATTTGATATTCGATCTTGTTTTTTTTTTAAAGATGCAGTTTTAGACCGAACAATAACTTGTAATAAAGTGAGCATCTAACTTCTCCAATCTTTGAACACAGTTTACTATTGGAGAATTATACCCTCCCTGTATAGAGTATAATCTTTTTGGATAGGTGATGTTCAAAGTATATATTATGAGGTTCTCACTAGGAAACATTTATGTGAGTTCTTAACAAATTGAACTAATGGTTTTGATTAGTTTCAGAATTTCATGATATATATTAAATGAAAATTGTTTTACAAAATTAACTTACTTTACTAAACAACATAAAAGTGTGAGCCAACGTGTTATCTTCAACTAGTCCGTGAGGGGAGTTGCAGTTAACTATCCCAAATATAGATTGAGCTTCTCATTCCTTTCATCTGAAATGTAGAGCTTCTCATTCATTTCATATCATTGTATGCTTTCTATAATGATTTTATATCTCTATCCATTTACTTGTTATAGCATTTAAAGTTAAAATAATCTGACTTTGTCATACTTAAACTTAACATGTTAGCTTCTTATTTACGATAGACAGATCACACCAAGGCAATCTCAGTTTTTACCTTATCAAATAGTACTCCTACTTTTTTTTTCAATGTTAGAGTATCCACATTTCATTTTGTTATGAAACTGTGCTACATACATCTACACTACGTGAGTTGTAAGAGAGAGACGATTCAAAGCATAGACTTTGTGCTAAAAATACTTAAAGGGTGTACTGCTCTCCTAAGAGTAAGGTGGAAGGGACTTCAAATCTCCCATTTGCAAAATCATATCCCTTCAATGAAAAGCACAAATATCTCTCTCATATTTGGAGTATGAGTTCTTTAGTATCTTGTGTTTAAAGATTATACCCTTATTAGATTTATAATAAACTAAACACTCCAAGGAGGACAAGAATTATTTCAGAATACTTCACCCCTTCACAGCTCATTAGGGAAAGGAATGCTTAACCATTTTAATCTTTTTGCAAAGGACACTAGTATAAATAAATAAGACTCTTGTTTTTATCATATTCCAGAGTAGACTTTATTCATGCTATTTTACTCAACCTTTGAGTTGTTGATGACTCATAGCAAAAGAAAAGTTTGCGATGTCAAACTCTTTATACTCTATATTCTCACCGATGATTCTACTATTCAAAGAGCATACCAGTTCTCAACATAAGCTCACAGGATGCTGTCTACATATACTCGTATGTAAATGCTAAAAAGAGCTTGCTGGAACCATATCATATATTCTGTTAAAAGTCTCGTACTCTAGATCTTATCGTATTGAGACACACTTCACACGTTCCTATATCGTGCGATGTCCGTCATTCTCGACATTTGTTTTTTTTTTTTACTCAAAATGGGGCTAAAAATGTTGGATACCCACTCCGAAGGTATTTTCTCGCCTTCACAACCCAGATTACTATTTTCTTTAGTCACCGAGAATCTTCACAGAAATTGAAGAGTTCCATACCATCTAGTTCAAACCAAGACCATTGGTCTGAACCATCCCACGAGTTCTAAACTTACCCGTTTGATTAAAACTAGTTAAGCAACCCCATAGGGTTCATTATTTCATTCTTTCATATTACGCCATGGGGACTTTACCATATAAGTGAGGACCGGTTTAATAACTACTTTGGGTCTATTATTTCTTCCTTTAATATCATGACATAGAAACTTTACCATCTAATGTTATACCAATCAAATATCCGCCTAAATGTTAGACTATCATTGGAAGCCAAGGTTATTCTCCACTTGGACTTTGTTTAATATTTAGTTCTGGTCTTTTATGCTCATCACCCTATAAGGACCTTTGCAATTAAGTGTTATTGAAAACTTTTCGCTACCAGAAATTTGAGCAATTGGAGCCTAATAACTTTGACCCCAAGAGCCTTAGATCTCATCTCAATTCCATTATGATATTGGCTAACATAGCAACACCTATTAATCCTTGACACGTTTGCTAGACCCTGGCCCACCGTCTAGCCTACCCCGTATGCTTTACAGAACTCCAAGAAACATCTCCATAATGTAATGAATACATATGACACATACATATATATCCCACATTTGTACTTAGTTCACTTATATGAAATAGTAGTTATTCTTATATGCCTTTAACTACTCACTTACCTGAGAGATGTCGAGCGGTGCGTGGCAATGGATGGAGTTACGGAAGGACCTGGGCTCTGATACCAAACTGTAACGACCGTCCCCAAAACGGCCATTACGATACTAAAAAAATAAATGAGACTCGATAAATCAAGCGGAATAAAGATACAAAGCCTCTATATGAGACTTTATTTCTTTTAAAACAAAATCAAACCTTACAACCATAACAAAAGACATCCAAAATAAAACATCCTTAAAACCGTTACACCTGATCAGGATTTTAAAACATTTAACAACCCTTTGAAGTACCAACGTACTGAAACAACAATATATCCAATAGCCCGATCTTCTCCGTTAACCCATCCAAAACCTTGTCACCGGCTCCATACATTCTCTCAGGCTTTTGTACTTCATTTATTACCTATACATGAGAACATAAGAGAATAGAATTCTCATAAGCAATAATGCTTAGTAAGTCACCATTTCATCCACTAAAAACATTTTGGGGAATCTTAGCTAATCATAAATAGATACCCATGCTTAATACACCACACATATACTATAATCACACATAAGCATTCAAGTATCAAACATCTAAAGATTTCATCATTCATCATTCTTTCTTATATTATTCCTTGACTTGATGGGCCTGTAGCTCGTGTCCTGGCCCCTCGCTAATGACCTCGGGTAGCTAGCCCTCAGCCATCAGAAGCAACCCCGGGACTCCCCGCGGAAGGAGATCCCGCTACGCTCAGCTCAGGTAATTACTTGGGGGCACGGCTACCTTGTAACATTACTTATCTCTCATTACTTTCATTATCATCATAACTTCCTTTCATTCTTGGTTCCATAGGAATCCAATCCAAAATCTAACATAGAACTTGAAATGCACATATCTCATGCCATACAATTCCAAGTATTCAAGCATATATATCATATTCACAATTAGCTAATATTCCCTACTTTATTTAGAACTATCATGTATAGGTGGTGGTGACTTACCTGTAGAAGCTGAACTCAGATTACTCAATTAAGTGCGCCACCTTGATAACGTCTCTCGGTAAGCTCCTTCTTAAATCTTTAGTTACATGTAATAATCTAATTAGAACATTCTATCCTTTCAGAAATTCCAACATTTACTAATACTATTCTACTGGAAGTTTCTTTAAACAAAATGATTTTTCTTTCTTAAGGATCTGTAAGGATAAAGTTTCGAAAGAATACTGGTTCTCATCATTTATTAATAAAGTCTACTTCGACTTAAACTCTAAATTTTGCTTTTACTAAAGAGTAAAAGGAAATCAATTTTCTGAAATAGGAAAACAATGAACAGAGTGAAATAGACTCCTGCTCCTTAAGCCTGCTACTAGTAACTTCAATACGTATGTATGAAATCCTTTTTCACCATATGAAATGAACTTTAAACTAGAAGGTAAAATCCTTTTTCACCATATGGATAAGAGCTTGCAGGATAGTAATTTGGCAACTGGGCAACTTAAACTCTTGACTTAAATTCAAAATCAGACATTAAAATATGACCCATACGGTAGAAAATTGAGTAGCTTAGTTATCTAATTCTTCTTCTTTCTTAACAGAGCGTCAAGCCATTCATATAAAAAAGGGAAAAGGGGCAAATAAGCCCTCGAACTAATAAAAAAAGTGCAAATAAGCCCTTTTGTAGGAGGTTTCGTCTGTCTATCGTCATTTGAGGAGGTTCTCGGTGGAATTTTTTGATGAATTTTTTTGAGCATCTTCTTCATTAAGTCTAGTTTAGCCATACCAAATTTCAGCTAAAAAATCAACTGGTAAGACACTCAAATGATTTTCGGAACTACACTGCGTTGTTTAACTGTGCAGTTATCTTAAAAAATTCATTTAACTGTCTTTTCGATTGATTTTTTAGCTGAAATTCGGTATGACTAAACTAGACTTAATGAATAAGATGCTAAAAAATTTTCATAAAAAAATTCCACTGGGAACCTCCCCAAATGATGATAGACAGACGAAACCTCCTACAAAAGGGCTTATTTGCATTTTTTTATTAGTTCGAGGGCTTATTTGCCCCTTTTCCCTATAAAAAAACAACGTAGCCAATTACTTCTCTTCCGTAAGAAACTGATGGTTTGGGTAAAGTTTAAAACAATTTGTACGATCTGACAATAACTCCTCAGCTAGATATTTTATGGAAGAAAAACTTGGGTTAAATTTCAAATCACTCACTATTAGACATCCCAGCCATCTAGTACGTAGTGAAACTCTCACAAATCAAAATCTCTTTAGGAAGAATCAAAATTAGAGGCATGAACAAGATAGACTTACCAGTCTAAAGCTGAAAACAGACGACAGGGCTGGATGCTTCGTCGGAAGGTTCAAAGAGGGGACACTTTTTGAAGACAAAAGCTTGTAGCTAAGGGAATAGTTACACGGTGAAATAGAATGGAGCCGCGGATAAGGGTTTCAGTCGGTGAATTTGAGTAAAAGTATATATATGTGTCTAGGGATTTTAGTTAAAAACTGATTCAGGTCAATATAATTAATTTGGACCTCTTAGTCTTCTAAGTAAATTGATTCGGGTCAATATATGTGTCTAGAAAAATGATATAATCTTTCTTAAAAATTTGATTGAACAATCTTTATTCTTTTGTTTTTGTATTATTATTTTTTTCCACTTAAAATTATTAGAGCTTATCGGTCAACAATATCTGCCACAACAACACATGATATAAATAATTTATCACATTATTCATAGAAGAGACTTATTTAACTGACTAAGATAATAATAATGATTATTTATAAAAATAACTAGCTAATAAAAAAATCAGGGTGTTACACTCTAGCACAATAGTCAAGGACTAAAAATGGAAAAAATAAAAGTCGAGTGCCAAAAGTGTCAATGACATAATAGTCGGGGGACTAAAACTGGAAAAAACTCAGATATTAATATGGAATATGAAAAGGAAGTAATTAATTTTCAAGGAAGAAGATTAAAGAAAATAACTCACAACTTACAAATCATTAAGCTTCAAAGTAGCAAAACCAAGATGGAAGAGTTTAGTTCCTCATTTGGAGACTAAACATGATAGAAAATATAAAGAAAACACTAATCTAAACTTAGCTAAAGTATATGGAAGAAGGGATTATTTTTTGTGAAGGAAAATGGGGTTATTTATATCTAAACTTTGACCGGGTACCCGAGCGGGTAGAGTATCTATCCGACCGGGTACCGATCCAAATCAAATATTTGCCACATTCTAGTGTTCTTCTGCACGTCGGGTTGTCCTCGGTCAAGTCTCACCCGACCGGGTGAGGTATAGGGCCTAACCGGGTCAAGTAGTTTCCTGGAGAGTGCAAATGTTAACTCAAACCCGACCGGGTCAAGGTTTCTACCCGGTCGGGTTTATACTCCCGGGCAGCATTCTCCTTGTTTTTGTCTTCCTTTTCCTTGCCAACAATTCTATCAAAACTTCCTAACTCTCAACTAAAAGTTAAAAAACATTTACAGATAAAAAGTAAACAAATGTTTACAACTACACACAAATGGTAAACAATCCACAGAAAACAACATATAAAAACATACATTTATGCACTACTAACTAGTGCATATCAATGTGCGATTATGATATCTTGGATGTTTTATTTTGGCTGCCTTATATATTGAGCTTGAATATGGGAAATAATATGAATGGAAAGCAATTCAAAATATCAAGTCAAGTCCCAAGATTAGAAGATCAACTATTCAATAAAGGATGCTCAACGGGCTGCCCAAGACAGCCTATTTAAACGAAGCAGCAAAAGAGAAATACATGGGTTTTCCTCAAGAGAGAGGATCAAGTCTACAGTGCCTGAAACTGCCCGCTTGGAGTTCTAGATAGAGTTTTCCTTTTTAACTTTCATATAGTAATTGGGATATTGAGGCTTAATTGGCTAGAGTAGTAGCCTCGGGTTGGGTTAAGTGTGTGAGAGCTTTGTTGTAAAGCTGAGAGGCTCTCTACCCGCAAGGTAGAGATGCATAACTCTTCCTAGAGAAGATAGAGTTGGGGAGGCTCAAGGGTAAATCAGGAGAATCACTCTTGTAACCCTTTCAAGGCTTGTTTAGTGGAGTTGGTTAAAATTCCTCCGAGGGAGGTCGAAGTTTTATAATCCCTTTGAGCCAAGGGATTTTTCCTCGTTAAATTCTTGCGCACTTTACTATTTCGCAATTCCCTATACCGCACACTAGAACTTGGCAAAAAACTGTCACGGTTCCACACACACAATTCACCCTCCCTCTTGTGTTACTAACCGTTTCATCAACTTATAAAACCTAATGCAAGTATTATTGTCCCATGAATACTTAAAGACCAGATGTATCAAGTATCAAATATATTTGCATGATTTATAATGGATAAAGTATATGGACGATTTCACACTACTAGAAAAATGTCCTATAGTGACACCAAATTAGTGTCACTGAAAGTTTCTGTGACACTAAAAAAGTGTCAATGAAAGTGGGATCTAGTGACACTTTTTAAGTGTCACTACAAGTGTCACAAAATTGTGACACTATAGTATCACTAGTTAGTGATACATAGGTGACATAACTATTCGGCGACACTTTTACATCACATATTCTAGTGACACCGCGGTATCACATAATTATGTTTTCCATTCAAGCAACACCATACTTTAGTGACACTTTGGTATCACTTTGTTTTGCACTATTTCAGCATTCCATTTCATGGGTAATTTAGAAAATCCTTTTCAATTATATTTAAGAAATTCCAATTCAATAATAACTAATCACAATATATCTACAATATAATTTAATACTAATAAATAACCATAATATCAAATTTTTTATTTATATCTCAAATTCTCACATAAATGTGAATGTACATACTACAACTACATAATTCATAGGGGCATCCCCAAAACAATAAATAACAAACAAGAACAA
Organism: Cuscuta epithymum; assembly: GCA_945859915.1. Classification (NCBI taxonomy): domain Eukaryota; kingdom Viridiplantae; phylum Streptophyta; class Magnoliopsida; order Solanales; family Convolvulaceae; genus Cuscuta; species Cuscuta epithymum. The sequence goes on along the minus strand of CAMAPF010001062.1, from coordinate 1,016,669 downwards.
AACGCTAACTAGTCCAACTTTTACACCATGCTTCACAAGGCGTTCGCATTCTTCTTATACGTAGACATCACATTTTCTTCTACACATAATAAAGGCCTCTCTGCTTTATTATACCTTTATTTCCTTCTTTCTTAGCCACAACTACAAGCTAGTTAGCACAAAAGTTAAAGATGATTTGCTCTTTCTCTTCCTCCTGCAAAAAGAATCGAGCAAAAATATAATTAAAAAGGCACGTAAGAAAAGTAGTAGTGGACTAGTGGTTCAAGAATATATACAGTATAACAGTATAAAATTAGAAGGATTTGATTATGAAGATTCCCTCCATGCATAGAAAAGCTAGATCGAACTAGTAGCTTAGGGGATAGGACGGATGGAATTAGAATTCTTCACTCTCTTCTCTGGTTTTTGTTTTGCTTTCCAAATTAAAATACAGAGAAAGGTGAAAGCAAAGCAGAGAGGAAGTACAGATTACCCATTGAAGATATGAAAACAACCTTTCATTTTGACCACCAAAAAAGAATGGTACAATCTGTTCATATCACAATTGATTGGGCAAAACAGCACAAAGAAAGAAGAAAATAACAACAAATCAATAGTTTGGAATATAATCACTCAGTCAACAGTATAAATCAACACCACAATTTATCAAAGGCCGGTGGATAAAATTAACAAAATAGTTTATTAACTATTGAAATCAATTTCAGGAAAAACATCTGGCAGAAAAGTTAAATCAATTCTCGGAACCTGTTACATTCATAAGAAAAGTGTAAGATATTAGTTAGAACATATATAGATAAAATATACTACGTATATATTTTTATTAAAAAACTGGCCCGGGTCGAGTGCATGTTTTTTTATGCTTCAACACTCCAAGCTAAAGGCCGATAAATTTCCACTGTAAATATGCTTCAAGTGGTTCTCCTATCTGCAGGTTAGCTCATTCTCACAAGTCATAGTGGGAAATTATAGAAAAAAAGAATAAGGGAAGTAGGGAACACATAAAACTTTGATTCATACCAGAAATGCTACAAAGGATAATTGATTTTCCCATGGAAGTGAATCTTAAATTCTGCCTTACTCCTTCGCTAGAATGGTATCAAACACAGGCGTCTGCACGAATAGTTTATGAGAAAAGTTGTTTCTATAAATAGAAGTTGATTAAAAATAAGTAAAATACAAAATAAACCAGACATATAGCACAATTTCAAGATTCTTTAACAATACTAGGAAGCCTTTTTTTGCAACAACTATTGGCTATTAAGATAATAATTGCAGAGGGTGGGAAAATATTTACACTAAAATGGGAAAGTTAAATAGCAATTAAGATTCGAGGTATATGCAAACTAGCCAACACAAACCTATCCTGAATGACTCAGGCAGTGTATCAAAATATAACTTATATTTTGAGTCATAGTTGTGCTTCTCCCTCATGCTCCATATTAACAACATTATTTCTGAGTACATCCCATCTACTGCTTTCAAAATAGAATATTGTCCTAGGAGAGAGAGAGAGAGAGAGAGAGAGAGAGAGAGAGAGAGAGAGAGAGAGAGAGAGAGAGAGAGAGAGAGAGGTTGTTAAATTAAACTAATGCAATTCAAAGTCCATAGTTAACAGCTTACATGTTTTTTCTAAGTAACTTAGTTGCTTATAGGAGATCAAATATAGATTATTAATGAGCATAAAGGAATATTACGAAAAGTTCTTAACTTTCAAAATAAAGTAAAAACAAAGGTATGTACCATGTCGGATTCATGCACAATGTTCTCAGATATGATAACAGATATGGGGACCTCCAGTGCAATGTCTCCAACGTTCAGGTCTTGAGTTGCTATGGCGCCTCTTCCAGCTCCTTCAACACCTGCAGATGCAGCTATATCAGAATATTTTGAATTAGCTTCCTTGCTTTTCCTCTACTGATTACAAGAACAGGACATGATGTTTATTTTTCGGTATAATATATGATGGTACCGGTGTTTTACATTCAAATAAGAGAGTAGGAGAAGTGGACTCCACCCACTTTTACTGACCTGGCTATTTGCCAACATAAAAAAATGGGACTGTCAACACATCATAGAATACCTCCTTTTTAGTTTTATGTAAAATTTTAAATACTTGAAAAGATGAATGAATTACTTGTATGAGATTTATCTTCCATGGAAATGCATTTTGATTAATTAATAACTTACAAGCTATCCTCAAATTATAGAAAATAAGTGTAAAAGGCTAAGTATTTAAAGGCTGAGTAGAAAGTAAAAGGCCGAGTGTGGTAAGTTACAAGGAAAAGAAAGCTAACAATTGAAAGTTTCTTTAAGCAATAAATGGCATTTGGAATAGTAATTGGGGAGAATTAGACTTCATAGCAGATGCAAAGGGCAAAGGAAAATATGGAAAACAAAGCAATGGGGTAAAAAACATTAATACAAAGCAACAAAGTGATCAAATCATACCGGGAGGTCCCGGAATGAATCATATTTGAGTTGCTAACTTTAAACTAGGCATAAGATATGAAGAAATACAAGTAAGGTTGATTTAGTAGCTGAAAAAACTAACATTCATCGAGTAAATGAAACTAATATATACTTACAGACACCCACTACATCATGTCTTCCAAGCAGCTGAAGCACATCGAATTCTAGCAATTGCATCTTTGTCAATTCTTCTTCAATAACTTGCATAACATGCTGAAAACATAGAATTGCAAAAAAAATCAAATCTCGACAGATAGAAAGGATTAAGCCACTAGGGTGGTTTTTTGCCATTGTATTTCAATTGGGACCAAATAGTAGATTAATACAACAAATTGATTTAGAAGAAATCATTCAACTATAACCTAGCGATTAGATAAACAGAAAGAAGAGAAATTTACACACATACCATAAAATGGATGGCAATCAGTGAGGAAGATGATTCACGAGGTCGGGGAGAGAAACATCGGAACCAATCGCTTGTTTGGGTTGTGCGAACGAGAAAAGAGGGGTGGTGAGCGTGTGATGGTTCGAGCAATCAGTTGGGGGAGTTAATCAACATGGAGATGAAGACTCGCGGCCGACATAGTACCGATCGATGTTGAATCGCTGCAGATGAAGCCAACTGTGTATAGTTTGAAGCGGGGAGGTCGTTTGATGTCTTCTACTCCGGAGTCTGGGCTGCGCGTCGACGGCGTTCTCTTCTACTCGGGAGTCTGGGCTGCGCATCGATGGCGTCTCTTCATCTCTGGATCTGGACTTTCATAGTCTTCCCACTTCTAGAGGTGGAGTGCTTTAGGAATGTGTATGTGCATCGAGGTCTTTAGGTCAGGGACAGGAGTTCAACTATTTACTCCGTAAAAAGTACACCGTATGATTTTTACTCCGTGTTAAAAATTGAGTGTCACTATAGATGGTAAAATCACTTAGACTGATACAATAGTGTCATAAACGCCTAATGTAATGGATAGTGTCACTAAAATAGTGTCACTGTAAGCAGTTTTTCTAGTAGTGTCAAATAGTCCATATTGTGATTAATCTTAAGTTCAATATCTATTGGGCTCCACTATATTTCTATTTTAGTGTAAATACCGTTTTGTTTTACAAAATAGACAATTACTTGATAGAGTTCTTAAAGTTTTCCCTGTAATCATATTGTACGCTAATAATGTCCCATAAGTGCTAACTTATGGGACATTACCTTTAGGTGATATCTGTTTTAAGTAACGGTAATTCAGGTTAATCAGTTGGAAAGATTAATATAATACCTAAGTGTTATAATATTTCGATTTAACGCTAAAATAATTGCCGCTTTAAAATATTATCAGCCTTGGTAATATATACCAAGACGTCTTAATAGTGTATAACCAATTGGATTATAAAATATTTGATTTAGTATATATCGTAAAATATTTAGGTTTGTTTCCTAAATTGAGTATTTCTATCCCAAGAGCACTTGTAAAACTTATATCTTCTAAATCTTTACTGTAGTTTTATTTCTTAGACAAATATGTGATACCGTTCTAACAATAGTTTAGGGGGCACCATAAAATACCCTTTAAACTTTAGCTTAATTATTGTTGTTACTAATACTTTTTCTCTAAGTATTTGTGACACTCATATCTTTACCTTTTAGCGTAAAGATTTAGCGTTTGTCTTACAAGATATTAGCCTAACAAAGTGCTATGATTAGGTGCTAGTTGAAAGGAGCACTTCAGCCTAATCTCTATGATTTAGAAGATATAAGGGATGTTGGAAAACATTTAAATGGTATTTATGAGTCTTTGGATGTTCGGAGTGCTCGAATTATGTTTAAAACGCTAAATCATAGATTCCCTTAAATAGTAAGGGACTCTATGATTAGGCTAATGATTTTCCAAAGTGTTCTAGTAAATACACCCAAGCTTTTCGAATGTCAAAAATATATTGATATTCTGTATATATCAATACACTTGATAATTAACCATATATGTCGGATTGATTAATGTCGAACAAAGTATATTAAATATCCATTCCTAGCTAAAACATGCCCATCTGATAAGTCTATGACATTGTTCACAAATGTCTCTTATATTAAAAACGCTTGTGACACACAGCAAGATATGTCTTTCCAAAGCGGGTAATACACTTAATTGTAGCCCTTATATTAAGCAAGATATGATTGGTTTTGAAATATTAAGGGATGATTACCTAGTTTGTAAAACAAAACGGTATTTCAAGGACGTTCGGGTGTCGATAATACATAATAGAGCACAAAAAGGCATACCTCGCAAAATAATTACGATATAAGCTAGGGTTTAGCGAAATGCTATCTTAAAAGATACTTATCAAGGAAATGCTATTATGGTTATCCTATTTAAATCTTTGTGAAAACATAATGAGAGGCGAAATAAATCATGGGGGTTTACCGAAATTGCCTCCTGGGATGATTGTTGTGATAAAACGGCATTTAAAACGGTTTTACTAAAATATAGACGAAATAGCTTAATAGTAACTATCTTAGCGTCAGTATGGTTAATCATAATTTTGTATGAGATTGATCTTCATTAACCGGATAATAGGTTAATTATCCAGTTAAATCATATAAGCGGTATATGATTTAAGTTCGGAGTTTAGAAGGCAAATCGAGATATTATTGCGTGTACAAGAGATACCGTTTGTTCCATGTATATGGCACAGCGTTACATATATAAATAATAAATTTGTGAGCAAGGGAAAGTAGCTCACTTTCCTTAATGGAAAAGACTACAACACGCATATGAGATATTATAAGGGTCAAAATCTTTTAAGATAATAGTCTTAAAAATGGTTTACTTAAATGTAATTCTTGTAAACATATTACGTCTTCAATAAGTGTTTTGTTAACATAGTTTTTCAAGGTTACATTAGTAACCACTCTAAAAGTGGTTACTTTTAATCACTTCTTGATTTCATTTGACCACAACTATTAACGTCTAGGGATATCTTTAGCAGACCTTATAGGTAATCTTTATATCTCCGAAAACCATTACACGCTAGTCCTAAGTACTGTCACAAAACTATATAGAGCTAAAGATATGTCATACGTTGAAAGGAAACGTAATCACTATAGGGTATATTCAATATCACATAAACTGATATCACTTCATACCTAGACGAAATAGTCCAGACGATATTTCTAAGGAACCTGTGTTTAGGTATTATGGATTTAGGTAATCTGTTTTACCTAATTTTTTTTAAATATCACTGCTAGTCCCCAATTAGCAGTGATATCCGATCACTCCATAATACCTATATCGAATTCGGATAAGACACCTAGTATGATCGATTAACAATATGTTCCTATTCACTTAAACCATATAACCGCTTATTAGTGGCAATAAGCTTTTACTAAGTTGCAAATTACCTATCATATATGAGGTAATAAACGTTTATTACCTCATATAATAAACGCGCGATGATCAAATTAGACGTCTTAACTAATTTTACTATCATATATCCTTTTAGCAAATCTCTATTTTCAACGAGATTTGTTAGCGAACTCGTTTTCCTGACGGTAAATATCGCCATTTAGGATAGATCTTAAATAGCTTTTAAACGGGATATAGAGGATTGCTAAAAGGACGAGAGAGTCCCATTTGGTAATTACATATATTTTAGCATAATACTATTTTGGACGATCTATTTTTAGAGGTAATAACGTCTCAACAGTTTCAAAACTAAAGATTATATCTGGTTACATCCCATTATTATTTAGATAATAATGAATCATATCTGGGTGGGGTATTACATTTTGGTATCAGAGCAAATGGTTTTAGATGATTCTTTTAAACCTTGGGTAAATGGGTTTACATTCCTACACCATGTGTGTTGCATTGCAGAACACCTATTTGCTCTGATACCAAAATGTAATACCTTGTCTTCTGATCCCTTGATGTTTTCCAGGGATTTCATCACTAAACGTATTATGCTCATAAAAACTAATTATCTTGTCACTAGTGCTTTTACCTATTGTTTATAACAATAGGCCTACCTTAATATATGCTTGATAAGACCATGTTTAGACACGCATTTGATGCTTGTTGAGATCAACTTTTGATGGTTTTTCTAGATTTAAGGTGTTACAAGCCTCAATTTTAGCTCAAGTTATGTTTACCGGGCGTTGGTTCGAGTTTTGTGTTGTTTGAAGTCAAATTTAGGGAATTTCAGCCCTGCACCGGCACTTGAGAAGCAATCGGGAAGAGTTGAGAAGCATTCGAGAGTGGATTAAGAGCTTTGGAGGTCATCGGGAGGTTTGTGATGAAGATTTGATTGCAAAAGACCTCTAGGATTGGCTATGAGATCAAAAGAAGATGAATGAAGCTTGAAAACGACGATCAGGATGACCTTCTGTCAATCGGTCAAGCATATCTCCTTGTTGAAACACCCAATGAACATGATTCAAGTTCCATTTGAAAGCTAAATTCAATTTCTACAAATCATATGCAGACACCTTTGCGAGCATCTGAGAGGAAGAAGGTGAAAACAGACGTTGAGGTCAGATGATCTCTGCTGCGATTTCAGAAAGACACCTTCCACCGTTTTGATCATATCTATTGATAGAATGCCTTAAATCTCATTCGGCAAATTGTATTGGATAGAGGACTTCATTGTCTACAACTTTCATGAAGAAAGCATTGCCAAATTCAGACGTTTAGTAGGCACGATCGTGCCCTCAAGGTCAGGCACGATCGTGCGTGAAGAGAAAGAACCGTGCAGCTACTGCCAGCCAAGCACGATCGTGCCTGGAGGGAGGCACGATCGTGCCTACCCAAAATGCGCGTTTTTGCTACGGAGGCACGATCGAAGGCACGATTGTGCCTGACACCGTGCCCGCCTTCGGAAATCCCAATTCAGCTCAAATTTCACCCGATTTTTCTATTTAAACAGCCTGTAAACCCCCGTTTTGATGGGGGGGAGCTTAGAGAGAGTGTCTAGCAGGAATTTTAGAGGTTTTTTCAGCCTTTTTCATCAATCTTTTGGGATTCTTTGTAAGTTCCACCTTTTTAATTAATGACAATTATTTTTATTCATCCCAATTCCGTTGATTCTTCAATTATGAATTGTGAGTAGTTTTAATTAGGGATTTGGGGTTGATGAAGGGGTTGATCATGATGTATGGCTAGATTCCTTTCGGTTTAATTTCATGAATGCCGTTTAATTTGTGTTTGAATAATTTAACTGATATCTTTTGTAACCTGGAACCGCGGCTAGAATTACAATTGCATGTAGAATGAATTAAGAGAGATCTAATTTGTTCTAGGACACATTCACACACACTTAATCGTTCACTAAGAGATTAGTAGCGATTAAGGGGCCGTAAGCTCGCTCGTCTTGGCAATAATTTAGGATCCTGTCGCATGAGAGATCAGCCTGGTCCCCTAAATTATTGTACACTACGCCGCGAGAGCGGTAAGAACTTAGTAATGATTAGTTAGGCTCAATTAAATTAATTTCATGTAATTGGGCATGATCAGCCAGAAATCTGGTTACCCCGGAATCAATTCCTATTCCCTTCGTCGTTAATTAAGGAAAAACCAATCTTTTTACCTGCTCCTTAGCATTAGTTTTAATTCAATCAATCAATCAATCTCGCACAATTGCATTTTATTTTATTTATTTCTTTTTAATCGCTGAACTTAGTTAATTCTTGATTCCCTTTTGTCCGTCCCTGTGGAGACGATACTCGTACTTTTTACCACTATTATACAATCTTTTTAAGTGCGAGAAAACTCACATCAATGCTCGATAAGACAATTGTGCACATGATATTTTATCTACATAATTATTTTATGATTAGGTGTCACATTATGCCTAGCACTTTAAGATATGGTCTTAATATCTTATTTTGTAAACTTATATCATAGAGATTAAGCTAAGTATTTGTGACACTCACATCTTGTTGCGTGTTCTTCCATTTAAAACGTATTATATGTCTTTTGATATATCACAAAAGAGATTTAGGTCTGGTGCTATTTTCGTGAGAATAGAAAATACTTTTAATAGACGTCTTATCTTGAGGACAAACGTAGTAACTCATAGGATTTGTAATTTTAGCGCTACAGCTAAAATTGCGTTTTGTTCGAGGTAAGTTAGATTATCAGGAGCGTCATTTATCTTGTGATATTATTGACGGAAGGTGATATTCAAGGGAGTCTTCCCTTGAATATTGTATCACCTTTGTCAAGATCATGTAATAGCAGATTTCAGGTGTACTTAGTAGACTTAGTATTGTAATATTTCATTCTAAACAAGTTGTTAGCCCAAATACAAAATATTGTCCAACCCCGTGAACCCTATGGGCTAAGTATTAATTGAATTACCTAATAGACGTATACACAAAACATACTGGTCCTTTTATTACGGCCTAAACAAGTTGTAGCCTATGGTTATGTCTTTAAAGAGATATGAGGCGCCGGTTCACTCAATTTTAATCTTAAGTATAAACTTACACGAACTATGACGGGATGTTTCAGACCATACCTCTTATGGGATGTCGGTACACAAATATCTCATATCATGGGATCCGATCAGCATGCTTGTATTCTATCTCATTTTACAATGACGTTGGTACAGAATTGCTTAATCATCCCATATTTTACGTTTGGTCGAAAATATTTAGCATAACGCCGGATATGAGTGAGGCGTTTTGTTCTATGAATTTGTTTAAATATTACAACGGGTCATTAATGTGTGTTTTCTCGCACTTAAAAAGATTGTAATATAGTGGTGTAAGTACGAGTATCGTCTCCACACGGATGGACAAAAGGGAATCAAGAATTAATTAAATTCGGCGATAAAAATAAATAAAGTAAATGTGTCGTGCTATATTGGTTGTTGGAAAATAAAAATGTGAATAAAACAACTAAACTAGGGGATTCTTTCTAATTAATGACGAAGGGAACAAGGATCGATTCCGGGGTAACCAGATTTCTGGCAGATCAGGCCTAATTACATGAAATTAATTTAATTGAGCCTAGCTAATCATTACTAAGTTGTTACCGTTCTCGCAACGTAGAGTACGATAATTTAGGGGACCAGGCTGATCTCTCATGCGACAGGATCCTAAATTATTGCTAAGACAAGCGAGCTTATGGCCTCTCAATCGCTACTAATCTCTTAGCGAATGATTAAGTGTGTGTGAATGTGTACTAGAATAAATTAGATCTCTCTTAATTTATTCTACATGCAATTGTAATTCTAGTGGCCATCTAGGTTACAAGAGATATCAGTTAAATTATTCAAAAACAAATTAAACGGCATTCAAGCAATTAACCCATCAAGAATCTAGCCATACATCATGATCAACCCCTTCATCAATCTCAAATCCCTAATCAAAACTACTCACAATTCATAATTGAAGAATCAATAGAATTGGAATAAAAAAAATTAACTATCATTAATTAAAAAGGTGGAACTTACAAAGAATCCCAAAAGATTGATGAACAAGGCTAAAAAGCCCTCTAAACTTCGCACTAGGCACTGTCTCTAAGCTCTGCCCTTGAAAACGGGGGTTTACAGGCTATTTAAATATGTGTGGGGGAGTGAAGACTCATCATGGGTATGTCACTTTATTTTCACCCTTTACTATGCATGAATTTCTTTTACTCTTTGTAAACAAAAAAATAAAAAGGAAGGAAGAATAAATAAAAGAATATAAACGCTAGTTAGGTTTAAAACCCAACAAAATGGGCAATCTAAGTAAAAAGGGCTTGTAAAATAAATGAGTGAGTAGGGAGAATGGAAAATGAAAAGAGATGCTAGGATGAAAATCTGAAAGGGCTCCTAGGCAAAATGAGATATATGAGAGAAATATTTGTTTTTGCAGGCACCCAATTGATCTCTTTGGAGAATAAGAAGATTCAGAAAAAAGAAGAAGAAGACGAGAGGAGGAAAAGAGAAGATGAGCACTAGAAGACCATAAAATCCAAGATGATATTTGTAAATGTGAGCAATTTAAACTCATGTTTTATCCTTGGTGGTATTTGTGTTTTGTTTTGAAACTTTGGAAGACTTGACACTTGTGAACATTTTACTTTACTCGAGGCCGAGTAAAGAAATATGTGTGGGGGAGTTGATATGCGTGTAATTTCCGTGTGTATGTTTACGTTTTTAGTTAGTTTTGGTTGTTGAATATTTCGGAAATTACACACTTTAGGTGTAATAGTTTAGTTTGTTAAATTCTTTTAAATTGTTTAGATTAGGTTTATTCTGAGCTCAAACATGTCTACTATCACTCAAAGGACAGTTGGTGAACCCCAAAAGTGGAAGGAAGGTGCAAACTTCAAAACCCCAAAAGGACAGTCTCAAATAAAAACAAGGAAATTTCAAGTGTATGAACAATACATCCGCGAACTTCAAAGCTAAAATCCGTAGTTGGTAGTAGTTAATCAGGCTCAGCACACTCCCTTGGGGTAATTCTAAATACACTCCATTGGCTCTCACTTTCCTTCTCAAGGAAGACTACTCTCACTGTTCGTGTACCTATCATATTATATCTTGTCACCTTTTTCTTATTTGTGTCACAAATACTTAATCATCTATCAAATTAGCGTATTAGGGAGAATTTTACAAGGATATTAAATGCTAAATCTAAATACTTTATCAAGGCTAACATTGAAATATCACCATTTTGGAGTGTCCTGATAATAAAGGCGTTTTTATATCCTGAAGAGGATATAAAAACATCAACAAACGATTGAGCCCAAACGAGTATTTATTTAGAGTTAACCGGCTTGCTTATATCTCTCAAAAGAGATAGAAGTCGTGAACCGTTGGTATGACCATAGGATCCCGATAGATATATGAGTGGATTGTATATAGCGTTTAGGTTAAAACCATGATAATACAACATTTCAAAACCTCTATTTTTCATAAGCAATGCACTATTATCTCGTGTTAAATGCTTAAAGAGATATAATACGTTTTCTAACTCGTTGGAATGGGACTCATATCTTGGTGCGTATCTTTTAGCGTACACAAGTTGCATTTTCACAAACGTGTAATACTCAGAAATGGTCTAAAATAGAGTTCTAAAAAAAACATTTTCTAGTAAAAGGGCGTGCCTGAACATATATTGAGAGGGCACAATAGATATCCTGCCTTTCCTAGAACACACAGAAAATATGAGGTATTTAGACAGGCACACCCAAATATATTAGCGTAATGATTATAAGAGTACTAAAAGACGTTAAACTTTGGTTTACCTGCCAAAGATAGCTATACACGTTACAACTGCATAGTTTATATTGAGTATATAACAAGTAAGCTACTTGAGCCACAGTGTCCTAATACTCATATTGACAACGGGATCAATATTCAGGTAAACTATATGCTCTATAGTTTGGAAAGGTAAACAAAGTTAAAAGGTAGCCAATAACTTTTAAAAAAAAAAGCACAGAAAAAGGGAAGACATAACAAATTGGTAGTTCAGATTTAAGCATTGTCAAATCTCGTATGGAAAGATCTTCAATATATATGACTCTCAATATACATTAATAACATTAGCTAAGGGTATTGATACATTTTAGGCTAAACTGAGATTGGAATTTTAATTTGGATATAGTCACATTTAGCCGTTTTAGTGTTTTTACTTAATTGTACGACTCCCATACGTATGGTGCTTAGATCTCTTGTGTTCTATCAACTATTTGTTTAATAGTTTCATCCCTTGAGTGGTCATGGTACTAATTGATTACTACCATTTAGGGAAAGGATAAGGGGACATGTAATACTTGATCAATTCGTTTAAATATTCCGTTTTGAATTAGTCAACACGAGTTCTAAAGCTTTTGTTCCAACTTCAATGGGATTACCGAACTCATTTAGGGGATGTAATACGTTTTAAACGGAAGAACACACAACAAGATAATTCCCTCCGAACGTTAAATAAAAGAGCTTTTGTGATTTATTTGATGTGGACACTAACGATAGGATAAAAGTATAACTATGATTGCTGATTGCCTATTTTAGGTCTGAATAAGATAGAAAAGTTAATTGGGCGTTTAGATTGATCCCAATATTCACTTAGAATATTTTGTGCCATGAGGTTATACATGGCCTTGGGATAAGCTCAATGAAGCATACAATTTGGAGAGCACAATCCATATAACTTAATACCGTCTGTTCTTCATATGTTGGGTAATATATATTACAGAGAAAGACATATTCGGATTTACACAAGTACTTCGATATTATTTACCGGTTTCTATCTGACGTGCACTTTGTCGTGAGGTGCACTCAAAATAATATTTCAATACAACACTAATATGTAGTATAGCATAGTAAGGTTCGTATCCGCAGGGAAAGGAATACTTCTCTTTTTTTATGTAACTAGTAACAAAAAGGGGGTTTAGTTTGTTGAAGTAAGTTCGTTTATAGAACGGGTTTTTACCATATACTCATGTAAGCTCAGAAATAGAAAAAGTAAGAACTCTTTATATTTTATTTATTTATTTATTTATTTATTTATTTATTTATTTATTTTTTCTTGAAAAATAAAAAGAAAAATAATTGCCTTTCCCCGGCAACGGCGCCAAATTTGACGTGCACTTTGTCGTGAGGTGCACTCAAAATAATAATTCAATACAACACTAATACGTGGTATAGCGTAGTAAGGTTCGTATCCGCAGGGAAAGGAATACTTCTCTTTTTTTATGTAACTAGTAACAAAAAGGGGCTTTAGTTTGTTGAAGAACTCAAGAGTATTAAAACACCAAGTTGAATGACTTATGTGGTTTAATTAATAATAGATGAAGGCTTGGTTTTGCTTTTATCCACTTAATGAAATGTTCGTCGATCCCGGTTATATCTTTAACTATCTTCCTCTCGAATACTCAATCGAGGAGTATATCCAGTTCATCGAGGGTAGTTATTAATAACGAGATGCGTTCATTAATAAAACTTACTATCGAGGCAATATAGGATAACCGTCGTATATTAACCTGATAGTAGCAATAAATTTAAGATGAAAACGATTGAGATTGATACTGATAAGTCCGTATTTAGACACGCATTCGATGCGTGTTCAAGTCGGATTTTGATAATTTTCCTGGCTTTAAGGCGTTGCAAGTCTCAATTTTGGCTCAAGTTGTGTTTAACAGGCGTTGGATCAAGTCTCATTGCATTTGGAGTTGATTTGAAGAAGTTAAAGTCCGGCAATTGGCGCTTGAGAGGCATTCGGGAAGGATTTGAAGGCATTCGAGAGAGATTTGGAAGATTTGGAGGCCACCGGGAGATTCACGACGAAATTCTGGTGAAGAAAGAGCATTTGGATCGACGTCGTAGGCATTCGGGAGCATTCGGAACGAGAAACGAAGAAAAATGGTGAAGAAAAGGGCAGGCACGGCCGTGCCTATGGCAGGCACGATCGTGCTTGCCATCTAAATCAACGTGAAGCTACTGGCAGCCAGACACGATCGTGTCCGGTACAGGCACGATCGTGTCTGCATAATTTTTGCGCGACTCTTCCGCAGGCACGGTCGCAGGCACGATCGTGCCTGGCACCGTGCCTGGCCCCGATTTATCCTTTTTCAGCTCAAACTCTACTGTTTTCTATAAATAAGGCCTCCATACCCACTTTGGGGGGTTACGAACATTACGGAGAGGCCTAGGGACGAATTTACTTGCGTTTTTACGATTGTTTACTCCAAGACCCTGGGATTATTTGTAAGTTCATCTTTTTAATTAATGACAATTATTTCTATTCATCCCAATTCTGTTGATTCTTCAATTATGAATTGTGAGTAGTTTAATTAGGGATTTGGGGTTGATGAAGGGTTAATCATGATGTATGGCTAGATTCTTGTCGGTTTAATTGCATGAATGCCGTTTAATTTGTGTTTGAATAATTTAATTGATATCTCTTGTAACCTAGACTGCAGCTAGAATTACAATTGCATGTAGAATGAATTAAGAGAGATCTAATTTGTTCTAGGACACATTCACACACATTTAATCGTTCGCTAAGAGATTAGTAGCGATTAAGGGGCCGTAAGCTCGCTCGTCTTGGCAATAATTTAGGATCCTGTCGCATGAGAGATCAGCCTGGTCCCCTAAATTATTGTACTCTACGCCGCGAGAGCGGTAAGAACTTAGTAATGATTAGCTAGGCTCAATTAATTTAATTCATGTAATTAGGCCTGATCTGTCAGAAATCTGGTTACCCCGGAATCAATCCCTGTTCCCTTCGTCGTTAATTGAGAAGAAACCAATCTTTTATTTTTATCGCTCATTAGCATTAGTTTTAATTTTAATTCAACCAATCAATCTCGCACACTTGCATTTATTTATTTTTATTTCTTTTTAATCGCTAAAGTTTAGTTAATCTTTATTTCCCTTTTGTCCGTCCCTGTGGAGACGATACTCGTACTTTATACCACTTTTCTACAACTATTTTATGTGCGAGAAAACACACATCAGTTTTTGGCGCCGTTGCCGGGGATCTAAATCAACGTGAAGCTACTGGCAGCCAGACACGATCGTGTCCGGTGCAGGCACGATCGTGTCTGCATAATTTTTGCGCGACTCTTCCGCAGGCACGGTCGCAGGCACGATCGTGCCTGGCCCCGATTTATCCTTTTTCAGCTCAAACTCTACTGTTTTCTATAAATAAGGCCTCCATACCCACTTTGGGGGGTTACGAACATTACGGAGAGGCCTAGGGACGAATTTACTTGCGTTTTTTCGATTGTTTACTCCAAGACCCTGGGATTATTTGTAAGTTCATCTTTTTAATTAATGACAATTATTTCTATTCATCCCAATTCTGTTGATTCTTCAATTATGAATTGTGAGTAGTTTAATTAGGGATTTGGGGTTGATGAAGGGGTTAATCATGATGTATGGCTAGATTCTTGTCGGTTTAATTGCATGAATGCCGTTTAATTTGTGTTTGAATAATTTAATTGATATCTCTTGTAACCTAGACTGCAGCTAGAATTACAATTGCATGTAGAATGAATTAAGAGAGATCTAATTTGTTCTAGGACACATTCACACACATTTAATCGTTCGCTAAGAGATTAGTAGCGATTAAGGGGCCGTAAGCTCGCTCGTCTTGGCAATAATTTAGGATCCTGTCGCATGAGAGATCAGCCTGGTCCCCTAAATTATTGTACTCTACGCCGCGAGAGCGGTAAGAACTTAGTAATGATTAGCTAGGCTCAATTAAATTAAATTCATGTAATTAGGCCTGATCTGTCAGAAATCTGGTTACCCCGGAATCAATCCCTGTTCCCTTCGTCGTTAATTGAGAAGAAACCAATCTTTTATTTTTATCGCTCATTAGCATTAGTTTTAATTTTAATTCAACCAATCAATCTTGCACACTTGCATTTATTTATTTTTATTTCTTTTTAATCGCTAAAGTTTAGTTAATCTTTATTTCCCTTTTGTCCGTCCCTGTGGAGACGATACTCGTACTTTATACCACTTTTCTACAACTATTTTATGTGCGAGAAAACACACATCAGATACCCTCAACACAAGCGGTTTATTGGTTTAATCAATATAATTAATTCCCCTTGACTTATTAACCATGAAAAGCATGTATTAACGATCCAAGTTTACTACCATTGAAACAACCGAATTAATAACAAGCGTATTAACCGATCGATTCTAGTAATAATTAATACATGAAACAAAACTAGTTAATTCTTTAAGTAATGTTCAAAATACTAATATGAAATATGAGTAGGAATTAATTAATACTCAAGGAAGAATATTAAAGAGGATGAATCCTACTATAGTTAATATCAATATGTTAACTAATTGTCATCTTAGTAACACTCCCTGATATTAACTTAGAGGAGGAAATAACTATTACTATAACTAATGTCAAGATGTTAACTAATTGTCGTCTTAGTAACACTCCCCAACATTGATATAGAAATAGTATTTAAAGGAAGAATTAATATTCAAGGAAGAAGATTAAAGAGAATAACTCACAACTTACAAATTCATTAAGCTTCAAAGTAGCAAAACCAAGATGGAAGGGTTTAGCTCCTCATTTGGAGACTAAACATGATAGAAAATATATATAAAACACTAATCTAAACTGAGCTAAAGTATATGGAAGAAGGGATTATTTTTTGTGAAGGAAAATGGGGTTATTTATAGGTGTTTTCAACACCTAATGCCGGATACCCGGCCGGGTATTTTGACATACTCGACCGGGTATTTACCAAATCAAATATTTTCCCATGTTTTTGTGTCTTCCGCACGTTCTTTGGTCCGAAATCACTTCATACCCGACCGGGTATGTGGAATACCCGATCGGGTATTTGCTAGTTTTGCAGGAGTTTCCTTTGTCACTTCATACCCAGCCAGGTAAAGTCCATACTCGACCGGGTTTTATAAAACTCATGTTTTTTTTTCATCCTTCTTGCTCCCAAACCTATCCTAAACTTATAGCTCAACTAACTACAACTTACAGCAAACAATAAAATGTGAAAAATACGATTACAATCAAATGCAAACTAACAATTACAAACTTGCATAATACTAGTAAATAAATATTACAAATGATAATAAAAATGTACACTTAGGCACTAATAACTAGTGCCTATCACTATCCCTCATATCGGCGATCTCGAAATTTTCTATCTCGTTGGAAAGATCTTATCGAGCTATAAAACTTATCTTCAGGCGCCGGTTTCGAAATATCAAGGGATGGAGAAATGGATGACTGTTTCATCATTTTGACAAATACCATTTGTGAACTGATCATATCTTATATGTGATCAGAATATGTATTAAGTTTACTGTAATAAAATATAAAACCCTTGATATTACCAATCCGTTTGCATATACACTCAGAGTACGTTCAAATGGTTATCTTTAATTATAATAACCGTGGTCTTAAGATATAACAACTTAAGTGCTCTTAGTTATACATAATTATTTGACAAATATTACACCAAGGGTTTATCTTCATACTTTTGGAGATGTGAAGACACTCGTTTTAAAACATGTCTTCCAGATAAATTTAGGCAACAGCCTAAATTAAAAAATAAGATATCTTAACGGTGGTATCGTTTTAAAAGATTGTGACAATATATCTGTTTATATCATACTCACTAAGTGTGTATATAAAAATACAATCTTCACCATATTAGGACTGTTTATTCTCAACAATCCTGAAATATAGGCAATCACTTTTATAGACAGGTTTGTCCTGAAGATCTATTTAGGATATATCATCACAGGCTTCCAAACGAAAATATACCTGAAAATACTAAGTAATATATCACATGTCAGAGATATACAAGCGCATCGGACCACACATACCGCTACAGACAAATTGAAAAATCATATTTAACATTTTTCTTTCAATTACAATGCATTAAGCAATCTCTATTATATTGCAACGCTATCATTTAAATAGAGCACTTTTAAGAATTTATGGCCTATCTTTAGACCACATAAACTGATTTCCACATAATGTTTACTTTCGAAAATTTCATTACTTTTAGCGTTTTCACACCAGCTTTAGTGAAAGGGTGGGTCCTACCCCCCCTACGGCGGTCTTTATAAAGGTACAACCCGTGCACTATTCTGTTAAAACAGTTAGTATATAGGTTAATCCCTATAAATTTAGTAGAGCACTAAATTATCTAGACTATTCCCCAACGGCGTATAAAACTTGATATTCTATTTAGATGCTCTATTTAGCGTAGATATATTACAAATTATCAAAGTGCTCTATGATAATTTAGTGCTCTACTTAGGCACTTTTACGTCCTATTTAGGCTGAAAACGCTAAATCATTAAAGGGATGGTTGTGATATGAAACGTCTTCCAAGCTAAGCTAGTACGTTTCAAAACTGGCTGGGGTATCCAATAAAAGCTTAATTGGATAAAGCTTTTATTCCAATTATTGCCTATAATAAATCTAAAACCGTATTGTCGTATAGAGCAATACCGTTTGGAGTTTTATGACCTTTATAATTTACAATCCCCTACATATAAAAGGCAATATTTCTGCTTTTGTTCCAACTTCAATTACAATGCATTAAGTAAAAGGTAAAGATTAACCATAAATTCACAAATATTTATGGTTAATAAATATTTCTCGTTAGCTCAAAAAACGTAGAAACCTATTATATGAAATTGTTTAACCTTAGTATTATCCGTAAGGTAATGAGCGCCTTTCACCAATGAGATAATATTTAACGTTTTGTTTTGTGTACACATGCGTCCCAAAGGTGATCTCAAGGTGGTTGTTCAAGATGGTTTACAATGTGCACTTTAGATTAATCCAATTGTAAGTTGACAATTGGATTATCAGTCCCAAGTATTGAAGAATTATATTAATAGGTATATAATATCGAAGTACTTGTGTAAATCCGAATATGGGAACAAACTTATAATTTTTAGCATAAATATTCTGTTGAGCAGATTATTTGTGCATGAAGTTCCCTTTAGTTCCTGATAAATGATCGGGTTTATGATTAGATATCATTTTGCAAGATAAGCTTTCTAAATAGTTTAAATTCGGATACTTAGTCCATTAAAACGATTAAACGGTAGACATTAAGGCATAACGATCTTGTGACATTCCTAAAATAATTGGTGTAAAACGGTACTTAAGAAACGGTGTAAAACATCATTTTTGCCAGTTATATTAGTGTAACTTATCAGTCTAAGATATAGTAACACGATCAATAACATAAGAATCTCTAGTGATTAACGAGCTCCATTCTAATATTTACGATCGATAAAACGTGATATTCCTACACTATTCTCACTGCTAGAAATAATACTGACTATTAGGAATTGCCAATATGATATCACAGAGGATTAGATCTATCCTCTGTAATACCATAAAAGGGAGTGAGTATAATGATTTAGGGTTGTATGTTAAAACCGATCAGAGCGTAAATACTGTTGAACGGGCAATATCGATGGTGTTAAATAATAGTTTATGGGAATTACGCTCATATGGATAGATCTACTCTACGATTAAAGTGTGACAAACATAATGGCTATCTAATGGGGGAGTCGAATAATTTTCCCGGCAATAGCCCATCGTGTAAGATTGTTCCAAAGGAAAATAAACTATAATGGACATCATAAATGCGTAATTACCCACGATGATATAAATATAGTTTAGGCATATATGTGTGATCTTTAACGTACGTATTCTCGATAGGTAGATTTTATGGTACCCAAAAGGTACCGTACCTTTGTCCACATGGGCCAATCAGAATGTTGCTGTTAAATTATTTAAGTCTAAATTAAAATTGATATACCTATGTGGACCAATCAAGTGAATGGTAGGTACGATACCTCATTTTTTAAATGGGTACCGGAGTTCTCACCTTCTCGATAATATGTTATGAGACACCATATTTACCCTAATCAAATTTGTCAATATAACACGTTGATGAACGGCACTCAATACGTAAGGCTTTATCTCTTAAATCGCCTAAATTTTACTATATGATTGTCGGACGATCATCCCTTATACATTTAGTAAAAAGTTCCTATCGCCCGAAGATAAATTCATCCCGAGCACAATGCTCGTGATGAATTAAGTTTAACCACTTTGAGTTCACATTATGATATATCAAAAACGTATTTTTGAGCACGGTTTCTATCTCTATCAAGCATGGTCATAACGAACTATCTTATCCCATTGAAGAACACCATATTTTGTCCATTGAATCAATAGTCATTCATAGTCTGTAATAGCATACAGCATCTTAAAACGGCGCCTGAAGATAAGTTTGTATGAAATAGCAATGCTTTCCACGTTTAGAGTGAGCTTGTTAATACACTCAACAAGTAACATGATTACCTTTTACTTCAAAGTATTTAAACGTAAATACTTTGATGTAAAATATCTATATTAGGAAATCTAAGATATCCTATGATATATACCCAAACGTTATAACTTATATCAATTTGAAAGTGATCTTTACCAACATCCTTGACTATTTCTCCACTAATATCATATCTATACATTTCGATATGATGTATAGATATATGTTAAAGTACTTAGTATGATTGTTCATATACTTTTAAATCAGTATATTAATTTAGGTCATTAAATTGTCTTATAACATTAGGTTATCACTGCTCATACCGTATTGAGCAGTGATCTGTTCACACTAATATAAATTTGTATACAGTTATAAGAGACAGATCTTATAGCAATGATACCACGGTTTGAAATATGGACGAAATACTTCTGAACTCCCGGACTCTTTAAATACCGTTTTCTCTACCATCCCGAGCATTTAAATATCCACTTTTGAGTGTCATATCTGGATGATTTAAGCCATTTGTAAGTGTTCAAAAGTAATATAGGTGATTTCAGTAGAGCACTCATATTGTAATCCTTACCGTACCGTTTAGCAAATTACACAATATTTAATGTACAACTTATCTTCAGCCCAAGTTAAACATATTATATATAGTGTACGACACTATAACGGTACGGTTATAAAGGGAGCAATTCACTTTATTTTGACCAAGATATGATTATTTCAAATCCAAACGTATCTGAAATTACACAATCGTTATCTTAGCATAAGGATTACTAACTCATATTTTAGAGTATACATAATCTAAAGTGAATTGCAACATATCTTTATTAAAGATATTTAATGGAACAACTTGCTCTTACAATACAGGTTAGTATGTATTAATTAACATCATTTCAGATATATGATGGTTAAAACGTGTGGCTATTGTCTTCGAGATAAGGATATCAATCTGAAAATATTTTGCATTGTAGAGCTCGAGGATGATGGTATACCGTATTTGTGTTAATCTAATAATAGTGTTTAAGTGTACATAAGAGGGGAGCAAGATATGATCAGATTACAATTGTCGAACTTAGCGGGAAGTCCTCATATCTTGTGATAACTTAGGGTTCAAAATAGTCTTCCCATTTATTAACTATGTAAAAATTGTGTTCCCTACAGTCATAATAAGGGCTTTTAACCATAACACGTCCGGCTCTACAAACAATACAAATATCTTAAGAATTATTAAGATATGCCTCAGTCCTTAACATGTGAATTTGTCCCCATACTACCATAACCACACGTTAAGATAATGTGTCTAAATCTCATAAATCGCAACTAATGATCAGTTTGAATACTCCACACAATGCTAATCTCTGAATGAGGCCCAACAAATACCTTCATACAATATCAAGGTATTTGGTCTATGCTTTAAAAACGGATGATCATTGTAAACTTATCGAGCTCTATAGGCATGTATCGAGCTCTGTTTTTAGAGCTTCACTGTAATTGTAAAACATAACGGCTGAGTTCTAAGTTGTTTAAATAATTGATCTAGTTTTCACAAATAGAAGAACTTTTAGGTGGAACAAACAAACCTTTCCAACAAGAGAACTCTGATGTGTTCTAAACGAGAAATATGGACTAAGATTACGTTGTGTTCACTCGTCACATATTTGGATATATTGAGTTATATGTAAAACATAATTATAGGGGTATTTGTATAATTATGCGTTATGAAATAGGAAAGATATTCTATTTGATTTAATTATAAAGTGATTAAATAACGCCTGAATCATATTTCTTTGAATACCACAGTGGATAACAAAATAATCGGAGAACATAACCGTTTGTTCAAGAGATATTTCCAATTGAATATCTCTTGAACCATGCTAACGCCCCTCAAAGTGGTTCCATTAGTATATACTATCGAACCACTTTGAGCGTCTTGGTGTCCCGGGAAGTGTCACGCTAAAAGCTTTCTTGCTCTACGAGATCTCTTTGTTACGCATTAAGTAAAAGGTTTTTTGTTTTTTAGCGTAAATACCGTTTAGCGAATCGCAACCAAAATAGTAGAGCAAGTATTTAAACCGACATATTATTTCCAAAATATTTAATAATATTTTGATGTGACACATCAAAATATTAATCCTTTGGCTTAAAATAGAACACTCGATAAGATCTTTCAAACGAGATAGAAAACGTCTTTAATGGGACAAAACAGAGCAAGATATGATCGGATCAAATTCTAAACGAGGTAACATAGTTGATCTCATATTGTTTTGTCCTAAGTAATAGAGCAAACCTTACGGGTGAACTATGGTTATATGCATGTGTTATATCTTAGAGAATTATTTGAAGACGTAAAACAGGCTAAGTATGAGTGTCTCCATACTTCAACTTAAATAGAGCACTTTTATCCAAATTTATCCTAAATGGATATTATCTCATGGTTTAGGATGAGATAAGTTTAATGGGATATCAGGCTGATAGGCAATCATCCCATATGATTTGAAACATTTTATAAGTCAAATATTCTAAGATAGTTGGACTTAGATGGTTCTAGCGTAAAAGTAATAACACTATGCAGGCTAAGATATATACCAGATTCCACCGAACTGATATTATCCGTGGATATTATCCGTCTAATCGGATCAAAGTATATTCATTAAATATCAATGAATATACTCGTTTTGTCCTAAACATACTTGATAAGATATGAACACGAGATTACAAATTTCGTTAGATGTATGTGGCAGAATAAGTATTGCAACTTACAAATGTGTGACGTGCACTTGTCGTGAGGTGTACTCAAAATAAATATCAATACAACAAATATACGTATTATATTGAAGTAAGGTTCGTATCCGCAGGGAAATGAATGCTTCTCTTTTTATAGAAATAAATAGTAACAAGGGGGGTTTTAGTTTGATTTGGTTTAATAAATTAAACACAAAGATGAACGAATTATGTGGTTAATTAATGAGAAAAAGACTTGGCTTTGCTTTTATCCACTTAATGAAATATTCGTGGATCCCGGTTATATCTTTAACTATCTTCCTCTCGAATACTCAATCGAGGAGTATATCCAGTTCATCGAGGGTAGTTATTAATAATGAGATGCGTTCATTAATAAAACTTACTATCGAGTCAATATAGAACAAGCGCCGTATATTAACTTGATAGTAGCAATAAACTTAAGATGAAAACGATTGAGATTGATAACCTTAACACAAGCGGTTTATTGGTTTAATCAATATAACTAATTCCCCTTGGCTTATTAACCATGAGAAGCATGCATTAACAATCCAAGTTTACCACCATTGAAAGAACCGAATTAATAACAAGCGTATTAACCGATTGATTCTAGTAATAATTAATATATGAAACAAAACTAGCTGATACTTTAAGTATTGCTCAAGATATTAAGAGTTATTACCATTTTTGGTCCCCGACTATTATGTCAATGACAATTTTGGTACTCGACTTCTAATTTTTCCATTTTTAGTCCCTGACTATTGTGCTAGAGACACTTTCAGTCCTTGACTTCAAAGTTTTCCACATTTAGTCCCTGAGTATTGTCAAATTGACACTTTTAGTCCTCCAATTGTGATTTTGACACAATAAGTGGAGGATTAAAAATGTCACTATTATGATAGTTGAAGGACCAAAAGTGTCACTTTTATGAAAGTTGAAAGACTAAATATGGATATTTTCAAAGACGGGTACCTAGAGTGTCTCTAGCACAATAGTCAAGGACTAAAAATGGAAAAAATAAAAGTCGAGTGCCAAAAGTGTCAATGACATAATAGTCGGGGGACTAAAACTGGAAAAAACTCAGATATGGAATATGAAAAGGAAGTAATTAATTTTCAAGGAAGAAGATTAAAGAAAATAACTCACAACTTACAAATCATTAAGCTTCAAAGTAGCAAAACCAAGATGGAAGAGTTTAGTTCCTCATTTGGAAACTAAACATGATAGAAAATATAAAGAAAACACTAATCTAAACTGAGCTTAAGTATATGGAAGAAGGGATATTTTTTAAGAAGGAAAAGTGTGCTATTTATATCTAAACTTTGGCCGGGTACCCGACCGGGTAGAGTATCTATCCGACCGGGTACCGGTCCAAATCAAATATTTGCCACATTCTAGTGTTCTTCAGCACGTCGGGTTGTCCTCGGTCAAGTCTCACCCGACCGGGTGAGGTATAGGGCCTGACCGGGTCAAGTAGTTTCCTGGAGAGTGCAAATGTTAACTCAAACCCGACCGGGTCAAGGTTTCTACCCGGTCGGGTTTATACTCCTGTGCAGCATTCTCCTTGTTTTTGTCTTCCTTTTCCTTGCCAACAATTCTATCAAAACTTCCTAACTCTCAACTAAAAGTTAAAAAACATTTACAGATAAAAAGTAAACAAATGTTTAGAACTTCACACAAATGGTAAACAATCCACACAAAACAACATATAAAAACATACATTTATGCACTACTAACTAGTGCATATCAATGTGCGATTATGATATCTTGGATGTTTTATTTTGGCTGCCTTATATATTGAGCTTGAATATGGGAAATAATATGAATGGAAAGCAATTCAAAATATCAAGTCAAGTCCCAAGATTAGAAGATCAACTATTCAATAAAGGATGCTCAACGGGCTGCCCAAGACAGCCTATTTAAACGAAGCAGCAAAAGAGAAATACATGGGTTTTCCTCAAGAGAGAGGATCAAGTCTACAGCGCCTGAAACTGCCCGCTTGGAGTTCTAGATAGAGTTTTCCTTTTTAACTTTCATATAGTAATTGGGATATTGAGGCTTAATTGGCTAGAGTAGCAGCCTCGGGTTGAGTTAAGTGTGTGAGAGCTTTGTTGTAAAGCTGAGAGGCTCTCTACCCGCAAGGTAGAGATGCATAACTCTTCCTAGAGAAGATAGAGTTGGGGAGGCTCAAGGGTAAATCAGGAGAATCACTCTTGTAACCCTTTCAAGGCTTGTTTAGTGGAGTTGGTTAAAATTCCTCCGAGGGAGGTCGAAGTTTTTTAATCCCTTTGAGCCAAGGGATTTTTCCTCGTTAAATTCTTGCGCACTTTACTATTTCGCAATTCCCTATACCGCACACTAGAACTTGGCAAAAAACTGTCACGGTTCCACACACACACAATTCACCCTCCCTCTTGTGTTACTAACTGTTTCATCAACTTATAAAACCTAATGCAGGTATTATTGTCCCATGAATACTTGAGGACCAGATGTATCAAGTATCAAATATATTTGCATGATTTATAATGGATAAAGTATATGGACGATTTCAAATAGTCCATATTGTGATTAATCTTAAGTTCAATATCTATTGGGCTCCATTATATTGCTATTTTAGTGTAAATACCGTTTTGTTTTACAAAATAGACAATTACTTGATAGAGTTCTTAAAGTTTTCCCTGTAATCATATTGTACGCTAATAATGTCCCATAAGTGCTAACTTATGGGACATTACCTTTAGGTGATATCTGTTTTAAGTAACGGTAATTCAGGTTAATCAGTTGGAAAGATTAATATAATACCTAAGTGTTATAATATTTCGATTTAACGCTAAAATAATTGCCGCTTTAAAATATTATCAGCCTTGGTAATATATACCAAGACGTCTTAATAGTGTATAACCAATTGGATTATAAAATATTTGATTTAGTATATATCGTAAAATATTTAGGTTTGTTTTCTAAATTGAGTATATCTATCCCAAGAGCACTTTTAAAACTTATATCTTCTAAATCTTTACTGTAGTTTTATTTCTTAGACAAATATGTGATACCGTTCTAACAATAGTTTAGGGGGCACCATAAAATACCCTTTAAACTTTAGCTTAATTATTGTTGTTACTAATACTTTTTCTCTAAGTATTTGTGACACTCATATCTTTACCTTTTAGCGTAAAGATTTAGCGTTTGTCTTACAAGATATTAACCTAACAAAGTGCTATGATTAGGTGCTAGTTGAAAGGAGCACTTTAGCCTAATCTCTATGATTTAGAAGATATAAGGGATGTTGGAAAACATTTAAATGGTATTTATGAGTCTTTGGATGTTCGGAGTGCTCGAATTATGTTTAAAACGCTAAATCATAGATTCCCTTAAATAGTAAGGGACTCTATGATTAGGCTAATGATTTTCCAAAGTGTTCTAGTAAATACACCCAAGCTTTTCGAATGTCACAAATATATTGATATTCTGTATATATCAATACACTTGATAATTAACCATATGTCGGATTGATTAATGTCGAACAAAATATATTAAATAGGGAAAGTTCCTGAAATGGGACAAAAAACGTTTTTAAATTCCAAAACAGGACTGTCATGTTTTTATTCCCAAAATAGGAGTAATTACTGTCAAGTTTGGAAAATACTGTCATGTTTAAAGTCTGGTACTGCCAAAACATGACAGTAATTAGTCCTATTTTGGGAATTAAAAACATGGCAGTCCCATTTTGGAATTTACAAACGTTTTTAGTCCTATTTAGGGTAAATTCTCTATTAAATATCCATTCCTAGGTAAAACATGCCCATCTGATAAGTCTATGACATTGTTCACAAATGTCTCTTATATTAAAAACGCTTGTGACACACAGCAAGATGTCTTTCCAAAGAGGGTAATACACTTAATTGTAGCCCTTATATTAAGCAAGATATGATTGGTTTTGAAATATCAAGGGATGATTACCTAGTTTGTAAAACAAAACGGTATTTCAAGGACGTTCGGGTGTCGATAATACATAATAGAGCACAAAAAGGAATACCTCGCAAAATAATTACGATATAAGCTAGGGTTTAGCGAAATGCTATCTTAAAAGATACTTATCAAGGAAATGCTATTATGGTTATCCTATTTAAATCTTTGTGAAAACATAATGAGAGGCGAAATAAATCATGGGGGTTTACCGAAATTGCCTCCTGGGATGATTGTTGTGATAAAACGGCATTTAAAACGGTTTTACTAAAATATAGACGAAATAGCTTAATAGTAACTATCTTAGCGTCAGTATGATTAATCATAATTTTGTATGAGATTGATCTTCATTAACCGGATAATAGGTTAATTATCCAGTTAAATCATATAAGCGGTATATGATTTAAGTTCGGAGTTTAGAAGGCAAATCGAGATATTATTGCGTGTACAAGAGATACCGTTTGTTCCATGTATATGGCACAGCGTTACATATATAAATAATAAATTTGTGAGCAAGGGAAAGTAGCTCACTAGCTCACTTTCCTTAATGGAAAAGACTACAACACGCATATGAGATATTATAAGGGTCAAAATCTTTTAAGATAATAGTCTTAAAAATGGTTTACTTAAATGTAATTCTTGTAAACATATTACGTCTTCAATAAGTGTTTTGTTAACATAGTTTTTCAAGGTTACATTAGTAACCACTCTAAAAGTGGTTACTTTTAATCACTTCTTGATTTCATTTGACCACAACTATTAACGTCTAGGGATATCTTTAGCAGACCTTATAGGTAATCTTTATATCTCCGAAAACCATTACACGCTAGTCCTAAGTACTGTCACAAAACTATATAGAGCTAAAGATATGTTATACGTTGAAAGGAAACGTAATCACTATAGGGTATATTCAATATCACATAAACTGATATCACTTCATACCTAGACGAAATAGTCCAGACGATATTTCTAAGGAACCTGTGTTTAGGTATTATGGATTTAGGTAATCTGTTTTACCTAATTTTTTTCAATATCACTGCTAGTCCCCAATTAGCAGTGATATCCGATCACTCCATAATACCTATATCGAATTCGGATAAGACACCTAGTATGATCGATTAACAATATGTTCCTATTCACTTAAACCATATAACCGCTTATTAGTGGCAATAAGCTTTTACTAAGTTGCAAATTACTTATCATATATGAGGTAATAAACGTTTATTACCTCATATAATAAACGCGCGATGATCAAATTAGACGTCTTAACTAATTTTACTATCATATATCCTTTTAGCAAATCTCTATTTTCAACGAGATTTGTTAGCGAACTCGTTTTCGTGACGGTAAATATCGCCATTTAGGATAGATCTTAAATAGCTTTTAAACGGAATATAGAGGATTGCTAAAAGGACGAGAGAGTCCCATTTGGTAATTACATATATTTTAGCATACTACTATTTTGGACGATCTATTTTTAGAGGTAATAACGTCTCAACAGTTTCAAAACTAAAGATTATATCTGGTTACATCCCATTATTATTTAGATAATAATGAATCATATCTGGGTGGGGTATTACATTTTGGTATCAGAGCAAATGGTTTTAGATGATTCTTTTAAACCTTGGGTAAATGGGTTTACATTCCTACACCATGTGTGTTGCATTGCAGAACACCTATTTGCTCTGATACCAAAATGTAATACCTTGTCTTCTGATCCCTTGATGTTTTCCAGGGATTTCATCACTAAACGTATTATGCTCATAAAAACTAATTATCTTGTCACTAGTGCTTTTACCTATTGTTTATAACAATAGGCCTACCTTAATATATGCTTGATAAGACCATATTTAGACACGCATTTGATGCTTATTGAGATCAACTTTTGATGGTTTTTCTAGATTTAAGGTGTTACAAGCCTCAATTTTAGCTCAAGTTATGTTTACCGGGCGTTGGTTCGAGTTTTGTGTTGTTTGAAGTCAAATTTAGGGAATTTCAGCCCTGCACCGGCACTTGAGAAGCAATCGGGAAGAGTTGAGAAGCATTCGAGAGTGGATTAAGAGCTTTGGAGGTCATCGGGAGGTTTGTGATGAAGATTTGATTGCAAAAGACCTCTAGGATTGGCTATGAGATCAAAAGAAGATGAATGAAGCTTGAAAACGACGATCAGGATGACCTTCTGTCAATCGGTCAAGCATATCTCCTTGTTGAAACACCCAATGAACATGATTCAAGTTCCATTTGAAAGCTAAATTCAATTTCTACAAATCATATGCAGACACCTTTGCGAGCATCTGAGAGGAAGAAGGTGAAAACAGACGTTGAGGTCAGATGATCTCTGCTGCGATTTCAGAAAGACACCTTCCACCGTTTTGATCATATCTATTGATAGAATGCCTTAAATCCCATTCGGCAAATTGTATTGGATAGAGGACTTCATTGTCTACAACTTTCATGAAGAAAGCATTGCCAAATTCAGACGTTTAGTAGGCACGATCGTGCCCTCAAGGTCAGGCACGATCGTGCGTGAAGAGAAAGAACCGTGCAGCTACTGCCAGCCAAGCACGATCGTGCCTGGAGGGAGGCACGATCGTGCCTACCCAAAATGCGCGTTTTTGCTACGGAGGCACGATCGAAGGCACGATTGTGCCTGACACCGTGCCCGCCTTCGGAAATCCCAATTCAGCTCAAATTTCACCCGATTTTTCTATTTAAACAGCCTGTAAACCCCCGTTTTGATGGGGGGGAGCTTAGAGAGAGTGTCTAGCAGGAATTTTAGAGGTTTTTTCAGCCTTTTTCATCAATCTTTTGGGATTCTTTGTAAGTTCCACCTTTTTAATTAATGACAATTATTTTTATTCATCCCAATTCCGTTGATTCTTCAATTATGAATTGTGAGTAGTTTTAATTAGGGATTTGGTTTTGATGAAGGGGTTGATCATGATGTATGGCTAGATTCCTTTCGGTTTAATTTCATGAATGCCGTTTAATTTGTGTTTGAATAATTTAACTGATATCTTTTGTAACCTGGAACCGCGGCTAGAATTACAATTGCATGTAGAATGAATTAAGAGAGATCTAATTTGTTCTAGGACACATTCACACACACTTAATCGTTCACTAAGAGATTAGTAGCGATTAAGGGGCCGTAAGCTCGCTCGTCTTGGCAATAATTTAGGATCCTGTCGCATGAGAGATCAGCCTGGTCCACTAAATTATTGTACACTACGCCGCGAGAGCGGTAAGAACTTAGTAATGATTAGTTAGGCTCAATTAAATTAATTTCATGTAATTGGGCATGATCAGCCAGAAATCTGGTTACCCCGGAATCAATTCCTATTCCCTTCGTCGTTAATTAAGGAAAAACCAATCTTTTTACCTGCTCCTTAGCATTAGTTTTAATTCAATCAATCAATCAATCTCGCACAATTGCATTTTATTTTATTTATTTCTTTTTAATCGCTGAACTTAATTAATTCTTGATTCCCTTTTGTCCGTCTCTGTGGAGACGATACTCGTACTTTTTACCACTATTATACAATCTTTTTAAGTGCGAGAAAACTCACATCAATGCTCGATAAGACAATTGTGCACATGATATTTTATCTACATAATTATTTTATGATTAGGTGTCACATTATGCCTAGCACTTTAAGATATGGTCTTATTTTGTAAACTTATATCATAGAGATTAAGCTAAGTATTTGTGACACTCACATCTTGTTGCGTGTTCTTCCATTTAAAACGTATTATATGTCTTTTGATATATCACAAAAGAGATTTAGGTCTGGTGCTATTTTCGTGAGAATAGAAAATACTTTTAATAGACGTCTTATCTTGAGGACAAACGTAGTAACTCATAGGATTTGTAATTTTAGCGCTACAGCTAAAATTGCGTTTTGTTCGAGGTAAGTTAGATTATCAGGAGCGTCATTTATCTTGTGATATTATTGACGGAAGGTGATATTCAAGGGAGTCTTCCCTTGAATATTGTATCACCTTTGTCAAGATCATGTAATAGCAGATTTCAGGTGTACTTAGTAGACTTAGTATTGTAATATTTCATTCTAAACAAGTTGTTAGCCCAAATACAAAATATTGTCCAACCCCGTGAACCCTATGGGCTAAGTATTAATTGAATTACCTAATAGACGTATACACAAAACATACTGGTCCTTTTATTACGGCCTAAACAAGTTGTAGCCTATGGTTATGTCTTTAAAGAGATATGAGGCGCCGGTTCACTCAATTTTAATCTTAAGTATAAACTTACACGAACTATGACGGGATGTTTCAGACCATACCTCTTATGGGATGTCGGTACACAAATATCTCATATCATGGGATCCGATCAGCATGCTTGTATTCTATCTCATTTTACAATGACGTTGGTACAGAATTGCTTAATCATCCCATATTTTACGTTTGGTCGAAAATATTTAGCATAACGCCGGATATGAGTGAGGCGTTTTGTTCTATGAATTTGTTTAAATATTACAACGGGTCATTAATGTGTGTTTTCTCGCACTTAAAAAGATTGTAATATAGTGGTGTAAGTACGAGTATCGTCTCCACACGGATGGACAAAAGGGAATCAAGAATTAATTAAATTCGGCGATAAAAATAAATAAAGTAAATGTGTCGTGCTATATTGGTTGTTGGAAAATAAAAATGTGAATAAAACAACTAAACTAGGGGATTCTTTCTAATTAATGACGAAGGGAACAAGGATCGATTCCGGGGTAACCAGATTTCTGGCAGATCAGGCCTAATTACATGAAATTAATTTAATTGAGCCTAGCTAATCATTACTAAGTTGTTACCGTTCTCGCAACGTAGAGTACGATAATTTAGGGGACCAGGCTGATCTCTCATGCGACAGGATCCTAAATTATTGCTAAGACAAGCGAGCTTATGGCCTCTCAATCGCTACTAATCTCTTAGCGAATGATTAAGTGTGTGTGAATGTGTACTAGAATAAATTAGATCTCTCTTAATTTATTCTACATGCAATTGTAATTCTAGTGGCCATCTAGGTTACAAGAGATAT
Organism: Cuscuta epithymum; assembly: GCA_945859915.1. Lineage (NCBI taxonomy): Eukaryota > Viridiplantae > Streptophyta > Magnoliopsida > Solanales > Convolvulaceae > Cuscuta > Cuscuta epithymum. Next base: position 984,659 of record CAMAPF010001062.1, on the reverse strand, counting down.
CAGTTAAATTATTCAAAAACAAATTAAACGGCATTCAAGCAATTAACCCATCAAGAATCTAGCCATACATCATGATCAACCCCTTCATCAATCTCAAATCCCTAATCAAAACTACTCACAATTCATAATTGAAGAATCAATAGAATTGGAATAAAAAAAATTAACTATCATTAATTAAAAAGGTGGAACTTACAAAGAATCCCAAAAGATTGATGAACAAGGCTAAAAAGCCCTCTAAACTTCGCACTAGGCACTGTCTCTAAGCTCTGCCCTTGAAAACGGGGGTTTACAGGCTATTTAAATATGTGTGGGGGAGTGAAGACTCATCATGGGTATGTCACTTTATTTTCACCCTTTACTATGCATGAATTTCTTTTACTCTTTGTAAACAAAAAAATAAAAAGGAAGGAAGAATAAATAAAAGAATATAAACGCTAGTTAGGTTTAAAACCCAACAAAATGGGCAATCTAAGTAAAAAGGGCTTGTAAAATAAATGAGTGAGTAGGGAGAATGGAAAATGAAAAGAGATGCTAGGATGAAAATCTGAAAGGGCTCCTAGGCAAAATGAGATATATGAGAGAAATATTTGTTTTTGCAGGCACCCAATTGATCTCTTTGGAGAATAAGAAGATTCAGAAAAAAGAAGAAGAAGACGAGAGGAGGAAAAGAGAAGATGAGCACTAGAAGACCATAAAATCCAAGATGATATTTGTAAATGTGAGCAATTTAAACTCATGTTTTATCCTTGGTGGTATTTGTGTTTTGTTTTGAAACTTTGGAAGACTTGACACTTGTGAACATTTTACTTTACTCGAGGCCGAGTAAAGAAATATGTGTGGGGGAGTTGATATGCGTGTAATTTCCGTGTGTATGTTTACGTTTTTAGTTAGTTTTGGTTGTTGAATATTTCGGAAATTACACACTTTAGGTGTAATAGTTTAGTTTGTTAAATTCTTTTAAATTGTTTAGATTAGGTTTATTCTGAGCTCAAACATGTCTACTATCACTCAAAGGACAGTTGGTGAACCCCAAAAGTGGAAGGAAGGTGCAAAATCACAAGACAAAAGAGAAGATCCTGATTTTTGGTCTATACCCGGTCGAGTGTCATCTATACTCGATCGGGTATCTTGTTGAAATTTCAAATCGGATCGGATCCGAAAACAAAAGAACATGCAGGGATGATTTTGGCCACGATCGAGTGTCTATACCCGATCGAGTACACCGACATACTCGATCGGGTATAGCTATAAATTTTACTCTGAATTTGATCAAGTATGGGTCGAATTCGAGTTTATACACATACTCGATCGAGTATCTGTATATACTCAATCAAGTACCCGAGCTGCACTCTTAAAAAGCCTATAAATACACCTTCCTTCTTTTACAATTAGATATCAATTCCTTTATAGTCTTAAGCTCAGTTTAGAATAGCATTTCTTTATATTTTTCTAGTATGTTTAGTCTCCAAATGAGGAGCTAAACTTCCATTTATGGGTGTTGCTCTTGAAGCTTGTTGATTATTAAAGTTGTGAGTTATTTTCTTAACTTCTTTCCTTGAATATTAATTCTTCCTTTAAATACTATTTCTATATCAATGTTGGGGAGTGTCACTAAGATGACAATTAGTTAACATCTTGACATTAGTTATAGTAATAGTTATTTCTTCCCCTATGTTAATGTTGGGGAGTGTTGCTAAGATGACAATTAGTTAACATCTTGATATTAACTATAGTAGGATTCATATTCTTTAATATTCTTCCTTGAGTATTAATTAATCCCTATTCATATTTCATATTAATATTTTAAACATTACTTAAAGGATCAACTAGTTTTGTTTCATATATTAATTATTACTAGAAACGATCAACGAACCGATGGTTAATCGTTGATGGTTTCACAAGTAAGTAACTTCAGTTTATTGATGCACGGTCGTGGTTAATAAACATAAGAGGGATGAATTTTGTTTGTTAAAATGAAACCGTTGTGTTGAGGTTATCAATCTCAATTGATTTCATCAAGGAGTTAAGATTAAATGCTACTATCAAGTCGGGTATATGGAGGTGTTCTATACTTGACTAATTGTAAGGGTTATTAATGAACGGTCGTTGTTAATAACTACCCTCGATGAATTGGATATACTCCTCGATTGAGTATTTGAGAGGAGATAAGTTGTAGATATAACAATGATCGACTAAAATATATCAACAAGTGAAAAGTAGCAATGCCAAGTCCCTTTTATCTTTGAATTAAACCACATAATTCGTTCATTTTAGTGTTTAATTAAACTAAATCATTCTGATAGAGTATATGGGCCTGGACCCCATGGCCCACATACTCATTGACCCAAAAGACACCAGCGGGGACACCCGCATCGGCCATAGGCGCGCGACATCCATGAGAGAAGACAACACCCGGATCATTTGGGTAAAGCCCAGAGTCCGCATCGTCCGTGGACCGCATCGTCCGAACTTCGCCCAGACAGAATATATTTTCCTATCTTATGTACTAAGTGTTGTACTCAGCCCATTAGTGGCCTTATTTCGCCCAAAGAAGGCATGATTATTGTAATGGGCCTCCTAAGCCCAAGGCTAGGGGCCCAAATCCACATTTTTACCTATAAATAGACCCCAAGGGGCTAATTATAGGGGATTGGCAAGTTGAGAAATATAATTACTCACTTTCTCTCTCTAGCTCTCACTTCTCTCTAGAATTAATACTCTATCATTTGGTGCTTTCATTGAGAGTTGGAACAGATCAAGTGAGAACCCCTCGTCGCTACTAGACGCAACAGAATGACAAGAACTAGGTCAAAGAACACCGGTAGGAATGCCCCACTGAACCAGGAAGGGCAGGGAAACGTTGCTGACAACGTCCCTAACGATCTCATCATCCAGGATGAGAACGCTCAGGAGGTCGAGCTCGCAGCGGCCGACCTTCGCACCCTGCTCAACAAGACTGCCCCAGACGCCCGCATCGGGCTCGAGGACAAGCGCAAATGCTGATCGCGCTTCGGGCCAGCAGGCTTCTCACCCTGCTGCCCCCCAGATCAACCCGGCCGCACTATCGGCCATCGTTGCAAGCATCCTCCAGGACCCCAACGTGGTCAGCGCTCTAGTCGCAAAGACCGGGGAAAACAACACTCCTGTGACTGGGGAGGTCGCAACGGTGCCACCACCGCCGCCTCGTCCACAGGGCGTCACCTTCTTCGGCAACAATGAAGACGTCCTCGCCGTGGACACCCATTCCCATACTGCCTCACCTACCCGGGATACACCGGCCCAACCTCGCGGTAAAATCTCAGCATTCAACAGGCTGGGTGACATCGCGAGTCGTCGGGTACCTACGGGAAGGGTGGCGGATCGGTTGGGTGGCCGCGAGCCGGGATCACCAAAGGAAAGCTTCGGGTCTGTGTCCCGGACTACGGACCGGCCCCGACCAGACAAAGGAAAAGGAAAGCTGAATGATGACGATGCGCGCCACCAAATTAACCACGCCCACGCGGCCCGGATCCAGACCCCTCTGGGCGGCGCCGCGGCCAACACTGACCCAAGGGATGAGATCATCGCCCGCTTGGAGAAGCGCCTCGCTGACATGGAGGCCCGAGAGGCCGCAGGGCGCGCATCAGCCCAGACATCCCAGCATCCCAACTACGACGCGCTCCTGAGCAAGGTCAGTGCTCTGGAAAGGGAGTTGGCTGACCGGCGCGAGGAGCCCATCATCCAGATACGAACCAGAACCCCCTTCTCTGCGAGGGTGCTATCCGCTCCCATCCCGGAGAAGTATAAGGGAAACCCGATCAAGCCATATGACGGCCGCACTGATCCCCAGGAGCACTTCACCCGTTACCAGAACAATATGATGATGACCAACGCTTCGGAGGAGTACATGTGTCGCTGGTTCCTATCCACCTTGGAGGGACCAGCGTACGATTGGTTCAACAACCTTCCGGAGGGGAGCATCGACTCATGGCAAGACCTTGCTCAGCGCTTCCTCACCCACTTTGCCGGGAGGAAGCGCGCAAAGAAGCATTTCGCTCATCTCCTGACCATCAAACAACAGCCGGAGGAGACGCTCCGAGCCTTCCTCGATCGCTGGACGAGGGAAGCAGACGAATGCGAAGGAGCCGATGAGCGCACCCTCCTGGCCTTCCTCCGCGGAGCACTCCGGCCGAGCCATTTCGCCCGGAGTCTGTTCACAGAGCCCCCGCGGTCATACCTTGCGGCGCTCCGACGCGGGGACAGGCACGCTGATGCCGACGAGCTCCTGAACCAGAAAAAGGGTGGGGAGAAGCAACAAAAGAAGGACTCCTCGTCCAACCCCCACCACCCGCCGGCCAACAAGGGACAACACCAGCCAAAGAAGGCACACCAGGAGCAAGGCGGACAACGAAGAGAGGATCGTTCATGGCGTCCAAAGTTGGAAGCACAACGCATCCCCCTCACCCACCCGGTGAGCGTCGTCCTCGACCACGCCGAGGCGCAGGGCCTCATTGTGAAGGACCCCAGGTCAGAGGAGGAGATATTTGCGATCCACAAAGGAGGGACATATTGCAAATACCACCGCCAGACATCCCACAGGACCGAGGATTGCACCACCCTGAAGAGGCACATCGACGGCCTCATCCGACAGGGGGAACTTTCCCAATTTGTCAAAGGTGCCCCCAAGAGTAACACTTGGGTTAACCCTGGCAAAAGGGGGGAAGGATCCTCCGGGAAAAAGAGGGAGATCGGCGCCCTCAGTGAAGATGAGGACGAAGAAGAGCCCCGCCAGAAGAAGCATCACATCCACATCATCGTCGGCGGGAACACAGGGGGGGACTCGGCTACCCAACGGAAAAAATGGGCTCAGTCCCTATACGTTGGTGAGGTGACCCAAGCCCCCCCTCAGCCAAAGCGGCGGCACGTGGAAGCCATCACCTTCACTGACAAGGACCTCCCCTTCGGCCCCTTGCCCCACAGGGACGCCCTCGTCGTCAAATGCGAGATTGGCAACAACATCATCCACCGCAACTACATCGACACTGGCAGCTCTGTCAATGTGATGTACGTTGACACCTTCAGACAACTGAAATTGAAGAAGTCCGAACTCCGGCCGATACGGACTCCGTTATCCGGCTTTACCGGGGACTCTATCGACGCCGAGGGCACGATAGTGCTTCCCGTTGTGGTCGGTGACGGTACCTGTCAGGCGAAGATTGACATGGAGTTCGTGGTCGTCAACCTGGACAGCGCCCACAACATGATCTGGGGCCGACCGGCCTTGGAGGACCTTGAGGCCATCATCTCCATGAAACATCTATGCCTCAAGTTCCCCACCAAGGACGGCGTCGGCTACGCCAGAGGGAACCAGAAGATAGCCAGGGCTTGCTACCTGAAGCTCACAAGAAAGATCAATGAGGCCGAGGAACGGATAGACACTATCACCACCGCCTCGGCCGAAGAAGACACACCAAAGGCTGAACCGGTCGGAGACGTGGAAGACGTTCCGTTGGACGTCTCCCGGCCGGAACGCACGCTGAAGATTGGGACACAGCTCCCCCAACAGATCCGAAGGGACATCCTCTCTGTCCTGAGAGCGTACGCCATCGTCTTCGCATGGGGACCAGAGGACATGCCGGACATCAGTCCGAAGGTAATCACACATCGGTTATCGGTGAACCCGGCCTCCTCCCCCATCAAGCAGAAGAAGCGCTACCTCTCAGCCGACAGGAGGGGATTTGTCAAGGCCGAGGTGGACATGCTGCTCTCCATCAAACACATAAAAGAGGTGAAGTACCCCACGTGGTTGGCGAACGTCGTCCTCGCACCAAAGCCGCCCACGTTCAGAATGTGTGTTGATTACACTGACCTGAACGAGGCGTGCCCGATGGACCCATTCCCTCTCCCCAACATTGATCAGTTGGTGGATGAGACGGCGGGGTGCGAGTTGATGTCGTTCCTCGACGCGTTCAGAGGGTACCACCAGATATCCATGCACGAAGATGACGCGGAGAAGACTGCTTTTATGACCCCGGAGGGAATTTTTTGCTACCTCGTCATGGCCTTTGGGCTCAAGAACTCCGGCGCCACCTACACAAGGATGGTAGCCCGGATTTTTAGAGCAGTCTTAGGTCGGACGATGGAAGCATACGTCGACGATATGATCGTCAAGAGCAAACAATCCACAACCCATGCCGACGACCTCCGGGGCATCTTTGAAATCATGAAGAAGTACAACCTCCGGCTCAACCCGAAGAAGTGCACCTTCGGCGTCCAGGGAGGTAAATTCTTGGGGTACCTGGTCAGCCGAAGGGGCATTGAAGTGAACCCAGAGAAAATACAAGCCATCATCAATATGGAGCCACCCCGCAACATCAAAGAAGTCCAACGGCTGACGGGACGCCTTGCGGCCCTGAACCGTTTCCTTTCAAAATCCGCGGAGAAGTCGCTCCCCTTCTTTCAGATAATGAGAAAGGCCACCAGCTTCAAGTGGACGACGGAGTGCCAACAGGCCTTTGAAGAACTGAAACAATATCTCGCCTCCCCACCCGTCCTATCCAAACCCCAACCCGGCGAGACTCTATTCCTTTACTTAGGAGTGAGCACGTCGGCCATCAGCTCCGTACTCATCAGGGAGGATGACGGGGTACAAAAAGCAATATTTTACGTCAGCAAGACGTTGCGGGAGGCCGAGCTCAGGTACTCCCCCATTGAGAAGACGGTGCTGGCCATCGTCCACACGGTGAAAAAACTTAGGCACTACTTCCAGGCTCACCCCGTCCACGTCCTCACGCATCAGCCGTTGGGCGCCCTCATGAGGAGCCCAACCAGCTCTCCAAGGATGATCAAATGGGCGATATTCCTAAGCCAGTACCAGATTGAGATCAAGCCGAGTCCATCCATCAAAGGGCAAGCCTTAGCTGACTTCGTCACCGAATGCACGGCAAGGGAGACGGCCGTTACCACCACAGGAGCTGAACCGGACGAAGCCTGGACCCTCTACACGGACGGGTCCTCGGCCACCAAAGCTTGTGGAGGTGGCGTCGTCCTCATCTCCCCGGAAGGATTCAGAGCATACTATGCCATACGCTTCAACTTCAAAGTATCCAATAATGAGGCCGAGTATGAAGCGCTCCTCAGCGGACTCAGACTGGCCGCTGAATCAAATGCGACTCCAAACTCGTAGTGAGCCAGATGGAGGGTTCCTACGAGGCCAAAGAAGGGAGAATGAAGCAATACAAGGAGGCCGCTGCGGAATTGCTCAAGGCGTTCGATACCTACGAGATCACTCAGATCCCAAGGGCGGAGAACGCCGAGGCCGACATACTCTCCAAACTCAGCTCCGACACCCCTGAGCACATCTCCAAGATAGCTAAGGTGGAGGAGTTGAGCATGTCAAACATTCATGCTAGCCCTATACTCTCCATCCAACACCAACCGGAGGACTGGATCACTGACATCGCAACATACATCACCTCCGGCACGCTACCAGAAGACGAGGAGAGGGCCAAACTAGCCAAGCTCAGGGCCCCAAGCTATGTCATTGAGGGTGACAAGCTCTACAAGAGATCATACAACGGCACTCTCCTCCGGTGCCTACACCAGAATGAGGCCGAAGTGGCCATGGAAGAAGTCCACTGCGGCGTATGCTCATCGCATCAGGGGCCCTTCAGCATGTCGCGCCGCCTCGTCGTCCAAGGCTACTTCTGGCCGACGATGGCGCGTGATTGTGCTGAGGTCGCCCGCAAATGCAGCGCATGTCAACACTATCAAAGGGCACCTGGCCGACCAGCCGTCAACTACGCCCCGGTCAGCACTGCCATCCCATTCTCCAGATGGGGCATCGACCTCGTCGGCCCTCTACCAAGAGCTGCGGCCAACAACAGATACATCATCGTCGCCATCGACTATTTCACCAAATGGGTCGAGGCCGAACCACTCGCGAGCATCACCGGAGCGCGGTGTCGTAAGTTCGTCTACAAGAACATCCTCACCCCGCTTCGGCGTGCCTCAGGAGATCATATCAGACAACGGCACCCAGTTTGAGGCCGAACCATTCCAAAGCCTCCTCCAAGAATGGGGTATCAAGCACCGTTTCTCCTCCGTCGCCTACCTTCAGGCCAACGGGCAAGTTGAGAACGCCAACAGAACCATCTTGGAGGGGCTAAAGAAGAAGCTCGAAGAAGAAGGCAGAAGTTGGGTCGACGAACTCCCCAACGTCTTATGGTCCTACCGCACTATGCCGAGGAGGGCCACCGGTGAGACACCATTCTCCTTGTGCTACGGCTTCGAAGCCAAGGCTCCCACTGAGGTGACGCTCCCCAGCCGACGGGTCACAAAATACGACCCCGAAGCCAATGAGGAAACCATGAAGATTGACTTGCACCTCATTGATGAAAGACGGGAGATGGCCTACCTTCGGGCAGAAAACTACAGACGACAAGTCAAATCCTACTACGACGCCAAGGTCCGCTCTCGCGAATTCAAGGTGGGGGACTACGTCCTCCGCCGAAGGGAAGCAAGCAAACCGACGGAAGGAGGAAAGCTCGCCGTCAAATATGAAGGGCCCTACATCGTCAGCGCCGTCATCAAAGCCGGCACTTACAAACTAAAGAACCCTAATGGGTCAGATGTACCACGATTGTGGAATGTACACCACCTGGTGAAATTTTACCAATGACTCGAGAAGTGGTGAAGCGGGCAACGTCCCCCACCCCTCGGCTTATTGGTTGAATAAAACACCCTCGGCCTAGCGCCACTTATTGAATAAAATTCATGTTTCAACCAATCTTTTAAGATTTGAACAAAGGGAAACCTAAGGACCGCATCGGCCTAAGCGGTGCAATCACCCGGGTTCGATGCGACCTAAAACCGTTGCAATAAACAACGCACCTAAAGCCGTCGCAATAAACGACGCACCTAAAGCCGTTGCAATAAACAACGCACCTAAAGCCGTCGCAATAAAAGACGCACCTAAAGCCGTTGCAATAAACAACGCACCTAAAGCCGTCGCAATAAACGACGCACCTAAAGCCGTTGCAATACACAACGCACCTAAGGCCGTTGCGATCCACAACGCGCCTGCAAAGCCGTTGCATAGACAACGCACCTAAATATCGTATCGGCACAAGCGGTGAAACACCCAAATCGGCCGGCGATATGCAGGACGAAGGACCTGTGTGCATGGTCCGACGTCTTCAAACGGAGAAGCATACCGCGTCGTCCACGCGGAAACCGCAGGACGACAGGCCTGAATTAAGGCTGAGGTTACAAAAACTCCACCCGTCAGTAAAATTTCGCTCAGGACCACAAAGGGCGGCCGTCAAAAGACGATGCCTTGTCCGGTCCCTCGTCGACGATAGACGTGGAAAGGCCAAAAAAGAAGCCACTGACACCAAGTCGAGGGCGTATTTACTCCCTCGCACTAATTCACGCGAAGAGCGTAGCGGACAAACTACCGCACACGGACGAAGGGATAGTAACCCTTCGGCCACCCCAAAAAAAAAAAAAAAAAAAAAAAAAAGAGGGAAGCCGACGGACCGTGCACTCGTCGGCCTCGAGCATAAAACAAAATCCCCACAAAACCAAGCCTCAAATTTGGCTAAGTACATATCAGGTTTTCACTATACAGGGATCCGAAGCGCACGCTTCGGCCCCAACCATAGCGTCACAAAAGGGAATCGCTTCGGCTTCAGTTATACAAAACCACAGTCCATTACTTGGACGATGGGACGCATCGTCTCCAATTAGCAAAACCCAAGTGACGAACCAAAACAAAACACCTACCTCAAGGAAGCTCGACACTTGCAACATTCTCTAAGTCACACTACAAGGGAGACGATGCGCTACGTCCCCAGCACTCCAGGATTAAGTTCCAAAAACTCAACTTGGGAAAGACGTAAAGGCAAAAATGGAATTCATCAAGGGACGACGAGGCGCATCGTCTTCAAAGAAAGGAGGTCGCTACGTCTCAGCGGACGGATATCACAAGATAAACTCTTGACACTTAGAAAGATCTCAGAACTTTGGGTCCATGCCTTACATAAGACGAAAGGGACGTAGCGCCGCGCCAAGAAGAAGTTTCAAACACTTGGTAAATTTTTTGAAACAAATATTCTAAACACAACAGTTCAGACGAAGGGGCGCATCGTCCCTATCATAAGAAGCAGGAAACACGCGCAATGTCCTCACACACACATACCAGTGAGGCGAGGGTGCGCCCACATCAACGGAGGACATAATGGAACGCATCGTCTCAAAATTGGCAAATTTGCCAAGATCAAAAGTTGCGAAGCAATGTCACTCAGACGACGCGACACCGACAAACCAAACACCAAACATAAAGAGAAAACGAAGCAAGGAACAACATTCATACTTGAACAAAAGTGTTATCATTAAAAATTCAAAAGGAGGGCGCTTCGGCCATTACAAAAAGGGCGCTTCGGCCATTACATACATCAGGGCGCTTCGGCCATTGAGACTACTACAAATGAAAAAAGAAAACTAAGTACAAGGAAACACTAAACAGCTTGTCCCTGGCCTCCCTCGACGGCTCCGCTGTCCGCATCGTCCTGCTCATCCTCGGTATTCTTGGACCTCGCCGAGCTGCGGAAGAGGTAGTCGTCACTCTCAGTCCAGGGCCCGTCCTCCTCGTCTGAGCTCAAAATGGGGGGTTGCCTTTCGGACAGTGGGAGTTTCAACTCCTCCTCAGGGTCCTTCATCAGCCGGGGAAGGCCGATACCCCTGGGCTTCAGATTTTTCACACGCCGACGAAGACGGCGGTAGACCAACATCTGCATACGCTGTAACACTTGAGATTTAATATAAACGGATTAATAGTACTACTCATACTAACAGAGGTGCATCTCCTTTTAAGGGAGCTCATCACCCAAGAACTACAAAGTTAAGCGTGCTTGCACGGGAGTAGTCTTGGGATGGGTGACCCCCTGGGAAGTTTCTCAGGGCGCGCACGAGTGAGGACAAAGTGCGCGGTAAAGGCTCGTGGTGGTTTGTGGGGACAGTACTATTGGTCCGAAGTAACTACCTCGGGTCCGGTGGGGCCGGGGTGTTACAGGTGGTATCAGAGCAACCCTGCGACAGTGTGCTGATCCGTTGGATATCGGGCAGACACCTAGCAGGGGAAAAGTTTCTGGGGTTTGATTGAGATTGGTTTAAGGGCGCAACGAGGACGTTGCGATCCTAAGTGGGGGTGATTATAACACTTGAGATTTAATATAAACGGATTAATAGTACTACTCATACCAACAGAGGTGCATCTCCTTTTGAGGGGGCTCATTAGCCAAGAACTCCAAAGTTAAGCGTGCTCGCACGGGAGTAGTCTTGGGATGGGTGACCCCCTGGGAAGTTTCTCAGGGCGCGCACGAGTGAGGACAAAGTGCGCGGTAAAGGCTTGTGGTGGTTTGTGAGGACAGTACTATTGGTCCGAAGTAACTACCTCGGGTCCGGTGGGGCCGGGGTGTTACAGGTGGTATCAAAGCAACCCTGCGACAGTGTGCTGATCCGTTGGATATCGGGCAGACACTTAGTAGGGGAAAAGATTCTGAGATTTTGATTGAGATTGGTTTAAGGGCGCAACGAGGACGTTGCGTTCCTAAGTGGGGGTGATTGTAACACTTGAGATTTAATATAAACGGATTAATAGTACTACTCATACTAACAGAGGTGCATCTCCTTTTAAGGGAGCTCATCACCCAAGAACTACAAAGTTAAGCGTGCTTGCACGGGAGTAGTCTTGGGATGGGTGACCCCCTGGGAAGTTTCTCAGGGCGCGCACGAGTGAGGACAAAGTGCGCGGTAAAGGCTCGTGGTGGTTTGTGGGGACAGTACTATTGGTCCGAAGTAACTACCTCGGGTCCGGTGGGGCCGGGGTGTTACATACGCCTCTGGCCGAGGTCGTACCAGACTTCAAATTCCTGCTTGAGGCAAGCTCGGCCGGCTTCCTCCTGGGACCACGCCTCGAAGCGCTCCGCCACGACGTTAAAACTCCAATCGCGACGGGCATCGTCCATCCAACCTTCAGCCATGAACAGTTCAATGGCTCTATCAGCAGCCGCTGTCGCATCGGCCTCTAGCTTCACGGCTCTTTCTTCCGCTAGCCGACGTGCAGCCGCTTCCTCATCCAGCTGAACTTTGAGGCGCCTCGCCTCATCCTTAGCCGCAACGGCTCTCCTTTCAGCCGCGTCAGACTTATTCTTCAGGGAGTCGGTCTCAATTCGAAGCCGCTCCAACTGGGAAAGCGCCTCGTCAGCAGAAGCGGCTTTCTTCTCAGCCTCCCGAAGGCGAGCAAGCTCCTCGTCCTGCCGCCGCTGCTGCTCCATCAGCATAAAGGCCCCCTGCAAAGACAAATTGTCAGAAGAAAAAAAAAATATATAAAAAATTACCAAGTACAAAAGTCGGGATTTACCTGGACGACGTAGTCCAGTCCACCGTCAAAAAGGCGCACATCCTTGCCTTGCCGGCGTAGATACGCCCTATCCTCATCAGGAATGGCCTGGAACAAGACGTCGTGACCAGAGACCTTCTCGTTGAATAACCCGCCCTTCGTCGGGTAACGGACCGTCACCTCATACAGTCCGGAGGCCAAGTCGCGGCCGCCTCGGGAGCTTGCCTGGACATTCTTGCCAAGGGGCAGACACGTAGGGACGAGGGCAGCCGACGCCTCATTCAGAGTCAGATCCTCAATCACATGGACGTCAGACACCTGCTCTTTTTGAGCCGCAGTTTGCGCATCAGCCGTAGCGGCATCACCAGAAGGCAAACCCTGCTTCGGCCTCTTAGCATCCTGGGCCGGCTTCAACCCGGCTTCGGTCAGAGTCTGCTGACCCTCAGTGGGCCTCTTCTTCTTCTTCTGGGCCGCCGCCTTCTTCGCGGCATCGGCTTGACCCTTGGAGCCGTCGCCCGAACCCTTAGACGCTTCGGCCTGTTGAGCAGCCTCCATCTCTTTAGCAACCATTTTCTTGGCCTGAGCCATGAAAAGCTTGCGACTCATCTCAAAACCTGCGAATGCGATGCAAAGCAAAGAGTTAGAAACAAAAAAAAAGGGGGGGGGGCCAAGTACACAAGGATTAAAGAAAAACTATCAACCTTAGGCCTCGGCCGCAATCCCAATAGATGGCCCATCGGCCTGCTCGAAGTAACCAGACATCTTCGGCCACAAACCACAATCAGGATCGCCTGGTATGTAGTACCGCATCATCCCAAGGGCCGCAATCTTGAACTCAGTAATATAGGTGTTGACGCTCCGCGGTCCACCCTTCAGGAACGCCTCCACTTGAGCATCAATCTCAGCGCTCTTCGGCGGAGTGTGTAAGTTAAAAAGGCCGCTATGGCCTTGTGAAGGAAAAAAGACCCCATCGGCCAACTTCACGAAGCAGAATTTGCTCTTCCACCCATGGATGGACGAAGGGAGACCTATAAAGGACCTCTTCTTCGGCAACTGTTGGAGCGCCGCATAACCAGCACAGTTTTCATGGCTCCACCGGCCGATCCGGTACAAGTTCATAAACAACACCGTCGTGGGTTCAATCCCGAGCTCATCACACCGGATAAGGAACCCGACGATCAGGGAGTAGCTGTTCGGTGTTAACAAGGCGGGAGGAAGGTCCAACATATCCAGATATTGGACTACGAAGGGAGGCAACGGAAACCTCAAACCTTGGGAGAAACTCATTGGATACACCCCGAAATATCCAAGGGGTGGGTCCAAAACATGATCCGTCGGCTTGGGCGCCCTCACCTTCCCATAAGGGCCGACATACAACTGCGCCACCTGGTATTCGCTTGGGGTGCTCTCCGGCTTTATGATATAGAGGTGCGTCAGATCCAATTGAGAAAGCCCGCCGGATGCCCCTCTTCGCCGACGCGACGTACGCCTCTTTGTCACCCCAGATGACGATGCGCCACCCGGAACGGAGGAAATTGGGGGTGGACAGGGGATAGCCGCTGATGAAGCATCACCTACATTATCCTCGCGAAGCCGGGGCTCGGAGCTCGCTTCGTCTTCACCAGATGGTTGAGAGCCCGCATCGGCACTTAGACGCTCCTCGTCCACAGAGGTGCGATAATCCGCAGTATTCTCCATCTCAATCTCAAAAGCCTCCACCACTCTTAGATCAACCCCGGGAGATGTGTCCTCGTCGTCAAAAGGCCAGTCGGATTCGTTCAGCGAAGCTGTTAAGTCAATTGGAGAGGGGACGCTACGGCCGTCAGGGAACGGCATAACAACTATCGCTACGTCCTAAGGGTAGTTTTCGGATCAAAGTGACTTCCCTAAAGAACACTAGATCTAACACCCTAAGGAGCAGAATATGAAGAAATCAAAGAAAAATTAAGTATCTAACCTTTAAAGATTCGAAGAATGTGACGAACACTTGGAAATTCTCAGAGCTTTCTCTCTCTAGAAGGACTTGGGCAGCAATTCGACAAACAGCAAAGGCGCAAATGAGGAAGTGGCTTCGGAATAGGGGGTATTTATAGAAAACTTCCAAACGGTCACTACACGTGGCGCCATCCCATTGGCCCCACCAACGGCCACCTCTCTTCCAACCAATCAAGGGGCGCCAATTCAAAATCACTCAAGCAAGCACCCCTACGGCCCAACTCAGCCTTAAAAAAGAACAGGGCATCGGCCGAGTATCACTACGGCCCAAGTACTACAGAGCTTCAAAGCAAGCGTCGGCCCGTACGGCCGAAAAAGGAACACATCGGTCTAACTCTACGTCTTCACAACGACCCAGAAAACCTTAATAGACCGCTACGGCTTCCTAGGCGCGCATCGTCGATGATAACCCCGGCATTGCGGCCTTCGTCCAAGGGTTCTCCCACAGGGTTACCTTGGACAGGTTCGCCTAAGGGTTGGAGTCGCGACTAACGCACAGGTGCCGGAACGGCTCAGTACTCCCTTGTGCCTCAGATACTCTTCGGCCAAAGGAGTGGGGGACTGGGGGACTGTATCGGCCACAAGAGAAAGGAAGCGCAGCGGCCTTAATATGAAAGGGTGCGCTACGACGCACCAACGACAAAAGATGAACAATTCACCTCAAATAAGCATGAAGAGTCGCATCAGCCGCCTCAAGAGCATCGCGGATCGCATCGGCCGCAAAACCCAAAATAAAAATAAACTCACCATGCGAGATCTAACACGCAACGGCGGCGTACACTGAGAGGATCGCATCGTCTCACCATAACGAAAACTCACAAGTCAAAATGCTTCGACTGCATAACAAATCAAAGGTGCGCATCACCCCGTCTACATAAACATAATCAACCATCTTCATCTCATGAAAATAGGTCTCGGCTACGGCCAAAAGGATAGAGGGGAGCTCTTCAACCCCAACAAGATGACAATAAAAACATGCCAACTTGTCCACACCAAAATTCATCACATCTACAAAAAGAAAGCGCATCGCCTCGTCTTCGAAGGCACTTCCACAGAGTGTGCATCGGCCCGCATCAAGGCAATGAGTTCCCAAGCACGCTTCATCTACATCAAATAAGGGAACCACTTCATCCAAAATCAAAGCAGGAACTCTTCGGCCATCAAACGCCTTAGACTCACGCAACGGCCAGCCAGAAAGGAACAAGTACTCCCTTTCGCTTCGGCTTCACCTCAGCTCAGAGAGTGGGGGACTCCTGATAGAGTATATGGGCCTGGACCCCATGGCCCACATACTCATTGGCCCAAAAGACACCAGCGGGGACACCCGCATCGGCCATAGGCGCGCGACATCCATGAGAGAAGACATCACCCGGATCATTTGGGTAAAGCCCAGAGTCCGCATCGTCCATGGACCGCATCGTCCATGGACCGCATCGTCCGTGGACCGCATCGTCCGAACTTCGCCCGGACAGAATATATTTTCCTATCTTATGTACTAAGTGTTGTACTCAGCCCATTAGTGGCCTTATTTCGCCCAAAGAAGGCATGATTATTGTAATGGGTCTCCTAAGCCCAAGGCTAGGGGCCCAAATCCACATTTTTACCTATAAATAGACCCCAAGGGGCTAATTATAGGGGATTGGCAAGTTGAGAAATATAATTACTCACTTTCTCTCTCTAGCTCTCACTTCTCTCTAGAATTAATACTCTATCACATTCAATCCCAAAACCTCCCTTTTATTTACTACTTTTATAAAAAGATAATTATTCCTTTCCCTGTGGATACGAACTCTACTACACTATACTACGTATAAGTGTTAGTATTGAATTTATTTTGACGCACCCTGACAAAGTGCTTGTCAGTAGCTGAATAAGGAAGCAAAAACAGAGAATTATAAAGTAATTATTGAAAACAAATGAATGTTTGTGACACTCATGTGACAATGTTTAGGGGTGATAATTATCTAAAAATTAAACGGAAAGATCTATTTTTAATTACAAGTTCTTATCCCAACAAGAACTCGTTTAGTAATTTAATATTTTCTTGTTGAACAAAACTTGTAATGAATATTTGTGGTGTTCTATTAATTGAAGTTCTAAAGCTTTTGTAAGCTTAATATATTGAAGTATTTGATCAAACTGGTGTGTGTTTATTGGAAAGATAATATTGTTAATTTTAAAGGGATAAAAGTAAGAAGGGCTCGAAGATATATTGAAACTCGTGAATCATAAGGTAATGCCTATTTTTAGAGTAATTTGTGCTCTAATTAAAAGGGATAAACAATCATAATGTCAATTTGGTGTTGCAGTATAGAGTGTGGTATCAGAGATCTTATAATATTTTTTATAAGATCATCTTATAAAGTGTTGGATCGATTCACCCCTGTTGACAAACTTCCCAGTGGGTCACCCATCCTTGGGCTTTCTTACCCCGGGCTCGCTTAACTCTAGAGTTCTGTGGTTAAATAGCAGCCATATCTTTCTTAAAACCAATTGGTGATAAGGAAGTGGACACCCTCTATTTAACCCATTACTCTGTAGTCCCCAAGTCAAGGTAGATTCCTGTGGGGCACCCCCCACAGTTCACTACGACAGTGCAGAGCCCCACTACTGAGCGGTGGATGGACATGAGGGGCTGCACCACTTTGTGGTGCCAACAGGTTGGACGGTTAAGCCCTGAATCAAAGGGTGGTGCTGATCTCCCATAAGACCAACAATCACCCCCCCAGCACCAGCCGAGAGATTCACCTGTGACCTCGCTCTGATACCACTTGTTGGATCGATTCACCCCTGTCGACAAACTTCCCAGTGGGTCACCCATCCTTGGGCTTTCTTACCCCCGGCTCGCTTAACTCCAGAGTTCTGTGGTTAAATAGCAGCCATATCTTTCTTAAAACCAATTGGTGATAAGGAAGTGGACACCCTCTATTTAACCCATTACTCTGTAGTCCCCAAGTCAAGGTAGATTCCTGTGGGGCACCCCCACAGTTCACTACGACAGTGCAGAGCCCCACTACTGAGCGGTGGATGGACATGAGGGGCTGCACCACTTTGTGGTGCCAACAGGTTGGGCGGTTAAGCCCTGAATCAAAGAGTGGTGCTGATCTCCCATAAGACCAACATAAAGTCATAACATTAATGTATTATATCTCTTTGGAAAGATATAATACATAGAGTGTTCACTAAAGATTTGTCTCACCAAGTATTAAGCTCTTTCCAATATAGTGCTCTCCCTTTTAAACTTATGGTTATTTTGTGACATACTTAACGGTGTTCGATTGTAATTAGAGTCTTGCCGTGTAGATTATATCTCTTTGGAATGTATATAGACTATGGTGGGATTTCAGGTGGGCAATAAATATTATAGACCCTAAACAATATCTATTTACGTCTTCCGTTTAAAACCTTCCAAAGAGATATAATCTACATGGCAAGAAATAAATTTTATTAATAAGGCTATACTAACCTATTTCTACGTTATCTTGCTCTGTAATGCATATAAAAGTATAGGCACTTTTATTTTGTGAAACAAAGATTATAAGCCCCTTAGGAATTCTCACTGTACAACGTTAGATAAGGCTTTAACAATCTTGAATTTATGTTACTGCTCGAAGGTTTAAGTATAATTAAACCTGCTTTCAAGCTTATTTTGTCCCGATCAATAATTCTGTTTACATATATACGCTAATCATTTAGCAAGATAGCATATAATTATCCTCAGTATATGGTTCAAAGGTGTAATGAAAACGGTTGACAAAACATGAACTCTAAGTTCTTCAAAAAAAAAAACATGAACTCTAAGTGTTGACATTAGATATTTAACGAAGACTACATAAATTAACGGAATGACAATTCTATCACGTTGATATACATTCCGTTGAGTCTTCAATATTATGGTTTAGTATTTTTCAATTAAGACAGATTAATTCATCCCCCTAATTCTTACAAATCAGGGGGTCTCTATTTTGTTCTACCACATTACGCTAGCCGAGACCTTAAAGTCCATAAGATGTTGCATCAAAGATTTATGGTTTTAAATATTGACGTTTGCATGATAACTCATTTTTCGTATTATTAAAATATTCACAATTGTAATACTCGGAGCACCATTCTAAATCTCTAGGCCTTATCTTGTGTAATAACTGTAATTATTTAGACAAGTATGATTGTCAAAACATAGAATTTGTGTATAGACAAGGCTAAAAGTAAATTTATATGAGTTGTGTTTAGTTGTCTCAATTACATGCTCGATAGACAAAACTTTGGTCATTACACAAATTCTATTATACACTCCCATGAAGTCCTAATCTATCTCAAGGTGATAAATATTTAAATATCTAAATATTTAAAAATTTAGATATGATAACCATGATATCTCTGGATGCTTGGATTGCCGTATGAGTTCACTATAATTGAACTCGAATATCAATTATCTTTTGAGTGACACACGGGATATCGGACATGGTAATCAAACTTGCCATGTCCTCGGTAGCTCTCGTAATTGCTCCATATATGTCAACTAAGGAAAAATTTGATCTCGTATTTAATCATCAAAGGGCTTTATTTTAAGTGTATCATGCCTATCAATCATCCCTTGATATTATATAAATGTTTTACCTATGGTCGTGTGTCCGTCCAGTAATGATTGTTGTATTTAGGATAATCCCTAGCGGTCTGTTTGGATTGAGCGTTGAGGAGTGTATGTAATGGAACTTTTAGTTGCCTAAATGGTGTGTATCACCATTTAGGCAATCATCCCTTCTTATTGAGCTCTATTTAAAATACTACTCTGAGCATACTTCGTGTTTATTCAATCCCGTTAATTAATAGTTTTAATTAACAACTAAAACTAGATAGACAATAGTATATCTTTTAATGATGGGTATTACATGTAAATACAAAGTATTTACTAACCCATTGAAGGAGTTTTAGGTGTTACTCCGTCCAACTCGTGATGTTTACGCTATGAGTTCAGGAATGATTTTCACTCCGAACTTGTTTTAATGCAATTTTTAATAAATAGAACAAAACCTTTAGCGTAAATAATGTGATCTCGGGACCATATCCCCGCCCGTGATTCATTGTTATTAAAAAATCGGGTGGCATACGGACAATTCCATTGCTCTAAGTCTCTACATATTCTATGTGTAGAGAATCCGTTATGATTTCATCTTTACCATATACACTGTAACGTAGTTAATAACCAACGTTGATAACCCACACCAATGGACAAGATACATATTTAACTCCTACAATTTCTTATTAGTATTTATCGGGTATTGAGGCAGGAGGAGTGAAGATACTGTAAAACTATAATAGAAGACGTGATGAAGTCAGATGAACGGATACGAATCCCAATACTATTTTAAAATGGTGGATAGTATTTAATATCCACCGTTGAAGAAATCATAATAGTCACTATGATTCACGCAATATACTAGAGTATATTCGAAATAAGGGATAAGCATATCCAATGATATAGTTTATATAGATGATACTTCTATCATCTATATAACTATGTTTTGATTGTCCATCATATGTATATTTAATGACAAAGCACTATTTTAAACGTATATAACTTATGTAACGTTATTATATGTATAGACATATAATAACGTATATGTCTAACCCATGAATATAATGTGATAAATCCATACAAATATATTGTCAGTATTGTATAATATATATGTTATACATAGGATATATTATGTATAATATGGTTGATATCAAATCATATTATACACTAAAAGGTAATTTGTCATTATATTTGATTATTTACTAATTATATGTCATAATTAAGATAGGCATATAATTTAGTTATAATAAATATATTAGATAACTCATATATAATTGAGATCAATAATCACAATTAGTCATAGGATATTATATACGTATAAACTTGTATATTATACGTATACCAAACACGATATTTTAGTATATTAAGTGTATATGAATTTATATAGAAATATTTGATAGCATACGCTATACTAATGAAATGTATACAATTATATTCGTAATTATAGATTACTTGTATACCAATATCAAGTAATCTAAGTATTTGAGTGACACATATTAATGCCATAGTATAATTTATGCTATATCGATATTTCATGGGTATATAAGCGTATACCCATGAAACATATAAGATTATATGTTTACATATAAGTTTACATGTACTTATTAATGCTAAATTAAGTTACTATCTAACGTATGGTACTTATAATGATATATTATATAAGATATACATATATAAATAGCTATAATACGTAGATATTGTATACACATTAATTGTATAATGATATCATAGTACAAATATTTCTAAATAATATTTGTAAGAGATAATATAAGTTATCTCTTACAATCTAACTTATTTGTAATTTATATTAAATATGATATATTTAATATAATGAATTTAATATAGTAAGATATAATATATTAGCATATCTTAATAATATTTGTAAGAGATAATACGATTACATATCTTATATAATAATATAAGTTATATAATAAGTTACGTACTTATTATGTAACGCCCCAAAAACCGGTCTAGTTGTTTAATATATCAACTTTCAATTTACTACTACGTACTCCATATTTATTAAGCCGCTCCTATTAATACAATTTAATTAGCAGCGGACAACAAAAATTAATGATAAAATAGTATATCAATAAATGATATGAAATTTATAAAATACATTTTATAATACTTTTCAATAAATCTTTAAAGACATTAAATTATAGTTCTAAGGCCATGAGAAAGAGTTTCACGTGAGGGCGTTGGGACCTTGAGTAGTGATTACACTCTTTCAATAATGAAAACTAAGATGTTAGCTGAAATTTTATCCTAGCAGCCCAAGAATTTACATATATATCCGGTGGTGATGTAAATTTTGCTTGAGTCAAACTAAATTGATACTCTAAAACTACATGGAGCCACGTACAACCTTATTCACTATCATTGAAACACATGGCTTAATGGGACAAAATTTTGCTGAACATTGTGTCTCATACGAATAGGGAAAAAAAAGTTAAATTATTAGAAATACACATTTTGTTAATTGGTCTAAATGGAGGTGAAATAAGAAGGTTTTTAGATTTAAATACTTACGTATTTAATTGGCCAAATTGGAGGTGAAGTTTGGGTACTGGTTCGTTTTTAAAAAAAGACCTAGCTCCTCGATCTCTTTCCGAATTGAATATACTAGTTATATGTCCGGCCACTAAATAAAGTATGAAACCCACCTCATAAGCTAGCACTAAGGAGATGAAGGTAGAGCCGTATAAGAAGATAGGACAGGGCCGGGAGATGAAGGTAGCCGTATAAGAGGGACTCTCATACCAACAAAATTTTAGGAGAATTTGTTTATAAGGTCAATACGTTTCTGTCCCGACCATTTAGATTATTGTGTTTATTTCCGTCCTCGTTTCCCGTTGCGTTATGGGGATAATGAACATTATATAACCTTAGTTCTTTGTATGTTCTCAAAATGTGTTTTTTTTTAGAATTATATATTGATTACGAGTACATAATTGTATATGATAGTAATTACTTTTTCTTTTTTTTGCAATACGGAAGTCATCTAGAAATAAGTACAGTTGTGAAATTAAGAAGAAAAATAAGTTAAAACTAACGGTTAGACCTATAACCACGGTTTTTGATACATAACTATATGGAATATAGGTTATAATAGGTCAGAGATGCATGCAAGTATTACTTAATGAGTTGTTACTAATTTATGATAAATAACACGTTACGTAGTAGTATGTGTTATTTAGTGTTATTGTTTAATTGTTAATCATTTGAGAATTAATTTGATATATGGACCAATTAGTCAAATTTAAGAATAAATTTTGGATATTATTAAGTGATAAATGATCCTTAAAAGTTTGACCTGGCTAAGTAGGATAAATGACTGCACGTGTATATATCAAGCTACTAGAAGCATGCACTACTTGTATTAATTAAAAGTATCTATTTGTTCTATAAATCTATATACACACGAATGATGAAATTAAGAAATTACGGGACTAACTCTGAAGGGTACGAAATCGGATCTCACACATATACACATACATGTTATTAATTTAGTATACGTATTTATTGTTGAGCATACACATGTTACTTTCATACTCCCTATATGGAAGTTTTGATAATTAGTATATGTATGTTATTATATATATATATATATATATATATATATATATATATATAGGTTTTGGTTCAAATAAGAACACGATCTTATGAGAAAAATGAGAACGAATCTCGACCGTTAGATTTGCCTCAAGTGAAATTCATTATGCATTAGATAAAACTGTAATGTGCATTAGATGAAATTGAAATGTGCATCACAAAGGGTACGATAGAGTGACATTATGTGCAGTTGAATTGTGCAATACGTGAAATTGAAATGTGCACTAGGTGAAGCTGAAATGTGCAGAAAAAAGTACGATGTGATGTTATTTTTGTACTTTTTTCGCACATTTCAGTTTCATCTAATGCACACTTGAGTTTAAATTTTTATCTTGCACATTTCAATATCATTTAATGCACATTTCAGTTTCACCAAATGCACAATTTGGTTCCACATAATACAATCCAACGGTCCAGATTCGTTCTCATTTTTCTCCTAAGATCTGTTCTTACCGGAACCGCTCCCTATATTTCTTCTTCTTCTTCTTCTTCTTCTTCTTATAGGGAGCGGTTCCGGTAAGAACAGATCTTAGGAGAAAAATGAGAACGAATCTGGACCGTTGGATTGTATTATGTGGAACCAAATTGTGCATTTGGTGAAACTGAAATGTGCATTAAATGATATTGAAATGTGCAAGATAAAAATTTAAACTCAAGTGTGCATTAGATGAAACTGAAATGTGCGAAAAAAAGTACAAAAATAACACCGCATCGTACTTTTTATTCTGCACATTTCAGCTTCACCTAGTGCACATTTCAATTTCACGTAATGCACAATTCAACTGCACATAATGCCACTCTATCGTACCCTTTGTGATGCACATTTCAATTTCACCTAATGCACATTACAGTTTCATCTAATGCACACTGAATTTCACTTGAAGCAAATCTAACGGTCCAGATTCATTCTCATTTCTCTCATAAGATCGTGTTCTTATTTGAACCAAAACCTATATATATATATATATATATATATATATATATATAGAATAGAGATCAAATACAAAGCCTTCTTAATTTACAAAGTACAAACTCATCTTGACCGTCCGATGAGTTGATCCAAAGGACATAAAGGCAAGGTGACATTTTTGTAATAAAACCCAACTTTTTAGGGTGCAACTCGTTGCACCTTAATGTGCAACTGTTATTTTTATGACTTTATAATGTGCAATACTTTGAACCTCAATATGCAATGCAAATAACGTCAAGGTGCATCGTACAAATATTTGCACAATAAGCACACTTTGTACTTGATCTTTCCCCTATATATATATATATATATATATATATATATATATATATATATTACTTTAATCTATGAAAGTTAATTAGGTATGGACACATGCATGCATTGAGAGAATTGAATAAGGTAAACACGTATATTACTAGAATTATTTATATACGTGTTTGATATATATGTGTGTGTTTATAATCTAAACGTGTGGATACCATTTTTATTAAATATATAATATCACTATAAGAGGCATGCACTAACTTAGTTAATCACTTAATTGATACGAGTATTTACGTAAAAGTGCATGTGGACTGAATACTCCTAACCTGCATGCATTAAATTAATATAATATGAGTATATGTATACGCATGTTACAGATAGCATAATCAATTGAAATTTTAGTATACATGTCTGGCGTGTTTATATGAGTTAATTAGTTGTTATTTTTTGCTAGTCTATATAAAACTACGTAGTTATAAATATAGACACGTGACATGGTTAAACTTTTGTGAACTTAGATTATTGTTTTGGCTGGTCGCAACTTAATATTATTGGTATGGGGATTATAATTTTATAACTACCATATGAAATATTATCCTTATAAATAAACCGAAAGATCAATGTTTTGGGAAAAGCCTTGCTCTTG
This sequence comes from Cuscuta epithymum, assembly GCA_945859915.1. Lineage (NCBI taxonomy): Eukaryota > Viridiplantae > Streptophyta > Magnoliopsida > Solanales > Convolvulaceae > Cuscuta > Cuscuta epithymum. Next base: position 960,211 of record CAMAPF010001062.1, on the reverse strand, counting down.
AAATGGTACTCTGACTAGGATACTCCTGTTCTGTTTAGTGTACTATGTACACTCCTGAAATCCTGTTTAGAGGAAATAGTGCTCTCCTGTTTAGTGTACTACGCACACTCCTGTTCTGTTTAGTGTACTTCGTACACTCGTGAAATGTTTTTAGAGCACTATTACTCTCCTGTTAAGGTTCGGATCTCTTCAGTGATCCCGTCCTTTCTGTTCAGCTAGCTTCTGTCAGGGATTGGTACGGGTAGCTCCGGCGATTACGTTTCCATATTCCTTCTGGATAATGTGGGTACGGACTTCGATCGACTGTACTCCTTACCGTTAGTATTCCTCGATCTAGGTCCCGATTCTAGAGTTCAAGGCTAAATGAATATGTTTTTATAAATGATAAGTTTCAGATTAAGAATTATCTGATAATTATGATATTTGAATATGTTTCTGTTCTGTACAAAAATAATGATAATAATAATCTCAAAATAGATTATCTGATAATTATGATATCTGAATATGCTTCTGTTCTGTACACAAGAAGAATATAATAATTACCTTAGAATAAAGTTATCTGATATTTATGATACCTGAGTATGATTCTATTCTGTATGTAAATATCTGTATTTTTATAACAGCTGCTTGGTTCACCCAGATATGTTATATGTTTGTCTGATCAGATGTGAATTATGATATATTAATATGTTCTTTGATATGTTAATATTATTGTTATTGTTATTACCGTACCACTCAGCACATTGCTGAGCGGGTAGTTGTGTGTTTTCCTACCCGTAGGTTGAGCACGGAACCCGCTAGGAGCACGAGGATGGAAAGAGGTGTAGGACGCATTTGCATGCCATGTTATTTGGTGTTTGTTTTAATAAAGGACTTTAATATGTCATATGTGATTTTAAGAACTTCCGCTGCACTCCTTGAAGTGTTTTATGATGTTTATGTTATGTCTGTTTTAATAACATTCTACTCCTTGTGAGTTTGACATTTTTTGGTATTTAGTAATGAAGTCGTTTTGGAATTAATACACTTTATTTTAATTAATAAAATATATTATTAAATGTTTTGTGTTTTAAAAAAAAGGGCATTATTTTACTTGAATCGCGAAAAGTATTTTTTTATTAAATCCGTTTTGATTTTCCGCCCAGTTACGCGCCACTCGGGATGGCAGGGTCGGGTCGGGTGGGGTGTTACATATTATATCTTAGCTAGGCATTGAAATATTTGGGAGTTCAGCTATGATATGAATAAAACAATTAATGGGTATAACATTATAATGATACTATAAGTACGTAACTTGTTTGATAAAATTTACTTATACAATTATTAATTAGTATAGGATATTCTAAGTATATATTTGATAGCGTATGCTATCAAATATTTCTATAGAAACAGTTATAATTATTGGCATTATAACATATTTAATATGTACATAATCGTATACTGTGATCTATAGTATTACTTTAAATGCCCACTTTAATTTATATGAACTGCAAGGGTTTTACCCTTTTGAGTGATGTAAAACATATCTTGCTCGTATTGTAATAGATATGTTTTATGCTAAAAGTGCTCTAAAGATCAAAAGATGTATTTACGTTCACGATTCTCAACGTTCGCCATTAATCTTCAAGGGTAAACAATTTAGGCTAAATTCACAAACGAGTGTAGCTTATCAACCACCTTAACTTTACCTTTTACTTAATGCTCATATACCATTGAGTACTTGTCTCTCTTATTAATACTTATGAGTGAAATCTAAAAGTATTTGTAGCGTTAAATAGTATGATGGAGTTCTTGAACGTATAGATTTAAAACACGGCATATTTAAACAATATAAAAAACACATGTTCAGATCCCAAATATTTAGATACGTAAATTGTTATAATATTAGGTATATTATATGTGGACAATGATTACATAATTTAGGAATTGTCTGGAATTAATAAAGATTTGAACGTATTGACGTTCAAATCTTTGTGTTATATGTTGTACCTATAATCTTGTGAGAACTATAATTAAAGGTTACTATATGTAATATAGTATAACGGTAAACAAATTACCGTTATACTATATCTGAAATATTATTTACTCATATATTGATATAGTAATATTAAATGTCCTAATACGTATTACATCCAGACGTATTATATGATTGGAAGTAAATTACAAGCAATCCCACTATTCTTATCCACTTCTATTTACTTTGTCATAATAAGGTGTTATATATATGTTTAAAGTGTATACTTATCCAGATGTATAAATATCCATTATCCCAAATAAACATTGATAAAATCATATTCAAATACATATGTACACATATATTATTTAGGATAGTATATGTGTACCGTACGGGTAAACATATCTCTATTATTATAATTGAAAAGATCTTAATAAAAACGTATTTGAGCGTAAGAGCTCAAAATACGTAATTAATGTTATAAATTACACTTTGGATACCAAAGTGTAATTTAATGTATTGACAGCACTTCATGACTCTATAAATCCCGTGATTTACTCATATCGTAACTATACAAGGTAGTCTATAAACATATTGCTAGAGTAAAAGATACAAACTTAATAAGTGATAAGACATCCTAGTGCATATACCTCATAAAGAATGTTACATATCAATGTAACATTCTTGCTCCGTATAAAGAAAAAAGCTATTGGTACCCCCAAAATGGGTTGGCTCATTTGTGGCCACCCAATAGGGTGGGGGACAAATGGGGTGCCCCATTTTGGGGGTACCTATAGCAAAACTCCCGTATACATGTCTCTAAAGATATTTACCGTCTTATTAGAAACCGGTATCGGAACGTTTAGATAACGTTCCAATGATTATATCAGTATACGTTTCTGATACCCTATTTCCAAACTTTAGTGATTACCTTCTAGTATGCGTTTCCCAAGTTTCTTGATGCCCCTTCTACACTATTTTATGCCGGAACTATAGGGTATTAAGATATGTATTTCCATATGGAGCACTAATGAACTCATACTTACTGGCCTATTTTAGATATAAGATCAAAAAGCTTGCATATGGTGTAGTCTATTCTTTCATATCATCCTGGGCCGATAGGATGATCTTATATCTTCCAACAAAAGGTCATATCTTATAGAAGGGAGCCGATATCTCTTAGACTAAACCGAGTATCCAAACATTTAAAACATAAATTGAAGTTGGAACAAAAGCTACGAAGGTGACTTGAGTTCATATCAACTTTATGATCGATCAGCATGCCCGATCACAAATACTTTAACGATACCATTTCTACTTAATGCATTGTAATTGAAATTGGAACAAAAGCTTTAGAACTCAAAATTGTCTTTCCAAATAGATACAATACGTTGTAAACGGAAGAATACACAGCAAGATATGAGTGTCACAAATACTGTTAAACAGCCTCCTCAAGGTGCTAGTTCAACCCCTAATCGTTGATATGAAAACAGCCCCTAGAACGTTGAATACTAGTATAAACTCAATATTGTGGTATATCTTTGAAAACGGGACAATAAGTATCTTGCTAATCATATAGTCTAAAAGTGTCACAGTCGAATACGTAAAATTTTCAAGCAAATTTAGGCCGTAATGCCCAGATCCCAGTGCGTTTTATGTTTCATGCAAGGGGATAATTTCTATGTTATCCCCTTGCATAGGGGATAACATAGAAACCTGTATAACAATATGATCGGGCGCCTTATGATACCCGTTGAAAAGTTTACCTCAAGAACAACTCTATGCTCGGATGTAATTACAAAAGCACAAACGAGCTCTTTTGGACAAAAACATTCATTTTAAGATACACTTTAGAACACTTTATCTTTCTAAAGTGTGATACAGCCTTCTGATCTTCAAATACCTATCATACTTATAAGCTTTATTAGAGTTATATCCTTATGGTTTAGGTCGAAACTTACATTTTGTTCAATTCAAGATATGAGTTTAAAATTTATGGCTCAAAGAGCCTCAAACACACGCAATTTTGAAAGACGTTATTCATGGAGGGCTTCGGTATTATTTCCGTCTAATTTAGCGGTTAGGCAACAAACTATGAGCCAAGTGCCTTTGATCGGAAATATCCAGAACTATATTGCCATTTACGCTATATGGCGCATTGTCATATGGAACCCTATGACAAAGTATACAAGAGCCGGGCACATAGTTACGTATTGATAGATAATGTATTTCAAAAGGCACAAAACAGGCTAAAATTCTTAATATATTAGCCTATCTGGTTTCACTTAAATAATACTCGAATATACCATATTCGAGTTGAATATGGTAATAAGGGGTTTATTACCATATAATAAATATCAAGGCAAACCTTGATAATTAAGGTTTCGTTACCTTAAATATGAGTGAGAAATCAGGATTATATCTTGCTCTGACTGTATGAGCAAAAGGGTGAAATAAATATTTGTATAAAGGGATAGAAGTATTTTGTATTCCAACATAGTCAAATAGAGTTGGAACAAAACAGAACGTGGTATAGAAAAATGGTTGCATAATTATCCGTAAAGAGATGACCCTTTATAATAGGTTTGCCGATTATATAGTCAAACCCTATATTTCCCCACAACTTGCCGATTTATGTTTACAAATTGTCTCGTAATGCATTAATACTTTAGAATCAAAATGCCGGATATAGATAAGTTATTACCGGAAGTTGTTGAGATAGAACTCAAAATTGTACGTGGGAAAATATAATTGGTATTTCGAATATAATACCTAAATAGGAAAACTTTAATAAAAACGTAGAACAATAATAAACCCATAAGTTAAACGATAAGTATCCGAGGTTGGATAGCAACGGGACATACCTCGTTGTCCGTTGTATATTTAAAAAGGGGGTCACCCAGAATTCCCGACTTATCAAAGGGACAACACTGAGGGGACTATATCTTTTCAAAGTTAATGATCATATCATGTTTTATATGATAGAAATTGGATCAGCAGCTTGAACTGCAAGAAATACACTACAAATCTCTGTTGTCCTCGAATTTACCACGGGAAATAGAATATAATCTCTTTTAGCTAAGTGTTCACTGAAAATATCATATAACTTTATTGGACCAGGCACCTACTTTGTCATCCAAGGGATTGAAATCTTTCCGCGCTCGTGATTATGTAGAACACCTTATTCACATTAAGGTAATAAAAACGCATATAATACGCTTAATACATTATGACACGTTTAAAATACCATCCCTCAATTAAGATTTACTTCAATTACATCTTTATACGTTTTTAAACAGAATAAGATCTTCAATAAGATATCTTTATCTTTTACTTAATGAATTGTAATTGAAGTTGGAACAAAAGCGGATAAATGTCAACCTCATAGAGATCTCTATGTTTATCCCTTGTTCCACTAAGTTGGGCTTTCAAATTTGATCTTGTTTTACGTTTAACTCCGTTTTGTTAAAGTGATTAAAGATACGGTTTTCTCAGTGATATTTACGTTAAAACGTAAATATCCTGCACATTTGGGTATATATTGGGTAATACTAGTTAACTACTCCCTTCGTCCCACTTCAAGGTTCCCACACGGTTTACGATGTTTGACTGACCATAAAGTTAACTGATCTCTGTCATTAATAAAATTATTTTTAGAAAATAAAATTTACATATTCAGAAGCTACATTAAACCCGCTACAAAACCTGCAAAAAATAATTTAGATTTCATAAACTTTCGATATAGAAAGTAAAAGATTAAAAGCAATGCACGTTGACCGGAGAATAGTGTACGAGAACCTTTAAATAGGACGGAGGGAGTATCACTTTTCCACTGACAGTATATTGTCCAATATTAAGGTATTATAATTTTGACGTATAACACAAATACCTTACGTATTTGTGACCCCAGCTCCATCAAATTAAGGGTGGAACCTTCCCTTAATTTGTAAAATCACATTTATCACCTTTTACTAATTCAGCCACATATGCTTTAGTATTTAGCTAAGTATTACACGTTTTTGGCGAAATCACTTAGTAATATACGGTATTAACGCAATCATCCCTCTAACCGACGTATCGTGTCTTGAATAGATTAGGCGATTCAAATCACAAATACTTAGCCTAATTATAACGAGATAGAAAATGTCTTCAACGGGACATACCTTTGAAGACCTATGTTTATACTCACAAAACTTATATAAGTCGGGATATCTCTACCAAATAAATGCAAGTTTTACCGGCGCCTGAAGATAAGTTTTATAGCTCAATAAGATCTTTCCAACGAGATAGAAAACGTCTTCAACGGGTCATCTATTTAGGATGAAAAGGTTGTCTACGATAAGATCTTTCCAACGAGATAGAAAAGGAAGAACACACAGTAAATGATCATAAGTGCATATATTATTGCTAATACCGGTATAAAAGATGAACAAATAGAGACCAGAAGCAAGCTTTTGTTCGGAATTCTAAATAGAGGAAAAGGTTTCCTCGATAACGTTATTTGAACGGTAACAAGTGATTGTTAGAAAAATAGTATTTAAATAGCGAGTTTAGTCAGATAAAATCCCGAGTTTAATCACAAATCACCAGACAAACCACCAAATGCAAGAACAAATAAAATAGAAACAAGAATTAGTAATTAAATATTAAATAAAAAGTAGAGAAAAGAAGACTTAGCGTAAGATCGTCCGTTAACCGGACTGGTCTTGAAGAATGATAGCCCCCGTATCTCGATAGCTACTCGAACGGGACTAGCCAACTCGCTCCCAGGATAATCCTATCTCTGTTCCGGTCCTTTAGCTTGCTTGACAGAAAACACTTCGACCGTTGCCCAATTGCCGATAAAAGAGATGTGCCGGAAAAGGGAAATGAAGTATAAACTGTGGAAATTTTCTTTTCTTCTCGGAGAAGAAATCAGCTCTTACGAAGAGAAAAGAATGAAAGAGCTTTTTAATGATGAATAAAAGAATAAAGCTTTGCAAATAAACTACGGAGTATAATGTACGTGAATTGCATGCGGAGACCCATTGCTACTGGAAATCAGAATTCATTTTATATATTGTATAATGTATAATATAGAATTAGAATTGCAAGTACGTAGTTGGCTCCTACAACTCAGGCACGTGCCACCCAATTCGGATAGCCTACTAGCTATCATGACCAAGTAAAAACCAATTTGAAAATCAAAAATTCAAATCAGTTTTATCCGATGCCACTTTAACTGATTTGAAAATTACTTTTCAAATTAATATGGGTCCAGCCAAACTGCGTATCCTTCGTTTATATTTAAAGAAATATAACAGAGGCCAAGGTTTATTAAACCGCAGAATTTGTGTCCAAAAATAAACGCCTCCAAACTGTCTATATTCATCCAAACGTTACTTGAGTATGTCTGGAAAAATATTTGAAGTTATATGTCATACTAAAACAATAATGTTTCTTATCACATAATATTTTTATATATAAAACGAGGCTGTTTATTTTATATGCTGACAACTAAATTCACTTTATAATATATCACTTTACAACATGTGCAACTATGGATTCTATTCATTTGATGAAATAATCCAAACATGTTAGTTGTTCTTTGATATATGTATAATAAGCCTTCTTCTCCAATTCATATTTATACAATTATATCTTAGGAGTTATAAATAATAAAACTCCTCAAAGTAAAATATTTCATCATATTTCCAACAGTGATCATCCCTAATTTAAGATATACAACGTAATCCACTAGAGAGCATATTCATTAAGTATTTACTTTTGAGCACTTTGGGCAAATTTACTTTAAAGTGTATTTTAAAATAGAATTGTCCTACGCCCGCAGAAGATATTAATAAGGTTATAAGGTATAACCTTATAATCGTATATCTAAACAAACGCTCATACCGTTATCCATATATCTTATATAATATCGTATTTACAAGTGTATATAGCATTACAATCATAATGTCTTAGAATACGTATGCATAAGTATGATATCGTACATATTTATATGATAACCATAAATAACTGATATATTTGTTGCATATAGTATATCCCATATGCAACAAATAATATCTTTAATTATGCCATTACAAAAGTGCTCTAATTTGAAACCTATCTTAACAATATTTAGAACAATGTTAAGCCTATAGGATTTAGGAATCATGTGATAGTGTTATTAATACTATCACATGATTCCCTATTGATATACATGTCAACTTCAACAGTTGATAACTAATCATAATTCCATTGGAATATATAGCCCGCACTTACAGACGAAATAAACGTATACGATCAAGGGTACTAACCAGAAATGATCCGATATTTAAGAACAGGCTATATATTGGACATATTTAACTGAGCCCTATTATATAAAGGAAGATTAACACTGATAAATTTTACAAGTTGCGGTTTAATATTTCGCTATGAATTGGAACAAAAGCTTTGTCCCATTATTTACTTACTCATATTCGTTATTTGTGATAGGAGTCTTACTCATATCTATTGTTGTCAATAGAATGTGCTCTTAGGCTTTAGTCCACTTGGATATCCAACGAGATAAAAAATATATATTTCGAAACGTATTTTGTACTAAATTAACATTCTAGTTCAACCTAAATCATTGAAACAAGATTACCCCGTAAATCCCTTGTATAAAGATACATTTTAGATAAACTTACAATAAGATAACGCATATTAGGTTATATTTCATAACTTTTAAGAGTAAGGACAAAAGACCCCGTGTATTAATTTTGAGTTCTAAGCTCGGTTTGCTATATACCGTTCATAGGACAACGAGCACTCACTCGTATCTATAGTAAAAAAATAGCTCTTACTACATTATATGAGTGAACACTATATAAACTATGAGATAGTCTTTAAACGGGATCTAAGTTTCATAACAGGCTTTTACTAAAAAGCCTTTAGTAAAAGGTAAAGATTAACCATAATGTCTATACATAATTGAAGTTGGACAAAATAGGGACTGAAATTGTTGTGTGAGCGTCCACAAGGCCAAATTCTTTTTTTAGACGTTTGCTCACTTGTAATTTACAAGGGATGATAAACATTATTTTGGCCCAAGTATTTTTTGAAGGATTAAAGACAATTATCTGAAATTTGGACATCTCGTTGTAAGGATAGATCGGAGTGTATTTAGGTCCCTTAGCCATTAATTTATAATGGCTAAGGGATAACCACAACGTATTAAAGACACCTTAATTCTAGTATATATATTGTCATAACAAGATCAAATAATATAACGTATAAGTCTTAGACTGCTAAAGTAGTTGTACAGATAGAGTGTATCCGTTGGCAAGTGTTAGGGTAATAGAGCTATGGGTACATAATCGAGTTGTTTGTAAAACAACTCGTGATATAGCACAATAGGCAATCATCCTTTCAAAGCTAATACTCGTATTTCGAACATTTACTTTCCAACTTTTACGCTAAAGTAAATACATTGTCGTATGTCTTAATAGTGATCATCACTATGGTCCACGCAACCCAACTCTTGAATACAAGTTCACTGGCCTAATCTACCGTACACCCTTGATAATATACACTTATATATTAAAAGTGCTAATCACATATTTCGATTAGTTCGATAAGATATAATGCCGTGTAAGTCCTCCCTAAACCTAAATTTCAAATGTAGTGCTCTATTTTGTTCCAACTTCACTTACAATGCATTAAGTAAAAGGTAAAGACTTGTTTATTTAATCTTTGGTGGTGAGTTTATATCTTGTGATTAGAACTATGTGAATATGGAGGAATTATGTCAATCGGTGATTTTTGTACACTATTAATTATCCACTAATAATGTTTAATATTATAAGTGAAGTTGTAATACGAGAAGGATGACGTTGCTATTACACGCGTAATAGCAAAACCGGCGCATATAATAGAGCTCAGTTACAATGTATACATGTCATTATTAGTAAAGTGTCAGAATATGAAAATATAACAAAACTAGGGTATAAGGCGTATCTTTGTAGAAACTCTAAAATACAATATGGTTCAACCTATTTCATTAAATTATGCCTGTAGAACACTTGGACCGTGTTGGGCCATAGAAGTTAGAGGATAATCGGCCCATCTTGCAAGGGGTTGTGGTGAGGCCCAGCGAAGAAAGAAAATCACAGCCCAGAGGAGTCACGATTGACCGTTGCTGATGGAAGATCGAGATAAGCACAAGTCGAAGCTTGAAGCGAAAGAATAGCCAAGCACGTTCTCCATCCCAGCTATTTCGGCGGATAGTTGGTGTGTATATAGGAAGAAAGACCCTTATTTAAAGAGGGGTGTTGTAACAAAGGGCATCTATCAGTTATCACATACTGCATATACGAACTTACAGTTCCATAGCAATCAAATTAGAAGTGCTCTTTATTTCTATTCATTAATTTTCATAAGCAAATTCTACTCAAATTCATTCATAATTTCTTGCTCGAAGTCCCTTATATTTACAATCGATTGTTAGGAGGAATTATCCAATTCTTGCCTAAACAGACCGTATGATTATAACGTTAGTGATCCTTGAACAAAATAAATATCAGTCATTTTTGTTAAACAGATGGTGTTCTGTTTATAACCCTAATCTCTATTTTAATGAAATAGAGCTTTCAAACAACCTATTAGGAATCTTAAATATTTTAGAGAGTCACTTATTCCGAACAGTGCATTAGCTCTGTTTTCAATCACCGAAATATCAACGTATAGAGATATTTACACACTTTATATCTCTATGTCAGCCTAAAGTGCTGAAAAAGGCTAGACGTTCTCACAAAGGTTTATCATTATGGAATGCTCTTTGATATTCAATGTATTGTCCCGATCCGATCATATCTTTCTCTGTTTTGTCCTGTTGAAGACGTTTTAGCTAAGTAAAATAGGAAAACACCGATTTTTAGCCCTTCTTAACTTCCCAATATCCGTTAGCATATTTGTGAAGTATCAAACCGTGTAATACAAATTAGAGCAATATTTGTGACACGCGCAAATAATTGTCATTGCCTAAATGCATTGTAAAACTTAGCAAAAATTATCTCATAGGTTTCTAATTTGGTCTCAAAGCATATTTTGCCTAAAACCTAACCGTTTTAAAGAGTGGTAGACACGGCAACGGCCATCAAAGGGCAGGCCCTCGCCGACTTCATGGCAGAATGTCTTTCCAAACGGTTAGATATGAAGTTACTTACTGCATTCTAGCAATAAGAATGAACCATCAATTACAAAATCTTGCATTTATAAAGCTCTAATACACAAGGGTATTCTTGACAAATTTTGATAGACGTATACACTTTTTATCGATCAAACGTATACACATATAACTTTGAACATCGTAAATATGAGACAATGGTTACGTGGACAAGAGTATTCTTCATTTATCGACAAATACCTCTAAAACGTTACCCCCTGACAACATGCTCCGTGAACGGCAGTTTTCCGAAAGATTTTGTGCTAGCCGTATTAACGAATTTTTCCTTGTTTACACTTATATACGCTAAATGGACACTCGATCATGCCGTATTGATATATATCTTTGTATCTTTGATTAAAATTGTGGATATCACATTTAATCAACAAAGATACAAGTATTTCGGATAATTAGCGTACAAGGTGATAGCACATGAGTCTATTATGAATTCACTAAAAATGACAACGGGGAAAGATATATAAACGATATATCTTTGTCGAGAACGGTTGTAACTAAGATCTTAATATGGCATTCAAAAAATACTTAGCATAATTCTCTACCTTTTACCTTTATACCAGTTTGGGATAAATATCAAGGGATGTCATCAATCATCCTACCAAAGGAAGATTTATAGGCAACATTGACAACCGTTTGTCATGATTTTACGGTCCAAAACTTTTGTATTTATCAATATACAAAAGCTCCTATTTATCCACATATACAAATTACCATCTTCAACGGGCTATTTTGAATATATTTAGAACTAAACATGTATCTAATTTGACAATTAGATACATATTAACTCATGTATCATAAGTGATATTTTCACACAAAGGTTATAAAATATTATAACCTATATAATATTATAATTGACGTTTCAAATCCGTATGTGATTCGTTAAGCCGAACACAAATGTTTAAATACCGTGATTATGCATACGGGATATAACCCTTGCTGTGTAAGATTGTATAATACGTCCCAGTGCGTTTTATGTTTCATGCCTATATTAAGGCTTGGATTATAGTGATATTAAATCTAAAACCGGCGCCCGTTACTTGAATTATCTTTGGGAATCTAATGTAAGAGATATACGTTCAGGAGTTAAGTGTTGTTGATCGGTTAATATTACCACATTGTAATATTTTATGTGATCCGTTTTAACAAGATATAGCAAATAGCGTTTTTCAGCTATTATGAGATAATACTTTTAGCGGTTGTCCCGAAGGATTTAGCATTTTCATTCTAAATCTTCCCGTATGTTCATTTCCATGTATTCGGAAGCAAGTATATACGTCATGAATACAGGCAATGAATTTACAAATTGTGAGGAACACCATATGGCTATGTGTGTTATATGGAATATCTCTTGTATTGTAAATGCAAAACGTAAGATCACTAATACTTACCGTGTATCAATGTTGGATTTATTATCTTGCATTTTGCAAATATCCAAGTGAACAAAATGCATACGATAGTATTTCTTGCCTCAACTAAAGTGTAAAATAAGATTTACAACCTGGGATATTTCCAATCAACGTTTAGAATTATATACTGAAATTGTATGGTACATGTTGAATATATGGTTTTGTTGATGACTAACCATATAGGAAGAGAACCGCTCCAGGTTCATGATGAGCAAAGGATAGAACTATTATTTCACTAACCATGCAGGTGTACTAATACGAGTTCTTAACTGAACTACAGATGGAACTCGTATGCGTTCTGAGCTTACGATTTCGGCTTGCATAAATATATTGTCCTTTATAAATTAACCTTTTATTAATTAAGTTTTTATGGGAAGAATCCTTGGTCATAAAGGGTTTGTGACCGTAGTCTTTTCCTGGGTTTGGAAAAGTAGTGATCCTTAGTTAAAGGAAAGTTTCCTTTGATAAAATACTCGAATATTCTTGCCACCTTTACATTAGTTGACCAGATCATGTTATATGGACATATAAAAGGGTTTTCTTACTAATTATATCAAATGGGATATTTTCGGTGGATTGCCTAAGCATGTGGGTTGACCAATCATGGCCAAATTGCTTACCATAATCAGCCTTTAGTAATTAATCATTTGATTAGATATTTTGAATAGTGGTGTCTAAATATGACCCGATTAATCTCACAAAAGGCAAGTAAATTAGTACCATTCTTTAGGTTGCTGAATAAGTTACTCTCCATAATAAGCGTGCTCGATAATTCAAAAATGCTTGAAGTCTTTTGATTATGACTAACGAATGTTTTTAGCTCCAAAAATGATAAGTGATAAATAAGGAAAGGAATTTAAAATTCAGCATAGCAAGGAAAGGAGCCAACGTTTATCAAAAGGAGAGCTATATATATACACAAGATGGTGGTACATTAAAGAGTGCTCGAGCAGAAAGAGATTGAAAAGAATAATCACTCAAGAGAAAAGATCAAGTCCATAGTGCCTGAAACTGCCTACACGGAGTTCTAGATAGAGTTTTTTCTTTTCCCTTTCATATTGTACTTGGAATATTGAGGCTTAATTGGCTAGTGTAGCTGCCTCGGGTTAAGTGTGTGTGAGAGCTTTGTGATAAAGCTGAGAGGCTCTCTACCCGCAAGGTAGAGATGCATAACTCTTCCTAGAGAGGATAGAGTTGGGGAGGCTCAAGGGTAGATTAGGAGAATCACTCTTGTAACTCTTTCAAAGGCTTGTTTAGTGAAGTTGTTTAAAATTCCTCCGAGGGAGGTCGAGGTTTTTTAATCCCTTTGAGCCAAGGGATTTTTCCTCGTTAAATTCTTGTGCACTTTACTATTTTGCAATTCCCTTTATCCCACACTAGAACTCGGCGAAAAACTGCCACGGTTCCACACACACACAATTCACCCCCCCTCTTGTGTTGCTAACCGTTTTCATCAATTGGTATCAGAGCCGGTCTTCACCACATAGAGGCTAATACCTTGGGAAGAGATCCGGCAAAATGAATACGGTTGACCGATTGGAAGAAGGGTACTCGACTCAACGACCACCATTGTTCAATGGCAAATACTATCAATTTTGGAAGAGTCGGATGGAGAACTTTATCAAAGCCGATAACTATCAGGTTTGGAATGTAATAGAAAGCGGTGATAATGCCATCACAAAGAGAAACGCCGAAGGTAATGTTGTTCCTAAACCTAAAACCGAATATACTTCTGAAGATTATGAGAAACTCGAGCATAATGCCCAAGCCCTTAAATATTTAATTTGTGGTCTTGGTCCTGCCGAACACAATCGGGTTCTAGGATGCAAGACTGCAAAACAAATGTGGGATTTGCTCGAGGTCACTCATGAGGGAACCTCACGTGTAAAAAAATCTAAGATTGACATATTCATGCGTAATTACGAATTATTCGTAATGAAGCCAAAAGAGTCAATTAAGGATATGATTACACGTTTTACTAATATTATCAATGAGCTTTCAGCCCTTGGAAGAGAGATTACAGTAGAAGATCAAGTAAGAAAGATCTTGAGAAGCCTTCCCCCTATATGGAAGCCTAAGACCACCGCCATTGAAGAAGCAAAAGATCTATCCACCATGACGCTTGAAGACTTGACCGGATCACTCTTAACATATGAACTAGGTCTTCAAGAAGAACAGGATGCCGAGAATGCTAGACGAGAAAGAGGAATAGCTCTAAAGGCTCGAGAGGAAGAAGAAGAATCCGAAAGCGAATCGGATGATGAGATGAGCATGTTTGCAAAACAATTTGGGAGGATGTACCGAAAGTTCAAGAACAACCGTACCAAACAAGGTAAAAGGAATACTCAATCCTTTAATAACCAAGGTTGTTTTGTTTGTGGTTCCTTTGAGCACAGGGCTAAGGACTGTCCACAAAAGAAAAATGAGAAAACCTACGACAAGAACAAGTCCAGTTCCAACCGGAGGTTCAGTGAAGACAAAAGCTTCAATAGAGATCTCAAGAAGGCAATGATGGCCGCATGGGGAGACTCATCCGATGAAGAAGAAGAAGAAAATGATAAGAACTCTAATCATGCGGGTCTATGTCTTATGGCACTCTCCGACGAGGAATCCGACCAAGAAAGCTTTGAGGTAAACTTTGAAAATTTTCTATCCAAGTTTGACTCTCTATCCAAAACCAAAACTCGGAAAATTTTCAAAAGGTTGACTATTGAGCTTAATGAAAGTCTTTCCGAAAATGATCACCTTAAATCACGTATCACTGAGCTTGAGTCTAAACTCGAGGAAGCCACGAGAGCCAAAATAAGGCTTGAAACAAAAGTGGGAGAGTTAGTAGATGAAAGGCTTAAGTACAGTGAAGTGGTTCTAGAACAAGATCAAATTATTTGTTCTCTTAAGCTCGATAGTATGAACAAACAAATTGATCATGATGAAAAGCTTCTCTCAAAAATACCGAGTGTTGGTTGTTTAATTGATCATCTTCATCGTCTTGTTGCCGAGTGCACTGATTTTAAAAATAGACCGGAATATCAATCCTATAGTGCAACGAACAAAACCAGGTCTAGACATCATTCTGGAACTGGTCCTTCTCAGCACAATAAGAAAGTAAACGAGACTGCAGGTCTCGGATATGTTCCAAAGGATATCCGATCTAATCAAAAAACAAATTTTCAGAACCAACCCTTTAAGGATAAAAGAACCCAAGGACAACCCAGTTCTAGACCATATCAACAGCCACCTAGAACTGGACCAAACTGGTTCGATAGACTGGTTCAGAGACACAAAAACGGTTATGGACAAACGCCTAACCGGACTTTTTACAAAAGAACTAGAGGCTTTCACGGTAAATGGAAACCCAAATACGTTGATACTTATGATAACCGAGTTTGCATGCATTGTGGCAAAATCGGTCATCTTCGGTATCAATGTTACTCTCGGCAAAAGACCCTAGATAGATGCTATGATTATGTTAGATCTTCCTCAAATAAATACAAAATGGAACCCAAGCAGGTCTGGGTTCCACGCACTAAACCTTAAACCTGGAACAGCGCCAAGTGAGGGGGAACAATCACTGGTTCCTTGACAGTGGTTGTTCTAAGCACATGACGGGAGACAAATCTTTATTCCTCTCACTTCGGCCATTTAACGGTGGAAAGGTGACATTTGGAGACAACGGCAAAGGAGAAATCATAGCCGTGGGCAAAGTTGGAAAGTCACCTAGCCATGCTATCGATAATGTATTTTTAGTCAAGGGTTTGAAATTTAATTTACTAAGTATTTCTCAATTTTGCGATCGAGGTAATAGTGTTGTTTTTGATCATAACGTTTGTCGCATTATTAATAACGAATCACAACAAGTTATACTTGAAGGCAAGAGGCTCGAAAATACATATAAAGTAGATCTTGATTCATTGCCTAATATTAGTATGACTTGTTTGAGCGTTATTGATAACGATCCTTTGCTATGGCATAAAAGGCTTGGACACGCTAGTTTTTCACTAATAAATAAACTTAAAAATAGTGATTTAGTCATTGGACTGCCCAATTTAAAATTTTCACTTGACCATGTTTGCTCGGCTTGTGCCACCGGAAAACAATCTCGATCATCCTTTAAAACAAAGAATTTGGTGAGCACAAGCAAGCCCATAGAACTGATTCACATGGATTTGTGTGGTCCAATGTCAGTCCGTAGCCGAGGAAATAAAGAATATGTTCTAGTTATTGTTGATGACTTTTCAAGATTTACATGGACTATCTTTCTTGCTAGCAAGAAAGATACTTTTAATGAGTTTGCTATTTTTGTAAGGAAAATTGAGCATCAAACGGGTCTACAACTAATCAAGATCCGATCGGATCATGGAACTGAGTTTGACAATTCTCTCTTCGATGCCTTCTGCAAAGAACGAGGGATAGACCACAACTTCTCCGCACCTAGAACTCCACAACAGAACGGAGTGGTAGAACGGAAGAATAGAACTCTGGAGGACATGACTAGAACTATGCTTATTTCCAGCGGTCTAGCTAGGAGTTTCTGGGCCGAGGCTCTAAACACAGCATGTTATATCATCAATCGAGCCATGATTCGCCCACTCCTAGGGAAGACACCCTACGAACTGCTCAAAGGAAGGAAGCCCAATATTAGTCACCTAAGAACCTTTGGATGCAAATGTTTCATCCACAACAATGGGAAAGATAACATTGGCAAATTTGATGCTAGAAGTGACGAGGCAGTCTTCCTCGGATATTCTCCTCATAGCAAGGCTTACAAAGTTCTAAACAAACGCACACAATGTGTGGAAGAAAGCATTCATGTAATCTTTGATGAAGCACTTGCCTCAAAGTCAATCCAAGCCGATGATGGTGAGCTAGGGATTACTCGCAAGAAATCCCAATCTCAAGGAGATGAAGGAACTAACAATCAAACTGGTGAAGTACCTCTAACAAAAGGAAGAGAACAACCTGGAACTGAAGGAGAATCCGGACAGAACACTGACACTGGACCTATAGAACCAGTTTCAGAAACTCTCTACAATTTGGTGGATCAATCCAACGCTCCTAGGGGTTGGAAGCTTCATAGATCACATCCGCTGGATAATCTCCTCACCGATCTAAATCAGGGAGTAACAACTAGATCTAAACTTAAAAATTTTTGTGCTTTCTCTTCTTATTTATCTCTTATAGAACCGGAGAACCATGAAGTGGCTCTCTCCGACACTGACTGGGTTCTAGCCATGCAGGAAGAACTGAATCAGTTTGAAAGAAATAAGGTGTGGCATCTAGAACCGAGACCTAAGAACAAGACTGTGATAGGTCTCAAGTGGGTATTCAAAAACAAGCTCGATGAACATGGTCAAATAACAAGGAACAAAGCTAGGCTTGTTGTCAAAGGCTATAACCAACAAGAAGGGATAGATTTCAACGAAACATTTGCACCGGTGGCAAGACTAGAAGCAATCCGAATGCTCATAGCTTTTGCGGCTCATATGGGTTTCACCCTCCACCAAATGGATGTCAAGACGGCCTTCTTGAATGGATATCTAAAGGAAGAGGTATATGTAGAACAACCACCGGGCTTTGAAAATCAAGATTTTCCTAATCATGTTTTCAAATTAGATAAAGCACTTTATGGCCTCAAACAAGCACCTCGTGCTTGGTATGAACGTCTATCCAAATTTCTTTTGGAAAACAATTTTGAAAGAGGAAAAATAGATAAAACTCTGTTTCTAAAAATAAAAGATCAAGCCCTATTGGTTGTTCAAGTTTATGTTGATGATATTATTTTTGGTGCTACTAACGAATCTCTTTGTGATGAGTTTTCTTCTCTTATGAGTTCCGAATTTGAGATGAGTATGATGGGGGAACTTAATTTCTTCCTTGGCCTACAAATCAAGCAATCAAGCAAAGGAACTCAAATATCTCAACAAAAATACCTCAAGGAACTCCTAAAGAAGTATGGGATGAGTGAAGGAAAAACTATGACTACACCCATGGGAACAAATGATAGGCTGGACGCGGATGAACAAGGAAAAAGCATAGATCAAAAGATGTATCGAGGAATGATCGGGTCCCTACTGTACCTCACTGCCAGTAGACCTGACATTGTTTTCAGCGTAGGTCTATGTGCTCGGTTCCAGGCTAATCCCAAAGAATCTCACCTCAAGGCTGTGAAAAGGATCCTCAAGTATCTCAAAGGAACGGCTGATTTATGCCTATGGTATCCACGTAATGAGAATCTTGAACTAATTGCATATTCAGATTCTGATTTTGCAGGTGATTTATTACATAGGAAAAGCACGTCTGGAACTGCTCACTTCCTGGGTCCTTGTCTAGTTTCTTGGAGTTCTAAGAAACAAAATTCAATAGCACTCTCAACAGCGGAGGCCGAGTACGTAGCCGCTGCATCATGCTGTTCACAATCATTATGGATCATGCAACAATTAAGTGACTATGGAGTTGAATTAAAGTGCACACCAATTATGTGTGATAATACAAGTGCCATCAGCATCTCCAAAGATCCAGTCATGCACTCTCGGACCAAGCATATTCATATCCGACACCACTTTTTGAGAGATTGCGTGGAAAAGGGGCTGGTCAGACTAGACTACTGCACCACTGATAAACAAATTGCCGACATTTTCACCAAACCCTTGGGAAGAGAAAGGTTTGAAATCATCAGACTTGAACTTGGCTTAATTAATTCCTAAAACATAGTCTTATTTTTCTTTTTTTTCTTTCCCGAACATGTTGGTAAATTTCCCCTTCCTTGTTTAGTAAATCTTGTGGATTCAAATTTGAAATTTATGGGGGCCGATTTTTTAAAACTAATAATTACTTGTCATAATGATCATCTCTTTCCAAGAAAAGGCATCTTCCAGAATTTTCTCTTTTCCCAAACCATTCGGCCGCTCATCTCTCTGACTTCCCTTTTTCTTATTTTACTACTTAAAGATTTCTTTCCATCCTAAAAACAATGGTTAAAACAAGGGGGCGTGCGAAACCACTTCGTCGTTCTGGCCGAAACCAAACCACCCGGAAACCACCATCCTCCGCCACTCCAGCACAAATTAACCTTGAACATTCCTCATCCTCCACCGCAATGGCCACGAAGAGTCAGGAGGTCAACATGCAAGAAGGTTCTCCCTCCCCTGTATCATCTCAGGGGGAACATGAATCGGAGGCAAAATCATCTCCACCGCCTACTCCCTCCACACTACTCAAAGCAAAAAGGAAGCCACTAACTCGAGACGGGAAGGTTCTCCCACGGAAGGTCCCTCGCACCAAAGCTATCACCATGGGAATCATTCCCTCCGATAAGCCCGTCAAGGTGTACCCCAAATTGGGTAAAGTGGCGGAGGCAGACGCTGCGAAATTCAAGGCAGATTTCCTCACAAGGAAACACATCAAGGTACTAACGATACCTTTTGAAACCTTCTCCAATCTGTCCTCTGATTTCATTAACCTAATCTCCTTCCAAAAGTGGAACAATCTGTTTGACTCTAAGTCATGTCTTCCTGTCTACCCTGAACACATGTCCGACTTCTTAGCTAATTTAATTATTAAAGACAATGTCATGGTCTCAAGAATCAATGGTGTAAAGTTGTTATGTGACACTGACGATTTGAGCTCGTTGTGGAATGTTCCCTGTTCTGGGACAAATTCGTATCACAAAACTGAATGGCCTTTAACAGATGTTACTCATGAAGAAGCACTTAGTTATTTCGGGTCCAATGATGGGTCTCCATTACATGTTGCTAGCTTGTCCCCCATTCCAAAACTCCTGTTCTACTTCGTACATCACAATCTCGTACCTAGACTAGAGGGGCGCAGCTCACCATCACAAGTGGAACTGGCCTACATGTATCTGCTTGCCAACAAGATCCCTATAAACCTACCCGGTCTCATACTTTCTCATCTCAGTTTCGTCATTAGTTTCTCTTCTAGGAAAGTTGGGATACCCTTTGGCCCTCTATTCACCCTCTTGTTTCAAGCAAAGAACATAAATCTCACTGAAGTTGCCCCTGTGTGTGTTAACAAACCCCTGGACTTGAAAGCTTTACAAACTCTAGGTATAAAAATACAAAATTCCAAGTTGGTCAAGCTAGTTCCCAAAGAGTCTTCAGCCACCACTTCTGAAACTAAACCATCCAAAGCTAAACCTGCTCCTGGTCCATCCTATGATCCTATGCAAATTGTCCCTCTGATCAAGGATCACTTGGATTCTATAGCCCAATCCTTCAAAGAACATGTCGCTGCCTCAGTGTCTTCACTTGCTGGCAAAGTGGATGGTCTGACAACGGAATTTCAAAACTTCAAGCAGCAGGTCATGTCAAGATTGGAGGAACCCGGCATAGTTCATCGTACCATTATTCCCTCCTCGGATGATGAGGAAGACCAAGACACCTAATTCAAAAACACTTTTTAAAACAATGATGTGGGCTAGGAAGTAAACACTAATGGGTATTTCACTGCTGCTTCACTTATGGCACTGTTTTGATTGTTCCTGTTTCCTTTTGGTTGATGCCAAAAGGGGGAAATAATCAGGTGCCTTTATTTTGCTACTATAAGACTTGATTATGCTGGATATGCTGCTATGATTTACTTCGCTACTTGATATGCTGCCATGAGTAATTTTGCAGGAAAAGCACCTATGGTTTGTCATCAACAAAAAGGGGGAATTTGTTGAATATATGGTTTTGTTGATGACTAACCATATAGGAAGAGAACCGCTCCAGGTTCATGATGAGCAAAGGATAGAACTATTATTTCACTAACCATGCAGGTGTACTAATACGAGTTCTTAACTGAACTACAGATGGAACTCGTATGCGTTCTGAGCTTACGATTTCGGCTACTTGATTATGCTGGATATGCTGCTATGATTTACTTCGCTACTTGATATGCTGCCATGAGTAATTTTGCAGGAAAAGCACCTATGGTTTGTCATCAACAAAAAGGGGGAATTTGTTGAATATATGGTTTTGTTGATGACTAACCATATAGGAAGAGAACCGCTCCAGGTTCATGATGAGCAAAGGATAGAACTATTATTTCACTAACCATGCAGGTGTACTAATACGAGTTCTTAACTGAACTACAGATGGAACTCGTATGCGTTCTGAGCTTACGATTTCGGCTTGCATAAATATATTGTCCTTTATAAATTAACCTTTTATTAATTAAGTTTTTATGGGAAGAATCCTTGGTCATAAAGGGTTTGTGACCGTAGTCTTTTCCTGGGTTTGGAAAAGTAGTGATCCTTAGTTAAAGGAAAGTTTCCTTTGATAAAATACTCGAATATTCTTGCCACCTTTACATTAGTTGACCAGATCATGTTATATGGACATATAAAAGGGTTTTCTTACTAATTATATCAAATGGGATATTTTCGGTGGATTGCCTAAGCATGTGGGTTGACCAATCATGGCCAAATTGCTTACCATAATCAGCCTTTAGTAATTAATCATTTGATTAGATATTTTGAATAGTGGTGTCTAAATATGACCCGATTAATCTCACAAAAGGCAAGTAAATTAGTACCATTCTTTAGGTTGCTGAATAAGTTACTCTCCATAATAAGCGTGCTCGATAATTCAAAAATGCTTGAAGTCTTTTGATTATGACTAACGAATGTTTTTAGCTCCAAAAATGATAAGTGATAAATAAGGAAAGGAATTTAAAATTCAGCATAGCAAGGAAAGGAGCCAACGTTTATCAAAAGGAGAGCTATATATATACACAAGATGGTGGTACATTAAAGAGTGCTCGAGCAGAAAGAGATTGAAAAGAATAATCACTCAAGAGAAAAGATCAAGTCCATAGTGCCTGAAACTGCCTACACGGAGTTCTAGATAGAGTTTTTTCTTTTCCCTTTCATATTGTACTTGGAATATTGAGGCTTAATTGGCTAGTGTAGCTGCCTCGGGTTAAGTGTGTGTGAGAGCTTTGTGATAAAGCTGAGAGGCTCTCTACCCGCAAGGTAGAGATGCATAACTCTTCCTAGAGAGGATAGAGTTGGGGAGGCTCAAGGGTAGATTAGGAGAATCACTCTTGTAACTCTTTCAAAGGCTTGTTTAGTGAAGTTGTTTAAAATTCCTCCGAGGGAGGTCGAGGTTTTTTAATCCCTTTGAGCCAAGGGATTTTTCCTCGTTAAATTCTTGTGCACTTTACTATTTTGCAATTCCCTTTATCCCACACTAGAACTCGGCGAAAAACTGCCACGGTTCCACACACACACAATTCACCCCCCCTCTTGTGTTGCTAACCGTTTTCATCAGTACAACATATCTTAATCGGTATTTTTACGGATCAACCTATATTATCAGATAGGAAGAATAAGGTGGAGACGTATTAGTGATCATAAAGAAAGATCCCAAACGAGAAGTGCCTAGAGATGAGTGTATTAATACCTAATTAATAGATATTTAAAACTTTAATTGTATTTCCATAGAACGTTTCATAGTTTAATATACTTTAAACTGTACAAATAAGCTAATCGTAGTACCACTTCAAAATAGAAGTATGTGATCAAATGAGCTAAAATAGTTCATACCCTTATACACACAATATATCCGTTACCATAATGTTGAGCAATGTTAAATTCTAAACGAGTTCGAAGTGATCCTGGATTTCACGTTGTTAACATAGAGATTAGGCTAAGTATTTGTGACACGCATCTTGCTGTGTGTTCCAGATCATATTAAAAAAAGTTGAAACTAGAACAATGCTAAGAAAACTTATTTTGGGGATCAAACATCCCCAAAATAATGTACCTTCCTCAACATAAGTCTTCAGGCGCCGGTTAGAATTATCGAAAAATGCTATTTAAATATGATCATCGTTTTGGCGGAAGTGTAACAAAATATGAGGATACCTTTACATATTTTGAAGTTACCGTATACGCTTAAATATCAATGGACAAAGTTTGCAAATTAGAACAGATTTAAATGTCCCGAGCACTTTTGTTAACAGTTGTACCTTCTAAATATTTACGCCTTGATCCGATGTGAGTGCAAAATGTTATCATCTGGCTATTTTTTGACAAGAAAAATATTTGAACTAACGAAATATAAAGCTCTAAATTGACATACCAATCCGAGTATAATCACATACATCTTTAACCTAATCTCTATGATTTAGCGTTTAAAGATAAAGATGTATTAACGACATTGTCTTTGGATAAGAAGTATCTCCAATCCCCATATTTCCGAGCAAAGTGCTTTTAAAGACTATCAAAAGTGTAAAACATATTATATCCCGTTGACCAGTAAATATAAAACCTCAAATTTAATGATAAGTTTTCTATCATTAGCATATCCGATGTAAATCATTACAAGGCAAAATTAACTTGTAGTGCTCTTTGATAATTTTGAACTGTATTTACCATTAATATACATCCCTAAAAAGTGCTAACATCGTTAATATTTAGATGATATGAGGTAACATATCGGTGAGCTAAATATGATTATACGGTTTAAATACCTTATTTGTAATAATCAAATATTGTTACCTTTATTTGACGTACAGGCTAAATCTTTATGTGATCATATATTTTGTGATCTCATATTTATAAACCGGACATAAGGGACACGTTTTTAAAATTGATTCAAATCTTCTGGATTAACGGTGATTAATTTAAGGTATTAATCACCGTTGAAGACATTGTCATACGGCACATCAAGTTTAGATTACACTAATACACTATAAGATATTATAGATACACTGCACAACCCAATTTAGCCCAATCATTGTAAACACAGATATTAATGTTTTGATCACCTGTATTCAAGAATACGTAATATCCTATATTAAAACGGTATCAAGTGGAATCCATATACTAATCAAAATTTTAACACGTAATGTTATATTACATTTTCTATACACTGTTAACAATAATAGGTTATCTGATATACTTGTTAATATATTACTAAAACTTGTTTAGGATAAACCTAACATCGAGTGTTACTCTGTATTTTGAATATACTCTAATGGGAATATGGTATATTCCCATTATACGCTAATTGGTACGTTTATGAACGTATACTATAATCAAATTTCACTCATACTATATAATACATTTAACAAGATATAAATTTTCTTTAGGTTAAACTTTCGAAACGCATATACGTTTCGAAATAATATTTAACGTATGAAAATACGTAAAAATATTAGGCATCTTAAGATAATAATTGAATGTATCATAGATTGTCCTCATTACTATACTTCATGTGTGCAATCATCTCTCGTTGATGGATTCCGTTTGCTTTAATCATATCCAGCTAAATCATTCGTTTAGAACATATTTTATATCTGTAAATATGTAGTCTTCAACCTGGCAAACAGCGGATGTTTTATACTCATAACATTATGATTCCGACTATATTATTAAGTAAATCATAATCGTTGTATTGGCACTTCACAGTTTTAGAGTATATGTTCCCAAATATTGAGTTTCGAGCTTTGGTATACAGATCAACACCTTATTTGAGCGACAATAAGATAGTGTTCACTTAGAATTAGACCCTATTAGCGTCATAATGCCTTGTAATACTTCCTGACGATTTAACACCCTTGAACGCAATTTCAAGGATCAAACGTATTATATCAGAGAACACTCAAAACACATCATTGATTACCCTAATCTACTCGGAGTGTCGCTAGCACTATTGATTATAATCTTAGAAGTATGATCCGATGATATACGTTATTGTGAACATATAGTTCTTTCGATGTACTAAAGAAACGGGTATTAATAATATTTAATACTTCCTCCATTTTTTTTTTAATTGCAACACTCAACATTTCACGTTTGTCAACGCACAAGTTTGACCATTAATATATTTCATTCCATATTAGTAAAAAATTTAAAAAATTCATATTTTGAAAATTTATAATGAAAAGAATTTCACAATATTTTTAAAAAATTTAATTTATAATACATCAATTAATAAAATGCAGTCAAAGTAGAATGTGTGAATAGTGCAAAAAGTCCAACGTTGCAACTAAAAGAGAACGGAGGTAGTACTTAGTTGTGTGGGAAAGGGTTTAAGTTCTATCTTTAACCAAGCAATACTTATTTGGAACATAATAAGTAATATTTATTGCCTGAAACCCGTATTATCCAACTTATAGTCTAATGGGCAACTATGAAATTTTTATATTTACATAGGGCATTACTTAGCACAAATGTAAACGCTAAAATCTCGGATCAGTTTGTAACCACAAACTGAAGAAATTTACCTTAGTTAGTCTGCTAAAAGTGTCAAGGTATGAGTCTCGTCACGTTTTTGTTAAGACACATGGTTCCATTATAAAAGGTCAACCTTTTAGGAGGGGTAGCCCATGTGTTAATATAACATTTTGTTCATCCAAATTTTTCCAGTGTGGGACATTTAACACCCCTCCTCACGACCAGACACTTCATCTGGATCGTGCCATTATTTATTTTATTTTTTCATCGGCCCGTTTTATTTTCATCCGACCGTAATTGTCATTTTTTTTAATCGTGTCATCATGATTCATAAGGGGCCCACACCATGGATCGATTTGTCTCTGATACCATGTTAAGACACAGGGTTCCATTCTAAAAGGTCAACCTTTTAGGAGGGGTAGCCCATGTGTTAATATAACATTTTGTTCATCCAAACTTTTCCGGTGTGGGACATTTAACAGTTTTTAACTTAATATTAGCTACATATTAAGTTTTCCTTATATGTGATATCACAAAGCGTTATTTCACCAATATGTTTATCTTTTAGATAAACACTACTTATATCTTGGATATGGCATGTAACTAATATATGCATTTCGGATATTATTATTCCAACACCGTTTCTATCTCGTATCCTTGAAGTCTAAATATGAACAGGCCCACGGCTTTCGACCCCTTCTCTATAGAGAAATGCTATTGGTACCCCCAAAATGGGGTACCCCATTCTTACCCCGGCCTATTGTGCGGCCATAAACGAGGCAACACTTTTAAGTAGGGACCACTTAAATGTGTTGCCTCGTTTATGGCCGCACAATAGGCCGGGGTAAGAATGGGGTACCCCATTTTGGTGGTACCAATAGCATTTTTGCTTCTCTATATGTCTTGTTTAGCGTTTATATCTGTTATTAATAACGGTCAACAAATTCTAATTTAAGGCTGAAAACGGCGTTTGAAATATTATTATATTGTTTTGTGATATCTCTTTGCAAAATTTGAACCCTTGATACAGTCCTATCTTTATGTACCCATGAATTTTAATGGGTATCAGTGGAGGAGCTAGGGGGGGCAAGGGTGGGCAAGCGCCCCCGCTCCGACCAATTATTTTTACTAGTATTACTTATAATATGTTTCTTGCCCCGGCTTCTTTTTTTAAAAACAATAAGTACAACTTAAGGTTATTTTAAGATTAAGTGTTAATTCTTCAATTGTTCCTAATCAGTCTATCTCCGGTGTTGGAAATGCCACTACGTCAAATGAAAATATTGCTAGAGATGAGAGGAATGAGAGAGACAAGAGAGTCCGAACAGAAAGTACGTACACATGAATGGGATATTATTAGTGATCCATTTTTACGAAAACCAATTAATGAATATGCGCCGGGGGTTAGGGATGATGTGATGAGAGCATATGTTGTTAAAGGTGCTTGTCAACCAGCATCTCATAAGTTTCCACGAACTGAATTTGGAAAGTCATTAAGGAGCTTTCGAGGAGAGTGGTTTAAAACTTGGGAATGGTTGGAATATAGTATTTCTGAAGATGCTGCTTTCTGTTTTTGGTGTTACCTTTTTCATGGGCAAGAAGGAAAGAGATTTGGTGATGATATGTTTGTGAGGACCGGATTCCGTAACTGGAAGAAGTCTCCTCAGTCTTGCGGAGTTGTATTCATCTGATTTTTCAGTTGTTGAGCAAATGGAGCTTAAAGAACAACTCCAAGTTTGGATATATGAGATGAGAGGGAATGAAGCATTTTCCACTTTACAAAGTATTGGTGAAGTGTCTAAGAAGATGGTTAAGCTTACAATTCACAAATCTTTTCACTTGGTCAATCGTTTTATTGAGTTGGCTCTAGTGTTACCAGTTGCAACAACCACAGTTGAAAGAGCTTTCTCAGTGATGAATATTATCAAGACAGATCTTCGCAATAAGATGGGAGATGACTATCTTACGGATTGTTTAGTATGCTACATCGAAAGAGACATTTTTCAAGCAATTGATAATGAAGCTATTATGCAACATTTTAAAAATATGAAACTCGTAGGATTGATTTGCCTACGTTGCAAAAGTAAATCAAGTAGCATGTAATGAACTATAATTTTTTTGCTAATTAATTACGCCATTGTTGTTCTTATTATATTTTGGACACGCACTTTAAAATTTTTAGTCTTCAGTTTGCCCCTCCTTGGACAAACCTCTGGCTCCGCCACTGATGGGTATTGTATATTTTTCTATACCGTTTTGTTCCCTACGTTTATAGTATCAAAACTATAAACAAGCGTTAAAATATAGGTAATAGAACTATCATATCTCGATATCTAATGATCTAATAGTTGTAAGAGATGGGATATCTTAGTTAAACGTTTCCATAGGACTATAAAGTAAGGACCCTTGATATATATCAAGCCTTCTCATATACAGAGCAATCCAGGGGATTACTCATAATATTACAAGTGATAGAAAACGTCAAAATAACGTTAATATCAAGGATATGATATTAACATTAACAGTTTAAATAATCATAATATATCAATGAAGTCGACTCGTATTTTAAAAACTGGGGAGAACCAACTAATATACAAAAATGGTTTCTATAAACCAGATGAATGTTTTTCTTATCATAGAGATTAGGCTAAGTATTTGTGTCAATTATATCTTGAAGATAAAGATTTGGAAATCAACGATTAGCCTAGTCTCAGCCTTATCGAACTCAAAAGCGCTATGCGCGTGCATTGCATCCAAGAAATTAATATTCCCAATGAACACACTCAAAACAATTTGTTAGCTTTATTTGGGACATCATAAATGCATAATTACCTGTTTAATTGGGAGATATAAGCTCGGTTGATATTGGGAAGAACACAATTATCGTGTTCATCGTAGATGCTAATCTCTATGAAACTTCAATGATATGATCGGATCAAATTCTATTAAAACTTCATAAGTATCTCATATACATCCCCGTGTATACGGATTTTGAATTACTTTTGCTGTTAACTAAATTTGCTGAATGATATTAATGGTGAACTCTAATCCATTGTATTATCGATCAATCTCGGGTGTATCAAAACTCCAAATACTCATGTGAACTAGAGTGGTTAGGCAATCACTTGATATGATCAGTTTACGGGCGATGTCTTCTGCCAGGGGTGATTTACCAAAAAGCGGGGATACCCCATATTCAATTCCAAAAAGCGGGGAAAAATCTAGGTTTTACCAAATAACGCAGGTCGGATTACCCAATTCTGACAAGGAATTAGGGTTTCGAAAAAAATCAAGCTCCCCTCCCTGTCGGATTAGGTGATTCCGACCCCATTTAATTTTTTTTTTTTTTTAGTTGTTGTTGGAGGTATTGGTCCTACCAAGGCTTCCCTTCCACTTATTTGTGTTAAGGCCTGCACCCTATGTTTACTCCTATTTCCTACACTCTTACTGATCTAGCTAGCCTGGCATTTCCTATCCGCTGCCAACTCTTATTGACTTGGTATTATTTGTCTCTTGGCCTCCTGACTTTTGCTAGCCTGTCTCGAGCCCCACTTTTGTTTGTCTTTGACACCCATGAGCAAATAATAGCCTACTATAATTGAGTGCTTCTCTTCCCTTTTTGAGAGATACGGTGAGTTCAATACAGTGAGCTCCTCTTCCTTCCTTTGTGTGGAGTTAGAGTGTGAGGGAGTGGTAAACAAGGTGAGTGGAGTGGCTAAACAATCCTGGGTGGTGTGTGTGAGTTGTTTTGGTTGGAGACCTGAGCTGAAATACACACCCAACAGTGGTATCAGAGCTTGTGTTGTCCTCACCGTCGATTTCGCCGGATTCTGCCCTCCACCGCCGTCTGCCGCCGCCGCCCGCCGCCGCCCGCCGCCGCCCGCCGCCGCCCGCCGCCGCCCGCCGCCGCCCGCCGCCGTCGGCTGCCGTTTCGAGGTCTGGGAGGTCTCCAGTTCGTGAGCTCGTTGATTTGCAGTCTGGGAAGCCATTGTTGGTGCTTTAACACCTCAAATCCGGGAGTCGCTTGTGGAGCTGGTTCGTCGCTGGTGCTACATCCGGATCTGCGCAAATCGCTGGAGGTGGTCGCGCGCCGCTGCAGGTATTTTCTCGCCGCTAGGAGATCCGTCCGCCTGGAGCTGGTTCGCCGGAGGTCTCTCGTAGCCGGAGCTTGGAAGCCTGGGAGCCGTCGCCGGAGATAGATCGACGCCCGTCACCACCAGAGCTCGTCACCGGTCGCCTGGTTGCTCACCGGTCTCCGTTCGTCGCTGGTCGCAGAAAGCAGAGGGACGCCGGGTACTCTTCATCGCGCAGAAGCTGGAGACGAAGACGAAGGATATGACGCTCGGATTTTTTGTTATTTGGGTTGGGCAGGTTCTATAGTTTGGGCCGCCTCTGTGCTTCTGGGCCGATGCAATTGGGCTCCTAGAGCTGCTGGATTGCTGAAGGGAGGCTGGAACCAGGCTGCTGGAGCTTCTGTACTGCATTTCTCTGGACTGCTGCTAGGATACTGGTCCTATACGCAGCAGGATTTTAGCAAGGGAAACAGGACTGGTCAACAAATTGGACCTGGAAGCAGGTCAAACTCGGTCAAATCTAAGTCAAACCAGTAACAGTCAGTCAACTCCGAAAAATCCCAATTTTTTAAATTGGGTGGGTAAGGTCGAAACGCCTCTCCTAGGGTTTCGCTCCGGTATATTGACTTTTATCCTTTTTATCGCTTTTGTAGTGATTTAATCTTTTATTGTGTAGAAATTATGTTTTAGGTTTATTACTGCTTTTAAAATTGATTGAATTGTTGTATTGTGTTTGTGCTAAAAATTTATTATTTATTTGTGCTTATACGGAAGAACAAGGGGTTTGAAGTTGAGTTTGGTGCTCATTAATACTCCCCGCGTGTTCGTGCTAGTTGCTCCGTATATTTGTAGCCTTATAAATATTTAAATTGTTTTTAGCGAAAATTTACAGTTTATTTTGTTGCTTATTTTTCCTCTGTGAAAATGTCTGCTTATAATCAGTATGGTATGGCTCCATTTAATGGAAAATCTGATTTTAGCATTTGGAAGCAAAAAATTAAATGTATTTTAATACAACAAAAATGTTTTAAAGCAGTTGGCGAAACCTATTTAATTTCTGACACAGAAGAGAAAAGGGCTGAAATGAATGAAAATGCATGTTCTGTGATTTATTTGAACTTATCTGACTCTGTGATTAGAAAAGTTGGAATTTTAGAGAGTGCTAAAATTCTGTGGAATAAATTGAATGAACTGTATACTGAGACCTCTTTGCCTAACCGGATATTTTTACTTGAAAAGTTCTTCAAATTTAGACTAGATATGTCTATAGATATTGAAGAAAATCTAGATGTTTTTACCAAACTTATTTCGGATATTAAGTTGTGTGGTGATAAGCATATAGATGATTATTCCCCTATTGCTCTTTTAAATGCTATTCCTGATTCCTTTGGTGATGTGAAATCTGCTATCAAGTATGGTAGAGATAATGTGACTCTTGACATTGTGATAAATGGTCTTAAGAGTAAGGAATTAGATTTAAAACAGATGGGTGAGGGTAGAAAATCCGAGGAAGTTATGCATGTGAGAGGTAGAGAAAATAATAGTAGACGACATAGATCTAAGTCTAGGTCTAATTCGAGGCGTTGCTATTATTGTCATGAACCAGGTCATTTCATAAGAGACTGTCCTAAATCTAGGAAAAATGAGCATAGTGAGCATGCTAATTTGACTACATGTGAAGATGATTTAGGTGATGTTTTTATGATGAAAAATCTATGTGATTATGACTATTTGAATTCTGTGATATCTGATTC
Source organism: Cuscuta epithymum (assembly GCA_945859915.1). NCBI lineage: Eukaryota > Viridiplantae > Streptophyta > Magnoliopsida > Solanales > Convolvulaceae > Cuscuta > Cuscuta epithymum. The sequence goes on along the minus strand of CAMAPF010001062.1, from coordinate 928,636 downwards.
TTTGGGTAAATCAGATTGGGTGGTAGATTCTGGTTGTAGTTTTCACATGTCCCCTTTGAAAAATGTTTTTTCAAACTATAGAGAGATTAAGCATGGCTTTGTGTCTTTAGCAAATAAGAAGAAATGCAATGTGCTAGGAATAGGAGATGTATGCCTTAGGTTTTCTTCTGGTTATGTGCTTACTTTGAAGAATGTTAGGCATGTTCCTGAGCTGTGCTGTAATTTGCTATCTTGTGCTTCTCTTGAAAATGTGGGTTTGAAGGGAAAATGGGGAAAGGGAATCATGAAAGTTGTGAAGGGTTGTTTAGTTGTTTTCAAAGCTGAGATGAAGAACAACTTGTATGTTTGTCATGCTGAACCCGTACTTGATTCTGTGAATTGTGTGCAACCCTGTGTGCTAGGAAAACAGTCTAGAGTTGGTTTTCCTGATCTGCCTAAGTGTACTAATGTGCTTGATTGTATTCATGCTGACTTGTGGGGTCCTTATAGTGTTTCCACTCATGGTGGGAAAAATTATTTTCTGACGTTGATTGATGATTTTTCAAAGAAAGTGTGGGTTTTGTTGATTGAGAATAAATCTGAAGTTTTTGATAAGTTTAAAAACTGGAAAACCCTTGTTGAAAAACAAACCGGTAAGAAAATTAATTTTTTAAGGACCACAGTCAGTTTTGATTTATGTGATAGTCAGCTTGATGATTTATGTGATACTTGGGGTATTGTTATGCATAAATCTGTTCCCTCCACACCCCAACCGGATGGGGTTGCTGAGAGGATGGTTAGAACTTTATTAGAGAGGGTGAGGGCTATGTTAGCTTCATCTGGGCTCTCTAATAAGTTCTGGGGGGAAGCTATTTGTTACGCTGTTGATTTGATTAATCTGTCCCCGTCTGTTCCCTTAGGAGGGAAATGCCCTGAATCTGTGTTCATGGGCAAACCACTTAACTTGCCAAATTTGAGAGTGTTTGGTTGTGCTGCTTACGTGAATCGTGTGAATGATAAATCTGAACCTAGGACTAAGGAATATGTTTTCTTAGGATATTATGATTGCATGAAAGGTTATAGGCTTTGGTGTAGGAGTGAAACTTGCTTCAATGTGTTGATGAGTAGAAATGTCATTTTTGTTGAAAATGAATTTCCTTGCCTGCTTGTTTCTCCTGATGTTGCTCCAAATGAGGTGGAGCATTTGCCTGTTGAAGTTCATTCCGATTTACTTGTTGAAACCAAACCCAAATTTGTGAATGAAAATGTTTTTCATGTTGAAAATAAAGAAAATAATATTTCTATTAAGGTGGAGCATGATATGAATGTTGTGTGCAATATGCTTGAGTTGCGTGATTGCCATGTTATTAGAGATAGAGACATTAGGAAGCATGTGAGAAATAATATGTGCAATGTGTTTGACTATATTTCCTCTGAATTTGCTTTAAATGTGCTTAATTCTCTATTAATTAAAATCTTTGTGATATTTGGTATGCTATTTTCTTTGTGTTTTGAAAATGTGATACCAAGTGATTATGTGAGCTCTACCTGTGCTAGTTATAGAAATAATATTATTTCTTTTATTTTCTGTGTACTTGCTTTGTGTGGTTGTTGGATTAGTTGGAATCCCCAACTTTTCCCGGATGCTTGCCTGCGTGGTCTATTAACATATCTTGTGTTTGTTAATAGCATTGTGATGGTTTTGGTTCTGAACTCGAGGACCGATTGGTAGAGTTCAGTCCATCGTGAAGTGGGTTTGCACGGTAAGCTTGGTCCGAAAGGGAACTTTGGTTCTCATCTATTACTTGTATGATCGCAATGATGTACTTGTAATGGTTCAGCGATGATGAGTCTCCTCACAACCGTGTATTTGTTACTCTACACCACCTAGGACCAATAAGGTGGAGAATGTTGGAGGTATTGGTCCTACCAAGGCTTCCCTTCCACTTATTTGTGTTAAGGCCTGCACCCTATGTTTACTCCTATTTCCTACACTCTTACTGATCTAGCTAGCCTGGCATTTCCTATCCGCTGCCAACTCTTATTGACTTGGTATTATTTGTCTCTTGGCCTCCTGACTTTTGCTAGCCTGTCTCGAGCCCCACTTTTGTTTGTCTTTGACACCCATGAGCAAATAATAGCCTACTATAATTGAGTGCTTCTCTTCCCTTTTTGAGAGATACGGTGAGTTCAATACAGTGAGCTCCTCTTCCTTCCTTTGTGTGGAGTTAGAGTGTGAGGGAGTGGTAAACAAGGTGAGTGGAGTGGCTAAACAATCCTGGGTGGTGTGTGTGAGTTGTTTTGGTTGGAGACCTGAGCTGAAATACACACCCAACAGTTGTCGGATTAGGTGATTCCGACCTCCCCTTTTTTTTAAAAAAATTGTTAAGTTTGGGTTAGTTCACCAATACTACTAATTATAAGAGATTTGACAAATATAAGACCTCTTCCTAATTCTTCCAACAAAGAGACTACCGTGTGATTATTTTGTAACTTAAAGCATCAAACTACCAAATATACCCCTTCCTAATTAATACTCTATATAATACAGTAACTGATTACTACTACATTAATACGTACGTAGTAAATACTTCCCATTGCCATATCCTAGCCTTCGACATTCTATAGCCATTTTCCAGAAAAAAGTCGTGTGACTTTTATACTTCCCAAATTACCATTATCCGGTGTTTCCAATTTTTTTACTGTTATCCGGTTAATTGTCCAACTACTTCTAATTATCCGCACGCGACCGGTTAGAGTTACCCATTCAGTTACAATTATCCGATCCGTGTAGTTACAGTTACTCGACCCGTCCAGTTACAGTTACTCGATCCGTCCAGTTACAATTACCCGATCCGTCCAGTTACAGTTATCCAACCCGACTCATTCAGTTACAATTACCGACCTGACTCATCCAGTTACAGTTACCCGATCCGTCCAATTACAATTATTCGACCCATCCAGTTACAATTACTGATCCATCCAGTTACAATTACCCGACCCGTCAAGTTACAATTACCCGACCCGTTCAATTACATTTACCCGAATCGCAATAACAACACCGAAACCACCACCGTCCACCACCGCTGGCCGCCAGCGCCCCAACTCCACTACCCCCGCTGGCTGCCACCACTAGCCACCAACCTCAGGCCCCAGCCTCACTACCACCACCGTCCATCAGCTGACCGCCAGCCCCGAACTCCATTACAACTGCTAGAACCCACCACCGTTGGCCGCCACCGCTCGCCAACCTCAGCCCCCAGCCCCACTGCCACTGTTGGAAACTACCACCGTCAAACACCGATGGCCGCCAGCGCTAGTTGCCAAAGACCCCAGCCCCTCTCCTAGACTCCTACACCAACACAAACCCCCTTCAAGCGTACCCGATCCTCCTCTCCATCATGCCCCCATCCCCCAAGCCTCCCTGCCCCCAGCCACCGCCACCGCGCCTATCCACCACCGCCCCATCCCAGCCCTATCCTCAGCTCCCAGCCATTAGACAATCGCTGCCCCACCTGCTCACCCCGCCTCCAGTCCCTGCAATATCTGCATCCCAACACCATACCTCGCCCCCAGATCCAGCTCTGGCAACCAGCCGCTCGTCGTACTCGGTCAAATCTGAGACCATGTCCGCTTCTTGGTAAAACAAATCATCTTCGAACCCTCATCTTAAAGCATAACCACTTCTTGATGATTAACTTCTCTGATGGTGTCGATGCCGTTGCTAATCGACCGAGAAGGAGGAAGATAAAGTGGAGCTACGTACCAGAGAGATGGAATATGGCGGCGGCAGAGAGCCTGAAGATGGAGGTTTAATCAATTGAAGAGAAATCGAGGTGCGAAAAGCGAAGCAAAGACATACCTGAGGTTCGATCAATTGAAGATGGAGCACTGAAGCAAAGGTTCGATGGATTGAAGGACATGCTCAGGTGCGGAAGAAAGGGCAGGGCTATTTGTGACTGTTTGTGCTTAGGGAATACCATTTTTGTCCGTTTCAACTTTAGGTCCTATATTTATCCAACTAAAAGTCATAGATATTATTTATGTCATTATTTCTTTTTTATTTGTAGTTATAAAAATGTTAAAGTTTGAAATTGTAGGGTTAAATGAAAACTTTTTGGTATAATTTATTTGAATTTTATCCATTCCAAGTTTAAAAGTTTAATTATATTAATCACATGTTTTTTTAAAATCTAAACATTTTGTATGTGTAGTATAAAACATTTGATTGCTTTATATTGTTTTGTAATGCATTTGTATTGTGATTTTTTTTTTAATTGTAATTTTTGTAATTTTAAGTGTAATTTTGATTTAATTTATTTATCAAATTAGGTACAACTATGATGGTGTTTTGAGGGCAATTTTAGTAATTTTAAAGGAAGTGAACAAAAAGAATGTACTTTTCAATGTAATTCATTAATGAATAGAGAGTACATATAACATTAAATTTAATACTACAGCTAATGTTGTGTGCTCGGCCCTGCTCCGTCTCCACCGCCACTGTTCCAAGGCACCGTTGGGTCTCCATACAAATATGACGAACTCAGAAATGAGTCAACAAAATCATCGGGTTGCCTAGTGAACTGATAAGATTCATAATACGGCGGTGGTTGATCAAATGTGAGGGATTGATGCGTTGAGAATTGAGGTGGTGGTTGATCAAATGACACACCATCCGATGATGACTCCTCACCACCACCTTCATGTTCATGTGCATCATCCTCTTCGTGACTTCCACCTTCATCTTCATAATGGAACATGCCCCGGTGGATCATGTCTTCATCACCTGCGTCCACGGCCAGTTTCCGTATTCGTTTTTGAATGTCGTCATTACTCGCGTCGTTGATGCTGAGCTGATACAACTCGTAAATGCCTTGTTGCTACATAAAATTTTGTAACATATCAACTTTATGACATGATATATGTTAATGAAAAGTATTTTTTTAAAAATACTTACCACAATACCCCACTGGTGTGCTGTCGGGGTATAGCCTGTCGTGGGCACAATGTGAGAAGGGTTCTGCACACGTGTCATACCATGCTTCTTGTACCATTTTTTGTACCTATTAGTGGCTTCGACGAACATCTGTTGATCATAATCGAGAAAATATATGTGATCTTGTATGTTCGCCCACATCGCCAAGGCACCGGTTGCTATGTTGGAGCGATTGCCGTGATGATCACTACCTGCCAAAGGAGCATCCGGAATGTCTTGCCTTATATGGAACTGCCGAAGAAATCGATCGGGGTAATGCATTTCGGCCATATTGCAAAATATGAGCATGACCCTAGCCGACCATATCGGAGCTTCATGAAGGATGATAGGTGAGAGTGTCTCGGACGCGTAGGGAACGAAATCAAACTGTAAAAAGTTTAATTTACAATTTAAGAACTATAACATAATGTGTATTGAAAATTGAATAGTACAGTTGAAGTACAAACTTCGAGTGCTACCTGACTCTCACTCATGCGGTCTAGTGAATCCCGGTACAAGCGTATGCAATGTCTAGGAGATCCCTTATAAGATTTAGGGACGATCCACCTACATTTGTTGATTAGCGATATGAAGTTAAAAAATGTAACGTTAAATAAAACATTCTAAATTATTAAGATGTAATTGGCAACATACCTGCACCCATATGGAAGATGATCATGTTGAATGACCTGAAGTACCGAGGGACGAAGCATCGAAATCCTCGACCAAGCCCAAATCTGTAACAAGTGCATACAGCCGCCAACTTGTTTGGTTCCCCACTTGGCGCCGTTACACAAGTTACGATAGAGGTACCCGAGAACTGCCGATCCCCAACTCCATCGACGGGTTAAAGCCAAGTCACCCTGCAAGACTTCCAAAAAATACAATCGTATTCTTGCCGCACTCGTGTCAGGGAACAAGAACCCTCCAAGCAATTGCCATATTAGGCTCCTGGTGTGTTGTTCAACCTCTTCGTCTGTACTATAGGGCACAATCGGGAGACGAGTAATAGCACTCTTCATGATATCACTCGTGCGGATGTTAGAAGCTACAGGAGTGAAACCACATGACTGCGTGCACAGGTTGATCCACTCAGCCTTACCCTTAATGGTAGGACCACTAAGGGGCATACCTCGAATGGGTAAACCAAGAATCATCGCCACGTCTTGAAGACTAATGCCAACCTCACCGAATGGAAGATGGAAAGTATGTGTCTCCGGCCTCCATCTCTCCACCAAAGCACATATTAAACTATGATCTAACTTCATGCGGGCAATGTGCTCTACCCCCAAGAACCCAGCATAAGCTAACATGTTTACTACCCTTTCATCTCGCTCCTCGTCTTGGAATGCAGCTGAAGGGCAATTCACGCATTTTAAACACGAGTCTATGGAATCGGGTTCATACCATACACGGTCAGCACGATGGGCACGGAGTGGCAACGTGAGTAGTGAACGGTTAACAGGCCCTGGGCACGGAATGTTTTGGTCCATTTGAAATTCCTGAAATAAGTATTTTTAAGTTTGTACTTTTTTTTTCCTAAATTTTACACTAATAGTCCAATATGACAATATAAATAAAAAATTTACACATAAAAAAATTAACTACTTCTACACTACTAAAACCCAAATTTAACTAACCTCATAAATGTAACACAATCTCTAAGTTTGTACTATTTTTTTTACTTAAATTTTACACTAATAGTCCAATTTGACAATATAAATAACAAATTTACACATAAAAAAATTAACTACTTCTACACTACTAAAACCCAAATTTAACTAACCTCATAAATGTAACACAATCTCTAAGTTTGTACTATTTTTTTTACTTAAATTTTACACTAATAGTCCAATTTGACAATATAAATAACAAATTTACACATAAAAAAATTAACTACTTCTACACTACTAAAACCCAAATTTAACTAACCTCATAAATGTAACACAATCTATAAGTTTGTACTATTTTTTTTACTTTAATTTTACACTAATAGTCCAATTTGACAATATAAATAACAAATTTACACATAAAAAAATTAACTACTTCTATACTACTAAAACCCAAATTTAACTAACCTCATAAATGTAACACAATCTCTAAGTTTGTACTATTTTTTTTACTTAAACTTTACACTAATAGTCCAATTTGACAATATAAATAACAAATTTACACATAAAAAAATTAACTACTTCTACACTACTAAAACCCAAATTTAACTAACCTCATAAATGTAACACAATCTATAAGTTTGTACTATTTTTTTTACTTTAATTTTACACTAATAGTCCAATTTGACAATATAAATAACAAATTTACACATAAAAAAATTAACTACTTCTATACTACTAAAACCCAAATTTAACTAACCTCATAAATGTAACACAATCTCTAAGTTTGTACTATTTTTTTTACTTAAATTTTACACTAATAGTCCAATTTGACAATATAAATAACAAATTTACACATAAAAAAATTAACTACTTCTACACTACTAAAACCCAAATTTAACTAACCTCATAAATGTAACACAATCTCTAAGTTTGTACTATTTTTTTTACTTAAATTTTACACTAATAGTCCAATTTGACAATATAAATAACAAATTTACACATAAAAAAATTAACTACTTCTACACTACTAAAACCCAAATTTAACTAACCTCATAAATGTAACACAATCTATAAGTTTGTACTATTTTTTTTACTTTAATTTTACACTAATAGTCCAATTTGACAATATAAATAACAAATTTACACATAAAAAAATTAACTACTTCTACACTACTAAAACCCAAATTTAACTAACCTCATAAATGTAACACAATCTATAAGTTTGTACTATTTTTTTTACTTTAATTTTACACTAATAGTCCAATTTGACAATATAAATAAAAAATTTACACATAAAAAAATTAACTACTTCTATACTACTAAAACCCAAATTTAATTAACCTCATAAATGTAACACAATCTCTAAGTTTGTACAAATTATTTTACTTAAATTTTACACTAGTAGTCCAATTTGACAATATAAATAAAAAATTTACGCATAAAAAAATTAACTACTTCTACACTACTAAAACCCAAATTTAACTAACCTTGATATGAAAATTAATAAACAATTTGGTCGAATATATTTTTAATAACATATTCATGGTAATTAATAAACAAGACGTAGTGACAATGGTATTTTTAAAAGTCCAATTTGACAATATAAATTAAAAAATCACAAATTAGAAAATTAACTACTTCTATACTCATATAATTGAAAATTAACTAACCTGAAAAGAGGCTAATCTCAAAGGTTGGAGAGGAATAGCTTGATAGATTGAAGAATAATATTCTAAGTATTAAGTATTGAGATGTGGAAATATGAGCTCTACACAAATCTATTTATAATGCTCGATTAAATAATATAAAAACAAATAAAACTCCTATCGGATTAGGTGATTCTGACCAGAAAAAAAAATTAAAAATGTAGTCGGATTTGGGTGTTCCGACTGGGAGGGATGATCCGGATGGTTAGATGGTGATCCGCGTCGGTGTGAAGAACGGTGAGGATTAGGATTCCAATAAAATGTTTTTCTTTAGTACATCCGCATGGGTCGAAACGAACGGACAGGATTAGGATTGAAAAAATTTGTTTCTTTACTTACTCGGATAAGTTAGCTACAAATAAAGTGTATTGAATATTTTAGGTTGCCGACACTTAAATTTTATGAAATTTGATCTTATTCAGTTATCTTCTTAAACTTTATGTGATAAAATTTTTCTGATTATATTTGTGATAAAGTTTATCTGATAAAATTTACATCATTATCTTTATGTGAATTTAATCTGAACAAAAACGTCACATACAATGAAACTGATCCGAAAAGGGAAACAAATATTTCATTACGAATTGGATGCAAAACTTAAATTTCATTACAAATATACAATACAATATTACTAATTCTCTCTACGCGTAGCACGCAAATCCATTTCGTTGGGAAATCGAGTTCTTTGTGGCCTACCGGCTCGAGCAGATCTGTTGTTTGTGAGCGGGAGAAGTGTATGTTGTGTTTCTCGCACGTAATTATTAATAGGCATAATATCAGAAGCGTACGTCCGGATGTACGCATTTAACGAATACACAGCTGGGATGAGGCCGTCTACGGATATTTTTAAAAACCGACAAACCGCATATGCGTGAACACATGGCAGCCCATTCTGCTTCCAATACCCGCAACCACATTCCTGCCTTGTCAGATCGATTGTCACCGGATCATGCGAACTAATGGCTACAGAGTAAATCCCGGTTGTGAAATTATGCGGGACAATAGTTGTCTGATACCTACGCTGGGATCGCTCAAGAACAGCATTCCATATGTTCTTTGGATATAAGAATCCAGCTTGGTGCCACATTAATCCCGCATTTCGTCGATCGGCAAACAGTTGGACGACTTTATCGAATGTGGCCTGTACTAGTGCTGTGATAGGCAATGTGCGACATCCCTTTAAGACATTGTTAAAACTTTCTGAAAGGTTTGTCGTCAAAATGCCATATCTCTTGCCATCGTCATAGCTCAGGGCCCACATCTCAACAGGAATCTCATTCAAATATAAAAAGGCACTCTCATTTATGCCTCGTATTTGTTGCATACATTCGTGAAATTCCTGTTCTGTGGGAGTGCTACCAGCTTGCCAACACAATTTTTTCAGATCCGCGTTTCTGAACTTGGTCATGAAATTACTCCGTATGTGACGGAGGCAATAACGCTTAGAAACTTGTGGCGATCTCAACTCTGGCAATGATCTAAATGCACTTTTAATTCCTGCATGACGATCGGAGATAATGCACACACTACGATGACTTCCAACCACATCACGCATAACCCAGCTAAAGAACCACGACCAACTGTCAGCATTCTCACTCTCACCAACAGCATATGCAAGAGGAAATATCTCACGGTTAGCGTTCATGGCTACGGCTACTAGAAGAACCCCCTTGTATTTGCCATACAAGTGAGTCCCATCAACCGAGACTACAGGTAAGCAAAATCTGAATCCGTCAATAGAAGCTTTGAATGACCAGAACACTCGACGGAATTCAGACGTATCAGGAACGCCGACCTGTAGTTGTGATTGCAAATGAACAACCGTCCCCGGATTTGAAAACTGTATAGCTTCCAACAACATAGGAAGTTCATTATACGAGGCCTCCCAATTGCCGAATTTACGCTCCAGAGCGATCAACCGTCCATTCCAAGCTTTTTTATATGAAACACGGATATTAAATTTTTCATATATGTCTGACATTATGAGTTTAATGCTGTAGTCCGGGTCAACTTTAACTTTCAGAGCGATTTCACTCGCTATGAGTTTGGCCGTTAGGATCTTATCATCCCGACATGTGACAGGATCCTCCCTGCAACTGTGATGGGGTTGATATTTTTTAACTTTCCATTTTGTGGAATTCATACCTTCTGCTGCCTGGATATGCCAAGTGCAAAGAGTCGGGTAAATGCAAACCGCCTTCCAAGACCGTGCCCTTTTGTCAACCGATTGGAATTGACGAAATTGACGAATGTTTTCTCTCGCCACCGCTTCTTTCAGTGCATCAAATGAAGGGTAAATTGCGCCGACTTCGATCCTTTGAGGCTCAGAATCAAGCACATATGGTTCTTCTAGCTCTACATTTGCCCAGGTGGGGTCTACTGTCTCGTCATTACCATCCGTCGTGGTTGTATCGACATCACTACAAAAACCTTGTTCATAGTCTGGGTCATCAGACTCTTCACCCGAATCTGAATGAATTCATAAGACTAAATGTGTTAGATTTTGTTTAAACGAGTTATATTATAAAATGGAAGTTTTCTCTAAATCAATGAGTTAAAAATTACAAAAATAAATACTTCTAAAACAAAATAAATGTTTTGTCGAATAATTTTTTTTTAATAAAAAATGTATTTTATAAAATTTAATATATATAGTTTTTAATAATAAAACAAAGTATTTGTAAAAAAACACCCTCCTGTCGGAATTGGGCTATCCGACAGGCAGTTTTTCTATTTTTTTCACCTCCTTGTCGGATTTGAGCATTCCGACAGGCTTAATTTTTTTTTATATTATATATGGTTTGATTATCTATTACATAACGTTAAAAACCATTTTTTCATTAATTATAAATATAATTTTGTGAAATCCAACATCAATAATGGTTTCAACACGATAATACTCCATATTATTTACATTAAAGACACATATTACACTAAAAACACACTCAACAAGATGTGTACACGATAAATTTGTACACATACAAAATTTAGAATAATATTATACACTAAATTAAAATTCCAATTTTTCAAAACCAAAATTGAAGTTCAATTCTAAATTTAACACTCTTTCTAACTTTCAAGTATGTTATAACTAAATTTAACCCTAAAATTCAAATTTAACAAATAAATTTCAAAAAATTTACAAATTACAAATTACTCTTTCTACGTTCCTAAAAAAAACTTAAGGCAAATTAAGTTAAAGATATATATATATATATATATATATATATATATATATATATATATATATATGGAATATTTGGGTGTATATACCACTTTGAATATGTGCAATTAAGTATATGTCATATATTTGTATAAATTAAACAAATAGCCTAAATAAGAGACGGTTGCACAAGTGAGCTTATATTACGTGTTCTCACATTACTTGCAAAAGTGCTATGCACTTAATTTAAATATAATATAGGTTATTAATTTGTCCTATCATATTTCTTTAACCTATATAATTATTTAACTCTAAAATTCCAATTTAACAATCTAAAGTAAAACAGTTACAAATTACAAAATTAAATTGAACTATACATACCGGGAGTTTCGTGGTTCTGAAACGATTGGCGGTTGTTCCTCCGACTTGATGATGGGCCTTCCACTCCATGAGTTTCGTGGAACGTCAAATTTTGTGGCGGGGTCGCTGAAGCTTCCACGTAAATGTGCAACTCCTCATACTCATTTGTGGCGATCCGGAAAAAATGCCGCCATGTTCGCTCATCATGAATGGGCCATAATCTAGAAGCAACATATACCGAATTCTTATATTTCGGCAATTTTCCGTAAATTAATTTAATTTCGGAAAATCCATCACGGATAACATGATTGAGAACATTTTCATGTATAGTAGTATAATCATCTCCTTCACTAATGAATAGTACAGCTCTAGGAGGTATGGAGTACTCTATTTCATCATCTCTTTGAGATGTAGAACCATTCCAATGCACCATAAGAATAATATTACCCTCACTAGACATTTTTATATATGATATATATTATAAATATAATATGAGAGGAAAGTGGTAAACAAAAAAGGTAATGAATATATTAAAGTGTTAGAGTAAATATGGTATGTGGGGATAGTATGTTAAGAAAGAAAGAACTGGGTATATAATGGTATGTGAAGAAAGGAAGAATGTTTTCCGAGTGTGTGTAAAATTTGAGAAAAAATGAATGTGTTTTATAGAGTTTTTAGGATAGTAGTTTGGTAAAATACTTGCACCACTATTAAACACGTCACACACCACTGTCGGATTCCCCAATTCCGACAAGCTACTTGGCTATTATCCGAGCGAATTAAAAAATAAAAAAATATATATATAAAAACCTAGTCGGAATTGTGTAATCCGACTAGGGGGTATTTCAATTTTTTTAAGTTTTCTGTGTAATCCGAAGCAATTATAAAATAAAAAAAAAAAATACAAAAACCTAGTCGGAATTGTGTAATCCGACTAGGGGTATTCCAATTTTTTTTAAAAAATTTCGAACACTCCCCTAGTCGGAAGTGGTTAATCCGACTGAAAGAGGTGTGTTTTTCAAAACCTAAATTCCTGTCGGAATTGGAAATTCCGACTAACGTGTTTAGGTAACCTAATGGGAACTCCCGTTTTTTGGAATGTCAGAACGAAAAGTTTCGTTATTTGGTAATTACTTCTTCTGCCAGAGCAATATCTTAAGGACCGGTTCTTATGAACATATCTTACGGGAGTTGTTCACTGGTAGGCATATTTGATCCTAAGGTACATGAAACCTTTATTAGGCTGGATAATAAGTTTCTTGTTACAAGTTATGATCATATTACTGAGATATTTAATAGGCATTTATTTTCTATTATCATAGTCTATTTACCTTAGGATCAAATATGCCTATCAGTGAACAACTCCCGTAAGATATGTTCATAAGAACCGCAAGATTAAGGAATATACGAATTAGAAATATTTATCTACGGTTTTAGGATCTTCCTAGTTATATGATCCGTTTTAACAAGATAGAGCAAATATCGTTTTTCAGCTATTATGGGATAATAATACTTTTAGCGGTTGTCCCGAAGGATTTAGCGTTTTCATCCTAAATCTTCCCGTATGTCTATACTCCAACAGTATATTTTGGGACTTCTTTCATATTATATCTCTATATCCCAGTAGTTTTACTCGGAATAATATACCCTAAAGGGTATCTTTGAACTCAAAATTGTATTTCCAAAGTTTGAAATAATAGAATCAACGTAATTCTATTTGGTTCGGGGATCACTTTAGGCGCCGGTTTTGAAATATCAAGAGATGATTGCCTATTTTGTAAACATACGTCCGAATTTGTAAGTGCCTAAATAGAGCAATTTTAGAGAAAAATTACTGGGGTAATTTTGAACGTCATCTGTGTTATACTAAGCTAAATGGCTTTAGGGCGTTATCATAATGGTAAGTTAAACCCTGTATATACGTTGACAATGCCGAATTAAGTAAAACGGTTTAGTATATTAATGTATTTAAATACCTTAAATACATTTAAGGTATTTAAATGTATTAACCAAACCTTTCTTTACACGGAATATTGGCTACCGTACGTATATTATATCAGTTATATAATATATATATTCTATATCTGATAACGTTGATCTTATTAATTCGGCGCCGTTTTCACTATTGATATCAAGATATGTTTTATAATAGCGTTCAGAATATGTAGAATCATTGAGATATATATAATACATTTATATCATTAGTAGCTTTCTACTACCGCGGTAAAGATTGAGTAATTACGGGTGACAGTTGAGCATACGCTACGTTTACCTATGGTTTGCAACAAATATCACGTACAAAATGATAATCAATGCTAATATGCTTACTTCGGGCATGCTGAATGGGATTAGCTGATAAATAAGAAGCTGAAATATTATCACACATAAGTGTAACTGGTGCTCGAACCGGAAAACCCAACTCAAATAAAATGGAGCGTATTTGTAGAGTATCCCGAACTGTGTATGCAATTGTCCTATACTCAGCTTCTGTGGAAGAGCGAGAAATAGTAGGTTGTTTCTTAGCCTTCCAAGAGACCAAGTTAGGACCCAGAAAAATAGCAAAACCAGAGGTGGACCGGCTACTGTTAGGACAGCCAGCCCAATCAGCATCCGAGTAAGCCTGTATGGTAGGAGTAGTAGTGCTCGGCCGAAGCAGTAATCCATGCGAGATTGATCCCTGAAGACACCTCAAAATACGCTTAACAGCCAAAAGATGAGGTGTACGGGGCGCATGCATGAATTGGGAAACCAAGTGAACAGCAACTGTAATATCAGGTCGAGTCATAGTTAAATACTGTAAAGCACCTACCATACTTCTATACTCAGACGGGTCTGCTAGGAGATCCCCATCAGTGAGAGAAAGTTTAGTTCGTGTAGCAAGAGGGGTACGAACAGGCTTAAGAGTGTGAAGATGAAATCTGGTGAGAAGATCATACACATATTTTTGCTGAGATAAAAATAAACCATATGGTACTCGAACAGCGAAAAGATGCCTCTAGAGAGGGACTCTCTAGGATTCCGGCAGGTTGGTAACCGATACTACCATGGCAACTTCAAAACCACCACCACAAAACCCCCCATCCACACACAGCCACTCCACAAATCTTATGCCGCAGCTGTTACATCCAAACCACCCCCAAAACAGCCTCCATCTCCTTCACCTCCACCCCTGATCACCTCATTTGCAGACCTGGTGCACCGAAGACTAACTCCCCTAAAACCCCCAGCTTTTAAGCCCCAGAGTGCACTTCATGGTATGCCCTCTCTCACTTTCTCTTCACAGGATATACTAGCCTTGGCAAACAAATACCAACACTGCCTCGTTGGTTCATTCCTCAAAGGTAGACCATCCATCCCTAATATCCGCTACTGGGTTCAAAAGTTGGGCTTCAAAGCTGTTGTCCAGGTAACTCCTTTGGGTCCTAATAATATACTTTTTCGTTTGACTAATGAGGAGGATTATATTAGACTATGGACCCGTAGATCCTGGATTGTATATGGCTTCACTATGGCTATCAATAAATGGACAGTTAACTTCAAGCCTAATGTTGACTCATCTATCGTTCCTATTTGGATCACTCTTCGTGGCCTCCCTTTACATCTCATGGACAGAAGTGCATTATTTGAAATTGCTAATTGTATTGGTACTCCTCTAAAACTGGACCATGCTACAGCCTCTCTTGCCAGACCATTTGCTCGTATCCTCATTGAACTAGATCTTATGAAGATTTCTCCTAGTTCTATATGGATCCAAGCGGGGGATCATGGATTCATACAGGAAATTTACTACGAGAAAATGCCTCCCTTCTGTAAAAAATGTTCTAAGGTGGGTCACTCTTGTCTTAACTCCACCTCAATCAATACAGAAGTTGGTAACAAAGACACCACTGCTACAGCTATCACTGGGACAGACCCCATCCCTACTGATACTACAAAACAAATAACCACTGCTGTGAATAATTCACATGTCAACCCACCCGACCCCCCTTCCAATCTCAATCAAATTACAATTTTCAACCCCCAAATTACTCCAGATTCTGTGCTGCCCTTTACTATGCCATTGACTATGACCTGTGCTTCCACTTCAGAGAACCCTCACCCAAGCTGCAGCTCAGCTGGCTCGCTTCTACCACCACCGTCGACCTCTTCATTAACACCTGCAAAAATAACTCATCACACTCAGAAAACACATCAACACTTTCAAAAAACCCCTTTCATCGCAACCCCCTCACCTCTTAAACCCCCATCTATCCCACAAAACCTACACACTGCCAACCCCTCTCCTCACCCCACCCCCTTTACCAATCATTTAACCATTACAAACCCCCAACAGGAGAAAAGGAAAAGGACAATGAATGTAATACAGAATTCAGATCGGCCTTCTACTTCTCATTCTAAGGAGGATAAAGTCAGCATGGAGGAAACTACAATGGAGGAACTGCCAGATAAAAGGATGACAGAAGCAATGCCCCCAGTTGATGAACAACCTGTCATTGATGTCCCTGGTCAGTGGAAGCAAGAATGTCAGCTATTACTTCAATCAAAAGTTCCAGGAATATCCGTGTACACAACGAACTTAATAAAGGATGATCTTGGGATCAAACCTCTTCTACAGCAGCTAGAATTCGACCCTGAGTTATCATCAAAACAATATAGCAAGTGAAATAGCAAGTGAAAAGTGAAGATTATGTTAATCATCTTTTCTACGGGTGCAGTGTGGCTCAACCAGTATGGTGTTACTTCTTGAATATATTTGGCATTCCAAAGCCCAGTTATGGTTACACTATTAAGAGTATTTTTAAGGACTGGTGGTTCAGGGCTGGGAGCAATAAACTGATTGATACCTTTAAACATAACCTTCCGGGCATCATTTGTTGGCATTTGTGGAGAATTTACTCTAGTATTATCTGGGGTACAACAAAAAGGGTCCCAAACTCTGAGTTTATCATCGCTCAAATCAAAAGCTACACTTAAAACTGGGTCACCAGTCTATCTAACCTGAAGGTACGTATGATAGGTGACATCCTTTTTGAAGAAAAATTGATCCCTAATAACTTCAAACTTAAAGGGGGATACTACAAGGCAGTGAAATGGAAACGATCACAGGGCAAGTTAAAACTCAACACTGATGCGAAATTTTTACCTGGTCAGACCTTTGGTGGCGCAATTTTGAGAAACGACGAGGGGATAATGGTATTTGCTACTTCGTTTCCTCTCGCAGCTAACTCTCCTTTAGAAGCTGAGCTCTCAGCGGCTCTACATGCCTCGGACCTGGCTATTGAAGATGGATACTCGAATTTCATGGTAGAAATGGATGCAGCTGTAGCTCTGGATTACATCTTGGATGATGGTGCAAGTCGATGGAAGAAAGGCTTTCAGGAAAGTATTCAGAAAGCTAAAAGGAATGGGGTTTGTTTTTCATATTGTGCGAGGGAATGCAATTGGGTGGCCCATCACCTGGCAGCCCAGCCCGCAGCCCAGCCCGCAGCCCAGCAACAACTGTATAAACGGGTACTAGACCTACCAATCTCAGCCCGGAATGCTTATTACTCGGATCTTTTTGGCTTCCCGTCTTTTAGATATATTTCTTAGTGCAGTCGAATGGGTCAGACCTAGCCCCCTAAATAGATTCTGATTGTTTTTAACTTGTTTGTCTTTCTCAGTATTTTGCTTCTATGGGAGAGGTTTCGGTCTGGTCCCCCTCTTCCATGTGTATCCCTTTGATTTTAATAAAATAACGGCATCTGACTCCCGGCATTTGCCCCACTGATTTTGGTGGTTTGCCTTCCGGGATAAAAAAAAAAAAAAAAAAAAAAAAAAGGTACTCGAACAGCTTGGACACCTAGGAAAAAGTGTAACTCCCCCAAATCCTTCATAGCAAAACAGCGGCCCAGACAACAAATAAATGTGGAAACAAAGGAAGGGGAATTACCAGTGACAATAATATCATCAACATATAAAAGGAGATAGATCACGAAAGAACTATGGCGATAGATAAACAAAGAATTATAAGACTTACTGCAGACAAAACCATGCGTCCACAAGAAACTACTAAACCTGTAAAACCGGGCTCGAGGAGCCTGTTTGAGACCATAAATAGCCTTACGAAGGCGGCAAACATGATTAGGAAATTGTGGATGAATGAAACCAGGAGGCTGACGCATGTATACTTCTTCAGTCAGATTACCATGTAAAAATGCATTTTTAACATCTAACTGACGAATAGCCCAATTAAATGACACTGCAAGAGACAAAACAATACGAATAGTAGTGGGCTTAACGACGGGACTAAAAGTCTCAGAAAAATCCACACCAGCTTGTTGAGTAAAACCTTGAGCAACTAGACATGCCTTATACCTTTCAACAGACCCATCTGAATTAAATTTAGTTTTATAAATCCATTTAGACCCGACCACATTTTTACAAGGATTAAATAGAACTAAATCCCAAGTATGATTATCAATGAGTGCATTGAACTCCTCCGCCATAGCCTCTCTCCATTTAATATCCTTATTAGCTGATGAAAAATAAGTAGGATCACGTGCCATAATATCTATTTTGAGATTAAAAATAGTTTTTGGTTTAAAAATCCCAGATTTAGCTCGTGTTTGCATTGGATGACAATTTACCGGAGAGGGTGAAGCGGATGAAGAGGCTGGTGATGAAGGTGAATTTTCGGTCTGGCTGGGAGTGGGCTGAATGAGCTGCGAACATGGGGAAGGGAGTGGTGAGCTAGTCGATGAGCTGGCAGTGGAGGAAGGAAAAATAGGGGACAGTGGTCGGTTGGGGCTTTGTGGGTAAACTGGGGTTGGGTCTGGTGTTGAAGGTGGCGGGCGGGCAACTGGCTGAAGGGGTGGCTGAAGGCAGTTGGCCGAAGGGGCTGGAACGGAAGCAGGTTGCGGCCGAAGAGGTGGCTGTAGGGTAGGTGAAGTGCTCTTATGCAACGGAACAGTATTACTCGGGGTTAATTGTGGCATATCAGTATTTTTGGAAGATGAAACCAAGTCGGAATATGGAAAAATATCTTCATATAAATGAACATTCCTATTGATGTAAATCTTGCCACTAATAGGATCAAAACAACGATAACCTTTGTACTCAGGGGCATATCCTAAAAAGACACACAAAATGGATCGTGGAGATAATTTGTTGGCAGAGGTGGCAATAAAATTTGGAAAACAGGCACAACCAAAGACACGCATAAAAGAGAAGTCGGGAGGGTGGTGGAATAATTTTTCAAACGGAGAAGCACCATTTAAATTAGGAGTGGGAAGACGATTAATAATATAGGTAGCAGTGAACACCGCATCTACCCAAAAACTAGCCGGCATTTTTGCTTCAACAAGCATAGTGCGAGTTAGTTCAAGTAGATGTTTATGTTTACGTTCAGCTATACCATTTTGTTCAGGAGTGTCAGGACAAGATTTTCGAAACAAAATCCCATTGCTAAGAAAAATTTCACGCATACCATGATTATCAAACTCACCCCCTCCATCACTTTGAAAAATTTTAATTTTAGAATTAAATAAATTTTCCACCATTAATTTAAAATTCTTAAAATGACTCACAACTTCACTTTTACGACGCATAGGATAAAGTCATGTAAAACGAGAAAAATCATCAATAAACAAAACATAATATTTAAAGCCATTTGCAGAGAGAACAGGAGACTGCCAAACATCTGAATGAATTAAATATAAAGGAGTACACTACAAGAATATATGTGATTTACCCACACATAAAATAGCTACACATACTATGTGTGGGTATTTAGCTACACATAATTTAAGTATGTGTGGGTAATTAGTTGATTTAATTAAACACACATGTTATGTGTAGGTAAAAAGTTTTTGTAACATTTAAATTTTGTGGAAAAAATTCCCTCTATTTTTTCACCAAGGCGGGAACGGTTTTGGAGATGCATTGCCGATGTGGCTTTTGTACATTTACAATTACCCACACAATTAATCATGTGTAAGTAATAATTGTTTTTATTACCCACACATAAATAGCTAATTTTGTACAAGTGTAGACAAAATTAAAGGAGGATTTAAGTTTCCATTTAAAAAAGAACGAAGAAAACACAACTAGATCACACGTCACCCACTCCACCTTAGCTTATTTCCCACTAGGAAACCCTTGGCCTCATTAGCTACGTATGGAAACTGCCGCTACTCCTCCGACCTTATACTATGCCGTCTTCTATAGGATTTGAAGCTTTTGAATTATTTTCTTTAATCGGCCGAAGGAAGATCGAAGTGTAATCTTACTATTCAAGGCTAGAAACAGAGGTAAATATTTTTGTGCTTTTTACTTATTATCAATTGGACTGTACAAATACTTTCGATTTCGATTTCCATTACTCTTCTTTTCAGAAAGACTTTCGATCGAGAAGCTCTTGAACCCGTTCCCCTTTTATATTTTTATTTGCCTAAAATCAATAAGAATTTGTTCTTAAATTTCTTGAGCTTTAAGTATAAGGTCGTGAACTGATGATTGAATCATTAAAATCTCGACCAAAGTTTTTGATTTTGAGTATAAAATAAACTTTGGACCTAGAATCTATTGAACCAGTTCCAATGGAGTTTTTTGTGAGAATGTTGGATTTTAGGCATATATTTATTATTTTTTATCTGGCCGAAGAGTACACTCATTTTTATCAAACGGGTCTGGATTGTCAAGGGATACCCAATGTGTGTGTTAAAGTATACCTACGATTTTGATGTGACTTATGAATCTCCCATACTTTGTGTCTGGGTTTCTTTGCCAAATCTGCTACTTGTCTTCTTTGATAAATCAATTTTATTTTCACTAGATTCGGTGATTGGAAAACATTTAAAATTGGATGAGCGGATCTTGTCTAAGTCAAGGCAAAGTTTGGCTACAATTGTGTTGAAGTTGATATTGTGAAACCTCGATTAGAACATATTAAAATTGTCAATGAATAGCATTTTGTTAAGAAGAAGATTATCTATATGAAGTTGAATGGAAATATGGGATAAGTTATTGTGCTTTCTGCCACCACTTAGGACATAAGGTGAAAGAATGTTACTGGAATTGAAAAAGAACTAGTTCAGCAATCAACGAATTCATTGAAAATCTCCTAATAGTACTATAAAAGCAGTTTTAAGCATCTAATTACAATTTTGGTGCGGTGAATTTAGCACGAATTATTTGGTTTAACCAAACATAGTAACACTTTCATTTGGAGGCCGTTTGGTAACATCATTTTTCGGCTTATCAGCCAACTTTTTCACCAAACACGTAACTTTTACTTTCGCGCGCTGAATTGTGTAATAAGCATAAAAAGTAAGGGTGGAGTTACTTTTCTGGCTGTATTGGCTGAAGTTACTCTAGATGACCATTTTAGCTATTTTTACATATATTTTTTTATTTATTTTATTAATAAATTATATTTTAAAAATAATTTTTAGTTAAAACAGCAGAAACAGCCAAAGCAGCCACTTCAGCCAGAACTTCATAAATTTCAGCAGAATCAGCCAAAATAGCCGATTTTCGTGCTACCAAACGGACTCTTAGTTACTTCACATTACAAGAATAATTCACCTTTTTCTAAAAAAATAACCATTTACAAGAACTTTTCTATGTAGTTATTCTAACCACTTTTTACTTTTTATCTTTTCTGATGTAGCAAAACAGCTTTTAACAATAGTTTTTCATTCTCAGAATACTGAACATTTTTATTTTATAATAATATACCCTAAACGTGGAAAAACGTTGAATATAAAAGCACATTATATTTTACGGCTGAAATTCATCAAAAGCACATTAAAAGTATAAAACAAACCGAGCCTGGCCTCTATAGCTTGAACTTACAAGCAGTAAGCAACCAATTACCATTCTGATTCCACTTGACATAAAGAACAATATTCTTGTGGTCATGACTGCAAAACAGAAAGGAGACCAACAGTACATAGAGACGAATGTCCTCCTGGCATCAGAAAATAGCAGAAAGTGTGGTAAAAAATAAATTATATATACTTTGTATATAATAACAACAAAAAAATATTATCCATAATAATGCTTATTGATTTTTTTTGGGTGTGTTAAAGGAGTATTAATCACCACGGAATACAGTTCCAATAATAGTGCCTATTGAATGTTAAATTAATGAAAGAGGAGTACCTAAGGAGCAACATAATTTGGAGTTCCACAAGTGGGCTGAAGAATTTCAACTCCCTGAATATGAGTAAAAGTTAAACCATTAAAGGTTTCTCAAGTCATGAATGAGAAAAGATGGGGTGTTAGGGGCAGGGTAGTTACAGTCAATGCCAAGTCCCTTACTTGCAGGGATAATGCACTCAATCCAAAATGAGAGACCTTCAAGTTCCCAATGGAATCAAGAAGCAGATTTTATGGCTATTATAAGAAAGTCAAAGAAGTCAAATTAATTAAGCATAAACCATTAAATATCTATGCTTTCGGTATAGATTAAAGATAAATAAAAACACAGCTTTAAACTGCAAAAATGATTTACTTGAGAAGAAAGGGAAATGAAGATTGAAGGGGAACAATGCACTTGGAACCATGTATGCCAAAAGTTCAGTTCTAGAGCCACTGCGGTATAAAAACCTTAAATGGTAAGTTCCTTATAGAATAAAATACTCTAATTATTTTAATGTTAATTGTAAACAAACAAGCCTGTTCATTTACTGGATTTACGTTCTTCCTTGGAAGCTTTACAAGACCTGTAAAAACACTAAAACATTTTCCGCCCCTCATTCATTCAACAAGCTAGAGATTAGGGTATAAAAGTTTTGTGAACAAATCAGGTTTTTTTTATCATAACAAATCAGGTTAGATTAACAAATTATCCGGACTTTTAGGTTAAAAACAAATAATTAAAACTAAAGAAGGTAATAAGATAGATAGAGGTGTGGAGCCACAAATTGAAAACCTATAAAATATCCGGGTCTTCAGGATGAAGATGCAAGTCTAGAAGCGATGTGCCGGTGCCATCGCAACCAAGACAAATCAGACCCTCGGACTCATTGCTACCTATCCCCACCAGGTCACCTAGCGGTTTCCCGCGTACCTCCCGTAACAGACGAAATGAGTGGGGCCCAGACCCAATATCCCGTCGACTGAGACAAGGGATTACATAAACAAAAAGGACGAACAAAAACTAAACTGGTTTATCGGTGAAGGTGATTCAATTTCCAAAAAAACCATTATTATTCAAATTAGATCATATTATTGAAGGAAAATCTAAGGAGTAGATGAAGAACAAATCACATACCTGAATTATATGCTCAAGAAGAAGACCAAGCGACGAGATGGATTCAGGCGGCCAAGAAAGTCCAAGATCGATCGATCTGAAGAGTTAGAGCTCGTCCTTGAGAGTGGAAAAAGTGACGAGAGAGCTGAGTAAATAACCTAAGTGTTGTGATGTTTTTTTAAAGGGCCTTTATCGAAGCGTTAGAAAAACTTTGCAATACACTCGGCCCATAAGTGGGATAGTTCGGATAAAAATAATTTAAGTGTCACTATTGGATCCTGATATATTTGTGTTAGAAAATAGTGACACTTTAGTGTTACTGATGACATTTAATCAGAAAGTGTCACTAAAAAAGTGTGGATAAGTCAGTTCCTAATTCTGAGTCTGAGCCTAGTAGTACACCCGTTGAGGTGGAGTCCATACCACGTGCTGCTAGCCCTTTGTTTGCTAATCATTATAATGTTGTTTTGCATGATTCTAATTCTTCTGAATTGCATGATTTTGATTCTTCTGAGCATGATACTACCACCACTTCGAGTGAGGTGGAGCATTCTCATGTGCATTCAAATGACAATGAATCGCATGATGAGAGTGCAGATTATAGTGAGAATGATTTGCATGATTATCAACTTGCTAGAGATAGAAGTAGGAGAGTAATTAGGAGAACTGCTGATAGTATGCCTGATTATGCTTTCCATATGTGTGATACTTCTATGTTTGCTTTCTCTGTGTTTGAGACCCTTGAGCTTAACGAACCTAGAACCTATAGAGAGGCCCTTAGGTCTAATGAGTCCGCTAAATGGCTTTGCGCCATGGAAAGTGAGATGGAGTCACTTAGAGCGAATAAGACTTGGACGTTAGTTCCTAGACTGCCCAATAGTTCCGTTGTTGCCTCTAAGTCGCTATTTAAGGTTAAGGAAGAGCCTAACGACATTAGATATAAGGCTAGGTTAGTAGCTAAGGGATTTACTCAAAAGGAAGGTGTTGATTATGCTGAAATCTTTGCTCCTGTAGTTAAATTTACTACGATTCGTATGATGCTTGCTCTAGTTGCTCATATTGATTGGGAAATGAAGCAAATGGACGTCACCACTGCATTCTTGCATGGTGATTTAGACAAGAAAATCTATATGTCCCAGCCTGAGGGCTTTGTGGATCCCATGAAGAGTGATCATGTGTATTTGTTTAGGAAGGCCTTGTACGGCCTGAAGCAGTCCCCGAGGCAGTGGAATATCAAATTTGACCACTGCATGTCATCTTTGAAGTTTCACAAGTCCGAATGCGACCATTGCCTATACTTTAAAAATACTTCTTCTGTGCCTGTATTTTTATTGCTTTATGTGGATGACATGTTGATTGTTAGTCCTTCGGGTGATGCCATTAAATGTGTGCAAAAGCGTCTCAGTGAGAACTTTGCTATGAAAGACCTAGGTGATGCCAAAAGGATCCTAGGCATTAACATTGTTAGGGATAGGAGTAGGCGTGTGTTAGTTCTCAATCACATTTCATACATTGAAAAGATTTTGAGTAAATATAACATGCATTTGGCTACTCCCGTTTCTATCCCGATGGCGTCTCACTTTGTGTTAAGTAAAGATCAGTCTCCGAAGACTGTTCCTGAAATTGCTAAAATGAAATCTGTGCCTTATTCCAATGCTATTGGGTCCGTGATGTATCTCATGGTGAGTACTAGACCCGACATTGCCTATGCTGTTAGTTGCTTGAGTAGGTATATGTCTAACCCTGGGTTAGATCATTGGAATGCTCTTAAGTGGTTGCTTAGGTACTTGAAATCTTCCGTTAATCATGGGTTGGTTTCCACCAGGTGTTCTGAGGGGGTTAAGTTGAGTGGGTATGTGGATTCGAATTTTGATAACGATAGAGACAATAGGAAATCCACTACCTCTTATGTGTTTACTCTTTGTGGGTCGTGCATTAGTTGGAAGTCTCAACTTCAACCCATAGTAGCCCTTTCCACCACTGAGTCTGAGTATGTGGCCACTACCGAAGCGTTTAAGGAAGCCATTTGGCTTAAACGTCTCCTAACGGAGATTGGTAGCCTTAAGCAGGACATTTGTGTGTTTTCTGATAGTCAATCTGCCATTCAATTGTGTAAAAACCCTGTTTTTCATGATAGAACTAAGCATATTGATGTTAGATTTCATTTTATACATGATATTGTTAGTGGAGGTCATATCAAGTTGATTAAAATTCCATCGGAATTTAATCCTGCTGACATGGGGACTAAATGTCTCTCTGTCGAAAAGTTGCTGTCGTGTAAACGCACGTTAAACATTGATTGCGGATAAGTTGCCTGGTGATCTTACCCTTTTTTTTTTGCCTGAATATGTCTTTGTGATTATTCGGGCAATCCAGCCATGATGAGTCTCAAATTGTTTTAGAGTTTTGTGCTCTACACCACTAAGGTCCAATAAGGTGGAGAATGTGTTAGGTATTGGCCCATGCTTTTTATTTCCTTAAGCCCAAATTCAAACTTGTTATGCCCGACCCATTAGTTCTATTCCTCCTTGGATCGGCTTCCCCCTTATGCGAAAGAATTCTTCCGCCTTTACTGGTTCTATTCATCGACAAACTACCTTTCCTTGTACGGGCTTCCACAATCTTCCCATATGGTAATTACCATCTTGAGCCGATTGCTTTGCCTATTAATTTTCTTACTCTCTGCGATGATGCAGGCTGGCCGAAAAACCTATCCCAGAACCAATTCGCCCCTGTTTTTCTCCCTTAGTGGGTTTCGCCGGAAATAGACCGAATTGGCCGCAAATTGAACCTTGAGGCTGACACCCCTTTCCCCTTTGTGATCGCTAATTCATCCTTTGTGGGTGAAATTCTTGGAGACCTGAGCTGGATTAGGTTTATAACAAGTGTATACCATTTTATCTTAGAGAGAATTTCCTAAATAGGAGTAAAAAAGTTTTGAAATTCCAAAATAGGTTTTTATTCCCTAAATAAGAGTAAATTTCTGCCAAGTTTGGAAATTACAAGGCTTTAAACATGGCATATTTTTCCAAACTTGGCAGATTACTCCTATTTAGGGAATAAAAAACATGATACTCCTATTTTGGAATTTCAAAACGTTTTTACTCCTATTTAGGGTAATTTCTGTTTATCTTATAAGAACGGGAATATGAGTTACTATAACTCAGACTCATATCTATTATATCAAATTAGGAGTAACCTCGACCTATCTTTTACCCCTTCATAATTCTATAAGTTTTAAGCGTAATGAAACGCTTAATATAAATATTCTTGTTAATATTCGAAATTAGAGCAAACTAATCTCTAAAACTTATCCGCAGAATTGTATTATATGCGCCAAGTCTTGCACTGACATATCCATTAAGCACATTTGAAACACATAAACTTTTGTAACTCTTGATATTGGCATTGTGATATTCTATACGTATCCTTTTACAACGATAGGGATGATTTAGGTAAAGTATACATTTATGTGTAAAGGATGTATCTTGTTCTTCACTAGCTTTTCAAAAGGTTATTTAAACTAAATGGCATATAATACCATAAGATTTTCTCTTAAATCTTATGGTATCACCGTTTGTTATGAAAGATTTATACAGCGCGCTTTTAAGGCTGATCTTATCATTGATCTTGATTAAATGCGGGGAGTTCTAAAGAAGATGTGCTTCTCATTTGATTAGTCCAATTAAATGCCTATTATGAAGATAGGCATTTAATTTAATTTAATATGATACCTAAAAGCGGAAAGTTGTATAATGGTAATTGTACTAGAGCGGGAATTGCGTGATAGAGTAATGTCGTAATACATAGATCGATAATAAATAATTTGATCACCCAGTTTTATGGCAAAGGTATTCGAGCCCCTTATTTCGTTTACAGACTTCGGTGTAAAATCATCAGCAATGGCCGTGGTGTTTAGATATGAGTGCTTTGGGAGATATAATAAGTTATATCGCAACGGTAATCAATTGTAATTCAGGCATCTACGTCTAAAAATATCGTTGTCCCCGAGACCACTCAAAATTGTCTTTCCAAAGAGATATAATACGTTTTAATCTTTAGGCTTAGACGTAAAAATACCGAAAACTTTTAATTCACTCATATTTGGAAAGACAATTGAATATAAATCAGAGCACATGAAAACCATCTTTGAAGTATGTTAGTACCCAAGTTTGATAGATTTTGATGATGCCACTATACTTTGCACCCGTACATTATGTCTGAATTAAATTCAAGTATTAGCGTTAAAACGTGACAAACTAAATGTAAAATTTTTGGAACTAATAAAATTACACTGGAGAGTCAAAATGAAGGTAAAAATTCTTTTTACCTTAAAAGGATATTTAAATCCTACCAGTATAATTCTATTAGTACACAAAAATTAACCGTCACATAAATATATACATTGAATGTATATGCTTGAAGACAAACCTTGACCGGCATTTAATACCGGATCAAGTACTGAGGGCCAAGGCATGGGATGCACAAATAATGCAAGACAAAGTGATCAGCTGCAAATTAATGCTCCAGCACAACAGGACAAGAGTACTCCTCGTACTCATTAGAAATTCAACGGAAGAGATCAAACTATCCTAACCAACAGATAAGATTGATCAGCCAAAAAGCCTATAAATAGAGGCTAAACCAAAGGTTTTAAACCAAGCTTTGAGCATCCAAAATAGAGAAATACTTCCACAAGCATTCACGAGCTATCTAGCAAAAGAGAAAGTGCTATTCTAAACTTTACTCTCTGCTCGGACTCATGCTTCACTAAACTTCCAGTTTACAAACTATTCATTGCTAAATTATAGAAGTTTAGTTCCTAGTTGGAGGGTAGAACTTTCGTGTAACATTTCACAAGTTGTTGTAAACACTTAGGAGAACAGTAATTCGGATCTTAAAGTGTGGTTAGATAGATAGAGTACCTTTTGATCCCCACTGGATCATTTGAGAAAAGTCTAAGGACTGAGTAACTTTGAGTGGTGTTATACTCATTGTGAAAAACCTTCAATCTAGGCCTAAGTGTTGTAAAAGCTAGATTGACACTAAGTGTATTGGGCTTAATACTTTAGTGAAAATCCATCAGAAAGAGGGTGGGACTGGACGTAGGAGGATTACACCACCTCTGAACCAGGATACATCGTGTGTTGATCTTCCTTCATTCAACAAAGCACACACCCATCACTTCTCGTATAAAGATTGTAGTTTGCCAGCAGCATTTTAAGCAGTTGTTTTAATTGACCCAACTGCTTATTCTTCTGCTTAATTACTCACTCTCTTTAAGAGTATTTTCACATAGTCCACTTGCCAAAGCATCACCAAAAAAAAGGTTGCTCTATCAATTCCCGGAAATTCACTTTCTAATTATAGCAGGTGCCTCAACAGTTCCCTCATCACCACCCAACTGCTGAGCTCTCTACTCATATACATATATTTCCTTTAGACAACTCAACATCACCTGATTCTTATAACATCATCAACAAGAAGTTTTGCTTAAACGGATCTCTGAAAAACTGCTTATAACCTAAGCCGGTGGATTCAGCAGTTCTCTCAATACCACTCAACTGCCGAGACCACTGCTTCAGTTAAACTTCACCTTACTCTTACTAAAGCACTTTTTCAGACATCTTTCTTCATCCTAAACAACATTCCACCATCACTTTCATCACAAAGTCAATATTTCTCTAGCAGTTACCTCAGCAGCTCCCTGCTATCTAGCCAACTGCTAAGTTAACTGCCAAGCCAACTGCTAGCTATCTAAGTCCAATCTTCTGCAAATTTGAAAGAGGTCAAACACTCATTATATAAGGGTAAAGACTTCGGCTGTGCATCTATAAATCTCTCAAAAGATTACAGATCAACTCTTTTAGAGGGAGAAACGCTTTAAAAGTGAAAAAGATTTAAAAGTCTATTCACCCCCCTCCTCTAGACTTTTACCCTATCCGGGACCATCAAAGTATTTATTCTTAACCTCTGTCTCATGATAATTTGTGATTTTGATGAGTCACAAATTAGGAATCTTGTTGACACTAATGTAATTGTCTTTCCAAAGAATGGATATCCTAAATATAAGGTCAAAGATGTCTTTCATTACCGGCTACTCATATATTTTAGCGTATCCCGTTTGTTATATCTATTATTCTATTACAGTAGGGTAAAGATCACTTGCATCTTAATTTGAGTATTAAGGCCCAGCACTTAAATCTCTGACCTTCAAATATGGAATGAAATTTAGGATATTCAGGCGAATCTTTTACAAATCAAACTTTAAGTATCTTATTTATATGCCTGAATAACTCAGGGGAGCGTAGTTGAAGTTGGCCTCAATGACAATACCGTTTTGTTTTACCGTTTGTTTACTGTCCGTAAGTACCTTTACGGACAGTAAACAGTAATATTATGTTTACTGTCCCGGAGAATACATTGCTGCATAATGGTAATATGCATAAAGAACACATAAAGATTTCTATATGGGCTTTTGAGATACCATAACCCGAAGAAGCTCCCCACTGTATTACAAACAATATTTATTTACATTGGAATATGAAATCGAGCTCGTTGTGAGTGATATCCGTTGGTTAGTTGTACGCTATGAAAGGTAAACACATCCGAAATACCAAGAATTAAAGAAGCATCTCAATTCAAACAAAACGGGATAAAAGAACTTATCCAAATGGAAGAAATCTTACGAGATCTATATGCAAATTTTCTATGACGAGCAACACACTATTGTGTGTACTTGTACTATCGAATGAAGATACGGTATTGCTCAAGGAACTTACGGCGCCTATATTATCTTATTATCGGGAGTACTTGAGTAAAGAAATCTTAGACCATTTGTAAATGATGTGCTATGTACACTTTGATAAGATATTACTCGTTTACGTATAATTAAATATATCTATAGTTCATACATATATTAAAATATTATACATAAGATATACGTTCAATATGTTTAATATATTTAGGTTTATACCCTATCGAGTTCGGAAGGTATAATAGACTATTGTAACGTAATAGAGGACATTAATTGATATTTAATTTACATTATTATATAATGTACGGTTTTAAAAACACTATAGCATGAACGTATCTAAGAGCACTATCAAACGACATCTAAGTATTTATAGTTTAAATACTTAAAATACGGACAAACTTATCTAATTGCCAAGCTTTATAATGTAACTGTTAATTTCATTTTATAATTTAAACAAGATTTCTAGCGTATTAAACAATTTAATACCTAAAAGATCACATTATATAATAGTTACAAATTGTTTGTATTTAGTACATATCTTCTAATGTTAACCGTATCTCGATGATTTGCACAAAACAAGTTAGGCTTTGTAGGTAATATACATTATGTTTCATAGGATTTCCCAAATGTGTATTTTGTTTAACTATCAAAATAGGTTACGAATGCATCTTATAACGAGTTTTTTACAAGAATATTACTAAAATAAAACTTATTTACATAAATATGACTATTCATTACTATAACATAATGCTGTGGTAACTTAAGTTCAAAACTTGAACATGAATTACTATGATTTCATTACTACTCTAGTAATGAATCATATTTTTGTAAAGCATCTCTATTTTGGTCATATTTATGTAATTATTTCTCTTATAACATAGTTTTCAATGGGACAAAACTTCAATTGATCGGTGTTTACAATCAGTTGAAGTTCACGTTTTAAATGGAAGAACACACAGCAATGAGCCGTTGAAACTCACATTGAAGCGGTTTTGTTTAAATGCCGATGTCGATAGGCTTGTAAAGATCATATCTTGCAATTGAGTTTTACATTGCAGTTGGTTATAACTGCTATGATATTGAAATGATTGCCTAAGATGTTGATCGTGGAATTCAAATGTGATACCGTATGCATTGATATGGTACCTGTTGGCGTCCTTCAGTCGTGATAAGGCATTTCGAAATATCAAGGGAAATGGCAAGCTTATTACCGAAGTGATCATTTAGCTTATTACCGTGTTGATCGATAAGACATTAATTGATTCCTATATCGGTTCAAAACTTTTTAATGGTGTGATTAGATTCCCAACATAAGATAGGACATATTACCTCGAATTAGAGATAATATGATTGTAATCCTAGCCGATCTATGCATTGTAACACTCGATAAGTTCCATCACAAACGTTCACAAATAGCTCGATTTGTGATGAACTATATTGCCTTCTGGGAACATACGCCTAATCTTAATGATTTATCGTTTTAAGCCCAAATAGAATTGTCCACCATTTTGTTAGAACTAAGTAATTCATTACGTTTTAGCGATGTCCCAATATTACAATGCATTAAGTGTAAAACAATATTAGAATGCATAAGTAATTTCGGCACAATTTCTTATGCATCGTACATTTAAGCATATCTTTATATGTTTAGATATGTGTAATATTAGGGTAAATTATGATTTCCATGGAATATCATACGAGATATTCCATGGAATGAAATAGTAATCCCTAGGACTGTACCTCATATCTTAGCACTCACACTGAAAACGTTTTGATATTGAACTAAGTTGCTTGATGAGTGTCCCAAATTCTAAATATGTCCAGCGTCCGTTTTGAAACAAATGGGTTTTAAACTAAACCCTAATCCTTTTAAAACGGATTATATCTCTTTGGAAAGGGGCTTATGTGGTTTAAACGCATAAATATAATTTGTGAAGAGATGAGTGAATTTAACACACCCATTTTCACTCTATTATTACCTAACACAAGATAGAAAGTGACGACACAATAAGTGCGATAACGTAGCCTTGAAGTATCTTTGGGAATCTAATACCGTTGAAATTGTTTAATATCTTCGGCAAAGTGCTCTAAAATCATCTCTTACTTCAAAATACTTGCATATTAAGCAGATAACAAACTGTTTAGTTCACTCTATTTCAAAACGGGTATGTTCAATACCGTTTTCGGATTATAAAATTGAGTATTCACATTCTAAAGCTTTTGTGTAATGCTCTATCGGATCACTTATTATATTGTCCACCCTAAGGACCCGTTGTGTACTCTGTTGATCCCGCCAATGAAATCCATGCTGGAAGCAATGTGAATTTTGATATCTCGTTGAAGATTTCACTTTAGAATCAAGGATATATGTTGCCTATCTTATTAAACGTGACTAAGATAAAATGTATATCTAAAAAGATCGGATCATAAACCTCCGAGCAAGCCCGATCGGTAAGCTCGAATAATTGTATTAAATGTCCCACACCGGAAAATTGAGAAGCATTAGAGTGCTATATTAAGTTTCGGGCTACTCCTCCTAACAGGTTGACCTTTTAGGATGGAACCCCGGGTTTTAACATGGTATCAGAGCCAAATCGATCCATGGTGTGGGGCCCCTTATGAAAAAAAAAATGACGACACGACGGAAAAAATGACGAACCGATGAAAAAATGAATGACGACACGATCCAGACGAAGTGTCTGGTCGTGAGGAGGGGTGTTAAATGTCCCACACCGGAAAATTGAGAAGCATTAGAGTGCTATATTAAGCTTCGGGCTACTCCTCCTAACCGGTTGACCTTTTAGGATGGAACCTCGGATCTTAACAAATTGTAAATACATAAAATTTGCTTATCAACATATTATAAATCATAAATACTTAGCGCCTGAATCCGCTATAAGAAAGTGTTCCAATCACAAAGTATCCCGTTTAAAGGTACCTCCACAGTTTTACTTTAGAGAGAGATAATTGTATGTAAAGATACAATGTACAGTACGTATAGTATACATATGAAAATGAAAAATCAGTTTTATCATAGGACAAAGATAAGTTTTATAGTTCAATAAGATCTTTCCAAAGCTTTTGTGATAAAATATTATTTGTGAAACCTTTTATAATTGAGGACAAATCAATGGATACACAATTATCCAATGACTATGGTACTTAAGAGATATAATATCTTAACTGTACGTTTAGGTATACAGTTATTATTTATTGTTTATGAAAGGTTAATATTTTATCACAAAAGCTTTGGAAAGATCTTATTGAGCTATAAAACTTGTCTTTGTCCTATGATAAAACTGGTTTTTCATTTTCATATATATACTATACGTACTGTTTGTAAATTGATGATTGATTAGAAACGGTTGTGAATATGATATCGGAGTAACCCTTAAGATAGTTATAAGATCACTGAAAACGGTATACATCCTCGACATGGAACAACAACTCGATATACCGGTTGAGCATCAACATATTAGCTGGTATATTAATTTTTTTTTTTGATAACATGTAAGTATATTGGAAACCGTCAAAGAGTTTATCTGTACAACAAGAATATGAGCAAAAATATAGGCTATCCAGGAGTTGGATAATCCATCACCTACCAAAATAAGGGAGCCATAGCCGCCTCCCTATACTATCTCACGTCCAATCACAAGCAGAAAAAATTGACGGACGGAAAGTTATGATTAAATCAGCACGTATTGGTTATCTTTAGAGCTCATGATATAACCTACGCCGTCTTATACGCTACAATAAATTGTGTTATGATTAAATCTCGTGCAATGTATAATGGGTACTGGTTTGATATGACAGAAAACAGTGTTTAAAAATATTAAGATGTATAAGCCTAATCTTCGTTTATATAACACATATATATCATAATTACAAACCAAAGAGCTCTTGCCGGAATGTCAATTTGTATTCACGGCAAGGGAATCTAATTGCGGTTTATCTTGTTTAGGCACGATATCGAACAAGTTCAAATTTGTGTACTATTTACTTTAAATAATAATATTCACATAAGTACTCCATCTTAAGAATATTGATCTTAACTATAGGGTAGATCTTACCCCGAACTCGTAATACCCCTTGATATGAGGGTTCCTATCAATATGGCATTGGTACATACCATAATCTCTAGTCACAGAGATTATATTATTAGTTTTATATCTATACTTTAGATCAGAGTACCTAATATCACAGTGGGGATGAAAAACCTCATAAGTATTTTCACGTACTTGATATTTATGTCTAATGATGTAAATATACTATGTAGCAAGAAATGGTTAAGACCTTTACGATATACTGTAATTTGTTAAATTACAAAACTATTAAGGTTTAATGATGTGAAATTTTCGATAACTGTATTTCATCACCTAATGTGGATGAAATCGAGGATCTCTTATATTGAGTGTCTATGGGTAAAAATTCATCTATAAAATATACTATTTGAAAAATGATCTTGTTTATATATCTTCCTTTAAGTACTCTGGATAAGATTTAGACACAACCATTTAGGGAATCCTTACGCTATAACGATTTTAATCTATCTAATATTTTAATCAACTTATGAGCATGTATTCTTTACTTAGTATACATGCTCATAAACTAAGTGAATGGAATTCCAACCCTTTTGAGCACCTTTAGCCTTCTAAAAATCTGCCCAACACGGCACCGTTCTTCCATAAATATTTATGGAAGAACACACAAAACAAAGAGGTATATTAAACGTTGGGCCTAAATAGAATTCAATGATTAGCCTAGGGTTTGGGGTAAATCTAAACGGATACTTAGCCTAAATATTAGTAAATTGCTAATAATACTTAATTTTGTGTAGGTGCCCCAACAAAACGGTATAATTGGGTAAAGAGCCAATCATGATAAGTGCCATTCTCTATTGTGAATGGCACTTAAGTTGTATACAATGAACTCTAAAACTTATGTTTAGGCAATTGATCTAGCATTTTAGGGTTACAATCTATTCGTAAGTAAAACAGCTTTATTTATCAACTATATTCCGGAATAAGTGTTTAGTTCTATGATACTTTTATATCACTAAGTGATATAATCACATGATATTATATCATGTGATTATATCTTATAGATTTATGAGTGTCCCAAAGAGATGTAATACGTTTTATGACACTCATAAATAGAGCTATTTTAGCGTATATACCGTTTTGGTTGTATAGCCTATGCGCCGTTAGATATGTTAAAATCAATCATATCTCTTGATTTAGCCAAATTGCATTTTATCATACGCTATCTGATACCAAAAAAGGTTTATTTTGTAAAACGCTAACAAAATTAACGTTTTACGTTTTAAATCAAAGTGCTAGCGTTCAAGTGTTCAGTACATTTCGAGTTTACACTTGTCTTATAACCGACACGTGATCTCAAGACGTAGTAGATCATATTTCCGTTTTTATATTGGGTAGTAATTGTAGGGATCTGATTTAAATGACTTAAAATTTATTTAAACTCTTATCGAGCACTATTACGTTGTCTACAAATTTTGAGATGGTATATTCAGAGATCTTATAATCATCTGGAACAAATTCTAAACGGTGATAGCAATGGATGCTAAAAGTAGTCCCTAACTTTTAGTAATTATCGGTTCCTGTGTGGACAACGAGCGTAATTTACTAGCCTACACAAATAAGACTAGTAATTTGAAGATTGAGTGTTCTACAATGATTTGCAGCTCAATTCGTGATTGCTAAAACGTAATATCAGATTACGTTTATTGCCGGAATAAAATATGATCCACGTTTAACCTAGTCCATCCCTGTTTCTTTTTAGAGCCTATCAAGCCGTTCATAAGGTATTATATCATCCAGTATAATATATTGCCTATAGCTGTGTTGAGTGTATATCTCTCAACGTAACTGCCCGTTATCACTTAATGCATTGTAATTGAATACGTTTAGAGTACATAGCTCATAAGACGTTATATCTTGTTCAAAAATAAGACTGTCTAAGACACATATAATAGGTCTTTCTATTGTGATTAGGTATAAAACCCAGAGGTTTATAAAGAGCTTGTTGTGCCAAATATCTAAAACTTATCATATCTTGATGTGTGTTCTTGTAACACCGCCCCCAAGTGTTTCTACTTTATCAAATTATGTAATGAACCCCGAGGAATGAATAAACGCATTTTTACGTGATTGTAAATTTTTATCATTTCTTTTACGTGAATAGTAAAATTCACGTGGGGCCCACACCGGAAGTGGGGGCCGCTCGATATTATCGGGACCACATGTTATATTCGTTGAGGAAATTACCAAAACACGGGACTTTTTTGTCTGGCAAGCCAAAATACGGGAATGAGAATTAGGGTACCAAAATACGGGAGTCGGAACTCCCAATTCCGACTAGGGATTAGGCTTAGATTTTCGAATCGACCTCCTCCTCCTGTCGGATATGCCACTTCCGACAAGGGGGTTTCTTTAATTTTTTATTTTTAAATTCGTGCAATTATTACTTCTCAATAAAGTTTTTTTAAAATAAAGTTTTTTCAAATAAAGTAATTCCTATCGGAATTGTTAATTACGAATGTAAGTTTTTTTTTTTTTTAAATTCGTGTCATATTTTTTAAAATGAAAATTATGCATTTTGATTTTTTGAGTTACAAAACATTGATTCATTTATTTTATTTTTTAACCCATGCATATCGTAAATTAAATTAATAAAATAAAATGCAAATTTGATTTTGTTTGAAATGCAATTTTTGTAATTTTAATGGAAGTGAACAAAACAAATGTAGTGATGGTACCATGGATTAAGACCATGGCGCAATTACGTAGTCCAGCCCATAAACGGGATCGGCCCTCGACGGGACCAGCCTAATTACAGGATTAGCCCATAAACAGGATTAGGCCCGCAAAATAGTTCTCACTTTTCTTTGAAAAATTGTTCTCATTTCTTTTTTTGAAAAGTTTTGTGTGACTAACATTCATTTCATTACAGAAAAACATGGAATTGACAGATACTTTTGGAAGGAATTCCCCAAAATTGAGGATTAGTTAGCATTCCGACATTAATTATTACTAGAAACGATCAACGAACCGATGGTTAATCGTTGATGGTTTCACAAGTAAGTAACTTCGGTTTATTAATTCACGGTCGTGATTAATAAACTTAAGAGGGATTAATTTTGTTGGTTACACCGAAACCGTTGTGTTGAGGTTATCAATCTCAATTGATTTCATCAAGGAGTTAAAGAGATTAAATGCTACTATTATATTATATCAGTATACCGCGTTGTTCTATATTTGATTAAAAGTAAGGGTTATTAATGAACGATCGTTTTTTTTTTGATCATATGAACGATCGTTGTTAATACCTACGTTTTATTTATTAATATAAAAAATAATTTTTAAATTTGTCTTATTGTAAATTTTCAAAATCTAATTTTTTAAATTTTTTTACTAATACAAAGTTATATATATTAATGTTCAAAGTTGTGTCTCGACAAGTATAAAATGTTGACCGTTGCGTTTATTTAAGAACAGAAGAATGAGTTCTGCCTATTGCCAAATATCTATCAACGAATGATACCTTGCCACGTAAGCCCTAGGAATATCCTGGCCTCACTAGAACTCCGCCTAGGCTCGAGGTCTGTTGTCCTGCCCGGCCTGGTGGCGGGTTCCTATCGTAGGCCTAATTCCTAATGGGCTAAGCGGCTTTTAACCATGAATCCCGTTTGTGGGCTAATCCTGTACTTTGGCTGGTCGTAGGGATGGACCCGGGCCGGGCCGGTTCCGGTTCCGGGCCGGGCCCGGGCGGGCTTTTTTTCGGGTTACATGGGCCCGGAACCGGCCCGGGTTGATACCGGGTCCGGGCCTAATCGGGCCGGGCCGGGCCGGGCCCGGTTCAATGTTTTTTTTTTTACTTTCTTGTTATCTCCCTACCCCCCCCCCCCTCACCCCCATGCCCCAAACCTCCCTAAAACACCCAGCCCTACCCTAGGAAAAGAAAAAAAATTGAAAAAACCAAAAAAAAAAAAAAATGAACCGGGCCCGGCCCGAACCGCCCGGGCCGGTTCAACAAAAATAGGGCCCGGAACCGGCCCGCCCGACCCGCCAACACGGGCTAAAAGCCCGGAACCGGCCAACCGGGCCCGGTCCGGTCCGGGCCCGCACAGTAGCGGGCCGGTCCGGTTCCGGGCCGGTTCGGCCCGGCCCAGTCCATCCCTAGCTGGTCCCATCGAGGGCCGATCCCGTTTATGGGCTAATCCTGTAATTAGGCTGGTCCTGTCGAGGGCCAATCCCGTTTATGGGCTGGACTACGTAATTGGGTCATGGTCTTAATCCATCACTACATTTGTTTTGTTCACTTCCATTAAAATTACAAAAATTGCATTTGAAACAAAATCAAATTTGTATTTTATTTTATTAATTTAATTCACGATATGCATGGGTTAAAAAATAAAATAAATGAATCAATGTTTTGTAACTCAAAAAATTAAAATGCATAATTTTCATTTTAAAAAATATGACACGAATTTAAAAAAAAACTTTTACATTCGTAATTAACAATTCCGATAGGAATTTAAAACTTTATTTTAAAAAACTTTATTTTAAAAAAACTTTATTGAGAAGTAATAATTGCACCAGGAATTTAAAAATAAAAAATTAAACAAACTCCCTTGTCGGAAGTGGCATATCCGACTGGAGTGGGACAAATATTTTTCAAACCTCCTACCTCTAGTCGGAAGACCGAATTCCGACTTCCGCTTTTTTAAAAAACCCTAACATTTCCCGTATTTTGGCAACACATGCTGATAATTCCCGTATTTTGGTAAAACACCCATATTCGTTTGGGTCAAGATAATATGTGTATGATGGTGGATATCCTTGTTGGGCCATAGAAGTTATATGCATAACCATTTGGATATACAAAGCCCATTTATCGGTACCAAAATAATATCAGATAAAAAGCCATAATAAATCATGGGGACCATCAAATTAGAAGTTGGGGGAATATACATTCATTCTTATAGCCAATAATAATTTGAAGAATGATAGATATTTCATTTTACCCGATAAAACGAAATATACTTAAAACAGTCTGGAAAATACAACTTTCGGGACCGAGTGTACAGTTGGGGACTTAAAGGGATGACCTCCCACATGAGTGGGGGCCACCCCAAGAATTTGGTGCTGCAAATGTCAAGGTGAGCCGCACCTAAGCATGAGGAATGGGGGAGGAAATGATTTGGGAGACAAAATGAGAAGGAGAAAGGGACCCTCCTCTCATATAATTGCTAATAAGTCAAAAGGGGAGTTTCCATCACCCTCACACCTCACCCACTCGAATCACCTATCATCCAAGGAGTAAGAATCCCTGCAAAATACTCCATTTGACCATCTCCATTCGAACCAAAGTCAACAGAGAATAAGGAGGGAAAAGAGAAGAGGAAGAAGGAAGAAAACTTGAAGATTATCAATGTAGCAACTCCATTAATCCCATTCCTTTTTCTTTAATCTTCTAATATGATTATGTAATCATATTTCATACCCATAGAACTGTTCTTCACATTATATGTGAAGAATGAGGGGTTGGAAGATTGGTTCATATCCAAAACAGATTTAGAGAACAAAGTTGACCGATTTGTCGGGGAGTAACCTTTTAGAGATTATTTGTGTTGATATGGGTTTTATTAAAATAAAACCTTGTTATTAACTTGTATAAGGTATCTCAAGAACTTTCACGGGGTTGAAAGGGTCGCCGGAGTTGTCGCCGGAGTTAGTTGAAGTTCACCGGAGTTTCACCGGAGCTCAATAAGGAAGGCTAGAACTTCATAAGCTTCATTAAGGTGAGAAGACGGCTATATGCTTTATAACTTTTGCATAAGGCATGAGATTACCTAAAGTAATCAAGAATATGTTTTATGGAATGATTAAAGATAATCAAGTATTTGCTTATGCCATGATTTCATACAAAACTTAGTTGTAAAGCATGTTATGTATGTTCGATGATTAAAATGTGATAACTTATTATGTACAACGTTTCAGGGATTAAAAATGGTATTTTTGGATCAAGGATGATAAGAAGTACATGTGTATAAAATTTCACATTAATCGGACTTCGTTTGGGCGGTCAAACGGGCGTTGACCGCCGAGACAAAGGTAATACCCGACTGGGTATGGGCAATACCCGACCGGGTATTGAATAAAAATGGCTCCAGAAGCCACTGCCACACCAGACCCGCCCGGGTCTGGTTATAGACCCGACCGGGTCTCAAGTAAAATTGGCATCCAGGGGCTACTGCCCGCCCTACCCGACCGGGTAAGGTTTGATACCCGACCGGGTCTTGGGTTATACTCAAAACGGGTAGTTTTTGAGTAGGATAACGTGGACCGATCAGGTGGGACCCGTCCACGTTGGTTACTAAGGATTGTTACATGACTATAGGACTAGGTATTGTCCATAGTTAAGTGAACGAAAGGTTAGCCATATCCAGGTTAGGGTTGGTAAGGAATAAGGTTGAGGTTGAGTACCCTCGGGACGGTTAACGATCCCAAAACTCGGTGAGGTTGAGTATCCTCGGGACGGTAAACAATCCCAGAAACTCGGTGAGGTTGAGTATCCTCGGGATGGTAAACAATCCCAGAAACTCGGTGAGGTTGAGTATCCTCGGGACGGTAAACAATCCCAAGAACTCGGTGAGGTTGAGTATCCTCGGGACGGTAAACAATCCCAGAAACTCAGTGAGGTTGAGTATCCTCAGGACGGTAAACAATCCTAAAACTCGGTGGGGTTGAGCATCCCCGGGACGGTAAACACTCCCAAAACTCTGTAGGATATTGTGAAGGTAGAATGTAGCCCTTGAGCTAGGCATTCAGGAATGAAAGGGGAAAGGTCGGGTAAGTACCTTATCTCTAAAAGACTTTTTGTGAGAAAACGACCTACGGGTCAAGTATTTTACAAGTATATACCGTGTGTATTATCTTGGGAAGGGGGGTAACAATGGTTACACCTATAAATATATGTACCACCCTAGTTTTGGGTCTCGTGTCTGAAACATTAGTTATTCCTCATATAGCCTGCTTGTCACTAGTACTTCTATGGAGTACTGACCCCTTCGGGGGCCCTCACATTTTTCAGGTTGAGGCTAGAGTCCTACTACCTGCACCTTCGCCAAGGGTGATTGATCAAGGAGGAAGACGTGGTTCGTGCTTCCATTCTTATTCAAAATTTATAAACTGCTCATGGATGTTTTTAACAATGTTTTCCATTAAAACATTTGGGGGGCCTGCGTGTCCGTATTTGCCATGTGTGGCTAAGTATTAAACATATCTTATCTTCCACAATTCTTGACTAATATATATTGATGTTGATTGTATGGGTTTACTAATCGGTTTGGCAATAGAACTCAACGGACACCTTGTATGATTCAATAAGAATGGACTACGTTGTTCTTATTGGGTTGTACGGCAGTTGCTACGTGGCACGGATGCGGTCCGGGGCGTGACAGTTCTTACGTTTAAAACGTATTATATCTCTTTAGAAAGACAATTTTGAGTTCAATTACAATGCATTAAGTAAAAGGTAAAGGTTAACCATATAGCACACGCATACAGCCTTAATAAAAATACCGCCTAAGAGATAGGGGTAATTGCTAATCTCAAGATAAATACCTAATGAGCTCGATAGTGCCCTCTATATTTGAGGGTTATACTTAGTCTATATACGGTTGAAATGTACTCGTTAGTCTTGGTATAACTAATTGGGTCAGAATGATATGTGTTCTCTTGACTGAGCTTATATTTATCCTAATTATACGTATAAATAGGAATATTATAGCCCGTTTTGTGGATGATCAAGAGAACATATCTTGTGAACACAAACCGAGTTTTGATTTGATGTTGTAACATTATATAACGTATCTCATATGTAAATTGAACGTGCTATTAATATTCCGTTCATTTGTTGGGATACATTTAAACTTGATGTATAGCCTAAAGTTAGGGTATTAATATACAACGGTTGATTACGAATATGTTAAATGAAAAAACGTTAGTAATTATAAAGAGACTAGTTTTATGTCGCGCGTTGCGCGAGGGGTTAATGCCCAATATACTTTTGTTAAGGTTAATAGCATATAATGTTCATGGTTAGTAAAATACTCCAATTGAGTTATGAGAAAACTATATAACAATTAGCCCAACTAAGTATGTGATTGATATGCCTACGTTTTATCTGGCAATAGAGTTACATGAACGGAAGTGAGATATCATTTCACAAGGAGTTGGCTGAATAATATTAAAATCATTTGATGTTTTCCTGAAAGAAATCTCAAGTTCAAAAAGCACTCATGTAATTGAACATATATTTTAGAGTATCGAAATACAAAATTAGCATGTATTAATCATGAAATTTGCACAGTGGTGGTAATTGATCATCTTTAACATTTCTTAGAAAATAATCTAGGAATGTAGCAGGCATGCAAGCATGCATTCCTGAAGGTGTGTTAGATATTCTTTCCATTAATCTATTTTAAAAAAATGGAACAAACATATTAAGATAGTTTAGTGGATTCAACCAATTTAGTAACATCATTATAGGATGGCAAATCTGGAACACGTATGCTTTAGTCCCTTATGCGTCTTAGAGTTGAGGGAAAATCTGGGAAGAAACATAGGAAACATAAATTAAGGGAAAAAAGATATGAGTCATAAATTAGGAAACATAAAGCTTTTAGTCATATGTAGGGTAAATTTCTCTAAAGAATAAATCCATCCAATGGCCATCCAATTTACGACCCCATTTTCCGAGCATTACCTAAAGATAACTCACAGCACTTTATTTGATAAATGGCATAGACTAAAGAGAACAAAACCAATTAAAGCATTAGACATTTTAAACACAAGATTCACGCAAGGATGAAAAAACTTGTGTTTGTTCTTAATGAAACTGGTGAAATTCAAGTTGTATACCAGCATAAATGTGTTGGGAGTTCACTCGATCTAAACAAATAAGACCACATTTTTATGCCAAAATAGGTGAAACATGTAGCACAAAGAAACCATTTTATCACAATAAAATGCTTTACCACACAATGGTAATACGCTCACACATTATTTACTCAACTATCCATCAGGGTAAAAGTAGAACTGTCCAATTCATTTCTTATTGGATGATGCCCGAATATTGGAGATAATGATATCTTACGAAGTATTTTCTTAACAATATGTACCTTAGTTCCAAGCGTAATTTCTATAAGATGAAAACATAAGCTGCTACTTGGCGTTTGTCATATGTTGGCCTTTGTCATATGTTGTCGTTGACTTTTTATCATTATAGTAACTAAATCCTAAAACCATACTCCCTCCGATCTTTTTTATTAGTCCTCTTAGGGTTTGGCACGGGTTTTAATAATAAAGTAGTAGGGTAATTATAGAGTGTAGGGTAAATGATAAAGTAGGAAAGATGATATATTAAAAAGAGTAAAGTGATGATAAAGTAGGAAAGAGAGTGTATTAAAGAAGAGTAGAGTAATGATAAAGTAGGAAAGAAAAAGTAGTTTGTAAAAACTAAGTGAGGTAAAAGTAATAAAAGTGGGGGTATTTTCGCAAAAACTTTCCTTAAAGGGAAAGGAGGACAAATAAAAAACGTCCCAAAAAGAAAAGAAAGACTAATAAAAAAGAACGGAGATAGTATAATCCTAGCTTACACTTTTCTACCTATGATCTTATAATCTAAAAGTTAAGTTAGATAATACTCCGTAGAACATAAAAATTAAAATAAGTAAAATTACACTTCGCAATTCACTTCTCTGCTACGTATCCACACACACCCATTTACCTTATAACATGACCAACCTTCTTACATGTCCAACCACACAAACATACAAATAGACCCCTAAACAAAATTATAACAAGTAATCCGTCCTAATTATGCCCCGCTTTCGTATGGTAAAAAATCAATCTGAAACACTAATGTGCAAATATTCTTTTAGACCTTTATTTAAAAAAAAAAGTTTTGTGCTAGATTTCCTATTGAAATTATTGCCATTTAAGGAGTGATTTGTTTAGTCCCTAAATTTTGCTTTTCCAACTACTATTCTCTAATATTAAAACCAACATAGTGTCTTTTTAATTTATCAAAGATAACCATCTTTGCAAACATGACAAGTCGTAATATTTCTTTAGTGGTCATTTAAAAAGTTAGTAGTTGCCTTGAAACAGAAATACAAATTACCCAAACTGTGAAGGAAAGAAGTTCATAACATAGTTATATACCCATATGAGTATGTGTTTTAAACATCGTGCAAACCGTTCACCTCCTTTGAAGTGTGGCATTTGAGGTTGAAGAAAACCTATGACTCCTATTTTATCCCTGCTAATAAGGTTGAAGAAATCCCAACTCACAAAGCATGACCTGAATTGCATGAGGGTATGTTTTATCTTTTCACTGACTCGCAAATTAACAGAAGCTTCAGCAAAAAAGTTAACATACAACAGTTCTTCATTAGGTGAAGACTTGTACACTCAAAGTCGTTAGAGAAGCTTTAAGGAAACAATGAACCGGTACCATGAGTATTAAATATAACACTTTACTATAACCTTTAGGAGAATAAATTTAGCAGAGCACAAATATTGAGGGCTCATATTCCCTCTATGTGCCTTCTATCTGCATGTAGT
Organism: Cuscuta epithymum; assembly: GCA_945859915.1. Lineage (NCBI taxonomy): Eukaryota > Viridiplantae > Streptophyta > Magnoliopsida > Solanales > Convolvulaceae > Cuscuta > Cuscuta epithymum. The sequence continues at coordinate 884,187 of CAMAPF010001062.1, read as the reverse complement.
AAATGGAGTAATGGAAAAAAAATTGGTTAACATGAGAAAAAAATAAGAGGAAACTCTTATAAGCTTGGGTTGTGCTCCGTATTCTTTTTTGGAGTGTACTAATAATGAATAAAACTTCAAGTTCTGATTTTGGAACATCCATCTAAAAAGCCATGTAATACATTTATCTATTAAAAATTGAATGTATTCTGCACAAATTTTAATTTCTCTCTCAACGAATACGAAACAGTAGTTTGCAATCTGGAACCCTCCATCGACCTAGGGCTTCTGGAGACAACTTATAATCTGGCCAAACGACCCCAATTTGAAGACTTATTGTCCCAGTATTTGTAGCTAATTTAGTTATCTATATTCTATAGACAACTATAGTGGGCTTAGTTTGGGTCTTAGACATAACTGATACAATAACATTTGAAACACAGGCCATCATATTACATGCTCTTAAGCCAAAAAAGAATTTAGAAAATGTTTTAAAACAGACTTACATAACTGTATTGCTGACCAAATAATTTGACTCTTCGCAGTTTAATTTCTTGACCTGCGTTTTTGTCAGTTATAGAGTTATACATTTTTTTATCACAAATAATGGAAAAAAATACACCACCCTGCAAAAATTATTACACTCATAAAAATGTTAACTGGTATCTAATATAGTACCATTCAGTAATACACACGAAGTACCTGGTGCAATCATTCAACTTCAAAAAATTGTAAAATATTCATAGGGTGAAACACGTATGGAAATCACACATGAATCAGCAAGATTAATTCTTTTAAAAGCTTCATTTGTGGGAGAAGAATCAAATAGGTTTACAGTGCAGCATAAAGCTAAACAAAGCAGTTACCACCTTACCAAATGAGATGGGAAAACTAAATTTGAAAATGAATCCATGTTTGAGTTCATCTACAGTTACTATGATCTATGGGTTCTTCAAATATTCAATAGGACCTGTACCAATCCCTTTATCACCTTTGAATATTCCATTTATCTTATTGTTCACCTTTAAGATTTGAGGTGTTTTACATTCTTTCTGTTTTACTTCAATTAGTCGATGCAATTTTTAAAACTACAGCAATAGCAAAGGTTTGCCACTCCACCCTAGTTGGAGTTTAAGAAACACTGTTAAGAAAACTTTTCAATAAGCCTTGAATCCTTCATAAAAATCCACTTTAACAATTTTGGTATCTGGTTCAACTTAACATTTTGCCTTATTGAAATGCTTGAATTTGAGCGTTTAATAAAATGTCCAACTATTATTCCAATGGTTAAAGATTCTAACATAAGGCACACAAAATTTGGTAGATTTATCTTCACTCGAAGGGGGGGGGGGGGGTGTTTAACCATAATCATGGGAATAGTATTTATAGTATCATCGAGATTCCAAGAGGTTTTGATTTTTTAAAGTTCCAAGTTGACCCCTGAGATAGTAAACAACTTTATCATTCCTCCTATCCGATGAATTCAGGTGTTTAAGAGGACTACATTGGGTTAAACTATCTAACAAAGTAAGAAAAGAAGACGGGAATTGGATAAAATAGCCAAATTAAAGTGACTTTTGAGTTGCTTTGTAGTATATGCAACATCATTTATTAACAAACATCTCCTTTGTCATGGTTTGTTTAAAAAAAGAATTTGTGGAATAGAAGTCTAAACTGGGAAGGGTTAGGAGATCATGGTTGAATGATTAAGTCAACTTTTTACTAATAAGAATAGTTATTATTTCCAATTAAGTTGTATGTTACCACAACTTAATGAATGGACGGTCAAGCCACTATCCCATACAGGCTCATTAGGTTATGAGAACTATCATGGAAAACTTTAGCACCTAATGATGTTCCAACTTATCATATCAATTACCACCCAAACATTATTACAGAAAGTTGAACTTCTAAACTCTCCATACCAAACTACAGTCTTTAGGCAACTGGAAAACATAATTCAAAAACAGCTCCTTGAGAGTGGAACAACTACTAAACTCTCCATAACTGTAACACTTGAGATTTAATATAAACGGATTAATAGTACTACTCATACCAACAGAGGTGCATCTCCTTTTAAGGGAGCTCATCACCCAAGAACTCCAAAGTTATGCGTGCTTGCACGGGAGTAGTCTTGGGATGGGTGACCCCCTGGGAAGTTTCTCAGGGCGCGCATGAGTGAAGACAAAGTGCGCGGTAAAGGCTCGTGGTGGTTTGTGGGGACAGTACTATTGGTCCGGAGTAGCTACCTCGGGTCCGGTGGGGCGGGGTGTTACAATAACAAACACCACCTTTTTAGCAGCCACTATTTATTGAAATTATGTATTAACACTGGATACACTGGTTCATCTTCAGGTTTTCCATCTAAAGTAAAAAGATTGGCAGGGTTGCTTTAATTTGTTCCTTTAAGAGGAATTGTAGTCCATACCTTTAATTTATGCTAGGGCCGAAAGAGGGATACAGTCCGGACCTATATATAGTGTGTTTGTGCAAACTGTGTAAGGGGGGGGGGGGGCATAGCAAACGAGGAAGGAACACACACCTAGAGAATTGTGAGGTTGCGGGAAAACTCCTATGTCAATGGAAGCACATGGATTTATACGGTCGGGGGAGAAAAGGAGCGAAGATGACTGCGTCCCTGAATTTCCATAACTGTAGCTGAGAAGGATCGATGTGTTGAAATTAAACAGCTTCATAAATATAGAGAAGTAATGAACACTTGAAGAAATAAAAACAATACTTACAGACAACCGCCGAAGAAGACGAAAGTATGCGAGCGGGATCGACGGGATGTCCTTGTGCGGCTAAAGACAAAGGCTGGAGGTCCTTGTTGGGCGAAGCGAATATCCCTGCCCTGATTTGATCGAACGGATGGTCCTGTTCGGTAAAGGAAGCGAGGAGCGAAACAGTTATGGGCTTGGAATATTAACGGAGATAAACGGACGGTAGGGAGATAAAGTCAACTGAAGTTGCAAGTTACAAGTATCTAAAGACGATGTACATATCAATTAAGCTTAGAATACCACCAACAAATTTTTCATACCCATAATACCCTAACTCTCATTCAGGCTTATTATATTGTAGAGATATATATCTTGTTAAAAGGTAATGAAGTTGATATAATACGTCTAGAGTTTATACCAAATATTACAGTATTTGGTAGGGAGAATTTGAGTTTGCACCCCATGTTTTGGGTGATATTTGAGTTTGCACCCCATTTTTAAAATCATTAATGTATGCACCCCATTAGCCCAAAAATTGTGAAGGAGTAGGGTGCAAAGTCAAATGATTTTATAGTGAATTGGGGTGCATACATTAATGATTTTGAAAATAGGGTGCAAAGTCAAATATTACCCAAAACATGGGGTGCAAAGTCAAATTCTCCCTATTACGATAAGGCAACGTAGAAATGTGGGCAACTGATCATAGGAAATCCCACATATCAAGTTTACGTATATGACATATTATACGATTAGAAATGTCTGGTATATACCCTATCGAGTTCGGATATTGCACTTATATAGATAGTATCCATGTATATTAATATTTTTTGATTACCACAAAATCAAAACGTATTTCAATAGTACAACGTATCTATTTGGGATATAGTATCAAATTAACATATACTATGTTGCACAATGTATAACTATATTATAAAACGTTATGAATATCCAAGTAAATTAGACTTATTAATAATTACTAGTAATACCCATATACTATTTTATAGCTATACTAAATATTAATGAGATACCAAGATATATCTCATTAATATTTAAATGAGATATGATATCATCTCTAAGTTAGATAATCATACGTTTTCCAAGGGTGATCTCGTATGGCATATCCCTTTATTTTGTACTAGTCATATCCGTTTTCAACAATCTTCTGTTTGTGACCGAAGGTAAAGAGTTCCAAATACTTGTCAATTTTGAACTACTTTATTTGTCAACATATAAATTTGTCCCATTTATATGTACAAAATAACTTTTACTATAGATATTGAATAGATATTGAAAAGGCCAGAAATATAAGCGGAGTTTAATATACCACGCTGTGATCGGACCTTGATACACGTAAATTATCTCCGATCATGTATCAATTGAGCTGAACAAGAGTTGATATTAAGTTTGACTATTTATAAGGCATGAACTTATAAATCATGCCTTGCCTTTAATAACTAAGGTGATTGCTATGTTTAAAATTCATAATTTAAACAGAGCAATCATAATATTGCTCTATTTAGGATGTTTTCTTTTGGACTGAAATTTGCTGGTCTGGTCTGGTCTGGTCTGTTTAAGTCTGGTCTGGTCTGGTCTGGTCTGTTTAAGTCTGGTCTGGTCTGGTCTGAACTGGTCTGGTCTGGTCTGGTAAACGTCTGGTCTCTGTGTATTTTATAACTACGGAAGTCTGGTCTGGTCTGGTCTGTTTAAGTCTGGTCTGGTCTGGTCTGGTCTGTTTAAGTCTGGTCTGGTCTGGTCTGGTCTGTTTAAGTCTGGTCTGGTCTGGTCTGGGACTGAAAACAGTCCAAAAGAAAACATCCTTATAAAGGAATACACTTTTATCTACCTTGCGTCTTCTAAATTATGACTAAGTAAATCTTTCAATTACAACGAGATAAAATGATAGTATGGAAGTTCATAGTATCATTTTAATATATTAAAACGATATAGCATTAAGTATTGGCAAAATAACACCGCAACTATATCTCCTGTTCATCAACCCATTATTTGATGAGTGTACGTACATTACACTCATCAAATACATATAGCGTCTTTGCGCTAATAGATTACGTTTCAAATGTTTAAAACGTTGGAAAGATTAACAGAAGTGTATTTCTAACATTAAATCCTATCTCCTTTGTTCATCACAAACTCATATCATGGGGTATTTAAAAGAACTGTTATTTTTAAGATACGATAACTATATTGATATATTAGTCACATTACATATAAGTTTTTTATTCTAGATATCTGTTTCGATAAATGTCTTATATCTCACGTAAAGACATATGAATATTTTGGTTATAGTGTTCCAAAATATTTACCTTTTGCACGGGAAATACTATTTATTTTGTATAGATGGGTAAACATTTATTTAGACCTCACGTATGGCTAAATGTGATATTATTAGCATTTGAACATGATAATTGAATACTGAATACTTAATACCAATTTTAGAGGGACTTCCACTAAAATTGGTTTTGATTATAACGTATAACATATGTTCTAAGGTTATTAAGGTCTGAAATGCCTTTAGCACAACATGTGATTTATCAGTATGTTTAATCAGAACTCGTAAATGAACACTTATAGCGGTATCAAGTATTCAGTATTCAATTATCATGTTCAAAGGCTAAGTAGATTTGTGTCTTTAATAGGCCTTATTTCTCGTTATCAATTCTTAGGCATACTTTAATATCTATGATACCATTAATTCATCGAAAACTTATTCATCTTATGAACGCACGGATTAAGTCAAAAGCACAATTTGGATAAATTTACTTGAACGGCATGACTTAATATCTTTGTAATTAATATATTAGAAAGATATTAAGTCACCAGATTGATACCTAAAATCAAAATATTATTCTATTAAAATATTTTGTTCACAAATTTCGATATTGTTTTTTGAGAACATAATAGTATAACTTACCGTTCTAATGAGATATAAGTGGACAAAAATCCGATAAATTCTGAAATATCTCTATGTTCCAAAAGATTTAGCCTTGACTATTTATCTTCACCATATCTTGTTATCATGACAATAACTAATCGAGAAAACTTATTTTCTCGTTTGTGAAATATCTTAGGCCAAATCATATAGTATGTGGTGAACACGCTAAATCCTGATTGACTATGTGATTTTAGATGATCTTATAGAGGGTTTTCTTATTGTACCTTCTATTGTGTGTAAATAGTAAAGTTTTGATAAATAAATAAAACATATCCCAACTGCGGCTAAGTTTATCTTGAGGGGGAGTGTAGATTTAAAGAAGATAGCTAATCCTCATTTAAACTTATTAGATTCCGCTATAATAGACTTGTCCCGTTAATCCTCATTTAAACTTATTAGATTACGCTAATCTTTTATTCCAAACGAGAACACAAAGCTTCTAACATTTGGAGTTCCTTATCATCGTCAAGTGCTGAACACAACGAGATATATTGCTGTGAATGGACTAAAAGACTCAACTGAAATTGGGGGAAATATAGAGGGTTTTCTTATTGTACCTTCTATTGTGTGTAAATAGTAATGTTTTGAACAATAAGTGTATTGGATAAATATAGGATCTCTCTATCTAAGCTAACCTATTGTGATTAAGTCGGTGATATTATTGTAGGAGTACAATATCACCAGATAAGATTTTGTATACAAAAACATACCTATGATCGGATAATTGACATAGGAACACGGTAAATTATACCGTGGGATCGGTACACCATGCACACGGTGTACTGATCCCAAAACTACATAGTATTGTTAATTAAAAAAGGAAGAAACCCCTATTCCCTGAAATTTGTTGCCGACTTCGTGACTAGAGGCGATGTATGTGATGCTGCAGACTTTTCTTCGCCCATGCTTATGTTCGCTGAGGATTCTGGGAAAGAGTTGGAATACTTTTCTCTTGCTGCTGCGACTTGGGAGAATAAAGATTCTGAAATTTTGACTTGGTCTCCTTCCAATTTTCTTTGCTCCGGAGCTCCCTCTTTTCTTCAACGACTTAGAATTGAGGCTTGAGCCCTTCTCCTTTGGTATATACGTAGTATATATATATGGCTTCATGCCTAGGTAGTTTGCGGACTTCTGTTTGTAAATTTTATACAGAAAATTTACATGTTGAAGATGACTGATATAAACTATTTTAGACTTTCATCAACTTACATCTAGTGCATACCCAAGTTACATTAGGATTGGTCTAAAGTTACATATTTTATACCGTGAGTTACATGTCAACTTTTTTAGCAAGTTACATCATGTTTACATTTGATTTACATTTTCCATAACGCGTGTTACACTATAATATAATGCGATTTACACAACACAATAAGTCCTTGCTATTCAAATAAAAATTATTTTTATAAAAAAATCATTTTTATAAAAAAAATCATTTTTATAGCCCTGATATTAAAAATAAAACATATACATAATTTATGTTAAATAGTTGGGCAATAGACTCCTTTTTCACATTGAAATCAATATTTTATTTCTTATATTATGTATTGGACAAGTTACACTTTGACTAGAATAGAGTTACATTCATCAATAATGTGAGTTACATTTCTTTACACGTGAGTTACACCGTTCTGCAACTGAAACATGAGAAAAATAAAAAAGAAGTACTGTTCACGCATGTATTGTTCACGCGTTTTTTTTTAAAACATTGATTACAACTATGTCGTTTTGAAGGGGGAGCATGGTGCTCACTGTGGGATGATCCCACGATATACGGACTGTAGGAACACGGTTTTTAGTTTAAATAGGTATTGACAATATTAGATTAAGTGATAGCACATAATATTAACGAGCACGTTTAAAAGTTGGATATAATTTAGAGCAATAGTTCACTATCAAATAAAGCATACTCTATCGTCACAGATCTCTATGATCCTCCTACACAGCAAGGGTATATAAATTTTTATTCAAATTTATATCTGAATAAAACACCTGAAGATAAGTTTTAGAGCTCGATAAGATGAAATATATTTGATTCCTATGTCTTATGTAAGAACAAAAACGTAAATTACGCTTGATTATCTAGAACTCTAAACGTAAAGTATCTCATACTAATTGGTACCCTAAAGATATCCTCAATTGATTAACTCGACATTCCAGAATATCGAGTTAATCTCTTCGGTAAAATGTCCAAACTAGAATTGACAAAGATATGTCAAATGAAATATGACACATAAGATCGTAATAATATAATGACGTTTTCAAAGTGTACCCTATGTTTTTTCAGACAACTGAACACAATACATAATTAGATTTGGCACGTGCTTCTACACTTGTCCAAGTCATTTTATACTTTTGTTCACACTAGTAGAAAACTGTCTTACAGTGACACTTCTTTAGTGACACTTTTGTCTGTAGTGTCACTGATAAACGACATATAGTATTAATGACATATAAGTGTCATAGTTATATGACACTAAAACATCAATACATAATAATGACACTATATTAAAAAAGTGTTGAATTTTAACCTTTACAAAATTTTCACTTTTCATTTCCCTCCACAAATATATCCCCGCCATCTATTTTTAGTAACCCGCCCTTTCTTTCCTTAACAATTTTTCGTTTCGCTTCTTTTTTCGTATAACTCACACAACCCAAATTGAAAGACCAAAATAAACCAACCTTCTCTCTTGCTTGAAACCCCTTAGTAAGAACCCTAGATTGAGCGATGTTCATTCTCTGCTAAATACACTACTCTCACGCCACTCCTGAAAGCTGCGAAGAAGACGGACGGCTCTCGATCGTCTGGCCTAGGAAGAACATCACGTCTCTCGTCGTCTGGACTGAGAAGAACATCACGGCTCTCGGTCGTGTACGAACACCAACCAATCTGCGCTAATTCAACTCCTAAGAATCGATTGTGTGCGACGATCGATTCTTACTAGGTCATCTACGAAGCTAGAACACAAGATACTCTCAATCTTCTATCAAGCCGCCTGCAGGTTCGTATTATTATTACCCTCCATATAATTTAATGGCATTTTCAGTCCATGGTACAAAACATCGATTTAATGTTGCAATTTTAGTAAATGAATCAACATCGTAATTGTTCTTTGGTAATTTATCTCAGTACGTTGGTGAGTTCAGCATGTTGTATGTGTAAGTTATTGATTGCTTTGAACACACATCCATTGATTCTTGCTTCAAACTCATGGAAGAAATATCAAGGAAGACCTTACTCTCAATCTTTAAGTCCTTACCAATAATTGTGGCTGCCTATGTTCTTGGTTTTTTTTTTTTAATTTTATCCCCTGTTTTTTTGTTTAATTTTCAATGAATATTATGTATATGATTCAGATATGTTTTTATTGTTTTCAATACAAGTGTACCAATAGGCTATGTATTTTTGCTGGAGTTCCTGATTCTGAGGGTTGAAATTGTTTTACATTGGCCTTAGCTTATATTGATTTATCATAAGTAATAAATTGTCTGGACTAGTTACTTTTGAACATTTTTATGGTCTATGGTGTTTTCAATTTGGTGCATATACTCATTTCTTTGGAGTTGGAGCAGTTCCAAAGTGGTACAACTCGTTTATTATATGAATGTATGACAGGTTAAACTTTAATTTTCTGTCAAGCCTAATAGTTTATGTTCCAAACTTGAATTTGGCATAGTTGGGAATCTGTTTTTTTTCAATGAAGTATACTCTTCTTCGTTTGAACACAAACAGGTATATTTTGGCTTTACATTGAATTTTATTCTAAGCCCAACTTAGTAACTCATAAAGAGAGTTAGGGCTCTTCCAAACCTTAAAGATTAACTTATCTGGTATTTGCTTTTAAAAACATCGTTTTTAAGAATTTGTGTGTTATCTATTGTTTGGTTCTAGGCTCAAAGAAGTGAGCAATGAAGATGTACTTAACACATCTTTTCATTTGATCGAATACAAGAGAACCAAACACTTGAGTTGTTGAAGATTTAAAAATCACTGTGTACTACTCTATTAATACAATGTCTTATTATGCAATTAAATATTTTTCATAAAATCTGTAGAAGAAGTAATTTAATTATATGAAATAAACACAAACACTTTTAATGACCTATAAAACAATTCGACCCCAAATGCAGTAAGTTTTATATTTGAAAAAGGAAAATGCAACGAGTTCTTTCTTTGTTTATTAATTGACAAATGTTTGTACTTGACACTTCTTTTCATTTGCTTGAATTCATAAAGAAGAACCAAACACTTTAGCTATTGAAGATTTTGAAGTCACTGTATACTATTAAATATTTTTCTATTGATCCAAGAAAAGATGTGTTAAGTACACCTTCTTTGAAGAACCAAACACTTATAGTACACTGTCTTATTTACTATTAAATATTTTTTCAGAAAATTGATCCAAGGAAATCATTCAAGTATATGAGATAAACGTAAAGGAGAATGCAGCAAGTTTTCAGTTTGAAAAAGGAATATGCACCAAGTTCATTATTTGTTTATTAAATTGAGAAGTGTGATATATATTTGCAATCTATGTTTACAGAGTTTGGGGGGGTCTATTTTTTGTCATTTCAGAATATTATTTTAAATATTTTGGTATTACAAATCAGGTGATAATATTCAAATGGATAGGTCTTGGATAAAGATTCATAACAGATTGTCTGATGAGTACACAAATGGAGTTGACAATTTCATACACTTTGCCATACTCAATGCTGAAAACCGTAGGTCATTTAGGTGCCCTTGCAACAATTGTTGCAACATGGACTTTCAAAGTCCTGAAAAAATTAAAGTCCATCTGTTAAAAGCCGGTTTTTTAGAGACGTACCTTGTTTGGACTAGACACGGGGAGGCTGAAAACACTCCAGCATTTGACAAATCACATCCAACATTTCTCGATCAATGTGAAATTGATGAAATGTTAGGTGATGTATATGAACAGTTGGATAATAATCCGAAGAATTTTGCGGATGTGGTTGAAGATGCTGAGAAGCCATTGTACCCCGGTTCTAGTTATTCAAGGTTGTCTGGGCTAATGTTGTTATTTAACATTAAAGGTAAGTATGGGTGGTCTGATCAAGGGTTTACAGCTTTGCTGGAAGCGCTTTCTAATATATTGCCCTTGGACAATTGCATTCCAAAGTCAATGTATGAAGCTAAGAAAATATTGAGAGTTTTGGGATTAGACTACCAAAAGATACACGCGTGCCGTAACGATTGCATCCTCTATCATAAACAATACTCTACTTTTGAGGAATGTCCTACTTGTGGAGAGTCTAGGTATAAGGCTAAAAAAAATGGAGCTATAGCTCATAGCCACAAAGTTCCTGAAAAAGTTCTATGGTACTTTCCTCCAATTCCTCGATTCAAACGAATGTTTCAATCCTCTAAAACAGCACAAGCCATGACTTGGCACGCTACACATCGAGTCAAAGATGGTAAGCTGCGCCATCCTGCGGATTCACCCGCATGGCATCACGTTGATAAAATGTGGCCCGACTTTGGCTTAGAGTCTAGAAATCTTAGATTAGCTCTCTCAAGTGATGGAATTAATCCACACAGTAACCTCAGTTCTTCATACAGTTGTTGGCCCGTTCAACTGATCATTTATAACCTTCCACCTTGGTTGACGATGAAAAGAAAGTTCTTGATGTTATCTCTATTAATCTCAGGGCCTAATCAACCTGGTAATGATATAGATGTCTACCTAGAACCGTTAATTGATGACCTAAAAACTCTTTGGAATGACGGTGTAGATGTATATGATGCATTCAGGAATGACACGTTCAAAATGAGGGCTATACTGATGTGGACAATCAGTGACTTCCCTGCTTACGGTAACCTCTCGGGGTGTACCGTGAAAGGGTATTTTGCTTGTCCTGTTTGTGGCCCTAAAACAAGTTCAATTTGGCTCAAGTCAAGTAGGAAATGCGTGTATATGGATCACCGCCGTTTTTTACCTAATGACCATAAATTTCGAGATATGAAGAAAGTATTCAACAATCGAGTAGAGAGAGAGGGACCCCCTGAGCCTTTATCTGGTAGAGATATCCTCAAACTGGTGGAAGGTATTAAATACAAAAGTGGGAAACCGAAGCGTAGCAAACAAAAGGGCAGGAAACGAAAACGAGGCAGCAACAAAGGTGATAGATGTAGACTGTTCAAAAGAAAGTCTATTTTCTTTGAATTGGAGTACTGGAAAGATTTGTTAATACGACATCTCTTAGATGTGATGCACATTGAGAAGAATGTGTGTGTGAGCATGTATGGAACACTCTTAGATCAACCAACAAAGACCAAAGATGGTCTTAATGCTAGAAATGACCTAGTTCAGTTGAAGATAAAGAAGAATCTCCAACCCAAGGGTAATTCATTACCTCCAGCTCCATACACTCTTTCAAAAGAGGATAAAAGACGGTTCTGCCAGACAATATTAGAAACAAAGGTGCCCGATGGTTATTCATCTAACCTTAAAAGCATTGTTTCTGATGATGACTGTCGCCTTCAAGGTCTTAAATCTCATGATTGTCACACACTCATGCAACAAATCCTCCCCTTAGCTATTCGAAATTTGTCTCTGACCGACAATGTGACTAATGCTATAACAGGCGTGTGTCTGTTCTTTAATGCAATTTGTGAGAAGGTGATAGATGTTGATTCATTGGACAAACTAGAGGCCGATTTCCGGGTCACACTTTGTTCCCTTGAACAATATTTCACGCCTTCTTTTTTTGATATAATGCTACACTTGACGGTTCATCTCATCGCTCAAGTGCGATTATGCGGACCACCTTACCTTTGTTGGATGTACCCTTTTGAGAGAAGCATGAAAATCTTAAAAGGGTATGTTCGTAATCATTATCATCCCGAGGGTTGCATTGCAGAGTGTTATGCAGCCGAGGAAGCACTTGAGTTTTGTGCTGAATACCTTTCCCGTCACAAGGCAATTGGATTGCCCAAAAAAAGGGATGTTGATGATGATGATAATGCCCAAGTTGAAAGACCTCTTGGAGGGGGTGACACAAAGGTTGTGGATTTATCACTATTGGATCAAGCACATCGAACTGTATTATTCAATACCCCTGAAGTGCAGCCCTACATGCAGTACGTTAAGCTATGAATACCCCATTTTTAACCTACCCGCCATAAAAAGTAGGCTACATTCTGTAATCAATTGTATAATTTCAAATGCTAGGGAACATATGATGCACCTGCAATTAGGGGATGCAGATTGTTCTGAAACAGAGCATTTCCTTACGTTCACTAAGTGGTTTCAACAAAAGGTCATTTTCTTATATCACACACAAATATATATATATATATATATATATATATATATATATATATATTTGTGTGTGTGTGTGTATATATATATAGAAATATATCAGTTGAGACCCGCTTTCCTAATATGAATTACTGAATACTATATTATATATTGTCGTAGGTTGAACTTGATGTTGCAAACGGTGTAAATGTGGACGAAACAGTGAGGTGGTTAGCTAAGAAACCCAACACAACTGTCAGTATATACTCGGGTTATACTGTTAATGGTTATAACTTTGCCACTAAAGCCCGAGATTCAAACCGTGTTACGCAAAACAGTGGAATTTGCCTTGAGGCAGATTCGGTACGAGTGTCGAGTTATACAAATAACAGTCCTTTAATGGCATCCACAAATTTTTATGGTGTGCTCGATGAAATTTGGGTGCTTCACTACCTCATGACCAAGAGGGTCGTATTCAAGTGTGATTGGGTTGATGGTAGGCACATAACTAAAGATAAACTGGGCTTCACAATAGTAGATCTGAAAAAACTTGGTCATAAAAATGACCAGTTCATTTTACCATCTCATGCCAAACAAGTCTTTTACGTTAAAGATCAACTTGATAATAGAAAATCAGTTGTTTGTTCAGTTGGTCAAAGGGTGAGTAATAGTTTACATGATGCGTCAGAAGATATGGTTATACATGAACCTCTAACTCTAAAGTATCCAACACCGCTCATTAATGAGGAGAATCCAGATGATGAGGGCATTTATAATAGAGTAATATGTGATGCACCTATGTGTAAGTGATTATATAGTGCTCTAGTCCTATTTTAAAATACTATTTGTGTCATGTTATATAACGTTTTTTAAACCTTAATTGAATTTCAATCCATGTTTTATCTTCAGGATCACATAACCAGTTATGTCTGCTGCTGAAGAAGATCTGAATGACTGGGAAACTGAGGAGGAAGAAGATAAGTATGTTGCGAGACCGTGTAGGAGACAAAAGACAAAGAAGAAACTTTTGCTCAAGAAGGCTAGTGATGACAAAGTGATTGTCCAGGCAAATGAGTTTGGTGTTCTTTCAGGTGATGGCTGGACTGAGTTGGCCAATTATATAGGAGTTGTAGTTAGAGATAATGTGTCGATACTATTTGATGATTGGAGACTAGTAAAAGATCAACAGAAAGAGAAGCTATGGAAGCATATTAAGGTAACAACTAACAATTTGTGGCTACTTATTTTAATTTATGGTGCTGCACTAATCATTTCATTATGTTTGTATGTTCCAGAAATTGTTTGTCGTGAGTCCTAAGGGTAAGAAGCAAGTTTTGAGTACAATGGGAGTAGCTTTGAGGAATTTCAGGTCTACCTTAAGGAATGAATTCATCTTCCCGCACAAGGACAATTTGAAGATGTTGCGCTTACCTCCAAAAGAGTACGAGCACATACCCACTGATGAGTGGAAACTGTTTGTCCTGAAAAGTTTCAAAGCAAAATTTTTAGTAAGTCAAATAATGCATTCTGAAAAGTTCATAAAAATGTAGTCTCTTTGTTCTAAAAACTATGAAAGCAAAAAATACTTTAACTCTTAGTAAATTTTGATGATGCTACTAAAATGATCCTAGGCAAAGAGCAACAAGGGGAAAGCAAGAAGAAAGAAGAACAAGTATAACCACAGGTTGGGGTCATCCGGCTATAGTGGTTTATTGAAGAGGAAGGTATTTTGGTTATTTTTTTGTTGTTAATTATAGTAGTAATAATATCACTATAAGTGTTTTACTGAAGATATATTAGTGTTATAACAAGTAAGTTTTATATTTCAATTTTCAAAATTGTTAGATAAAGGAACTTGGAGCTAGCTTGAAGGATCTTGATCGGGCTGATACATGGCTATTGGGCAGACAAAAGAAAGATGGTGGGTACGATGAGGAGGTGAAAGAAGTTGCTGAAAAGATAGTAAGTATAATTCAATTACCACATACTGTTTATTATCCTTAAACTGAACACACACATACTAGTCACCGTAGGTTGATTGCCATTGTTACTACATTTTCTTTGCCGGGTAGTCATAAATTTTTATTTAATTAATAATGGGCTGTATTTATTTTTTCACCATACTTATACACAAGTATTTGTGATTTTCAATTACCAGATAGAAACTTTTTCAGTCAGCCATTGTATTTGAAACTATTTGGCTATTGTAGGGAAGGAGAGTACACATCAACACATAACGTGTCTGTAGTTTGCATTCTTAGATGATTTACTGATGAATTTGAAATATAGTAAACTCATGTATATCTCCATGGATACAGTAATAGAAGTAGTACTCAGTATATTGATAAACTGAACATACACATTCTGATTTTTACTCTTAAACTGAACACCCATACATTCTGATTTAGTGATGATTTACTAATAAATTAATTATGTGAGCAATATGATGTGTGTGGCAAGAGTGTTATATCTTTTTGGATACAGTAATAGAAGTAGTACTCAGTATATTGATAAACTGAACATACACATATATTCTGATTTTGACTCTTAAACTGAACACCCATACATTTTGGTTTACTAATGATTTACTAATAAATTAATGATGTGAGCAGTATGATGTGTGGCAAGAGTGTTATATCTTTTTGGATACATTAATAGAAGTAGTACTCAGTATATTGATAAACTAAACATACACATTCTGATTTTTACTCTTAAACTGAACACCCATACTAAATTTTGTCATGCAGAAGGAGTTGAAGGCTAAAGTGGAGGAAGGGTCATTTGTGCCATGTGGCTCAAATGACATTATGGCTGCCGCTTTGGATAAAAAGCCCAATGGAAGTAGAATCCAAGGAGTGGGTCACTTCATTACTCCCACCATGTACTTTCACATGCCGATTGGTGGAGTTGAAGAGAAGGACGTTGAGAAGAAACTTTGTGATCGAAGGTATGATATGATGATAAAGCGTCTTGATGAACTGAAAGCTGAAGTGAGGCAGTATGCTTGTAGTGATATAGGCAGTTGTAGTGTTCAAGCAAAGTCTACGACATCTCCAAAACGAAAAAGAAAGGTTTGTACTCCCTACATTCATGAAGCAATTAAGACAGTAAGCACACTTATATTTTTCTAATACATTAATGACGCAATTATTAACTTCTTGATAGGCTACTACAGAGGTCGAGAAGCACGTTACTCCCTTGAAAAAACAGCACTTAGTTTCCAGAAAATCTCCAAGACGTGTCTCTAAAGAGACTGAATCTAAAACTCAAGTAGCCAAAGATGAAGAGCAAGATCATGAGGTTAAACGACTATCAAGAAAAAAGAAGAATGGGAAAAAAAAGGTACATTTGATTCACGTATTATTTTGAAAAATAATAAGATTCAAAATTAATTATTTGAGGTTGAAGAATGATAACTTTTATACCTTATCATTTTAGGTTAAAGATGTTGAAGTTGAAGATGTGAGAGACAATATAGATGATTGGGAAGCAGAATTAGGGACATATATGGAAGAAGAGTGTGAAGAAAAACAACAAGGGCTTGCAAGTCAAAGTCCCAAAAAACCGCCCCAGCATTTCATCGAAAATCATGATCCTACATTGGTTGAGAAACAAGTAGAGGATGTAAGGGAATAATTGGAGGATCAAGGGGTTGTCATCATCAAGGAAAAAAACAGGCCTGCAATGAAGAAAAAGGTTGCGCCTTCAAGAAAGCTAAATATGCAAAGAACGACGAGGTCTGTGATGGAAAAGAGAAAAGAACAAAGCGTTCAATTGAAGATGTTCTCTGTTTTTATTGAGGGATGCCTCGGAGATGGCTACCCAATCAATCACGATGAAGAAGTGTTTGGATTCTCAACAAAATCTTCCTTTAATAAGGATGTGTGCAGAATTGTTATAAACTGTGAGAGAGTTTCAAATTCTGTCATAGAAATTTGGTGCAAGTAAGCTAAGCCTTTCAATCATTGTGCTCTATATATCTGTTAATATACTATTCACGTGTACGCAATGTAATAACTTAATTAATGAATTTGTAGGCACCTTCATGAAAACATGGTTGAATTGGGGGAGATGCCTGTACAGTTTGGGACTTCTGCTGCCATAGCATGCCCAAAGAGGCTATCAGATGAATCGGTGACTAGAAGGTCTCAATATATTTCAGATATTTTAAGTGCAGCCTTACCTGGACAGATCACCTTGATCCCGTATAATGCAGGGTATGGTATTAATATAATATAAAATTGTCTTATTATATGTGATCCTGGAATTAGTTGAGAAAGGAAATCCCTTTTTAAAAATCTTTGCTTTGCTTATGTTTTTATATAGTTTATGGTTTGTTACAAGTACAACAGGTTTTCTTAGAATTTGGTTATAGTTTTTTTAGATGCCTCTTATTTTTTGTGAACTTTTTGAAATAACCAGAAATCTTGATAGACAAAACTATCGCATACAAATACCATCACTGCTTTCTATAAGAAATAGTTAATCTGATCGTAGTGTTAGAAAGAACCTATACAAAAAACTCAAAGCTAAGAAGCATCATTTCTTTCAGCAAAAACTTTGGACATTCCAAGTTTGAATGTATATTCATTTATAATTCTTTTATGGGTGTATATTATGATCACAATGATCATGACTATTTTCAATGCAGCGACCATTGGGTGTTGGGTGCCATTGATCTTGAAATGAGTAGGATCTACTACTTGGATTCAATTGGAGATACTCCAGCTGCTGATTTTGAGCTTATTATGAATCAGTTACATATTCATTTTTCTCGTATTCCTCTGTTTTTGGACAATTTTTACTAATCAGTCATATATGAGGAGTCCTTGAGTCTGCCGTGATGAAATTTTATAACTCATTTTCAGGGGAGTAAAGATCTATCAGGCCGCAAAGTCAAATAAGAGACTAACATGGAGTTGGTTAACTGTAACGGTATCACTTGACTAGTAAAATTAATAACATCTCAACCTTTAATTTATATTTATTAAATCCTAAATTGAAATTTATATATGTAGTGCCCAAAGCAAAAAGGTTCAATTGAATGTGGCTACTTCGTGATGAAGTATATCAAGGATATCGTGGGCAATGTGAATGTGTTGAAGAACAATGTAAGACAATTTTAACGTAATTCTTATTTCACTTAACTTTAATGTCAAATTGATAGTTTACTTTAGTGACAAGATGAGATGGCAGTTCAGCTTGATTAAAATTTCAAGTCCTAAGATTTGAAAATGCCTTTGAGTTAAAATCTCATATGTACACAATCAGCAATTAAAATCTGTAGCTAAGATTTGAAAATGCATGTGTTTCTTGACATCAAGTCATATTTTGTATTACCTGGGAGTATAATTCTTTTAATGTTTGGTTTTAACTAAAAATGCATAAGTAAAAATGTGATAGGTTACTTTAATTTGAACGTAATTACTTTAATATTTAGTGTTAGTTTTTACTATCTAGTTAACGTAATTGTTAATTGTTTGGTGTAGTTTTCTGCAATTATGGACTATTCTGAACATGACATCCTTCAAATACGGGAGGAGTGGGCTTCGTATGCAGCAACTTTGGTGAAAGAGTAAGTTGAAATGTCTTTGTTCAAAAATTGCCTATGTTGTGATGTGTGATGCTACGTCAATATCAGTCTTGTGCACTTGGTTGTTAATCAATTGTGTATTTTTTTTGTGATTAGTTGAATGAACTTTGGGGCTGCAAATGTGTTCAAGGAAAGGCCAGCTGGTGAAAAAATGTGAAGATCTTTTGGGAAAAAATGTTGTGTTATGATGTAGTTGGGAAAACTAAGCATGGAGGTGAACCATTGTTGTAATGCTTTTGTGATGATGTATTATTATGCTAGGAGTGTTGTGAAACTTTAACAATGGCATGGTATACTCTGGTGTAGTTTGGATTGGCTAGCTTATTTTGACTTTAATAGCTAGCTTGATGATCATTTTGAAATATTGTGACTTTGATAAGTTATTTTGAGAACATTTCATATTTATTGGTTGGTATGAATATATAAAATCTAGGTGTATGATTGATATTAAAGAAATCCTGGAAATAAGAATATTCAATATATATATGGAAATATTTCAGAAATGCAAAATGAAAAAAGTTAAGTAGATGATACTAAGATGTCATCATTTTGGTTGACAATAGTATGTCATTAACTACCATGACACAAAAGTGTCATAATTTAGCATGACGCAAAAGTGTCATACATTATCATGATAGAAATGTGTCATAACATTTAGACACACAAAATTATCAAAGTTTTATGTGATTTTTATGTATCATTAAATTTGGAGACACCATAGTATCATAGAAAAGTATGGTGTTTATATATCATAAAATATGTTGTTACTCTTGTGTCACAATTTGGTGACACTAAGTCGTGACACTAAATTTAGTGTCACAACTCCCAGTTTTCGTTGACACTTTCCTAGTGTCAGGAAATCTTTCGCTGACACTAAGTTTGTGTCACTATAGGGCCATTTTCTACTAGTGTCACATACTTATGGCAAAGGGTAAAGTTTAATCTAGCGGCGTATTTAGGTATTGTGTTCAGTTGTCTGAAAAACATAGGGTACACTTTGAAAACGTCATTATATTATTACGATCTTATGTTCTGGTTCAAAGAGATATAATACCGTTTATCGTGGTAATCCAAATGCCGGATAGAAATTTGAGAGGGGCCTAAAGGCTATTGACCGTATCTCACATATATACTCCTTTTATGGGATATATAACTTGGTATTATAACATATAGCCTTAGGATATATGTTAGCAAATTTCCTAATATCTTCATTTGGGATATTATGTTAATCTTTGCTATTGTATAATAGGATTTGGTGAATTAGGATGCATATATTAATTCCAGTATCTATGATCAAGGTTAGGTAAATCTCTATTAGGGATAAGTGCACCCTCAAAAAAAAGTAATACACTCGACAAACAATGTACTGAAATTATTGAGTTATTATCATCACACTATCCGTACAGTAAGCACTTAATCAATTCTATTATACGGGATATATGTACCATACTATGTGAAACGAGTTCTGTAATTTATATCACTGTATTTGTGTCCACATGCCGAAAATTGTAACTAGCGAGAATGAGCTAAACCCGAACAGTTCTCTTATAAATCATAGTTTCCAGATTAACAAAGGTTCATCTGGTATTAATGAACCTATTTTTTAGCGCATATACGTCAAAATACCTAAGCATGAAGATTTGGTAGCTTTAAGTGCTCGATAGATTATGTAAAACGTAAGATTTGAGTGTGTTATACACAACAAGATATGGAACAATACCCCAACGTTTTCAGCACTTTTAGCCCTCTCGGAGTTTTAGATTCAAATATCTTAAAGTTTTATGATGAATAGCTATTGTTTCAACTTCATTTACAATACTTTAAGTAAAAGGCGCTAAAAATAAGTCCCTAAAACAGGTGTATCACAATAGTAAGACTTAAATGTGTATCAAGCGAAATATCATTCCCTTGATATGAGTGTCCCTTGCCCATATACTTAGTAAATGGGGTTCACTAAGTATATCTCTTTTTATCACTAACATATAAGGCCATATTCAAATATTTCGAAAACGTAGCTCAATGGTTAAACATTTACGAGCAAAATATACATGTGTATATCTTACAATATACACATGTATTTGAAACGGTAATACGTAGTATTTTGTTAATTTCAAATATTTGTTACAACTTCAAGAAATATTTCGTCATACGATAAAACCAGTCAAATATGCATTTTTAATAAGGGACTTGAGGCTTTTAAATGGATAGATTACCGGTTCAAGTGCTCTATTGACACTCATCTAGCGTTTAGGCAATTTCGGGCCCGTATTGAGAGGATTCGTATTATTGTCAGCCTTGAACTCGGCTGTTTATTTGTGATGTCGTATGGTGAATACCTCGACACTAAATCTTACCTTAGGATGTTTTCTTTTGGACTGTTTTCAGTCCCAGACCAGACCAGATCAGACTTAAACAGACCAGACTAGACCATACCAGACTTAAACAGACCAGACCAGACCAGACCAGACTTCCGTAGTTATAAAATACACAGAGACCAGACGTTTACCAGACCAGACCAGTTCAGACTAGACCAGACCAGACCAAACTTAAACAGACAAGACCAGACTAGACCAGACCTAAACAGACCAGACCAGCAAATTTGAGTCCAAAAGAAAACATCCTTAGTGTGTTTACCCTTTCCTTCATATCTCAAGATCTTGTGATATGGCCTATTGCTCGAAGATCATACTTAGGGATTCCTTTAGAATAAGATATCCAAATCTTATCTATTACGTGCTAATTTGAATCTAAAACTATCGGATTTAAACGATATTATCTGGTTAAATATATTCTCAAGTGTTTCCACATATAGTTTAGAATATTAAGGATGTTTTCTTTTGGACTGTTTTCAGTCCCAGACCAGACCAGACCAGACTTAAACAGACCAGACCAGACCAGACCAGACTTAAACAGACCAGACCAGACCAGACCAGACTTAAACAGACCAGACCAGACCAGACCAGACTTAAACAGACCAGACCAGACCAGACCAGACTTCCGTAGTTATAAAATGCACAGAGACTAGACGTTTACCAGACCAGACCAGACCAGTTCAGACCAGACCAGACCAGACTTAAACAGACCAGACCAGACCAGACTTAAACAGACCAGACCAGACCAAACCAGCAAATTTAAGTCCAAAAGAAAACATCCTAAGTTGGATCGCATGGGCCGAATAATACGTAATAGCACTTTACGAAATTTGGAAGATATTTATATCTTCCAAGACAACATGCTCCAACGAGATAGAAAACGTTGGAGCAACTTAAAATCTTCATATCGGTAAATTTAGGGACTATCCTCTTGAAATAATATGTTTTAAATAAGGTGACAACTCCGGTACCTTTCTAAAATATGGGGTACCGTACCTATCATTCATTTGATTGGATCACATCACTTAATCATTTTTAATTTAGATTTAAATAAATCAACTGTTACATTCTCATTGGTCCATGTGGACAAAGGTATGGTACCTTATGGGTACCATAGAATCTACCTTTAAATAATCAATCTTTATTTAAAATAAATATTGTACATTTCAGAGAGTTCTGAAAGACAATTTTAACGGTTTAAGATCATGTCTTCTAAAGTAAAGACAATTGTATTGGGTATAGATTATGAAAAGTTAGAATGAGCTATGGTCTACGTATGATACCTTATATCGGTGGGTCATCATATACGTAAACGATATAATACTAAGTTTTTGTGGTTCATGTCCTAGATTACAACTTGTTTTAACCATAAGAGCTATGATCGTTGACCATATCTCTTTAGAGCAAGTAGGCATCAATCTCGTAGTTAAATAGCCTATGAGATAGAAAACGTATTTGATAAAATGACCTAACGTCATTTGTAAGGCAATGTGAACGGAATATTGATCACAATCGTTGGTAAGATATCAAATTTGTCGTGCCTAAAGGGTTTACCCTATGAATTCCACGGGACTGGTGTGCGTGGAAGATTTAGATCAAATTGAGATGTAGGTGTTGATTTTAGGAAACCGTTTACTAACGATATAGATTAATACAATAGTTAGCAGAGAACTTATTGGGAATTTACCTAATTGACGTGCACTTTGTCGCGAGTTCACTCAAAATAATATTCAATACTAACACTTATACGTGGTATAGCGTAGTAGAGTTCGTATCCACAGGGAAAGGAATGATTCTCTTTTTATGAAACTAGTAAATAAAAGGGGGGTTTAGGATTGAATGATTTAATTTAATTAAACTTAAAGATGAACGACTTAATTTAAAGATAAAAAGGACTTGGCATTGTTACTTTCCACTTGTTGATATATTTTAGTCGATCATTGTTATATCTATAACTTATCCCCTCTCGAATACTCAATCGAGGAGTATATCCAATTCATCGAGGATAGTTATTAACAATGACCGTTCATTAATAATCCTTACTATTAGTCATGTATAGAACACCGCCATATACCGACTTGATAGTAGCATTTAATCTCTTAATTCCTTGATGAAATCAATTGAGATTGATAACCTCAACACAATGGCTTCGGTTTAACCAACAAAATTATATTAATCCCTCTTAAGTTTATTAACCACGACCGTGCATTAATAAACCGAAGTTACTTACTTGTGAAACCATCAACGATTTGTAACACCGTCCCCAAATATATTTACTTTTATGTAAATAATGTATTGAACCTTATTAAAGAATTAATGAATTTACGAAGTTGTAAATTTTTGTTATTTCTTTCACGTGAATAATAAATTGCACGTGGGACACACACCGGGAGCGGGGGCCGCCCGACATTTCCGAGACCATATATTTTATTCATCTTGGTCTAGATAATAAATATATAGTGGTGGATATTTCATCGGGGCTATGGAAAAGCCCAGAGTAGACCGGTTGGTCAGAAGCAGCCCAAATTATCGGTACTGGTAATTTATCAGATAACAGCCCGAAAATGAATTTCGGAGGCTTATAAATTAAAGTTGGGGGATGTATATTCATTATACATGTCATAATGAGTAAGAGCACATAATATATTTTATTTGACCCGATAAAATAAAATACATTTAAAACAGTCCGAAAAAATACAACTTTCGGGACAAATTGTGCACTTCGGGACAAAAAGGGTTGACCTCCCACTTGGGTGGGGGCCAACCCACGAATTTGGTCACCCAAATTGATAGCTTGGCCGGCTGGAGTGTGAGAATAGCATGTGAGTGGTGTGTGAAGTGAAGGAAAGAGCATCAAACAAAATAAGGTGGATCCCATCCACACTTATTTGTTTAATGAGACAAAGGGTTACCCTCACCCCTCCCTCTACCTCATTCTCGACCAAGAGACACCCAGGAAGAGCAAGAAATCCACCATCCTTCATTCTCCATTGTTGAAGAGAGGTCAACAAGAAGGAATCCCAAGAAAAGGAGCTAAAGTGCTAAAAGTGTGAAAAGATTAAGGTAATGACCTTATTATAACTTCTCCTCTATTTTTTTTTCTTCTACCTTATGAGATACATATCATGTGAAGAATCCTTAAGAGGGTTCTACATGTTGTAAGTATGGATTAATGGATTGGAAAGTGATTCTATGTCCAAGAACGGACTTAGAAGCCAAAACGACCGGTTCACCGGAAAATAACCTTTTAGAGGTTATTTGTATTGATTAAGGTTTTATGATGTTAAAACCTTGTTAGGCACTTGTAAAGGGTATTTCAAGTGATTTCACAAAGTTGGGAAAGTCGCCGGAGTTGTCGCCGGAGTTGACCAAAAGTCGCCGGAGTTTCACCGGAGTTCAACCAAGAAGGGTAGAACTTCATACGCTAGTTCAAGGTGAGTGGACGGCTTAATATCTTATAACTTTTGGGTTAATTATGAGATTACCTAAATAAATGTTATATGTGTTCATAATGATGTTTAAAAGATATTTAAACATGTGATTAGCCAACATTATTAAGTTGTATAAAAAGAATTAATTGTTTATGCATGAAATATGATATGAGAAATTATATATAATGCATATTTGCTTTAAGAGTAAAAGAAGCACAAATGGATATTATTAACTTAATTATATGATGAATTAGTTAATAAGTGTAAGGCTTGAGATGGCGGTCAACAACAACGTTGACCGATGGTTAATGAATTAATTAATATCGGTTGATATTAGTTAATTATACATTTATATGGTTGCATGGATTTGCATGGATTGTGATACATAAGCTTTATGTAGTGAATTAGTTATGAATGACTAAATATGATATAGACCCTATCTAGCGTGATATGTGGTAAGTCATAGGTCGGGTGGAGTACCCAAGGATCGGGCGGTTATCCTCAAAACTCGGTTATATAGGGTGGAGTACCCAAGGATCGGGCGGTTATCCTCAAAACTCGGTTATATAGGGTGGAGTACCCAAGGATCGGGCGGTTATCCTCAAAACTCGGTTATATAGGGTGGAGTACCCAAGGATCGGGCGGTTATCCTCAAAACTCGGTTATATAAGGTGGAGTACCCAAGGATCGGGCGGTTATCCTCAAAACTCGGTTATATAGGGTGGAGTACCCAAGGATCGGGCGGTTATCCTCAAAACTCGGTTATAGGGTGGAGTACCCAAGGATCGAGTGTGTATCCTCAAAACTCATAGATTACATATAATGATCTAGGACCGGGCGGTGTCCTTATGATAATTTACTTGAACAAGGAGGAGTTCTATACACTCATAGGCATATGGGTGGGTTGGGGTTTTTAGTCAAGAATATTGACTATTACTATTTTTCCCAAATAAACTGGTGATCTACGGATCGGATATTTTTCCAAGTATATATATACTATTAAGTATTTCATAACTTGGGGGAAAGACTATTTATATAAGTATCACCCTATGTTTGGGTCTTATACTTGAAACGCTAGTTATTCTATATTTAGCCTGCTACTCGCTCGGTACTTGTACTGACCCCTTCGGGGGGCCCCACCATTTTCAGGTTGAAGCTAGGGCTTGCTACTTGCACCTTCTAACGGGTGATATCAAATCAGGAAGACGTGGTTCGTGCTTCCTTATTTTCTTTCAAACTACCGAACACTTGCTCATGGATATTTGTTCTACTATAAACTATTTTTGGGGCTTGCATGCCCATGTTGTTGGCCGGTTGTGGCTTATGACTTACCATTGAATATTTCCGCTATTCATTGGTTTAAATGTGATGTTGTTATGTATGTTTACTACTGAGTATGGATGGATTGTTTTCTCGAACGCCTTGTGTAATTAAGAGGGGTTGACTCGCGGGTGACGTCACTTAATTATACGGCGGTTGTACACGCGCTTGGATTGCGGTCTGGGGCGTGACAATTAAGTGGTATCAGAGCCATCTCAGTTCTAAACTATATAATCAACCTCTCACAAAAGATTTTACAAAAGAGTTCTTACCGAAAACCATGAGCATTGTATTTTGACGTTTATAGGACTATTGGTGCTTAAGTTGCAAGGCCTCTAATTGTTAAGACGGTACCCTTAACAATTGGTATGGTGGTGACTTGGGTCGATACGTGTCTATAACGTTTTTCCGTCAATTGACATTCATAGGAGTCT
This sequence comes from Cuscuta epithymum, assembly GCA_945859915.1. Lineage (NCBI taxonomy): Eukaryota > Viridiplantae > Streptophyta > Magnoliopsida > Solanales > Convolvulaceae > Cuscuta > Cuscuta epithymum. The sequence goes on along the minus strand of CAMAPF010001062.1, from coordinate 858,117 downwards.
AAAGACTCGTCCAAATTCCGTTTCAGAAATGGAGGGTAAGCGAATGGCAACAAGAAATGACCCTAAGGGACAAGCGTCGGTAGCTTACCTTGAGGCTAGCCGGGCTGTGTCACGAGCCTTTGCGGGGAGAGGAATAGGCCATGGGGGCCGTGAGGGCCGCCAAGCGGCAAACGCTAATCAAGTGGGCTCGATGTGTAACATGAACACCAGGAGGAACGAACGTAGGCGTCAGGCGAGGCGAGATCGGGCCACCTCCCAACGTGATATGACTGTCAGCCAAACCCATCCTTGGGCAAACGACCAAGGAGGAGAAAGCACTCTTACGGCACCGGCATCACCGGTGAAAAAGAAAAGGAACTCAAAGTGGCACACGTCCTTTCCTTACTCCTTAAGACCATCCAAATGTTCTAATTGCTCTAAGAAACATTTTGGAAAGTGCAACGAGCCCCCGATGTGCTACAAATGTGGGAGCACAACCCATATGAAATTAAGTTGCCCATGGAGGAGGCAACGGGAGACATTGCAAGCCGAGGAAGGGCTCACCGTGGAAGGAAACCATACGGAACCAACGATGAGCAACGCTACGTCCGTCAATCAAGGCGGGGCCCAAGCAAGGGTCTACGCAATGACCGAGGCGGATGCGAGAGCAAACCCGGACTCCGTTGCAGGTAAACACGTATTCCCATGTATTTCTAGGCCTATTTTGATCATATACACCGTTGGGGGTTGAGTTCGGGCCACCCCGGGACCAAACGGAGCGAAATTGGGCGAAATTGGGCGAAATTGGGCGAAATCGGGCTGATTTCTGCCAACGCACTACAGGCTGGGCTGCACGCACGGCCGTGCGTTGCCCGTGCGTACCTCCGTGCGTTGGTGGCAGTAGCATCCCGGAGGAAATCGCTGCACGCACGACCGTGCGTTGCCCGTGCGTACCTCCGTGCGTTGGTGGCAGTAGCATCCCGGGGGAAATCGCTGCACGCACGACCGTGCGTTGCCCGTGCGTACCTCCGTGCGTTGGTGGCAGTAGCATCCCGGGGGAAATCGCTGCACGCACGACCGTGCGTTGCCCGTGCGTCCCTCCGTGCGTTGGGGGCAGTAGCTCCATTGGTAAGGCAAGGTATGCACGACCGTGCGTACCCCCTACGCACGCCGTGCGTGGACCCCTGGCACCCGAAACTTGATTTTTTCGTCCCGTTCTTCTACGTTTGGACCCCCGTTTGATTCCAAACATTAGTATGAACCTAATAACCTCCTAAAGATGTGTAAAAACATTAGAAAAGGTATCTTACATGGTGTATAAATGTAGGAGCATTAAAGATCAATGGTAGGTGTGCGAGGATCCTCATCGATACCGGGGCACAACGCTCATTTGTGAGTGAGGCGTTCGCCGAGGGCCTTGACGTGCCATTGACACCTATGACACAAACGTTGCTAGTCTCCACACCGTTGGGAGACGACGTGGAGAGGAATCATTTCTATCCGTCGTGTGAGGTAGAAGTGACGGGTCAACATTTGACTTGTGATTTCGTACCTCTAAGCATGTTGGAGTTCGATGCAATCCTAGGAATAGATTGGCTCGAGAAACACCATGCTCGAGTGGATTGCTACACCAAGGTGTTGGAGCTCGAGGATGATCAAGGGAACACGCTATGTTTTGAAGGAGATCGGGGGAAGTCCCATGCATGTATCATATCCGTGATGAGAGCACGGAAGATGATGAGGAAGGGATGCCACACATACCTTGCCTACGTGGTGGACGATACCAAGAAGGAAGTCGACATCAAAGATGTATGGGTCGTATGCAAATACCCGGATGTATTTTTTTTTTTTTTTTTGATGAAATGTAAAAAATATATAACGAACTAAAAAATTACACCATCATAGGGGCATTCCCCAGAAAACACATGAGCATCACACAACCTTGCTCTATTGCACCAATGATATCTAAGCAACAACCAGACAACAGAGAATCAAAAACTAATCAAAATATGAGGGTAAAGTCTAAAGAGTAGCTTATACACGGTGATCTTGGTTTGTTCAATGAGGCTGTTCACTGTATTACGGCTGTTAGCAAAAATTTCAGCATTCCTCGCTTTCCAAACCAAGTAAACTGTAGCATTTAGGGCCAGTCTAACAGCCTTACTAACTATCTGAGCACCTCCATATTCCTTCTTACACATTTTTACTGCACTTAGAAGAGTAGTGGGGTTCCTTGTGAGTTTTAACCACTCCAATATCCCTTTCCAAATCTGTCCAGTAACAGGACATAGAAAGAACAAGTGTTCCACAGATTCCAAGTGGTTTTTGCAAAAACAACTTGGAAATACCAAACCCATTTTGATTCCTCCTTATCGAATGGCACCGGCCGAACTCCAAGAGTTGAAGGTCCAACTACAAGAATTATTGGACAACGGGTTCATCAGACCCAGTCATTCACCGTGGGGAGCACCCGTACTATTCGTAAAGAAGAAAGATGGTACATTAAGAATGTGTATCGACTACCGACAGTTGAACAAGGTCACCATCAAGAACAGGTATCCCTTACCGAGGATTGATGACTTGTTCGATCAACTTCGAGGAGCAATAGTGTTCTCGAAGATTGACTTGAGGTCGGGGTATCATCAGTTGAAGATCAAGGAGAGTGACATACCTAAGAGTGCATTTCGCACTAGATATGGTCATTATGAATTCCCTGTGATGTCGTTTGGTTTAACCAACGCACCGGCGGCATTCATGGACTTGATGAACCGTGTGTTTAGTGAATACTTAGACCAATTTGTGATAGTATTCATTGACGACATCTTGATATACTCCAAGAGCGAGGAAGAGCACGAACACCATTTGAGGCTTGTACTTGATCGGCTAAGGGAACAGCGACTCTTCGCCAAGTTCTCCAAATGCGAATTTTGGCTCAAAGAGATTGGTTTCCTCGGTCATGTCATATCCGGTTCAGGTGTTGCTGTGGATAACGCCAAGATAAAAGCGATCATGGATTGGGAGAGACCCAGGAATGCGAAGGAGATACGTAGTTTCCTTGGCTTAGCGGGATACTATCGTAAATTTGTGGAAAAATTCTCCGTATTGGCGTCCCCATTAACGAAGCTCACAAAGAAAGGGACCAAGTTCATATGGGACGACAAATGTGAGAAGGGGTTCCTTGGATTGAAGAAACGACTTACCGAAGCACCAGTCCTTGCCCTACCCATACAGGGGATAGGGTATGACATTTATAGCGACGCTAGCATCCAAGGGCTTGGATGTGTACTGATGCAAAACGGTAAGGTGATTGCCTATGCTTCTAGGCAATTGAGGAAACACGAGGTGAACTACCCTACTCACGATCTAGAGTTGGGGGCGGTAGTGTTTGCATTGAAGATTTGGAGGCATTATCTCTACGGCGAGACGTGTCACATTTATACTGATCATAAGAGCCTGAAGTATGTATTCACTCAGAAAGAGTTGAATATGAGGCAGAGGAGATGGATGGAGTTGATCAAGGACTATGACTTGATCATCGACTATCATCCCGGAAAGGCCAATGTAGTGGCCGACGCACTGAGCAGGAAGAGTACGTCGGGGACGCTACTCACATGTCTACAGGCATTGAGGGCGCACGTGGAGGTATCCACGAGCGGGGCGCTCATTGCTAGGTTTGAGGTCAGACCTACATTGCTGGGTGAGATCAGTAGATGTCAGGCCATTGACGAGGAGTGTCAGAAGATTCGTGAACGAATCATTGAGGGGCCTGTTGAGAACTTTCGAGTACGTGATGATGGTCTATTATTTTTTAAGGATCGTGTGTGCATACCAAAGAAGGAAGACCTCTAGAAGTCTATACTTGAGGAGGCTCATTCTTCAGCTTATGCTATGCATCCAGGAGGTACTAAGATGTACCGGGACCTGAAGGAAAGTTACTGGTGGTCGGGTATGAAGAGAGACATCGCCGAGTATGCGAGTCGATGCCTTACTTGTCAGCAAGTTAAGGCAGAACACCAGCACCCGACAGGACTTTTGCAGCCACTCACCATCCCAGAGCGGAAGTGGGAGCACGTGACCATGGACTTCGTGGTGGGGCTACCACGAACGGTGAACAACTATGATGCAGATTGGGTAGTGGTCGATAGGCTCACCAAGAGTGCACACTTTCTGCCTATCAACATTACTTATCCTCTTGAAAGATTGGCCAAGCTCTACACAGAGGAGATTGTGAGATTACATGGAGTCCCAATATCCATTGTCTCGGATAGGGATTCACGATTCACATCCCGATTTTGGCCAAAGTTTCAAGTATCTTTGGGGACTAAACTGAAGTTTAGCACAGCCTTTCACCCACAGACCGATGGACAGTCCGAGCGGGTGATACAGACTTTGGAAGACATGCTTAGGGCATGTGCTTTGGAGTTCCAGGGAAGTTGGGACAAGCATTTGGCCCTAGTGGAGTTTGCCTATAACAACAGTTATCAGGCAAGTATCGGCATGCCCCCATATGAGGCATTGTATGGGAGGAAATGCAGAACACCGTTGTGTTGGGACGAGGTTGGCGAGGCCAAACTCGAAGGGATAGAGCTGGTTGAGATCACCAAGGCCAAGGTGAGGATCATTCGGGACAGAATGAAGGCCGCTCAGGACCGACAGAAGAGTTATGCTGATAAACGGCGGAGACCGTTAGAGTTCGAGGTCGGTGATGAGGTCTTCCTAAGGATTTCTCCTTGGAAGGGCATCATTCGATTTGTATCGAGGGGAAAGCTTAATCCCCGATACATCGGTCCATTTGAAATCCTTGAAAGGATAGGGGCTGTGGCCTACCGTCTCAAGTTGACGCCTGAACTTGAGAAGATACATGACGTGTTTCATGTATCAATGCTCAAGAAGTACATACGAGACCCATCTCATATTCTTGAGAAACTACCGGTAGAGATCCGTGAGGACTTGCAATATGCGGTGGAACTAGTGAAGATTGTTGGTCAACAAGTGAAGAAGCTTAGGAATAAGGAGATTCCTATGGTAAAGGTTCTTTGGAGGAGTGATCGAGTCGAAGAAGAAACTTGGGAGACCGAGGTCTCAATGAGGGAGCAATACCCATTTCTTTTCGATTAGATACTTGGATTTCGGGGACGAAATCCCAAATAAGGGGGGGTGAACTTGTAACACCGTCCCCAAATATATTTACTTTTATGTAAATAATGTATTGAACCTTATTAAAGAATTAATGAATTTACGAAGTTGTAAATTTTTGTTATTTCTTTCACGTGAATAATAAATTGCACGTGGGACACACACCGGGAGCGGGGGCCGCCCGACATTTCCGAGACCATATATTTTATTCATCTTGGTCTAGATAATAAATATATAGTGGTGGATATTTCATCGGGGCTATGGAAAAGCCCAGAGTAGACCGGTTGGTCAGAAGCAGCCCAAATTATCGGTACTGGTAATTTATCAGATAACAGCCCGAAAATGAATTTTGGAGGCTTATAAATTAAAGTTGGGGGATGTATATTCATTATACATGTCATAATGAGTAAGAGCACATAATATATTTTATTTGACCCGATAAAATAAAATATATTTAAAACAGTCCGAAAAAATACAACTTTCGGGACAAATTGTGCATTTCGGGACAAAAAGGGTTGACCTCCCACTTGGGTGGGGGCCAACCCACGAATTTGGTCACCCAAATTGATAGCTTGGCCGGCTGGAGTGTGAGAATAGCATGTGAGTGGTGTGTGAAGTGAAGGAAAGAGCATCAAACAAAATAAGGTGGATCCCATCCACACTTATTTGTTTAATGAGACAAAGGGTTACCCTCACCCCTCCCTCTACCTCATTCTCGACCAAGAGACACCCAGGAAGAGCAAGAAATCCACCATCCTTCATTCTCCATTGTTGAAGAGATGTCAACAAGAAGGAATCCCAAGAAAAGGAGCTAAAGTGCTAAAAGTGTGAAAAGATTAAGGTAATGACCTTATTATAACTTCTCCTCTATTTTTTTTTCTTCTACCTTATGAGATACATATCATGTGAAGAATCCTTAAGAGGGTTCTACATGTTGTAAGTATGGATTAATGGATTGGAAAGTGATTCTATGTCCAAGAACGGACTTAGAAGCCAAAACGACCGGTTCACCGGAAAATAACCTTTTAGAGGTTATTTGTATTGATTAAGGTTTTATGATGTTAAAACCTTGTTAGGCACTTGTAAAGGGTATTTCAAGTGATTTCACAAAGTTGGGAAAGTCGCCGGAGTTGTCGCCGGAGTTGACCAAAAGTCGCCGGAGTTTCACCGGAGTTCAACCAAGAAGGGTAGAACTTCATACGCTAGTTCAAGGTGAGTGGACGGCTTAATATCTTATAACTTTTGGGTTAATTATGAGATTACCTAAATAAATGTTATATGTGTTCATAATGATGTTTAAAAGATATTTAAACATGTGATTAGCCAACATTATTAAGTTGTATAAAAAGAATTAATTGTTTATGCATGAAATATGATATGAGAAATTATATATAATGCATATTTGCTTTAAGAGTAAAAGAAGCAAAAATGGATATTATTAACTTAATTATATGATGAATTAGTTAATAAGTGTAAGGCTTGAGATGGCGGTCAACAACAACGTTGACCGATGGTTAATGAATTAATTAATAGAGTGAATTCCCTAAATAGGACTAAAAAGTGGAAAAATTGCACAAATAGGACTACATTTTTTAAATTCCCTTAATAGGACTATTTATGTGTGTTTGGACAAATATACCCTTGTAACTTGTGAAATGTTTTAATTAATAATAAAATCATGAAAAAATTAATAAAAATCGAAAAAAATACTAAAAATCGTAAAAAAATAATAGAAAATTAATAAAAATATTTTTTAAAAAAAATAAAAAAAAATATTTTTTTTTAAAAAAATAAAAAATAAATAAAAAAAATCATAAAATTAAAAAAAAACACATTACCACCCCTGCCACCCCCAACACCACCATCTCCCATCACCGGACAAAAATATGCCAACATTTTAAATAATGCCATAATGATGGCATAATCAATGAAAATGTTGGCATATTGAAGAGTAATTATGCCATCTTTTTGGCATTTTCAGAAAAATATGGCATTTTTTTACCAAAAGTGGAAGAAATTTCACCAATCGAAGGTGGTGGTGCTGGGAGGCGGCGGGAGGCGGTGAGAAATGTATCCATAATTTTTTTCATTTTTTATGGGTTTTTACTATTTTTTATTATTTTTTTAAAAAAATTAAAAAAATAAAAAATTAAATTTTTTATTTTATAAATGTTTTATAATTTTTTTTTAATTTTTTTACGTTTTTTAAATATTTGTTTACGTTTTTTGTGATTTTATTATGAATTAAAGCATTTCATTATGAATTAATACTCTTAGGGGTATTTAGGGTAGAAAATCAATGTTTAGTCCTATTTAGGGAATTTTAAAAATAGTAGTCCTATTTGTGCTTTTTAGGAACTTTTTAGTCCTATTTAGGACAATTTCCGTAATTAATATCGGTTGATATTAGTTAATTATACATTTATATGGTTGCATGGATTTGCATGGATTGTGATACATAAGCTTTATGTAGTGAATTAGTTATGAATGACTAAATATGATATAGACCCTATCTAGCGTGATATGTGGTAAGTCATAGGTCGGGTGGAGTACCCAAGGATCGGACGGTTATCCTCAAAACTCGGTTATATAGGGTGGAGTACCCAAGGATCGGGCGGTTATCCTCAAAACTCGGTTATATAGGGTGGAGTACCCAAGGATCGGGCGGTTATCCTCAAAACTCGGTTATATAGGGTGGAGTACCCAAGGATCGGGCGGTTATCCTCAAAACTCGGTTATATAGGGTGGAGTACCCAAGGATCGGGCGGTTATCCTCAAAACTCGGTTATATAGGGTGGAGTACCCAAGGATCGGGCGGTTATCCTCAAAACTCGGTTATATAAGGTGGAGTACCCAAGGATCGGGCGGTTATCCTCAAAACTCGGTTATATAGGGTGGAGTACCCAAGGATCGGGCGGTTATCCTCAAAACTCGGTTATAGGGTGGAGTACCCAAGGATCGGGTGTGTATCCTCAAAACTCATAGATTACATATAATGATCTAGGACCGGGCGGTGTCCTTATGATAATTTACTTGAACAAGGAGGAGTTCTATACACTCATAGGCATATGGGTGGGTTGGGGTTTTTAGTCAAGAATATTGACTATTACTATTTTTCCCAAATAAACTGGTGATCTACGGATCGGATATTTTTCCAAGTATATATATACTATTAAGTATTTCATAACTTGGGGGAAAGACTATTTATATAAGTATCACCCTATGTTTGGGTCTTATACTTGAAACGCTAGTTATTCTATATTTAGCCTGCTACTCGCTCGGTACTTGTACTGACCCCTTCGGGGGGGCCCACCATTTTCAGGTTGAAGCTAGGGCTTGCTACTTGCACCTTCTCACGGGTGATATCAAATCAGGAAGACGTGGTTCGTGCTTCCTTATTTTCTTTCAAACTACCGAACACTTGCTCATGGATATTTGTTCTACTATAAACTATTTTTGGGGCTTGCATGCCCATGTTGTTGGCCGGTTGTGGCTTATGACTTACCATTGAATATTTCCGCTATTCATTGGTTTAAATGTGATGTTGTTATGTATGTTTACTACTGAGTATGGATGGATTGTTTTCTCGAACGCCTTGTGTAATTAAGAGGGGTTGACTCGCGGGTGACGTCACTTAATTATACGGCGGTTGTACACGCGCTTGGATTGCGGTCTGGGGCGTGACACGATTAACCATCGGTTCGTTGATCATTTCTAGTAGTAATTAATGTCGAGATGTTAACTAATTGTCATCTTAGCAACACTCCCCAACAGTAATATAGAGATAGATTAAGGGAAGAATTAACACTCAAGGAAGAATATTAAAGAAGATGAATCCTACTATAATTAATATCAAGATGTTAACTAATTGTCATCTTAGTAACACTCCCCAATATTAACATAGAGGAAGAAATAATTATTACTATAACTAATGTCAAGATGTTAACTAATTGTCATCTTAGTAACACTCCCCAACATTGATATAGAAAAAGTATTTAAAGAAAGAATTAATATTCAAGGAAATAAGTTAAGAAAATAACTCACAACTTTAATAATCAACAAGCTTCAAGAGCAACACCAAGAAATGGAAGTTTAGCTCCTCATTTGGAGACTAAACATGCTATAAAAATATAAGAAATAACTATTCTAAACTGAGCTTAAGTATATGGAAGAAGGGATGATTTTACTGTGAAGGAAAAGGGGTGTATTTATAGGTGTTTGGAGGTGGCAGGGTGGTGTACCCGATCGGGTATATAGGGTACCCGATCGGGTATTTTAGGCAGTTTCCCGGAAAATCACTTTTCTAGACATACCCGGTCGGGTATGTAGGCATACCCGGTCGGGTATGAGCCAAAAAGTCAAAATCCTACACGTTCTTTTGTCTCTCCAGATTTTGATTTTGACACCCGAATTAACTCAATACCCGATCGGGTATTGCCTATACCCAACCGGGTATATGAAATATTTTCTCAATCTTCTTTTTATCTTGTCCCCTTGCACTTTCCTTGATCTTTTGGGGTCCAATCTTGATCCTTTGGATGATCTTGACTTGTTTTAAGCTCAGAATAATCTTAATCTAAACAAATTACATTTAAATAGGAAAATAAACTAATTACACCAAAAGTGTGTAATTTTCCAAACAACAACAAATAAAACTAGTTAAAATAGAAATAATACATAATAAAAATACAACTCTATCACCATATCGTTTAGTATTAAAACAAAACGGTGATACCAAGGGATATCAACTATACGGGTACCGAAATATTCTCTTTGTCACAACTATTCCACGGGACAAAACAAAGCAAGATATGACCGAATCAAATTCTAAACGAGTTTGGAAAGATCTTATCAAGCTCTAAAACTTATCTTCACTTGCCGGTTTAATTTACAAAAGCTCCATACAACTAACAACGATATGCATTCGGTTACAATATGAGTGTCACAATCAGAACCACTTTCCAAACACTAGATCTTTTTGTTCACCAAAAGATTCTATACACGTCTTAAACCAGGGGTTCCAAATCACGCCTGAAGATTACGTATTCATAATCTTTGCATGTACTATCCGTCTTATGTTAGAACTCAAATGGGATGATTTAGCTTAGAATCATAGCACCTAGATATACCGTTGAGTATTTCGATATGATAATGCCTAAATAAAGCGAGTAAATAATAATATTTACGCTAAAGAACTCACTCGCATATCCTTTAGACGCCGGTATCAATTTTCGTTCAAAATTTCATAAACGTGATTCCCGAATACGTGATTCCCGAAAAGTTTTAGCATAAATACGGTTTTGTTTTACAGCAATACTTAGGCATCCCTTAATTGCACTAACGGATAAAGGTATAATACGCTAAAAATATACTTGTAAGATATATCCAAGTTAACGTTTAATACTTGATCATCCACAGATGACTTATAGGTATATATGGTGTTTCGAAATATCAAGAGATGCTTGTTAATGATTCGATTAACAAGGATATCTTATCTCTGTGTAAGATATCTTTTAGTTCACAAAAGATATCTTACAAAACTCATAGCGTAAAACGTATTATGGTTGCATATTTTTCTAATATTATCGTTTTTATTGTATTCGCTAAATACATTGGGAAATTAATACCATTACAATTCTCTTTCGTACGTATTTTGGAAATAAGTACGGTACCCTATTGTATCCCACATGATATTTTACTGTCAATTTGTCGTAATAAAACGGTAATCTTCAGGCGCATTACGAGATAAGATCTTATCGAGTTCTGGCAATATATTAAGCGTTTGCCAAAATACGTTTTCGGATATTGCCAATCTAAATATTCATGATGCGTTCAGTAAATACAATAGGATAAGTCGAAGACTGAGAATAAAGATTATAGGCAAATAAGGGGCGTTGTGTAAGGATATACACAACTTTTTGAAGAACTATTAATCACTTTATACGTGGATGAAGTATCATGGTACTTAAAATGCCGATAATGGATTTATCAAACATAGATTTATTCGGCATACCATACTTAGGATGTTTTCTTTTGGACTGTTTTCAGTCCCAGACCAGACCAGACCAGACTTAAACAGACCAGACTAGACCAGACCAGACTTAAACAGACCAGACCAGACCAGACCAGACTTAAACAGACCAAACCAGACCAGACCAGACTTAAACAGACCAGACCAGACTTCCGTAGTTATAAAATACACAGAGACCAGACGTTTACCAGACCAGACCAGACCAGTTCAGACCAGACTTAAACAGACCAGACCAGACCAGACCAGCAAATTTCAGTCCAAAAGAAAACATCCATAAACCACGTGAAAACGCGGTTCAAAACTTAATCCATTTTGAACACACAATCAAAATATTTACTTATATTCTAAGTAAATATAAGTTTTACCACGTTCCCTAAGAGATTATGTGATCATGCGTTGTACGAGACCTAAATATCATATAAATCTTTACTAAACATTTATATGATATAATTCCTATATACTACGTATAAGACTATTGAAGGTAAATCTCAATTTAGGAGTATTCACTATTTATATAGTGACACTCATAGGAACCTATTAAATATATTAATCTATTTGTTATGTTTTGATATCCATTTCGAATTACATGGATATCAAAATTTTGAGTGATCGTATTAGATCACTCAAATTTAGGAAATTTAGGAAGATCTACAAATAGTTCACCTAAACGTATGTGAGATCATGTTTTCAATAAAAATGGTAGATGTAACCATAATTACCTTATCTTTATATGGTTAGCCATACAATCGAACATATTTGTCAATCGAACATATTACAAGTGTGATATATCAACGGGATACCTTTTGATATATCTTAGGCTGAATAATGGTTGATTTTGACGTAAGACAATTGAAGTTGGAAAGTGTCCGTGATATTGATTCCACTCTTAGCAATCATCCCTTGTCCAAATAGTTCTATTTGGAATTGCATAATACTTATACAATAAATACGTACGTTGAATAGCGTATCTTTGTGAACAACAAATTTATTCAAAGGATTAACGATAGGCCACCATGTGATTTAAAGCTTGATAAGATCTTCAGGTAAGAGGTAATGACCAGATTGTGAATACCGATAAGTTATATTCAAGTGAATAACGCGCCGGAGATATATGGGATTAACGATGAAGTTATTCAAAGTTCGATAAATAGTAGTTCTCAAAGTATACGGAACCGGCGTGTTAATTAGGACCTTATACTGTATAAAGCTCTGTTTCACACAATTACCCGAGGGGTGTACCCCAGGAAGATTCAAATTGCTCATAATTCCAAGATATTATACTTAAGAAGTATAATATCTCTTTGTATTCTCTATTGTTTTCTTAAACAAATATCTCTTGATATTATATCCTATAAGTGAAGTGGTGGATAAGAAGTATATTGTGTTCACTAAAGCAAAATATCATCACCTTATAAACATGTCTTATCCATTAGTGTCAAACTTCTATATGTGATTGTTACGACAAAATTATACCAATGCCATAAAGGATATATTCTAATCACATAGGATATTTGCACTTTTTCGAGATATCTGTTTTGTCCCATTGAAAACGTTTTATATCTCGTTGGAAAGATCTTATCGAGCTCTAAAACTTATCTATTCAATAAACGGATATATAAGAGATCATCACTCGCTAATAGAGATTGAGGATCTCTTATATATCCGTTTATTGAAACATGCCTTTTCTTCCCAAGTAATATTGAATCCCTTGGCGTGTTCATAAAAGTTATTTAAGGATAATATAGTTATAAATTAGCATGTAATATAGAGTTTATATATGTATCTCTATATCTTGTACTTATTAGAGTACACCATATCTTTAATGAGATATAAATATATCTTTATCAAATATAAATTTAGAGTATAAGTCATATATAATCTTAGTTAAGTGCTAAGATAAATGGTAAATACGTATATTTACCATATGTAAATAATGTACTATCTATATAGATATGGTAAATATTCATTTGAGTTAAATATGTATATACGTTATTAATAAACAATATATTATACAAATATAAGGCTTATATAACACACTATAGCATACTCCCTCCGTCCCCTAAGTTTGTCCCGTTTTACCTTTTTCGTCCGTCCCATTAAGTTTGTCCCATACCATATTTGGTAATGTTTGGGTGGCTACAATTCATTCTTACACTATTCACACTTTATCAATTTAATATCAACCACACATATCTACTTTTTCTTAAAAATCCCACCACACCTCTTTGTCCCAAACATAGGGGGACGGAGGTAGTATATGTTAACGCATGATTTAATTCAAATAACGTATTTTACACGCTATACGTTATCTATATACATGTGATAGATAAATATGTAATATTTATAAACTATTTAATGTGATACATACTATTGTATCACATTAAATATAAGGATATAAATATGTCATTTCGAAATCAACACGCTATAATATATGATATTACTAGTAATATACTTATATTGTATGTATAAACTAAGCGATGATAATTTGTAATAATATATCGTATATTTAATAATACTTAAATAGTATGCGTATAATGTGACACAACGCATAATTAGCATAATAATGTAAATTCTATGTATTATATACACTTAATATACTAGTCATATTAATGTCTTACGAAACAATGGCATGTGTAATCGTTTTCTTAAAAGCGACGATTTAACATTATTTACATACGCTATACTAATTATATGTAAACTTATATCAAGTAATCTATGTATAAGTTTATATACGTAATATAAATTTGATATATGTATAAAGATATACATATATCAAATAATATATTTGATATTTAATATAATGAATTTAATATAGTATCTTAGAATTTCAAATACATATATAATAAGTATATACGATTATATAATAAGTTTAGATAGTAACTTAGGTTTATGGATGTTTTCTTTTGGACTGTTTTCAGTCCCAAACCAGACCAGACCAGACTTAAACAGACCAGACCAGACCAGACCAGACTTAAACAGACCAGACCAGACCAGACCAGACTTCCGTAGTTATAGAATACACAGAGACCAGACGTTTACCAGACCAGACCAGACCAGTTCAGACCAGACCAGACCAGACCAGACTTAAACAGACCAGACCAGACCAGACCAGACCAGACCAGACTTAAACAGACCAGACCAGACCAGACCAGCAAATTTCAGTCCAAAAGAAAACATCCTATGTACGTAAATAAACTATCTATAAGTTAGATAGAATACTATCTAACTTAAAAAGTACGTAACTTATTTGTAATATAAAATAAGTTATTAATATTAGGTATATAAGATATAAGTTATATATCTTAGAAATTTCATGGGTATAAAGCGTATTATAATATTATAAGTACTTACAATTATTTTAATATAGTAATATGGCATAATAGTACTTATTACTAAGCCTAACTCAATATCTTTATTACAAATCAGTTATTAATTCATGGGTATACAATATCTACGTATTATTCTCTTATTAACTTATATATTATATACCTAACATTACTATGTTATAGTAATTGTAAGTACTTATAATACGTAACTTAAAAATTCACGTAATAGAAATATCTATATGTATTTGAAATTCTAAGATATATTAAGTTAGATACTATAACATAGTAAATGGTACTTATAATTTACAATTATTAACATTATTTACATACACTATGTAATATACAAATATTTCTAACTTAATATATCTTAGAATTTAATAGATATAAAATATATTATTTAAGATATGTATATCTTATTTAATATAGGGTACTTCTAATATATTAATTCTAAACTTATATATGATATACAGTTATAACGTTATACATATTATTCTATACGCTATACTAATTAAATGTATACGATTATGTACTTGTTAAATTTACATATAATCAGTATTAACTTAAATGTAAGGATATGTAAACATATAACGTATGATATTTAAAATAGCATAAGAGAATACGTATTCTCTTATGTAACATATAGTACGTGTTGTAACTCATATTACAACACGTATATAACTAGACATTAATAGTTCAATATACGCAAATTATACCGTGCGACCGGTATACCATGGGCATGGTATACCGGTCCCAACACGACGCCGTTTTTCACAATCCAGAATCCTCATCTCCTTTGGTCAGCCGCTACTCTTTTCCGGTTACTGCTACTTCTTCGTCGTTTTTTTTTTCTCACGCAAAGACTACATGTCTCTTCTCCAATTCTCTTTCCATTTGTCCACAACCAGATTTTTATTGCTCCTTCTTCTCCAATTCTCTTTCCAAAGACAACATGATCCACAACCAGATTTGTCCACATCATGATATATATATATATATATATATATATATATATATATATATATATATATATATATATATATATAATATATATATATATAGTTACATCTCTGTAAAAACGTTTTACATTTCAATGGTCTAAAGTTACATATCCCAAGTTACAATAAAAAATTTATTGTATTATGTATTTATACATGTGAGTTACATATTTTTATACGTAAAGTTACATATTTATACACACGAGTTGCATTTGGCCTACCTGAACGCGAGTTACATATTTTTAGACGTAAAGTTACATATTTATACACGCGAGTTACATATTTATACACACGAGTTGTATTTGACCTGTCTGAACGCGAGTTACATATTTTTACACGTAAAGTTACATATTTTTACACGTAGAGTTACATATTTATAAACATGAGTTGCATTTGGCCTGACTGGACGTGAGTTACATATTTCTACACGTAAAATTACATATTTTACATAGGTTAATATAATAGTTCGATAATATGTTAAAATTAAATAGGCAATATTGGTCTCATAGAGAAGTAATGAACACTTGAAGAAATAAAAACAATACTTACAGACAACCGCCGAAGAAGACGAAAGTATGCGAGCGGGATCGACGGGATGTCCTTGTGCGGCTAAAGACAAAGGCTGGAGGTCCTTGTTGGGCGAAGCGAATATCCCTGCCCTGATTTGATCGAACGGATGGTCCTGTTCGGTAAAGGAAGTGAGGAGTGAAACAGTTATGGGCTTGGAATATTAACGGAGATAAACGGACGGTAGGGAGATAAAGTCAGCCGAAGTTGCAAGTTACAAGTATCTAAAGACGATGTACATATCAATTAAGCTTAGAATACCACCAACAAATTTTTCATACCCATAATACCCTAACTCTCATTCAGGCTTATTATATTGTAGAGATATATATCTTGTTAAAAGGTAATGAAGTTGATATAATACGTCTAGAGTTTATACCAAATATTACAGTATTTGGTAGGAAGAATTTGAGTTTGCACCCCATGTTTTGGGTGATATTTGAGTTTGCACCCCATTTTTAAAATCATTAATGTATGCACCCCATTAGCCCAAAAATTGTGAATGAGTAGGGTGCAAAGTCAAATGATTTTATAATGAATTGGGGTGCATACATTAATGATTTTGAAAATAAGGTGCAAAGTCAAATATTACCCAAAACATGGGGTGTAAAGTCAAATTCTCCCTATTACGATAAGACAACGTAGAAGAGTAAAACGTGGTTTTAATTTATACAAAAATGTGGGCAACTGATCATAGGAAATTCCACATATCAAGTTTACGTATATGACATATTATACGATTAGAAATGTCTGGTATATACCCTATCGAGTTCGGATATTGCACTTATATAGATAGTATCCATGTATATTAATATTTTTTGATTACCACAAAATCAAAACGTATTTCAATAGTACAACGTATCTATTTGGGATATAGTATCAAATTAACATATACTATGTTGCACAATGTATAACTATATTATAAAACGTTATGAATATCCAAGTAAATTAGACTTATTAATAATTACTAGTAATACACATATACTATTTTATAGCTATACTAAATATTAATGAGATACCAAGATATATCTCATTAATATTTAAATGAGATATGATATCATCTCTAAGTTAGATAATCATACGTTTTCCAAGGGTGATCTCGTATGGCATATCCCTTTATTTTGTACTAGTCATATCCGTTTTCAACAATCTTCTGTTTGTGACCGAAGGTAAAGAGTTCCAAATACTTGTCAATTTTGAACTACTTTATTTGTCAACATATAAATTTGTCCCATTTATATGTACAAAATAACTTTTACTATAGATATTGAATAGATATTGAAAAGGCCAGAAATATAAGCGGAGTTTAATATACCACGCTGTGATCGGACCTTGATACACGTAAATTATCTCCGATCATGTATCAATTGAGCTGAACAAGAGTTGATATTAAGTTTGACTATTTATAAGGCATGAACTTATAAATCATGCCTTGCCTTTAATAACTAAGGTGATTGCTATGTTTAAAATTCATAATTTAAACAGAGCAATCATAATATTGCTCTATTTAGGATGTTTTCTTTTGGACTGAAATTTGCTGGTCTGGTCTGGTCTGGTCTGTTTAAGTCTGGTCTGGTCTGGTCTGGTCTGTTTAAGTCTGGTCTGGTCTGGTCTGGTCTGTTTAAGTCTGGTCTGGTCTGGTCTGGGACTGAAAACAGTCCAAAAGAAAACATCCTTATAAAGGAATACACTTTTATCTACCTTGCGTCTTCTAAATTATGACTAAGTAAATCTTTCAATTACAACGAGATAAAATGATAGTATGGAAGTTCATAGTATCATTTTAATATATTAAAACGATATAGCATTAAGTATTGGCAAAATAACACCGCAACTATATCTCCTGTTCATCAACCCATTATTTGATGAGTGTACGTATATGTACACTCATCAAATACATATAGCGTCTTTGCGCTAATAGATTACGTTTCAAATGTTTAAAACGTTGGAAAGATTAACAGAAGTGTATTTCTAACATTAAATCCTATCTCCTTTGTTCATCACAAACTCATATCATGGGGTATTTAAAAGAACTGTTATTTTTAAGATACGATAACTATATTGATATATTAGTCACATTACATATAAGTTTTTTATTCTAGATATCTGTTTCGATAAATGTCTTATATCTCACGTAAAGACATATGAATATTTTGGTTATAGTGTTCCAAAATATTTACCTTTTGCACGGGAAATACTATTTATTTTGTATAGATGGGTAAACATTTATTTAGACCTCACGTATGGCTAAATGTGATATTATTAGCATTTGAACATGATAATTGAATACTGAATACTTAATACCAATTTTAGAGGGACTTCCACTAAAATTGGTTTTGATTATAACGTATAACATATGTTCTAAGGTTATTAAGGTCTGAAATGCCTTTAGCACAACATGTGATTTATCAGTATGTTTAATCAGAACTCGTAAATGAACACTTATAGCGGTATCAAGTATTCAGTATTCAATTATCATGTTCAAAGGCTAAGTAGATTTGTGTCTTTAATAGGCCTTATTTCTCGTTATCAATTCTTAGGCATACTTTAATATCTATGATACCATTAATTCATCGAAAACTTATTCATCTTATGAACGCACGGATTAAGTCAAAAGCACAATTTGGATAAATTTACTTGAACGGCATGACTTAATATCTTTGTAATTAATATATTAGAAAGATATTAAGTCACCAGATTGATACCTAAAATCAAAATATTATTCTATTAAAATATTTTGTTCACAAATTTCGATATTGTTTTTTGAGAACATAATAGTATAACTTACCGTTCTAATGAGATATAAGTGGACAAAAATCCGATAAATTCTGAAATATCTCTATGTTCCAAAAGATTTAGCCTTGACTATTTATCTTCACCATATCTTGTTATCATGACAATAACTAATCGAGAAAACTTATTTTCTCGTTTGTGAAATATCTTAGGCCAAATCATATAGTATGTGGTGAACACGCTAAATCCTGATTGACTATGTTGTTGGAAATATGCCCTAGGACAATCATAGTTTATGATTTATCAATAAATATTTAATGCTCATTAATTAATAAAGTTGCAAACTCATTTTATGTTAATTATTATTGTGAGTTTTCTTTATTAATATTTAGTCCCTGAATATTCTGTTTAGTAGCTAATTAAGTATGTGACTTAATTGTGGAATGCTACACTTTAAAATAAACATAATATTCTAATTGTCCCTGGTCTAATATTATTAATTTGGGACATTAATAATTAATAGACCAGTATGTGAATTAACTGATGGCTATATTCCACTAGTCATGGGTATAGAGATATCAAGTTAATAACATAGATGCTTGTTAGGGAACAAGTTCATTGGACAGACCCAACTTGGGGACACTGCTAGGTTATATGTCATCAGTGTTGTCCTCAATAATGATGAGGTGCTATATTCTTATACTTGAGATAATCATGGTTACTAGCATGAGAATTAATATGTATTAACACCATTAAATGTTATCTTTAACTGGATAATTATAAAGGTGGTGATTGTACATATTATGAACCATGTAGTAGTATGTGAATTATCAAGATAGTTTTTGTCACTCTTGTACATCGAGAGAAAGATATCTATTGGGCCCCTTGACAAGTAAGATTAATTAGCATGTCCATGCTCAAATGAGGTGTCATTTGATCAAGATTAATCTTACTTGGTAATCAAGAAATAACAAGGATGACACGACCTAACCTTGTCTCAATTAAGATATCGTTTGACAAAAGAGAATTATTAGCACAAATTAATCATTAAAAGGTTATGTCAGATTTAATTGACATTTATATATATTTTGGATAGTCATAATGTCTTGCTAGAGACCGCTTATGATTTGTGAGGCTCGAATTAATTTCTAGCCCACTGCCAATAATATATAAACCTACAGGGTCACACACCTAAGTGATTTGGATCATTAATGTTTGTTAATAACATTAAAATAGCTTGATTAGCCCAATTCGAAAGAGGGTTTCGAATGGTATTGGGCTAGGGCCTCTTTAAGGGTTTTATTAGCCATAAAACTCCTTCTTTCCACCTCTTATAAATAGGGCTAAGGAGACCCACGAATTTTAAGAGTTTAAATTCACTTCTCAAACCTAGAGTAGAGAGGAAGAAAGAAGAGAACGCTAGCACGTTCCCTGCGGCCGATCCAGTCACGTGCGTGTGGATACCGGTAGAGCTCGGGATCGTTTTCTCGGACTGTCTGACATCCTTGATTAAGATTGCTATGTAAGTCCCTCTTAAATTCTTGTAATTTCGTTTATAATAAGAACCTCAGATCCGTTCATTTACTTTTGGGTAAAAAAAAATTTTGTTTATTCCGCTGCGTTTTTCTGCCCGAAACCCAACAGTGGTATCAAAGCCTACGGTTCTTTATTATACGCGGGTTACACGATTTGATGTATAATCTATAATTTGATTATTTTGGGATTTATTTTCGGAATTAATTTTTTTATTAATTTCGAAATTATTGATATATTAATTTCGTATATTAATTAAGTATGTGATTCCGATATTACTGTTAATACGTATGATATACGTATATTGGCATCCTGTGATATACGTATGTATATTAACATACGTATGTTAATACGTATGAATTATATACGTATGCGATATACGTATTTGATACGTATGAATTATATACGTATGTGATATACGTATGTGATATACGTATTTGATACGTATGATATATTAATTTCGAATATAACTAGTATTGCTTCGTATCAATTTATTGCTTTATATATGATTGCAAAATTCGGATTTTGATTCAACTTCTAATTCAATATTTATTGCTTCGTATCACATTGGGATTGTGGTATATTTAGATTTCCAAATTTTGAAATCAATAAAAAGATTGAATTAGATCTAGTTTATATTTAGACCTAATCATGGAAGTTTTAGCTTCTTGTTTTTCGGATGAGATCCGAATTGATTTTACATATTCATTCAATTTTACAAATTTAGCGTTCTGCCAAATTAGTTGAGATCCGAGAATACAAAATTAGTTGGGATGAGATCCACATTATAACATATTCGAATTGATCTATATTACGGATATGTTATTTGGGAACTTCGAATTTAATCACGGATTAATCTATAGGCTATCATTCAGAATCTGTGTTATTTCAAAAGAGATTGGAATTTAATCACGGATTAGAAAACTAATAATTCGAAGTTTGGTTCATTATATTTTTCTTTTTATTCGTAGTTATATATGTGTATTAATCTATGTTACGGATATGATCTGTATATTTGCATATATATTACGAATTATTTTAGAATTCATTAATATGTATTTTATTTTTCGGATGAGATCCGAATTAATTACATATTACTTGCGGATTTTTAAAATTTAATTTTCAATCCGTGCATGCGCAATTATTTTGCTCCGTCACAGGGACAGTTTGAAGTGGTGGTATAGCATGATCTGAATGTATGTTTTATATTATGTTGTTTTACGGCCTGCGTGCCGTTTCCCACCATCCCCTGTAATGTTTTTCAACCCCGTAGATTTTTAGTAGTACACTACACA
The DNA here is from genome assembly GCA_945859915.1 of Cuscuta epithymum. NCBI lineage: Eukaryota > Viridiplantae > Streptophyta > Magnoliopsida > Solanales > Convolvulaceae > Cuscuta > Cuscuta epithymum. The sequence continues at coordinate 836,522 of CAMAPF010001062.1, read as the reverse complement.
GGTTGAAGATGTCAAGGAGATATGAAGATTTTGGGATCATGCTATATCACTACACTAGTTTTAAATTATTATTTAAATATTTGATTGTTGCATGTGTGTAATTATTAGTCCCGACTAATTATAAGTCTAAATTGCTTTCCCAATATGACCACCATTTAAACTATGATAGTCGTGATATGTGTCTGCCAAAGCAGAGCATTTCACACTATCTTAGGAAGATGTTTTGAATGATCGTCATTCTCGGGTCTTAATATTGGTTTGGACTTACAAGGCCATCAAAATGGTTTTGGGCCTTGAAGCAAAGAGTGTTTGGATAATCATATGATGTTGACCAAACAAACCAAGAGTCATATAGGATAGAGAGAATTCCTTAAATAGGAGTAAAAATGTTCTGAAATTCCAAAATAGGAGTATCATGTTTTTTATTCCTTGAATAGGAGTAATCTGCCAAGTTTGGAAGAAAATGTCATGTTAAAAAGCCTTGTAATGCCAAACTTGGCAAAGATTACTCTTATTCAGGGAATAAAAAACATGATACTCCTATTTTGGAATTTCAAAACGTTTTTACTCCTATTTAGGTCAATTTCTGTATAGGATATGATTAACAAGAGTTGTTTACCTAAATAACTAATTTTTAAGTGATAAGCCAAAGCTTACTTAGAGATAGGAATCTGAGAATCGTTCTCAAACAAGAGCGTAAAGAATATGTCCTTGACCAACCAATTCCTGCTGAACCAGCGGCCAATGCTGCTAGAGCCATTAGAGATGCTTATGAAAGGCATGTCCGTGATGAAGTTGATGTCACTTGTCTGATGTTAACCATCATGGAAGCTAATCTTCAGAAACAGTTTCTGAATCGTCGTGCACATGACATCTCTAATGAAATCAAGAACTTGTTTCAGAAACAAGCACGGATCGAAAGGTTCGAGACGACCAAAGCTTTGTTTTACACAAGGCTTACTGATGGAAACCCGGTTGGACCTCACGTGCTCAAGATGATTGGGCTTAGGGATCACCTGGAAAGACTTGGATCTCCAATTAGTCAAGAGATGGCTACTGATGTGATTCTCGCATCACTCACTCCGGCATATGACCAGTTCATCATGAACTATAATATGCATGGTCTTGAGAAGACCTTAACCGAATTGCATGGAATGCTCAACTCTGCTGAGCAAAACATCAAGAAAAATCGGAGTGACATTTTGATGGTCAAAAAGGGGAAGGGATTCAAGAAGCATGGTAATGGCAAGGTTGGTGGAAACAAGAAATCCAAAACTCTGGTTAAGAACTCGGGTAAAAGCAAATCGGTTGCTAGCTCTTCTTCTAAAGAAGAGCAAAAATGTTTCCACTGCAACAAAACTGGTCATTGGAAGCGGAATTGCAAGGCATATTTGGAGGAACTGAAAAAGAAGGGGCATGGTGATGCTTCCAATTCAGGTATCTATGTGATAGAAGTAAATGTTACTACCACTACTTCATGGGTATTGGATACCGGTTGTGGTTCTCACATTTGTTCAAATGTGCAGGGACTAACAAGGAGTAGAAGGCTGGCTAGAGGTGAAGTTGACCTACGAGTAGGCAATGGTGCAAAAGTTGCAGCATTAGCAATAGGGACATTTACTTTGAATTTGCCCACGGGCTTAGTTTTAGAACTTGATAATTGTTATCATGTACCTGCCATTAGCAGGAATATTATTTCTGTTTCTTGTTTGGACAAGAAAGGATTTCATTTTATAATAAAGAACAACATTTGTTCTATTTATTTTAATGAGATCTGTTATGGTAGTGCTAGTCTCATAAATGGACTTTATGTTCTAAACCTTGAAATGCCCATCTATCACATAAATACAAAAAGGTTTAAATCTAACGACTCAAACCCAACATACCTTTGGCATTGTAGACTAGGCCATATAAACGAGAAGCGCATTAAAAGACTCCATTCTAGTGGATTTCTTGATTCTTTTGATTTTGAATCAATCGAGGAGTGTGAATCTTGTTTATTGGGTAAAATGGCCAAGTCACCATTTACTGGTAAAGGTGAAAGAGTTCACGGTTTATTGGACCTCATACACTCGGATGTATGTGGCCCAATGTCAACAATGGCCAGGGGAGGTTTTCAGTACTTCATAACATTCACTGATGACTTCAGTAGGTTTGGTTATGTGTACCTAATGAAGCATAAACATGAAGCTTTTGAAAAGTTCAAAGAATTCCAGAATGAAGTTCAGAATCAACTTGGCAAAACAATTAAGGCCATTCGATCAGATCGAGGTGGTGAATATTTGAGCCAGGAATTTAGTGATCATCTAAGAGGATGTGGAATTGTTTCACAACTCACTCCGCCAGGTACACCACAATGGAATGGTGTGTCCGAACGGAGAAATCGGACCTTGTTAGACATGGTCCGTTCCATGATGAGTCTCGCTGAACTACCAATCTCTTTCTGGGGTTACGCTCTTGAAACCGCTGCATTCATACTCAATAGGGCTCCAACAAAGGCTACAGAAAGGACACCATATGAGATATGGACAGGAAAGGTTCCTAGTCTAGCTTTTGTGAAGATTTGGGGTTGTCAAGTTTATGTAAAACGTTTACTTTCAAATAAACTTGAACCCAAATCAGATAAGTGTTTATTTGTGGGTTATCCTAAGGAAACAAAAGGATATTACTTTTACAACCCATCAGAGAACAAAGTGTTTGTTGCTCGTAATGGTATTTTCTTAGAAAGAGAATTTCTTTCCGAAAGAACCAGTGGGAGTAAAATTCGGCTTGAAGAAGTTGAAGAAGATCAAGATAGTCAGACTATGCAAGCAGTCCCACAACCTCAGCCACAAGTTGTTGTGGATACGTCTGAGATAACACTCGCTCCAAGGAGGTCATCTAGGGTACGTAACGAACCAGTTAGATACATGTTTATCTTAACTGAGCATCGTGACGTATTATTGATTGACGAACATGAACCTTTGACCTACCAAGAAGCAATAACGAGCCATCACTCCGATAGTTGGCTAGAAGCCATGAAATCTGAAATGAGATCCATGGCTGATAATCAAGTCTGGGACTTGGTTGATCTACCTGATGGTTGTAGAACCATTGGGTGCAAATGGATCTACAAAAAGAAATTGGATAAAGATGGCAATATAGATGTGTATAAAGCACGTTTAGTGGCGAAAGGTTACAAACAAATTCATGGTATAGACTATGATGAAACATTCTCGCCAGTTGCCATGCTTAAATCAATTCGGATTCTCTTAGCAATTGCCGCTCATTTTGATTATGAGATTTGGCAAATGGATGTCAAAACTGCTTTCCTAAATGGAAATCTAGAAGAGGACGTGTATATGATACAACCTGAGGGTTTTGAACATCCAAGTAATGCTGGGAAGGTATGCAAGCTTAAAAGATCAATTTATGGTCTAAAGCAAGCATCTCGGAGTTGGAATCTTCATTTTGATGCTGCAATCAAAGAGTTTGGTTTCAATCAAAACGAAGAGGAACCTTGTGTTTACAAGAAATTGAGTGGGAGTGCAATCACTTTCCTAGTCCTATATGTAGATGACATACTTCTCATTGGGAATGATGTTCCAATGCTTTCGTCTGTAAAGGCTTGGCTTGGAAAGTGTTTCTCAATGAAAGACTTGGGTGATGCATCCTATGTGTTAGGGATCAAGATCTATAGAGATAGATCTAGAAAACTAATAGGACTAAGTCAAAGTAACTACATTGACAAGGTTCTGCATAGGTTCAATATGCAAGATTCCAAGAGAGGATTCTTGCCTATGTCACATGGCACATATCTCAGCAAGACTCAGTGTCCACAAACACAAGATGAGCGAGATCGGATGAATAGAGTCCCTTATGCTTCTGCTATAGGTTCTATCATGTATGCTATGTTATGTACTCGCCCTGATATAGCTTGCGCTCTAAGCATGACTAGTAGATACCAGTCAGATCCAGGTGATAGTCACTGGATAGCAGTCAAGAATATTCTAAAGTACTTGAGAAGAACTAAGGATGTATTCTTGGTCTATGGTGGTGAAGATCAGCTCATTGTAAAAGGTTACACAGATGCTGGGTTCCAATCCGATAAGGATGATTTTAGATCGCAGTCAGGATTTGTGTTTTGCCTCAATGGCGGAGCAGTGAGCTGGAAGAGTTCTAAACAAGACACGGTGGCTGATTCTACAACAGAAGCTGAGTACATTGCTACTTCAGAAGCAGCAAAAGAAGCGGTATGGATAAGAAAATTCATCATTGAGCTTGGTGTGGTTCCTAGCATTATTGGACCAATGGACTTGTATTGTGATAACAATGGAGCCATTCCACAAGCCAAGGAACCTAGATCGCACCAGAAATCAAAGCATGTACTCAGACGCTATCATCTCATTCGAGAAATAGTCAATAGAGGTGACGTCAAGATATGCAAAGTACCGACAGATTCAAATGTGGCTGACCCGCTCACCAAGCCACTACCACAAGCAAAGCATGAACGTCATACTAGTGCATTAGGCATTCGTTTTGTTCACGATTGGTCCTAGTGCAAGTGGGAGACTGTTGGAAATATGCCCTAGGACAATCATAGTTTATGATTTATCAATAAATATTTAATGCTCATTAATTAATAAAGTTGCAAACTCATTTTATGTTAATTATTATTGTGAGTTTTCTTTATTAATATTTAGTCCCTGAATATTCTGTTTAGTAGCTAATTAAGTATGTGACTTAATTGTGGAATGCTACACTTTAAAATAAACATAATATTCTAATTGTCCCTGGTCTAATATTATTAATTTGGGACATTAATAATTAATAGACCAGTATGTGGATTAACTGATGGCTATATTCCACTAGTCATGGGTATAGAGATATCAAGTTAATAACATAGATGCTTGTTAGGGAACAAGTTCATTGGACAGACCCAACTTGGGGACACTGCTAGGTTATATGTCATCAGTGTTGTCCTCAATAATGATGAGGTGCTATATTCTTATACTTGAGATAATCATGGTTACTAGCATGAGAATTAATATGTATTAACACCATTAAATGTTATCTTTAACTGGATAATTATAAAGGTGGTGATTGTACATATTATGAACCATGTAGTAGTATGTGAATTATCAAGATAGTTTTTGTCACTCTTGTACATCGAGAGAAAGATATCTATTGGGCCCCTTGACAAGTAAGATTAATTAGCATGGCCATGCTCAAATGAGGTGTCATTTGATCAAGATTAATCTTACTTGGTAATCAAGAAATATTAATTGAGAATAACAAGGATGACACGACCTAACCTTGTCTCAATTAAGATATCGTTTGACAAAAGAGAATTATTAGCACAAATTAATCATTAAAAGGTTATGTCAGATTTAATTGACATTTATATATTTTGGATAGTCATAATGCCTTGCTAGAGACCGCTTATGATTTGTGAGGCTCGAATTAATTTCTAGCCCACTGCCAATAATATATAAACCTACAGGGTCACACACCTAAGTGATTTGGATCATTAATGTTTGTTAATAACATTAAAATAGCTTGATTAGCCCAATTCGAAAGAGGGTTTCGAATGGTATTGGGCTAGGGCCTCTTTAAGGGTTTTATTAGCCATAAAACTCCTTTCCACCTCTTATAAATAGGGCTAAGGAGACCCACGAATTTTAAGAGTTAAAATTCACTTCTCAAACCTAGAGTAGAGAGGAAGAAAGAAGAGAACGCTAGCACGTTCCCTGCGGCCGATCCAGTCACGTGCGTGTGGATACCAGTAGAGCTCGGGATCGTTTTCTCGGACTGTCTGACATCCTTGATTAAGATTGCTATGTAAGTCCCTCTTAAATTCTTGTAATTTCGTTTATAATAAGAACCTCAGATCCGTTCACTTACTTTTGGGTAAAAAAAAATTTTGTTTATTCCGCTGCGTTTTTCTGCCCGAAACCCAACATATGTGATTTTAGATGATCTTATAGAGGGTTTTCTTATTGTACCTTCTATTGTGTGTAAATAGTAAAGTTTTGATAAATAAATAAAACATATCCCAACTGCGGCTAAGTTTATCTTGAGGGGGAGTGTAGATTTAAAGAAGATAGCTAATCCTCATTTAAACTTATTAGATTCCGCTATAATAGACTTGTCCCGTTAATCCTCATTTAAACTTATTAGATTACGCTAATCTTTTATTCCAAACGAGAACACAAAGCTTCTAACATTTGGAGTTCCTTATCATCGTCAAGTGCTGAACACAACGAGATATATTGCTGTGAATGGACTAAAAGACTCAACTGAAATTGGGGGAAATATAGAGGGTTTTCTTATTGTACCTTCTATTGTGTGTAAATAGTAATGTTTTGAACAATAAGTGTATTGGATAAATATAGGATCTCTCTATCTAAGCTAACCTATTGTGATTAAGTCGGTGATATTATTGTAGGAGTACAATATCACCAGATAAGATTTTGTATACAAAAACATACCTATGATCGGATAATTGACATAGGAACACGGTAAATTATACCGTGGGATCGGTACACCATGCACACGGTGTACCGATCCCAAAACTACATAGTATTGTTAATTAAAAAAGGAAGAAACCCCTATTCCCTGAAATTTGTTGCCGACTTCGTGACTAGAGGCGATGTATGTGATGCTGCAGACTTTTCTTCGCCCATGCTTATGTTCGCTGAGGATTCTGGGAAAGAGTTGGAATACTTTTCTCTTGCTGCTGCGACTTGGGAGAATAAAGATTCTGAAATTTTGACTTGGTCTCCTTCCAATTTTCTTTGCTCCGGAGCTCCCTCTTTTCTTCAACGACTTAGAATTGAGGCTTGAGCCCTTCTCCTTTGGTATATACGTAGTATATATATATGGCTTCATGCCTAGGTAGTTTGCGGACTTCTGTTTGTAAATTTTATACAGAAAATTTACATGTTGAAGATGACTGATATAAACTATTTTAGACTTTCATCAACTTACATCTAGTGCATACCCAAGTTACATTAGGATTGGTCTAAAGTTACATATTTTATACCGTGAGTTACATGTCAACTTTTTTAGCAAGTTACATCATGTTTACATTTGATTTACATTTTCCATAACGCGTGTTACACTATAATATAATGCGATTTACACAACACAATAAGTCCTTGCTATTCAAATAAAAATTATTTTTATAAAAAAATCATTTTTATAAAAAAATCATTTTTATAGCCCTGATATTAAAAATAAAACATATACATAATTTATGTAAAATAGTTGGGCAATAGACTCCTTTTTCACATTGAAATCAATATTTTATTTCTTATATTATGTATTGGACAAGTTACACTTTGACTAGAATAGAGTTACATTCATCAATAATGTGAGTTACATTTCTTTACACGTGAGTTACACCGTTCTGCAACTGAAACATGAGAAAAATAAAAAAGAAGTACTGTTCACGCATGTATTGTTCACGCGTTTTTTTTTAAAACATTGATTACAACTATGTCGTTTTGAAGGGGGAGCATGGTGCTCACTGTGGGATGATCCCACGGTATACGGACTGTAGGAACACGGTTTTTAGTTTAAATAGGTATTGACAATATTAGATTAATTGATAGCACATAATATTAACGAGCACGTTTAAAAGTTGGATATAATTTAGAGCAATAGTTCACTATCAAATAAAGCATACTCTATCGTCACAGATCTCTATGATCCTCCTACACAGCAAGGGTATATAAATTTTTATTCAAATTTATATCTGAATAAAACACCTGAAGATAAGTTTTAGAGCTCGATAAGATGAAATATATTTGATTCCTATGTCTTATGTAAGAACAAAAACGTAAATTACGCTTGATTATCTAGAACTCTAAACGTAAAGTATCTCATACTAATTGGTACCCTAAAGATATCCTCAATTGATTAACTCGACATTCCAGAATATCGAGTTAATCTCTTCGGTAAAATGTCCAAACTAGAATTGACAAAGATATGTCAAATGAAATATGACACATAAGATCGTAATAATATAATGACGTTTTCAAAGTGTACCCTATGTTTTTTCAGACAACTGAACACAATACATAATTAGATTTGGCACGTGCTTCTACACTTGTCCAAGTCATTTTATACTTTTGTTCACATACTTATGGCAAAGGGTAAAGTTTAATCTAACGGCGTATTTAGGTATTGTGTTCAGTTGTCTGAAAAACATAGGGTACACTTTGAAAACGTCATTATATTATTACGATCTTATGTTCTGGTTCAAAGAGATATAATACCGTTTATCGTGGTATTCCAAATTCCGGATAGAAATTTGAGAGGGGCCTAAAGGCTATTGACCGTATCTCACATATATACTCCTTTTATGGGATATATAACTTGGTATTATAACATATAGCCTTAGGATATATGTTAGCAAATTTCCTAATATCTTCATTTGGGATATTATGTTAATCTTTGCTATTGTATAATAGGATTTGGTGAATTAGGATGCATATATTAATTCCAGTATCTATGATCAAGGCTAGGTAAATCTCTATTAGGGATAAGTGCACCCTCAAAAAAAAGTAATACACTCGACAAACAATGTACTGAAATTATTGAGTTATTATCATCACACTATCCGTACAGTAAGCACTTAATCAATTCTATTATACGGGATATATGTACCATACTATGTGAAACGAGTTCTGTAATTTATATCACTGTATTTGTGTCCACATGCCGAAAATTGTAACTAGCGAGAATGAGCTAAACCCGAACAGTTCTCTTATAAATCATAGTTTCCAGATTAACAAAGGTTCATCTGGTATTAATGAACCTATTTTTTAGCGCATATACGTCAAAATACCTAAGCATGAAGATTTGGTAGCTTTAAGTGCTCGATAGATTATGTAAAACGTAAGATTTGAGTGTGTTATACACAACAAGATATGGAACAATACCCCAACGTTTTCAGCACTTTTAGCCCTCTCGGAGTTTTAGATTCAAATATCTTAAAGTTTTATGATGAATAGCTATTGTTTCAACTTCATTTACAATACTTTAAGTAAAAGGCGCTAAAAATAAGTCCCTAAAACAGGTGTATCACAATAGTAAGACTTAAATGTGTATCAAGCGAAATATCATTCCCTTGATATGAGTGTCCCTTGCCCATATACTTAGTAAATGGGGTTCACTAAGTATATCTCTTTTTATCACTAACATATAAGGCCATATTCAAATATTTCGAAAACGTAGCTCAATGGTTAAACATTTACGAGCAAAATATACATGTGTATATCTTACAATATACACATGTATTTGAAACGGTAATATTTTGTTAATTTCAAATATTTGTTACAACTTCAAGAAATATTTCGTCATACGATAAAACCAGTCAAATATGCATTTTTAATAAGGGACTTGAGGCTTTTAAATGGATAGATTACCGGTTCAAGTGCTCTATTGACACTCATCTAGCGTTTAGGCAATTTCGGGCCCGTATTGAGAGGATTCGTATTATTGTCAGCCTTGAACTCGGCTGTTTATTTGTGATGTCGTATGGTGAATACCTCGACACTAAATCTTACCTTAGGATGTTTTCTTTTGGACTGTTTTCAGTCCCAGACCAGATCAGATCAGACTTAAACAGACCAGATTAGACCATACCAGACTTAAACAGACCAGACCAGACCAGACCAGACTTCCGTAGTTATAAAATACACAGAGACCAGACGTTTACCAGACCAGACCAGTTCAGACTAGACCAGACCAGACCAAACTTAAACAGACAAGACCAGACTAGACCAGACCTAAACAGACCAGACCAGCAAATTTCAGTCCAAAAGAAAACATCCTTAGTGTGTTTACCCTTTCCTTCATATCTCAAGATCTTGTGATATGGCCTATTGCTCGAAGATCATACTTAGGGATTCCTTTAGAATAAGATATCCAAATCTTATCTATTACGTGCTAATTTGAATCTAAAACTATCGGATTTAAACGATATTATCTGGTTAAATATATTTTCAAGTGTTTCCACATATAGTTTAGAATATTAAGGATGTTTTCTTTTGGACTGTTTTCAGTCCCAGACCAGACCAGACCAGACTTAAACAGACCAGACCAGACCAGACCAGACTTAAACAGACCAGACCAGACCAGACCAGACTTAAACAGACCAGACCAGACCAGACCAGACCAGACTTAAACAGACCAGACCAGACCAGACCAGACTTCCGTAGTTATAAAATGCACAGAGACTAGACGTTTACCAGACCAGACCAGACCAGTTCAGACCAGACCAGACCAGACTTAAACAGACCAGACCAGACCAGACCAGACTTAAACAGACCAGTCCAGACCAAACCAGCAAATTTAAGTCCAAAAGAAAACATCCTAAGTTGGATCGCATGGGCCGAATAATACGTAATAGCACTTTACGAAATTTGGAAGATATTTATATCTTCCAAGACAACATGCTCCAACGAGATAGAAAACGTTGGAGCAACTTAAAATCTTCATATCGGTAAATTTAGGGACTATCCTCTTGAAATAATATGTTTTAAATAAGGTGACAACTCCGGTACCTTTCTAAAATATGGGGTACCGTACCTATCATTCATTTGATTGGATCACATCACTTAATCATTTTTAATTTAGATTTAAATAAATCAACTGTTACATTCTCATTAGTCCATGTGGACAAAGGTATGGTACCTTATGGGTACCATAGAATCTACCTTTAAATAATCAATCTTTATTTAAAATAAATATTGTACATTTCAGAGAGTTCTGGAAGACAATTTTAACGGTTTAAGATCATGTCTTCTAAAGTAAAGACAATTGTATTGGGTATAGATTATGAAAAGTTAGAATGAGCTATGGTCTACGTATGATACCTTATATCGGTGGGTCATCATATACGTAAACGATATAATACTAAGTTTTTGTGGTTCATGTCCTAGATTACAACTTGTTTTAACCATAAGAGCTATGATCGTTGACCATATCTCTTTAGAGCAAGTAGGCATCAATCTCGTAGTTAAATAGCCTATGAGATAGAAAACGTATTTGATAAAATGACCTAACGTCATTTGTAAGGCAATGTGAACGGAATATTGATCACAATCGTTGGTAAGATATCAAATTTGTCGTGCCTAAAGGGTTTACCCTATGAATTCCACGGGACTGGTGTGCGTGGAAGATTTAGATCAAATTGAGATGTAGGTGTTGATTTTAGGAAACCGTTTACTAACGATATAGATTAATACAATAGTTAGCAGAGAACTTATTGGGAATTTACCTAATTGACGTGCACTTTGTCGCGAGTTCACTCAAAATAATATTCAATACTAACACTTATACGTGGTATAGCGTAGTAGAGTTCGTATCCACAGGGAAAGGAATGATTCTCTTTTTATGAAACTAGTAAATAAAAGGGGGGTTTAGGATTGAATGATTTAATTTAATTAAACTTAAAGATGAACGACTTAATTTAAAGATAAAAAGGACTTGGCATTGTTACTTTCCACTTGTTGATATATTTTAGTCGATCATTGTTATATCTATAACTTATCCCCTCTCGAATACTCAATCGAGGAGTATATCCAATTCATCGAGGATAGTTATTAACAATGACCGTTCATTAATAACCCTTACTATTAGTCATGTATAGAACACCGCCATATACCGACTTGATAGTAGCATTTAATCTCTTAATTCCTTGATGAAATCAATTGAGATTGATAACCTCAACACAATGGCTTCGGTTTAACCAACAAAATTATATTAATCCCTCTTAAGTTTATTAACCACGACCGTGCATTAATAAACCGAAGTTACTTACTTGTGAAACCATCAACGATTAACCATCGGTTCGTTGATCATTTCTAGTAGTAATTAATGTCGAGATGTTAACTAATTGTCATCTTAGCAACACTCCCCAACAGTAATATAGAGATAGATTAAGGGAAGAATTAACACTCAAGGAAGAATATTAAAGAAGATGAATCCTACTATAATTAATATCAAGATGTTAACTAATTGTCATCTTAGTAACACTCCCCAATATTAACATAGAGGAAGAAATAATTATTACTATAACTAATGTCAAGATGTTAACTAATTGTCATCTTAGTAACACTCCCCAACATTGATATAGAAATAGTATTTAAAGAAAGAATTAATATTCAAGGAAATAAGTTAAGAAAATAACTCACAACTTTAATAATCAACAAGCTTCAAGAGCAACACCAAGAAATAGAAGTTTAGCTCCTCATTTGGAGACTAAACATGCTATAAAAATATAAGAAATAACTATTCTAAACTGATCTCAAGTATATGGAAGAAGGGATGATTTTACTGTGAAGGAAAAGGGGTGTATTTATAGGTGTTTGGAGGTGGCAGGGTGGTGTACCCGATCGGGTATATAGGGTACCCGATCGGGTATTTTAGGCAGTTTCCCGGAAAATCACTTTTCTAGACATACCCGGTCGGGTATGTAGGCATACCCGGTCGGGTATGAGCCAAAAAGTCAAAATCCTGCACGTTCTTTTGTCTCTGCAGATTTTGATTTTGACACCCGAATTAACTCAATACCCGATCGGGTATTGCCTATACCCAACCGGGTATATGAAATATTTTCTCAATCTTCTTTTTATCTTGTCCCCTTGCACTTTCCTTGATCTTTTGGGGTCCAATCTTGATCCTTTGGATGATCTTGACTTGTTTTAAGCTCAGAATAATCTTAATCTAAACAAATTACATTTAAATAGGAAAATAAACTAATTACACCAAAAGTGTGTAATTTTCCAAACAACAACAAATAAAACTAGTTAAAATAGAAATAATACATAATAAAAATACAACTCTATCACCATATCGTTTAGTATTAAAACAAAACGGTGATACCAAGGGATATCAACTATACGGGTACCGAAATATTCTCTTTGTCACAACTATTCCACGGGACAAAACAAAGCAAGATATGACCGAATCAAATTCTAAACGAGTTTGGAAAGATCTTATCAAGCTCTAAAACTTATCTTCACTTGCCGGTTTAATTTACAAAAGCTCCATACAACTAACAACGATATGCATTCGGTTACAATATGAGTGTCACAATCAGAACCACTTTCCAAACACTAGATCTTTTTGTTCACCAAAAGATTCTATACACGTCTTAAACCAGGGGTTCCAAATCACGCCTGAAGATTACGTATTCATAATCTTTGCATGTACTATCCGTCTTATGTTAGAACTCAAATGGGATGATTTAGCTTAGAATCATAGCACCTAGATATACCGTTGAGTATTTCGATATGATAATGCCTAAATAAAGCGAGTAAATAATAATATTTACGCTAAAGAACTCACTCGCATATCCTTTAGACGCCGGTATCAATTTTCGTTCAAAATTTCATAAACGTGATTCCCGAATACGTGATTCCCGAAAAGTTTTAGCATAAATACGGTTTTGTTTTACAAAATAGGCAATACATAGGCATCCCTTAATTGCACTAACGGATAAAGGTATAATACGCTAAAAATATACTTGTAAGATATATCCAAGTTAACGTTTAATACTTGATCATCCACAGATGACTTATAGGTATGTATGGTGTTTCGAAATATCAAGAGATGCTTGTTAATGATTCGATTAACAAGGATATCTTATCTCTGTGTAAGATATCTTTTAGTTCACAAAAGATATCTTACAAAACTCATAGCGTAAAACGTATTATGGTTGCATATTTTTCTAATATTATCGTTTTTATTGTATTCGCTAAATACATTGGGAAATTAATACCATTACAATTCTCTTTCGTACGTATTTTGGAAATAAGTACGGTACCCTATTGTATCCCACATGATATTTTACTGTCAATTTGTCGTAATAAAACGGTAATCTTCAGGCGCATTACGAGATAAGATCTTATCGAGTTCTGGCAATATATTAAGCGTTTGCCAAAATACGTTTTCGGATATTGCCAATCTAAATATTCATGATGCGTTCAGTAAATACAATAGGATAAGTCGAAGACTGAGAATAAAGATTATAGGCAAATAAGGGGCGTTGTGTAAGGATATACACAACTTTTTGAAGAACTATTAATCACTTTATACGTGGATGAAGTATCATGGTACTTAAAATGCCGATAATGGATTTATCAAACATAGATTTATTCGGCATACCATACTTAGGATGTTTTCTTTTGGACTGTTTTCAGTCCCAGACCAGACCAGACCAGACTTAAACAGACCAGACTAGACCAGACCAGACTTAAACAGACCAGACCAGACCAGACCAGACTTAAACAGACCAAACCAGACCAGACCAGACTTAAACAGACCAGACCAGACTTCCGTAGTTATAAAATACACAGAGACCAGACGTTTACCAGACCAGACCAGACCAGTTCAGACCAGACTTAAACAGACCAGACCAGACCAGACCAGCAAATTTCAGTCCAAAAGAAAACATCCATAAACCACGTGAAAACGCGGTTCAAAACTTAATCCATTTTGAACACACAATCAAAATATTTACTTATATTCTAAGTAAATATAAGTTTTACCACGTTCCCTAAGAGATTATGTGATCATGCGTTGTACGAGACCTAAATATCATATAAATCTTTACTAAACATTTATATGATATAATTCCTATATACTACGTATAAGACTATTGAAGGTAAATCTCAATTTAGGAGTATTCACTATTTATATAGTGACACTCATAGGAACCTATTAAATATATTAATCTATTTGTTATGTTTTGATATCCATTTCGAATTACATGGATATCAAAATTTTGAGTGATCGTATTAGATCACTCAAATTTAGGAAATTTAGGAAGATCTACAAATAGTTCACCTAAACGTATGTGAGATCATGTTTTCAATAAAAATGGTAGATGTAACCATAATTACCTTATCTTTATATGGTTAGCCATACAATCGAACATATTTGTCAATCGAACATATTACAAGTGTGATATATCAACGGGATACCTTTTGATATATCTTAGGCTGAATAATGGTTGATTTTGACGTAAGACAATTGAAGTTGGAAAGTGTCCGTGATATTGATTCCACTCTTAGCAATCATCCCTTGTCCAAATAGTTCTATTTGGAATTGCATAATACTTATACAATAAATACGTACGTTGAATAGCGTATCTTTGTGAACAACAAATTTATTCAAAGGATTAACGATAGGCCACCATGTGATTTAAAGCTTGATAAGATCTTCAGGTAAGAGGTAATGACCAGATTGTGAATACCGATAAGTTATATTCAAGTGAATAACGCGCCGGAGATATATGGGATTAACGATGAAGTTATTCAAAGTTCGATAAATAGTAGTTCTCAAAGTATACGGAACCGGCGTGTTAATTAGGACCTTATACTGTATAAAGCTCTGTTTCACACAATTACCCGAGGGGTGTACCCCAGGAAGATTCAAATTGCTCATAATTCCAAGATATTATACTTAAGAAGTATAATATCTCTTTGTATTCTCTATTGTTTTCTTAAACAAATATCTCTTGATATTATATCCTATAAGTGAAGTGGTGGATAAGAAGTATATTGTGTTCACTAAAGCAAAATATCATCACCTTATAAACATGTCTTATCCATTAGTGTCAAACTTCTATATGTGATTGTTACGACAAAATTATACCAATGCCATAAAGGATATATTCTAATCACATAGGATATTTGCACTTTTTCGAGATATCTGTTTTGTCCCATTGAAAACGTTTTATATCTCGTTGGAAAGATCTTATCGAGCTCTAAAACTTATCTATTCAATAAACGGATATATAAGAGATCATCACTCGCTAATAGAGATTGAGGATCTCTTATATATCCGTTTATTGAAACATGCCTTTTCTTCCCAAGTAATATTGAATCCCTTGGCGTGTTCATAAAAGTTATTTAAGGATAATATAGTTATAAATTAGCATGTAATATAGAGTTTATATATGTATCTCTATATCTTGTACTTATTAGAGTACACCATATCTTTAATGAGATATAAATATATCTTTATCAAATATAAATTTAGAGTATAAGTCATATATAATCTTAGTTAAGTGCTAAGATAAATGGTAAATACGTATATTTACCATATGTAAATAATGTACTATCTATATAGATATGGTAAATATTCATTTGAGTTAAATATGTATATACGTTATTAATAAACAATATATTATACAAATATAAGGCTTATATAACACACTATAGCATACTCCCTCCGTCCCCCTTTACCTTTTTCGTCCGTCCCATTAAGTTTGTCCCATACCATATTTGGTAATGTTTGGGTGGCTACAATTCATTCTTACACTATTCACACTTTATCAATTTAATATCAACCACACATATCTACTTTTTCTTAAAAATCCCACCACACCTCTTTGTCCCAAACATAGGGGGACGGAGGTAGTATATGTTAACGCATGATTTAATTCAAATAACGTATTTTACACGCTATACGTTATCTATATACATGTGATAGATAAATATGTAATATTTATAAACTATTTAATGTGATACATACTATTGTATCACATTAAATATAAGGATATAAATATGTTATTTCGAAATCAACACGCTATAATATATGATATTACTAGTAATATACTTATATTGTATGTATAAACTAAGCGATGATAATTTGTAATAATATATAGTATATTTAATAATACTTAAATAGTATGCGTATAATGTGACACAACGCATAATTAGCATAATAATGTAAATTCTATGTATTATATACACTTAATATACTAGTCATATTAATGTCTTACGAAACAATGGCATGTGTAATCGTTTTCTTAAAAGCGACGATTTAACATTATTTACATACGCTATACTAATTATATGTAAACTTATATCAAGTAATCTATGTATAAGTTTATATACGTAATATAAATTTGATATATGTATAAAGATATACATATATCAAATAATATATTTGATATTTAATATAATGAATTTAATATAGTATCTTAGAATTTCAAATACATATATAATAAGTATATACGATTATATAATAAGTTTAGATAGTAACTTAGGTTTATGGATTTCAAATACATATATAATAAGTATATACGATTATATAATAAGTTTAGATAGTAACTTAGGTTTATGGATGTTTTCTTTTGGACTGTTTTCAGTCCCAAACCAGACCAGACCAGACTTAAACAGACCAGACCAGACCAGACCAGACTTAAACAGACCAGACCAGACCAGACCAGACCAGACTTCCGTAGTTATAGAATACACAGAGACCAGACGTTTACCAGACCAGACCAGACCAGTTCAGACCAGACCAGACCAGACCAGACTTAAACAGACCAGACCAGACCAGACTTAAACAGACCAGATCAGACCAGACCAGCAAATTTCAGTCCAAAAGAAAACATCCTATGTACGTAAATAAACTATCTATAAGTTAGATAGAATACTATCTAACTTAAAAAGTACGTAACTTATTTGTAATATAAAATAAGTTATTAATATTAGGTATATAAGATATAAGTTATATATCTTAGATATTTCATGGGTATAAAGCGTATTATAATATTATAAGTACTTACAATTATTTTAATATAGTAATATGGCATAATAGTACTTATTACTAAGCCTAACTCAATATCTTTATTACAAATCAGTTATTAATTCATGGGTATACAATATCTACGTATTATTCTCTTATTAACTTATATATTATATACCTAATATTACTATGTTATAGTAATTGTAAGTACTTATAATACGTAACTTAAAAATTCACGTAATAGAAATATCTATATGTATTTGAAATTCTAAGATATATTAAGTTAGATACTATAACATAGTAAATGGTACTTATAATTTACAATTATTAACATTATTTACATACACTGTAATATACAAATATTTCCAACTTAATATATCTTAGAATTTTATAGATATAAAATATATTATTTAAGATATGTATATCTTATTTAATATAGGGTACTTCTAATATATTAATTCTAAACTTATATATGATATACAGTTATAACGTTATACATATTATTCTATACGCTATACTAATTAAATGTATACGATTATGTACTTGTTAAATTTACATATAATCAGTATTAACTTAAATGTAAGGATATGTAAACATATAACGTATGATATTTAAAATAGCATAAGAGAATACGTATTCTCTTATGCAACATATAGTACGTGTTGTAACTCATATTACAACACGTATATAACTAGACATTAATAGTTCAATATACGCAAATTATACCGTGCGACCGGTATACCATGGGCATGGTATACCGGTCCCAACACGACGCCGTTTTTCACAATCCAGAATCCTCATCTTCTTTGGTCAGCCGCTACTCTTTTCCGGTTACTGCTACTTCTTCGTCGTTTTTTTTTTCTCACGCAAAGACTACATGTCTCTTCTCCAATTCTCTTTCCATTTGTCCACAACCAGATTTTTATTGCTCCTTCTTCTCCAATTCTCTTCTCTGCGCACCGTTCCCGTCTTTCTCTTTTTTTTCAACCTCTCCAATTCTCTTTCCAAAGACAACATGATCCACAACCAGATTTGTCCACATCATGATATATATATATATATATAATATATATATAGTTACATCTCTGTAAAAACGTTTTACATTTCAATGGTCTAAAGTTACATATCCCAAGTTACAATAAAAAATTTATTGTATTATGTATTTATACATGTGAGTTACATATTTTTATACGTAAAGTTACATATTTGTACACGTAAAGTTACATATTTATACACACGAGTTGCATTTGGCCTACCTGAACGCGAGTTACATATTTTTAGACGTAAAGTTACATATTTATACACGCGAGTTACATATTTATACACACGAGTTGTATTTGACCTGTCTGAACGCGAGTTACATATTTTTACACGTAAAGTTACATATTTTTACACGTAGAGTTACATATTTATACACATGAGTTGCATTTGGCCTGACTGGACGTGAGTTACATATTTCTACACGTAAAATTACATATTTTACATAGGTTAATATAATAGTTCGATAATATGTTAAAATTAAATAGGCAATATTGGTCTCATTTGAAAGATCATGAAAAATAAAAAAAATTGATATAAATTTTTTAAAAACCAGATCACAAATGAAAAAATTATTACAATTTTTAACAATAAGAGAAATAAATAAATAATAAGACCCACTATCATGTTTCATGTTCCAAAGATGCCTAAAACCGTATGCCGGTATACCGTGCTCACCGTATACCGGTCATACGGTATAACAACTGTTCAATATATCGTTTAGATATAGTGAAATATATCTAAAATAATTGTGTATGTATAAATACCAATTATTGCCATATAAGGTAACTTGTGATATATTTTCGTTACATATATTTGTAACGTACATAAATATATCTAATGCTTTGATATAATATACGTAATTATAGATTACTATATAAGATAACTAAGCATTAGATACATATATTTCACTATATCGTTTAGATATAGTGAAATATATCTAAAAATATTCATATACGTTATTAATTAAGTAAAATCTATACACATATATAATTGAGATCAATAATCACTATGTTCTAAAAATATTCATATACGTTATGATCATATTAATTATAACTTATGATATATTAATATCTAAATCTATATGTACATAAAATATTATATACATATAGATACCCTTATAGTATTCTATAAGGGTATCGTTATTTAGAAAGACATATCTTATTTAATTATATATAAGGTGACTTACTTATTTATCAGGTAAGTCACTCATGTTATAACATAATATGTTATAACATGAAATAATGACCCGTATAGTATCATTGGACTTTCAATTTACAAAAGTATGACCTTATTCTTATTTTCCAAAAAAGTATTCTTTTACTTGATGAAAACGCGCAGATCTCCACATCTATTTCACCTTTCCAGCGGCTCCATCGCATAGGGAGACCAAACGATCGATCTCGCCCATCGTGCCTTGCTTCTCGCTTCCAGCACAGACAACGATGGAGGATGGCCATCAATCTTACAGCGCCGGCGAGTGAATTGAAGACGATGCCGCCGCCACCGTGTATCTTCTCCTTTGTTCTTCTACACAAAATCTTGAGCTAGGGTTAGGGTGGTGGTCAAGAAAAGGGCTAGCTGGTAGGGCCTGGCCAGTAGGGTGAAGGGGGCTAGGAAGGTGGCTGGTAGAGTGGTTGGGCTTGCGATTTGCAACGATTAGAGATTTCGATGGTTTAATTTCAATTCTCATGTGGTCGGGGTTGGGGGCGAGACTTGGGCCATGTGCAGGGGAAGGGACTGGAGTGCTAGGCAGGAAGGTTTGGGTTCAGGAAAGGGGGTTTGGGGGTGGTGATGATCGTGGTAAGGGAGGTGGTCCATGGTGGTGGTCAGTGGCGGCGCTAGGACGAGGTAGGCAAGGGATGGAACTCGGGGGGTGTGAGGCATAGGGGAGGATGGGGCTGGGAAGATCAGAGGACAGAGACGGCAGTCACTGTGACCGGAGAGCGGCATGTCACTGTGGCGGTGCGTAGGCAGTCACTGTGGCGGTGCATGGGTAGTCACTATGGTGGTGGGGTAGTCAGTGTGGCGGTGGGGTAGTCACTGTAGCTGATGGGGCAGTCACTGTGGGGGTGGGGCAGTCACTGTGCCGGTGGTGTAGTCACTGTAACCGGCGGGGCAGTCACTGCGGCGGTGGGACAATCACTTGATTGGAGTCACTCTGACAGGAGTCACTTTGGATTGCAGGGGTTAATTTGTTGTTGGTCACTTTTTTGGATTTTTTAAAAACGTTTCACTTTTTTGTCTTTTATCCTATTTTTAGTAATATATACGCCAAAAGGCCAACTTATAACATCCGAGGGCCTAATACTTAATTAATTTATATTCTATAATATATGATCTCATATAAGTATGTGTAGCATTAAAGGGTTTTAATGCCATATAATTTCTTATCAATATTGTATAATCATTGTATGTCTATATGTCATTATATATCTTAGTATACTTTCATATATAATACAAGGTGCGTTAATAATAAAACGATACCTTAATTGAGCTCATAGTATATCAATTGGTATATATACTAAAGTACATAGATTTATTAAGGTCTAATCAAAATTTATGGTCTTGTGACTATACAAGATTAATATCACAATTAATCATGTATTCACAGATATAACCATATTATAGTATAAGATCACTTTATGCGTATAAAGATTAACATTTGAAATATACCATTTCAGTTTACTATTATGTAAAAATCCTTAGAAATGCAATAGTTTACGGTATATACCCTTTTGCTAATTGATAGAGATATTCACAATATTCCTATACCACTACAAAATAACACCCAACCAGCCACGGAAGTTTTGCGACGGAAAAAATGGTAGCAAATCAACGACAGATTCAGCGACCACTTAGCGACCGTACCGTCGCTGAACTGTCGCAAAAATGGTCGCAAAATTAAGATTTTGTTTCTGTAGCTAAACCGTAGGTGAACCGTCGCATCGTGATCTGGTCTTCAAATTCCGTCACTATTCCGTTGCTTTCATCTTCTTCTCCACAACGATCTTATGTATATAGATTGCATCATTGCATACGAACACTTTAGAAAATGTTCAAGAGATAGAAGTTGGATGTACGAGAGATACGATCCATTTGCAAAAAATGTATCTGATAGATTTATGAGTGGTGTAAATAGTTTTATTGAATTTGCTAAAGTTCAACATGAGTTTATGAGTGAAGAAGACATTCGTTGTCCATGTCAAAAATTTAAAAATTGGCGCTTCTATGACACGGAAACCATCAAACTTCATCTGTTTCGACATGGATTTCTTGCAGATTATTATATTTGGACATCTCATGGTGAGTTAGTGCAATTTCAAGCACCCCCATTATTGGAGAATCAAATTTCCTCATCTCAAGGAGATGAAAGTCATGTTGCCCATATTTTTTCAGCTAGTGGATGACGTGCACTTTGTCGCGGTGTGCACTCAAAATAATAATACAATACAACAATTATACGTAGTATAATGAAGTAAGGTTCGTATCCACAGGGAAAGGAATATTTCTCTTTTTAATTAACTAGTAACAAAAAGGGGGGGTTTAGGTTTGAGTGATTTAATTTAATTAAATACGAAGATGAACGAGTTATGTGGTTTAATTAATGAGAAGGAGACTTGGCTTTGCTTTTATCCACTTAATGAAATGTTCGTCGATCCCGGTTATATCTTTAACTATCTTCCTCTCGAATACTCAATCGAGGAGTATATCCAATTCATCGAGGGTAGTTATTAATAACGAGACGCGTTCATTAATAAAACTTACTACCGAGTTAATATAGAACACGCGCCGTATATTCACTCGATAGTAGCAATAAAATCAAGATGAAAACGATTGAGATTGATAACCTCAACACAAGCGGTTTATTGGTTTAATCAATATAATTAATTCCCCTTGGTTTATTAACCATGAAACGCATGCATTAATAACCCAAGTTTACTACCGCGAAAGGACCGAATTAATAACAAGCGTATTAATCGACCGATTCTAGTAATAATTAATATATGAAACAAAACTAGTTGATCCTTTAAGTAATGTTCAAAATATTAATATGAAATATGAATAGGAATTAATTAATACTCAAGGAAGAATATTAAAGAAGATGAATCCTACTATAGTTAATATCAAGATGTTAACTAATTGTCATCTTAGTAACACTCCCCAATATTAACATAGAGGAAGAAATAGCTATTACTATAACTAATGTCAAGATGTTAACTAATTGTCATCTTAGTGACACTCCCCAACATTGATATAGAAATAGTATTTAAAGGAAGAATTAATATTCAAGGAAGAAGATTAAAGAGAATAACTCACAACTTACAAATTCATTAAGCTTCAAAGTAGCAAAACCAAGATGGAAGAGTTTAGCTCCTCATTTGGAGACTAAACATGATAGAAAATATAAAGAAAACACTAATCTAAACTGAGCTAAAGAGTATATGTGAATTGGTCCTTCTTGTGGAGGAAATGGTGTGTATTTATAGGCTTTTTAGGCCTGCAGGGTCGTGTACCCGATCGAGTTTTTAGCTCAACCGATCGGGTAAGGGTTAGTTTCCTCGAAACTGAAAATCTGGGGTCATACCCGATCGGGTATGTCGGCTACCCGATCGGGTATGGATACGCGATCGAGTTAGAAAATCCTCCTGCATGTTGCCTTGTTCCCGGATTTATCCGATTTGACTTTTCAGCAACTTACCCGATCGAGTATAGGGTATACTCGACCGGGTACACTACCAAAAATCAGAATCTTCATCTTTTCTTGAAATCTTTGCACCTTCCTTCCAATTGTGATGTTCACCAATGGTCCCTAGAGTGGTCTTGGACCTGTTTGAGCTCAAAATCAACCTAATCTAAACAATTTACAAATATTTTACAAACTAAACTTTTACACCAAAAGTGTGTAATTTCTAGAGTAACAATCACTCAAAACTAATCAAAAACACAATTATAAACACGGAAATAACATGAATGTCAGTGGAACTCAACCCGAAACACCATGGGGTCAAAGAATGCTTGGAGATATTTTTGCAGGATATGTGCCGCCGGTGGACACCACAAACTGTGTTTCCCAAACCACAGGTCATGATTATAATAATTTTTCTCCAAATGTAAATGATGTGTCTCATTTGGCAGACCAATTTCATAATGTTCTACAAGCAGCAGATCAACCTTTATATGAAGGATGTCAAGAAGGCTCGAAATTACAATTTGTCGCTAAGGTAATGAGTATTATCTGACTTTAATGTGCCTCGGGATGAAATAAATCGGTGGTTGGAATTACTTGGATGATACTTACCTCGTAACCACACTGCCCCACGGAATTACTATGAGACCAAAAAACATACTTCCAACTTGGGTCTTCCGGTGATAAATATTGATGCTTGTCGTAACGGGTGTATGTTATTTTGGAAGGGTGATAAAGAATTAACACATTGTTCATTTTGTGGTGAACATCGATATAAGTTGCAGGAGGACGAAGAATGTACATCCAAAAGAAGAAATTGGACAGTTGTTTCTGTATTAAGGTATCTGCCCTTGACACCAAGACTGCAGAGGTTATATGCATCATGACAAACAGCTGAAGAGATGAAGTGGCATGCAATGCATGAAGCAACTGGGAGTTTGATGGGACACCCTTGTGATAGTGAGGCATGGAAACACATTGACATGATGTACCCAGACTTTGCCTCAGAGCCTCGAAATGTACGACTTGGCTTATGCTCTGATGGTTTCGCCACACATGGACAATATGGTGCATCATACTCTTGTTGGCCCGTCATCTTAACGACATACAATCTGCCTCCTGGTATGTGTAATGAAATATCCCTACATGTTTTTTTCTCTCATTATTCCGGGCCCAATATGTCCAAAAAAGAAAATTGATGTCTATTTACAACCTCTTGTTGATGAATTGCACCATTTGTGGGAAGAGGGTTCGATAACATATGATGTTGGATCGAATACAATGTTCTCAATGCGTGCCGTTTTAATGTGGACAATAAGCTACTTTCCCGCATATGGGATGTTGCAATTGGTATTATTTATATTTTTTTAGTGGTACAACTTCACATTGACTTTTGTGTTCTATGTTGTATGCAGTCAATTTGTAAATATTCTTCAATCACAGGGCCGAACCAACATTGATCATATCATTGCAAACAACTTTTCTGATTGGTACTCTGCATATGTAAGTCTCATCAAATTCAGATGCCATACATTTAAATAGCTAGTACTATTTTTCAGAGATGCATAATGTATTATCTTTGAAATTTTAGGTACTCAATCCTTACAATGGAGTATCTGATCCTCTCATTAGAGCTCTGGCCGGTGGAATAAGCTCATTTCCAAGAGCGTGGCCTGCATATATAGTTGGTGGGTACACATTTCATACAACATCTTACGGAATTCGAAAAAAAACATTCAATAGTGGAATATGTGTGCGTTCATCAAACTTTAACTATGCAACCACAGATTGGATTGGTACTTTAGAAGAGATACATGAAGTGGATGTATTGTGTCCGGTGCCACTTCAAGTTGTTCTTTTTAAATGTAAATGGGTTGATCCTATGAGAGGGATGCGAGTACATAACAAATATAACATTGTGGATGTGAAGTTAGAATGTGTTTATAGGGTGTTTGAGCATTTCATACTAGCACAACAAGCTAGTCAGGTATTTTTTTTAGAATATCCAAGTTCCATAGGAGCTAGTGTGAGAGGATGGAAATGTGCTTGCAAAGTGAAAGCAAGAAAGACAATTGAAGGTGAGTGGAAAGATGTCGATGATTCTCCATATCAAACTTATGACACACAACCTCCACCCATTGTTGAAATTATTGAAGAATTCATTAAGTTGCAAGATGCAGGGCAACAAATACTCATCCCTGTAGAAGAGGTAATTGAAGCAACAACTGTAACAGAAGACGTCATTGTACAAGTAATTGATTATGCAGAAGAGTATGGTCAACAAACTACCATGATGAATGCATATGAAAGTGACGAGGACCATGAGGGCGAAGAACAAGAAAATGTCTCTGAGTAGGGGTGGGCATAACGGTTTGGTTTAACCGAATCGAACCGTACCAAACCGAACTAAACCGAACCGAAACCGAACCGTATGCAATTTGGTTTTAGTTTGGTACTATTTCTTTCAAACCGTATTAAACTGAACCGAACCGAACCGAAACCGATAAAAACCGAACAAAACCGAACCGAACCGAACAACACACACACACACTTTGTATTTATCTTCACTCTTCATTTTAAGATATAAATAAAAAATTTAGACATGAAAATGCATATTTAAGCATATACTCGTATTATTTTAACTTTTACACATTTCAAACATTCATTATGACAAAGTTAGCTAATACGACATATTTGTATTTATTATGGTTGGCGATATCAATAGCAAATTGTATTTATATTTCTATGTGAGTCTTTGGTTTAGTTTGTTTCAATTGGTTTAGCAGGTGAAGGCAGGTTGTTTAAGCTAGGTTCTAGTATTTCATTTAGTTGGAATTTCAATTGGCAGGTTGTTTAAGCAGGTGAAGGCAGGTTGTTCAATTGGTTTGGTGAAGGCTGGTTCTAGTATTTCATTTAGTTGGAATTTCAATGAAAACAAAACAATCAAAATTACTCAAAGTGGATTGTAACATATGAAACAAGACATAATCATTTTCAAGTTTATAAACTGAACATCAAACCGAACACCAAACCGAACCGAACCGAATTTGTCCCAAACCGAACCGAAACCAAACCGAAATTCTTTTGGTTTGAGTTTGGTACTATTTTCCTCAAACCGAATGAACCGAGACCGAACCGAAACCGATAAAAACCGAACCGTAAACCGATTCGCCCACCCCTAACTCTGAGGATGAGGATGAGTAGCGTTTTTAATGAATAATGTAATTCAATTGTTAATTATCTTTAATGATGAAAGTGTTTCATCAAATATTTCTTAATTATCTTTAATGATGTCTTTGAAGAATAAATTTTGGAATTTAGGCTAAAAACAGTCAACATCTCAGAATGTTTTTACTATTATAAATAACTTAATTATTCCACTTACTTAATTATGAGGGGTACTTAATTAGTCCGGGTACTTGAGCGTTAATAAATACTATACTATTATAAAAATAAGTCGGGAGATTGAAAATTAGACGTCGTTTGGCAACCTCTTTTTTCGGCTTATCAGGCTTATCAGCCGATTTTCATGCTACAAAACGGGCTCTTAATCCTATTGTATTAGGATTTTTTTACTTGAAGTGTAATTTGCTACGCTCGTCTGGTCTGGTATGGTCTGATCTAGTCCAAAAATAACTATTTTCGTATCCCAAGCATTTTAGAACCTTCAATCCCCTTATCCTAAGCCCATGACTTTAGAACCAATCTTTATACCTAGACGACATGTGAGAGCTCCTGGACGGATGAGTTGAGACCGCCGCCGCTAAGGGTTATTCACCAATCTGAACGTCGGACGTCACCATTCCAGGTACGCTACTCTTCTCATATTGTGAACACAATACGAATCTGTCTCTATTCAATTTCATATGTTTGTTCGTTGGTTTATAGCTACTCATTTTCCAAAGATTTGAATATTATTGATTTCTTACAATATAGAACAGTTCTCTATCTAAATTTATTCTAGCTTCGGAGGGTTTTAGAATTTTTTTACAGCTGTCTATATTTACAAAATAAATTGCGTATAAAACTGCTCCCTATTTAAAACTACGTAATCTAAATACTATATTTACTTTTAGTCTGAAACTAGAAGATAGGGATAAATTAGTCAAATAAAAATTAACACCCCCCCCCCCCCTGAAATTGCCAACCCGAAGGAGCCCTTGGTTTGGTTTCCACTTTCACTAGTTTGTAGCTCTACTTGTTAACTCTGTTGGTTTATTGGATTTGTAGATTATACCAAACCAATAACCTTATTTAACTTATGTGATAGCTAGGGAATAAAAGGTAAAATTTCATTTCATTTCATATAAGCAATTAAATAAGTACAGTAGTTTAAGAAAACTAAATGGAAGTAGTTAAAGTAAATAATTGGGAGGCTGAGAATGTAATTGGATGGAGTAAATGATTAATAGTATTTGTCTTAATTACTATGAGTGTGTTTATTATTATAAGTATTATCATAAAAATGGTGCATACCACATTCAAACTCAAATTAGTTATGTGTACTTGATTATGGTGGTGTTTGGAATAGTTAATATGGCGAGGAAAAGGTCGAGTATGGAAAAAGGAAACGGTGTAGGGAATTTTTCCACATACCGTGACGGCGGTGCTCCTTTAATTGAGGATGATACATCGAGCGAGGAGGAAGAAGACACCATAGAAGGAAGTGAAGGTACACCTCAAAATGAATCTGAAGGCTCTCGCTACTTTTCCGGGTCAATTGAAACAAATTGCATGCCGCTAACAATTCGTGATATGGAAAGGTAAGTAACATACATATGTTTAAATAACGTCAATAACATTATAAATGTAAGTAATATATATGTTTTATAAATGTGTGTAGGCGAGGACTCCAAATATGAGTGTACTTCGTAAGGCTCTTGACGAAATGAATTCTGAGGACCCTAAGACTTTGGCGGCCCAGCCGCCACCGCCGGCACCGTCTCTGACATTGGGGAATGCTTGGTCGTCCAAGAGATCGTTTGTTTCTGTTCTTTTGGGCAAGGAAGATGCTACTTTAGCGGCCACCACTACTCGGTACAAAGGATTGCCTGCTGCAAGTTTTACAGTTGATGATGTTGGTATTCTAGCAGACAAGCACAAACGAGCTCTGGTAGGTTATTTCTATCGTGATCGTCCTTCTATGGTCACCCTTCGCAAATCCTTTGATATTATTGGGTTTAAGGGGGGTTATCAGTTAGGTTTGCTAGAAAAAAAACATGTGCTTATTCGTTTTGATCTTGAAGAAGACTACATCAGGTGTTGGAATCGTCAAAAATGGGATATCTTTGGTCATACTATGAGGGTTACCAAATGGTCCCCTGATTTTAAACCTAATGTGGAATCCCCTGTGGTTCCGGTTTGGTTAATTTTTGAAGGATTGCCTATTCATTTACATGATAAACGAGCTATGTTCGTTATTGCTAGTCTAATTGGTAAACCCTTAAAACTGGACGTTGCTACTACTACATTGGCCAGGCCATCTCAAGCTCGAGTTTGTGTGGAGCTTGATCTGACTAAGGAAATGCCAAATAAGGTCTGGATTCAAACGGGCAATACTGGTTTCGTTCAATCTGTGACCTATGAATATCGGCCTCTATATTGCTTGTCTTGTTTTCACTTGGGACATGACTCAAATCACTGTCCCAAAAAATGTTTGGATGGAGGTCCCAAGTTGCTGCCTGTACCCAAGTCACAGACTGCCCCTTCAACGTCTAAGTCGTTTGTGATCACTGAAGAGCCCAAGATTGGTCCTAAATGGGTTCCTAAGCCCAATCAGGATGCGTCTAAAGCTATTAATAAAGGAAACGCGGGGAAGGGGAATTCTGTCAATACGGAACAAGGTATTAACAATAATTCAACTGCAGACAAAGAGAAGGCCATCATGGTATTTCAGCCAGCCAGAATGATCCAGGATGACCCTTCATCATCAAATCCTCAGGTGACTACTATTATTGAAGACTCTGACACAGATACTGAGGTAGTCTATCATGAGCCTCCTCCTGGTTCACACATTACTGATAAATCCACTGAGGTTTTTGAAGCACCACCTGTAACACATGCACCTGAGATTATGAATAAAATTCTGGATGTCCAACATGAACCTCCAAAGAATCTCAATATCAAGGAAAACCTGCATCACATTCTTCATGGAGATATACCTGGACTTGCACACTCCGATTGTGATAAGGTGCTTGATGATTTCTCCATCCAGTTAGTGAAACAACATGTGGATCCAGAGCTTGATGCAAAAGAATATGGGTCAGATTCAGATAAGCCACATAAGTATGAGAGTAAGCAGGAATGGTTAGAGGTGCTCCCTAGTTTGGTTTCTAAAGTTCAGATTTTGATGGCATCTAGGGCAGTTAGGGAGGACTCTGAACTTCTCTCAGCATTGGTTCAGCCTAATTCTAATCAGGAACAAAGTGATAATGGGGAGGGCTTTATCACCGTGGGAAGGAGAAGAAGGAAAAAGGTTAGAATTCATCAAACCCCAGGAGTGGTCACTAGGAACGCTGCCAGGAGGCAGGCTCAAGCTAAATCCCTCCCTTCCTCATGAATGGTTTAATTTGGAACGTAAGAGGTCTGGCTGCCTCCGGGCCAAGACTTTCTCATTTGGTTTCCAAATGGAGGATTAATTTTTTTATTGCTATTGAACCCTTGGTGGACTCTAATAAGGCTGACACTCTTAAATGGGATTTTGGCTTTACTAATGTTATTTTCAACAATAGAAATAAAGTGTGGATATTTTGGGACTCCAACAATATTACCATTTCAAATATTACTTGGGGAACTCAATTTGTCCACTTTCAGTTTGCTCATGGGGCAAACTCTGGCTGGATCACTGCAATTTATGCTAAGCACACACCTGTGGAGAGAAGAGAATTATGGGAACAATTATGTCAGTTTGCAAATAATATTAATGGACCTTGGTTAGTTGGAGGTGATTTTAATACTATTATGAACAATGATGAACATAAAGGTGCAACTATTCCTGATATAAATGGCATGCTTGAATTAAAGGATTGCGTCTCTCAATGCGATCTAATTGACATTCCCTATTCAGGGTGTCAGTATACTTGGACAGGTGTTAGATCTAGAGGGAGGCTCTGGAGGAGATTGGATAGATGCCTTTTTAATGAGTCTTTTCTGGATCTGTTTGATCAAATTACTGTTACAAATCTTAATCAGGCTCCATCAGATCACTCACCAATGTTGATTCAGTGCCTAAATCTTATGCAATCTGGTCCTAAGCCCTTCAGGTTCCAAAATATGTGGATCTCACACTCTACTTTTCTAAATACTGTTGCTCAAAGTTGGAAAGGAATCTCTACTGGGGGTGGCATGCATGGTCTGGTGGTTAAGTTGCAGAAGCTCAAAAATGATTTGAAGAAGTGGAATAAAGAAATTTTTGGTAATATCTTTGATGATATCACTTTCTGTGAACAGGAGGTTGAAAAAGCAGAACAAACCTTCCTACTTTCTTCAACTGAGGCAAATAGAGAAGACTGGCAACTGAAAAAGGCCTTGCTTTTGAGTAAATATAGATTGGAGAGAAAATTCTGGAAACAAAAAGCTCATATCAAGTGGCTTAAGGAAGGAGATTGTAACTCTCACTACTTTCACTCTTTTGTCAAAATTAGAAGGAAGAAGCAGATGATTAGCAAAATTCAAAACTCAGATGGCAAGGAACTTACTGTTGTAGATGATATTGGAGCTGCTGCAGTAGATTTTTTCTCGAATCTCTACTCAGTGGAACCTGTGACTGAAGATAATGACATTCTTAATTGTATTCCTGAACTCATAACCCAGGAAGATAATGAGTTACTTACTGCTATTCCTACTAAGGAAGAAGTAAAGAAGGCCATCTGGGATTTAAATCAGAATGGAGCTCCTGGACCTGATGGTTTTTCTGGAAAATTTTTCAAGAAGTGTTGGCATATAGTTGGGGTTGATGTGGCTCAGGCAGTCCAGGAATTTTTTATTGGGGTTCCTCCTCCAAAAGGCTTTTCCAGTTCTTTTATTGTTTTAATTCCAAAGTCTGACTTCCCTACTACTTTTTCAGAGTTCAGGCCAATCTGTCTGTCAAATTTTACTAACAAAATTTGCACTAAAGTGTTGGCCTCGAGACTGGTTATGTTACTGCCTAAAATCATCTCTGAGGAACAAGCTGGATTTGTTAAGGGAAGGGATATTTCTGATCAGATTCTCTTGGCACAAGAAATGGTCCATGCTATTGATAAAAAAATAAGGGGATCTAATGTGGTGATCAAGCTTGATATGGCCAAAGCGTTTGATAAACTGTCTTGGAATTACTTATATCAGGTGCTACTCAGATTTGGTTTTTCTAGCAGGTTTATTTCTCTGATTAGGAATAATCTTCAAGCAACATACTTATCCATTTTGATTAATGGCAGCCCTAAGGGGTTTTTCCAACCAAAAAGGGGGGTTAAGCAGGGAGATCCTATATCTCCATTTCTATTTATCATAGCGTCAGAGGGCTTTTCTAGAAGTTTAAAGGCAAGAATGGATCAAGGTCTTATTAAGCCTTACTGGATAGGGAGGACAGGATATCCTATTACTCACCTTGGTTTTGCTGATGATCTCCTCATTTTTACTAATGGAGATTCCAGGTCCTTACTGAACTTCAAGAAATTTGTTAATGAATATCAAACAGTTTCAGGACAAACTGTAAACTTGGAGAAGAGCAGTTTCATTACCGGGAAAGGAGCCACCTATAGAAGTGTAGTTATTTCCAGAATTCTGGGGATGAAATGTTCTCACCTTCCTCTTAAATACTTAGGGGCCAATCTGCATAAAGGTATTAACAGATATCAGTACTGCAATTGTTAGGTCCCTGTTTTCTAGACTAGAATATGTATGTATGGAAGATAGATCTGAGAATGAAGCTTTCCATTGATGTGATGAAGAAGTTTACAGAATGATATGAATGTTAGCGTAAAACTTCTATCACGAGAATAGGCACTGCGGCACAGAGAATGTTGAAAAGCTTAACCTAGCCTTTCCCTTAAGGCATATATATAGCCTGACGGGAAAGGTAGGTTTTACAATCATTTGGGCTCCCTTTTCTA
Source organism: Cuscuta epithymum (assembly GCA_945859915.1). Lineage (NCBI taxonomy): Eukaryota > Viridiplantae > Streptophyta > Magnoliopsida > Solanales > Convolvulaceae > Cuscuta > Cuscuta epithymum. The sequence continues at coordinate 804,167 of CAMAPF010001062.1, read as the reverse complement.
GGAGGCCCATACTTAAAAAGGTATAAAACCTTTTATTACAAATTACCTTAAAAGGCCTATTCATTATTCTAGCTAACTATAAACTAGCAAAGTAACATTGATCACAATTACAATAAAAATATCTCTAACAATCTCCCCCTTTGTGATCAAATGTTCTTGCTTCTTCTTTCCTTCACTTCTGAGCTTTAAAATAATGCTTTCTAAGATTTAGTGCATGCTCGTAATTTCTGAGAGACCTTCTTCTGTCAAGTTGTTTCTCGATGGCTTTTAACACTTTGTCAATTCTGGTTGCTTCTGTTAGTTCATCGTCTGTGGCATCTGCATACTTCTGTTGTTTTTCTTCAAATTCTTTTCTGATAGGTTGCAGTTTCTCCTTAATGATCTTCAGCGTTCCATCACAATACTTGTTGATTTCTTCTGCCACCAACAAGCGCCTCTCACCTTTGTGGTTCAGATAGATGATAGCTAACGGGCGATCGAAGATGTAATAGGCTGGATAGTTCTCAAGTTCTGGCCCGTAAAGCTTTGGTCTTGAGAGGTTTGTCTTTGGCAGATTTGTTTCTAGGGCCATCTGAAGATCATGGGAAGCAAAGAATTTGGCTTGTCTGATCATGAAGCGCTTGAGTGCCTTGAATCCCTCTTGTGTAGATTTGTCCCAGGTGACTGGAATTTCCTGGAAGGCTAGATACATATGATAGATGTCATCCATCTTTAACATATAAAGGTCATTTTCTTTGCAGGTAAACTCAGTCCCGTCGGAGCGTTGCAGGCGGTAAACAGAGAGTGGGATGTCTTGATAATTTATTTCGGCTACATTTAGTATGCTCCATACTGGGTCTTTTGCGGTTTGCAGTTCATGTTGCCACACTTCTCTCTGTTTCCCCATGTAATGATGACTAAGCAGAAACAATTGACCACTCTTGTTCTTTCCTTTCAGATGATTGAGTCCACAGATTTTCAATTCGTCCAATTCCTTGACGTTGTCATCTTTCCGCCATATACGCTTTCTGATTTCCTCTTGGAAAGGAGCATTGATGTTAATATTCTCCCAAGGCTTTTCACTCCTGGGCATTCGAGCCGCTGTTTGTCTTATGATGGATTCCAGCTCCTTGGGAGGTTCCTGATAGTTTTCTCCTTCCTTAAGTTCATCATCATTAAGCAGTATTACATCAGCAGCACATTTAGCTAGGAGCTCTCTGAGATAGGCTCTTTGCTGTATTTCATCCACATTCGTCCATAGCCGAGACCACTTGTTGTGAACAAGAATTTCTTCAAGTTCGTCATGCATTCGATCATCAGGTTGGCTAGAGGGAGCTTGCTGCTGTTGTGGCGCTCTGTCAATAGTAACACCGGGATCACTTGGATTACCCGTTATCATCAGATTAGAACTAGGTTCTTTCTGATGGCCTGAGTAGAAAGGTGTACTCGAAGTAGCAACCTCAGGACTTCCACTCCATCCTTGGTCTACATCTATGAAAGATGAGCCTAGGAGTGTTGTTTCTAGCTCGACCGGGCTAGATGTGGGTGAGTTGGTTGATTGGCTTTTATGATGAGTAGATGGTGGGGGCTGATAGTTCGAGGATTCAAGTTGGTTGGATTGCGTAGAGGGTTGGCTTGTTGACGCATCACGCTCAAGTGTCCTTTGTCTCTTGTTCTCCCCCTCATGAGGATCCGAGTCATCGGGGTCCTCATGCGAACGTTTGTGACCGAGGAGACTATCACGGCATGAGCTGTCAGGCTTAAGGATCCGAAGAAGGGCTTTTTGTTTCTGGGTTAGGTGGCCTTCTTCGGTAGCTAGTAGTTGATCTAGCATAAGGTTCTCGAGTACCTCGAACGGTAAAGTTTTAGGGTCAGGAAAAGGTGTGGTCGAAGTAGGGGAGGACACTAGTTCTGTATCCTGGGTTCCCCTTGAAGCAGTAGGTGAGTGGGGTAGGGTTGTGGATGGTTCAGAAGTTTGTTGGGTAGGTATGATAGGAAGTGGTTGGGTTTTTTGGGTATGTGAGGATGTTGGTTGGGGTTGGATGATGTCATTTAGCAACGCCGGGGTGTTCCTGAATTCCTGTGCCCGAGCGGTTATTGCTTCGTGCACCCATGGTTTAATGGTGGAATCCAAGAAACGTTGCAGAATGACAGAAAGGTCGGTAGGGTCAGGGTTACCGGTTACAGGGGTAGTAACCGTTGTCACAGCATCAGTAAAGATTACTGAAGTGTGGCCTGCAGATAATGATGGAGATATCTGTTGAGCAGCAGGACTTCCGATCATCATTGACGTATCTCCGATCGTTGAGGACAAGTAAAGTGCACCTGTCGTGTGCGGTGGTGTGAGCAGTGTATGTGTCCTAGAAAATGTTGAAAATGTTGGGATGGTGGAAACTAGACTCAATGTGCTAGAAGGAGGGGTAGTGGTCTGGGGCGGAAGACCACAAAGTAAATCCTCAGCTGCTTCGTAGGGAGACAGCGAGGTGGGTATAATATCCCCTGTATGTGAAACTACTACCTGTTGGGAGGCAGCAGAGTGGCTAGGTGAGGCTTGTGCATGCGCAGTTGGGCTAGACGCTGCGTCTTCTACTCGGAAACTGAAAATATCAGTTTCTGCACCTATGGGGTTAGCCCGGTTTATTGTGTCTAGGTCAGAGCAGCTGTCGTACAAAGCTAACTCTTCCGCCAGGTTGCTCGCGGTTTGCACTCTTTGCACAGGAGTAGATGATGAGGCAGGGTCATGACGCACCTTGGAGCGAGTCTCACTGATGATATTTCCTTGAGTGTCCTTGATTTGGTGAGACTGCTCTTGTGTTGTAGCCCGAGAAAGCCTAATAACAAGTCGTCCTTTCTTAGCGTGGGCTTTCTCGACTTTCTTGCCCTTTGCATTGGCGTTGTCGTCGTCCTCATCATCATCATCGTTGTCGTCCTCAGCCTTGCTCCCAGAGCCCTCATCGTCAGTGTCTTGTGTTGTGGCTACGCTTGGCGAATCACGGGTAAACTCCTCAGCACGGGTGTGGCCCTCAGCAGACATAGTCTGATCATCATGGGGCCGGCTTGCCACTGGTCTCTGTGGCCGGGTTGAACTCTCAGGACCCTCACTTACTCTCGGCTGACTCCCAGGGGCAGGCTCAGGGGGGTTTATCTGAGCCATAGGGAGTATAATGTTGTTCTCCTCGCTGTAGCGTATGACATGTGGATCATTACGACCGGCTAGCAGGAGGAGAGGGACTGGAATGGGTAACGGTACCAGTGAGCGTACCTCTGGCATTCTCTTCAGATATTGGAGGGCTGGAGTGCTGACATTCTCAGATGATTTGCGTCTTTGAATTGTAGGAATTGTTCTGCAGAAGTGTCGCACCAGCAGGGAGAACCATCTCATGTATGGCAGATGTTTGATTAGATTGGTGTCGAATTTTCTTCTCCTCATCTCCAAGAACTCACTCCATATTAGAGCAGCATAGTCATATTTCTTCATGAAGGCGATCCCATGGAAGATGTATACAAGGTAAGCACTGCACTTGTCGAATCCAGTGTGCTTGGACGTGCAGCACTTATTCAGAGTAGCCATCAGTGTCCTCCATGGGCGCGGCAAGCGAGCCGTCTTGATTTCTGACATCACGTGGAGAGGCTGTGCGTGGCCAAGAGTGATCATGTCGGCGATTACTTGTGCCTCTGGGACCAACGCGTCATAATGTTCCTCCTCCGGGATTTGTAGCACTTGTTGGACCAGCTCTTTAGTGATGGTAACTCTGGTGTGGCAGATTGTGGCAGCTAGGACGTCATCAATTTGTCTGCCATTGTCGTCAACATCCTTGTCAAGTGTTCCCCAGAATTGTTGGAGATACACCTGAGGGACTTCAGCATTCTTGTTTAGTGCCTTCCACAACTTGTGTCCTTTCAGAATGGAGACGACCACGTCATCTTGGCATGAGAACACCTCAGGGTCCAACTATGAGTTGTTTTCCTTGATTGGGATCCAGTGTTCTCTCGCATAGATCATGTTGATTGGAGTGTTGGCAGCCATTTCAGTCTAAAAATGATAAACAGATTAGAGCATATGATCGAAAATGGCTAAGTCCACAACTTCTGGTCACTTGGGCCCTTTATTGTTGTTTTTTTTTTTAAAAAAAAATGGAGCCCAATTTGATCTGATTATTGCTCTTGGTGTAAGGTTGGGCCTGGACTTAGTATGTTTTGGCCCAAAAGAAAGATTTCCTCTAAGGGTTTAGTTCGGGTTGGGCTTGGTTTCGCTCCACTTAATCGCGCAGGTCAAAACTTCGCGCAGATCAGTTCGCGCAAAGGCTATGATTGCGCAAGGCTACTAAGATCGCGCAGGCCTCTTGATTGCGCAACTCAGATCGCGCAGGCCTGATTTCGCGCAGAAGGTAGTGTTCGCGCATGGATCAAATCGCGCAACCCCTCAGATCTCGCAACTTTGGGAGATCGCGCAATAGTGGGGATCGCGCAATAGGGTAAAGATTGCGCAGGCCTGTTTAGATCGGGCAAGACGTTGTTTCGCGCAACCTTGGAAAATCGCGCAGGAGTGACAATCGCGCAAGGCTCGGGTTCCGTTCGAGGGTTTCGCGCAAGGGTTATGCGCAATGTCACCTGTTCGTCTTCTTCATTGTAGGTGTACCTGTCAAACAGTTCAAGAAATATGCGAGGAATGGATTTTTACCAAGTGAGGAGGGGCGAAAGCTTGAGGGAGAGGAGAGATTTGCTCTGGGGAGTGATAAGTCCATTTATGTACTTATTTTTCTTATCAAATTTAAGCGATTCTGGATTGAAAAATAGAAAAACAAGGCACATTTTATATATTTTGGTTCAAGTTTCATGAAATCGGGTAAAAATCGCATTCATAACATGTTTTGTGAAATTTCGGGTCAATTGCGTGAAGAAAGTGGCACTTTTTGCCAACAAATGAATTGATACGGAAGTTTGCAAGATATATTGACCAATTGTTCAATGAAAAAAGTCCAAGTGATGAAGAAATCATGCAAGGAAGTTCAAAACCACGAAGGAGTCACATATATGGCTACTTTTGATGAAAATGGACGATGCATAGAGACACATGTTCGTATTGTGATCATAACTTTGCGCATAATTGTCCAACGTTCGTGATACGAGTTTCATTACATTGATATCTTCCTGATCTACAACTCTTATGAAGAACACAGAGCCAAATAAACACCGTAGAATGGACATATTGCTCAAAGAAGTCAGACATTTGCAGTTGCGATGGAAAGTGACATGTGGTCACCGTTTTGACCATATCTCATAAACTACAAATCCAATGAATGCGATTCAAATTCCAGTAGTTAGCCAAGAAAGAGAGCTACAACTTTGGTGAAGACAACTTTTCCATTTGACGTAAGGCGGTGGAGCAGGCGGCCGCCTTTCCGGGCGCCTACGAGTTTTTGACAGTTTCAGCACTTAACACTTTGCATGGCGACAAAATGATGGAAGGCTGCCGACGGGGGCCGGAGGGCGGCCGCCCTCTGTGGCCGCCTGCGGTGGGATGTGATTTACGAGCTGCCGGTAGCTGAGACAAGACGGGAGGCGGCCAAGGAGGGCGGCCGCCTACCGTGGACGCCTGCGGCGGAATCGACCCGTGCACGAAGCTTTGTCGGAGAAATGACCGAAGGCTGCCGGCCATGGCCGGAGGGCGGCCGCCTTCTTGGCCGCCTTCCAATAATCTCCGGCTATAAAAGCCCTCTTCCATCCTCAACTCAATACACGAATTTCAAGCCCAAATCAGATCAAAAAGGGCGTCTTCTTCCTCCTCAAAGCTCGGATTTCCACCATTGTTGCACCTTCAACTTCAATCTTTCATATCTTTCTCATTTTAGCTCCAAATTGTGAGTACTTTATATGTATTTTCATCCTTTCAATGAGTAGAATCTGAATCTGTACTTAGTTTTTTCTATCTGTGCTTCTAAAATTTTCAGAAAATTATTCCACTATTTCGCATTTTCTTCTTAAATTTGAATAAAATAGTTGTTGACATTAAATCCATTCCAATTAATTATATAGTTGTTTACTAGCCTCAAGGTAGTTATTTATCAAAACAAAGTTAATTTTTACGAAGTAGAAGTAAATTTTAATTAATTCCGGCATTTAGTTGTTATTATTGCATAAATTAAATTAAATACTCAAAAAGGAAAAAAAATTAGTTTCTGTCCTAATTCTAGTTTAATTCACAGTAATATCACTCCCAGTAGTCAATATAAAATTTAGAACGAATTTAAAATAATTTTAGTTTCTTTTTGCATTTTCTAGTTAAATTTGGGAAAATTATCAATTAATTGTTAAAATTGGATTTTAGGTTCAAAAATTCGTGAAAAGGTCCAGAAAGTTATACTTCAGTTTCTCCAAGTTTATTGTTCCAGAATATAAGTTTTGCTATCATCCATGTTTAATTCCTTGTTAATGTTGAATATATTCATTATATTGTTAGTTGTTAAAATGATCTTTATTAGCTAAATTTGTTTTGGGCATGAATTGACTAAAGGAATATGGATTGACTTGTTGACCAAAAAAATTAGGGATTAAAATTAATAATGGGGACTAGTTGTTTGAAATGATGAAATAGTAATTAATAATTGTTAGCCATATTCATTAATTAAATTCTTGGAAAATTATCTCTAACTTGTCTATGAGATTAGAAAATAATTTAAGCCAACCATATTCGAGCACATTAATAAGGCCTAGAAATAGGATAATTTAATGAAAGGGATTTACATCTTGTCTATGAGAGATAAATTCAATTGCTTAAATAATGAGTTTAACTAGTAAATGAATTTGGCTATTTTTATTAATTAAAATATTGGAGAATTATTTCTACCTTGTCTATGAGGTTAGAATTTAATTCAAGCCAACCATTTTGAACACATTAATGACACCTAGAAATAGGATAAATTAATGAAAAATAGTTTCTATTCTTGTCTATGAGGAAAGAAATTATTAGTCCACTTTTAGTTTTAATTTCCCTAATTATCAGGTCCAAGAATATATCCATTTCTAATTACTCAATTCATTGCCCTTATTTGCATCAATCCATTTAAATTTAATATTATATTTTTTCCTTTAGTCTATTTTTGAGCCATCATTAGTATTTGCACAATTTAATTTACTTTCTTTTCCAAAAAGTAGTTTAGAAAATCAATCAAAAGTTTTAATTTGGAAAGCTTCCAATAATTTGCGATAACCTGTGACTGGACTTGAAATCAAGAAGCTCCTCCGCCATTCCTCGAGAGACACGATACTCGGGGAAAAACCGAAAGGTTAGACTCCGTTTTACTACAACGCCGCGAAAGCGGTTATCAGGGAGTTCTAAAGTTTTGCGCAAAGAAGAAATGGGGAGGGGGAGATGCGTGATTCAGAGATTAAATAGGCCCGGGGAAATTCAAAATTTAACGGGCCCAACTCAGTCTGATTTCAATTTAAAAATGCTCCCCCTCAACACTTGCTTCTCTTCAAGAATGAAAAATTTTGCAAACTCCCCCTCAATTTATACATAATTTAGAAATACTCCCCCTCAACAGATGAACAGATTTTGAAAAGCTCCCCCTCAATTTATGCAAATAATAAAAAATGATGCATGAAAAATAAAAGGAAAACATGCGATGAAAAAAAAAAAATGATGCATGAGAGAGAGAGAGAGAGAGAGAAAAATGTGATGCAAAGATGATTAAAATGCAAAACATGAAAGCACACGCACACACACAGTTCAGATGTTACTCAGTCGTTCAGGTTCAGCATTCCCAACTTAGAGATCAGGAAATTGAATCTCTTTTCATCCAGGGCCTTTGTGAAAATATCAGCCAGTTGCAATTCCGTAGACACAAAGTACATGTCCACGGTGCCTTTCTCAACGTGATCCTTTATGAAATGATATCTGAGGTCAATATGCTTCGTCCTTGAATGATGGACCGGATTGCACGTGATGGCCATTGCACTTTGAGAGTCGCTGTAGATCGGGATGTGTGAGAATGTGAACCCGTAGTCTTTCAGCTGGGTCCTCATCCATAATATTTGTGAGCAACAGCTAGCGGCTGCGACATATTCTGCCTCAGCTGTAGAAGTGGACACACAATTCTGCTTTTTGGAGGACCAGCACACCAATTTATCACCAAGAAATTGAGCACCGCCAGATGTACTCTTTCTGTCTAGCTTGCAACGCGCAAAATCAGCATCTGAGTATCCAACTAGGTCAAAGCCTGATTCCTTGGGATACCAAAGGCCCAGATTGACTGTTCCTTTGAGGTATCTCAGTATTCTTCTAACAGCATTCAGATGTGATTCCTTAGGATTTGCTTGAAAGCGGGCGCATAGGCAAGTTGCAAAGACAATGTCTGATCTGCTAGATGTAAGGTACAGCAAGGAACCGATGATAGCCCGATAATTGGTAGCATCGACTGGTTTCCCGGAAGGGTCAGAGTCGAGCTTCTGTGAGGGAGACATAGGGGTTTTCATCGTCGACTTGCTGTCCATTTTGAAGCGCTTTAGCATATCGTGGATGTACTTGGACTGATTTATGAATATTCCGTCTGGCATTTGCTTGATCTGAAGCCCTAGAAAGAAGTTCAACTCTCCCATCATACTCATCTCGAACTTGGTGCGCATCAGATTGCTGAACTTTCTACAGAAATTTGGATTCGACGAGGCAAAGATGATGTCGTCAACATAAATTTGTATCAGCATGATGTCACCCTTGTGTCTTTTGATGAAGAGAGTTGGATCTATCTTTCCCTTCGAGAAGCCTGATTCTACAAGAAAATCTGACAGTGCTTCGTACCAGGCTCTCGGTGCCTGTTTCAATCCATACAGGGCTTTCCTCAGCTTATATACATGATTGGGGCGTTCAGGATCAACAAAGCCGTCAGGTTGTGCAACGTAGACTTCTTCTTTCAAATCTCCATTCAGAAATGCCGTCTTTACATCCATTTGATACACTGTGAAATTCTTGTGTGCAGCATATGCTAGAAATAGTCTGATTGCCTCAATTCTTGCCACTGGTGCAAAGGTCTCATCGTAGTCGATTCCTTCTTGTTGATTGTAACCTTTTGCAACCAGGCGGGCCTTGTTTCTCACGATCACACCGTCTTCGTCTTTCTTGTTTTTGAATACCCATTTGGTGCCGATAATGGTTTTCTTGTAAGGTCTTGGCACCAGGGTCCACACTTTCAATCTTTTCAAACTGGTTCATTTCTTCCTGCATCGCAATCACCTAGTCCGGATCAGCCAATGCGTCAGTCATCTTTGTTGGTTCTTTCTGACTCAGAAAACATGAGTATAAGCATTCATTGACTGATGCCGTTCTGGTTCTGACTCCTTGAGATGGATCTCCAATTATCAGCTCTGGCGGATGTGCTCTTGTCCACTTTCTTTCATGTTGTAGAGGCTGTGGAGTTATGATTGGATGATCAGGATCAGAATATTCTTGTTCTGGTTGTACTTCTGGGGTTTCTTGCGTTGCAGCTTCTTCAGGTTGATCATTAACAGGAGAGTTTGGTTCTTGTTCAGCTTCGTTTTCTGTGTGTTCATCATCATTCTGAGTAGGAGTGTTGGTTTCTTCAGTGGTTGGAGCAGGTAACAGGGGGTTCTGAGTGGTTGTAGCTTTTGTAGTTGATGCTGCACGTGGTTGGCTGTAGAAGTGCTCAAAAAGAGAATCCAGAACCACATGCTCATCTGATCTTGTCTCACCTCCCCGCCCTCCTACTCTAGAAGATGATGGAGTTTCATTGTTTGCAGAGGTTGATGGTTCAGAATGAAAATGTTCAGAAGCCAAGTCCGCCATTTCATAGAAGCTCACATTGATGCTCTCCATGACGGTTCTTCTGTCTTTCAAGTAAACTCTGTACGCCTTGGAATTGGTAGAATACCCAACGAATATCCCTTCATTTGCTTTTGGATCAAGCTTCCCCCTAGCATCCCTGTCATTCATAATGTAGCATTTACAGCCGAAGACGCGGAACAAGGCAATGTTAGGGAGCCGCTTGAACACAATCTCATAGGGCGTCTTGTCAAATCTTTTGTGGATCACCGTCCTGTTCTGTGTGAAGCAAGCCGTGTTGATAGCTTCCGCCCACATGAAGTGAGGAAGCTTTGACTGTATCAGCATGGTTCTGGCTGCTTCCACCAAGGTTCTGTTCCGTCGTTCTACAACACCATTCTGCTGTGGTGTCTTAGCTGCAGAGAACTGTTGAGTGATTCCCTGAGCTTCATAGAATTCGGTCAGTTCCTTGTTCTTGAACTCCGTCCCGTTGTCAGTTCTGATGATCTTCACATTCTGCTGTAGATAGTTCTGTATGGTCCTGATGAACGTTATGATTATGTTTGCAGTTTCGTCCTTGGAGCGCAAAAACTTGGTCCATGTGTAGCGTGAGTAGTCATCCACAATTACCAAAGTATATTTGCGTCCACTGATGCTATGCACGCGCATCGGACCACACAGATCCATATGTAGTAGCTCCAGGGGACGAGATGAGGAGGGAAATTGTTTTGACTTGTGTGATGCTCTCCTCATCTTTCCCAAATGACATGTAGAACAGTGATGGTTGGGGGAGTTCTTCAGAACAGGCAGTCCTTTCACCAACTTCTTTGAGGAAAGGGAACTGATGGCTGGCAGATTCAAGTGTGAGAGACGTCTGTGCCATAGGCTGCTTTGTTCTTCAGATGCTTTGGACAGGAGGCAGATGGATATGGGGGATCGTACCGATTTCAGATCAATGGTGTAGAGATTGGTTTTCCTCTGACACCTTAATAATGGTGTTCCACCCATATCCATCACACAACATTGCCTAGCATGGAATCTCACTTCCATTCCATTGTCACAAAATTGGCCGATGCTAAGCAAGTTGTGTTTCAGTCCCTGCACATACGACACATTTCTGATAGTGACGCTCTCACAAATGACATCTCCTATCCCGAGTATGGGCGATGAAGCATTGTTCCCAAACCTCACATTTCCTCCAAATCTTTCAGAATAGTTGCTCAGTAGTTCAATCTGTCCAGTCATGTGTGACGAGCAACCCGAATCAAGATGCCACACATGACTGACCTGCAAAACAGATTAGTTTCGCTTAGGTACCCATCGCCTGATGGGTCCTTCCTTATCAACAGTGAGCAATTGTTTCAACTTCTTTTTGATTTGGGATCCTAGGCTGGCTGATTGAGAAGAGTTTTCCATTTTTAATTTTTCTGCTTCAGCCTTAGGAACCCATTTTTGTTTGATTTGTTTTGATTTTTGGAGCGAGGGAACTTTCATTTGTCCTAAGTGATTGTTCAGATAAATGGTCTTTCAGAATTGGTTCATGTGATAGCCTTTTCAGATGTTTGACTGAGTGAATCTTGAGAGGATACCTTAAAAATGGCAATTTGACCTCACTCTCAACATTCACCCTATCAATCTTGGGCTTATTCACAACATTATCAACAATCACAGGATCTTTTGCTTTGCAAGAAGGAACAGACTTATAACAACAACATTTCATTAATTTAACACAATCCAGAGAAACACATTTAGTACAGCGATTCGAGACAGAAATCTTAGAACTAGAAGACTTAGGAGCCACTCTCTTAGCATAACTAGTAGATGGCTCACTAATGCTAGAACTAGACTTATTCTTAACATAAAAAATGGCGCTCGACCGCTGACTCTTATTGCTTAATCTCGACTCTTCTTCTCTCTTCTTCCTTCTTATTTTGTCTTCAATCCACTCTCCTTTCCTCTCGACTCTCTTCTTCACATCTTTCCCTGTCGGAGAATGAGACTTGGGGTGAGAAGGAGAAGTCTTAAAACTATCGCTTGAATTTTCAGAAGTGTTTTCAGAAGTAGAAGGGGAAGAGGGTTGAGGAGCTGTGTTAGACTGAGAGGCGGTTTTCAAAGAAGATATTTCTTTTAAAAGTTCATCCTTTTCTTTTTCTAAAACCTGCTTTTCTTTTTCAAAAGAATCTTTTAACTCAGCAAACTTTCTCACCAATGGTGGAATGTAGGCTGGTTTCTCAATTGGTTCAGATGTGGAAGCCTCCTCTCCGTCTTTCTCAGCTTCCTTTTCAGGAGGATAGGTCAAGATTTCTTCAGCAGGGGTCAAAGGGAGTGCTTTGGTTTTGTAGCTCTTGTTTAACTCTGTGTAGTCAAAAGGTACCTCTACACCAGCCTTTGTCTTTCTCTTTTCATCCTCAAGGGCATTCGTTTCTTCATTACCAGTGAAGGCCATGAGTTTGGTCAATCCTATTTTCATGTATCTAACATCATAGAGTTGTTTACAGTTGACCTTTTTCAGGTTCTGAGGATTGGTCAAACCCAAGCCTTCTTTGGCATTATAGAAACGAGTGTCCTTAGGCTGGTTAAGGAAAATAGTCTGATCTGTTTGGTCCCTTTTGGCTAACAGATCCTCAAGTTCTTTGATTTTAGTATACAGAGCACCCCTTCTTTCCATTAGCAAGTTATTTACTCCAAAAAGCCTAATTCTTTCTTTTTCAGTTGTTCTAAGTTTCTCTGTCAACTCTTTCTCACTAGCACTAAGTCGCTTATTCTCAGTTGTGAGTTTAGTGATTGTTTTCTCTGAATTGATTATCTTAATGTTTGAGCATGTCTGTTTTTCACGCAGTTGGTTATACACCTCATACAACCGTTTGTAATTCACCTCTAGCTCCTTAAATTTATCATGCATATCTGTTCTAGAGCAGTTATGAATAGATGAATTAGAGGTACTTACTTCGTTGTCAGCATTTCTGTTCTCAGCAGTCAGGGCAGTTGCTACATCAGCATTGGTTGCAGTAGACAGGTTCTTCTTCTCCTCAGCTTTGTTCTTCTCTTTTTCATCAGCAGCAGGGGCTGACTTCATCTTTCCTTCCTTCTCAGCATCCTTCTCTTTCTCTTCTTCTTCAACCACTGCCATCAAGGGCAGATTCTCTTCCTCATCAGAATCATCCATCCAGTGGTCTTTTTCATCCATGAGAGCACTCTTTTCCTTGTTTTCTTCCATAGCCAGCAACATCTTCTTCTTGTTCAGATACATCTTCTGCTTGTAGTACTCAGCATCCTTCTTCCTCTTAGGCATCCTGCAGTCCTTCATCAGATGTCCAGTCTTCCCACAATTGAAGCACTTTGGAGCATCCTCAGCAACAATATTCTCAGATGAATCAAAAGATCGCTCTTTTCTTTTGCTGTTGCTGGTAGAGGACTTGAGGAGCCTGTTGTTAGAGGAGTTCTTCTTCATCTGCATATGATTGTTGAACCTCGAAGTAAGAAGGGCTATTTGCCTCTGAAAATCATGCATCTCATCATCATCTGAATCATTCTTAAATCCAATGTCACTGTCAGAACTTTCACTTTCTTCAACGATCATCTTATCCTTCTTGGAGCCAGACTTCGATGGCTTGTCAAGCATCAGGGCAAGGGTGTCAGCAAGCTTGTCCACAGCTCCCTTCCCTTTGTCAGCTGTCACAGTGGCTACCACAAGATCAGAAAAATCTTCTGCATACTGGTCAAGTGTGTTGTACACAGCATGAATGTCCATCTCATCAAGGTCTTTCGTGTGCCTTATCTGTGAGCTCAGCTTCTTCCAGTCAGCTCCAAGAGAAGATAGAAATCTCACATTCAGTTCCATGTTGGACTTATGCACGCCAATCTTTCTCATCTCATTTATCAGTTGCAGAAATCTCAGGTAGGTGTCTTCAAGTGATTCTCCGAGCTTGGCTTTGAATGAGTCGTAAGCAGTGAATGTGCTAGCTTTCTTTGCCTTTACTCCGATCTCAGTGCCTTGCATGATCTTGAAGATCTCATCCCACATCTCTTTTGCAGTTGACATGCTGTCAATCTGCATATAGATGTCGTTCGGGATGGCCTGCAACAGGTAGGTCTTGGCAATGAGATCTGCCCGGAGTCTTGCTCTGTCTTCGTCATCATATTCATCAACAGTCTTGGGTCTCCACTCAATCTCAACAGGTGGGTTGTTTCCGTTCTCTCTCAACAGCTATCATCAATTGTGCAGGTCCATTCGTGATAGAGTCAAGAAGACCTGAGGATTGGTCCTTGCTTTCAAGAAAATTTAAGAATCTGTTCTTCCATACGTTGTACTCCCCTCTTCGAAGAATCGGGGGTCTTGTATCGTTTCCAATCGATAGTGCATCCATGTTTAAATTGATCGGGCTGATCAGTTGATTGATTTGATTCTGTTCAGTTGTTAGGTAATTCCGGCAGAAGGTTCTTGTTCAGAAAAGTTGTAAGTGTGAGATCGCGCAAGTGTTGGAAGATCGCTCAACTTCACGAAAGATTGCTCAACTTTAGAAAGGATCGCTCAACTTTATAAAAAGATCGCTCAAGTCTTAAAACAATCTCTCAACTTAAAAAAATCTCTCAAGAGTACAATCGCTCAAGGAGAATCGCTCAACAAAAAAAAATGCTCAAGTGTGCGAGATTGCTCAAGTCCTGGATCGCGCAAAAGCTATTGTGGTATGAAGTCCGAAATCGCGCAAGTCCAAATATCGCGCAGGGGGTGTTTTGCGCGAAACTGGGATCGCTCAATTGAGGCAATGATCGCGCAAATGTGGAATGTTGCGCAATCCTCGAGATCGCGCAGGACGTCCTTTAGCGTGAATCTGTTCTTCTCTCTGGCGAGTTGCGCGAACCTGTAGAATCGCTCAAATCGAGCTTAACCTGTACGCCAACTCTCAGATCGAGATTTTTCACAGAGATGATCCCAGCAAGCCTAGAAACACTTTTCTTCAGGCATTTTCCTGCAAAAATCACAACAAAAACAGAACAAAAAATCGCTCAAGTGCGAAACTTCGACGATGAAGAATCGCGCAGGAGTGATTTTCAGCCTTCAATCGATCGATCAGCTCCGGCTTTGATACCAGATGTTAGGTCCCTGTTTTCTAGACTAGAATATGTATGTATGGAAGATAGATCGAGAATGAAGCTTTCCATTGATGTGATGAAGAAGTTTACAGAATGATATGAATGTTAGCGTAAAACTTCTATCACGAGAATAGGCACTGCGGCACAGAGAATGTTGAAAAGCTTAACCTAGCCTTTCCCTTAAGGCATATATATAGCCTGACGGGAAAGGTAGGTTTTACAATCATTTGGGCTCCCTTTTCTAGGAGGCCCATACTTAAAAAGGTATAAAACCTTTTATTACAAATTACCTTAAAAGGCCTATTCATTATTCTAGCTAACTATAAACTAGCAAAGTAACATTGATCACAATTACAATAAAAATATCTCTAACAGCAATCATATTCTTAATCACTTTGACTCTAAGCTTTCTTCTTGGAAACAAAAAAATCTTGCCCAAGGAGGAAGACTTACTTTGATCAAATATGTTCTCAGTACCATTCCAAATCATATATTTGCCACTGATTGCCTCCCTAAAAAAGTTGTTTCAACTTTAGAGAAAAAAATGGCTTCATTCTTCTGGGGTTCATCTGCAGATAAGAAGAAATATCATTGGGTTAAATGGTCTAGTCTATGCTATCCTACTGATGAGGGGGGGCTGGGGATTAGAGCCTTATCTGATGTTGGAAAAGCTTTTTCTCTTAAATTATGGTGGAAGTGGAAAACTCATAATTCTCTCTGGTGTCAGTTTATTAAAGCGAGGTATCCTAGAGGAGAGGATATGATGCCTAAAATCACTGATTCCAATATCTGGAGAAGACTTTGTGGAATCCATGAGTTGGCTTCTAATTTATGTTCATATGAACCTTCAGGCAATCTACAATGGGATCCTGGCATCCATGGGCTCTTCTCTATAGCATCTGCATATAATGAAATTCGGAGCACCAGATCAGTAACTTTCTCAGACAAACACATTTGGCATAAAAATCAAACTTTGCACATTAAGCTCTTCCTATGGAAGCTTTTAAAATCTTGCCTACCCATTTGTGATAATCTGCAGAGGTTTCATATCACTTTGCATCCCTCAAGATGCCCTTTTTGCAGGAAGCATAGTGAGACCACTGATCATATCTTTTTTGGGTGTTCTTACACCAAGGTAATTTGGCAGTATTATATGAGTGTCTTTGGAATTAAAATGCCTACTATATCTTCAATTAGGCAGATTTTGATTCTTTGGTGGATTGAGGCGGGTTCAAGGACTATGGCTGATCTTTATAAACACATTATGCCTGGTATCATTACTTGGCATATATGGAAAGTTTATTCCTCTTACACCTGGGGTTCGATTTCTATTCCAAGACCTGAGCATCTGATTGTTCAAATCAAACTATACACGCAGAACTGGGCCTACACCTTGAGCAAAACAAAGAGAAGGAAGGTGGACGATTTTCTCTATCAAGAAAACCTTATACCCATCAATTTCAGGTTTAATCAGGGTATTCATGCTATAAAATGGAAAAGACCTAAAAAAGGCCTGAAATTAAATGTGGATGCCTCTTACCAACCTGGATTTGCAGCGGGTGGTGCCATTCTTAGAGATCGTTCGGGAAGAATGATTTGGGCGGCGAGCTTTGTTATTCTGGCGGAATCCAGTGAAGAGGCCGAGCTTCAATCCCTGATCTTCGCTACTGAGTTGGTAATGGAGGAAGGCTTCTCGGAGGTACAGGTAGAATGCGATGCTTCTCGGGTATTAGCTATTGTAATGGGTGATTCAGGAAAGTTTGCTACGTTCAGGAGGAAAGCAACGGAGCAGGGAATATCTTTCGGACATGTCTTTCGGGAAGGGAATGGGCCGGCCCATTTGCTTGCAGCTGTCTGTTTGGATTCGGCCCAAGTAATGATCTTTAATCAGGTGTCTCAATTACCCTCGGAGATAAAGAGAAGTTATTATGCTGATCTCTTTGGTTTTCCTGTCTTACGTTTATAATTCCTGTTGTAATGAGAGGTTCTGGCTCGGTCCCCCTCTCTTCTGTACTTTCTATATTATCTAATAAAAAACTGGCAAGCGACCCCCGGCGTTTGCCCCACTGATTTTGGTGGTTTGCCTTCCGGGGTAAAAAAAAAAAAAAAAATGTGTGTAGGCGAGAAAAGCTTGATTTGATTCAAGAAATTGTCCAAGGTTCATTTAGGGGCTCTTGGATCAGTTTAAATAAAGTTCCCAAAGACATTAAAGAGTCATGGTTTCAAGACTTTTTGGTAATATATTACATTTAATTTTACAAATTTTAATGCTATTTTAGCGTATAATTTCCTTTGATTTGTAGCGCCGACACACATATCGTCCTTGTGAAGTAACTATCATAAGGAAAAAGTTCAATAAGAAAATATCTTCGTGGTTGAAGAACTGTTTTCATCATGCCCGGTGTGATAAAAAGAAAGTAATCCCGCCTTGGATTTCACCAAAAGATTCGGCTGGAATGCTCGTGAAGTGGGATACAACAAAATTTAAGCAACTGTGTGAAACAAATAAGTTGAATGCAAACACTGAAGCCTGTAGGAGCGCTCCTTATTGCGGTGGATCAATTTCAGAAGTCGTTAGGGCAAAACGGCTTGTAAGATTTTACTAACAATTACGGAGTAATATGTGTATTTAAATTTTTAAACAATTTAAATCTTGATATTGTATATTGTATTTTGAACTTAAAGGAGGAAAAATTGGGGAGGACCCCCGACGCGGAAGAGGTATTGCATGATGGATATACAAACAAGAAAACTGGGCAATTGAGTGGTCCAAGAGTTCAAGCGATAGCGGTCAAGCGATAGCGGTATGTGTTCATTAAATATTGTTGTGCATTAAAATTTTAATTCTATACATCATACTGTTAATATAAACTTCGTTTGGTATTATAAAAGTTTCATTTGATATTAATATATAGTGTAAATATAAACTTCATTTCGTTAATACATACTGTTAATATCAACTTCGTTTGGTATTATATACTGTTAATATAAACTTCATTTGGTTAATATATACTGTTAATTATATAAACTTCATTTGGTATTAATATAAAATATAATCATCATTACAAGCTTAAACTTGCGAAACAGCAGATTTTGGAAACCCAAGGGGAGAACGCAAAAGTGGACAAAACGGCACTCTACATAAAACCCGTTCAACCCAACCGAGGAAGAATTATGGGCTTGGGGGCTCTCGGCCCCGAATTTTTACGTACCGGGTCTTTGAAAGCAAAATCATGTGCACCCACAGAAAGTGACCCCGATAAAGAATCTATTAAGGAGGAGTTGAAGACCTTGAGAAAAGAAGTGAAGGAATTAAGAGAGCAAGGGGCCATGCAAGCATATATGGGGGGTCCATGGATGAATCCATTTCTCTATCACGGGTATGGCCAATCTACTTCCGGTAGTCAACCACAAATGCCTCCAATGAATCATTTTCCTCCCCAAAATCATTATAATTTTCCACAACAAGGTTCATCGGCTCAACAAAATACATTTAATTTCTCCCATCAAGTTCCTCCAATGATCCCTAGCTCTTTTGGAGGTATCCCACAAGCATCTTCTTCTCAACCTCCTCCCTATTACCTGACAATGTTTCCGGGTTTTAATGGGCAAGGTCAATCATCCATGCAACCAACAACACAACCAATGCAATTCATGCCTATTCCAACTTCAAACAACAATACTCAAGATGAGAATGCGTCTTTTATTGACAATTTACTTGGGAGTGGAGGCAACAATAATGCTAATGAAGAGCAACAATGAATTGATTGTAATAGATGGTTATGCAAAGCAACTTCTTTTGTATTCATGTGTTGAACGTTTGACAACATATGCATTTTTTGTTGGTTCTGGCACTGTTTCAAGTGTTACCTAATATGCCATAGATGTATATGGCATGAATGGGATTGTATGCAGTGACTTATTATTATTTGAACTATTGTTTCATTTGGGTTTTAATTAAACGAAAGTGTGGCTTTTTTGTTCTGTGTTAAAGTGAAATGTTTTCATATGAAATTTGTGTAATTAGAATTGTGAATAATGGTGTGCATTGAATTGTGTTGAATTGATCGAATACCAAGCCAAGATTTAATTAACGAATTGAGGCTAATAATTTTTTTTGGAATGGTCAATCTGCGACGGAAATAGCCGTCAGTAAAACAATGTATTTATTCAAAAATATTCGCAAGTTAGCAACGGCAACATCCATCGCTGTCTGGAATGGAAATAGGCGTCGCGAAAATGGTCGCAAATAAGGAAATCCGTCGCAGCAAACCGTATCTAAAATTTGCGACCGTGTTATACGGACGAACATTTTCCGTCGCAAATCCGTCTCTAATTTTATCAGCAACGATATTTTCTTGCTTTCCCGTTGGTAAAACCGTAAGTAGAGAATATGGGGATGTTTCTTCTCATTTAGCTTAGACCATTTATAGAGAAAACAATACACACTAATTTATCCAAACACGTTTGGTAAAGGCAATCATCCCTTGACTCTATCTTATCGAGCTCTAAAACTTATCTTGAGGCGCCAGTTTCGAAATATAATACCTTATAAGTACCATCATATCTTGCAAAATAGATATGATGGTATAATCATAATCTATTTCTTAATATTATATCTTAAGGTAAGGGATGACTTAAAATATCATGTAAATCTGTTTAATATCGTATCATTTTTGTCCTATTTAGGGTAAATAGATTTCTAACGTATTATAAAATGTGATCACTGTGCTGTGTATCCCTTGATCGTTCATAAAAGACCTGTTTAGGGACACTTATCAAGATTTAGGTTTAATCATCCTAAATATGTAAGAGAATAGCATTAAATGCTATTATCTTAGTTATACAGAAGTCAATAAGCTCTATGATTTATCACAGGTGGAAAATAGGACATAGGATCTACCTAATCCTTAAGATATCAATAGTGCGTAATTCTATGATGTATCTCATTGTTTTAGGGTTTACCACAGTGTGTCATTTTCTACACGCTTTTAGAGATTACCTCCAAAAGCGTTTAGGGTTTTAAACGGCTTATAGTGCTCCATTTTTGGCAATCTAACATATAGAGATTACCATATCACCATATGACACTTCAAGCGTAAAATTATTTAATTTGGAACAGGCCCTTCCATATTTTAGAGCTCTAAAATTAAGTGGGATTTACAGGGGAGTACCGGAGCTGTGTGCATATCTTATAGCTCTTGATATTTAATGACATACTGTGGAACAAAATAGGCTATGTGTTGGAAAACAGATTTCGTGATAATTAGGTAAATAATTAGTTGAGAGCGATGGTAGAAAGATCTTTCCGAAAACGGGATTATAATCTTATCTCCGCTATTGTATTCTAATGTGAAGATCAGTTGACTTAGTGTGATATTAGAGTGTTATCAAGGAGACGTTTGTTTTCTTACGCTAATAGTTTGTTCCATGTGTGTACACTACTGATAGTTTAGAATATAATGTACCTTTTGACCAAGGTACATTATAACGATTAAGAATATAAAGGTTGGTTCAACCTACGTCTTTGACGTGCTCTAAATGCCTTTTAATAAAAAGGCGTTAATTTGAAACCGGTATTAATCTTTACCTTTTACCGTTTTGTTTTAGTGCACAGGGTTTGATTAATATATCTTTATAGCTTTGTCCCACCGGTGCTGGTACAAAGATATTCTTTTACCCATAGAAAGGATATCCCCGGTTGATAAAATATTATGGCCTATTCAGAAATGGGATGTTAGACTAGCTTTAGAACGCTAGTGTAAAACGTATGATAAACAACTTATACCTGTAAAAGCATTCATGGTCCAATTACGTACGATTTTCAAGGTTAATCACATTATCTCTAAATACTCAACCGTTAAGATCATATGATGAGTTATTTCATATGTAATATTACGATAAAACATAGCCCCAAATATTTGTTGCCTTAATATGAGTTTAAGGGAAATATCCAAGAACGAGATCAACATATCTAACGTATTAAACGTAGATATGTTGATCGGATTAAGATATGACAGCAAGAAGACGATGCATATCAAGGGATAAGTATTACGTGCTCTACATTCCAACTTATCACTCCGGTATTAAGTTATATGGATTGCGCTAATTGAATAAGGTCGTGTTCAATTAAAACAAAACCCTAATAATACGGTGGATCCTAAAAATATGTTGCTCTACCTATTAGTAACAGAGGACAGTGGCGGACTCAGAAAATCAGAGTCACGGGGTCCCTAAACTAATGGAACTCTCATTAATATAAAATTAAAAAAAAATTTAATAAGCATAATGTTTCATGGTTAACGTACATCGGCAAAACATTAAGATGATATAAAACAAAAAATTACATATAAAAGTCATTCTCAAGTTTACAAAAGTACCTCCTAGGCTTCATTTGTTGGAAGTATTCTATAATATATAGGTCCATCAACATGTACATAAAATCTATCCTTTTTTTGCGATGTAAAACCTATCTTTTTTATTCATGCTAAAAATCTTATTCCAAAAAAATGATTACCACTTACTTTCCACTCATTCCTAAACAAATAACACGCTAAACAAAATGCAGCATCTTTGGCAATACTGTATTCCAACCATTTATGGTCATCAAACCAATTTGAAACAAATCTACGTTTTTTTGCCGTCAATTACTTTAATAGGGAAATCATGATCCCGAAGTTGAAATGACCTTTTTTTGACAATAACTACGGCGTACACTCTCTTGAACATTAGGATGAAATCATTATGTTGTTCATGTAGATTATAGGCCAAACCGCCAAATTAGTTTCACTTTCAGCAAGTACTATATCCGATTCTTTATTTACTAAAGACGAACATTTGAATTAATATCTTAACTAATCTCGGTACTCCGAATTTCTTTAAATTTGGATACAATACTGAAATATATTTTCATCCTTCATCGTCAAATTTTAAGAAAAATCATAAATACATAAATTTATTTATTTAATCTTAACATTCAAAGAAAATATTAAAGAATGGACCCAAAGAAAATGAGTTTAAAAAAATACGGAGTATAAGGTTCAAGGAAGAAAAACTGACGGGAGGGGGAGTCAAACCCAATACCTCACATACAGAGGTAGCTTTAAGCATATGCACACTACCACTACTCCGCGGCATCTGTTTGCTTTCTTAATCGCATACATGTTATTTATATATACACATAAATTTTTGTAAAATATATGTAACATATATAGGTAAATTTTTCGAAGTCCACGGGTCCCGCGACCCCATGGGACCCTTAGTGGGTCCGCCATTGACAGAGGACCATTATTGGGATATATGTAACATCCTAAATTACACAAAAATACACTTTTCCCGAATTACATAATATAATTTAAAAATACTTGGAAGCAATAAATCAGCTGAAGAGATATGAGTTTGTCCGGATATCAATAATCATGATATTTCAAATATGTCATTGTCCCTTAAGGCGTATGTTTAGGCAAAACGAGATCGAATACATATAGTATTCTATCATCCTCGTTTGTATGAGGATGATCATTATAGCCAAATAAATCCCGTAGAATGGGATACTCTTAAGTGTATATCACGTAATACGTGATATAATACGTCCGTCAATTGTCTGCTAAACGTTTCTGTATCATGCCTCTTGGGTATCAATCGTATCATGCCTCTCGTTGATATTTCTATTTAGAATGTCCACGAGCACTTATGACAGAAAGATCCCCATTACTCCGAAATTGCATTTCTTCAGGCGCATTGATATACTTTTATAGAGATTAACCAAAGATCTTCGATCTTTGGTTAGTACATTTTGTTTTATCTTTGTTAAAGTGCTTGTGGACATTCTAAATAGAAATATCAACGAGAGGCTTCTTTACGCTAAGATAACGTAAGGACACACTTTAGCTCATATAGCAATAATGAGCTATCACTAGAGTGACACATCTAGCTGTGTTGAATAGTTTACTAAAGTGCATGTGTTTAGGGATGAGCCAAGGGATATTTAGGAGATATGACTATTATCCAGATTAACATCCCTTAATGCATTACTTATAGACACCTGTCACAATTTTTAGCTGTAAGAGTCACAAGAGTTCTTCGGGAATCAACCTCTCGTTCCACTTATTAATCTACTTTACATATACAAACGGCTTATCAACTGAGTCACTGAGATATGTTATGGCGGTATTGCCCCTTCAAGGGATAATAAGATTATCCCTTAGATATTTCAAAACCGGCACCTGAAGATAAGTTTTAGTGCTCGATAAGATCTTTCCAATGAGATAGAAAACGTCTTCAACGAGATATATAGATAGGGACACTCTCTTTGTTTATTTAAGTTTTGAATTACATCTTAGCCTACAAAGTTTGGAAATATGTCAAAACGTGAATTTACTGGAATGACGGCAAATTTAGACGGAAAATTACTCCGTTTGAGTTATGACGAGTTTATGGACAATGAGAGAGCTTAACTTAAAACATTTTGATGTTCAAAACGTATACATATATTCCACGGTATCATAGAAATATTTCCGCCTGATAGTACATTAGAAGTTACTTTGAGTACGCAATGTAATTTCAGATTAAGTTGGTATATCAATATGTTATTTGCCCACAATCATCCCGGAATTGTCATTTATGATACAAACTTGAATGCTTAATATTGAGGTAATATTACAGATTTATACCTAAAACATAATGGTATTAATACGTCATGATCGTGTTAAAAAATTTGAAGTTAGAAAATCTTATAGGCTTTTACTAACACTGTAAATATTTCTATATTTAATCATACAACACTCATAGTATATTGGGATAACATTTGCCATATCTAGGCTGATGAGATACTTCAATAAACAATCCGATTAATCCCGGGAAGACAAATACTTGTTTAAATATTCACAAAGTATTCCCATATACACCAAGAATATGATACTCCCTCCGTTCCCAAAAATACTTCTCACTTTCCTTTTTGGGCCGTTCCCAAAAATTCTTCCCACTTTCCCTTTTTGGACAATTTGTGTGGCTCACATTCATTTCACCTTTTTCTCACACAACCACAACCACACATTTCCACTTTATTCCACTTTCTTAATAGGCGTGCCAAATCAAACCGGGAAGAATTTCTGGGAACGGAGGGAGTAGTACATAAACGCTAAACTCATCTTCATTTTGAAATATGTCTTAAATATTTGTTTATCCTATTGGTAACTTAGGCCTCGGGATTTTACACAACAAGATATGATAGTCGTTGTCATAATATTCTATTATGACAACTCATAACCATAAGATTTTACAAGAATCTTATGTGTAACATTATAACGTTGTAATAATTAGTCACAAAACCTGTTATAGAATAATACTATCAATAACAGGTTATCTACGTGTGAGGTGCACTCAAAATAATAATACAATACAACAATTATACGTAGTATAATGAAGTAAAGTTCGTATCCACAGGGAAAGGAACATTTCTCTTTTTATGGAAATAAATAGTAACAAGGGGGGGTTTTGTTTGTTGAAGAACTTAAGAGTATTTAAAACACCAAGTTGAATGACTTATGTGGTTTGATTAATAATAGATGAAGGCTTGGTTTTGCTTTTATCCACTTAATGAAATGTTCGTCGATCCCGGTTATCTTTAACTATCTTCTTCTCGAATACTCAATCGAGGAGTATATCCGGTTCATCGAGGGTAATTATTAATAACGAGATGCGTTCATTAATAAAACTTACTATTGAGTCATTATAGAACAAGCGTCATATATTAACTCGATAGTAGCAATAAACTTAAGATGAAAATGATTGAGATTGATAACCTCAACACAAGCGGTTTATTCGTTTAATCAATATAATTAATTCCCCTTGGCTTATTAACCATGAAAAGCATGCATTAACAATCCAAGTTTACTACCATTGAAAGAACCGAATTAATAACAAGCGTATTAACCGATTGATTCTAGTAATAATTAATATATGAAACAAAACTAGTTGATACTTTAAGTAATGTTCAAGATAATAATATGGAATATGAAAAGGAAGTAATTAATATTCAAGGAAGAAGATTAAAGAAAATAACTCACAACTTACAAATTCATTAAGCTTCAAAGTAGCAAAACCAAGATGGAAGAGTTTAGCTCCTCATTTGGAGACTAAACATGAAGAAAATATAAAGAAATAATTTGTCTAAACTGAGCTTAGAAGTATAAAAGAATTGGTAATTTATTGTGGAGGAAATGGGTGTATTTATAGGCTTTTTAGGCCTGCAGGGTTGTGTACCTGATCGGGTTTTCAGCTCAACCGATCGGGTAAGGGGTAGCTTCCTCAAAACTGAAAAATTTGGGGTCATACCCGATCGGGTATGTCGGCCACCCGATCGGGTATGTCGGCCACCCGATCGGGTATGGATACGCGATCGTGGTTAAAATCTCCCCTGCATGTTGCCTTGTTCCCGGGTTGATCTGATTTGACTTTTCAGCAACTTACCCGATCGGGTATAGAGCATACTCGACCGGGTACAATACCAAAAATCAGAATCTTCATTTTTTCTTGGAATATTTGCACCTTCCTTCCACTTGTGATGTTCACCAAGGGTCCCTAGAGTGATCTTGGACCTGTTTGAGCTCAAAATAAACCTAATCTAAATATTTTACAAACTTTTTACAAACTAAAATATTACACCAAAAGTGTGTAATTTCCAAACTAACAATCATTCTAAACTAATTAAAAACACAAATATAAATATGGAAATTACATGAATGTCAACTCCCCCACACTTAGTTTCTTTACTCGACCTCGAGTAAAACCAAATGTTTACACAATGTTTATCACAAGATCATGAGTTCATAGATAGGAAAAAATAAGGAATTTAAAACCACCAAGTATAGCAAATGAGTTTACAAAACAACATTCCTTGGGTTTAATGGTCTTCTATACTCCTTATTTCTTCTTTTTCTCTTCTCTTTTGCTTCTTCTTCTTCTTTTTCAAGAGGTAATGTCCTGCAAAATAAAACAAGTTCTTCTCTCATATCTCTCATTTTGCCTAAGAGCCTTTTTGGGTTTTCATCCTAGCATCTCTTTTCTTTTTCCTTCCTTACCACTCACTCTTCATTTTTTTGTAAGCTCTTGTTGCTTAGATTGCCCTTTTGGGTTTTCAACCTAACTAGCATTTTATTTCTTTTGTTTATTATTTTTGTATTTTTCATTTTTTTTGAACAACTAAAACAAGAAAATAATGCTTAGTACAAGGTAAAAACAAAGGGAATGTACATACCAAGAGATGAATCTCCCTCCCCCACATTTGAATCATGGCACTATCCCTAGTGCCCGCCTTCTCCGCCGTAGTAACCTCCTCCAAAGCCGCTTCCGTGCATGTCATCCCCACCGCCCTCTCCCATAGTAGTGTTTCCGCCGTCATAACCACCTCTGCCGGAACTAGAGCCACCAAAATTACCCCAGTCTTAGGGGTTATACCAAGAGGGTGCCGGTGGTGGTGAGGTCATAGATGAAAAACCGGCTAGATTGGACATGTAGGCATATGTAGGCCCGTACATCCTCCGGTAATCTTCTTCATACCGTTGCATGTCGGCGGCTCTTTGTTCTTTTATCCTTTGAAACGCCGCTTGTTGTTCCACCCGGTATGCATCGAATTGCCTATCCCTCTCCCGTTGTTCCTCCCGGTAGTGGCCTATCTCTTCTTGAAGTTGGGAAAATTGTCCTCTCATTCTTGTGTAGTCGAGGCTCATGTTTTGGAAACCGGTGAGGAGGGATTGTTGGCCCGCCAAGAGTTGTTGGAAGAAGTCTTGTGGTGGCGGGTTTTGAGGAAGGTCGGGGATATCATGGTGGATATTTTCATGTCCTTGGTGTGTGGCGTGGTCGGGTTGATGCTCGGGTTGGTTTTTGGGTTGTTGCTCGACTTGGTTGGCTTGAGGTTGGAGGTGTGGTGGGATGTTGTTAGGGAGGAGGTAGTGCGGGATCTCGAAGGGCTCCATCCTATACCGAATTCTAGGTAATTCTAGGTAAAATGATCAAGTCAACATAAGAACATGGAACAATGTGTACTCTAAGAATAAGGTGACACCAGTTAAAATGAAACCGCGACGTGAATTTCGGGGACGAAATTCCTGTTAAGGGGGGTGAACTTGTAACACCGCTCCCAATATAAATGTGGATTTTTAAATCCATTGATGTTAAAAACTAAGTGAAAGCACAAATACTAATTTCGATGAGGATAATTAGTTAAAGTCATGATCATATATTCACTTTGAAAACTAGTTACAAGTATATTAATCATACCAGAAATGATTCATTGATTAAATTAATACCGATTAATTTAATTGTGGGTCGGACCCCAAACATGGGGAGGGACAAACTAATATATATTCTTGGACCAAGATAAATTAAATAAAAGCCCAAGGATAAGGGACTATGTAAAATATAATTGTTTGGGCCGAATAAAAGGTAAAGAAATAAGACGAGAGACTATTTGAGTCCACTTACTAATAAATGAAACATAATTGGGTATGAGCCCGAATATTGGAGAGGACCATCCAATACATTTTAGGACCGACCTATTAAGGCCAATAGCCTAAAATAATATAAATAAATGAATAAAAGTCATTTAGGTCCAACCGAGATATATCAAGTAACCAAAGTGGCGTTCTTTCCCCAACTTACCGAAAATAGCGAGTATGAGGGTGAAGAGTTTCCTACACTTTAATTCGGGGTATCCCGTATAAAGTGTAGACCATAATCCACGGGAGGATCAATTTGTAAATAGCTTCGGGACGGATTAATTAAAGAAAGTAGCCCGTGAACCAAACCCAACTAAATCGGCCCAACCTTCTAAAAATAGAAGATAAGAGAGGGGAGTTTACTTATCCCCTCATTTGGGGATGTTTTACGTGAGCCATAGAGAAGAGGGGAGTGCTTGGAGCGTTCTCTACCCACACAAGAGCTCAGGAACAGAGGGGAGTGAAGGAGAGAAGAGAATCCAAGAGAAAACGAAGCCTAGCGGTAAGAATCTCGTAGCTCCGGTTCTTGTTCTTCCTTTTTATATAGTTTTCGTATATGATTTTATAGAAATCATATGATGGATTCTAGGGGATGTTCTACACGTTTAAAAGTGTGGAAATATGATATAAAGAGTTGGTAATTAACTTAGAAGAGTTGTTGAATCAATAGGAATCGAAATCGCCGGAAACCGCCACTTCTAGGTGCTGTTTTCGTGCAGCAGAACCCGAAAGCCGGGCAGCTTTTGCAAAAGCCGGGCGGCTTTTGCCCTCTGCCAGCCAAGATTTATTCAAAGCATTCCCGATCGAAGGTTTAACGACGGGGCTTCAATAGGCAACCTTGCCGGACATATATAAGGTGAGGATGGCTGACTATTTTGTCTATAACTCGTGAATTGAGCATGAGATTACCTAAGTAATCAAATTATGATTTTGATGGAATTAAATGATATACTTCAATGTGAATAAATGTGTTGTTATGTGGTCATATAGATTGATATATGATGTTACAAAGGTGAATAAGCAAAGATATTATGCATGAGGAGAGAAATCCTTGAAGTATGTTAAACATTAAATTGATATTGAGGATTAGAATGATATAAACATATGTTGGTGATGTGTGTTTTCTCGCACTAAAAATAGTTGTAGAAAAGTGGTTGAAAGTACGAGTATCGTCTCCACAGGGACGGACAAAAGGGAAATAAAGATTAACTAAACTTTAGCGATTAAGAAGAAATAAATAAAATAAAAATGCAATTGTGCGAGATTGATGGATTGATTAAACTAAAACTAATGCTAATGAGCGAATAAAAAGATTTGGTTTTCCTTAATTAACGACTAAGGGAACAAGAATTGATTCCGGGGTTAACCAGATTTCTGGCAGAACAGGCCTAATTACATGAATTTAATTTAATTGAGCCTAGCTAATCAGTACTAAGTTCTTACCGCTCTCGCGGCGTAGAGTACAATAATTTAGGGGACCAGGCTGATCTCTCATGCGACAGGATCCTAAATTATTGCCAAGACGAGCAAGCTTACGGCCCCTTAATCGCTACTAATCTCTTAGCGAACGATTAAGTGTGTGTGAATGTGTCCTAGAACAAATTAGATCTCTCTTAATTCATTCTACATGCAATTGTAATTCTAGCTGCAGTCTAGGTTACAAGAGATATCAATTAAATTATTCAAACACAAATTAAACAGCATTCATGCAATTAAACCGACAAGAATCTAGCCATACATCATGACTAACCCCTTCATCAATCCCAAATCCCTAATTAAAACTACTCACAATTCATAATTGAAGAATCAATAGAATTGGAATAAAAAGAATTAATTGTCATTAATTAAAAAGGTGGAACTTACAAAGAATCCCAAAAGATTGATGAACAAGGCTGAAAAGCCCTCTAAAATTTGTGCTAGGCACTCTCTCTAAGCTCCCCCCTTGAAAACGGGGGTTTACAGGCTGTTTAAATAGAAAAATCGGGTGAAATTTGAGCTGAATTAGGATTTTCGGAGCCAGACACGATGCCAGGCACGATCGTGCCTTCGATCGTGCCTCCGGAGCAAAAACGCGCATTTTGGGCAGGCACGATCGTGCCTCCCTCCAGGCACGATCGTTCCTGACTGGCAGTAGCTCCGCGGTGCTTTTCTCTTCAGGCACGATCGTGTCTGACTTTGAGGGCACGATCGTGCCTACTTAACTTCCGAATTTGACAAAACTTCCTTCATTAAAGTTGTAGATAATGAATTCCTCTATCCACCCCAATTGGCCGAATGTGATTTGAATCATCCAATCAAGAGATATGATCAACACGGTGGAAGGTGTCTTTCTGAAATCGCAGCAGAGATCATCTGACTTCATCGTCTGTTTTCACCTTCTTCCTCTCAGATTATCGCAAAGGTGTCTTCATATGATTTGTAGCCCTTGAAGTTGGCTTTCCTATGAAACTTGAATCGTGTCCATTGGTTGTTTCTACAAAGAGATATGATTGAACGATTGACAGAAGGTCATTCTGATCGTCGTTTTCAAGCTCTATTTGTCTTCTTTTTTATCCCGAAGCCAGTCCTAGAGCTCTTTTTCCTTCAAATCTTCATTGTGAATCTTCCGGTGACCTCCAAAGCTATAAAATAATTCTCAAATGCTTCTCAAATCATCCCGATTGTTCCTCAAGTGCCGGTGCCGGAATCAAATTCCCTGATTTTGACTACAAACAACACAAAACTCGAACCAACGCCCGGTAAACATAACTTGAGCTAAAATTGAGATTTGCAACACCTTAAAGCTGGGAAAACCATCAAAATCCAACTCCAACACGCATCAAATGCGTGTCTAAATACGGACTTATCAGTTGGTAAATGTGTGATTCCATAAGATCTTAAAAGGGATCTATGGATATCTATGTGGATAGGCAAAGTGATTAAAGGAGAAGTAAGGAATCCTTGAGTTATTGACATGATCAAAGTGGTATGAATCCTTAGGGAGTAATTGTGTGTGCTATCTATAGTATTGAATAAGATAGGCATAAACTTAGAATGAGTGATGGGCTACGGTCCCACTCAAAGGAAATGGTGGAGTCTACCTAGACTATATGAAGGCAGCCCAGGGAGTCTTGATGAAGACTAGCCCGAGGTTGGTAGGTTATGATTGCTCGTATACAAGGAGTATACGGAGGTATATACGGGGTGTGTAAGCCCTAAACGAATGAAACATATACGGGGTGTGTAAGCCCTACATGAATAAAGTATTACGCGGGGTGTGTAAGCCCTAACGGATAAAGGATACTACGCGGGGTGTGTAAGCCCTACACGAATAAAGATTTACGCGGGGTGTGTAAGCCCTATTGAGTAAGTATTATACAGGGTGTGTAAGCCCTACACGAACTAAGATTATAAGGGGTGTGTAAGCCCTAAATGAATCAAAGATAATATGATGGGTGTGTAAGCCCAAAATGAATGAATACACCGTAGGGTGTTTAAGTCCAACATGGATGAGTACAAATGATAATTTGTGTAACCCTCTCGATGGAGTTGGGTTTAGACTAGGGGTGGGGTAACCTCTTGAGATTGCTATATGCTAGAATGGGCCAAGGGCTATTATACAAGGGGATTTGTTTTGAAATACAAATGGACCTACGGGTTGACTATTTGACTTGGTATATATATTCTACACAAGTGATTTGAAATGGGGTAGCTGTAGGTTATGCCCATAATATAGTATCACCCTATGTTGAGGGTCTTGTGTTTGAAACATGAATTATATTCAGTATAGTTGTCATTGTACTTGTCAAATGCCACTACAAGAAAAAGGCCTTTTAGCGAAGGGAAAAGTGGTCGCAAAAACTAAAAAAACAGTCGTTAATAATTAATTGTGACTGTAAAAATTGGTCGCGCAGCCGTCCCTATAGGCTCGGCCGCAAAAGGTTATTTGCGACCGGAAAAAGTGGGCGGTCGCTAAAACTTTTTGGGACCACCTAAAATCCAGTCGCTAATGATATTATTTGAGACTACTTATTATTAGTAATTGCGACCACTTTCCCTTCGCTAAATTAAAATTCAACAATTGCGACAACCTTGTGAGAGTATTTGCAACCATTTTCCCTTCGTTTTTGTAAACTGTTTTTTTAATTATTTATCTAATTAATTAATTGATGAAAGCAAAATATTAATAATAATTAATATATTTCACATAACCATAACACGTAATAATGACATAATAGAAACGTGAAAATAAATTTAATCATTTGTATTTCAATTCATAAGTAGTAAGTATTCGTCAAACATCAATTTGGCATTCAACATATCAATTGCTAATTGCCTAAGCTACGAAACAAATCTAAAAACCATAGACTAAATAATAAAACATGACAAGAGGGAAATTCTTGGAATATCTAGTCTTTGCTTCCTTGACCTTGCAACATCTCCTTAATCTTTTGGGAGATTTTTCACACATGTTACCGATCTCCCAATGTATCCTTCCCAAGGGACCATCAAATTCTGCCCATAACAGATCAAGAATGGCACAAGAAATTAGAGCTTTTAAGCAATCTTCTTCATCATCCTGAAGTATTCAAAGGGTTTCCAAATCAAAAAATCTGCAACAAGCCCAGTTAAAAAGAAGACAGATGTGAGTAAAACAGAACCACATAGAAATCAACAGTAATATGAAAGAGATAAGTACTAAATTCCAGTATTTATTGAATATTAGATGATGAAAAGTTAAAAGCTTAAATGATTCTCTTAGAGGTAAGGGGCTTACAATTAAAAACTTAAAGCTATCATGATTCTCTTGGTATTAAGCATTAATCTTAAGTTACACTCTTCCCAAAAAAAAAGACATGTCCACAACCAGGTGATGCGCATTTATTTTAATTCAATTCGTGGTAAATAATTACGGAGTAATAAAGATGAGGCTGCGTCCGTGTATAGACACATACTCCACACATCTTGTTCAACACTGGAGTTATAATTTATTCTCATGAAAGCTCAGGTGTAAACATACATATTACCTTCGATCATGCTGTAAGTAGAAACCTGCCTTGTAGATCGAGTTCAATCAGACTGTAAATGTTAAGTGTGTTAAGTGTCTGAAAACAGTCAAGCCTTGAATTTTAAATTTTTAACCACAAAAGACTATAAAGTATTTCCAGTCATTGGATTCTTTCAGAAAAGGAATACATCAACTTTGTGTGATTTTTAGCCTCTCTCACTCTTTACTCTATCTATACAATATAGATATAATTTATTCCTTTCAGAGTTCAAACAAAATCATTTAAACAAACACACACAAAAGCAAAATAAGATAAAGCGAAGAGTTCAGAATTAGTAAACGGACGCTGAATGGTACTGGGATTGCAATCTCCTCCTGACCGAAGAAGAGCTTCTGGAATCCTTCTGAGCCAGGACTTGGAATTCCAACAACAGAAGGCGTTTCTCTCCCTGTTTGTTATGTAATAAAAGGTAGTTTCCAATTAATAATAAGTTGAACAATTCAATATGCATTTTTAAGAATCTTTTCCGTACAAAATGAAAAAAGAAGCAGAGTATTATTCTGTTAATATTATGGGACGTCCGCATGCTTATCTCTTTGGTTAAATAATTGTTTATTTTTTATTCTTGTTCTTATCTATTATAATGAGCTGTATTAGCTTACGTATAGGCATAGGATTCTTTTATTTGTAAATTACCTTGGCCGTAGATAGCACCCACAAAAACTTTGTATATAAACCTCTATACAGCTGTACATCAAATCAATTTTGGAATACAACTGATTTTTACGATCCACACTTGATTTTATTTTGGTATCAGAGCGTGGCTTTCGTTCCTCGGACGTTCCTTTTACCGATCTTCTTTTTCAACGATGACGACCGATTCTCAAAGCTCGACTCCCGGTGCACCTTTGAGAAGGAAAATCAACGATCCTTCATCTCCGTACTATCTCTCCAGTTCTGACTATCCTGGCATCAACATATGCGGAATAACCCTCAAAGGCGGAAACAATTATAGGGAATGGGCAACGGCGATGAAGAACGCGTTCCGTGCTAAACGTAAATTAGGGTTCGTGGACCGAACCATTCAACGACCTGCTGACAGTGTGGAGGACCTGGAAGACTGGTTCACAGTGCACTCCATGCTCGTTGGGTGGTTGATGACGGCAATTGATCCGGCTTTACGGACCAACGTGACATATACCGATGATGCGAGTAATCTTTGGGAAGATCTTAAGACCCGATTTGAGGTTGGTGATCCAATGCGGAGCTATGAACTCAAAGAGGCCATTCGCTCATGCCGACAAAACGGACAGACAATTACCATGTACTTTGGACGCCTTAAGGCGTTATGGGATGATTATGAGGTTTTCCGAAACGTGCCGGCATGTAAATGTCGGGGTTGCACGTGTGATCTCAACAAACAGGTTTCTAAACAAATTGAGCTTGAGAAGACTCAAGACTTTCTGATGGGATTGGATCGTGACTCGTTTGGTGGTCTACGGTCTAATCTACTCAGTCAAGACGACCTGCCGAATCTCACGAAAGTGTACCAAATTGTGACACAGGAGGAGAGGCACCTCAACATAACACGGAACGGGAGTGATATGGCTGATGCCGTAGCATTTGCCACACGAACAGAAGCAAAATCTATCGGCCGCGATGAGAAACTTCTATGCACGTACTGCAAGAAGACAGGTCATGAATTCGAAAATTGCTTCAAACGGACGGGTCAATACCCGGAATGGTGGTATGATAACCCCGGCCGTGGACGAGGTACACGCGGACGTGGAGGTGCAGGGAGAGGACGTGGCCGTGCCGCGGCGCACGCCGTGCAGACGCAGCAAGTTGGGGAGGTTATTGATGCACCTGCGCCCAGTTCTCAAGATGCCAGCCGCATGCCCAATTTCACTGAAGATCAATGGCATAATTTGCTCCAATTAATGGAGAAGTGTAAGCCGGCAGCAGCCCAGGAGAAATTATCAGGTATGGGTGCACGTATTAATATATGGTTATTAGACTCCGGTGCTTCGTTTCACATGACCGGGCAGACGAGCCTGATGATGAACGTACAGAAAATAAACCCGCTGCCCGTATATCTACCAAACGGGGAAGTCACATCAGCCACGAGCAAAGGGACCGTGAAGATAAGCCTTGGAATTACGTTGCAAAATGTTTTATTAGTTCCTGGACTCACATGCAATTTAATTTCATTGGCAAAGTTAATTGATGACCGAAATTGCAGTGTATTTTTTACTAATGATATTTGCGTGATACAGGACCTACCTTCGAGGACGCTGATTGGAGCGGGTGAAAGACATGGAGGAGTATACTATTTTCGTAGTCTTGATTCTCTTCGTGCATGTTCAATAACGGAGCAAAGCAAAGGAGATTTGTGGCACTCCCGGTTAGGACACCCGTCAGTCAAAGTTTTACGTTCAGTTATTACTTTGAATAATTCTATGTTGGATAATGGTTTGAATAAAAGTTGTGACGCTTGCTTGCGTGTGAAAAAGACCCGAGATATTTTTCATATTAGTGATTCTAGAGCATTTGCCGTATTTGATTTAATACATTGTGATGTGTGGGGTCCATATCGATATCCTGCGTTTTGTGGGTGCTATCTACGGCCAAGGTAATTTACAAATAAAAGAATCCTATGCCTATACGTAAGCTAATACAGCTCATTATAATAGATAAGAACAAGAATAAAAAATAAACAATTATTTAACCAAAGAGATAAGCATGCGGACGTCCAATAATATTAACATATTCCATATAATACTTGGGCACAGGAAGTCAAAATCAAGCATCCATTGGATGGGAAGTTGCTTGAAGTTGTCCAGTTTCCATGGTCCCTAATGAACTCACAACTGTAGAAGATTACAATATCAGAAAAGCCTCAATATATAAGTCAAGAAGATTTATTGTGTTATCATTTATCACTAATCATTTCTACATAATTATTGTAGCAAATGATAATATCAAGTTCACAAGGAACAAAATCTTTACAATTCCTATATACATAATATATACGGAGTGTATATATATAAAGTCTGCAAGATTCTAAGCTCACATGCTATAACTAAACCAATCATTTTTCCCATATTGAAATTTGAAAGAAAAAAAAGAGTAAAAGGTGGCTGGATCATATGGATCATCATCAAATCCAGACGACCAGACAAACCATACACATGGAGATCATCATGAAGAAGGATGATCACATCACACACAAAAATAGAAATACTACGTAGAATAATAACCTTCATCTCAAAATTAAGCAATTAAAGGTCTACATGTCTGTCAAACAAATTGCAAGTTACTTCATGAGTTCTTTGGTTGTTCCATGGATAGGAATCTAGAATATTCAAGGGACTATGTTATCTAAAATCCCAACACATAAAACTTTTCCCAAGTAGTTTACAATAATGTTTTTTTTCAAGTGACCAAGTGTCTTAATATTTGCTTTCTTCTCTTTCAGTTCTCTTTGTATGCTGGGTGACTTTTTGTCCATTGTCGTTGCTCAAGGAACTTACTGAGCTATTCTCTGAATTCCCTACTTAATACACATAAATTTTCCTCTTTCATATCTGGATTTTTGGTGTTTCTATCAGGCTCCTGCCGTAAGCATAAAGTCCTAGCCTTAAATAATTTCTTTGGCATCTAGCTTTATTAAATAAATTTAGTATTTCATGAAATGTGTCAAGTATTATCAAGAGTCACAAACAAGCTTCTTATATATAACAAAAAAAATAAAGTGGCATCTACTTATAAACATCCAAACCATAGTCTCAAAAGAGTTTAAGGTGGGATACATGAATCAACAAATGAATTGTGGGAGACTAAGCAGAAAGAAAAATAGTTAAGGCCACTTGGAATACATGAATCATGTCAGGCCGGCCTGATGGGCTGCCCCGTCCGGCCGAGCCCGTTTGGGCACCTTCCCGGTGGAATTTTTTGATGAAATTTTTTGAGCATGTTCCTCATCGAGTCTAGTTTGTCCATACCAAATTTCAGCTCAAAATTCGATCGGGAAGGTCGTCAAATGATTTTTGCAAGTTAACAGCTCAAAATTCGATCGGGAAGACCGTGCATTAATAAACCGAAGTTGGATTAATTTTGTTGGTTAAACCGAAACCGTTGTGTTGAGGTTATCAATCTCAATTGATTTCATCAAGGAGTTAAAAGACTAAATGCTACTATCAAGTCGGTATATGGCGTTGTTCTATACTCGACTAATAGTAAGGGTTGTTAATGAACGGTCGTTGTTAATAACTATCCTCGATGAATTGGATATACTCCTCGATTGAGTATTCGAGAGGAGATAAGTTATAGATATAACAATGATCGACTAAAATATATCAACAAGTGGAAAGTAGCAATGCCAAGTCACTTTTATCTTTGAATTAAATCCCATATAACTCGTTCATCTTCGTGTTTAATTTTAATCAAATCACTCGATCAAAACCCCCCTTTATTTACTAGTTACATAAAAAGAAGAGTTATTCCTTTCCCTGTGGATACGAACTCTACTTCACCTATACTACGTATAAGTGCTAGTGTTGAATTTATTTTGAGTGCACTCACGACAAAGTGCACGTCAAATTTGGCGCCGTTGCCGAGGAAAGGCAATTTATTTTTCTTTTTATTTCATTTTAAAGAAAAAAGAAAAAAAAATAGTTGAAGTATAAAGATTTCTACTTCTTCTGAGCTTTGTTTGAGTATATGGTAAGAACCCGATCTATAAACGAAATCATCTACCAAACAACCCCCCACACGGAACAAGCCTTCGAAAGGTTTAGGAATTTATTTCCGAATACTTCTTCGGAGGAATCATCAAGTGCTAGTTCTCAATCTAGCGAGCCTGAAGAGCCAACAACTATGGCTCTCGAAACGAGAACGTTAAGGGAGCTCACCGCTCCAAACCTCAACCAACAACCATTGTGTATTACCTTCCCTACACTTAATGAAGGTAATACTTTTGAGCTCAAATCGGGGCTTATTCATCTACTTCCTTCCTTCCACGGGCTAAGAGGAGAGGATCCGAACAAACATCTCTCGGAATTCCATATTGTTTGCACAAGCATGTGCCCAAATGGAGTTACCGAGGAACAAATCAAACTGAGGGCTTTTCCATTCTCCCTCAAAGACACCGCTAAGGATTGGCTTTTCTATCTTCCTTCGGGAAGTATAGGTACATGGGCGGCTATGAAGAAATGCTTCTTGGAAAGGTACTATCCCGCCTCCGTCTCATCATCTTTGAAAAAACAAATAAGCAACATTGATCAAAAAGATGATGAGACCTTATATGAATATTGGGAACGGTTCAAAAAGTTATGTGCTAGTTGCCCTTATCATGGCTACACCGAGCAAGACCTCATACTCTACTTTTATGATGGCCTTGTTGATGATGATAGAAGAATGGTGAATGCCGCTTGTGGGGGCGGCATTGTCAACAAAACCCCCTCACAAGCAATTAGCTTGATCTCGGAGTTGGCCGAGAACTTTAGGCACTACAACGGGCGGTCCTCAACCCGTAAAGTTGCCGCGGTGGAATCATCTTCATCTTTAGAAAGTCGAATGGCCGACTTGACTTCTTTGGTTAAGGACTTCATTTTAAATCCTAGAAACCAAGAGGTCAAGGTCTGCGGCATATGCACACAGCAAGGGCATCCAACAGATTCTTGCCCAACTCTCCAAGAAGAGCAAGTCAACGCCTTGGGTTTCCAAACCCAACAACAAAAGAGGTACGATCCACACTCTAACACTTACAATCCCGGGTGGAGAGATCACCCTAACTTGAGATATGGGAACCCTCAACCACATCAAAATCAGTCCTTTCAACAACCCTTCCCAAATCATCAAACTCAAAGCTCCAACTCTAACATGTCCACGGAGGACATGATTCGAGCTCTTGCTACGAACATGGGCACATTGCAACAAAATGTTTTACAATTTCAACAAGAAACAAAGTCGAGCATTCAAAATTTGGAAACTCAAGTTAGCCAAATTTCGAATGCTGTAAACCGACTTGAGGCAAAAGACTCGGGTAAACTCCCATCTCAAACGGAGCAAAACCCTAGACAACAATGTAATGCAATCATGTTGAGGAGCGGGACAACATTGAAAGAGGTGGATACTGAAGAAAAGGAAGTTGATCTTGGAGAAGCTTTTCAACCGGATGAAGAGGAACCAGCTAAAACTAAATTCCCTCCACTATCATCCTATGAGCAACTCCCTCCATTCCCTGAGGCGCTGAAGGACACGAGGAAGGTGGAGAATGATTGGGACATCTACGAGACCTTCGCCAATTGTGAGGTAAATATCCCACTCTTTAAACTGATCAAAAGTGTTCCCCGTTATGCAAAGTTTTTAAAAGAAATATGCACGATAAAAAGAAAGAATAAATTGAAAGGGAAACAAGAGGTCAAGGTTAGTGAACGGGTCTCAGCAATTTTTCAGAGGAAACTCCCGGAAAAATGCAACGATCCAGGCATGTTCACTATCCCATGCGAAATAGGGGACACTTTATTTCCTAGGGCCTTGTTAGATTTAGGGGCTTCAATCAATGTTATTCCATATTCATTATACAAGTCCCTAAAACTTGGTCCTATGCATAAAACCGGGGTAATAATCCAATTGGCGGATAGGTCTAACATATACCCAAAGGGCATCGTAGAGGACGTGCTAATAAAAGTTGAAAATTTGGTCTTCCCTGTCGACTTCTATATTCTTGAAATGGAAGCCGATAATCAAGCTACACCCATCCTTTTGGGAAGACCTTTCTTAAAAACGGCCCAAACAAAAATAGATGTGTCTAATGGTTCATTAACTTTAGAGTTTGATGACCAAAAAGTAGAATTCAACATCTTTGATTCTACGAAAAAACAAATAAAAGAACAATCCCTTTGTTCTCTAAATGTTTTTGAACCACAAACATCACCTAATTTTGTTGAAGAAGAAGCTGAGAAAACCCCACTTTTTGAAGAGAAAGAAAAAAATGAGCATAGGGTAAAGGAGATAACAAAGAAGAAAGGTCGGCCTTACTGGAAAAGGGCAAAGAAAAGAAATGACGAAAGGGATGCTCACGATCCCACATAAAATAAAAAATAAAAATAAATAAAACGTCGTGCCACGACATAAAATAAGGCGCTTCTTGGGAGGCAACCCAAGTCAATTAGTTAGATTTTATTTCCTTTTTGTGTGAATTTGAGAGAAAAGAGAGAGAGGGAACTAATCACATGTTTGTTTTGAAGAAGAAGAAAATACAGGTTTTGAAGTGTCTGGGGGCATACTCGATCGGGTATATCTCTTTACCCGGTCGAGTATGAGCTGAAATAAGAAGAACAAAAAAGCCTGCCTCCAGTACTCGATCGAGTACATGTTCATACTCGGTCGAGTATAACGAGAAAAAGTACTTTATTTCATCCCTGCCTCCAGTACTCGATCGAGTATAAGTTGATACTCGGTCGAGTATTCTCAGAAAACACCCATTTTCTATCCCCTGTCTCCGGTACCCGATCGGGTATACAGGGATACTCGATCGGGTACCCCTGCGATTAATACCCAAACAACACCCATTTTCACTTCATCTTCTCCAAAACACTCCCAACTTCGAACCCCTCTCCCCTAAAACTCCATTTTTCCACCTTCTCTCTACCAAAACTCCCTCATTTCTCCACCAAATCATCCCATTTCACCACCAAAATACTCCCCTCAATCTCCTCTCCATATCTATACCCATAAATCCCACTTTCCCCAAACATCCACAAAATCCAAAAACCCTACCCCAAAATTCGAATTTTTGGGTTTCACA
Source organism: Cuscuta epithymum (assembly GCA_945859915.1). NCBI lineage: Eukaryota > Viridiplantae > Streptophyta > Magnoliopsida > Solanales > Convolvulaceae > Cuscuta > Cuscuta epithymum. Next base: position 764,018 of record CAMAPF010001062.1, on the reverse strand, counting down.
CTCAAAAGCTTCAAAAAATGGCTCCAAGGAAGAATAGGGGAGAGAGCTCAATCACCATAGCACCTATCCCGGGCTTTGAAGACATCATTCCCGCCGACGCCGAACACCAAACTAGACTCCTATCAACAACAAAAAGGCAAGTAAAACCTTCCCGTTTTCTATGCCATGATGCTCTACGTGAATTAGGAGTCTATAAGAGTTGTAGAAAATTCTTTCATGCATTAGATATGGACCGTATTTTCAATATGAAATACAATTCTAATGAACGAATTATCTACGAATTCTTGAGTTCGGTAAAGTTTGAAAGTGATGAGGCGGATTTTAGGGATGATAGACTCGAGTTTCGTCTGTTTAACCGAAATTATTCAATAACGAAACTCGAATTTGCTGAACACTTTGGTATCCCGGTGCCCTACGAGAGAGCCATCTCGGATAACACCATTTTTTTGGGCACTCCCTATGGACAAAGATGACCGGGGAAGTGAGCTTTAACTCCTCCCAAATGTATATTAGTCATGTCCAACACCCCGTCCTCCGGTTATTCTTGAAATTCTTAGCCAATTGCTTGCTTGGCCGTCCCAACAACCATCACACTAGAATTGGGGACGTTTGTTTGATGTCCGTGGCCCTATTCCGTCGTCACGTAGACTTTAATCTGTGCAATCTCATGTGGGCACATCTGAAAAAAGAAAGCGTAGCCAAAGGAGCCATTGTTTTGGGAGGGGTAATTATGCACTTGGCCGGTAAATTCGGGTATACGGATAACTCTCCTATACCCGAATATTGTTTGATGGACATAGGTTGGTTAGGCCGATCAGGCTGCACCTCTTTTTCTCATACAGTGTACATTGGAGACCAACCAAAACACATGTACAACTGGATCATACACGTCCAACCGGTCCAATACTTCCTTTTGCCAAACCCCGACACTCCCAAAATCATCTACAGGCCGGAGTTCGAGGTGCCCCACTACCTATTCCCTCACGCCCTACCACCACATCTCCAAGAACCACAAGCCCAAGATCTCCCCGAAGACCAACCCGACCAAGAGCCTCAACCCGAGTACCAAGAACCCGAGGTTGCACATCACCACATGCCCGCACCTAACCAAGCTTCCCCACCTCCCGATTACTTCCAACAACTGCTTGACGGATTTAATAGAGTTACTAATGAAGTTGGTAAGTATCGAGAGGAACAAAGGGCGGGATTTCAAAGGCTAGAGGAGCAACGGGCCGAAGACAACCGAAGGTATGAAGAAGATCAACGTAGGTTCTATGGACCTATGTATTCCTACATGGCTCATCAAGGCCAATTCCACACCATGGCTCAACCACCACCACCCCCCTCTTGGTATGACCCCACTCAATGGGGCAACTTTGGAGGATCGAGCTCCGGGGGTGGCGGTTTTGATGGCGGGGATGACGGTGGCGATACTCACATGGGCGATGGGAGCTATGGAGGCGGCTTTGGGGGCAGTTACTATGGCGGAGAAGGCGGGCACTAGGGACAGTGCTTCAACTAAGTGTGGGGGAGGAGATTACTCATGGAACTCATTTGATCTCTTGAAGAGAAAGAGGAGAAGGCAAAAGAAGAAGAGGCAAGAAGATGGAGCATAGAAGATCATAAAACCCAAGAAAAAAAAGTTGTTTTGTAAAAATCATTTTCTTATTTCTTGGTGATCTTAGTTCCTTTTTGAACTCATGGAATGATCTTAAACTGTTTGAAACATTTGACTTTACTCGAGGACGAGTAAAGAACTAAGTGTGGGGGAGTTGATACGTTTGTAATTTCCGTGTGTTTATTTACGTTTTTAGTTAGTTTTGGTTGTTTAATATTTCGGAAATTACACACTTTCGGTGTAATAGTTTAGTTTGTTAAATTCTTGTAATTTGTTTAGATTAGGTTTATTCTGAGCTTAAACAGGTCCAAGATCAATCAAATGATCAAAGGTGAAGGAAGGTGCAAGAGTAGAAGACAAAAAGAAGGAAAAACTCCTGATTTTGGGGTATACTCGGTCGAGTATACCTTATACTCGATCGAGTACCAATACTGATTTTCAAGGATCCGATCCGGGAACAAATGAACATGCAAGGAAAGATTTGGCCACGTTCTATTGTCATACCCGATCGAGTACACCGACATACTCGATCGGGTATACATATAAAATCTACTCGAGTATTGATCGAGTATTGACCAAATTCAGGTTTCTACACATACTCGATCGAGTATATGTACATACTCGATCGAGTACTCGGCCTGCACTTCAAAAAGCCTATAAATACACCTCCTTTCTTTTACTTTAAGGACACCAATTTCTTCACCTTTGATCATTTGATTGATCTTGGACCTGTTTAAGCTCAGAATAAACCTAATCTAAACAAATTACAAGAATTTAACAAACTAAACTATTACACCGAAAGTGTGTAATTTCCGAAATATTAAACAACCAAAACTAACTAAAAACGTAAATAAACACACGGAAATTACAAACGTATCACATTCTTCGTTTGACAAACCAGGAAACGCTGGCTTCAATTCTTCACCGGACTTACACAATATGGAAAACAAAACGATGTTAATCTTCTTCCAATTCGTCGTCCTACCGCAGCTTCCAATTGTTTCCCTCGCCGAGTAGCAAACTATTGCGCTTCTTCACAGACGGCGCGCTTCTCTGATAATCGACTACGTCCCTTCACAGACGGCTATGGCGGTTTATCGATTCCCTAGTCCTTCGCAGACGGCTATGGCGCTCCTTCGATTCCTTGGTCCTCCGCAGGCGGCTATGGCGCTCCTTCGATTCCTTGGTCCTCCGCAGGCGGCTATGGCGCTCCTTGGATCCCATGGTCCTTCGCAGGTGGCTATGGCGCTCCTCCGATTCCCTGTTCATTCGTAGATGGCGCGCTTGAACAACATCAGAGGGGAGCTCATACGTATCAATGCTATAATTGGGAAATATAAGCAGAGGGTTAGCGGGTCGGTCGATTTTGAGCAGAGGCGAGGGTTTCATTTCTAAAGGATAAGTTAGTGGGCGGGACAAATAAATCAGTGGGCGGGAGAATTTTTGGAGCAGCGCCAATAATGAAATATTTAGCGACCGGAAATTCGGGAGTTAGGGGTGAGATTTTAACTTGGTCTCTAAGACAAAATCGTATTTTACACTTTTGCGAGCATATATAAAAGTGGTCGCTATAAATATACATATTGCGACTATATTGGACGTCGGTCTCAAATTGTTTGTCGCAAAAAATCAATTTTCTTGTAGTGTGCTTCCAAGTATTGACCTCCCCTTCACGGGGGAGGCCACCTCACAGTTTTTCAGGTAGAAGCTAGAGCTTGCTTCCTGTTCCCATTGCTTCGGGTGATCTATGGAGAGAAGACGTGGTTCGTGCTTCTTCCAGTTCTATTTTGATATAAATAAAGTAATGCTCATGGAACTATTTTAAATTATAAATGATCCGGGAGCCTGCGTGCTCATGTTCGCCCTGTGTGGCCTTTGACTTTTTAAAAGTATTTGTATTCCGCTGCTTATATTTGAAATGCTTTATCTATGATTGTTTATGGATGTACTTGTGTGAATGGTATTCATGTACGCCTTGCATGGTTCGAGTAGGGTGAACTGCAGTTGCCTTAATCGGATTATGCGGCGGTTGTTAGCGCGTCCGGCTAAACCGGGGCGTGACACGGCAAGTCTCTCAAGCATTTGGTCAATGAAGGGTAAAGGAAAGAAATCCTTTCTAGTTACCGCGTTGAGGCGACGGTAATCTATACATACCCTCCATCCATTTCGAATTCAGGTGGGCATAAGTTCTCCATGTTTGTTCACCACCACCGTGACTCCGGTCTTCTTGGGAACAACTTGGGTTGGACTAACCCACTTGTAACACCCCGGCCTCGCCGGACCCGAGGTAGTTACTTCAGACCAATAGTACTGTCCTCACAAACCACCACGAGCCTTTACCGCGCACTTTGTCCTCACTCATGCGCGCCCCGAGAAACTTCCCAGGGGGTCACCCATCCCAAGACTACTCCCGTGCGAGCACGCATAACTTTGGAGTTCTTGGGTAATGAGTTCCCTTAAAAAGAGATGCACCTCTGTTGATATGAGTAGTACTATTAATCCGTTTATATTAAATCTCAAGTATTACAATCACCCCCACTTAGGATCGCAGCGTCCTCGTTGCGCCCTTAAACCAATCTTAATCAAACCCCAGAATCTTTTCCCCTGCTAAGTGTCTGTCCGATTTCCAACGGATCAGCACACTGTCGCAGGGTTGCTCTGATACCATTTGTTACACCCCAGCCTCGCCGGACCCGAGGTAGTTACTTCAGACCAATAGTACTGTCCTCACAAACCACCACGAGCCTTTACCGCACACTTTGTGCTCACTCATGCGCGCCCCGAGAAACTTCCCAGGGGGTCACCCATCCCAAGACTACTCCCGTGCGAGCACGCTTAACTTTGGAGTTCTTGGGTAATGAGCTCCCTTAAAAAGAGATGCACCTCTGTTGGTATGAGTAGTATTATTAATCCGTTTATATTAAATCTCAAGTATTACACCACTTGCTATCGGAGATGGGGAAGATTATCCCCATTTGAAGAAGCTGGATGACCTCCTTTTTGACCACCTCCATCATAGGTGGGTTCAATCTCCGTTGTGGTTGGCGCACCGGCTTGGCTTCATCCTCCATCAAGATGCGGTGCATGCAAGTAGATAGACTAATGCCTTTGATGTCGGCTATAGTCCATCCGATTGCAAGTTTGTGTTCTTTAAGCACCGCAATCAGTTTTCCTTCTTGCTCTTTGGTCAATTTGTTGGAGATTATGACCGGCAAGGTTTCTTTTTCTCCCAAGAACACATATTTCAAGTGCTTTGGGAGTGGTTTTATCTCAACATCGGGGGCCTGCAAAACAGAAGGCAAAGGCTTTTCCTCGGGGATGGTTAGTGGGAATGCTTTTGAACCCGGTGGCATAAGTGGGAGTTGGAAATGGTTATCCAACTCCACCATCATAGTTTGTATATTGGGGGTCAAAGCAAGTTCTAAAGAATTTTCCCCGAGGTCATTCTCAATCACACTCAACAATTCATCCTCTCCATTTATCTCAAAAGTGTTCTGTACAAGGGGATCAATAATATCAATGGCAAATAGAGAATGATTTTCATTTGGGTATTTCATGGAGTCATAAATGTTGAACTCAACTTTATCTCCATCAAATTCCATTGTTAAAGATCCGCTAAAAACATCAATTTTAGCTCTAGCGGTCTTTAAAAATGGCCTTCCTAAAAGGATAGGAACCGCATTCTTGTCATTTTCCATTTCTAAAACATAAAAGTCGGCGGGAAAGATCAAATTGTCTACCATAACTAGTACGTCTTCGACAATACCCTTAGGGTAGGCATTTGATCTATCCGCAAGTTGGATAACTACTCCGGTTTCATTTAAAAGGCCAAGCTCAAGTGATTTATATAAAGAATAAGGAATAACATTAATTGATGCTCCGAAATCTAGCACGGCCTTTGAAAACGTAGTGCCTCCCAACTTACAAGGGATGGTGAACATGCCCGGGTCATTGTATTTCTTTGGGAGTTTCTTTTGAAAAACCGCGGAAACACGTTCACTAACTTGGACTTTTTGTTGTCCATTGAGTCTATGTTTTCTTTTTATTGTACAAAGCTCTTTGAAAAATTTTGCAAATCTAGGAACACCTTTTATTAAGTTAAGGAGGGGAATATTTACCTCACGTATATTTGGAGAATGTCTCATAGATGTCCTTGTCTTTCTCCACCCTCCTTGTTTCCCTTAAAGCTTCGGGAAACGGTGCTTCCACTTCATGAATGACCGGGGGCGGAGTTGAAGTGTGAGCTTCCCCCTCCTCCGGTTGAGCTTTCTCCACAAGCTCCTCTTCCTCTTCCTCGCCAATGTGGCTCTTGGCTTTCTCCTTGGCAATTACCAACTCTTTGCCACTCCTCAATGTCACCGCATGGGCTTGTTGCCTAGGATTCGGCTCCGTTTGAGATGGAAGCCTTGCTGAATCCCTGGCCTCAAGTCTACTTACCGCACTTGAGATTTGGCCCATTTGGGTCTCAAGGTTTTGAATGCTAGACTTGGTCTCATGTTGAAATTGAACCATGTTTTGTTGCATGGTTGAGACATTTGAGGTGAGCTTGAGGTGAGCGCTCGGATCATGTCTTCAGTGGACATATTTGAGCTTTGGCCTTGGGGTTTAGAGTATGGTTGCTTTTGAGGAAATTGATTTTGTGGAGGGTTATTTTGTTGTGGGTTTCCTTGTGGATTCCCATATCTCAAATTGGGGTGATCTCTAAACCCGGGATGATAAGTATTGCCATAAGAATCGTACCTTTTTTGGTTAGGAAACCCCAAGGCGTTGACTTGCTCGGAGTTGTCTTCTTGTAACGTTGGGCATGAGTCGGTTGGGTGTCGTTGTTGCGTGCAAATACCGCAGACCTTGACTTCTTGGGTCTTGGAATTTAAGAGAAAATCCTTAACCAAAGAAGTTAAGCCGACAACATGGCTTTCCAACGAGGTGTTGGATTCCGCCGCCATTACTCTCTTTTTTGATGACCTCCCGCCATAGTGCCTTGAGTTTTTGGCAAACTCCGAGATGAAGTCTCTCGCTTAGGAAGGTGTTTTGTTGACGATTTCTCCCCCACATGCGGCGTTGATCATACGTCTATCATCATTGCAAAGACCATCATAGAAGTATAGGATGAGGTCTTGCTCCGAATAGCCGTGGTATGGACAGCTTGCACATAGCTTTTTGAACCGTTCCCAATATTCATGGAACGATTCATCATCATTTTGCTCCACATTGCTGATTTGTTTTTTAGGAGATGAGGAGACGGAGGCGGGATAGTACCTTTCGAGGAAAGCTTTCTTCATGGCTGCCCATGTACCGATACTTCCCGAGGGAAGATAGAATAACCAATCTTTTGCGGTATCTTTGAGGGAGAATGGAAAAGCCCTCAGTTTGATTTGTTCTTCGGTAAAACCGTTTGGGCACATGCTTGTGCAAACGATGTGGAATTCCGAAAGATGTTTATTCGGGTCTTCTCCTCCTATGCCATGAAAAGATGGCAATAGATGTATGAGCCCAAATTTTAGCTCAAATATATTTCCTTCATCAAGAGTAGGAAAGGTAATACATAACGGTTGTTGGTTCAAGTTCGGAGCCGTGAGTTCCCTCAACGTCCTTGTTTCATGAGCCATGATGATCGGCTCCTCGGTCTCGCTAGAATGAGAACTAGCACTTGATGATTCTCCCGAGTCGGTATTTGAGAATTTATTTTTCAACCGCTCGAGAGTTTGCTCTATTTCGGGGTTTGATTGGTATGTGATTTCGTTCAGTGAACGATATTTTACCATATACTTCACAAAGCTCAGAAATAGAAAAAGAAGAACTCTTTATATTTTCATTTATTTATTATATATTTTTTTTATTTTTCTTGAAATAGAATAAAAAGAAAAATAATTGCCTTTCCCCGGCAACGGCGCCAAATTTGATGTGCACTTGTCGTGAGGTGCACTCAAAATAATAATACGATACAACAATTATACGTAGTATAATGAAGTAAGGTTTGTATCCACAGGGAAAGGAACGTTTCTCTTTTTAAGGAAATAAATAGTAACAAGGGGGGTTTTGTTTGTTGAAGAACTTAAGAGTATTTAAAACACCAAGTTGAATGACTTATGTGGTTTGATTAATAATAGATGAAGGCTTGGTTTTGCTTTTATCCACTTAATGAAATGTTCGTCGATCCCGGTTATATCTTTAACTATCTTCCTCTCGAATACTCAATCGAGGAGTATATCCGGTTCATCGAGGGTAGTTATTAATAACGAGATGCGTTCATTAATAAAACTTACTATTGAGTCATTATAGAACAAGCGCCATATATTAACTCGATAGTAGCAATAAACTTAAGATGAAAACGATTGAGATTGATAACCTCAACACAAGCGGTTTATTGGTTTAATCAATATAATTAATTCCCCTTGACTTATTAACCATGAAAAGCATGCATTAACAATTTAAGTTTACTACCATTGAAAGGACCGAATTAATAACAAGCGTATTAACCGATTGATTCTGGTAATAATTAATATATGAAACAAAACTAGTTGATACTTTAAGTAATGTTCAACATATTAATATGGAATATGAAAAGGAAGTAATTAATATTCAAGGAAGAAGATTAAAGAAAATAACTCACAACTTACAAATTCATTAAGCTTCAAAGTAGCAAAACCAACATGGAAGAGTTTAGCTCCTCATCTGGAGACTAAACATGAAGAAAATATAAAGAAATAACTTGTCTAAACTGAGCTTAGAAGTATAAAAGAATTGGTAATTTATTGTGGAGGAAATGGGGTGTATTTATAGGCTTTTTAGGCCTGCAGGGTTGTGTACCCGATCGGGTTTTCAGCTCAACCGATCGGGTAAGGGGTAGCTTCCTCGAAACTGAAAAATCTGGGGTCATACCTGATCGGGTATGTCGGCCACCCGATCGGGTATGGATATGCGATCGTGGTTAAAATCTCCCCTGCATGTTGCCTTGTTCCCGGGTTGATCCGATTTGACTTTTCAGCAGCTTACCCGATCGGGTATAGAGCATACTCGACCGGGTACAATACCAAAAATCAGAATCTTCATTTTTTCTCGGAATATTTGCACCTTCCTTCCACTTGTGATGTTCACCAAGGGTCCCTAGAGTGATCTTGGACCTGTTTGAGCTCAGAATAAACCTAATCTAAATATTTTACAAACTTTTTACAAACTAAAATATTACACCAAAAGTGTGTAATTTCCAAACTAACAATCATTCTAAACTAATTAAAAACACAAATATAAATATGGAAATTACATGAATGTCACTACACTAATTTCTCTTTAAGGACTTTAGGTTGAATTTAGTGTAGGCTAACTTCAAGTGAGAAATTCACTTATCAGAATATGTTTATTGTAAATATCTAAATCTTGATAATCCTATGTATCAAGGGGATTATTCCGGACAAACGACTATGTGCCTCTAACCTTGGAAACCAAAAAATGGTTTTTATAAAAGTTCGAAATATACCAAACTTTTGAACTTCATGGAAACCTCAAGCACTTGCACACTGTTAGTATCTAGGAAAATATCTTATATAAGATATTTTCCTATGCGTATTCTAATCATTGGTAAGTATTAATGTGGGTATTATAATCCACATTAATACTTACGATAATAACTGAGAGATCTTGAATAATGTTGATAAATATTATCTTGATTAAGTTGATAGAACTATAGAAATATTTTAAAACAGAGCATTAGTGTATTGATCTATACCGGAACAGTTTTAGCATAGATCGTAGTCATAATATCTTAGCATGATATTACGTAAATTCCCTTTATAAGTTACAACACTATATTGGTTCAAGCCGGAAAGATATGAGGCTTAGGATCGGAGCTTGATACATTCCCATACTCAACAGTTATATCTTGGCACAAATCGTTGCACTTTATCAAACAAAATGTAATGAAAGTTTATCAAATTCTATTATAAACTTATTAATTGACAAAATCCGGTATATGCACTTTTAAGGATATGGTACAAACTATGCTCTTCTCATATCTCAAAATAGCTACTTCCGGCACTATCTCATCACCCACGCAACCTTACAATGCTAAAACGTATCTTCAACGTGTATGAAAAAAAGCTACAAATATTCACCATAAATAGTTACGGTGAATATTAAGACTTTTATCGTATAATCGTAAGTATGGGTCATATTTGTAGCTTTTTCACTATGTATTTCTTCTCTATATTATACATATTATAATCCTCTTATTCTTCACTGTGTTTTAGCATTGAAATCTGAAAGTATTACGATCTTTCCAAGTGATCATATAACGTATTCTATACTTAGTGGAGACTGTTGCAAATCTCCACTAAGTATAGACATAATACGTTTTGTATTATGATATCAAGGGACAATAAATTGTGTGTAATCATGAGATCTAAATTTTAACTTATGTGTATAAAGTTACATATTCAGAATAAGCTAAAGCTACCCATATATTAGGGTACTCATATAACTTTTCTTGCAGTTCAAATTAGGTTATGAGTACTGTGTGTCTATCGCAAAAAGGGAGAATAGTTTTCTCCCTTCTTGTAAGTTTTGATATTCTTTCCATCTGTAGTATATAATCCCTATTTTGTAAAACAAACGTTAAGATCAAACTCCATTGCTTGATCACCCATTGATTATATAGAGCTCTATGCCTACGGTATTTATGAGCCATAGAGATGTCACAATGTAGCAATCCGTTACATGTTTTGTCCACTAATGGCTAATATTAAAATCAAGAAGATGGTTCTTTACCACGTGTTAGATATGTAATTCATTATGATCCAAAAATAGTTAGACACTATTCAGAAATTTTGTATTAAAATACCTATTTCCAAAAAGATCTGAACGGGTGTTCTTGATATTAGCGTATAAAGTTATTATGACTGCACGTATTTAAATATTGCTATAATGGACGAACACTTGTGTATAACTCTTATCTAAATCACTTCGTTGTGACACTCATTAACGGAATTTTGCCACAATCTAAACTATGTCTCGCTTATTAATCTTTACCTTTTTGAGTTCTAAAGTAAGTTGGAACTAAGCGGGACAAAACAAAGTGATATAGTATTACAATACGGAATAATCTTTCCATTACAAAACGGTAAGATCTCGTGCATTAACATCATTTACAATGTATGATATGATCATAAATATATATACAAGTAAAGATTTTACTTGTGTCCTAAGTGTATACACTTAGGCATATAATTTGTCCCGGGTTTACGAGAGTTCTCTAGTGTCCTAATACAGTGAATTGACAATTCCGGCGGAAAGATCCCTTGATACTATAACGAGATTCAGGCTATAATTTTGGGGCTAATATCTCGTTGGAAAGATTGGTTAATCTTGATCATTGTAATTCATAATTGAAGTTGACAATCCCGTCAATTCAAAAACAATATTTGTATGAAGCTATTTCAAAGTATTTGTGACACTCATAATTATTACTTATGAGTGAAGTTGGAACAAAAGCACAACTTCTATATTTGGCAATTTAAGGATAAAACTTTTTTAAGAAGATCCCAATTGATTCAAAATATCTTGCTCGTCACCAGTGATGTTAAGATGACTTGGGATGAATTGGGAGAATCCCATAATCAAAATTGCCCGGGAATACTCATATTTGAGATTTACGTTTATTAAATGATCAATACCTCGATAAGAGGATTTTGTCATATCTGTAATATTTCCTAAAGATTAACAATTACGCAAATTAGATATGGATATTTTAAACGTAACTTATTGGGCTCTTTATTCTAAGCTATCACCATTCTAAGGTGAAGTATTTGATATTTAATGAAGTTAGATCTTATAAGTATAATACTCATGATTAACAATTACGTAAGAAATGTTTATGAGTGAAATCTTGAACAGTTCTCTAAATATTTGTTATCTCATATCTATATGATCTTCAGACGGTGTCAATCACACGGCGTTCCCTCGATTTAGCCTATGTCTTTTACAATTCATTTTTAGCCGCACTGGCTAAAAATGGCAATCACTATATCCCGCATTAAAATATCTTTTGTGCTCTACAAGATAGAAACCATTCATACAGCGTTTAAAGAACACACATTATTTATACGGCGTCTTACCTAAATATGATACCTTGCAAGTAATTTCTATCTCGTCTTAGCTCATTTTATGTGATCAAAACTGTCATAAGATTACGGGTTTACGCTCTAAGTCTTTAAATTGTAATATACCGTTTACGTTATCAAGGGATCCGATCCTTTTACAGTATATGGACCATATACTTGCATAACAAGATATGAGTGTCACACATACTAAGCCTAATCTCTATGATTAACAAATATCAAGTAAAAGGAATTGTGATAATCTAAGATATTCCATGAAACCGCAACTTATCGATATCTATGGATAAGTTCGACGCTACATGCGTAAATATAGGAATATGAAGATAGACAAGATAGATTGGTTTTCTACCTTTAAATGTGAATCATAAAGATAAGTTTTATAGAATCATTTGTAGTACTTGATCACAAACCATACTTAATCACCGAAATATCTAAACGTACTCATTCCATCAAGGGATCTCATAATATTTTGAGATCCCATTATTTAAGTTTGGGTAAAAATATTTATCTACATTAGCACAATACTCCCTAAGAAATACAATAGAGATGTATTTCTAAAACACGTTTTACAAATGGCTTAACTTACCTTTTGCTTTAAGAATTTGATATTTTATAAAGGAACATAAGTTTTATTTTAAATATTCTGATAACCAAATTATATATAAGTACATATCATTCCATACGGATGATATTGCACATATATAGTGAAAACGTATACTCCCTCCGTCCCTAATAACTTTGCCAAGTTTGACCGGCACGGGAATTAATAAAGTAAAAACTGTGTGGTTGAGGTTTGTGCAGAGGAGAGAAAATTAACTGGAACCACAAATTCTTTACTAAAATGGGAAAGTGGCAAAGTTATTGGGACATCCAAAAAAGGAAAGTTGGCAAAGTTATAAGGGACGGAGGGAGTATGTGCCTATATTAAAACGTTTTAATTGGTTAGTGTGGAATTGTCGATTTCATTATATATGTGCAATATCATCCGTATTTTGCACATATATCGCATATATTTACTTGCAGTATATGTGTTAACAAAAGTACTTTAAGTAATACTTGGCCTATATTGGCAACAATCTATTGTAGCTCCATAAATACTCAGATTTCCATTTAGTCCTATACCCATTTGAACATTGGCACTTGATATTAAGGATGTTTTCTTTTCGACTGTTTTCAGTCCCAGACCAGACCAGACCAGACCAGACTTAAACAGATCAAACCAGACCAGACCAGACTTAAACAGACCAGACCAGACCAGACCAAACCAGACTTAAACAGACCAGACCAGACCAGACCAGACTTCCGTAGTTATAAAATACACAGAGACCAGACGTTTACCAGACCAGACCAGACCAGTTCAGACCAGACCAGACCAGACCAGACTTAAACAGACCAGACCAGACCAGACCAGACCAGACCAGACCAGACCAGCAAATTTCAGTCCAAAAGAAAACATCCTAACTCCAATACCGTGAGTAAACCTTTTGCGATCGATAATTGTAAGAGTTATCGATATCTTCTAAATGCTATATAATTATATTCATCTAGTCAGGATTGACAAGATCTCCTACGAACAATTTATAAGCGTGCGATATTAAATTAGACACAAAGAGAAATCGCAAGGTTATAATAGTATCAAGAAAATACTATGTGCACCTGCTAAATACGTTTGCACACTTGAAAATAGATTAATGCCAAAATACGTATTCTAATTGAAATATATCAAGGTAGGTATGATATTTTCAACCAAATATGTATCTTAAGTGCCGAATAAAGGTGCAATAAAATCTATTTAAAGTCATATAATCGCTGAAGTACCTGAAGATAAGTTTTAGGGAACGAGTGATCGACGCACATCTATGAACGAGTTTGTTGGTCCCGGATTTGTTGTAGACTAACGATCAGCTAGATGGTATTCATCGATTAAAACCGAGAAGTAGAAGATCAGATAAAGATAAGGCAATATCGAGAACGATGAATCTTACTACTTTCTATTTATCGAGAACTTTTGGCAGCGTAAGGCTAGAGAATGTATTGATCGATATCAAGTACCTGTACAGAACGCGCATATTTATAGGCGCTGTACAGGTTACCGAATTAGGTAAACCTTGAAGTTTGGGCCAAGGCCTTTTTTGGCCTTATTCCCTTTAACTCATTTATTACAAAATGATTGCTAATCTAATACCATAAATGGTATATCTAGTCTACCTTATTAAACAAGACATTACAGACAAACTTGACTCACAATAAAAGTTCTAACAGAGTTGATGAGCATACGTATGCTCATCAACTCGTTCATAGATGGTATATCTAGTCTTCCAACGTGACACTTGGTAAGTTATGATTACCAAGTGCTCTATTTAGTATAACCCGGATTAAAAATCATAGTCCTATGAGGCATGATAAGATAATACGCTTTGTTCAAATATGTTATCTAGTCTAGTCATAAAACGTAATTGAGTATCCGTTTTGTGCGTTTTGTACTAAAGCTCTTTGGACCATGATTTTTATTATTTATGTTTGTACTCAAATAGATACTGAGCTTTTATTTAGGCATTATCATATCAAAATACTCAAATACGTATGCTCATCAACTCGTTCATAGATGTGCGTTGATCACTCGTTCCCTAAATAAATATGTGATCACAACCGTTATATAGTTTAAACACCCATTCTAGGGAACACCGGCATTTAAGATATACTATTTTGGGCCGATACATGATTTCCATAGTGGAAAGACTAAATATGAGGGGATAAGAACTTCCACAAGATTGCCTATTTAGTGGTCCGTGTGAAATATTTGTGGGATGCATCTTGTCTATTTAAGAGCTCTAATCTGAGAGCTCTTAAATATCTAAACAAAAATATTTTGCTATTGATTATACCCGTTTATAGCCGTAAATACCTGTTTTTAAATACATATCTAGACTTTATAGAACTTTTAATAATTAGCCACAAGTATTTTGTATTCCACAGATCTAAAAGTACGATATTCTGGACCTTCTGGGTGAACGTGATCGTGAATATCATTTAAATATTAAGTTTAAAAGAGCACACTTTTAAAGACATTTCTTGATACATATATTTCATGCGTCTTAACCTATTATAAGTTAGTTCTATTGAACCGGACTGGCACTATCAAGAATTTATGATTTGTGGGCAATCATAAGGATATATGAGTCTGAATATCCTTTCGCGTGTACGTTTTTTATGATTTAGCATTTTCAGCTATTATTTTAAAGTAGACAAATATTTAGTGCTCTAAATATTTATCATATACTTATAAGATAATGCAAATAGACACACTCCGTAGCTTGTATTAATATTTTGTTCCAACAAGATATCAGATAATTAAGTAACCATTCCGTTGACAAACAAATATTGCAAGGTTCAACCGTATTTGCAAAAGATAGCCAGGCAAGACAATCTTGCTTTGTTTTGTCTATAAAACATTTATAACTCGCCGTTGGAATAATATCTTGAACATGTTTCTTAAGCACCAAGTGCTTAATCTCTATGCTAAATCATAGAGATTAGGCTAAGTATTTGTGACACTCATATCTTGTTGTGTATTCATTCGTTTAAAGCGTATTATATCTCTTTGGAAAGACAATTTTGAGCCTAATCTTTAAGCATATGTGCGATTTCCATAGGATTTGTCACAAATATGCTTCCCTTTGAGTAAATACTTAGCCTAATCTTCCCTTAAAATATAATTGTTTACAAATATCACTTTTAACGCACGCTAAATCATAGAGATTAGAATATATAGTGTCCCATTACTCCTAATAACAGGGTTGAGCTTCCCTTTATTTGCCTTCACGTTTTCTCTTTTTCTTATCAATGAATAGAGCTCTTTACTTTTAGGACTGATAGAACTGATATATTGCATATTTCTATTTATAGAAACAACAATTCCAGTTATATGTTCAAGGATATTGAAAGATTTATTCGTCAAACGTCTTGGTTTCACTTTCAAAGTAAGATGAATCTTGTTGAGACCGAAAACAAAAGGAGACATGAATTATTCGTTAGTGCCGAGAATTTGGAAGAGCTTAAATATCTTAAAACAATCTCAATTAATGAGGCCAGGAATGGGAACGTTCGAGATATATGATAAGGTCCAAAAAGTATTGTTGCTGTCAATAACTTAACACACAGTTTCTTTTTGTAAGGAACCCGCAACCTGGTAAATTAAACTTCGAAAGAAGACTAGCAGCAGCATCAAAGAAAGGCTTTTCTATTGAAGAAAAATGAATGTCTAATTCGGCCAATCGTCTTCCCCGTCTCGACTTCGGCCTTTGACAATATTGATGACGGCTTCTTCTCCGACTAGCAACCAACTTCAAGTCCCAGTAACGAATCAGCAGCGACGATAGCTCTCCAACGAACTGCATAAGTCATACACCAAGCTCCGGCATCGATTTCTGACGGCAACAGCACATGCGCCATCATCTCGGCGGCAGCAACAAAAATCAGCATCTGGATCCAAATTCTTGGCGTCAACACCAACTAGCTTCCGCGGCATCCGACCCCAACAATCTGCCAAACACCAACTAGCTCTTCGTGTACAGCGGCAGGTTCTATCAGCGTCAACGCCGACTAGCTTCCGCGGCATCCGACACCAGCAATCTGCCAAACACCAACTAGCTCTCGTGTACGGCGGCAGGTTCCTTCAAACGACGACACCAACTCGCTTCCAAACACCAACTAGCTTCCAACACCAACTGGCTTCCAATCCGAGCAATCTGGCAAGAGGCGGCAGCATCGTTTCCAACACCGACTAGCTTCCAACACCAACTAGCTTCCAATCCGAGCAGTCCGGCAAGAGGCATCAGCATCTTTTCCAACACCGACTAGCTTCCAACACCAACTGGCTTCCAATCCGAGCAATCCGGCAAGAGGCGGCAGCATCTTTTCCAACACCGACTAGCTTCGAACACCAACTAGCTTCCAATCCGAGCAGTCCGGCAAGAGGTATCCGCAACTATTCAAGTTTCATCTTCTTCTCTGCTTCGGCGGTGAGCAGATCGCCACAGAGCTCCCTCGCCACAAATCAGCAACAAATTAAAGCATCATCAATTATGATTTCACAATTCTTCTCACGTCAATTGAGAGCAGATATGGTTCTTCATCACCAACTAAAGCATATGGATTTTGGTTTGGCCGAATTTCCCCTGCAAATTGTTAAAAGAAAAGAGAAGAAGACAAAAGTATACCTGTGTATTTGCCGATCTCTCTTCCTAAGGCTTCGGCCAGGTTTTTGATGCAGAAAGGAAGCAGCAAGGTTAATATTTATAGATATTGGTAGTAGAGTTTGAGTAGAAAGGTAAGTCTCGAACGTGATGAACTTCAAGTCACATGTAAAGAATTGAAGTCCTGATACCAACTAGAATGCTAAAGTTGAGAATTTGAGATTGAATAGAAACTTTCCTATTGGGATATTTGATTCTTACGTGGCTAATAAGTTGAATAAGCACCGAAAAAAAAAATTTATTACTTGTGGCCTTTATTTGGTACAATTTTTTTTTTGGGCCTATAGGAAATTTTGAGTCCACTTATTTCGAGACTTGTTTTTCTCTCAATTCGAAGATCCAAACAACTCTCGAGGGGCATTTGTGTACACATAAAAATGGTTGGACCATTTATGTGAATCAGTTGAGCTTTAAGATTGAATATAAATGATTGGGCTATTTTCAAATGATTTTGGTCTGATGTTCAATTCTCTTCGGCCGCTCGCGATGCTCTTTTGGCCTCATAAGAAAGAAGAAGATAGTGAGCTGAAGAAGAAATTTAGTGATTAAATTAATTTGGATTATTTAAAATGTCCAATTAATTTAATTATAAATTAAATCTTTAAAAGAATGGTCCGGTCCTTTTAATTTCTCTATTTTGAGCCCGTCATCAAATATTGGCTCAATACATAAGAGGCATGATCCGATTGGTAAAGAGGATGAATCTGGTTAAAAATATGCTCATATGCATGAGAAATAGCTCTGAACCTTGTTAAGATAGCTGTCCAGATACATTATATAAGTGCTGATTCTTCTAGCTAATAAAATGCAAGAAAATAGAGCCCGAAGCCCATTTTCATTGAGGCCCAAGGTATATGGACGAATTTCTGCAACCCTAGGCCACATTTTCACTCCCTCCACACCTATAAATAGGGGTCTCAGATGAGAGGAATGGAGGAGAACTTCCAGACGAAGAAACGCTGCAGCAAAGCTCTGAAGAACTCCCGAAAGGCTCTGAAGGATTCCGAAGAAGAGGAAGAGATCAAGCCACATTTTTGTCAAGAATATATGAATAATCCTTTGTGATTTCATCGATTCTTGATCAAACAAAGACAAAAGTCGAAGAACGTTTGAAGATCTGAAGAACGAAGCTTGAAGATTCGAAGATCTGAAGAACGAAGCTTTGAAGATTCGAAGATATGAAGAACGAATTTTTGAAGATTTGAAGATATTCATATGAAGATTGAATCAATATTCAATTGAAGATCAAGCCATATATCCCGGGAAGCCCTTTAACAGAAGATCAAGCCACATAACGGCCCTTTTGTTGAAGATCAAGCTACTTGAAACCGGAGGTCCTTCAATATTGAATTTTGCATTCAAAAAGATTTGAAGATCTGAAGAACGAAGTTCGAAGATTCGAAGATCTCAAGAACGAAGATTCGAAGAATCGAAGAACGTTCGAGTTTTTGAAGAATTAGAGATTTAATTTTAAATTAAATTCTTTAATTATATTACTTCAAATTGCAAGTGAAGAATCAGAGGATTCATATTTAGAGATTGTACCTGATATTTTCACATATTATTATTTGCGATCAATTTTAAGTAAATACTTAAAATTTGTTTCACACTTACGATTAAATATCAATGCAGATTTAATATCCGTGTTCAATTCAATATTTGATAACGTTAATAAATTAATCTATACAAATATGTTAAAGACA
The DNA here is from genome assembly GCA_945859915.1 of Cuscuta epithymum. Taxonomy (NCBI): domain Eukaryota; kingdom Viridiplantae; phylum Streptophyta; class Magnoliopsida; order Solanales; family Convolvulaceae; genus Cuscuta; species Cuscuta epithymum. Next base: position 745,330 of record CAMAPF010001062.1, on the reverse strand, counting down.
TATTTGTATAGATTATCAGTATATTACTAGTAATATCATGCATTAAATATAGTAATTATTTAAGATACTTTGATATGTTATATTAAAGTGTGAATAGTAACATATTTGTTCTAAATACATATGGCATTATACTATATACAAAGTACGTTAAATAATTGTATACGTATTATATACTTAGAGTACTACGCCTATTACATAAGTATATATGACATATAAGTTAGATAGAATACTATCTATCTAACTTATTATCATATGCTATTTTATGATAATAAGTACGTATTTTATACTTAAGATATATTAAGTACTTATTATCATATGCTATTTTATGATAATAAGTACGTATTTTATACTTATTATATATACGTATTATCTCTTACTATCTAACTTATATTATACATATAAGTTAGATAGAATACTATCTAACTTAATATATCTTAGAATTTCAAATACATATATAATAAGTGTAAACATAAAGTAGATATTTCTCGATTACGTAATATGAGTTACCTTATATGGCAATAATTGGTATTTATAATCCTATGCTATACTAATTATATGTTATCAAGTAATTTATGATATTATTTAAAATTTTCACTAATGTATACGCTTTAAATAACCTAAAACGTCTATACATGTGAGTACCATGAATATATTAAATATTAAGTGCGCTGATACTATGTATAAAATATATAGTATATTTAATTATACTTAAATATAAGATATCAACGTTCTATACAAATATGTTAAAGACATATTTAAAGCGTAATATTGTACTTATTTAACCTGTATAATAATATTTCATGTAATTTAATCATACTTATGTACTATGTGACACTACAAGAAATGCTATTTTTAACTACGAAAATTAGTGACGGGTAGATAATCCCCTCATTAATAATACTATTTTTAGAGCTTTTATGACGGGAAAAATCCTCTAATCAAAATAATAAGGATTTTTTGTTAAAAAACGCAATGTTTAAATTTTACCCTCACTATTGATGGTTGAAAATTTCGGGACCTCACTATATGTAATTTGATGAATGACGCGCATATTTCAGGAGCGGCAAACACAAATAATCTCCCACTATTCCAATAGAACTAACTAGTACACAGATTATTTGCCAAAAATTAGAAACCCTTTCTTTAGCAAACTTTCATACCCAATACAGATGGATGTATTTTATTGAGAGAATGCTATATCAGTTGAAGAAGCTTATTCGAAACATGGCTCGTCCAGAAGGCTCAATAGCAGAAGGTTATATTGCCAAGGAGTGTATGATTCTTTGCTCAAGATACTTCAAAGGTCTTAAGTCAAAATTTAATAAAGCTGAGCGAAATGATGATGGAGTCTTCAAGGGAGACTGTGATGAAATGTCCATATTCTCACAACCTGGACGAGCACTTGGAGCCAGTACCACTCGTAATCTAAGTGAAGATGATTGGTTACACGCTCATAGTTACGTTTTAAAGAATTGTGACGAAGTCCAGCCTTTTCTCAAGTAAGAAACATATTTTAAAGGCCTTTGCCCTTGTTGTTAAATGTAGACTTTTAATAACTATTTAACTATTAATGCAGCGAATACTCTCTAGAACAAGATAATAATGTGTCACACATTCCAAGGGATCAATGCGATAATTCCTTTATCACATGGTTTAAAAATAAGGTGACTGAACATGACCAAATGTTCTTAAGTTTAGTTAATTACTGAGATTATATGTCTAATTAATTAAAGCTAATACTTAGGTTGCAGATATGCATATGCATATGCAATACGAACAAACCAAAAATGATAGTTTATAATCACTATCTCGTGGTCCTCTAAAACATGTCACATGCTTCAAGGGATATCTTGTCAATGGGTTTAGGTTCCGAATTGAAGAAAGTGATATAGGGTGTAGAACACAAAATTCTGGAGTATGTGTAATTGGAGATATAGGTACAGACTATGTTGAGTACTATGGAGTGCTGTTAGAAATCCTTGAGTTGCATTACCTTGGCGGGAGACGGGTGCAGTTGTTCAGATGTCGATGGTTCGATGTGCATGACAATGTGACGGGAACGAGAGTAGATGAATTTGGATTTACTTCAATCAATTGTCAACGTCTGCTCAAAACTAATGAACCCTTTATTTTAGCTAGTCAAGCATCACAGGTGTTTATGTCATTGACAACATGATCAAAGGTTGGCATCTTGTTCTCAAGAAGCAGCCTCATGATCTATATAAAATGCCACATAAAGAGAAGTTGAAGACAATGATGAAGAGAATTTAGATGAAACGTATCAACATGGCGAATCATTTCGTTTCAAGTGTAATGAGGATCGTGCTATACATTGCGAGAACCAAAGTGTTTGGACAAGACAGGATATGGAGCCGGTAGTTGTTGAAGCTTCTACAATCAATCGGAAAAGAAAAAGAAAAGAATTTTGAGAAGTTTTGTGTAAATTGCTTTTATTACTTGTGGTTTACATGACTTTTGTGCTGGTATGTTTAAATTGCTTTTTTATTTTCACTGCTTTACCACACTTTGTTGCAGCTATCAAATCTATTAAATTTTTTAATTTGTAGATTAAACTTCTTATAACTGATTTTTTTTGTAGGTCTGATTCTTTGAGAGCAGTTATGGATAAAAGGGGTAAAAGAGAAATAAACAAGAAGCTGCCTAAATTGATAGCGCCCGGAATGTTGGGCTAACTTCGCACAAACAAACAGAACTTTGGTAGTGCTATTTTGATCCTTCTTTTTATGGGAATGTAGGCTGAAAATTTTCAACAAGTAATAGTTATACACAATCCTTTAAATTAATTGTTTATACTATGATCTTTTTTACAATTTTAGTAAAGAACAACATTGAGCCCCAATCATCGTTATGTGTTCCAGAGGTTCTAAACAACACAAATTATCTAAAGAAAAGTAAGGTTATTCACATTGTTTCATGTTTATATTAATATGTATAAGTACGTTGCATTACTTCATAACATTTCATATTGCAGGTCACTGTAATAATGTGATTTCACATACTCTTCATTGTGTGGGAGCTACAACATTTGGTAAACCCCTCTCTTGCATATTATTATGAACATGTTAATATATCTAACTATTACTCTTTCCATTTAGAAGGAGATATCTCATCCCACACTCTAGTTATGCACTTTCAAGAAAGGGAACTAATAGAATATGATTTCAATGAGGACAGCTCTTTCTTGGATATCCTGAACTTATGCAAAAAGTTTGTTGATATCTATTCTGTTGGTATCAAAGTAACTGATAGGGATGGTATACCTGTGAAATGTGATAAGGATGTTATGGCTTTACTGGATAAAAATGAAGGTGTTCCATGCATAGATTTATATTTGGAAAAGGATAGAAAAGCCAAACCTTTAGGGTTTAAGATGCCAGAAGACATCCCTGGATCAGGTATGGTTCTTTATCTTTATGTATTTGCTTCAGTTCATTGGATGTATATAATTACTTTTCTAAGATTATAATTCCAGGTGGCGATTTAAAGGCAAGTAAGAAAGTGAAAGTGTGTGGGACTTTAATTGGAGGAGTTGAGCATGCAAGCACAGTTCAATTGTTCATTACTTTATCTGAAAACTTTGATAAGGATGAACAACTTCTAGCAATTAGTGAGAGTAGTTCTGATAAGGTAAATATATAGCATTACATTACTTAAATCCATATGATTTAGTTAATTCATATTGATGGTTATCCTTCTTCTTTAGGAGTTCCTTTTGCCGATAAAAGCTGTTGGACAGTATGTTGTAGCAAAATATACTCCTATAAGCGAAGATGGTAAATTTGGTGAACCTGTTTTCATTATATCTGACAAAGTGGTTGAGAGTAAGTTTTTTATTAGTACTATATTACATTTTTGAAGTGATAACACTCTAAATAGTAATGTTAATAAATTGTTCTTTAAAATAGCTCCATCTGTACAAAAAGAAAGAAAAGTTAGAGGAGAAAATAAGAACAAAAAGGTTGCTGAGTTGAAACAAGGAGAAAAACTTGAAGTTGTCTTTTATAATAATCTTCCAGTTGGTAAAAATCACAAATATTGGTCCCGACACTTGAGAAGAATCGTCCGCGATCGTAATATATGTCCTGTGCAAGTTCTTTCATGGAAGGATGTTGGAAATGCAGAAAAGCAACATATGTGGGAAGCAGTAAAGGTATGTAACTTTTATTTTGATTTATAAATTCAGTTCTTGATCAATGACTAATGTTTAAGAAAACAAAATCAAGTTAATGGTTTTGGTGTGAGATTTTGTTAAATGTAATATGTACAATGATTAGATTTAAAGAAAAAATGATGAGTAATGTTTTCAAGCTAGCTAATCGTACTGAAACAGGTTTAAAATACTGTTTTGAGTCAGGAGATCAACATTATTTTTTAAAGAAGGGCATGTGTCTTTCAGCAACTTTTGTGGATTGTCACTTTGTTGTTTTTCATACTTCTAAATAGATTACAACACATTCAGAATGATACTTTTTTGTTTGAAAATGTTACAGGAATGCTTTCACAATCCGAATATCGATTTATATTGTGAAGAAACTCTAGAAAATATGTGTACATTATGGACAGCTTGGAGGTCTGTGCTGAATGTAAATTTTGTAAAACAATGCAAAAGTTTGAGTGATGCTATCAATAATGTTCCAAAAGGGGTGGTTACCGAGGATTGGGAGTGGCTAGTTACTAAAAAATTTATGACTACTGAGTTTAAGGTATCACATTGATGGTTTTAAATGTGAAAATTATATTAATATTTTAATTAAATAGTTTAATATATTTTATTTGTGTGTAGAAAATCAGTGAGCAGAACTCTAAAAACAGGTTAGCATCGGATACGGAAATGCCTCATCGCACAGGAAGTATGCCACACAGAGAAATCATATATGAAAATGTAGGAAAACCTCTAACCACACTTTCTTTGTTTTTCAATGCTATTCATTTTCACACATAAATGTTCATGATGGTGTTTTTTTTATATATGACAGGGAGGTAAAGATGCAAAAGATCCAGACTTGGGAGAGATATTTTTTTTTTACTCGGAGCAAAAATGGAAAATTACATGGGACAAAAGAAAAAGAAAAATATGTAACTATCACTATATCATGACCCTCGTTCGTAATCTCAACTCATTATTTAGTCTCAACTCATTAATTTCCCTCTGGTTTTTATCTTTGCAAATATTTATAGGATGAAATTGTGAAGACAGTTAAGTCTAATCCATCACTTACAAGTCTCGAAGTTGCTGAAAAGCACTTTGGACCTCAACGACATGGAACCGTTTATTGTGCTGGAGGTGGAGTGAAGCGAAAACACTTTAGTGACACCAAAGCGGCATACATCACAGATCTAGAGGTAAAGTTGCGCAAAAAGGATGAAGAAAACGCTGAGCTCAAGTTACGCATGGATAAAATTGAAAGTAGGTTAAACCAAATAGAGAGGGTTCACTCATCCTTAAAGGAACAACCTTCAACTCCAAAAAGTGACTCTCATCAGGTGCATTGATGTTTCTATTTATATGATAATATAACCACTTTATTTATTTAGTTTGTGATTCTTTTCTAATAGTGGCTGCTTTTAAAACATTAAAGGATTCCTGAAATGCAAGAATAGAGTTTGCAGCACATATGAGGTTCCATCAATGGTAAGCTTGTTGTTTTCTTTTATTTACTATTTTCATTTATTGTGTGAGGTTTCATCTTTGTTCACTTGGTACATTTTCTTGCACTCTTTTATCAAGTTCATTATTTGAATATGAACAGATGAAGCTAAAGTTATAAGATTGTTAAATGTTATTAAGATGATCCGTAGGAACTCTAGTAATTTGTGAAAAACTACTTCCAGAAAATGGAAAGCAATGGGTGATTTTGATTTTAGGCATTCCTATTGCTTGGAATTATAGAACATCCTCATCATGTTATGATATGGGCACTTCAAACACGCTTATTTCTGGGGAAAAGCTGGAATAGTTAGGTTGGCCTTGAAATAATGCAATTGCAATAGTTCTGACTTATGAGCACTTAAGAAAGCACTATGATAAAATTTGATATTTAGGTTTATTTTGGTATGAAGAACATCATATTTAGTTGTGCAATCTTGACCTTTAATTCTCTTTTACCTTAGAGTTGCTTGGGATTGTTGAGAACTCACCATTGATCTGTAATCTTGATCACATTTGTTTGACATATTACGTTATTGAGCTAATTTTTCTTTGAGAGTTGTTATATATAATGTTAAACTTAGTGTTCTTCATTTATTGTGAACAGATATCAAGCTGCATATTTCAACATGGGAGGTCATATCAAAAGCAAAATTCTTAGGCTTCTAGCTAGCAATATATCTTGACTATTGATTTTGTAGTGTTGTTTTTCACTAAACTAAATATGTTGGTTTTCTCTTTTACAATTAGCAACCATTTATTTTGTACTTGTTAATCATTTTGAATACCATTTTTGCTTCATATTAAATGTTAAGCGTTTATTATGTAATGTTATTATTCTGATCTCTTTAGTCGGAATGTAATTATATATAATGTTATCATTGCAATATACTTAAACAAGTATTTATCATAGAAAATGTCAATTTCAATAAGAAAGATATTTTTGTATAATGATAGGAATATTTGGTCATTAAAGTGTACCATTTTAATGACGTGGTTTTAATAGTAATGAAAGAATATGTTGTCATAAATCTATTGTAATAATGACGGTATTTTTTGTCATAAAAAATACACTAGATATCGATTATATGTATTAATGACGGGATTTTTTGTCACAAGTGGTCATTTTTAATGATGGTAAATACACTCTCATTATTTACTCTTGAATGACAGGAACGTATCCTCTCATTACATACTTTTAATCGCGGAAGCAGTAGTGACGAATGATGACGGTAGATATCCCCTCATTAAAAACATTTCACGACAGGATTGTATGCTTTAATTACGGGTGGTACTCTCACTATAGGCAAAGTTTCTTGTAGTGTGATTACAAATCATACGTGTTGGTATATCATTATATACCAAACGCTATCATATAAATTTAAGTAATATACGTATTTTAGATATTCACTAGTGAATATCTGTACATCATAAGATAAATTTATCCAAATATAAATTTATGTTATACATGAGATATGTTTAAGATATGTTTTATATACCTAGTAATATTATACAATTAGTGTGTGATCTCATGTATTGACTAAGAGTTAAATCTTTAGAGTACTTATCAGAATTCTGATATATTGATAAATACGTATCATACCGTATAACACAGAGATAATGTCATTGTAATACAGTCAATTCCAGATCGAAAGTTTAATGATCCCTTTAAGTATTTATACGCAATCTGAATAGTTCGACCTCATCAATATCTCTCTGAAATAAGCATAAATTTGAGAAACGTATTGCATAAGTTTTGTATACACGTATATTCTTGTAATATTAATACTTGAGTTGAAGTATACCGAAAGAGCTCCGAAATATTACATCATAACCCGTACTTCAAATACTGGGCACACGTTAAAAGCGTTTTCGAAAAGATATGAGTGTAAGTGACAATTTTGTTATCTCAGGTGTTTAAAACGTATTTGTAAGAGGATGAAAACGCTTCAACATCCGAACTCGTTATCCTAATTGTTTAATGAACGTATAAAAGCGACGTAATCCCTAAAGGTACTTGATATTAAGTGCACTTAAACCCGTTTCTTATGAAAACGGGTTTAAATAGTACGTATTCAACGAGAATACGATCCGCAATGGGACAAAACAGACATGGAGTGGAAAGGCTAAACACTCATACCTAAGATGGTTAGACGTATAAGTGATATTAACGAGATAGAAACAAAGCGGATAAAATGACTTGGAACAAGGGATGATTTAAAATATGATCGGATCAAATATGTGTTGCACTTTCCAACCAAGAGATATATATTCCTATATAACTGAGTAATCTATGAGATCATCCACAGGATGGGTGATCTCAACCATCCTATTTAGCGTATTACCTGCAAGATTTGGAAAGATATTTCAGTGAATATTTTGTGTCCTATTGTGCATAAACAAATAGGTTGCTATGATAACAGTATATAGGGTTTAATACGTTGTTGCGTCCATTAATATTTTGACAATTTTGAGTAGACGTTTTCTATCTCGCTTAAGATAAGCGAGATAGAAAACGTTTTAAGGTATTCAATTTTAGGGAAATATTAAGGCTCATCCTATGAAACGTATAGTATTTGCTTTCAGATATCTGAAAGCAAATACGTTTACAAATTATAAAACTCGATTAGCATTTACTAATATTAGCTCTATTTATATAGGTATCACAATGTACTCTATTATTGTAAATATTTAAGTATATTGTTTCAATATCCTAAATAGAGCAGTTTTAGCGTAAATATCGTTTTCGAAATATGAAGGGATGATTGCGTTCATATGGTGCCTTTTTGTGATCCATCATTTTTGGTGCTGACGTGCACTTTATCGTGAGTGCACTCAAAATAAATTCAGTACAACACTTATACGTAGTATAGGTGAAGTAGAGTTCGTATCCACAGGGAAAGGGATAATTCTCTTTTTAGTAAAACTAGTAAATAAGGGGGGTTTTGGGATTGAGTGATTGTTGGTCCCGTTAAATATGGTAATCAGTCTAGAGGGGGGGGGGTGAATATATAGACTGATTGGTTTTTCAACTTTTTCTCAAAGTCAAAACTGACTTATCAGAGAAGGTCTGATTCTGATGACAGAGAAAGGCTGGTTCTGATATCAGAACTGGCCTTGGCAGCGGATTCTGATCTGTTCGGGTAGCCTCAGAAAAAATACTAAGGCAAATGCCTTTCTGATAACTCTGGGAACAAGATCTGCTGAACACAGATTCCAAGTCTTAGAGTTAATCAGTTAATATCCTAAGTGCAGAAATATAAATTGCAGTAAAGTAAATGACACCGGATATTTTATAGTGGTTCAAGGAACAACACGTTCCTCTAGTCCACTGTTCCACTAGCTTTGAAGTAGATCGGTTACAAAGCTAAATCCTAGCACTTAAGAAGTTCTCCACGCCTTCTTCAAGTCTAGCTGCCACCCAGGATGCAGTTCCACGTCTTGATGGCTGGTCCTTTCACTCAGCTTCCCGGAAGTATCACCACTTCACTACTACAGTTACTTGGACGCCCTTCTTTTCAGAAGATCCTTTGAAAAACAGAGTTTTTCCTCCAACTTGCTTCGTTACAAAGGATGTTTGATGAAGTTCTTGAAGTGTTGAAGAACAGGATGAACTTTGCTTGTTTGTTGGGGATGAGAGATTTGGAGTTTGAATCTTCCCAACGTAAGCTTGTCTTGTTGAAGGTTGTAGAATTTGAATTTCAAGAGAGCTTGAATGATGATGAGCAAAAGTTGTAGCAAAGTCGTTTTTCTGTTCTTCGGTGTGTAGCTTATATACTGGGGTTGTCTGCCCGTTGGAGGAGGAGACAACTGCATTGAATGCGCGTACAGTTGACTTGACCGCCGTTTTGGAAGGTTTCTATTTTTATAATATATCTTCCCGGATTCCTTGGTCAATCATTTGCAATCAATCCTTCAGCGTATCAGGCTCATTTAATGTGCATTAAATGCTTTCCTTTCATGCACAGTCTTCTAGCCGTTGGATGTTTTTACCCGTTGAATTCATAGCTGTTGGATGTTGCTTGAAATTTTCTAAGTGTTCGTCGAGCTCTGATCAGGCTCTTCTGATATGTTGGATTCTGATGGCTATCTGATGAGTTGAGTTCTGATGGTCTTCTGATCTCTGACTGAACTCAGACTCTGACTCTGATAGGTCCGCTGATGAGTACTTCTGATCTGTAGATCTCATCGGCTATCAGATGACCAAGTTTATCAGCAACTCTCATGGTGCAACTCTGATGGACTTCCGGTAAGAGAACTCTGATGGAGCAGTTCTCATAGAGCAAGTCTGGTCGAGCAGTTCTGATGCACTTCTGATCTGATCCAAAGTAGAGCAACTCTGATCGTCGACTACACTAATACTTACAATTGAAAATTTCTAATACACAAAATCTAATTTGGGGTACTTTAAAATTCTAATCCTATAGCATCATCAAAATCTAATTACATTTATTCCTTACAATTTCCCCCTTTTTGATGATGCCAAAACCCTTAAACTATTTCCAGAGAAGTGCCTTTCACCATAAAGAAAATAAGTTAAAAATAAACTTTCATTTAAAAACTTGGTGGGCACTTAGCATAGGAAAGTAGTAAGAGTAAGATACAATATAATCAAATAAATAAGATAAGAAATAACATAAGATATCAGAGCATAGATAATCAGAATGCAATATAGAAATAATTTGAAATTGCCATGCAAATTAGAGGCAAGCTGGTTATCTTATTAATGAAAGATATTTAAAGCAACAAGAGGATAGAGTTTAGATATCTTCCTCTTCTAGTTCAGCTTCCTTTGCTTCTATTTCCTTCAGATCAGCATTTATTCTGGCTCTGATTGTAGCAAGGTTCCTGGGATTCTGATATTCTGACCAAGCAGGTTCAAGCTTGCAATCAAGATAATTTCTGATGGCTTCTGAAAAGTCCTTGCCAGGGATCACTTTCATGTGCCACCAATCTGCTGCTTCTTGCATGGAGCCACCATGATTTATGACTATCAGCCCATCTTTATCTAGAATCAGATTCTCCTTTTGATGGGGAGTCATGTGTTTCTTCATTTCTTGAAACTGGGCTGCATCAGGCTTGGCTAGGTCACTGTTGAGCCATTGAGCCAGAGTGAGTGAAGGAGTTTTCTTCTTTCCTTTCTTGGAGCGAGGAGGGGTTGGTCTATGAATACCAGCAGCAATCTGCTTCTGCCTGGTCTTCTCAAAGTAGATAGCAGGATCAGGGGTATCAGAGATAGGCTGAGCTCTGGTGCTTGATCCTTCTGCAGCTCTGATCGCTCTAGCAGGTTCTCTGGTTTCTTCCCCCTTTTTGGCATCAACAAGATCACCAAGCAGGAGTCCAATCTTAGAGAATTCGGAGGCCTGATTCTCCTTGATGACTTCAAGAGCTCCAGGTAGAGTCTGAGTGACAGAGGCCAGACCCTCAACAATTTCTTTCTGCTTATCTACAGCAGTCTGAATATCTTTAGTAGTGGCTTCAAGGAGAGTCAACTTGTGATCTCTTTCCTTTCCACTGTTGAGCAGCTTGATGGAGAGTTCTTTATTGTCTTTGCTCAGTCCTTCTACAGCCTGAATCTCTTCACGAGCTTTGTCAGAGGACCACTGGAGATCATCAATGGAGTCAGAGATGCCTTTGATCGCTTTGTCCTGCTCTTCAAGGGCCTTAGAGTGATGAAATAGGACAACGTTGATTCCATCCACTTCCTTAGTGATGTTGCTCAGGCTTTCTGCAGTTTTATCCTTGTGGACTTCAAAGGCTGTGGCAATGATGCCTACATGCTTCAGTAGCATATTGATGCCTTTGGTGAGATGCTCACTGACTCTGGTGAGATGGGCATCCGTCTCATACTCAGTATCCAGAATCTTTTCCATTCCTTTGGCGATTTGATGTCCAACCTGCTCTATATTTGCCATAAAGGGTGGTGCAAGAGTATTTCCTTGGTCAAGGGCGAGGACTTGCTCTGAAGGAGGAGAAGATTGTTGGGGACGAGCTGGTGTAGAGTTCTGAGAATTAGGTTGCTGGTGAGGAGAAGTCTGATGAGATGCAGGGGCTTTCTGATGTTGTGGAGAGGGAGGGGGTGAAGGGGATCGGTTTCTGATGGGGGTGAGGGGTTTACATGGTGATGGTTGTTTGGGTGAGGGCTTCTTAGGTGAAGGGGTTGGGGTTTTGTGAGGAGAGAGGGATTTCTGATGGATTGGAGATGTGGTTTTCTTGGGTGATGGAGTGGGTGAACGAGATGGAGGTTGAGGTGAAGGTGGAGGAGTGTAGTCAGGTGTTGTGGGTGTGTTGGATGGGGATTTGGGAGGTGAGGTATGGGGCTTTGGTTCAATTTGAAGAGATGGAGATGGAGAGTTAGCGATTACCTCAAGAATGGTTTCTTCAGATTGAGATGCTCTCCATTCTCTGATCAGATTCTTCATTGTCAGAGCTACATCATTGACAGAAGATGGTTCTCCATGGAAGTGAGGGAGATAAGGATACTTTCTCAGTGATTCCTTCCTCTTCTTTTCGATGAGCCATTCTTCAAAGATGGGAATTTCATGCTCAGATAGAGGCTTGATATGCTCCTCTGGTGAGCCGGATATCAGAATAGCCTTGCCTTTGCAGTTGGCCTTCTTCTTCTCTAGTATAGCTTCTAGAAATTCAATGTCAAAGCATTGTGAGACATCATCTGTTCCCACCCACTTGAGGACTTCAACTTCCTCAGCTTCATAGTAGGGGAAGAATTGAAGAATCTTCTGAAGAGGACCCATTCTCCATTCTCTCCAAGCTAGCACACGCTCAAACTGTCTGTCCAGAGCAGCATGAAATTCTGATGCAGGGTCCTTGATTGGGGATGCTTGATGGTCTGTAGGTAGGTTCATCAGAGGCAAGTCTGGTAAAGAATCCGGCTCAGGTTCCCCCTGAGTTTCTGACTTCTGAGGAGAAGAGCTTTCTTTCTTCTTCTTCTTTTCTCTAGATGGAGAGGGAGATTCATCAGAGTCACTTCTGATAACAGCTCTTCGTCTCCTCTTTTGCCTCTGCACATTGGGAGGTGAGATCTTAGGAGCTAAGTCTGATTCTTCCTTTTCTGATACATCCTCCTCTGATGCAATCTTCTCAGAAGAGGCAATTTTAGAACTCTGATTAGACTTCTTCTTAGGAGTTTGAACAGGTTTTTCCTTGGACTGCTCAGAGGTGGTTGCAGCCTTTTTAGAGGTCTTCTTGGAGGCAACCTTAGGTTTTTCAACCACGTTCTTCCTGTTCTGCTCCTGCTTGCTCGTTTTCTTCAGCTCAGCAGCAATGGCCACGTTGACTTTGGGAGAGATGGTGAGGAAGATGGTCTTTGTGTGATCCACAGAGGTGACTTCTCTGAGAGCTATCCTGGAGTTAGAGATGAGCCTGGAGAGCAGAAGTCCATGACCCATCTTTGTAGAGAATTTGCCAGTCTTTTTGTCCTTCTTGGAGATGGACTCAGAAATGGATTGAAACAACACTTTACCCCAGTTGATGTTCATCCCTCTGTGAACAGCATATAGAGCTTTGGAGTTGGCGTGATTCATCTGATCAGTTGAACTTGTTTTGCACCACAAACACCGGTGCATAATGCTCATCAGCCTCTCAAAGTCCTTCTTGAGGGCATTCTTCTTCATATACAGGGTCTCTATACCTGTTGCATCTTCTCGGCAGTAAGTGTGCACAAACGTCTTCACAGTGACTTCGACTGACTCCAAGTCGATGAGTGTAGGGGTATCAACGTCTTGAGAGTCGAGTTCGATGTTGAAGAACTCGTTGAGGGTATCAGCATCAATCTTCAGGTCCTTCCCTTGGACTTGAGAGAGGATGGTGTTGTCAGTGATGTAGGCGTTGAGATAAAACTCAGCCACATCCAAGTTGCTGAAGTGCTCATAAGGATGAGCCACTATTTTGGTCAGTTGGGAGTCATTCATCCCGGCGATGACCGCCTTCATTGTTTTCTGGTTTTCTGCCAACAGAGGTAGTGAGGACATGTCGACTTTCATTCCGGTGGCAATGTTGTTCACTAGGGTCTTAGCTTCAGATTCAGAAAGATCGGTGATGTTGATGAACTTCATTTCCAGTTTAGTGAGGAGTTTGAGAGTTCTGAAGATTGAGAGTTCAGATAAATAAAGCTTGAAGACGAGGAATAAAATTGCAGTAGTGATTTAGGTTTTTAGAACGAGTATATATGAATTTGGGTTAGTGGACGTTTGATATAATTTACGGTTTCGAGGTAGCATTAAATGGATTGTGGGCGGAAAGCCGTTTTCCAAATATGGTAATAACTACCGGGGGGGTAAAAAGGTAAAACCCAGTTTATTGAATAGTCTCGCCCGAAATTTAGAATTTTTTTTTAAGTCCACAGCCATTCTGATAAGTATTGGCCCTTGTATCAGAGATAGAGATGTTCTGATATAAGGACCTCTGAAGAATACCAAGTCTGATCCTTCCTGCAACTCTGACTTTTGCAAGTCTGATCCTTCATAATTCTGATTCAAGCTTCTGGTGGATAAGAGCTTGAGTATCAGAGATGGGATGTTCTGATGAGTCCACATCTGATACTTCTGCAACTCTGATTTATGCATCTCTGGGAAGATCATCCATCATTCCCAATTCTTCCCTTAGCTTGTTAAACCTTGCCTCTGTGAGAGGTTTGGTTAAGATATCTGCAAGCTGGTCTTCAGTTGGGACATGCTCAATTGAGATGTGCTTCTTCTCCACATGATCTCTGATGAAGTGATGTCTGATCTCGATATGCTTTGTCCTTGAATGCAGCACAGGATTCTGAGTGATGGCAATGGCACTGGTATTGTCACACAGCAACTTGATCTCCTTTGCTTGCACTCCATAATCCTTGAGTTGTTGCTTCATCCAGAGTAATTGAGCACAGCAACTTCCAGCAGCAATATACTCAGCTTCAGCAGTGCTAGTTGAGATTGAGTTCTGCTTCTTGCTAAACCAGGAGACAAGTCTCCCACCTAGCAATTGACAGTGACCAGAAGTACTCTTTCTGTCCAATCTGCAACCTGCAAAATCTGAGTCAGAATAACCAATTAGTTCAAAATTACCTTCCTTGGGATACCATAGTCCTGCATTTGGATTTCCTTTGATATATCTGATAATCTTTTTAGCAGCAACTAGATGGCTCTCCTTGGGCTTTGATTGGTATCTGGCACAGATTCCTACTGCAAAAGCTATGTCTGGTCTGCTTGCAGTCAGATAGAGGAGAGATCCAATGATTCCTCTATAAGTTGTTGCATCAACATCTTTGCCTTCATCATATGGTCCAATGCCTTGAGAGGCATTCATTGGAATCTTGACTGAAGATTTTCCATCTACTCCAAACTTCTTGATGAGATCTCTGGTGTACTTTCCTTGGTTGATAAAGATGCCTTCTGGTACTTGTTTGACTTGTAATCCAAGAAAGTAACTGAGTTCTCCCATCATGCTCATTTCAAACTTCTTCTGCATAACTTGAGAAAATTTCTTGCATAATTCTGGATTAGTGCTTCCAAATATAATATCATCAACATAAATTTGCACTAACAGAATATGATTAGCAACAGAAATTTGAAAAAGAGTTTTGTCCACCTTTCCTTTAGTAAACCCATGGTTCACTAAGAATAGGGACAATGTGTCATACCAAGCTCTGGGAGCTTGCTTAAGACCATAGAGGGCCTTTTTGAGCTTGTAGACACAAGAAGATTGAGTAGGAATGACAAAACCTGGAGGTTGTTCAACATAAACTTCCTCTTCAAGTTCTCCATTCAGAAATGCACTCTTGACATCCATCTGGTATACTTTGATGTCCTTGTAGGCAGCATAGGCTAGAAATATCCTGATTGCTTCCAGTCTTGCTACAGGTGCAAAGGTTTCATCAAAATCTATGTCTTCTTCTTGACAGTATCCCTTTGCTACTAGCCTTGCTTTATTCCTTACAATGTTGCCTTCTTCATCTGCTTTGTTCTTGAATACCCACTTGGTTCCAATGACATTCTGATGCTTAGGTCTGGGAACAAGTTTCCACACTTCATTCCTTTCAAACTGTGTCAGCTCTTCTTGCATTGCATTGATCCAATCTGAATCTTCTAGAGCTTCTTCCACACACATTGGTTCCATTTGAGATATGCAGCAGGTGAACATGGCTTCTCTTCTAGATGCAGATCTGGTTCTAACACCACTGGTGACTTGACCTATCACTTGATTAGGAGGATGATCTCTTAACCAAGTTAGATCAGGTTCTGACAATTGCTGTCTAGGCAACTCTGATGGTTCATCTTCTGATACATCATCTTCATCTTCATCTTTGTCTATCAGAACTGGATTGGCAGGAGGAGTTGAGAATATAGGATTGTTGATGGCCTCTTCTGATAGTTCTGAACCCTTATCTTCAAGATTGATCTTCTGCAAGGTCTCTGATAGTTCTTCTGCAGAGGTGCTGTTATCAAACTTGACATGAATGGATTCTTCAACTTGTAGAGATCTTCTGTTGAGTATTCTATAGGCTTTGCTTGAACTTGAGTAGCCTAGGAACACACCTTCATCAGCCTTTTCTTGAAATACCTTCAGATTATCCTTTCCATTGTTTAGAATGTAGCACTTGCATCCAAACACATGGAAGTAGCTGATGTTTGGTTTTCTTCCTTTCCACAGCTCGTAGGGGGTCTTCTGATGATTCTTGTGGATCATGCTTCTATTCTGAGTGTAGCATGCAGTGTTGATAGCTTCAGCCCAGTATCTGATGGGCAATCCTGATTCTGCAATCATAGTTCTTGCGGCTTCTTTCAGTGTTCTGTTCCTTCTTTCTGCAACACCATTTTGTTGGGGTGTTCTGGCAGCAGAAAGTTGATGGAATGTACCATTCTGATCACAGAAGTCTTTGATCACTTTGTTGACAAATTCAGTTCCTCTGTCAGATCTGATTGTTCTGACCTTCATATTTTTCTCAGTTTGGAGTTGCTTTAGCAGAGATGGCAACTTCTGAAGAGTTTCATTCTTCTTGGTTAGGAACACAGTCCAAGTGTATCTTGAGTAATCATCAACCATAACAAGAGTATATCTTTTTCCACCAACACTGGGAGTTTCAACTGGTCCAAATAAATCCATGTGGATCAGATTTAGAGGACAAGTAGAAAGATCTCCAGCTATGGGTTTGAATGAGGTCTTTACTTGTTTGCCTTTCTGACAAGCACTGCAGAGGGTCTCCTTCTTGTAGACAATGTCAGGCAGACCATCTACAATGTGTTCCCTTGCCAGTTTGTTGATGGTTTTGAAATTCAGATGGCTAAGCTTCTTGTGCCAGTCCCAGCTTAGCTTTGAATTGACTTTAGCTATCAGGCAAGTTCCATCTTTTGCTGTTTGCCAGTCAACAACATAGATGTTCTTTCTTCTCTTGGCTGTAAGAACTACTTCTTTGGTTGTCTCATGCTTGACATAGCATAAGGTCTTGGTGAATTCAACTGTGTAGCCTTTGTCACAGAACTGGCTAGCACTCAGCAAGTTGAACTTCAGACCTTTGACATATGAGACATCATCAATGATTATCTGGTTCTTGATCAGCTTCCCTCTTCCTTTTGTTTGCCCTTCCTTGTCATTTCCACCGAAAGTGACTCTGGGTCCATTGATTTTCTGGAACTCTGATAAGCAACTCTTGTCACCTGTCATGTGCCTGGAGCATCCACTGTCAATATACCATTCTTGTTCTGAGATGGCTCCAGCACACAGTTCCTGCAAGATTAAAAGGAAGATTTAGGTACCCAAGCAATGTTGGGTCCTGGGGGGTAATGCAGTCTTGGTAGTTGGTACCATTTTGGTCTCATCAACTGAAACCTTGGTGGATGGTACCCATTGTCCACCTGGTAGTTGTAGTAAACAGATGTATGATTCACTTTGGGCAGATGCTTGTGAGGATCATGCTTTCTGTTTGCATACTTCTGCATAGCCTTCTTGGTTGGAAAGAAGTCCCATATACTATCAAGATCAGAGGAGCGCTTAACTTTAGGCTTCTGAGGTTGACCAGACAACCTCTTCTGCCCATAGTTATTCTTCTCTTGATATCTGCCTTTCTGATAGCAGTTTCTGATACTGTTGTCATGAGATTGTCTGATGAAGTTAGGCCTTTGATTATTATTTTTCTGAAAACTTTTCCTTTGGTTAGAGTTTCTGCCATATTTATTAGTTTTCAAAATTTGTTTTGGTTTGGCCTTTAGAGTTTGTTTCTCTGGTATGACCTTCTCATGAACAATTTTAGTACCAGAAGTACTAGCATGGTAAATTGAGCTCAGAGTCTGTGGCACTATGACCTTTTTAGCCTTAGTAACTTTGGTGCTAGGCCTTACAGAAGGCTCACCAGACTCTGGTTCAACATATCCAAGACCAGAGGTGAAGTTATGAGAGTCACCAATATTCTTCATGGAAGATTGCATCTTCAGAAGACTATTATATCTACTCTCAAGTTCCTCAATGTCTCTTATTCTTTTCAGGAGAGACTCATTTTCAGCTTTCAGTCTATCTCTTTCCTCAGTTAAGAGATTAAGTTTACACTCAGTCTCTTTCCTTAGATCAGAGATATCAACTTTCAGCCTACTGTTCTCTTCTTTAACAAAAGAATAAGTGGCTTGGATAGTTTGGAACTCTTCCCAGAATGATGACATTGGATCATCATTTAAGGCTGTGCCTACCGAAGAAGAAATAGAATCAGAAGTAGAGCATACCTCATCATCTGATTGTGCCATGAGGCAAAGGTCTTCAGTCTCTGCATCCAAGCAGCAGAATGCTTCATCAGAGTCGGAGTCTGAACTGGACTCTGATTCAGAGAGTGGATCTCTCTCAGCTTGTTCTGAGACAAATGCTCTTCTCCTTCTGTGTTGATCATCTGGTTTCTTTTCTTCTTCATGTCCTTGCTTCTTGGACACTCTTGGATAGGGGCAGTTTGCTTTGAAGTGCCCAGGTTGTCTGCAGTTGTAGCAGAGGTACTCTCCATTGCTTTCAGAAGATTTGGTCTTCTGATGTGGTCTTCTGATGGAAGATGGACTCCTTCCATCTTTCTTCATAAACTTCTTAAACTTTCTGGCAAAAGCAGCCATATACTCATCAGATAAGAGAGTAGAAGGGTCAAAGTCACTTACCTTAGAGGTACTGGCAGTGAGAGCAGTGGTGGTCCTTTCATCAGGAGCTTCTTCCTTCTCTTCATGCATCTCAAACTCATAAGCCTTGAGATCAGAGATGAGTTTCTCAGTGGCATAAGTCTTGATGTTCTTGCTTTCCTGGACTGCAATCACTTTCATCTTCCAAGCTGAAGGCAGTCCCCTGAGGATCTTCATATTGACTTCTTTGATAGTGAGTTCCTTTCCAAGCTCAGAAATCTCACTAATGAGAATCAGCAGTCTCTCATGCATCTTAGCAATGCATTCTTCTGGCAGAAGTTTGAAGTCATCAAACTTCTTCATAGCAATGGTCAACTTGTTATCTCTTTCTTGTTCATCTCCTGCTCCAATCTCATCCAGCTTATCCCAGATTTCTTTGGCAGTTCTGCACTTCTTGATTCTGTTGAAGTATCTTTCATCAACAGCCTTGTAAAGAATGTCCTTGGCTATATTATCTAGGTTGTACTGCCTTTTCTCTTCCTTGGTCCATTCTGACCGGGCTTTCTCAATCATCTGGGGTTGAGAGTTGTCAATAGAGTGAGCAGGATTGATCTTCATGAACTGGATGAAGGGGCCATTTTCCAAGACTTCCCACATTTCATCATGAAGGGCACATAGATGTGCCTTCATTCTGATCTTCCAATCATCATACTTCTGATCTGTGAACATAAGATGCTTTGCAAGAGAATTATCCATTATAATAAATAGAGAGAGGCTAAGAACAAGTGGATCTTTGTTCAGAGAGTAACCTAAAAGATTACAAGAACAAGGAGGCTCTGATACCACTTGTTGGTCCCGTTAAATATGGTAATCAGTCTAGAGGGGGGGGGGGTGAATAGACTGATTGGTTTTTCAACTTTTTCTCAAAGTCAAAACTGACTTATCAGAGAAGGTCTGATTCTGATGACAGAGAAAGGCTGGTTCTGATATCAGAACTGGCCTTGGCAGCGGATTCTGATCTGTCCGGGTAGCCTCAGAAAAAATACTAAGGCAAATGCCTTTCTGATAACTCTGGGAACAAGATCTGCTGAACACAGATTCCAAGTCTTAGAGTTAATCAGTTAATATCCTAAGTGCAGAAATATAAATTGCAGTAAAGTAAATGACACCGGATATTTTATAGTGGTTCAAGGAACAACACGTTCCTCTAGTCCACTGTTCCACTAGCTTTGAAGTAGATCGGTTACAAAGCTAAATCCTAGCACTTAAGAAGTTCTCCACGCCTTCTTCAAGTCTAGCTGCCACCCAGGATGCAGTTCCACGTCCTGATGGCTGGTCCTTTCACTCAGCTTCCCGGAAGTATCACCACTTCACTACTGCAGTTACTTGGACGCCCTTCTTTTCAGAAGATCCTTTGAAAAACAGAGTTTTTCCTCCAACTTGCTTCGTTACAAAGGATGTTTGATGAAGTTCTTGAAGTGTTGAAGAACAGGATGAACTTTGCTTGTTTGTTGGGGATGAGAGATTTGGAGTTTGAATCTTCCCAACGTAAGCTTGTCTTGTTGAAGGTTGTAGAATTTGAATTTCAAGAGAGCTTGAATGATGATGAGCAAAAGTTGTAGCAAAGTCGTTTTTCTGTTCTTCGGTGTGTAGCTTATATACTGGGGTTGTCTGCCCGTTGGAGGAGGAGACAACTGCATTGAATGCGCGTACAGTTGACTTGACCGCCGTTTTGGAAGGTTTCTATTTTTATAATATATCTTCCCGGATTCCTTGGTCAATCATTTGCAATCAATCCTTCAGCGTATCAGGCTCATTTAATGTGCATTAAATGCTTTCCTTTCATGCACAGTCTTCTAGCCGTTGGATGTTTTTACCCGTTGAATTCATAGCTGTTGGATGTTGCTTGAAATTTTCTAAGTGTTCGTCGAGCTCTGATCAGGCTCTTCTGATATGTTGGATTCTGATGGCTATCTGATGAGTTGAGTTCTGATGGTCTTCTGATCTCTGACTGAACTCAGACTCTGACTCTGATAGGTCCGCTGATGAGTACTTCTGATCTGTAGATCTCATCGGCTATCAGATGACCAAGTTTATCAGCAACTCTCATGGTGCAACTCTGATGGACTTCCGGTAAGAGAACTCTGATGGAGCAGTTCTCATAGAGCAAGTCTGGTCGAGCAGTTCTGATGCACTTCTGATCTGATCCAAAGTAGAGCAACTCTGATCGTCGACTACACTAATACTTACAATTGAAAATTTCTAATACACAAAATCTAATTTGGGGTACTTTAAAATTCTAATCCTATAGCATCATCAAAATCTAATTACATTTATTCCTTACAGTGATTTAATTAAATTTAAACACGAAGATGAACGAGTTATATGTGATTTAATTCAAAGATAAAAAAGACTTGGCATTGCTACTTTCCACTTGTTGATATATTTTAGTCGATCATTGTTATATCTATAACTTATCCCCTCTCAAATACTCAATCGAGGAGTATATCCAATTCATCGAGAGTAGTTATTAACAACGACCGTTCATTAATAACCCTTACTATTAGTCAAGTATAGAACACCGCCATATACCGACTTAATAGTAGCATTTAATCTCTTAACTCCTTGATGAAATCAATTGAGATTGATAACCTCAACACAACGGTTTCGGTTTAACCAACAAAATTAATCCCTCTTAAGTTTATTAACCACGACCGTGCATTAATAAACCGAAGTTACTTACTTGTGAGACCATCAACGATTAACCATCGGTTCGTTGAACGTTTCTAGTAGTAATTAATGTTGAGATGTTAACTAATTGTCATCTTAGCAACACTCCCCAACATTAACATAGAGATAGATTAAGGGAAGAATTAATATTCAAGGAAGAAGATTAAATATGAATAATCCTACTATAACTAATGTCAAGATGTTATCTAATTGTCATCTTAGTAACACTCCCCAACATTAATATATAGAGGAAGAAAATAAATACTACTATAACTAATGTCGAGATGTTAACTAATTGTCATCTTAGCAACACTCCCCAACATTAATATATAGATAGATTAAGAGAATAATTAATATTCAAGGGAAGAAGTTAAGAAAATAACTCACAACTTTAATAATCAACAAGCTTCAAGAGCAACACCAAGAAATGGAAGTTTAGCTCCTCATTTGGAGACTAAACATGCTATAAAAATATATAAGAAATACTATTCTAAACTGAGCTTAAGAGTATGGAAGAAGGAGTTATTCTTTGTGAAGGAAAATGGGGTTATTTATAGGTGTTTTTCAACACCTTGGGCCGGGTACCCGACCGGGTTAGGTGCTTACCCGACCGGGTCCGGTCAAAATCAGATATCCTCCACGTTCTGGCGATCTTCGGCACGTTCTGGTGTCCCGGGTCAAGTCTGACCCGACCGGGTCAAGTAGGGGACCCGACCGGGTCTGATGATTTTCCAGGCAGTTTCGGATTTTACATCAGACCCGACCGGGTGCATGGTCTGACCCGACCGGGTTTGTGCTCCTGGGCACACTTATCACCTTTTTCTTCACTTCAAACTCTTCCTTTCCAACACTATAAATACTAACTCTGCTTTCCAACTTACAAATGAAGATTAAAATACAATTACAACTAAAATCACATAAATGTTTACAAACTAAATAAAACGATAAACAATACACACAAATCAAACATAAAAACATACACTTATGCACTACTAATTAGTGCATATCAGGTGCTCTCGATAAAAGCGATAAGATCATCTTACTATATAAGTAAGATAGATTGGCTAAGTATTAGTGACAGTCATATCTTGTTGTGTGTTCTTACGGCCACGTCATAAAAGGTAAGTATTCGTGACACTTACCTTGTATTTGTGGTAAGTGTTTAAAGAAATAGCGATATAAAAAGCCTTTATAATTCAAGGAATTGTGTATGAGCACAAGACATATGATACACAATTAGTGCCACAAGAATTCAACATATATACCGGGTTTATAAGAAAAGACACTTGATTAAACGGCGTATTATTGCACGATATGTTATCAGGGTTTTGATTAAAGTTGATAATAGTGGATCCAAGACAGGTTAAAACGGGACAGATATATACTTTGATAAGCTGCAATCAAGTGTATCTACGCGTGGGGTGTGTTCTTCCAATAAGATCTAATCTTTAGAACGACAATATTATCCGCTATTTATGTAAGGCCATTGTTCGTACAATGGCATACTTTAATCTTAGCCTAATTTTGGATATGACAAAATTGTAATTGAAGTTGGAACAAAATCTTTAGAGGGTGTGGATCCTTAGAAAATGAATTGCCACGTCAGGTATAGAGACAATGAGATAAACATCCTTACTCCAACAGAGACGTGCATTCTTCCGGCGTTGCTGAGTTGGAATTAAAAACTGGAGCGGCTGTCTACCCGGCCTTCTAGTTTCAGCAAGGCTATCAAACAGCCAAGTCAGCAAATCTTTATTCTATTAATGGAGTATTTTATTTTTCTGCCCGAAAACCTGTATAATAATTCCGAGTACTTTATTCTCTTGGCTTTATATGCTTTGGCTAGGCAGATTACGGAGTAATTAATTTAAATGTTAAGGATTATTATTTATAGAATAGTGGAACAAATAGATACCATTGGAGATGCAACGTGATTGTAAATGGATGTTCGTCCATATCAGATCCATAGGCTGTTTATACAGATTATGTGTCCATTTTTTGTGGGTTGCAATCCATATTACCACTAAAGATGCTCTTATGGGATGTATACGGTATTCTCCGTTAGACATTATGATAAACCCGGGATTTAAGGTTATAAATCCCCACAAATTCTGCTCGATAACTGAACACATGAATTAGGCTATCGTTTAAGAGTGTCATCATTTCAATATTGAAGCTAAGTTAGGCAATAATGATTACGGGGAGATATGAACGTAACTAAATCTTCACTATTGCCTTTAACAAATAGAATAGTGACTAATTTAGCACACAGATAACTATTATCTCATATATTGCAAAATGGGAACAGTTTTACAATAGAAAATCCTTGATAAACACTCGTAGTTATTTCCCTGAAATGTGTTATTAGGACCAAGTTGATAAGGTGTCCAAAAATGTTATTTAATTACTATATGTGTTTATAAATATGAACACATATAGTGTAAGTTTATATCATATCCTGATACCGAGTATTACATATAGTTCTAAACAGACGTGCATTAATAAACGTTTCATATGGATAGTAATTGGGCATTAGCCTATCCACGTTATTAATACCTAGGCAGCGAGTGTATACAAATACACTCAAAGATGTAAATATTCCTTGATATTTAACTAAAGTCATATAGGGGTTGATAGGCTAATGCATTTCTAAATACGTTATAATGAATATTTTAATTGTAGATCATATTCTAAAGTGAAGTTTGTGAATTGATTAAAATTAGGCTATTTTAGTGCATATAACAACTTAATTCTGAAGTTGTTATATGTTAGAGCTCTATCCAACAGATTCTTGCCCAACTCTCCAAGAAGAGCAAGTCAACGCATTGGGTTTCCAAACCCAACAACAAAAGAGGTACGATCCACACTCTAACACTTACAATCCCGGGTGGAGAGATCACCCTAACTTGAGATATGGGAACCCTCAACCACATCAAAATCAGTCCTTTCAACAACCCTTCCCAAATCATCAAACTCAAAGCTCCAACTCTAACATGTCCACGGAGGACATGATTCGAGCTCTTGCTACGAACATGGGCACATTGCAACAAAATGTTTTACAATTTCAACAAGAAACAAAGTCGAGCATTCAAAATTTGGAAACTCAAGTTAGCCAAATTTCGAATGCTGTAAACCGACTTGAGGCAAAAGACTCGGGTAAACTTCCATCTCAAACGGAGCAAAACCCTAGACAACAATGTAATGCAATCATGTTGAGGAGCGGGACAACATTGAAAGAGGTGGATACTGAAGAAAAGGAAGTTGATCTTGGAGAAGCTTTTCAACCGGATGAAGAGGAACCAGCTAAAACTAAATTCCCTCCACTGTCATCCTATGAGCAACTCCCTCCATTCCCTGAGGCGCTGAAGGACACGAGGAAGGTGGAGAATGATCGGGACATCTACGAGACCTTCGCCAATTGTGAGGTAAATATCCCACTCTTTAAACTGATCAAAAGTGTTCCCCGTTATGCAAAGTTTTTAAAAGAAATATGCACGATAAAAAGAAAGAATAAATTGAGAGGGAAACAAGAGGTCAAGGTTAGTGAACGGCTCTCAGCAATTTTTCAGAGGAAACTCCCGGAAAAATGCAACGATCCAGGCATGTTCACTATCCCATGCGAAATAGGGGACACTTTATTTCCTAGGGCCTTGTTAGATTTAGGGGCTTCAATCAATGTTATTCCATATTCATTATACAAGTCCCTAAAACTTGGTCCTATGCATAAAACCGGGGTAATAATCCAATTGGCGGATAAGTCTAACATATACCCAAAGGGCATCGTAGAGGACGTGCTAATAAAAGTTGAAACTTTGGTCTTCCCTGTCGACTTCTATATTCTTGAAATGGAAGCCGATAATCAAGCTACACCCATCCTTTTGGGAAGACCTTTATTAAAAACGGCCCAAACAAAAATAGATGTGTCTAATGGTTCATTAACTTTAGAGTTTGATGACCAAAAAGTAGAATTCAACATCTTTGATTCTACGAAAAAACAAATAAAAGAACAATCCCTTTGTTCTCTAAATGTTTTTGAACCACAAACATCACCTAATTTTGTTGAAGAAGAAGCTGAGAAAACCCCACTTTTTGAAGAGAAAGAAAAAAATGAGCATAGGGTAAAGGAGATAACAAAGAAGAAAGGTCGGCCTTACTGGAAAAGGGCAAAGAAAAGAAATGACGAAAGGGATGCTCACGATCCCACATAAAATAAAAAATAAAAATAAATAAAACGTCGTGCCACGACGTAAAATAAGGCGCTTCTTGGGAGGCAACCCAAGTCAATTAGTTAGATTTTATTTCCTTTTTGTGTGAATTTGAGAGAAAAGAGAGAGAGGGAACTAATCACATGTTTGTTTTGAAGAAGAAGAAAATACAGGTTTTGAAGTGTCTGGGGGCATACTCGATCGGGTATATCTCTTTACCCGGTCGAGTATGAGCTGAAATAAGAAGAACAAAAAAGCCTGCCTCCAGTACTCGATCGAGTACATGTTCATACTCGGTCGAGTATAACGAGAAAAAGTACTTTATTTCATCCCTGCCTCCAGTACTCGATCGAGTATAAGTTGATACTCGGTCGAGTATTCTCAGAAAACACCCATTTTCTATCCCCTGTCTCCGGTACCCGATCGGGTATACAGGGATACTCGATCGGGTACCCCTGCGATTAATACCCAAACAACACCCATTTTCACTTCATCTTCTCCAAAACACTCCCAACTTCGAACCCCTCTCCCCCAAAACTCCATTTTTCCACCTTCTCTCTACCAAAACTCCCTCATTTCTCCACCAAATCATCCCATTTCACCACCAAAATACTCCCCTCAATCTCCTCTCCATATCTATACCCATAAATCCCACTTTCCCCAAACATCCACAAAATCCAAAAACCCTACCCCAAAATTCGAATTTTTGGGTTTCACACTCAAAAGCTTCAAAAAATGGCTCCAAGGAAGAATAGGGGAGAGAGCTCAATCACCATAGCACCTATCCCGGGCTTTGAAGACATCATTCCCGCCGACGCCGAACACCGAACTAGACTCCTATCAACAACAAAAAGGCAAGTAAAACCTTCCCGTTTTCTATGCCATGATGCTCTACGTGAATTAGGAGTCTATAAGAGTTGTAGAAAATTCTTTCATGCATTAGATATGGACCGTATTTTCAATATGAAATACAATTCTAATGAACAAATTATCTACGAATTCTTGAGTTCGGTAAAGTTTGAAAGTGATGAGGCGGATTTTAGGGATG
The DNA here is from genome assembly GCA_945859915.1 of Cuscuta epithymum. NCBI lineage: Eukaryota > Viridiplantae > Streptophyta > Magnoliopsida > Solanales > Convolvulaceae > Cuscuta > Cuscuta epithymum. The sequence goes on along the minus strand of CAMAPF010001062.1, from coordinate 718,594 downwards.
ATAGACTCGAGTTTCGTCTGTTTAACCGAAATTATTCAATAACGAAACTCGAATTTGCTGAACACTTTGGTATCCCGGTGCCCTACGAGAGAGCCATCTCGGATAACACCATTTTTGGGCACTCCCTATGGACAAAGATGACCGGGGAAGTGAGCTTTAACTCCTCCCAAATGTATATTAGTCATGTCCAACACCCCGTCCTCCGGTTATTCTTGAAATTCTTAGCCAATTGCTTGCTTGGCCGTCCCAACAACCATCACACTAGAATTGGGGACGTTTGTTTGATGTCCGTGGCCCTATTCCGTCGTCACGTAGACTTTAATCTGTGCAATCTCATGTGGGCACATCTGAAAAAAGAAAGCGTAGCCAAAGGAGCCATTGTTTTGGGAGGGGTAATTATGCACTTGGCCGGTAAATTCGGGTATACGGATAACTCTCCTATACCTGAATATTGTTTGATGGACATAGGTTGGTTAGGCCGATCAGGCTGCACCTCTTTTTCTCATACAGTGTACATTGGAGACCAACCAAAACACATGTACAACTGGATCATACACGTCCAACCGGTCCAATACTTCCTTTTGCCAAACCCCGACACTCCCAAAATCATCTACAGGCCGGAGTTCGAGGTGCCCCACTACCTATTCCCTCACGCCCTACCACCACATCTCCAAGAACCACAAGCCCAAGATCTCCCCGAAGACCAACCCGACCAAGAGCCTCAACCCGAGTACCAAGAACCCGAGGTTGCACATCACCACATGCCCGCACCTAACCAAGCTTCCCCATCTCCTGATTACTTCCAACAACTACTTGACGGATTTAATAGAGTTACTAATGAAGTTGGTAAGTATCGAGAGGAACAAAGGGCAGGATTTCAAAGGCTAGAGGAGCAACGGGCCGAAGACAACCGAAGGTATGAAGAAGATCAACGTAGGTTCTATGGACCTATGTATTCCTACATGGCTCATCAAGGCCAATTCCACACCATGGCTCAACCACCACCACCCCCCTCTTGGTATGACCCCACTCAATGGGGCAACTTTGGAGGATCGAGCTCCGGGGGGTGGCGGTTTTGATGGCGGGGATGACGGTGGCGATACTCACATGGGCGATGGGAGCTATGGAGGCGGCTTTGGGGGCAGTTACTATGGCGGAGAAGGCGGGCACTAGGGACAGTGCTTCAACTAAGTGTGGGGGAGGAGATTACTCATGGAACTCATTTGATCTCTTGAAGAGAAAGAGGAGAAGGCAAAAGAAGAAGAGGCAAGAAGATGGAGCATAGAAGATCATAAAACCCAAGAAAAAAAAGTTGTTTTGTAAAAATCATTTTCTTATTTCTTGGTGATCTTAGTTCCTTTTTGAACTCATGGAATGATCTTAAACTGTTTGAAACATTTGACTTTACTCGAGGACGAGTAAAGAACTAAGTGTGGGGGAGTTGATACGTTTGTAATTTCCGTGTGTTTATTTACGTTTTTAGTTAGTTTTGGTTGTTTAATATTTCGGAAATTACACACTTTCGGTGTAATAGTTTAGTTTGTTAAATTCTTGTAATTTGTTTAGATTAGGTTTATCCTGAGCTTAAACAGGTCCAAGATCAATCAAATGATCAAAGGTGAAGGAAGGTGCAAGAGTAGAAGACAAAAAGAAGGAAAAACTCCTGATTTTGGGGTATACTCGGTCGAGTATACCTTATACTCGATCGAGTACCAATACTGATTTTCAAGGATCCGATCCGGGAACAAATGAACATGCAAGGAAAGATTTGGCCACGTTCTATTGTCATACCCGATCGAGTACACCGACATACTCGATCGGGTATACATATAAAATCTACTCGAGTATTGATCGAGTATTGACCAAATTCAGGTTTCTACACATACTCGATCGAGTATATGTACATACACGATCGAGTACTCGGCCTGCACTTCAAAAAGCCTATAAATACACCTCCTTTCTTTTACTTTAAGGACACCAATTTCTTCACCTTTGATCATTTGATTGATCTTGGACCTGTTTAAGCTCAGAATAAACCTAATCTAAACAAATTACAAGAATTTAACAGACTAAACTATTACACCGAAAGTGTGTAATTTCCGAAATATTAAACAACCAAAACTAACTAAAAACGTAAATAAACACACGGAAATTACAAACGTATCACATTCTTCGTTTGACAAACCAGGAAACGCTGGCTTCAATTCTTCACCGGACTTACACAATATGGAAAACAAAACGATGTTAATCTTCTTCCAATTCGTCGTCCTACCGCAGCTTCCAATTGTTTCCCTCGCAGAGTAGCAAACTATTGCGCTTCTTCACAGACGGCGCGCTTCTCTGATAATCGACTACGTCCCTTCACAGACGGCTATTGATATGCACTAGTTAGTAGTGCATAAATGTGTATTTTTATATCTTGTTTTGTATGGATTGTTTACCATTTGTGTGTAGTTGTAAACATTTGTTTACTTTTTATTTGTAAGTGTTTTTAGCTTTTATTTGTGGGTTAGGAAGTTTTGGTAGAATTGTTGGCAAGGAAAAGGAAGAAAAACAAGGAGGATGCTGCCCAGAAGAATAAACCCGACCGGGTAGAAACCTTCACCCGGTCGGGTTTGAATTAACATTTGCAGTCTCCAGGAAATTGCTTGGCCCGGTCGGGCCCTATACCTCACCCGGTCGGGTGAGACTTGACCGAAGACAACCCGGCGTGTTGAAGAACATTAGAACATGGAAAATATTTGATTCGGACCAGTACCCGGTCGGGTAGATACTCTACCCGGTCGGGTACTCGGCCAAAGGTGTTGAAAAACACCTATAAATAGCACACTTTTCCTTCATTAAAAATAATCCCTTCTTCCATACTTTTAAGCTCAGTTTAGAATAGTATTTCTTTTATGTTTTTATAGCACGTTTAGTCTCCAAATGAGGAGCTAAACTCTTCCATCTTGGTTTTGCTACTTTGAAGCTTAATGAATTTGTAAGTTGTGAGTTATTCTCTTTAATCTCCTTCCTTGAATATTAATTCTTCCTTTAAATACTATTTCTATATCAATGTTGGGGAGTGTTACTAAGATGACAATTAGTTAACATCTTGACATTAGTTATAGTAATAGCTATTTCTTCCTCTATGTTAATATTGGGGAGTGTTACTAAGATGACAATTAGTTAACATCTTGATATTAACTATAGTAGGATTCATCTTCTTTAATATTCTTCCTTGAGTATTAATTAATTCCTATTCATATTTCATATTAATATTTTGAACATTACTTAAAGGATCAACTAGTTTTGTTTCACATATTAATTAATACTAGAATCGGTCGATTAATACGCTTGTTATTAATTCGGTCCTTTCATAGTAGTAAACTTGGATTATTAATGCATGCATCTCATGGTTAATAATCTAAGGGGAATTAATTATATCGATTAAACCAATAAACCGCTTGTGTTGAGGTTATCAATATCAATCGTTTTCATCTTAAGTTTATTGCTACTATCAAGTTAATATACGGCGCTTGTTCTATATTGACTCGATAGTAAGTTTTATTAATGAACGCTTCTCGTTATTAATAACTACCCTCGATGAACTGGATATACTCCTCGATTGAGTATTCGAAAGGAAGATAGTTAAAGATATAACCGGGATCGACGAACATTTCATTAAGTGGATAAAAGCAAAGCCAAGTCTCCTTCTCATTAATTAAACCACATAACTCGTTCATCTTCGTATTCAATTAAATTAAATCACTCAAACCTAAACCCCCCCTTTTGTTACTAGTTAATTAAAAAGAGAAATATTCCTTTCCCTGTGGATACGAACCTTACTTCATTATACTACGTATAATTGTTGTATTGAATATTATTTTGAGTGCACACCACGACAAAGTGCACGTCAAATTTGGCGCCGTTGCCGGGGAAAGGCAATTATTTTTCTTTTTATTTTATTTCAAGAAAAATCAAAAAAAAAATTAAATAAACAAAATATAAAGAGTTCTTACTTTTTCTATTTCTGAGCTTACATGAGTATATGGTAAAAACCCGTTCTATAAACGAGCTTACTTACCAAACAAACCCCGAAATAGAACAAGCCTTCGAGAGGTTGAGAAATTTGTTTCCGCACACACCCTCGGAGGAATCCTCAAACGCTAGCTCTAGCTCTAGCGAATCCGAAGAGTCATTCCACATGGCTCTCGAGACAAGGACCTTGAGGGAGCTCACAGCTCCAAACTTGAATCAACAACCTGTGACACTCCAAAAATTTAATAATAATAATAATGATGATGATAATATTCCGTATAGGATAATAATTTTTTTTAAGTTACATTTCGGACTGATCAAATAACACTTTGACGGAAATAATAATATAATGTGTGACATTTTAATAAAATTGAACCATATTCATTTTTTTCAACATAAATAATACTTCGTATTTGGTAATAAAGTGTACTCCGTAGCTAACATTATTCGGAAGTATATATCCTACTACACCTACATGTAACCTTAATACAAGATCTTACGTATAATAATAATAAACGTATACTTGGTAATAATAATTAATAATTAAGGAAATATTAAGTGACCAAATATACCACATACCATAGATAAACATACGAACAATACTACTACTCGTACGTTACGCGTATATCTGCGCATGGCTTTTTCCGGAGTATATCTTCAACGAAGGAAAGGGCAATAAATAGACTTAAATGAAAATATACGTCCAACAACCTAGAACCCTCAGCCACTCCCCTATAAATAGCAGCAATACGGACGATTTTCACTACACCCAAAACCCGGCAACCTACGTCGCAAGAAGAGAATAATAATAAAAGAATAGAAGGAAGAGCGTAAAACGTAAAAGGGAGTGAGGGGAGGTCGGCGAGGGTGAAGGTGAGCACCAGAAACGTTGCCGGAGAGGGAAGAACGCTACCGATTTCCGGGTGGGCATCGCTGCAGAAGGGGATCGCCCAAGCCGCCGCAGAGCGTCGCCGCCGACAACCTACCCGCTGAGACGTCTCCTCCAGATAAGGTAAGTTGTATCTTCTCTGCGTTTTCGGACTTCCCGCATGAAGGTTACGAACAACGAGATACGTACGTATAATGGGATAGTTGGACTGTTTAATAATCATAAGAATAATAAAGAGGCTTGATACCGTTAACTCGAAATAGAAACAATAGGCCGATCCTTCAATTGATAAACTAGATTGGAGTTATTATTTGATCTGTTCGTGAGTGATAGTAAAACTGTTATGACAATAATAGAGTAAAACTAACCAATCACATTTACGAAAGTGATGAACTGATAAAATAAGGATAAACATAATAGTAGACCTGGGCTTAGCTTACTCTTGTAAATTTGACACTATGTTGGCCAAAAATAAATTATAATAATGACGGAATGTAATTAATAAAAATGGTAATGATAATTGGGCTAAGAGAATTAAATTTTATGATTTGCTCTTATCAATTTGTCATTTATAACTGGTTTAGATGTACAATGTCTAAAATGAAATCATAAGAGTTGACGTTTGAGAATAATTATAGTACTTGAGTGATTTTAATAAAAACGAACTATTAAATCTGCACATCTTAATTAGAATATTACTACCAACCCATGAATCTCAATTGCTCAAAATAAAATAATTATGTTATGACGGCAGATTTATGTTAAAATGAATTAGTAATAAGCTGATAATAATGATTTAATTTACGGGTAAAGTTAAACTTAGCTTGTTGCTCTTAATCAAATATAGTGGCTCGAATACTTTAATATTATATTAATCCACTACGAACTAAACTAAAATAAGGACGTAGAGCAAACGGAATGATTCGGTTTAGAATGAATATGACTAAACCTTATTAAACTAATAACTTTTAATTATTCGTCAACTACGAAATGAAATAATTGCTTAGTTCGGATGTCAGAAACAAAGAAGTCCAGATACTTTAATATTTCATAGCAGACTATAAAATTAGACTACGAAAAAGGGGAATCATGTAAGAACTAAATACAAGTAAAGGGATTATACTAGTATCGGGAACTAGTAGCGGGTAGATACTGACTTTGGGAATTTTCAATAGAAGGTGGATCGGGTGAAAGGGCATAGTTGGAGGATTAGCTATAACATACTTGGAGTTGAGGTAAGTCACATTGCAACCAAAATTATGTTTTCACCTCGTAAATAATTATTTACTTGATTTATGTGATGGTATGAATATTTTGATTGATGAATTACTTGTGAGCAAGTTGTATTTGTTGGGATTCTGAGATATATCTGATTATGTGTATATGTAATATATTTTGGGGAAAATAAAAAGTTATGAATTTAAGGATAATAATCCTTGTGGTAAAATTTTGTCCAAGAGACATAAATGTGAAATTTTTGGAAAGTCAAGATAAAAGACTGTTTTCATAATTGGGGCACCACGGGAGAAATCCGTAGGTGTCGGGCCACCTTCACGTCCGTTAATGGTGAGGGAGGGTTAGGACTACTACTACTTGAATTGAGAGGTGTAAAACAAATTAAATAAATTTTGGAGGGTTCGGTAACCACCCCGAACAACTGGGCATCAGATCCCATTTATTAAAGCAGTAGTAGTAGTACCTATTCTCTTAAGGGTCTTTGAACCTAGAACTTCGGGAGCATATCCCATTTTGAGTAGGGAGACGTTGACGTCAGAACTACTTAGACTTCATACTACTCGGAGGGCTTGGAATCCCTTTAGGGGGTGTGCACACTTAAGGTAGAAGTCTAGATTCTAATAGAGGAGATGAGGTACCGAGAGTAGATCGGAGTGACCGTACAAAACAACGGATCACTGGGCTCAAGAATCGAGATAACGCTTGAGCACCGCCCTTCTAATTAAATGATTAGGAGAATTAGCTATAAAGCTATTTTAAGGAAAAAATCAAATATTTTGGTACTTGGAGAATTATTCTTTGAAATACTTACGAGAACTATTGAGGAAAATCTTTTAGAGATATTATTACCCTTTTTGAAATTATTGGAAACTCATTTTTGTATATACTATATACAAATCCTTATGTTTCAACAAAACTATTATTTTACGGGGTTGGGTGGGACTTACTTAGCTCTAAAGCTAATTTTTGTGTTATTTTTTTTGTTTATTTTCTTATGTTACAGATGATGTGGTTTATGAAGACTGATGCACTGAGAGCGCTCCTAGAAGATTTTTAGAGTAGTCTCATTTAGAATGAACCTTGTTAGATTTCATGATTTCAAATATTGAATTTAATAATTACTCTAGATACATTTACGGTGGATAGCCTTAGCATCCGGTCGGTTTAGGGCTGGATGTGGCGGTAACACGCCCCTTTTCCCTATTATTGTTTAATTCCGCTGCAAACAAATTCAAAGTTTTGAATAATTAATAAAAGTTTATTATCTCTTAAGTATTATTTTGGGAGGGAAATTTGGGGGTGTTACAAGTTGGTATCAGAGACAGGTTGGGTTTTGCGAAAGGATTAGGACACGAGGTAATAGGTCCTAGGGAGGAATTCTGTCAACGAGACGATAAGAGTCTGAGCTGGTTGGTGCATAATTGAGCCTTTGCGCTCGTCCAACTAACTGGGAATTTCTCCTTGTGCTGAAACTTCGTTGTTCGAAATCCTTGAATAAAACCTTCGGAATCATACCTTCAAATGGGGATTTTCAAAATATTTTGACTAGGGAAAATAAGATAGCTAGGAAATGGCCTTTAGGAACGTGGTGAGGACTATGTGAGTATTACTTTTATGTTATATATAGTTTGTGAAAAATAAAGAATTGTGGGCCCATATGTGAAATGGGAACCCCAAGTGTTAAAGGGAATGCCTCATAAGGCAAAATTTCTAAGTGGCCAAGGTATGTACATTATGTGCAAAAATGTTGTGATATGAAATGTGAATCCTACTTGTGAATATTTACACTTATGTGGTGAAATAATTGTATGAAATGACTTGGTAGCCTATGGAATCCTTAGTTCTAAGATCCTTAGGGAAAGTAGGAGGAGTTTTCTTTACTAATTCAAGTTATTTATTAATGGAGACACCATGCCACCGAGGAGAGACCCGAATGCTGTCCCTACCAATGCCGAGCTGGCGCAAGCCCTCACGCTGCTCACCCAGACAATCACTGTGGCATTTCAGAACCAACCTAACAACGGCAATAACATGGAAAGTCGTGTGGCGGCACGAAACCCGCCGAGCTTCCTTGGGCAAGAGGATCCAGTCCTTCTCGAGAATTGGATACGCACCTTCGACAAGCTGTTTGATGCGATCAATTGCCCGGCTGATCAACGAATTAATATTGCTGTTTATTATCTGCATGAAGAAGCAGATAAATGGTGGGTTCATGTGGGACCAGGGATGATCGCACAACCGGACTTCACTTGGGATCGATTCAAGCGTGCACTGCGAAAAAGGTTTTACCCGCCACACGTGCAAGCGGAAAATCGTGACAAGTTCCTACATTTGAAGCAGGGGGAAATGACAGTGCAAGAGTATCACAGTCAATTTGTCACGCTGTCAGAGTTTGCAACATCAATTGTACCCGATGAGGAGAGTAAGATCGAGAAGTTCATCGGAGGACTGAACTACGACACACAGAAGATGATGACGGTGCAAGACTGGCAAACATTGGATGATGCTTACTACAAAGCTGCGAAGCACTATCGGGTAATACAACTCCAGCGTGAAGCCCACAAGAAAAGAAAGAACGAAGAGGAGAATAGGCAAGGAGAAAAGCGGGCTAGGGTTCATCATCATGCAGAACCAACACACAATCGCCCGAGGGATGAGAGGAGGTTCCCGGGTCATGACCAGAGGCGTGATCGTCGAAACATGGCAGTGGAGAGGCATTTCAACTGCACGAGATGCAACAAAGACCACCCAGGGGTGGACTGTGCCGGCAACAGGGTCAAGTGCTACACATGTGGCAAAATGGGCCACCGAGCATTTGAATGCTGGGATAACGTGGGGAGAGGTCCACAGAACCAGGGACCTAACCGTGGAGGCGGCAATCAAGGTAGGAATCAAGGTGGGAACAGGCAAGGAGTTGAGAACCGGGGCAACAACAACCCGGGAAATCAAGCACGAAATGGTAATCGGGACCAGAATCAGAACCAGGGAGGGGGGCAACAACAAAAACAACAACAACGCTCCCAATCAGGGCCGAATCTATGTAATGAACCAGGCTCAGGCCCGCGCACACGATGTGGTTTCAGGTATCATTCATGTTAATACCACTCCTGCTTATGTTCTATTTGATTCTGGTGCTTCTCACAGTTTTATCTCTTCTAAATTTGTTGAGAAGTTAAAGATAGAACCTGGAGCTAGCATAGAGTTGAATGTAAAAACAGCAAACAATAGTGTTGTAGCCTGTAGAAATGTATACATGAATGTACCCGTAGTTATAGCCGACGTCAGCCTACCTGGGGATTTGGTGCAATTTGACCTCGAAGACATTGATATGGTGTTGGGCATGGACTGGCTTGGGAAATACAAGGCGAAGATCTTATGCAATGAGCAAAAGGTGTCCATGAAGAGCTCATGTGGGAAGCGAGTATCTTTCAAGGCAACAGTGGACAAACCCGGAGTCAAGCTGATGACAATGCGGCAGATGAGGAGGTACATCCGGAAGGGATGTGAGACGTACCTATGCATGATGAGAGACAACCATGAAGAAGGGCAAACAGTTGATCAGATTCTGGTGGTCAATGAATTTCCTGATGTGTTTCCGGAAGAGATTCCGGGGATGCCTCCGGAAAGGGAGGTTGAGTTCTCCATTGACTTAATGCCAGGGACTACACCAATTTCCAAGGCACCATACCGGATGGCTCCGAAGGAGATGCAAGAACTGAAAGAACAACTTGAAGAATTGCTTGAGAAGAGATACATCAAGCCGAGCGTTTCACCTTGGGGCGCTCCGGTCTTGTTTGTGAAGAAGAAAGACGGTAGCTTGAGGTTGTGTATTGACTACCGAGAGCTGAACCGTGTTACTATAAAAAATCGATACCCTTTACCTCGCATCGACGACCTGTTCGATCAACTGAAGGGGGCGGGCATATTTTCCAAGATTGACCTTCGATCTGGCTACCACCAAGTGAGGATAGCGGAGAAGGATGTACCAAAGACTGCATTTCGTACGAGATATGGGCACTATGAGTTCACCGTGATGCCGTTTGGCTTGACCAACGCACCAGCGGTGTTCATGGACCTCATGAACCGTGTATTTCGTCCCTATCTTGATACATTTGTGGTGGTATTCATTGACGATATCTTGGTGTACTCGAAGAACAAGAAGGATCATGAAGAACATCTTAGGGTTGTTTTGCAAACCTTGAGAGAGCATCAACTTTATGCTAAACTTTCCAAGTGTGACTTTTGGAAAGACCGGGTGGCATTTCTGGGTCACATCATTACTCGAGATGGAGTATCTGTGGACCCGTCAAAGATCGAAGCGGTAACCGAGTGGCGAGCACCTACCAGTGTCACTGAAGTGCGGAGTTTTCTGGGATTAGCGGGCTACTATCGGAGATTTGTCAAAGACTTCTCCAAGATAGCTAGACCGTTAACCAACTTGATGAAGAAGACCACAAAGTTCGAGTGGACGGATGATTGTGAGAGAGCCTTTGATGAGCTGAAGAAAAGACTGACAACTGCACCGATACTGACACTTCCTTCGGGAATTGATGGATTTGAAATCTATTGCGATGCATCCAAGAATGGACTGGGTTGCGTGCTGATGCAGAATGGGAAGGTAGTAGCTTATGCATCCCGACAACTAAGGGTGCACGAAGTTAACTATCCAACTCATGACCTGGAGTTAGCCGCGGTAGTGTTTGCATTGAAGATATGGAGGCACTACTTGTACGGGCCACCGTGCAAGATATACACCGATCATAAAAGCCTTAAATACATCTTCACCCAAAAAGAGCTCAATATGCGACAACGGAGGTGGCTAGAGCTTGTCAAAGACTATGATCTTGAAATCCAATACCATGAGGGGAAAGCCAATGTCGTAGCGGATGCCTTAAGTAGGAAGGCAGAACATAGCAGTAGAGCAATGTGGATACTTCCGGAAGAACTATACCGAGAGTTCCAGCGACTAGACTTGGAGGTGAAGGAGTGCGGTGAAGTAGAGAGCGAAATCCGGTTATACACAATGACCATCTTACCCTCTATCTTCGATGAGATCAAAGCGGGTCAACCAGGAGATGTGAAGCTTGAACGAGTCAAGGCCGGGATGAAGAATGGGGTCAACGGACCATTTCAGCTGCATGAGGACGGGAGTATCCGCTATAAGGGTAGGTGGTGTGTCCCGATGAAATGTGAGCACATCAAAAAGCAAATCATGGAAGAAGGACACAACACGCCCTATTCGGTACACCCGGGAGGAGACAAATTGTATAAAGATCTTAAGCAAAACTTTTGGTGGCCGAGAATGAAGAATGAAGTGGCAGAGTTCGTGGCTCGATGCTTAAACTGTCAAAAAGTGAAAGCCGAGAGATGCAAGCCCAAGGGACTTGTGCAACCCTTAGAGGTACCAACGTGGAAGTGGGACTCAATCTCGATGGACTTTGTCGGGGGTTTACCTTTAACAAAGTCCGGGAAGGATAAGATTTGGGTAATCGTTGATAGATTGACTAAGACTGCCAGATTCATTCCCATGAATGAGACTTGGAGCATGGATAAGCTGGCTAGAGCCTACATTAAACATGTGGTCAAATATCATGGTGTACCCCGTGATATTGTATCCGACAGAGATTCCAGATTCCTATCCCAATTTTGGAGGGAACTTCAAACTGCTATGGGGACCACACTGAAGCTAAGCACAGCATTTCATCCGATGACAGACGGTCAGACCGAGAGAACCATCCAAACACTCGAGGACATGCTGAGAGCAAGCATACTGGACCTACAAGGGTCATGGGATGAACACTTGGACCTAATAGAGTTCTCATATAACAATAGCTATCACACGAGCATTAAAATGACTCCATACGAAGCTCTATATGGCCAAAAGTGTAGAAGCCCGTTGTGCTGGGGTGATATGGTGGACCAGGTTGTTTTAGGGCCGCAATATTTGCAAGACACAATGGAGAAGATCAAGCTTATTCAGGCAAGGATGAAGGCAGCGCAAGACAGACAAAAGTCATATGCGGACCTAGGAAGAAAACCAGATGAGTTCGAGGTAGGAGAGAAAGTACTCCTCAAAGTCTCTCCTACTAAAGGCGTCATGAGATTTGGGAAGAAGGGCAAGCTGAGTCCTCGATTCATCGGACCTTACGAGATTCTGGAGAAGGTGGGGAGAGTAGCTTACAAACTGGCTCTACCCACAGAATTGAGTAAGGTAAGAAATAAAACCATTCCTTCAAAAGTTATTCATAAATTTGGAAAACAAATTTGAGACGTTTTAACGTATGCAAGGTACACGACGTGTTTCATATATCTCAACTGAAGAAGTATATCCGCGATGAGGCGCATATCTTAAACCCGGAGGTAAGAACCTCACTTTTAAAATAGCTAATACGTGATGGGTAGACATTAAAATTACCCTTTATGTAATTAGGTGATTGAGTTGGACGAAACCTTGACGTATGAGGAAAGGCCTGTGAAAATTTTAGACACGAAGACACGTGAAACTCGAAGGAAGGCCATCAACATGGTCAAAGTTTTGTGGTCAAATCACTTGGCTGAAAACGCCACATGGGAGACAGAGGATGACATGAGAAAACGTTATCCTGAGCTATTTTGTCAAGGTAATATTTTAGTTACGGGGACATAACCTCCCTTTTAGGGGGATAGAATGTAACACTTGAAATTTTAACCTAGCTTATGCTTCGGGACGAAGCATCTTTTAAGGAGGGTAGAATGTGACACTCCAAAAATTTAATAATAATAATAATGATGATGATAATATTCCGTATAGGATAATAATTTTTTTTAAGTTACATTTCGGACTGATCAAATAACACTTTGATGGAAATAATAATATAATGTGTGACATTTTAATAAAATTGAACCATATTCATTTTTTTCAACATAAATAATACTTCGTATTTGGTAATAAAGTGTACTCCGTAGCTAACATTATTCGGAAGTATATATCCTACTACACCTACATGTAACCTTAATACAAGATCTTACGTATAATAATAATAAACGTATACTTGGTAATAATAATTAATAATTAAGGAAATATTAAGTGACCAAATATACCACATACCATAGATAAACATACGAACAATACTACTACTCGTACGTTACGCGTATATCTGCGCATGGCTTTTTCCGGAGTATATCTTCAACGAAGGAAAGGGCAATAAATAGACTTAAATGAAAATATACGTCCAACAACCTAGAACCCTCAGCCACTCCCCTATAAATAGCAGCAATACGGACGATTTTCACTACACCCAAAACCCGGCAACCTACGTCGCAAGAAGAGAATAATAATAAAAGAATAGAAGGAAGAGCGTAAAACGTAAAAGGGAGTGAGGGGAGGTCGGCGAGGGTGAAGGTGAGCACCAGAAACGTTGCCGGAGAGGGAAGAACGCTACCGATTTCCGGGTGGGCATCGCTGCAGAAGGGGATCGCCCAAGCCGCCGCAGAGCGTCGCCGCCGACAACCTACCCGCTGAGACGTCTCCTCCAGATAAGGTAAGTTGTATCTTCTCTGCGTTTTCGGACTTCCCGCATGAAGGTTACGAACAACGAGATACGTACGTATAATGGGATAGTTGGACTGTTTAATAATCATAAGAATAATAAAGAGGCTTGATACCGTTAACTCGAAATAGAAACAATAGGCCGATCCTTCAATTGATAAACTAGATTGGAGTTATTATTTGATCTGTTCGTGAGTGATAGTAAAACTGTTATGACAATAATAGAGTAAAACTAACCAATCACATTTACGAAAGTGATGAACTGATAAAATAAGGATAAACATAATAGTAGACCTGGGCTTAGCTTACTCTTGTAAATTTGACACTATGTTGGCCAAAAATAAATTATAATAATGACGGAATGTAATTAATAAAAATGGTAATGATAATTGGGCTAAGAGAATTAAATTTTATGATTTGCTCTTATCAATTTGTCATTTATAACTGGTTTAGATGTACAATGTCTAAAATGAAATCATAAGAGTTGACGTTTGAGAATAATTATAGTACTTGAGTGATTTTAATAAAAACGAACTATTAAATCTGCACATCTTAATTAGAATATTACTACCAACCCATGAATCTCAATTGCTCAAAATAAAATAATTATGTTATGACGGCAGATTTATGTTAAAATGAATTAGTAATAAGCTGATAATAATGATTTAATTTACGGGTAAAGTTAAACTTAGCTTGTTGCTCTTAATCAAATATAGTGGCTCGAATACTTTAATATTATATTAATCCACTACGAACTAAACTAAAATAAGGACGTAGAGCAAACGGAATGATTCGGTTTAGAATGAATATGACTAAACCTTATTAAACTAATAACTTTTAATTATTCGTCAACTACGAAATGAAATAATTGCTTAGTTCGGATGTCAGAAACAAAGAAGTCCAGATACTTTAATATTTCATAGCAGACTATAAAATTAGACTACGAAAAAGGGGAATCATGTAAGAACTAAATACAAGTAAAGGGATTATACTAGTATCGGGAACTAGTAGCGGGTAGATACTGACTTTGGGAATTTTCAATAGAAGGTGGATCGGGTGAAAGGGCATAGTTGGAGGATTAGCTATAACATACTTGGAGTTGAGGTAAGTCACATTGCAACCAAAATTATGTTTTCACCTCGTAAATAATTATTTACTTGATTTATGTGATGGTATGAATATTTTGATTGATGAATTACTTGTGAGCAAGTTGTATTTGTTGGGATTCTGAGATATATCTGATTATGTGTATATGTAATATATTTTGGGGAAAATAAAAAGTTATGAATTTAAGGATAATAATCCTTGTGGTAAAATTTTGTCCAAGAGACATAAATGTGAAATTTTTGGAAAGTCAAGATAAAAGACTGTTTTCATAATTGGGGCACCACGGGAGAAATCCGTAGGTGTCGGGCCACCTTCACGTCCGTTAATGGTGAGGGAGGGTTAGGACTACTACTACTTGAATTGAGAGGTGTAAAACAAATTAAATAAATTTTGGAGGGTTCGGTAACCACCCCGAACAACTGGGCATCAGATCCCATTTATTAAAGCAGTAGTAGTAGTACCTATTCTCTTAAGGGTCTTTGAACCTAGAACTTCGGGAGCATATCCCATTTTGAGTAGGGAGACGTTGACGTCAGAACTACTTAGACTTCATACTACTCGGAGGGCTTGGAATCCCTTTAGGGGGTGTGCACACTTAAGGTAGAAGTCTAGATTCTAATAGAGGAGATGAGGTACCGAGAGTAGATCGGAGTGACCGTACAAAACAACGGATCACTGGGCTCAAGAATCGAGATAACGCTTGAGCACCGCCCTTCTAATTAAATGATTAGGAGAATTAGCTATAAAGCTATTTTAAGGAAAAAAATCAAATATTTTGGTACTTGGAGAATTATTCTTTGAAATACTTACGAGAACTATTGAGGAAAATCTTTTAGAGATATTATTACCCTTTTTGAAATTATTGGAAACTCATTTTTGTATATACTATATACAAATCCTTATGTTTCAACAAAACTATTATTTTACGGGGTTGGGTGGGACTTACTTAGCTCTAAAGCTAATTTTTGTGTTATTTTTTTTGTTTATTTTCTTATGTTACAGATGATGTGGTTTATGAAGACTGATGCACTGAGAGCGCTCCTAGAAGATTTTTAGAGTAGTCTCATTTAGAATGAACCTTGTTAGATTTCATGATTTCAAATATTGAATTTAATAATTACTCTAGATACATTTACGGTGGATAGCCTTAGCATCCGGTCGGTTTAGGGCTGGATGTGGCGGTAACACGCCCCTTTTCCCTATTATTGTTTAATTCCGCTGCAAACAAATTCAAAGTTTTGAATAATTAATAAAAGTTTATTATCTCTTAAGTATTATTTTGGGAGGGAAATTTGGGGGTGTTACACAACCACTATGTATTACCTTTCCTACTCTTGATGAAGGTAATACATTTGAGCTGAAATCTGGGCTCATACATTTATTGCCATCTTTCCATGGCATGAGAGGAGAAGACCCGAATAAACATCTTTCGGAATTCCACATCGTTTGCACAAGCATGTGCCCAAACGGTGCCACAGAAGAGCAAATAAAACTGAGAGCCTTCCCATTCTCCTTGAAAGATACCGCGAAGGATTGGCTTTTCTATCTTCCTTCGGGAAGCATTAACACATGGGCACAAATGAAAAAGTGTTTCCTCGATAGGTATTATCCTGCTTCCATCTCATCTTCTCTCAAAAAGCAAATAAGCAACATCGAGCAAAAGGATGATGAATCCTTATATGAATTTTGGGAAAGATTTAAGAAGCTATGTGCTAGCTGTCCCTATCATGGCTACTCGGAACAAGACCTCATCTTATACTTTTATGATGGTCTTGTTGATGATGATAGAAGAATGGTGAACGCCGCTTGTGGAGGCGGCATTGTTAATAAAACTCCTTCACAAGCTATAAATCTTATCTCGGAATTGGCCGAGAACTCACGGCAATTCGGTCGCAGATCCTCAACTCGTAGAGTTGCCGCTGCAGAATCAACATCATCACTGGAGAGTCAAGTTGCCGGCTTGACTTCTTTGGTTAAGGATTTTCTCTTAAAATCCAAGACCCAAGAAGTCAAGGTCTGCGGCATTTGTACACAACAGGGACACCCCACGGACTCATGCCCAACTCTTCAAGAAGACAATCTAGAGCAAGTCAACGCCTTGGGTTTCCAAGGACATCAACAAAGGAGGTACGACCCATTCTCCAACTCTTACAACCAAGGATTGAGGGATCATCCAAACTTGAGGTATGGAAACTCCCAACAATCCAACTCATCTTCTCAACCACCTTTCAACAATCAAGGCTCAAATTCTCAACCTAATATGTCAACTGATGACATGATAAGAGCTTTGACTTCAAACATGGTTACCATGCAACAAAGCATGGGTCAATTTCAACAAACCATGATACAATTCCAACATGAAACGAAGTCAAGCATTAAAAATTTGGAAACCCAAGTTAGCCAAATTTCAAATGCCGTAAGCCGTCTTGAAGCAAAGGACTCGGGTAAACTCCCATCTCAAACGGAGCAAAACCCGAGACAACATGTGAATGCAATCATGTTGAAGGGGGTAGAAAAAAATGACCAAGAGATCAAGGAGGTTGATCATGAAGAAGAAGCTCAATCTGAGGAGGGAACCACAAAGGCGAAACTTCCACCATATGCATCGTATGAACCAGTAGCCCCATTTCCCGAGGCACTGATGGAGACAAGGAAGCTGGAGAAAGATACTGACATCTATGAGACATTCGCCAAGTGCGAGGTAAACATTCCGCTCCTTAACTCAATTAAAAATGTTACCCGTTTTGCTAAATTTTTAAAAGAATTATGCAAAACAAAACGAAAGGATAAGTCAAAAGAAAAACAAGAGGTCAAGGTTAGTGAACATGTATCGGCTCTATTTCAAAAGAAACTTCCCGAAAAATGTAGCGACCCGGGCATGTTCACCATACCTTGCAAGATAGGGGGCACTGCATTTTCTAAAGCCTTGTTGGATTTAGGGGCATCTATAAATGTCATTCCTTACTCTGTTTATAAATCCCTACAACTCGGCCCACTACATCAAACAGGTGTAGTGATTCAACTAGCGGATCATTCTAATACTTACCCGAAGGGTGTAATAGAAGATGTGCTAGTAGAAGTAGAAAATATGGTTTTTCCTGTTGACTTCTATGTCCTTGAAATGGGAAATGATGACCAAACAACACCCATCCTTTTGGGTAGACCCTTCTTAAAGACCGCAAAAACAAAAATTGACGTGTCTAGTGGTTCATTAACTTTAGAGTTCGATGACCAAAAAGTAGAGTTCAACATCTTTGACTCTACGAAAAAACAAATTAAAGCTCAATCTCTTTGTTCTTTAACTGTTTTTGGACCACAAGAACCAAAGTCTTTGAAGGAATCTAATAAAATCCCAATTTTTCAAAAAAATAAGAATAGGGGATCATCTGCGGTTGAGGAGGCAATAAAAACAAAAATTCGACCTTACTGGAAAAGGTCGAAAAACAAAATGAGTACAAGGCCAAACAAAATTGTTCACGATCCCACTTAAAATAGAAAATAAAATAAAAATAACGTCGTGCCGCGACGTTAAATCAAGCGCTTCTTGGGAGGCAACCCAAGTTTGTATTTTGAGCATTTTCATTTATTTTTGTGTGCAAGAAAACCTAAATAATAAAAAAATAAAAATAAAAAAAAAAATTAAAAAAAAATTAAAAAAATTTTTTATAAAGCCAGACCCGGCCGGGTAATTTTTTAAAACCCGGTCGGATCTAGCACAAAATTTCTCACCAGCCCTCCACCCGACCGAAGCAAGCTACATTTTCAAAAAAAATTGAAATTACCCGACCGGGTAACTCCAACACACCCGGCCGGGTACCTAAAGTATTTTTTGGTACCAGACCACTGCTTTGCAAATCCGGCCGGGTCAAACCACATACCCGGCCGGACAAAAAAATAAAATCAAATAGTCGAAATTAACTAATACCTGACCGGGTACCTTACCCCACCCGGCCGGGTTTCCATTCCAGTAGCTACTGGATAAGAAAATTCGAACAACCCGACCGGGTCTTATATCCCACCCGACCGGGTGAACGGGAAAACACCTTATACCAGGTCGGGCTTCTCTCTTTCCTTTCCCATTCTCCTTCTTCTTCCTACGAACCAAACCCCCAAATCCTCCATTTTTACACTCCAAAAGCTTCGAATCCACCCCATTTCTCCACCAAATCACACAAATAAAACCATTTTCTTCATCTCCCATTCACCCTCTTCCACCCTATACCCATAAATCCATCTCAAATCCACCAATTACACCAAACCCACAAAACCCTACCCCAAACTCGAAAATCCCCATTTTTGGGCATTCAAGGTCCAAAATCAAGCCCAAAATCCCCAACCAAGATCACATCCTTGTTCTCCTCACCATTCTCTTCCAAACCATACCCATAAAAACTCTCCAAAATTCACCCTAGCCAAAAATCCGAAAATCCTTCAAGAAAAACCAAAAAAAAAAAAAAAAAAAAAAAAATCACGTCCAATGGCTCCAAGAAAATCAAAAGGCTCTTCCTCAAGGGGTAACCGAGCTATACCACCGGTGCCGGGCTACGAGAATGTGGATTTGGCTACGGAGGGTCAAAGGGAAAGCTTCATCAACCAAACAAAGAGGGAGGTAAAACAATCCCGTTTCATGTGCTTAACTACTCTAGCATTACTGTGGATTGATGTTGTGATGCGTGACATATTTGCGAGAATTGGAATGACTAGAATATTTGGAATGCAATATGTTACATATCCTCATTTGGTGTATGAATTTTTTAGCTCGTTTGCGTATACGAAAGATGTGGATGATCATGCAAATGACATCATCACCTTTCGTTTACTAAATGAAAATCGTTCATTAACCAAAAGGGAATTTGCTCAACACTTTGGCCCCCCATTGTTTGATGAAGCATGTACATACGATTCTCTTGTGGGATATGAGTTGTGGAAGAGAATGACAGGAAAACCTGTGGTTGATCTTTCTAAGCTGAGCGTGAACCGTGTGCAACATCCGGTCTTCCGACTATTCTTAAAATTTTGCTCAAATTGTTTTCTCGGAAGACCAAATAATCATCACACACGGATTTGGGATGTGTGCGTTCTAGCGCAAGCTGTTTTGCCTGGCCCGGATCAAGTTGATGTTGCCACCATCTTATGGACCCATTTCTACAACGTGGCAACATCAACAGGACCAATTGTGATGGGGGGCCTCATCACACATATAGCCACTTTATATGGTTTTGTAGACCACGGCCCCATCACCTCAAGACAACTTATTTGCACTGAATGGCTTGTAACAAAGACCCTAGACTTGGTATCCTCTCACAAAACACCAACCGGGGCACAAGTCTATAATTGGCGCATCCTCCCACGCACCTCCATCTACCTCCAAATACCCTCGGCCGACGTCCCCCTGGATATCATCGATCACCAAATCGGGGATGGTCATCACTATTGTCTTCCCGGGGCAATCCCGGATCATTATGAAGAACCCATCCAAAATGAAGATGATGAAGAACCACCAATCATACCCGAACAACCCCCACTAATGCCTGAACAACCACAACCTCAAGCTTTTCACTACACACCTTTCGAGCAACAAATGCTCGATAACATGGCCATGCTCAACAACAACTACACCCAACTTCGGAATGAAGTTGGATTATATCGTACGGAGCACAGGCAGAGCTTTGAGAGGATGGAGGAGCAGCGGCAGGCAGACTGGCGTAGGTATGAGGAAGACCGCCGGAGAGATGAGGAGGACCTACGGAGGACCTATGGTCCTATTTATTCCTATATGGCGCATCAGGGTGGATTTGCATCTATGACCACTCCCCCTCCCGCACCCTCTTGGTATGATCCCACTGCATGGGGTTATTTTGGAGGCTCGAGTTCCGGTGGTGGAGGCGATGATGGTGGTTATGGCGGTGATCACA
The DNA here is from genome assembly GCA_945859915.1 of Cuscuta epithymum. Lineage (NCBI taxonomy): Eukaryota > Viridiplantae > Streptophyta > Magnoliopsida > Solanales > Convolvulaceae > Cuscuta > Cuscuta epithymum. The sequence continues at coordinate 697,899 of CAMAPF010001062.1, read as the reverse complement.
TGGATGAGGACAGACACCATGGTGGCGGTATGGGCGGGCACTAGGGACAGTGCAATGACTCAGCTGGGGGGAGACTGTTCGGGTAAGCTTACATTCACACTCTTTATTTTAAAAAAAAAAAAAAAAAAAAAAAAAAAAAAAAAAAAAAAAAAGAGCTTGTTAAGTTGAAAACCCACAAAGGGCAACTTAAGCAAAAATAAGCAAAAATAAGAGTGAGTTTGTGAGGATTAAAACAGAAAAATGTGGGAAGCTGGGATGAAAACCCGAAAGGGCACCTAGGCAAAAATGAGAGAATGAGAGAAATTATTTCTTTTGACTTTGCAGGATCCTAAGGGTGATGATGAAAAGGGAGTTCGTTGGTGAGAGAACCGATTTCGAAGACCTCTTGATGTTGGGGATATTTTTTGTAATCATTCTGCTTCTAGATACACTTTATGGTGGTTGTTTTGATACTGTTGTTTTGAAGACTTCATGGACATGATTTATTTTACTCGAGACGAGTAAAAGTTCAAGTGTGGGGGTATTTGATATGCACTAGTTAGTAGTGCATAAATGTGTATTTTTATATCTTGTTTTGTATGGATTGTTTACCATTTGTGTGTAGTTGTAAACATTCGTTACTTTTTATTTGTAAGTGTTTTTAGCTTTTATTTGTGGGTTAGGAAGTTTTGGTAGAATTGTTGGCAAGGAAAAGGAAGAAAAACAAGGAGGATGCTGCCCAGAAGAATAAACCCGACCGGGTAGAAACCTTCACCCGGTCGGGTTTGAATTAACATTTGCAGTCTCCAGGAAATTGCTTGGCCCGGTCGGGCCCTATACCTCACCCGGTCGGGTGAGACTTGACCGAAGACAACCCGGCGTGTTGAAGAACATTAGAACATGGAAAATATTTGATTCGGACCAGTACCCGGTCGGGTAGATACTCTACCCGGTCGGGTACTCGGCCAAAGGTGTTGAAAAACACCTATAAATAGCACACTTTTCCTTCATTAAAAATAATCCCTTCTTCCATACTTTTAAGCTCAGTTTAGAATAGTATTTCTTTTATGTTTTTATAGCACGTTTAGTCTCCAAATGAGGAGCTAAACTCTTCCATCTTGGTTTTGCTACTTTGAAGCTTAATGAATTTGTAAGTTGTGAGTTATTCTCTTTAATCTCCTTCCTTGAATATTAATTCTTCCTTTAAATACTATTTCTATATCAATGTTGGGGAGTGTTACTAAGATGACAATTAGTTAACATCTTGACATTAGTTATAGTAATAGCTATTTCTTCCTCTATGTTAATATTGGGGAGTGTTACTAAGATGACAATTAGTTAACATCTTGATATTAACTATAGTAGGATTCATCTTCTTTAATATTCTTCCTTGAGTATTAATTAATTCCTATTCATATTTCATATTAATATTTTGAACATTACTTAAAGGATCAACTAGTTTTGTTTCACATATTAATTAATACTAGAATCGGTCGATTAATACGCTTGTTATTAATTCGGTCCTTTCATAGTAGTAAACTTGGATTATTAATGCATGCATCTCATGGTTAATAATCTAAGGGGAATTAATTATATCGATTAAACCAATAAACCGCTTGTGTTGAGGTTATCAATCTCAATCGTTTTCATCTTAAGTTTATTGCTACTATCAAGTTAATATACGGCGCTTGTTCTATATTGACTCGATAGTAAGTTTTATTAATGAACGCTTCTCGTTATTAATAACTACCCTCGATGAACTGGATATACTCCTCGATTGAGTATTCGAGAGGAAGATAGTTAAAGATATAACCGGGATCGACGAACATTTCATTAAGTGGATAAAAGCAAAGCCAAGTCTCCTTCTCATTAATTAAACCACATAACTCGTTCATCTTCGTATTCAATTAAATTAAATCACTCAAACCTAAACCCCCCCTTTTGTTACTAGTTAATTAAAAAGAGAAATATTCCTTTCCCTGTGGATACGAACCTTACTTCATTATACTACGTATAATTGTTGTATTGAATATTATTTTGAGTGCACACCACGACAAAGTGCACGTCAAATTTGGCGGTTTATCGATTCCCTAGTCCTTCGCAGACGGCTATGGCGCTCCTTCGATTCCTTGGTCCTCCGCAGGCGGCTATGGCGCTCCTTCGATTCCTTGGTCCTCCGCAGGCGGCTATGGCGCTCCTTGGATTCCATGGTCCTTCGCAGGTGGCTATGGCGCTCCTCCGATTCCCTGTTCATTCGTAGATGGCGTGCTTGAACAACATCAGAGGGGAGCTCATACGTATCAATGCTATAATTGGGAAATATAAGCAGAGGGTTAGCGGGCCGGTCGATTTTGAGCAGAGGCGAGGGTTTCATTTCTAAAGGATAAGTTAGTGGGCGGGACAAATAAATCAGTGGGCGGGAGAATTTTTGGAGCAGCACCAATAATGAAATATTTAGCGACCGGAAATTCGGGAGTTAGGGGTGAGATTTTAACTTGGTCTCTAAGACAAAATCGTATTTTACACTTTTGCGAGCATATATAAAAGTGGTCGCTATAAATATACATATTGCGACTATATTGGACGTCGGTCTCAAATTGTTTGTCGCAAAAAATCAATTTTCTTGTAGTGTGCTTCCAAGTATTGACCTCCCCTTCACGGGGGAGGCCACCTCACAGTTTTTCAGGTAGAAGCTAGAGCTTGCTTCCTGTTCCCATTGCTTCGGGTGATCTATGGAGAGAAGACGTGGTTCGTGCTTCTTCCAGTTCTATTTTGATATAAATAAAGTAATGCTCGTGGAACTATTTTAAATTATAAATGATCCGGGAGCCTGCGTGCTCATGTTCGCCCTGTGTGGCCTTTGACTTTTTAAAAGTATTTGTATTCCGCTGCTTATATTTGAAATGCTTTATTTATGATTGTTTATGGATGTACTTGTGGGAATGGTATTCATGTACGCCTTGCATGGTTCGAGTAGGGTGAACTGCAGTTGCCTTAATCGGATTATGCGGCGGTTGTTAGCGCGTCCGGCTAAACCGGGGCGTGACACGGCAAGTCTCTCAAGCATTTGGTCAATGAAGGGTAAAGGAAAGAAATCCTTTCTAGTTACCGCGTTGAGGCGACGGTAATCTATACATACCCTCCATCCATTTCGAATTCAGGTGGGCATAAGTTCTCCATGTTTGTACACCACCACCGTGACTCCGGTCTTCTTGGGAACAACTTGGGTTGGACTAACCCACTTGTAACACCCCGGCCTCGCCGGACCCGAGGTAGTTACTTCAGACCAATAGTACTGTCCTCACAAACCACCACGAGCCTTTACCGCGCACTTTGTCCTCACTCATGCGCGCCCCGAGAAACTTCCCAGGGGGTCACCCATCCCAAGACTACTCCCGTGCGAGCACGCATAACTTTGGAGTTCTTGGGTAATGAGCTCCCTTAAAAAGAGATGCACCTCTGTTGATATGAGTAGTACTATTAATCCGTTTATATTAAATCTCAAGTATTACAATCACCCCCACTTAGGATCGCAGCGTCCTCGTTGCGCCCTTAAACCAATCTTAATCAAACCCCAGAATCTTTTCCCCTGCTAAGTGTCTGTCCGATTTCCAACGGATCAGCACACTGTCGCAGGGTTGCTCTGATACCATTTGTTACACCCCAGCCTCGCCGGACCCGAGGTAGTTACTTCAGACCAATAGTACTGTCCTCACAAACCACCACGAGCCTTTACCGCGCACTTTGTCCTCACTCATGCGCGCCCCGAGAAACTTCCCAGGGGGTCACCCATCCCAAGACTACTCCTGTGCGAGCACGCTTAACTTTGGAGTTCTTGGGTAATGAGCTCCCTTAAAAAGAGATGCACCTCTGTTGGTATGAGTAGTATTATTAATCCGTTTATATTAAATCTCAAGTATTACACCACTTGCTATCGGAGATGGGGAAGATTATCCCCATTTGAAGAAGCTGGATGACCTCCTTTTTGACCACCTCCATCATAGGTGGGTTCAATCTCCGTTGTGGTTGGCGCACCGGCTTGGCTTCATCCTCCATCAAGATGCGGTGCATGCAAGTAGATAGACTAATGCCTTTGATGTCGGCTATAGTCCATCCGATTGCAAGTTTGTGTTCTTTAAGCACCGCAATCAGTTTTCCTTCTTGCTCTTTAGTCAATTTGTTGGAGATTATGACCGGCAAGGTTTCTTTTTCTCCCAAGAACACATATTTCAAGTGCTTTGGGAGTGGTTTTATCTCAACATCGGGGGCCTGCAAAACAGAAGGCAAAGGCTTTTCCTCGGGGATGGTTAGTGGGAATGCTTTTGAACCCGGTGGCATAAGTGGGAGTTGGAAATGGTTATCCAACTCCACCATCATAGTTTGTATATTGGGGGTCAAAGCAAGTTCTAAAGAATTTTTGTAACACTTGAGATTTAATATAAACGGATTAATAGTACTACTCATACCAACAGAGGTGCATCTCCTTTTAAGTGAGCTTGCACGGGAGTAGTCTTGGGATGGGTGACCCCCTGGGAAGTTTCTCAGGGCGCGCATGAGTGAGGACAAAGTGCGCGGTAAAGGCTCGTGGTGGTTTGTGGGGACAGTACTATTGGTCCGGAGTAACTACCTCGGGTCCGGTGGGCCGGGGTGTTACAATTTTCCCCGAGGTCATTCTCAATCACACTCAACAATTCATCCTCTCCATTTTTTTTTTTAACCCGGAAGGCAAACCACCAAAATCAGTGGGGTATATGCCGGGAGTCATATACCGGGATATTATTAATGAATCAATGAATTACAAAAGGAAGGGGACTAGGCCAAAACTTCCTTATCAAAAATAAGAGAAAAACAAACTAGCCTAAAAACGGAAAGAAGGAATACCAAAAAGGTCCATCCAGTAGGCCCGTTTGGCATGAACCGGTAAAGAACTTGGGCTCTCTAGAAATATAATCTGACTGAAATGGGCCGCCGCCATGTGATGGGCCACCCAATTACAATCCCTGTACACGTGAGAGAAAGTTACCTGTTTCCTAATCGCTAGGTGAGCGGTTTCCTGAATCTCTCCTTTCCATCTCCTCGTCTCCCTTCCGGCTAGATAATCCAATGCAACCTTACAGTCCGACTCAACCAAGAAGTCCGAGAAACCCCTATCGATCATCCATCGAGTTGCTATGACAATGGCTTTCAGTTCAGCTTCCAGCGCAGAGTTCGCATCTATCGGAAATCCCACAGCTAAGAGCATCTTGCCGCTAGCATCACGTAAAATAGCCCCTCCGAAGGCTTTATCAGATAAGTAACTGGCGTCCACATTAAGCTTATTCCTTTGATGTTTTTGCCATTTGATAATCTGAAAGTTTGGTCGATTAATCATGAAATTGTTTGGTATAATATGTTCTTCCTTTAATATGCTCCCAACGGTCCTTATCTTATCCTTTGATAAAATTTTTACCCAGCTTTGCGTGTATATCTTGATCTGAAGTATAATTTGTTCAGCTGAGTGCCCAACGTCCCCTGTACCCCAAACCAGGTTGGAGTATGTTTTCCAAAGAAACCAACATACAATGCCAAATATGTTATGAATGAAAACACCAACCAGATTAGTTGAGCTTGATTTAGGCCTCCAATATTTGAAAGAAGTATAGTCCTGGCCAATAGGAATGTAAATTCCAAAAATCCCAATGAAATATTGCCAAACCCTTCTAGCAATGTCACACTTGTAAAAAAGGTGGTCTAATGAATCACTAGCTCTTCGACATAAAGGACACATAGAAGGATTCAAAACAATATTAAGCCTTCCTAGAGTATCAGCTGTAGGAATTATGCCCTTTACAATCTTCCATTGAAGCAGTTTAACTTTTAACTCCTGTTTAGAATCCCAAATGTTCTGATAAATTGAGTGATTGAAAGCTACCTCTCTTACCTCTTCAAAAGCAGATCTGAAGGAGAAATGTCCATCATGCTCTTCATTCCAGATGAGACTTCCACTATCATCACAGGAAACAAGAGTATTAGCCAGGTCATGAATACTGCATATCCTTCTCCAAATGGTGGAATCAGTTACTCTGGGTATCATATTGTCCCCTCTGGAATATTTAGATTTGATAAACTTAGCCCAAAATGAATCTTCTGTCCTCCATTTCCACCATAATTTAAGAGTGAGGGCCTTCTCAATGTCAGTTAATGACCTGATCCCCAATCCTCCTTCCAAATTAGGTAAACAAAGTTTAGACCACCTAATCCAATGATACTTCCTCTTGTTATTAGAAGATCCCCAAAAGAAAGAAGACATTTTGCAATTGAGGATCTTAACAACCTTCTTAGGTAGCTTATCAACAGCTAAAGTATGCATTGGAATAGCATTCAGGACATGCTTAATAAGGATGAGTCTTCCACCCTGAGAGAGATTTTTCTGTTTCCAGGGAGTTAGTCTCTTCTCAAATTCATTTATAATGTGATCACAGTAGTTAAACCTATTGATACCTTTATGCAGATTCACACCTAAGTATTTAATAGGGAGGGAAGAGACCTTCATTTTCAGGATATTTTTAATGACATTAATCCTTCTGGAAGCTGACTTGCCACATATAATTGAGCTTTTGCAAAAGTTAATTTCCTGACCTGAAGCTTTTTGATAGTCCTTAAGAAACTTCTTGAAAAGAACCAGAGACCTAGCCTCACCATTAAGAAAGATGAGCAAATCATCAGCAAAACCTAGGTGTGAAATAGGCAAGCCCTGCTTTCCCATCCAAAAAGGCTTAATCCTGCCATCTGCCACCATCTTGTTCAAGCCTCTAGAGAAGACTTCTGATGCAATAATGAACAAAAAAGGGGAAAGGGGATCCCCTTGTTTGACACCTCTAGTGGGTTTGAAAAAGCCATGAGGGGAGCCATTAATGAGAACAGATAGAAAGGTAGCCTGTAGGTTGTTCATAATAAGATGTACTAACTGAGTAGAAAACCCAAACTGAGTCATGACCTGGGATAGAAATTCCCAAGAAACTTTGTCAAAAGCCTTAGCCATGTCAAGCTTGACTATGACATTAGAGCCTCTTACCTTCTTGTCTATACAATGAACCATCTCCTGTGCTATAAGAATCTGATCAGCAATGTCTCTTTTAGCCATAAATCCTGCTTGCTCCTGAGAAATAATCTTGGGTAACACTTGCTTAAGTCTTGTAGCCAGAACCTTAGTGCAGATTTTGATAGTAAAATTGGACAAACATATAGGCCTGAAGTCACTAAAGGTAGAAGGATTATCTGATTTAGGAATAAGAATAATCTGAGTGCTGGAGAAGCCTTTAGGAATATGTTGCCCCATAAAAAAGTCCTGAGTTGCTCTGAGAACATCCATACATACAATTGGTCAGCATTTTCTATAAAATTTACCATGGAAACCATCCGGGCCAGGGGCACTGTTCTGACTTAACTCCCATACAGCATTCCTCACCTCTTCTAGATTTGGAATCTGAGTGAGCATAAATTTATCCTCCTGAGTGATTAACTGGGGAATGTTAGACAGTAACTCCATATTCATATCTATTTTTTGTTCTGTGTACAGGTTAGAGAAGAAGTTGACTGCAGCTGTCCCAATTTCCAAAGATGAAGTGGCTAACTGATCATTCTTATCCTTAATGGAGGTAATGCACTGCTTTCTTAGTCTTATCTGCACAAAAGAGTGGAAAAAGTGACTATTGCTATCCCCTTCTTTCAACCAATGTAGGTGAGCCTTTTGTTTCCAGAATTTTCTCTCCAATTTATATTTCTGAGTCAAAAGCCCCTTTTTGTGAAACCAGCTTTCCCTGGTAGTATCATTAGGGTTATTCTGGAACACCTTTTCTGCCTCCAACACCTCATTTTCACACCTTTTGATCTCATCAAATATATTCCCGAATATCTCTTTGTTCCAAACCTTAAGTTCTTTCTTTAGAGCCTGCAATTTATTCACCAATCCCCTCATACCTCCTCCTGTCTGAATAGCAGCCCACTTTTCTTGAACAAAGCCCATAAAAGAATCATGCTTCACCCACATATTTTGAAATCTAAAAGCCTTCGGACGAATTAAACCAGTGTTAGAACACTGTGTAAGAATAGGACTATGATCAGACTGTGAGCTATTAAGAATAGAGACTTTAATGGTATCAAAGATATCCAGGAACTGTTTATTAAATAATACTCTATCCAATCTTCTCCAAACTCTCCCATTTGCTCTATTTCCTGTCCAGGTATATTGTGGCCCATCATAGGGAAGATCAACAAGACTACAGGCTGATATGCAATCTGAGAACTCATTCACCCCTCTAATAACTGGTAAAGACTTGCCTTTATGCTCACTATATTTAGCAATTTCATTAAAGTCCCCGCCTACGATCCAAGGACCTTGATTATTTTGTGATATGTTGATAAGAGCATCCCAAAGTTGCCTTCTAATAGTGTAAATATGCCTGCCATACACCCCAGTAGCCCAGCCTGTATATTGATTGCTATGTATCTTGCAGTGAACAAATTGAGTGTGCCAAGTGAAATCAGAAAGAGTCATTGTATTGTTATCCCAAAATACCCAAATTTTGTTAACAGCAGAACATGCTGCCCCGTCTAAACCCAGAACTTTCTTATAATTATCAATTTTGGAACAGTCTGCCATTGGTTCAATAACAAACAAAATATGCACCCTCCATTGTTTAACCAGGGAATGTAGCCTAGAACTGGAGGATTCCAGGCCCCTGGTGTTCCAGAATAAACAATTCATGGAGACCTAGGTTGGGCCGCCTTCCCCCTAGCCACACTCCTGGTATTCATCTTCATTTGATTATCCTCAACTGCTTTCTTCTTTTGCCTTTTCTTAGTGACCTTGGTAAAATTTTCTTCATCCTGCTGAGTTTCAGCAGTATCTCCAGGGTCAATACTACTCTGAACATGATTATTTATCGGCTGCAGGTCTACCTCCCTTTCTTTCTGTTTGACAATAAAGTCAATACCCTTGCAAATTTGAGGCCAATCCTCAAGAAAAGTCTCTGTATTAACAGGTATGTCCTTCTCCCCATCAGAAAAATAATCCCTACTCACCTTAACAGGATCTTCATCTAATATTTTATCAAGCTCCTGAATAAAAATATCATCTTTAATACCTTGAATGTCCTTAGGATCTGAAAGAGTAATACCTGATATATTTGATTTAAGCAACTCCCTAATTTGAGTTTTAATCTCCATGGCAGGCTGATCCAAGGGATCCAAAAAGACCTCTTCCTCATCTTCTGAAGAAATCTCATCAATAAGACCTCTGGAAGTAGATTGTATATTAGCTTCTTTATGCTCAATAACATTCATCCTCTCCATTTATCTCAAAAGTGTTCTGTACAAGGGGATCAATAATATCAATGGCAAATAGAGAATGATTTTCATTTGGGTATTTCATGGAGTCATAAATGTTGAACTCAACTTTATCTCCATCAAATTCCATTGTTAAAGATCCGCTAAAAACATCAATTTTAGCTCTAGCGGTCTTTAAAAATGGCCTTCCTAAAAGGATAGGAACCGCATTCTTGTCATTTTCCATTTCTAAAACATAAAAGTCGGCGGGAAAGATCAAATTGTCTACCATAACTAGTACGTCTTCGACAATACCCTTAGGGTAGGCATTTGATCTATCCGCAAGTTGGATAACTACTCCGGTTTCATTTAAAGGGCCAAGCTCAAGTGATTTATATAAAGAATAAGGAATAACATTAATTGATGCTCCGAAATCTAGCACGGCCTTTGAAAACGTAGTGCCTCCCAACTTACAAGGGATGGTGAACATGCCCAGGTCATTGTATTTCTTTGGGAGTTTCTTTTGAAAAACCGCGGAAACACGTTCATTAACTTGGACTTTTTGTTGTCCATTGAGTCTATGTTTTCTTTTTATTGTACAAAGCTCTTTGAAAAATTTTGCAAATCTAGGAACACCTTTTATTAAGTTAAGGAGGGGAATATTTACCTCACGTACATTTGGAGAATGTCTCATAGATGTCCTTGTCTTTCTCCACCCTCCTTGTTTCCCTTAAAGCTTCGGGAAACGGTGCTTCCACTTCATGAATGACCGGGGGCGGAGTTGAAGTGTGAGCTTCCCCCTCCCCCGGTTGAGCTTTCTCCACAAGCTCCTCTTCCTCTTCCTCGCCAATGTGGCTCTTGGCTTTCTCCTTGGCAATTACCAACTCTTTGCCACTCCTCAATGTCACCGCATGGGCTTGTTGCCTAGGATTCGGCTCCGTTTGAGATGGAAGCCTTGCTGAATCCCTGGCCTCAAGTCTACTTACCGCACTTGAGATTTGGCCCATTTGGGTCTCAAGGTTTTGAATGCTAGACTTGGTCTCATGTTGAAATTGAACCATGTTTTGGTGCATGGTTGAGACATTTGAGGTGAGCGCTCGGATCATGTCTTCAGTGGACATATTTGAGCTTTGGCCTTGGGGTTTAGAGTATGGTTGCTTTTGAGGAAATTGATTTTGTGGAGGGTTATTTTGTTGTGGGTTTCCTTGTGGATTCCCATATCTCAAATTGGGGTGATCTCTAAACCCGGGATGATAAGTATTGCCATAAGAATCGTACCTTTTTTGGTTAGGAAACCCCAAGGCGTTGACTTGCTCGGAGTTGTCTTCTTGTAACGTTGGGCATGAGTCGGTTGGGTGTCGTTGTTGCGTGCAAATACCGCAGACCTTGACTTCTTGGGTCTTGGAATTTAAGAGAAAATCCTTAACCAAAGAAGTTAAGCCGGCAACTTGGCTTTCCAACGAGGTGTTGGATTCCGCCGCCATTACTCTCTTTTTTGATGACCTCCCGCCATAGTGCCTTGAGTTTTTGGCAAACTCCGAGATGAAGTCTCTCGCTTAGGAAGGTGTTTTGTTGACGATTTCTCCCCCACATGCGGCGTTGATCATACGTCTATCATCATTGCAAAGACCATCATAGAAGTATAGGATGAGGTCTTGCTCCGAATAGCCGTGGTATGGACAGCTTGCACATAGCTTTTTGAACCGTTCCCAATATTCATGGAACGATTCATCATCATTTTGCTCCACATTGCTGATTTGTTTTTTAAGAGATGAGGAGACGGAGGCGGGATAGTACCTTTCGAGGAAAGCTTTCTTCATGGCTGCCCATGTACCGATACTTCCCGAGGGAAGATAGAATAACCAATCTTTTGCGGTATCTTTGAGGGAGAATGGAAAAGCCCTCAGTTTGATTTGTTCTTCGGTAAAACCGTTTGGGCTTATGCTTGTGCAAACGATGTGGAATTCCGAAAGATGTTTATTCGGGTCTTCTCCTCGTATGCCATGAAAAGATGGCAATAGATGTATGAGCCCAGATTTTAGCTCAAATATATTTCCTTCATCAAGAGTAGGAAAGGTAATACATAACGGTTGTTGGTTCAAGTTCGGAGCCGTGAGTTCCCTCAACGTCCTTGTTTCATGAGCCATGATGATCGGCTCCTCGGTCTCGCTAGAATGAGAACTAGCACTTGATGATTCTCCCGAGTCGGTATTTGAGAATTTATTTTTCAACCGCTCGAGAGTTTGCTCTATTTCGGGGTTTGATTGGTATGTGATTTCGTTCAGTGAACGATATTTTACCATATACTTCACAAAGCTCAGAAATAGAAAGAGAAGAACTCTTTATATTTTCATTTATTTATTATATATTTTTTTTATTTTTCTTGAAATAGAATAAAAAGAAAAATAATTGCCTTTCCCCGGCAACGGCGCCAAATTTGATGTGCACTTGTCGTGAGGTGCACTCAAAATAATAATACAATACAACAATTATACGTAGTATAATGAAGTAAGGTTTGTATCCACAGGGAAAGGAACGTTTCTCTTTTTAAGGAAATAAATAGTAACAAGGGGGGTTTTGTTTGTTGAAGAACTTAAGAGTATTTAAAACACCAAGTTGAATGACTTATGTGGTTTGATTAATAATAGATGAAGGCTTGGTTTTGCTTTTATCCACTTAATGAAATGTTCGTCGATCCCGGTTATATCTTTAACTATCTTCCTCTCGAATACTCAATCGAGGAGTATATCCAGTTCATCGAGGGTAGTTATTAATAACGAGATGCGTTCATTAATAAAACTTACTATTGAGTCATTATAGAACAAGCGCCATATATTAACTCGATAGTAGCAATAAACTTAAGATGAAAACGATTGAGATTGATAACCTCAACACAAGCGGTTTATTGGTTTAATCAATATAATTAATTCCCCTTGACTTATTAACCATGAAAAGCATGCATTAACAATTTAAGTTTACTACCATTGAAAGGACCGAATTAATAACAAGCGTATTAACCGATTGATTCTGGTAATAATTAATATATGAAACAAAACTAGTTGATACTTTAAGTAATGTTCAACATATTAATATGGAATATGAAAAGGAAGTAATTAATATTCAAGGAAGAAGATTAAAGAAAATAACTCACAACTTACAAATTCAGTAAGCTTCAAAGTAGCAAAACCAACATGGAAGAGTTTAGCTCCTCATCTGGAGACTAAACATGAAGAAAATATAAAGAAATAACTTGTCTAAACTGAGCTTAGAAGTATAAAAGAATTGGTAATTTATTGTGGAGGAAATGGGGTGTATTTATAGGCTTTTTAGGCCTGCAGTGTAACACCCCCAAATTTCCCACCCAAAAATAATACTTTATTCAAAAGAAATATTAACTTTATTCGAAAACATCAGAGTTATGCAGCGGAAAACCAAAAAGGGAAATAGGGGCGTTACCGCCACACTCGATTCTCCCTTAACCGAGTGCACAGGCTAAAACAACTTAAACTCCAAAAATAATTATTATTCATTAACTAAAGATATTGAAAATGGAATTACAATGATTTACTAACTATGTTTTCTAGCGGAAGCTCTCTCGAAATCAACTTCAACAGGATCAACTCAGCACCTGTACAAATAAAGTACAGAAAGAAAAAAAAACAAAACAAAAGAAAATAAAAATTAGCAACAATGCTAAGTAAGTTCCACCTAACCCCATAATAAAGTTTTATTTTATTTTTATATAAGAACATTTAAGAGGAAAAATATTTTCAAAACAATTTATAAAATCTTCTCATAACATAATTCACGAGTAAAATAATAGTACTTCAAATATAAATAAATATTTCCAAACCACAATAATTACAAAAATACCAAATATACATAAAATACCAAATATTTATCTCAAAATACTTATAAATACTTATAAAGGATATTCAACATAATTAAACCAGATCAATTCAAAAATATGTATACTCTAAAAATTCAAAAATAACTTAATAATCCAATCCAACTTAAATTCAATCCAAATATAATCCAATTCAATCTCAATCAATCCAAGAATTCAAATCCACCTCAAGTCCAATCCAATCATATAATATTTACCTCAAATCAATATATCAAGTTCACCTGAAATTCTCAAAACCAACTCAGTCAAAGTTCAGTTCACCTCAAAACCAATCAAAGCTAGTGGAAGCCGAACTCCTACCTTAAGTGTGCACACCCCCTAAAAGGGATTCCAAGCCCTCCGGGTAGTAAGAAGCCCGAGTAGTCGGGATTTTTCTACCAACTACACTACAATTAAGCTGGGATACTCCGCTTTTGGGAAGTACCCCCGGTGGATTTAGACTTATAGCCATTACCACTCACCAATACCACATTTATCCGGATGTGGCAAACCGACACCACAGATTTCTCCGGGTGCTCACCAAAATTCACAATTCATTTTCAAAGTTTCAAACCAATATCACAACCTCAACCAAAACGTATACAAAATCCAAACTCCACAAAATAATCCACAATGTAAAATATTAACTCCAACAAATTACACTCAAATGTACCATACATTAAAATTTCACGAAAGAGCCAAAATATAGAATACTTCATAAATAGTTCAGATCTCAAATATAACCCCAACAACATTTCATATGATAACTCAAATACTCGAAAATATCATCCAATACTGAAATCTCAAATATAATTCTCAATAACAATCCATAAATAATTCCAAATACTCAAATACGAAGTATAAATTGTAAATGCTAGAAATCTCACAAAGTACTCGAATGAAATCAAATGAATAATCATAAATAGATTCACGAAGCAAAAGGTATAATTTTGGTTGACGTGAAACTTACCTCAAATCGCGCGCGATAAGTCCTAACCGAAGCTTCTATATCGATCTCCTCCAAATTTACCTTCTAAGAATATTAAAATTGTAATTAATAATTATTCCACTTTTCGCTAGTTCATGATTAATCACTTTCATTTGCTTAATTCGGTGATAATTAATCCATCAATATAATAAGTAGCTCACAGTGATCTATTTTATGTTAACACATTCATGATTATACATCGGTATAGTTTAGTCATTCGGGCCGGTTAGAATAAACTCAGTCCAATTACACAAAGGAGTACCAAGTACTTACATATGTACGTCGTTCTCCTTCGCGAGTCAGTACTGGCGACGCATGGCGATGGTTCAGTGGTGAAATCTCGGCGCCATCCTTGCACGGTGCGGCTGCACAGCGATGTACAGTGGTCTGGTCGGCGACTTTTCCTACTCCGTCGACGGAGCTAGCGAAGATCTTCCACGCAGTTCCGCCGTCAAGCAAATAGTTTCTTCTCTTCCGGCGGTCTTCTCTTCTTCGATGTAGGAACTACGAACGGCCTGGAAACCCGGCAGTACTACTCTTCCTCTCCCTTGCAGAGTGCTAGCGTGTACAGGGCATTAGGTTTATATATGTGCAAGTTTCGCTCTTTCTCCTTAAGCGATGATGCAGCAGTCCAGGTCGTAGTTATTATATAAGTGTATGTAAAGTTCCGCCGCAGCAGCGTTTCTGTGGAGAATTATATTTGGATCGCTAGGGCTGAATTCGCTGAACACAAGTACATATATATACACATATGCGTCCAGCCGATGGTTCCAGATTCTAGGGTTTCACCCGTTAAAATCTTTTAGCGTTTTGTGCGGCCGTTTTCCTTCGTGTCTAGATGTACGTTATATAAACATGTATTCGTAGTGTACGTATTATTACTCCATAGGTGTATATGGAAAAAGTCAACATTTATGTATTAAGTAAGTACTACGGCGCAACGAGGACGTTGCGATCCTAAGTGGGGGTGATTGTAACACTTGAGATTTAATATAAACGGATTAATAGTACTACTCATACCAACAGAGGTGCATCTCCTTTTAAGGGAGCTCATTACCTAAGAACTCCAAAGTTAAGCGTGCTTGCTCGGGAGTAGTCTTGGGATGGGTGACCCCCTGGGAAGTTTCTCAGGGCGCGCATGAGTGAGGACAAAGTGCGCGGTAAAGGCTCGTGGTGGTTTGTGGGGACAGTACTATTGGTCCGGAGTAACTACCTCGGGTCCTGCGGGGTCGGGGTGTTACAGGTGGTATCAGAGCAACCCCGCGACAGTGTGATGACCCGTTGGATATCGGGCGGGCACTTAGCGGGGGAAGATTCTGGGATTTGATTGAGATTTGAGATTGGTTCAAGGGCGCAACGAGGACGTTGCGATCCTAAGTGGGGGTGATTGTAACACTTGAGATTTAATATAAACGGATTAATAGTACTACTCATACCAACAGAGGTGCATCTCCTTTTAAGGGAGCTCATTACCTAAGAACTCCAAAGTTAAGCGTGCTTGCTCGGGAGTAGTCTTGGGATGGGTGACCCCCTGGGAAGTTTCTCAGGGCGCGCATGAGTGAGGACAAAGTGCGCGGTAAAGGCTCGTGGTGGTTTGTGGGGACAGTACTATTGGTCCGGAGTAACTACCTCGGGTCCTGCGGGGTCGGGGTGTTACATGCAGGGTTGTGTACCCGATCGGGTTTTCAGCTCAACCGATCGGGTAAGGGGTAGCTTCCTCGAAACTGAAAAATCTGGGGTCATACCCGATCGGGTATGTCGGCCACCCGATCGGGTATGGATATGCGATCGTGGTTAAAATCTCCCCTGCATGTTGCCTTGTTCCCGGGTTGATCCGATTTGACTTTTCAGCAGCTTACCCGATCGGGTATAGAGCATACTCGACCGGGTACAATACCAAAAATCAGAATCTTCATTTTTTCTCGGAATATTTGCACCTTCCTTCCACTTGTGATGTTCACCAAGGGTCCCTAGAGTGATCTTGGACCTGTTTGAGCTCAGAATAAACCTAATCTAAATATTTTACAAACTTTTTACAAACTAAAATATTACACCAAAAGTGTGTAATTTCCAAACTAACAATCATTCTAAACTAATTAAAAACACAAATATAAATATGGAAATTACATGAATGTCACTACACTAATTTCTCTTTAAGGACTTTAGGTTGAATTTAGTGTAGGCTAACTTCAAGTGAGAAATTCACTTATCAGAATATGTTTATTGTAAATATCTCAATCTTGATAATCCTATGTATCAAGGGGATTATTCCGGACAAACGACTATGTGCCTCTAACCTTGGAAACCAAAAAATGGTTTTTATAAAAGTTCGAAATATACCAAACTTTTGAACTTCATGGAAACCTCAAGCACTTGCACACTGTTAGTATCTAGGAAAATATCTTATATAAGATATTTTCCTATGCGTATTCTAATCATTGGTAAGTATTAATGTGGGTATTATAATCCACATTAATACTTACGATAATAACTGAGAGATCTTGAATAATGTTGATAAATATTATCTTGATTAAGTTGATAGAACTATAGAAATATTTTAAAACAGAGCATTAGTGTATTGATCTATACCGGAACAGTTTTAGCATAGATCGTAGTCATAATATCTTAGCATGATATTACGTAAATTCCCTTTATAAGTTACAACACTATATTGGTTCAAGCCGGAAAGATATGAGGCTTAGGATCGGAGCTTGATACATTCCCATACTCAACAGTTATATCTTGGCACAAATCGTTGCACTTTATCAAACAAAATGTAATGAAAGTTTATCAAATTCTATTATAAACTTATTAATTGACAAAATCCGGTATATGCACTTTTAAGGATATGGTACAAACTATGCTCTTCTCATATCTCAAAATAGCTACTTCCGGCACTATCTCATCACCCACGCAACCTTACAATGCTAAAACGTATCTTCAACGTGTATGAAAAAAAGCTACAAATATTCACCATAAATAGTTACGGTGAATATTAAGACTTTTATCGTATAATCGTAAGTATGGGTCATATTTGTAGCTTTTTCACTAAGTATTTCTTCTCTATATTATACATATTATAATCCTCTTATTCTTCACTGTGTTTTAGCATTGAAATCTGAAAGTATTACGATCTTTCCAAGTGATCATATAACGTATTCTATACTTAGTGGAGACTGTTGCAAATCTCCACTAAGTATAGACATAATACGTTTTGTATTATGATATCAAGGGACAATAAATTGTGTGTAATCATGAGATCTAAATTTTAACTTATGTGTATAAAGTTACATATTCAGAATAAGCTAAAGCTACCCATATATTAGGGTACTCATATAACTTTTCTTGCAGTTCAAATTAGGTTATGAGTACTGTGTGTCTATCGCAAAAAGGGAGAATAGTTTTCTCCCTTCTTGTAAGTTTTGATATTCTTTCCATCTGTAGTATATAATCCCTATTTTGTAAAACAAACGTTAAGATCAAACTCCATTGCTTGATCACCCATTGATTATATAGAGCTCTATGCCTACGGTATTTATGAGCCATAGAGATGTCACAATGTAGCAATCCGTTACATGTTTTGTCCACTAATGGCTAATATTAAAATCAAGAAGATGGTTCTTTACCACGTGTTAGATATGTAATTCATTATGATCCAAAAATAGTTAGACACTATTCAGAAATTTTGTATTAAAATACCTATTTCCAAAAAGATCTGAACGGGTGTTCTTGATATTAGCGTATAAAGTTATTATGACTGCACGTATTTAAATATTGCTATAATGGACGAACACTTGTGTATAACTCTTATCTAAATCACTTCGTTGTGACACTCATTAACGGAATTTTGCCACAATCTAAACTATGTCTCGCTTATTAATCTTTACCTTTTTGAGTTCTAAAGTAAGTTGGAACTAAGCGGGACAAAACAAAGTGATATAGTATTACAATACGGAATAATCTTTCCATTACAAAACGGTAAGATCTCGTGCATTAACATCATTTACAATGTATGATATGATCATAAATATATATACAAGTAAAGATTTTACTTGTGTCCTAAGTGTATACACTTAGGCATATAATTTGTCCCGGGTTTACGAGAGTTCTCTAGTGTCCTAATACAGTGAATTGACAATTCCGGCGGAAAGATCCCTTGATACTATAACGAGATTCAGGCTATAATTTTGGGGCTAATATCTCGTTGGAAAGATTGGTTAATCTTGATCATTGTAATTCATAATTGAAGTTGACAATCCCGTCAATTCAAAAACAATATTTGTATGAAGCTATTTCAAAGTATTTGTGACACTCATAATTATTACTTATGAGTGAAGTTGGAACAAAAGCACAACTTCTATATTTGGCAATTTAAGGATAAAACTTTTTTAAGAAGATCCCAATTGATTCAAAATATCTTGCTCGTCACCAGTGATGTTAAGATGACTTGGGATGAATTGGGAGAATCCCATAATCAAAATTGCCCGGGGAATACTCATATTTGAGATTTACGTTTATTAAATGATCAATACCTCGATAAGAGGATTTTGTCATATCTGTAATATTTCCTAAAGATTAACAATTACGCAAATTAGATATGGATATTTTAAACGTAATTTATTGGGCTCTTTATTCTAAGCTATCACCATTCTAAGGTGAAGTATTTGATATTTAATGAAGTTAGATCTTATAAGTATAATACTCATGATTAACAATTACGTAAGAAATGTTTATGAGTGAAATCTTGAACAGTTCTCTAAATATTTGTTATCTCATATCTATATGATCTTCAGACGGTGTCAATCACACGGCGTTCCCTCGATTTAGCCTATGTCTTTTACAATTCATTTTTAGCCGCACTGGCTAAAAATGGCAATCACTATATCCCGCATTAAAATATCTTTTGTGCTCTACAAGATAGAAACCATTCATACAGCGTTTAAAGAACACACATTATTTATACGGCGTCTTACCTAAATATGATACCTTGCAAGTAATTTCTATCTCGTCTTAGCTCATTTTATGTGATCAAAACTGTCATAAGATTACGGGTTTACGCTCTAAGTCTTTAAATTGTAATATACCGTTTACGTTATCAAGGGATCCGATCCTTTTCCAGTATATGGACCATATACTTGCATAACAAGATATGAGTGTCACAAATACTAAGCCTAATCTCTATGATTAAAAAATATCAAGTAAAAGGAATTGTGATAATCTAAGATATTCCATGAAACCGCAACTTATCGATATCTATGGATAAGTTCGACGCTACATGCGTAAATATAGGAATATGAAGATAGACAAGATAGATTGGTTTTCTACCTTTAAATGTGAATCATAAAGATAAGTTTTATAGAATCATTTGTAGTACTTGATCACAAACCATACTTAATCACCGAAATATCTAAACGTACTCATTCCATCAAGGGATCTCATAATATTTTGAGATCCCATTATTTAAGTTTGGGTAAAAATATTTATCTACATTAGCACAATACTCCCTAAGAAATACAATAGAGATGTATTTCTAAAACACGTTTTACAAATGGCTTAACTTACCTTTTGCTTTAAGAATTTGATATTTTATAAAGGAACATAAGTTTTATTTTAAATATTCTGATAACCAAATTATATATAAGTACATATCATTCCATACGGATGATATTGCACATATATAGTGAAAACGTATATGTGCCTATATTAAAACGTTTTAATTGGTTAGTGTGGAATTGTCGATTTCATTATATATGTGCAATATCATCCGTATTTTGCACATATATCGCATATATTTACTTGCAGTATATGTGTTAACAAAAGTACTTTAAGTAATACTTGGCCTATATTGGCAACAATCTATTGTAGCTCCATAAATACTCAGATTTCCATTTAGTCCTATACCCATTTGAACATTGGCACTTGATATTAACTCCAATACCGTGAGTAAACCTTTTGCGATCGATAATTGTAAGAGTTATCGATATCTTCTAAATGCTATATAATTAAGCGTGCGATATTAAATTAGACACAAAGAGAAATCGCAAGGTTATAATAGTATCAAGAAAATACTATGTGCACCTGCTAAATACGTTTGCACACTTGAAAATAGATTAATGCCAAAATACGTATTCTAATTGAAATATATCAAGGTAGGTATGATATTTTCAACCAAATATGTATCTTAAGTGCCGAATAAAGGTGCAATAAAATCTATTTAAAGTCATATAATCGCTGAAGTACCTGAACATAAGTTTTAGGGAACGAGTGATCGACGCACATCTATGAACGAGTTTGTTGGTCCCAGATTTGTTGTAGACTAACGATCAGCTAGATGGTATTCATCGATTAAAACCGAGAAGTAGAAGATCAGATAAAGATAAGGCAATATCGAGAACGATGAATTTTACTACTTTCGATTTATCGAGAACTTTTGGCAGCGTACCTGTACAGAACGCGCATATTTATAGGCGCTGTACAGGTTACCGAATTAGGTAAACCTTGAAGTTTGGGCCAAGGCCTTTTTGGGCCTTATTCCCTTTAACTCATTTATTACAAAATGATTGCTAATCTAATACCATAAATGGTATATCTAGTCTACCTTATTAAACAAGACATTACAGACAAACTTGACTCACAATAAAAGTTCTAACAGAGTTGATGAGCATACGTATGCTCATCAACTCGTTCATAGATGGTATATCTAGTCTTCCAACGTGACACTTGGTAAGTTATGATTACCAAGTGCTCTATTTAGTATAACCCGGATTAAAAATCATAGTCCTATGAGGCATGATAAGATAATACGCTTTGTTCAAATATGTTATCTAGTCATAAAACGTAATTGAGTATCCGTTTTGTGCGTTTTGTACTAAAGCTCTTTGGACCATGATTTTTATTATTTATGTTTGTACTCAAATAGATACTGAGCTTTTATTTAGGCATTATCATATCAAAATACTCAAATACGTATGCTCATCAACTCGTTCATAGATGTGCGTTGATCACTCGTTCCCTAAATATGTGATCACAACCGTTATATAGTTTAAACACCCATTCTAGGGAACACCGGCATTTAAGATATACTATTTTGGGCCGATACATGATTTCCATAGTGGAAAGACTAAATATGAGGGGTCCGGATAAGAACTTCCACAAGATTGCCTATTTAGTGTTCCGTGTGAAATATTTGTGGGATGCATCTTGTCTATTTAAGAGCTCTAATCTGAGAGCTCTTAAATATCTAAACAAAAATATTTTGCTATTGATTATACCCGTGTATAGCCGTAAATACCTGTTTTTAAATGCATATCTAGACTTTATAGAACTTTTAATAATTAGCCACAAGTATTTTGTATTCCACAGATCTAAAAGTACGATATTCTGGTTGAACGTGATCGTGAATATCATTTAAATATTAAGTTTAAAAGAGCACACTTTTAAAGACATTTCTTGATACATATATTTCATGCGTCTTAACCTATTATAAGTTAGTTCTATTGAACCGGACCGGCACTATCAAGAATTTATGATTTGTGGGCAATCATAAGGATATATGAGTCTGAATATCCTTTCGCGTGTACGTTTTTTATGATTTAGCATTTTCAGCTATTATTTTAAAGTAGACAAATATTTAGTGCTCTAAACATTTATCATATACTTATAAGATAATGCAAATAGACACACTCCGTAGCTTGTATTAATATTTTGTTCCAACAAGATATCAGATAATTAAGTAACCATTCCGTTGACAAACAAATATTGCAAGGTTCAACCGTATTTGCAAAAGATAGCCAGGCAAGACAATCTTGCTTTGTTTTGTCTATAAAACATTTATAACTCGCCGTTGGAATAATATCTTGAACATGTTTCTTAAGCACCAAGTGCTTAATCTCTATGCTAAATCATAGAGATTAGGCTAAGTATTTGTGACACTCATATCTTGTTGTGTATTCATTCGTTTAAAGCGTATTATATCTCTTTGGAAAGACAATTTTGAGCCTAATCTTTAAGCATATGTGCGATTTCCATAGGATTTGTCACAAATATGCTTCCCTTTGAGTAAATACTTAGCCTAATCTTCCCTTAAAATATAATTGTTTACAAATATCACTTTTAACGCACGCTAAATGTGCTCTATTTAGGCTGAAAACGCTAAATCATAGAGATTAGAATATATAGTGTCCCATTACTCCTAATAACAGGGTTGAGTTTTCCTTTATTTGCCTTCACGTTTTCTCTTTTTCTTATCAATGAATAGAGCTCTTTACTTTTAGGACTGATATATTGCATATTTCTATTTATAGAAACAACAATTCCAGTTATATGTTCAAGGATATTGAAAGATTTATTCGTCAAACGTCTTGGTTTCACTTTCAAAGTAAGATGAATCTTGTTGAGACCAAAAACAAAAGGAGACATGAATTATTCGTTAGTGCCGAGAATTTGGAAGAGCTTAAATATCTTAAAACAATCTCAATTAATGAGGCCAGGAATGGGAACGTTCGAGATATATGATAAGGTCCAAAAAGTATTGTTGCTGTCAATAACTTAACACACAGTTTCTTTTTGTAAGGAACCCGCAATCTGGTAAATTAAACTTCGAAAGAAGACTAGCACCAGCATCAAAGAAAGGCTTTTCTATTGAAGAAAAATCAATGTCTAATTCGGCCAATCGTCTTCCCCGTCTCGACTTCGGCCTTTGACAATATTGATGACGGCTTCTTCTCCGACTAGCAACCAACTTCAAGTCCCAGTAACGAATCAGCAGCGACGATAGCTCTCCAACGAACTGCATAAGTCATACACCAAGCTCCGGCGTCGATTTCTGACGGCAACAGCACATGCGCCATCATCTCGGCGGCAGCAACAAAAATCAGCATCTGGATCCAAATTCTTGGCGTCAACACCAACTAGCTTCCGCGGCATCCGACCCCAACAATCTGCCAAACACCAACTAGCTCTTCGTGTATAGCGGCAGGTTCTATCAGCGTCAACGCCGACTAGCTTCCGCGGCATCCGACACCAGCAATCTGCCAAACACCAACTAGCTCTCGTGTACGGCGGCAGGTTCCTTCAAACGACGACACCAACTCGCTTCCAAACACCAACTAGCTTCCAACACCAACTGGCTTCCAATCCGAGCAATCTGGCAAGAGGCGGCAGCATCTTTTCCAACACCGACTAGCTTCCAACACCAACTAGCTTCCAATCCGAGCAGTCCGACAAGAGGCATCAGCATCTTTTCCAACACCGACTAGCTTCCAACACCAACTGGCTTCCAATCCGAGCAATCCGGCAAGAGGCGGCAGCATCTTTTCCAACACCGACTAGCTTCGAACACCAACTAGCTTCCAATCCGAGCAGTCCGGCAAGAGGTATCCGCAACTATTCAAGTTTCATCTTCTTCTCTGCTTCGGCGGTGAGCAGATCGCCACAGAGCTCCCTCGCCACAAATCAGCAACAAATTAAAGCATCATCAATTATGATTTCACAATTCTTCTCACGTCAATTAAGAGCAGATATGGTTCTTCATCACCAACTAAAGCATATGGATTTTGGTTTGGCCGAATTTCCCCTGCAAATTGTTAAAAGAAAAGAGAAGAAGACAAAAGTATACCTGTGTATTTGCCGATCTCTCTTCCTAAGGCTTCGGCCAGGTTTTTGATGCAGAAAGGAAGCAGCAAGGTTAATATTTATAGATATTGGTAGTAGAGTTTGAGTAGAAACGTAAGTCTCGAACGTGATGAACTTCAAGTCACATGTAAAGAATTGAAGTCCTGATACCAACTAGAATGCTAAAGTTGAGAATTTGAGATTGAATAGAAACCTTCCTATTGGGATATTTGATTCTTACGTGGCTAATAAGTTGAATAAGCACCGAAAAAAAAAATTATTACTTGTGGAGTGTATGATTCTTTGCTCAAGATACTTCAAAGGTCTTAAGTCGAAATTTAATAAAGCTGAGCGAAATGATGATGGAGTCTTCAAGGGAGACTGTGATGAAATGTCCATATTCTCACAACCTGGACGAGCACTTGGAGCCAGTACCACTCGTAATCTCAGTGAAGATGATTGGTTACACGCTCATAGTTACGTTTTAAAGAATTGTGACGAAGTCCAGCCTTTTCTCAAGTAAGAAACATATTTTAAAGGCCTTTGCCCTTGTTGTTAAATGTAGACTTTTAATAACTATTTAACTATTAATGCAGCGAATACTCTCTAGAACAAGATAATAATGTGTCACACATTCCAAGGGATCAATGCGATAATTCCTTTATCACATGGTTTAAAAATAAGGTGACTGAACATGACCAAATGTTCTTAAGTTTAGTTAATTACTGAGATTATATGTCTAATTAATTAAAGCTAATACTTAGGTTGCAGATATGCATATGCATATGCAATACGAACAAACCAAAAGTGATAGTTTAAAATCACTATCTCGTGGTCCTCTAAAACATGTCACATGCTTCAAGGGATATCTTGTCAATGGGTTTAGGTTCTGAATTGAAGAAAGTGATATAGGGTGTAGAACACAAAATTCTGGAGTATGTGTAATTGGAGATATAGGTACAGACTATGTTGAGTACTATGGAGTGCTGTTAGAAATCCTTGAGTTGCATTACCTTGGCGGGAGACGGGTGCAGTTGTTCAGATGTCGATGGTTCGATGTGCATGACAATGTGACGGGAACGAGAGTAGATGAATTTGGATTTACTTCAATCAATTGTCAACGTCTGCTCAAAACTAATGAACCCTTTATTTTAGCTAGTCAAGCATCACAGGTGTTTATGTCATTGACAACATGATCAAAGGTTGGCATCTTGTTCTCAAGATGCAGCCTCGTGATCTATATAAAATGCCACATAAAGAGAAGTTGAAGACAATGATGAAGAGAATTTAGATGAAACGTATCAACATGGCGAATCATTTCGTTTCAAGTGTAATGAGGATCGTGCTATACATTGCGAGAACCAAAGTGTTTGGACAAGACAGGATATGGAGCCGGTAGTTGGTTAAGCTTCTACAATCAATCGGAAAAGAAAAAGAAAAGAAATTTGAGAAGTTTTGTGTAAAGTGCTTTTATTACTTGTGGTTTACATGACTTTTGTGCTGGTATGTTTAAATTGCTTTTTTATTTTCACTGGTTTACCACACTTTGTTGCAGCTATCAAATCTACTAAATTTTTTAATTTGTAGATTAAACTTCTTATAACTGATTTTTTTTGTAGGTCTGATTCTTTGAGAGCAGTTATGGATAAAAGGGGTAAAAGAGAAATAAACAAGAAGCTGCCTAAATTGATAGCGCCCGGAATGTTGGGCTAACTTCGCACAAACAAACAGAACTTTGGTAGTGCTATTTTGATCCTTCTTTTTATGGGAATGTAGGCTGAAAATTTTCAACAAGTAATAGTTATACACAATCCTTTAAATTAATTGTTTATACTATGATCTTTTTTACAATTTTAGTAAAGAACAACATTGAGCCCCAATCATCGTTATGTGTTCCAGAGGTTCTAAACAACACAAATTATCTAAAGAAAAGTAAGGTTATTCACATTGTTTCATGTTTATATTAATATGTATAAGTACGTTGCATTACTTCATAACATTTCATATTGCAGGTCACTGTAATAATGTGATTTCACATACTCTTCATTGTGTGGGAGCTACAACATTTGGTAAACCCCTCTCTTGCATATTATTATTAACATGTTAATATATCTAACTATTACTCTTTCCATTTAGAAGGAGATATCTCATCCCACACTCTAGTTATGCACTTTCAAGAAAGGGAACTAATAGAATATGATTTCAATGAGGACAGCTCTTTCTTGGATATCCTGAACTTATGCAAAAAGTTTGTTGATATCTATTCTGTTGGTATCAAAGTAACTGATGGGGATGGTATACCTGTGAAATGTGATAAGGATGTTATGGCTTTACTGGATAAAAATGAAGGTGTTCCATGCATAGATTTATATTTGGAAAAGGATAGAAAAGCCAAACCTTTAGGGTTTAAGATGCCAGAAGACATCCCTAGATCAGGTATGGTTCTTTATCTTTATGTATTTGCTTCAGTTCATTGGATGTATATAATTACTTTTCTAAGATTATAATTCCAGGTGGCGATTTAAAGGCAAGTAAGAAAGTGAAAGTGTGTGGGACTTTAATTGGAGGAGTTGAGCATGCAAGCACAGTTCAATTGTTCATTACTTTATCTGAAAACTTTGATAAGGATGAACAACTTCTAGCAATTAGTGAGAGTAGTTCTGATAAGGTAAATATATAGCATTACATTACTTAAATCCATATGATTTAGTTAATTCATATTGATGGTTATCCTTCTTCTTTAGGAGTTCCTTTTGCCGATAAAAGCTGTTGGACAGTATGTTGTAGCAAAATATACTCCTATAAGCGAAGATGGTAAATTTGGTGAACCTGTTTTCATTATATCTGACCAAGTGGTTGAGAGTAAGTTTTTTATTAGTACTATATTACATTTTTGAAGTGATAACACTCTAAATAGTAATGTTAATAAATTGTTCTTTAAAATAGCTCCATCTGTACAAAAAGAAAGAAAAGTTAGAGGAGAAAATAAGAACAAAAAGGTTGCTGAGTTGAAACAAGGAGAAAAACTTGAAGTTGTCTTTTATAATAATCGTCCAGTTGGTAAAAATCACAAATATTGGTCCCGACACTTGGGAAGAATCGTCCGCGATCGTAATATATGTCCTGTGCAAGTTCTTTCATGGAAGGATGTTGGAAATGCAGAAAAGCAACATATGTGGGAAGCAGTAAAGGTATGTAACTTTTATTTTGATTTATAAATTCAGTTCTTGATCAATGACTAATGTTTAAGAAAACAAAATCAAGTTAATGGTTTTGGTGTGAGATTTTGTTAAATGTAATATGTACAATGATTAGATTTAAAGAAAAAATGATGAGTAATGTTTTCAAGCTAGCTAATCGTACTGAAACAGGTTTAAAATACTGTTTTGAGTCAGGAGATCAACATTATTTTTTAAAGAAGGGCATGTGTCTTTCAGCAACTTTTGTGGATTGTCACTTTGTTGTTTTTCATACTTCTAAATAGATTACAACACATTCAGAATGATACTTTTTTGTTTGAAAATGTTACAGGAATGCTTTCACAATCCGAATATCGATTTATATTGTGAAGAAACTCTAGAAAATATGTGTACATTATGGACAGCTTGGAGGTCTGTGCTGAATGTAAATTTTGTAAAACAATGCAAAAGTTTGAGTGATGCTATCAATAATGTTCCAAAAGGGGTGGTTACCGAGGATTGGGAGTGGCTAGTTACTAAAAAATTTATGACTACTGAGTTTAAGGTATCACATTGATGGTTTTAAATGTGAAAATTATATTAATATTTTAATTAAATAGTTAAATATATTTTATTTGTGTGTAGAAAATCAGTGAGCAGAACTCTAAAAACAGGTTAGCATCGGATACGGAAATGCCTCATCGCACAGGAAGTATGCCACACAGAGAAATCATATATGAAAATGTAGGAAAACCTCTAACCACACTTTTTTTGTTTTTCAATGCTATTCATTTTCACACATAAATGTTCATGATGGTGTTTTTTTATATATGACAGGGAGGTAAAGATGCAAAAGATCCAGACTTGGGAGAGATATTTTTTTTGACTCGGAGCAAAAATGGAAAATTACATGGGACAAAAGAAAAAGAAAAATATGTAACTATCACTATATCATGACCCTCGTTCGTAATCTCAACTCATTATTTAGTCTCAACTCATTAATTTCCCTCTGGTTTTTATCTTTGCAAATATTTATAGGATGAAATTGTGAAGACAGTTAAGTCTAATCCATCACTTACAAGTCTCGAAGTTGCTGAAAAGCACTTTGGACCTCAACGACATGGAACCGTTTATTGTGCTGGAGGTGGAGTGAAGCGAAAACACTTTAGTGACACCAAAGCGGCATACATCACAGATCTAGAGGTAAAGGTTCGCAAAAAGGATGAAGAAAACGCTGAGCTCAATTTACGCATGGATAAAATTGAAAGTAGGTTAAACCAAATAGAGAGGGTTCACTCATCCTTAAAGGAACAACCTTCAACTCCAAATAGTGACTCTCATCAGGTGCATTGATGTTTCTATTTATATGATAATATAACCACTTTATTTATTTAGTTTGTGATTCTTTTCTAATAGTGGCTGCTTTTAAAACATTAAAGGATTCCTGAAATGCAAGAATAGAGTTTGCAGCACATATGAGGTTCCATCAATGGTAAGCTTGTTGTTTTCTTTTATTTACTATTTTCATTTATTGTGTGAGGTTTCATCTTTGTTCACTTGGTACATTTTCTTGCACTCTTTTATCAAGTTCATTATTTGAATATGAACAGATGAAGCTAAAGTTATAAGATTGTTAAATGTTATTAAGATGATCCGTAGGAACTCTAGTAATTTGTGAAAAACTACTTCCAGAAAATGGAAAGCAATGGGTGATTTTGATTTTAGGCATTCCTATTGCTTGGAATTATAGAACATCCTCATCATGTTATGATATGGGCACTTCAAACACGCTTATTTCTGGGGAAAAGCTGGAATAGTTAGGTTGGCCTTGAAATAATGCAATTGCAACAGTTCTGACTTATGAGCACTTTAGAAAGCACTATGATAAAATTTGATATTTAGGTTTATTTTGGTATGAAGAACATCATATTTAGTTGTGCAATCTTGACCTTTAATTCTCTTTTACCTTAGAGTTGCTTGGGATTGTTGAGAACTCACCATTGATCTGTAATCTAGCTTGATCACATTTGTTTGACATATTACGTTATTGAGCTAATTTTTCTTTGAGAGTTGTTATATATAATGTTAAACTTAGTGTTCTTCATTTATTGTGAACAGATATCAAGCTGCATATTTCAACATGGGAGGTCATATCAAAAGCAAAATTCTTAGGCTTCTAGCTAGCAATATATCTTGACTATTGATTTTGTAGTGTTGTTTTTCACTAAACTAAATATGTTGGTTTTCTCTTTTACAATTAGCAACCATTTATTTTGTACTTGTTAATCATTTTGAATACCATTTTTGCTTCATATTAAATGTTAAGCGTTTATTATGTAATGTTATTATTCTGATCTCTTTAGTCGGAATGTAATTATATATAATGTTATCATTGCAATATACTTAAACAAGTATTTATCATAGAAAATGTCAATTTCAATAAGAAAGATATTTTTGTATAATGATAGGAATATTTGGTCATTAAAGTGTACCATTTTAATGACGTGGTTTTAATATTAATGAAAGAATATGTTGTCATAAATCTATTGTAATAATGACGGTATTTTTTGTCATAAAAAATACACTAGATATCGATTATATGTATTAATGACGGGATTTTTTGTCACAAGTGGTCATTTTTAATGATGGTAAATACACTCTCATTATTTACTCTTGAATGACAGGAACGTATCCTCTCATTACATACTTTTAATCGCGGAAGCAGTAGTGACGAATGATGACGGTAGATATCCCCTCATTAAAAACATTTCACGACAGGATTGTATGCTTTAATTACGGGTGGTACTCTCACTATAGGCAAAGTTTCTTGTAGTGTGATTACAAATCATACGTGTTGGTATATCATTATATACCAAATGCTATCATATAAATTTAAGTAATATACGTATTTTAGATATTCACTAGTGAATATCTGTACATCATAAGATAAATTTATCCAAATATAAATTTATGTTATACATGAGATATGTTTAAGATATGTTTTATATACCTAGTAATATTATACAATTAGTGTGTGATCTCATGTATTGACTAAGAGTTAAATCTTTAGAATACTTATCAGAATTCTGATATATTGATAAATACGTATCATACCGTATAACACGGAGATAATGTCATTGTAATACAGTCAATTCCAGATCGAAAGTTTTATGATCCCTTTAAGTATTTATACGCAATCTGAATAGTTCGACCTCATCAATATCTCTCTGAAATAAGCATAAATTTGAGAAACGTATTGCATAAGTTTTGTATACACGTATATTCTTGTAATATTAATACTTGAGTTGAAGTATACCGAAAGAGCTCCGAAATATTACATCATAACCCGTACTTCAAATACTGGGCACACGTTAAAAGCGTTTTCGAAAAGATATGAGTGTAAGTGACAATTTTGTTATCTCAGGTGTTTAAAACGTATTTGTAAGAGGATGAAAACGCTTCAACATCCGAACTCGTTATCCTAATTGTTTAATGAACATATAAAAGCGACGTAATCCCTAAAGGTACTTGATATTAAGTGCACTTAAACCCGTTTCTTATGAAAACGGGTTTAAATAGTACGTATTCAACGAGAATACGATCCGCAATGGGACAAAACAGACATGGAGTGGAAAGGCTAAACACTCATACCTAAGATGGTTAGACGTATAAGTGATATTAACGAGATAGAAACAAAGCGGATAAAATGACTTGGAACAAGGGATGATTTAAAATATGATCGGATCAAATATGTGTTGCACTTTCCAACCAAGAGATATATATTCCTATATAACTGAGTAATCTATGAGATCATCCACAGGATGGGTGATCTCAACCATCCTATTTAGCGTATTACCTGCAAGATTTGGAAAGATATTTCAGTGAATATTTTGTGTCCTATTGTGCATAAACAAATAGGTTGCTATGATAACAGTATATAGGGTTTAATACGTTGTTGCGTCCATTAATATTTTGACAATTTTGAGTGGACGTTTTCTATCTCGCTTAAGATAAGCGAGATAGAAAACGTTTTAAGGTATTCAATTTTAGGGAAATATTAAGGCTCATCCTATGAAACGTATTTGCTTTCAGATATCTGAAAGCAAATACGTTTACAAATTATAAAACTCGATTAGCATTTACTAATATTAGCTCTATTTATATAGGTATCACAATGTACTCTATCATTGTAAATATTTAAGTATATTGTTTCAATATCCTAAATAGAGCAGTTTTAGCATAAATATCGTTTTCGAAATATGAAGGGATGATTGCGTTCATATGGTGCCTTTTTGTGATCCATCATTTTTGGTGCTCTCGATAAAAGCGATAAGATCATCTTACTATATAAGTAAGATAGATTGGCTAAGTATTTGTGACAGTCATATCTTGTTGTGTGTTCTTACGGCCACGTCATAAAAGGTAAGTATTCGTGACACTTACCTTGTATTTGTGGTAAGTGTTTAAAGAAATAGCGATATAAAAAGCCTTTATAATTCAAGGAATTGTGTATGAGCACAAGACATATGATACACAATTAGTGCCACAAGAATTCAACATATATACCGGGTTTATAAGAAAAGACACTTGATTAAACGGCGTATTATTGCACGATATGTTATCAGGGTTTTGATTAAAGTTGATAATAGTGGATCCAAGACAGGTTAAAACGGGACATATATATACTTTGATAAGCTGCAATCAAGTGTATCTACGCGTGGGGTGTGTTCTTCCAATAAGATCTAATCTTTAGAACGACAATATTATCCGCTATTTATGTAAGGCCATTGTTCGTACAATGGCATACTTTAATCTTAGCCTAATTTTGGATATGACAAAATTGTAATTGAAGTTGGAACAAAATCTTTAGAGGGTGTGGATCATTAGAAAATGAATTGCCACGTCAGGTATAGAGACAATGAGATGAACATCCTTACTCCAACAGAGACGTGCATTCTTCCGGCGTTGCTGAGTTGGAATTAAAAACTGGAGCGGCTGTCTACCCGGCCTTCTAGTTTCAGCAAGGCTATCAAACAGCCAAGTCAGCAAATCTTTATTCTATTAATGGAGTATTTTATTTTTCTGCCCGAAAACCTGTATAATAATTCCGAGTACTTTATTCTCTTGGCTTTATATGCTTTGGCTAGGCAGATTACGGAGTAATTAATTTAAATGTTAAGGAGTATTATTTATAGAATAGTGGAACAAATAGATACCATTGGAGATGCAACGTGATTGTAAATGGATGTTCGTCCATATCAGATCCATAGGCTGTTTATACAGATTATGTGTCCATTTTTTGTGGGTTGCAATCCATATTACCACTAAAGATGCTCTTATGGGATGTATACGGTATTCTCCGTTAGACATTATGATAAACCCGGGATTTAAGGTTATAAATCCCCACAAATTCTGCTCGATAACCGAACACATGAATTAGGCTATCGTTTAAGAGTGTCATCATTTCAATATTGAAGCTAAGTTAGGCAATAATGATTACGGGGAGATATGAACGTAACTAAATCTTCACTATTGCCTTTAACAAATAGAATAGTGACTAATTTAGCACACAGATAACTATTATCTTATATATTGCAAAATGGGAACAGTTTTACAATAGAAAATCCTTGATAAACACTCGTAGTTATTTCCCTGAAATGTGTTATTAGGACCAAGTTGATAAGGTGTCCAAAAATGTTATTTAATTACTATATGTGTTTATAAATATGAACACATATAGTGTAAGTTTATATCATATCCTGATACCGAGTATGACATAGAGTTCTGAACAGACGTGCATTAATAAACGTTTCATATGGATAGTAATTGGGCATTAGCCTATCCACGTTATTAAAACCTAGGCAGCGAGTGTATACAAATACACTCAAAGATGTAAATATTCCTTGATATTTAACTAAAGTCATATAGGGGTTGATAGGCTAATGCATTTCTAAATACGTTATTATGAATATTTTAATTGTAGATCATATTCTAAAGTGAAGTTTGTGAATTGATTAAAATTAGGCTATTTTAGTGCATATAACAACTTCATTAAGTTGTTATATGTTAGAGCTCTATCTAACAATTAAACCGTTACAATATTCACATACAAGTATTGCCTATTGTCACAAATACTTAGCCTAATCTCTATTTTGTAGTTAGAATAATTATAACCACAAAAGATTAACATATTAAACTTCAAGGTAATTGACGTGCACTTTGTCGTGTGTGCACTCAAAATAATTTCCATACTAACACTTATACGTAGTATAGTGTAGTAGAGTTCGTATCCACGGGAAAGGAACACTTCTCTTTTTATAGAAATAAATACGTAATAACAGGGGGGGTTTATGTTTGGTTGATGAATTTAAATTATCTTTAAACACGAAGATGAACGAGTTATGTGGTTTAATTAATAAGAAGGAGACTTGGCTTTACTTTTATCCACTTAATGAAATGTTCGTCGATCTCGGTTATATCTTTAACTATCTTCCTCTCGAATACTCAATCGAGGAGTATATCCAGTTCATCGCGGGTAGTTATTAATAACGAGAAGCGTTCATTAATAAAACTTACTATCGAGTCAATATAGAACAAGCGCCGTATATTAACTTGATAGTAGCAATAAACTTAAGATGAAAACGATTGAGGTTGATAACCTCAACACAAGCGGTTTGTTGGTTAATCAATGTAATTAATTAATTCCCCTTAGATTATTGACCAGGAGATGCATGCATTAATAATCCAAGTTTACTACCGTGAAAAGACCGAATTAATAACAAGCGTATTAATCGACCGATTCTAGTATTAATTAATATATGAAACAAAACTAGTTGAACCTTTAAGTAATGTTCAAAATATTAATATGAAATATGAATAGGAATTAATTAATACTCAAGAAAGAATATTAAAGAAGATGAATCCTACCATAGTTAATATCAAGATGTTAACTAATTGTCATCTTAGTAACACTCCCCGACATTAACGTAGAGGAAGAAATAACTATTACTATAACTAATGTCAAGATGTTAACTAATTGTCATCTTAGTAACACTCCCCAACATTGATATAGAAATAGTATTTAAAGAAAGAATTAATATTCAAGGAAGAAGATTAAAGATAATAACTCACAACTTAGAAATTCATTAAGCTTCAAAGGAGCAAAACCAAGATGGAAGAGTTTAGCTCCTCATTTGGAGACTAAACATGCTAATAGATATACTATTAGGACAAGATGGTGACAACTCCGGTACCCTTAAGGGTACCATAGAATCTACCTAGAGATTATATCGGCACGAGATAGAAATGTGGGTAGGCCAATGAATGCATTGTAAACGCTGTGTGTTATAACGTTGTAAAACTGTTGAAATAACGTTATTCTAGTAGGGATGACATCATATATTTGCATGGTATAAACATATATTATTCGGCGGAAATGCCGAGTATCTTTGATCCGATCTATTACGGATTAATATTTATGATAGGGATATGATTTTTTATTATTAGCAATATTGTATTTAAGAAGAAATATCCCTTTGGAAGGTAGTTACCATCTAGGAGTTTATTTCCTTATTGTACTGCTCGGTCAAGCCTATATCAGGTGCAGCCCCCATATGTATTTGACATGAATATAATTCTCAATATCAAGATCAGCATTGAACTCTAATTTGTCATGGTATCAGAGCCCTAAAGTCTATCATGGCCGTAGGAAGTGAAGAAGATGAAGTTGCAGGTCTTGCGCAGAGTAGAAGCGATCATTCATCGCCATTTTACCTTGGTCCACAAGATCGTCCGGGTGACTTTATCACCCCGGTACGATTAAATGGAGACAATTACGACAGTTGGGAGAACGCAATACGACTGGCTTTGAGAGCACGCCGGAAGTATGGATTCGTTGACGGCACAATCACCAAACCAATTCCGCCATGGACGATGGACGACTGGTGGACGATCCAGTCCATGTTGGTGTCATGGCTTCTTAATACAATCTCAACAGAGGTGAAAAACACTCTTTCCCAATATGAAGACGTTCGAGTGCTATGGACGGACCTTAAAGAACGATACTCGGCGGTGGATGGGCCAAAAATTCATCAAGTGAAAACAGACCTTGCCAAGTGTTCTCAAACGCGTGGAATGACTGTGGGCACGTATTATGCCAAATTAAAAATCCTCTGGGACGAATTGAATAATTACGAACCGATTATCGCGTGCAATTGTGGAGGTTGCAAGTGTAATGTTGCGAAGCAACATGAGAACCGCCGAGAGTCCGAGCGTTTCCATCAATTCTTGATGGGTTTAAACACTGAGTTTTTCGGCAACATACGATCTCAACTACTCACCCAGGTTCCCTTACCAACGTTGAATCGTGCTTATCAGCAAACCACTCAGGAAGAACGAGTTCAAGGGATGAGTACAAGTGCTGATTCGCTGGAGGTTATGGGTTTTGCAGTCAAAACACAAGGGCGTGGGGCTGCTCGTGGAACCAAACCAGACAAGGCGGGCCTCGTGTGCACATACTGTAAGTATACTGGGCACGACGTCACAACCTGTTTTGAATTAAAAGGCTATCCGGATTGGTGGGGTGACCGGCCGCGAGTTGACAGCAAAGGAGCTGGACGTGGGAAAGGGTCTGCTG
This sequence comes from Cuscuta epithymum, assembly GCA_945859915.1. Lineage (NCBI taxonomy): Eukaryota > Viridiplantae > Streptophyta > Magnoliopsida > Solanales > Convolvulaceae > Cuscuta > Cuscuta epithymum. Next base: position 662,314 of record CAMAPF010001062.1, on the reverse strand, counting down.
CAATACTGGGGAAAGAAAATAGCCACACCAAGTCAAGTGCTAAAGCTCACGCTATGGTCACGGAAGCAAAAGGATGGCATGAGAAAGCTGCTGGCAGTACATCCGGAGGTGAAGCAGTGCCTTTGCCAGGTTTCACCCCAGAACAATGGCAGGCCTTGATAACTGCGTTCGGTAATTCACAAACTTCTACTACCCGAATGAATGGTAAGTTTGGTTCTAATTTTTGGATAATAGACACGGGTGCTACCAATCATATTAGTAACAATAAAAATATTTTATTTGATGTGAAACCAATAAATCCATGCCCGGTGGGTTTACCGGATGGACAAAAGATTCTTGCTACTCATGAAGGTTGTGCTCAATTTGCTGCCGGTTTAATTCTGAAGCATGTACTTTATGTCCCTAAAATGAACTGCAACCTCATCTCGGTGACTCAATTAAATGATGATCTGGACTGTTTTATTCAATTCACTTCTAAGTGGTGTGTTATACAGGACCGAGTCTCGAGGAAGCTGATTGGCATGGGTGAGAGGAGGAATGGGCTGTACTATCTCCGGGAATTATCTGTTGCTAATGCTTTAATGGTAGAAGAGAAGACTCAGTCACTTTTTGATACATGGCATCGGCGAATGGGACATCCTTCCGGGAGAGTACTACACTGGCTAGCACCCGTGCGTGATTTAACAGGATCTTTTTCTATGCCATGTGATACTTGTTTTCGTGCAAAACATTCTAGGGGCTCCTTTCCCGATAGTATGAATAAATCTCATGATATTTTTGAGTTAATCCATTGTGATTTGTGGGGACCATATAATACGGCCTCTTCCTGTGGTGCTAAATTATTTTTAACCATTGTGGATGATTTTTCCCGGGCCGTATGGATATATTTGCTAGTGGATAAAAAGGAAGTCTTCAAGATGTTTATGTCTTTTATAGCCATGGTGGACCGACAATTTTCGAAAAAAGTATCTATGGTTAGAAGTGACAACGGTACGGAATTTCATTGTTTAAGGGATTTTTTTCGTGCTAGTGGTATTATTTTCCAGACTTCCTGTGTTGGAACACCGCAACAGAATGGTCGTGTTGAACGAAAGCATCAGCATATTTTAAATGTAGCACGGGCACTTCGTTTCCAAGCTATTCTGCCTATATCTTTTTGGGGGGAATGCGTCTTGACCGCTGCCCATCTTATTAATAGGACCCCTTCTTCTGTGCTTCAATTTAAAACTCCGTATGAGGTTCTTTTTGGTGTGCCGCCGTGTTATAAATCCTTGCGGATTTTCGGTTGCCTGTGCTACGCATACAATCTTAAATCTAAGGGGGATAAATTCGCTAGTCGTAGCCGGAAATGTATTTTTGTTGGTTATGTGTTTGGGAAAAAAGGCTGGAACCTATATGATTTGGACACTCAAGAATATTTTACGTCTCGTGATGTAAAATTTTTTGAAGACCAATTTCCTTTTAATCATCCCTCACAGGACACCCCGACACAAGAAGAAACCTTAGTTGAATTTTTTGATTATGATGAGGCTCCTGCTGCGGCTACTAGTACTTCTTCGCATGAGGATTTGACTTCCCTGAAACCTCCTCCGGATTCTTCCTCTGATGAACATGCTACCGTAGTATCTCCTCCTTTGAGTGACCAGCCGGATTCTTCTACTGCCTTGGGACGCGGTCAGCGAGACAAACGACCTTCTGTACGCCTGCAAGATTATGTTACCCACACGGTGATTAAAAACAGTCCCATTTCTCCCTCTCCTTGACGTGCACTTTGTCGCGGTGTGCACTCAAACTAATAATCAATACAACACTAATACGTAATATAGTGAAGTAAGGTTCGTATCCACAGGGAAAGGAATACTTTTCTTCTTACAGAAATAGATAAGTAACAATAAGGGGGGGTTTATATTTGGTTGATGAACTTTAAATTATATTTAAACACGAAGATGAACGAGTTATGTGATTTAATTAATGAGAAGAAGACTTGGCTTTGCTTTTATCCACTTAATGAAATGTTCGTCGATCCCGGTTATATCTTTAACTATCTTCCTCTCGAATACTCAATCGAGGAGTATATCCAATTCATCGAGGGTAGTTATTAATAACGAGACGCGTTCATTAATAAAACTTACTACCGAGTTAATATAGAACACGCGCCGTATATTTACTCGATAGTAGCAATAAAATCAAGATGAAAACGATTGAGATTGATAACCTCAACACAAGCGGTTTGTTGGTTTAATCAATATAATTAATTCCCATTGGCTTATTAACCATGAGACGCATGCATTAACAACCCAAGTTTACTACCGTGAAAGGATCGAGTTAATAACAAGCGTATTAATCGACCGATTCTAGTATTAATTAATATATGAAACAAAACTAGTTGATCCTTTAAGTATTGCTCAAAATATTAATATGTAATAGGAATAGGAATTAACTAATATTCAAGGAAGAAGATTAAAGAAAATAACTCACAACTTACAATTCATTAAGCTTCAAAGTAGCAAAACCAAGATGGAAGAGTTTAGCTCCTCATTTGGAGACTAAACATGATAAAAATATAAAGAAAGAACTTGTCTAAACTGAGCTTAGAAGTATATAGGAATTGGTGATTTTATTGTGAAGGAAAGGGGTGTATTTATAGGCTTTTGGGAGCTGCAGGGTCTGATACCCGATCGGGTATAGAGGATACCCGATCGGGTATCTCAGGAAATTGCCCAGAAAGTCACTTTTCTGGGCATACCCGATCGGGTATGTCGGCATACCCGATCGGGTATGTGACAAATCTTCACGAAAATTTGCTCCCACGATCATTTGTTCCCGGATTTGATTTGGACAATCGAATCAAGTGAATACCCGATCGGGTATAGGCAATACCCGACCGGGTACATGAGTATTTTTTCCAAATCGAAATCTTTCTTGTCTCCTTGCACTTTCCTTGATCTTTTAAGGTCCAATCTTGATCCCTTCGATGATCTTTGACCTGTTTAGCTCAGAATAATCCTAATCTAAACAAATTACAAATAAAAATGAAAATAAAATATTACACCAAAAGTGTGTAATTTCCACAACTACAACTAATAAAAACTAGTTAAAAATACAAACATACAATCGAAAATTAGACGAATATCAACTCCCCCACACTTAGCTTCTTTACTCGTCCTCGAGTAAAGTCAAATGTTTAACACTTCCAAATCCTCAAAAGTTCAACAATCAACAAGAAAAAGCAAAAGACCACCAAGGATAAAACATGTTTTTTTTTTTACATTGAGTTTTTAGCTCAATAAAAAAAATAACATCTTCTTGGGTTTCATGGCCTTCTATGCTCATTTTTTTTCTTCACCTCTTTTATTCTTCTTTTCCGTCAAGAGATTAAATGATGTTCTGCAAAAACAAATATATCTCTCATATCTCTCATTTTGTCTAGGAGCCTTTTCAGGTTTTCATCCAAGCATCTCTTTTTGTTTTTCCATCCTTTCCAATTCACTCATTTTTTTTTATAAGCCATTTTTGCTTAGATTGCCCGTTTTTGGGTTTTCAACCTAACTAGCATTTCTTTTTTTTTTTTTTTTGATTTGTTTTTTTTTTTTGAAGAAAATAATGCAAGTTACAAGGTAGAAAAATTAAGTACGTACCAATGAGTGACTCCCCCTCACTTAGCTCGAAGCACTGTCCCTAGTGCCTGCCATCACCATCGTTTTTGTTTGTGTTTTTTTTTTCTCGAAAATATAAAGTTGTGGATTGGGAGAGGGGTGAGTGCTTCCAAGAGTTTATGGATTAGAGGGTGTGTGGAGCAAGAGTAAAGTGATGAGAACAAGATTATGAAATTTTTGTGGGGTTTGGTGGAGGATTTGGATAGATTTTGAAGAAAGAAGGATAGGGTTATGAGGTTTGGGGTGATTGGGGTGGAGTTGTATGGTGTTTTGGAAGATTAAATATGAAAATTGTTGAAGAGGAAGCTGCTAGAGAAAAAAAAACTTTAAACACACAATAATGTACCTCACTTGGGTTGCCTCCCAAGAAGCGCCTTATTTAACATCGTGGCACGACGCCATCATTATTCAATCGTTCAAGCTTGGATCATGATAATTCACCTTCTTCACATTTCCACTCCTAGGATTTTCATAGGAATGCTCAATTTTCCGACTCTTCACTTTGGAAATCTTTCCAGGATCAAATATCCAGATTTTCATTGATTCATGTGGAGGGAGTGAGGGAAAGAAATTATCGTTAAACATGGTCAACGGAAGATGTTTTGATCCCTCAATTTTGTTGAAGATTTCAAAAATGTCATTATCCTTGTCAATTTTATGAGTTTCCCTCAAAATTTTTAGAATTGATGGGGGTACCTCAAAGGATGACAAGGATAGATATTTGACCTTGAAACTCGGTTCATCCTCTTCTTTGACCAGCTGGGGCTCCGTGTCTCTTTCTTCTTCTACTTCTTCTGGATTTTGGATCTCCTTTTGCATTTCCTTCTCAGTTGTCAATGTGATTGCAAAAGTTTGCTGTTTAGGATCACATTCTATTTGAGAGGGAAGTTTTTCTGAATCCCTTGCTTCAAGCCTCCTCACGGCTCCGGCTATTTGACTCATTTGAGTTTCCAAGTTTAAAATGCTAGACTTGGTCTCATTTTGGAATTGCACCATGTTGTTTTGCATGGTGGTCATGTTGGTAGCAATAGCCCGGACCATATCCTCCGTAGACATGTTAGAGTTGGAGAACGGATCATACCTCATGTGAGGTACATCCCTTTCGTAACCAACCTCATCAATTTGTTCAAGGTATTCATCTTGGAGCTTTGGGCAGAAATCCGTTAGATGTCTGTGAGACATGCAAATGTTGCATGTCTTGGCATCTTGAGCTTTTGAGCTTAAGATAAATTCATTTATTAGAGAAGTCAAGAAGGAAATTTGACTCTCTAATGATGAAATGTTGGTATCCATACACTCATAACTCATGTAAGCTCAGAAAATAGAAGAGTAAGTTTTTTTTTATATATTTTTTTATATTTTTTTTTGTTTTCGATTTTTATGAGATAAAATAAAAAGAAAAATAATTGCCTTTCCCCGGCAACGGCGCCAAATTTGACGTGCACTTTGTCGCGGTGTGCACTCAAACTAATAATCAATACAACACTAATACGTAATATAGTGAAGTAAGGTTCGTATCCACAGGGAAAGGAATACTTTTCTTCTTACAGAAATAGATAAGTAACAATAAGGGGGGGTTTATATTTGGTTGATGAACTTTAAATTATATTTAAACACGAAGATGAACGAGTTATGTGATTTAATTAATGAGAAGAAGACTTGGCTTTGCTTTTATCCACTTAATGAAATGTTCGTCGATCCCGGTTATATCTTTAACTATCTTCCTCTCGAATACTCAATCGAGGAGTATATCCAATTCATCGAGGGTAGTTATTAATAACGAGACGCGTTCATTAATAAAACTTACTACCGAGTTAATATAGAACACGCGCCGTATATTTACTCGATAGTAGCAATAAAATCAAGATGAAAACGATTGAGATTGATAACCTCAACACAAGCGGTTTGTTGGTTTAATCAATATAATTAATTCCCATTGGCTTATTAACCATGAGACGCATGCATTAACAACCCAAGTTTACTACCGTGAAAGGATCGAGTTAATAACAAGCGTATTAATCGACCGATTCTAGTATTAATTAATATATGAAACAAAACTAGTTGATCCTTTAAGTATTGCTCAAAATATTAATATGTAATAGGAATAGGAATTAACTAATATTCAAGGAAGAAGATTAAAGAAAATAACTCACAACTTACAATTCATTAAGCTTCAAAGTAGCAAAACCAAGATGGAAGAGTTTAGCTCCTCATTTGGAGACTAAACATGATAAAAATATAAAGAAAGAACTTGTCTAAACTGAGCTTAGAAGTATATAGGAATTGGTGATTTTATTGTGAAGGAAAGGGGTGTATTTATAGGCTTTTGGGAGCTGCAGGGTCTGATACCCGATCGGGTATAGAGGATACCCGATCGGGTATCTCAGGAAATTGCCCAGAAAGTCACTTTTCTGGGCATACCCGATCGGGTATGTCGGCATACCCGATCGGGTATGTGACAAATCTTCACGAAAATTTGCTCCCACGATCATTTGTTCCCGGATTTGATTTGGACAATCGAATCAAGTGAATACCCGATCGGGTATAGGCAATACCCGACCGGGTACATGAGTATTTTTTCCAAATCGAAATCTTTCTTGTCTCCTTGCACTTTCCTTGATCTTTTAAGGTCCAATCTTGATCCCTTCGATGATCTTTGACCTGTTTAGCTCAGAATAATCCTAATCTAAACAAATTACAAATAAAAATGAAAATAAAATATTACACCAAAAGTGTGTAATTTCCACAACTACAACTAATAAAAACTAGTTAAAAATACAAACATACAATCGAAAATTAGACGAATATCACTCCTCCTCCTACGGCTTTCTCAGGTACTCCTTTCCCTATCTCACACTATGTTAGTTGTGATAATTTTTCTGCACCACATCGTGTGTTTCTTGCAGCACTCTCCTCTGGCACGGAACCTCAGTCTTTTCAGGACGCTATTACCGATCCCGGATGGCGCCAGGCGATGAACACTGAAATTGAAGCTCTTGAACGGAACGCCACTTGGACTCTTGTTCCTCTACCACCCGGTAAACGGGCTCTGGGATGCCGTTGGGTTTATAAAATTAAATATCGATCCGACGGTAGCCTTGAACGACTTAAAGCTAGATTAGTCATCTTCGGCAATCGTCAGGTGGCGGGTCTTGATTATAATGAAACTTTTGCCCCTGTTGCAAAAATGGTGACAGTTCGCGCCTTTCTTGCAGTCGCAGCATGTAAAAATTGGGAACTCCATCAAATGGACGTTCATAACGCCTTTCTCCACGGCGACCTTAATGAAGAAGTGTATATGATGCTCCCTCCAGGATATAAAACCAAGGACTCTACTCTGGTTTGTCGGCTACACAAGTCTCTATATGGCTTAAAACAGGCGCCCAGGTGTTGGTTTGCCAAACTTGTTACAGCTCTTCGAGGATATGGATTCATTCAATCCTTCTCAGATTATTCCTTGTTCACCCGTACTCGTGGAATGGTCCAATTAAACGTTCTTGTTTATGTTGATGACCTTATCATTTCAGGGAATGATTCTGTGGCTATTGCTTCCTTTAAAAGTTATCTCAGTGATTGCTTCCATATGAAGGATTTGGGGAAATTAAAATATTTCTTGGGCATTGAGGTTGCACGGAGCTCTTCTGGCATTTTTCTCACACAACGGAAATATGCTTTGGATATTATCACTGAGACTGGGTTGCTTGGGGCTCGTCCTGCGACGTTTCCCATTGAACAGAACCATGATCTTGCCAATGCCTCGGGTCCCCTCCTTACTGATCCTGAGAAATACAGACGGCTTATAGGCCGCCTCATTTACCTTGCTGTCACGTGCCCGGACCTTGCTTATGCGGTTCATATTTTGTCTCAATTTTTACAAAATCCCCGTATTGAACATTGGAGTTCTGCGCTTCGGGTGGTGCGTTACCTAAAAGGGTCTCCAGGACAGGGTATTTTACTTCGTGCTGATGGGGATCTCACCCTCACTGGCTGGTGTGATTCGGATTGGGCGGCATGCCCTCTCACTCGAAAATCTCTTTCTGGTTGGTTGGTGTTCCTTGGTCACTCTCCGGTGTCCTGGAAAACCAAGAAACAAACTACTGTTGCACGCTCATCAGCAGAAGCTGAATACCGTTCTATGGCTGCTGCTACATGTGAATTAAAATGGCTTAAAGCTCTCCTCCTCAGCTTGGGCATACATCATCCTCAGGCTATTCCATTATACTGTGATAGTCAGTCTGCTCTCCATATTGCTCGTAATCCAGTCTTTCATGAACGTACAAAACACATTGAGGTTGATTGTCACTTTGTTCGCAATGCCATTCAAGACAATCTCATTGCACCTAGCTACGTCCCTACCACTATTCAGCTTGCAGATATTTTTACCAAGGCTTTGGGGAAAACTCAATTCCAGTTTTTATTGCGCAAGTTGGGCATTTTGGATCCTCATGCTCCAACTTGAGGGGGGTATTACGGATTAATATTTATGATAGGGATATGATTTTTTATTATTAGCAATATTGTATTTAAGAAGAAATATCCCTTTGGAAGGTAGTTACCATCTAGGAGTTTATTTCCTTATTGTACTGCTCGGTCAAGCCTATATCAGGTGCAGCCCCCATATGTATTTGACATGAATATAATTCTCAATATCAAGATCAGCATTGAACTCTAATTTGTCACGATCAAAACAATTTTGTTAAAAGTTGTAATCTTTTAACATTATGAGTGATCATAAGTTTTGATAAATAACCGTTGGTTCCGGTTATCCAAACTTTCATTATTGTAGAAGTTATTGTAAGGAATAAATGTAATTAGATTTTGATGATGCTATAGGATTAGAAAGTAAGAGTACCCCCAAATTAGATCTTATGTATTAGAATTTTCAATTGTAAGTAATAGTGTAGTCGACGATCAGAGTTGCTCTTTTTTGGATCAGATCAGACGTACATCAGAACTGCTCGACCAGACTTGATCTATGAGAACTGCTTCATCAGAGTTCTCTTATCAGAAGTCCATCAGAGTTGCATCATAAGAGTTGCTGATAAACCTGAACATCTGATAGCCGATGAGAACTACAGATCAGAAGTACTCATCAGCGGACCTATCAGAGTCAGAGTCAGAGTTCAGTCAGAGATCAGAAGACCATCAGAACTCAACTCGTCAGAAAGCCATCAGAATCCAACATATCAGAAGAGCCTGATCAGAGCTCGACGAACACTTAGAAAAATTTCAAGCAACATCCAACAGCTATGAATCCAACGGGTAAAAACATCCAACGGCTACAAGACTGTGCATGAAAGGAAAGCATTTAATGCACATTAAATGAGCCTGATACGCTGAAGGATTGATTGCAAATGATTGACCAAAGAATCCGGGAAGATATATTATAAAAATAGAAACCTTCCAAAAACGGCGGTCAAGTCAACTGTACGCGCATTTAATGCAGTTGTCTCCTCCTCCAACGGGCAGACAACCCCAGTATATAAGCTACTCTACGAAGAACTGGAGAACAACTTTGCTACAACTTACGCTCATTATTCAAGCTCTCTTGAGATTCAACTTCTACAACCTTCAACAAGACAAGCTTACGTTGGGAAGATTCAAACTCCAAATCTCTCATTCCCAACAAACAAGCAAAGTTCATCCTGTTCTTCAACACTTCAAGAACTTCATCAAACATCATTTGTAACGAAGCAAGTTGGAGGAAAAACTCTGTTTTTCAAAGGATCTTCTGAAAAGAAGGGCGTCCAAGTAACTGCAGTAGTGAAGTGGTGATACTTCCGGGAAGCTGAGTGAAAGGACCAGCCATCAGGACGTGGAATTGCATCCTGGGTGGCAGCTAGACTTGAAGAAGGCGTGGAGAACTTCTTAAGCGCTAGGAACTAAGCTTTGTAACCGATCTACTTCAAAGCTAGTGGAACAGTGGACTAGAGGAACGAGTTGTTCCTTGAACCACTATAAAAATATCCGGTGTCATTTACTTTACTGCAATTTATATTTCTGCACTTAGGATATTATCTGATTAACTCTAAGACTTGGAATCTGTGTTCAGCAGATCTTGTTTTCAGAGTTATCAGAAAGGCATTTGCCTTAGTATTTTTCTGAGGCTACCCGGACAGATCAGAATCCGCTGCCAAGGCCAGTTCTGATATCAGAACCAGCCTCTCTCTGTCATCAGAATCAGACCTTCTCTGATAAGTCAGTTTTGACTTTGAGAAAAAGTTGAAAAACCAATCAGTCTATTCACCCCCCCCCCCTCTAGACTGATTACCATATTAAACGGGACCAACAAGTGGTATCAGAGCCTCCTTGTTCTTGTAATCTTTTAGGTTACTCTCTGAACAAAGATCCACTTGTTCTTAGCCTCTATTTACTTACTATTATGGATAACTCTCTTGCAAAGCATCTCATGTTTACAGACCAGAAGTATGATGATTGGAAGATCAGGATGAAGGCTCATCTATGCGCCTTACATGATGAAATGTGGGAAGTCTTGGAGAATGGACCCTTTATTCAGTTCATGAAGGTCAATCCTGCTCACTCTACTGATAATTCTCAACCCCAGATGATTGAGAAGGCCAGGTCTGAATGGACCAAGGAAGAAAAAAGGCAGTACAATCTAGATAATATAGCCAAGGACATCCTCTACAAGGCTATTGATGAAAGATACTTCAACAGAATCAAAAAGTGCAGAACTGCCAAAGAAATCTGGGATAAGCTGGATGAGATTGGTGCAGGAGATGAACAAGAAAGAGACAACAAGTTGACCATTGCTATGAAGAAGTTTGATGATTTCAAACTTCTGCCAGAAGAATGCATTGCTAAGATGCATGAGAGACTGCTGATTCTCATTAGTGAAATTTCTGAGCTTGGGAAGGAGCTCACCATCAAAGAAGTCAACATGAAGATTCTCAGGGGACTGCCTTCAGCTTGGAAGATGAAGGTGATTGCAGTCCAGGAAAGCAAGAACATCAAGACTTATGCCACTGAGAAACTCATCTCTGATCTCAAGGCTTATGAGTTTGAGATGCATGAAGAGAAGGAAGAAGTTCCTGATGAAAGGACCACCACTGCTCTCACTGCCAGCACCTCAAAGGTAAGTAACTTTGACCCCTCTACTCTTTTATCTGATGAGTATATGGCTGCTTTTGCCAGGAAGTTTAAGAAGTTTATGAAGAAAGATGGAAGGAGTCCATCTTCCATCAGAAGACCACATCAGAAGACCAAATCTTCTGAAAGCAATGGAGAGTACCTCTGCTACAACTGCAGACAACCTGGGCATTTCAAAGCAAACTGCCCCTATCCAAGAGTGTCCAAGAAGCAAGGACATGAAGAAGAAAAGAGACCAGAAGATCAACACAGAAGAAGAAGAGCACTCGTCTCAGAGCAAGCTGAGAGAGATCCACTCTCTGAATCAGAGTCCAGCTCAGACTCCGACTCTGATGAAGCATTCTGCTGCTTGGATGCAGAAACTGAAGACCTCTGCCTCATGGCACAATCAGATGATGAGGTATGCTCTACTTCTGATTCTATTTCTTCTTCGGTAGGCACAGCCTTAAATGATGATCCAATGTCATCATTCTGGGAAGAGTTCCAAACTATCCAAGCCACTTATTCTTTTGTTAAAGAAGAGAACAGTAGGCTGAAAGTTGATATCTCTAATCTAAGGAAAGAGACTGAGTGTAAACTTAATTTCTTAACTGAGGAAAGAGATAGACTGAAAGCTGAAAATGAGTCTCTTCTGAAAAGAATAAGAGACATTGAGGAACTTGAGAGTAGATATAATAGTCTTCTGAAGATGCAATCTTCCATGAAGAATATTGGTGACTCTCATAACTTCACCTCTGGTCTTGGATATGTTGAACCAGAGTCTGGAGAGCCTTCTGTAAGGCCTAGCACCCAAGTTGCTAAGGCTAAAAAGGTCATAGTGCCACAGACTCTGAGCCCCAGTTGCCATGTTAGTACTTCTGGTACTAAAGTTGTTCATGAGAAGGTCATACCAGAGAAACAAACTCTAAAGGCCAAACCAAAACAAAGTTTGAAAACTAATGAACCTGGCAGACACTCTAACAAAAGGAAGAGTTTTCAGAAAAATAATAATCAAAGGCCTAACCCTATCAGACAATCTCATGACAACAGTATCAGAAACTGCTATCAGAAAGGCAGATATCAAGAGAAGATTAACTATAGGCAGAAGAGGTTGTCTGGTCAACCTCAGAAGTCTAAAGTTAAGCGCTCCTCTGATCTTGATAATATATGGGACTTCTTTCCAACAAAGAAGGCTATGCAAAAGTATGCAAACAGAAAGCATGATCCTCACAAGCATCTGCCCAAAGTGAATCATACATCTGTTTACTACGACTACCAGGTGGACAATGGGTACCATCCACCAAGGTTTCAGTTGATGAGACCAAAATGGTACCAACTACCAAGACTGCATTACCCCCCAGGACCCAACATTGCTTGGGTACCTAAATCTTCCTTTTAATCTTGCAGGAACTGTGTGCTGGAGTCATCTCAGAAAAGGAATGGTATATTGACAGTGGATGCTCCAGACACATGACAGGTGACAAGAGTTGCCTATCAGAGTTCCAGAAAATCAATGGACCCAGAGTCACCTTCGGTGGAAATGACAAGGAAGGGCAAACAAAAGGAAGAGGGAAGCTGATCAAGAACCAGATAATCATTGAAGATGTCTCATATGTCAAAGGTCTAAAGTTCAACTTGCTGAGTGCTAGCCAATTCTGTGACAAAGGCTACACAGTTGAATTCACCAAGACCTTATGCTATGTCAAGCATGAGACAACCAAAGAAGTGGTTCTTACAGCCAAGAGAAGGAAGAACATCTATGTTGTTGACTGGCAAACAGCAAAAGATGGAACTTGCCTGATAGCTAAAGATAATTCAAAGCTAAGCTGGGACTGGCACAAAAAGCTTAGCCATCTGAACTTCAAAACCATCAACAAACTGGCAAGGGAACACATTGTAGATGGTCTGCCTGACATTGTATACAAAAAGGAGACCCTCTGCAGTGCTTGTCAGAAAGGAAAACAAGTGAAGACCTCATTCAAACCCATAGCTGGAGATCTTTCTACTTGTCCTCTAAATCTGATCCACATGGATTTATTTGGACCAGTTGAAACTCCTAGTGTTGGTGGAAAAAGATATACCCTTGTTATGGTTGATGATTACTCAAGATACACTTGGACTGTGTTCCTAACCAAGAAGAATGAAACTCTTCAGAAGTTGCCATCTCTGCTAAAGCAACTCCAAACTGAGAAGAATATGAAGGTCAGAACAATCAGATCTGACAGAGGAACTGAATTTGTCAACAAAGTGATCAAAGACTTCTGTGATCAGAATGGTACATTCCATCAACTTTCTGCTGCCAGAACACCCCAACAAAATGGTGTTGCAGAAAGAAGGAACAGAACACTGAAAGAAGCTGCAAGAACTATGATTGCAGAATCAGGACTGCCCATCAGATACTGGGCTGAAGCTATCAACACTGCATGCTACACTCAGAATAGAAGCATGATCCACAAGAATCATCAGAAGACCCCCTACGAGCTGTGGAAAGGAAGAAAGCCAAACATCAGCTACTTCCATGTGTTTGGATGCAAATGTTACATTCTAAACAATGGAAAGGAGAACCTGAAAGTATTTCAAGAAAAAGCTGATGAAGGTGTATTCTTAGGCTACTCAAGTTCAAGCAAAGCCTATAGAATACTTAACAGGAGATCCCTACAAGTTGAGGAATCTATTCATGTCAAATTTGATGATAGTACTTCTGCAGAAGAATTATCAGAAACTCTGCAGAAGATCAACCTTGAAGACAAGGGTGCAGAACTATCAGAAGAGGTCATCAACAACCCTATATTCTCAACTCCTCCTGCCAATCCAGTTCTGATAGACAAAGATGAAGATGAAGATGATGTATCAGAAGATGAATCATCAGAGTTACCTAGACAGCAACTATCAGAACCTGATCTAACTTGGTTAAGAGACCATCCTCCTAATCAGGTGATTGGTCAAGTTACCAGTGGAGTAAGGACCAGATCTGCATCAAGAAGAGAAGCCATGTTCACCTGCTGCATATCCCAGATGGAACCAATGTGTGTGGAAGAAGCTCTAGAAGATTCAGATTGGATCAATGCAATGCAAGAAGAGCTGACACAATTTGAAAGGAATGAAGTGTGGAAACTTGTTCCCAGACCAAAGCATCAGAATGTCATTGGAACCAAGTGGGTATTCAAGAACAAAGCAGATGAAGAAGGCAACATTGTAAGGAATAAAGCAAGGCTTGTTGCAAAGGGATACTGTCAAGAAGAAGGCATAGATTTTGATGAGACCTTTGCACCTGTAGCAAGACTGGAAGCAATCAGGATATTCCTAGCCTATGCTGCTTACAACGACATCAAAGTATACCAGATGGATGTCAAAAGTGCATTTCTGAATGGAGAACTTGAAGAGGAAGTCTATGTTGAACAACCTCCAGGTTTTGTCATTCCTACTCAATCTTCTTGTGTCTACAAGCTTAGGAAGGCCCTTTATGGTCTTAAGCAAGCTCCTAGAGCCTGGTATGACACATTGTCCCTATTCTTAGTGAACCATGGGTTTACTAAAGGAAAGGTGGACAAAACTCTATTTCAAATTTCTGTTGCTAATCATATTCTGTTAGTGCAAATTTATGTTGATGATATTATATTTGGAAGCACTAATCCAGAATTATGCAAGAAATTTTCTCAAGTTATGCAGAAGAAGTTTGAAATGAGCATGATGGGAGAACTCAGTTACTTTCTTGGCTTACAAGTCAAACAAGTACCAGAAGGCATCTTTATCAACCAAGGAAAGTACACCAGAGATCTCATCAAGAAGTTTGGAGTAGATGGAAAATCTTCAGTCAAAATTCCTATGAATGCATCTCAAGGAATTGGACCAGATGATGAAGGAAAAGATGTTGATGCAACAACTTATAGAGGAATCATTGGATCTCTCCTCTATCTGACTGCAAGCAGACCAGAAATAGCTTTTGCAGTAGGAATCTGTGCCAGATACCAATCAAAGCCCAAGGAGAGTCATCTAGTTGCTGCTAAGAAGATTATCAGATATATCAAGGGAAATCCAAATGCAGGACTATGGTATCCCAAGGGAGGTAATTTTGAACTAATTGGTTATTCTGATTCAGATTTTGCAGGTTGCAGATTGGACAGGAAGAGTACTTCTGGTCACTGTCAATTGCTAGGTGGGAGACTTGTCTCCTGGTTTAGCAAGAAGCAAAATTCAATCTCAACTAGCACTGCTGAAGCTGAGTACATTGCTGCTGGAAGTTGCTGTGCTCAATTACTCTGGATGAAACAACAACTCAAGGATTATGGAGTGCAAGCAAAGGAGATCAAGCTGTTGTGTGACAATACCAGTGCCATTGCCATCACTCAGAACCCTGTGCTGCATTCAAGGACCAAACATATCGAGATCAGACATCACTTCATCCGAGATCATGTGGAGAAGAAGCACATCTCAATTGAGCATGTCCCAACTGAAGACCAGCTTGCAGACATCTTAACCAAACCTCTCTCAGAGGCAAGGTTTAACAAGCTAAGGGAAGAATTGGGAATGATGGATGATCTTCCCAGAGATACTTGAATCAGAGTTGCAGAAGTATCAGTTGGGGACTCATCAGTACTCCCCATCTCTGATACCCGAAGCTCTTATTCATCAGAAGCTTGAATCAGAATTGCAAGGATCAGACTTGCAAAAGTCAGAGTTGCAGGAAGGATCAGACTTGGTATTTATCAGAGGTCCTTATATCAGAACATCCCTATCTCTGATACAAGGGCCAATACCTATCAGAGTGGCTGTGGACTTAGAAAAATTTTCTAAAATTCGGGCGAGACTGTCCAATAAACCGGAAGTTACCTTTCTACCCCCGGTAGTTATTACCATTTTTGGAAAACGGCTTTCCGCCCACAATCCATTTAATGCGACCTCGAAACCGTAAATTATATCAAACGTCCACTAACCCAAATTCATATATACCGTTTCTGAAAACCTAAATCACTACTGCAATTTCACTCTTCGACTTCAAGCTTTATTTTCAAATCTCCAACCTTCAAACCTCTCAAATTCTTCCAAGAATACAAAAATGAAGTTCATCAACATTTCAGATCTCTCAGAGGCTGAGGCTAAGTCACTTGTGGCTAACATTGCCACCGGAATGAAGGTCGACATGTCCTCACTACCCTCGTTGGCAGAAAACCAGAAAACCATGAAGGCAGTCATTGCAGGGATGAATGATTCCCAGCTGACTAAAATTGTGGCTCATCCTTATGAGCATTTCAGTACCCTTGATGTGGCTGAGTTCTACCTCAACGCGCACATCACCGGCGACGCCATTCATTCTCAGGTACAAGGGAAAAGCCTGAAAATCGATGCGGATGCCCTCAACGAGTTCTTCAACATTGAACTCGACTCACAAGATGAAGATACTCCAACTCTCATCGACCTGGAGTCAGTTGATGTCTCTGTGCCGACATTCGTTGATACCTACTGCCGGGATGATGCAACCGGAGTAGATAAACTCTACATGAAGAAGAACCAGCTCAAGAAGGACTTTGAGCGCTTGATGAGCATAATGCACCGATGTCTGTGGTGCAAAACAAGCTCTACTGACCAGATGAACAACGCCAACTCAAAGGCCCTCTATGCAGTCCATCATGGGATGAACATCAATTGGGGGAAGGTTCTGTACAAATCCCTCACTGAAACAGTGGAAAAGAAAGACAAGAAAACAGGTCTATTCTCCACAAAGATGGGCCATGGTCTTCTTCTCTCCAAGGCTATTGCTAGTCAAGGAGTGGTTCTCAGAAATCCATCAACAGTTGATCATTCCAAAACCATCTTCCTCACCTCATCTCCCAAGATGCATATAGCTATTGCTGCAGAACTGAAAAAAACCAACAAGCAAGAGCAACTAAGGGAGAAACAAGTTACTACAGCTGCGGTTGATGATGAACAACCCAGAGAAAAGAAGAAGAAGGTTCAGAAGAAGTCTGACACCAACCCAGAGAAACATGCATCAGAGGAGGATGCACCAACAGAGGCCCCTGTCAAGAAACTGAGACAGAAGAGGAGAAGAAGAGCTGTCATTCAGAGTGACTCTGATAGCTCCAAATCTCCCATCAGAATCCAAAAGAAGAAGAAGAAGCAGACCAACTCTCCTCCCAAGGAATCAGAACCTCAGGGGGAACCTGCACCAGAGTTGGCTGCTGCTCTGGTGATTTCTGATGCTCAGGGGGAACCTGAATCAGAGGTCCACCCTTTATCTGCACCTGATCTGCCAGTCATCATGCCTCCACCAGAACCGCTAAACCCTTCTACTGCTCTGGACAGACAGTTTCAAAGGGTACTCACATGGAGGAAGTGGAGGATGGGACCTCTGCAACAAATTCTTGCCCAAGCTGCTACTTTTGCATCAGAGGAAGAGGAAGTCCTCAAGTGGGCAGGTATAGATGACATCTCTCTCTGCTTTGATATTCAATTCCTGCATTCTGTCTTGGAGAAGAAGAAGGAAAGCTTAAAGGGAAAAGAGATACTGACTGCTCCACCATCAGAAGAGCATGTCAAGCCTCTATCAGAGAGTGAAATTCCAATCTTTGATGCATGGCTGATGGAAAAGAAAAGAAGGGAGTCTCTCATCAAAATGAAGCCACTTCCAGGTGCAGAGGGTGAACCCTCTACTGCAAATGATATGTCTCTGACCATGATGAATCTGATCAGAGAATGGAGAAAATCTCCAGTTGAAGAAACAGTCTTAGAGGCAATACCTGTATCTCCCCCTCACTCACCTCCCAAATCCCCTTCACCCAAACCTGTCACACCAACCGCAACTCCACCCCCATCTTCTCCTCAACCTCAGCATATCCCTTCACCAACACCCAAGAAATCCTCACCCTGCCATCAGATCACCCCCATCAGAAGCCGATCACCCTCTCCTCCTCCTCCATCACAACATCCGAGAACCCCTATCCCTCAAACTTCACCTCTTCAGAGCCTCAACCTTCAGCAATCCAAATCTGCCTCTCCTCAGCAGAAGCCCTCATCCAAACCTCCATCTCCTCAGCATTCTGCTGCCTCAGCACAAAAGAGAGAGCCGGTTGTAAGGATTCTTTCCTCAACTGAAGATAATAATGGGTTCCTTACATCCTCATTAGCTGGTGATCTTCAGTCTGCAAAAAGGAAGACTCCTACACCACCTCCATCTCCTGATCCACCTCAACCTCAAATCAATGAGGTACCTCAGCAAAAGCCTCCAAAAGAAGTTCTTATCCCATTCCAAGAGTTTGTGGAGTCAGCCGAAGAATTTGGAGACCAAATGATTGCTGGGATCAACAAGATGCTTGTACTGAATCAGAAGCATGATGCTCATCTGGATTTGGTTCAGTACAACATTGAGTCAGAGCTTGCCAAGATATCCAATACACTCTCCACTTTGGCCACTACCTTCCTGAGCTTCATGAAAACTTCAAATGAAAAGGTAGACAACATTGCATCAGAGGTAGCCAGTGTACACACTGTTCTCTACTCTCAATCTCTGACCCTCTCTGCTCAAGACAAGGCTATTCAGGAGCTGTCTGATGCTGTGGATGATCTACAATGGTCCTCTGACAAGCATGCTGAACACCTGACAGATGTAGAAGACCTCTGCAAGACAACCAAAGAATTTGGTCTGAAGTTGATCAACTCTGGCAAGGAAAGAGATCACAAGCTAACTCTTCTTGAGGCTACAACTAAAGATATCCAATCTGCAGTTGGTAAGCAGAAGGAGCTGATAGAAGGGCTGGCCTCAGTGACTCAGACACTCCCAGGTGCCCTTGAAACTATCAAAGATAATAATGCTACAGAATTCTCCAAAATCGGACTCCTGCTTGGTGATCTTGTTGATGCCAAAAAGGGGGAAGAAAACAGAGAACCTGCTAGAGCCATCAGAGCTGTAGAAGGAACTAGCACCAGAGCCGTGGATCCTGCTGTATACTTTGAGAGGGCAAGGCAAAAGAGGATTGCTGCTGGTACTCAGAGACCACCTCTTCCAAGATCAAAGAAAGGAAAGAAGTCAACTTTCACACTTGCTCAATGGCTTAAAAGTGATCTAGCTAAACCTGATGCTACTCAGTTTCAAGAAATGAAGAAGCACATGACACCTCTCCAACAAGAAAATCTTATTCTGGATAGAGATGGGACGATCATCATAAATCATGGTGGCTCTATGCAAGAAGCAGAAGACTGGTGGCGAATGAAAGTGATCCCTGGCAAGGACTTTTCGGAAGCCATCAGAAATTACCTGGATTGCAAGCTTGAACCCGCTTGGTCAGAATATCAGAATCCCAGAAATCTTGCTACAATCAGAGCTAGGGTCAATGCTGATCTAAAGGAAATTGAAGCTAAGGAAGCTGATCTGGAAGAGGAAGATTTCTAAACTCTATCCTCTTGTTGCTTTAAATATATTTCATTAATAAGATAACCGGCTTGCCTCTAATTTGCATGGCAATTTCAAATTATTTCTCTATTGCTTTCTGATTATCTATGCTCTGATATCTTATGTTATTTCTTATCCTAGTTTGATTATATTGTATCTTACTCTTACTATTTTCCTATGCCAAGTGCCCACCAAGATTCTAAATGAAAGTTTTTTTTTTCCTTTTCCCTTATGGTGAAAGGCACTTCTCTGGAAATAGTTTAAGGGTTTTTGGCATCATCAAAAAGGGGGAAATTGTAAGGAATAAATGTAATTAGATTTTGATGATGCTATAGGATTAGAAAGTAAGAGTACCCCCAAATTAGATCTTATGTATTAGAATTTTCAATTGTAAGTAATAGTGTAGTCGACGATCAGAGTTGCTCTTTTTTGGATCAGATCAGACGTACATCAGAACTGCTCGACCAGACTTGATCTATGAGAACTGCTTCATCAGAGTTCTCTTATCAGAAGTCCATCAGAGTTGCATCATAAGAGTTGCTGATAAACCTGAACATCTGATAGCCGATGAGAACTACAGATCAGAAGTACTCATCAGCGGACCTATCAGAGTCAGAGTCAGAGTTCAGTCAGAGATCAGAAGACCATCAGAACTCAACTCGTCAGAAAGCCATCAGAATCCAACATATCAGAAGAGCCTGATCAGAGCTCGACGAACACTTAGAAAAATTTCAAGCAACATCCAACAGCTATGAATCCAACGGGTAAAAACATCCAACGGCTACAAGACTGTGCATGAAAGGAAAGCATTTAATGCACATTAAATGAGCCTGATACGCTGAAGGATTGATTGCAAATGATTGACCAAAGAATCCGGGAAGATATATTATAAAAATAGAAACCTTCCAAAAACGGCGGTCAAGTCAACTGTACGCGCATTTAATGCAGTTGTCTCCTCCTCCAACGGGCAGACAACCCCAGTATATAAGCTACTCTACGAAGAACTGGAGAACAACTTTGCTACAACTTACGCTCATTATTCAAGCTCTCTTGAGATTCAACTTCTACAACCTTCAACAAGACAAGCTTACGTTGGGAAGATTCAAACTCCAAATCTCTCATTCCCAACAAACAAGCAAAGTTCATCCTGTTCTTCAACACTTCAAGAACTTCATCAAACATCATTTGTAACGAAGCAAGTTGGAGGAAAAACTCTGTTTTTCAAAGGATCTTCTGAAAAGAAGGGCGTCCAAGTAACTGCAGTAGTGAAGTGGTGATACTTCCGGGAAGCTGAGTGAAAGGACCAGCCATCAGGACGTGGAATTGCATCCTGGGTGGCAGCTAGACTTGAAGAAGGCGTGGAGAACTTCTTAAGCGCTAGGAACTAAGCTTTGTAACCGATCTACTTCAAAGCTAGTGGAACAGTGGACTAGAGGAACGAGTTGTTCCTTGAACCACTATAAAAATATCCGGTGTCATTTACTTTACTGCAATTTATATTTCTGCACTTAGGATATTATCTGATTAACTCTAAGACTTGGAATCTGTGTTCAGCAGATCTTGTTTTCAGAGTTATCAGAAAGGCATTTGCCTTAGTATTTTTCTGAGGCTACCCGGACAGATCAGAATCCGCTGCCAAGGCCAGTTCTAATATCAGAACCAGCCTCTCTCTGTCATCAGAATCAGACCTTCTCTGATAAGTCAGTTTTGACTTTGAGAAAAAGTTGAAAAACCAATCAGTCTATTCACCCCCCCCCTCTAGACTGATTACCATATTAAACGGGACCAACAGTTATTGTCTTAAGTAAAAAACGATTATCATATCTTGATTAATAAGAACATAAAAGCATTCAGAAATATGCCCTTTTGTATTTATAACCATCGTCTAAATTACGGTTATGAAAGCGCATTCAGTTTAACGAGATGATTATTTCTACTTTTAGCGTAGCAATCATCTCTTGTTTAGAACATAAATATTAGGCAATCATTTGCGCTCATATGCTAGGGCATAACGAATGTGTTTATGTTCATACTGAAATATCTCTAATCTTATCGAAACTGACATCCCTTGATATTTCACATATCTCGTTTACTGCCGGTTACGAACAATTTTGTGATATGAGTGACGATAATATCGAAACCGGCGCCTCAATTAGAGCTCAAACGTGAGAATATAGTGGACAAGCTTTAGAATTAATCTCATAGAGATCAGGAACGCCATGGAAATTAAGGGATTGTTCATATACAAGATAGAAAACTGTAATAGAATCTGGACAAGATATTATAAGATACGTAATAGTCTAATCAATCTTTGGAATAATGAAACGCTTAGACTTATGTAATATCTCAAGATAGTTAAATCTCATATATGTATCAGATCACGGTTTAAATTGACTATGTGTCCATCTCTTAATCAGCACTTTAGCTTGGTATATCTTATCCCGTTTACACTAATGGAACACTATTGTTCCCGGTTTCACGTCCGAACTCGTTTTGAACTAGTCTCCGATCATGTCGGTGTATCAGATGTGAATACCCATAAATTTTGTGCTATGATCAGTGTCACAAAATTGTCTTCAATTTTATACGTGAATTTATGGTTACTTTTTACCTTTTACTTGATGCATTGCAATTGAAGTTAGAACAAAAGTTTTAAAACTCAAAATTGTCTTTGCAAAGAGATATAATACGACATATCAAGGGCTGACTGAACATCACATATGTCAGTATGGCTTAATGAATGAGTATTTATCATAATTATTTCCATGATAATCGGTTTGGAAACCTACACTAGTGTCATCTTATTTTAGAACATATGGATGTCGCGGGTAAGTGCTAGCGTATTTTAAGTGGCCATGATTTAAACTAGGAAAAGGGGCAAAAACACACCTGAACTTGCCTGCAAGGGAGACCTAGGCCCATAAACTATTTTTTTGAGCAAAAATCTTTAATAAACCTTGAAAAAGGGCAAAAATCCCCTTTAAGACTTCAAGCAACAGAAACAAACTAACGGAACATGCAACCATTGCTCGGTTGGCTTATACAGGCCGTAATTAAGAGAAATACGTACGTAGTATGTTAGAATATTTGATATCATTTCTTTTAAATTTTATTAGCTTGTGCTAAATTGAAGAAAAAAACTGAAATATTTTGGTCCTCAAATCATCACACGTGCTCACCCAACAAAATATTTATTTTAGATTAATATTATGTTGCTAGATCTTAACTTTTTATAGATGGTGCAATTTATATTAGTATTAATGTTAGAATAATTTAATTTTTCTTCTCTGTTTATTGAATTGTTTTTTAAAAAGTCAGAACTAAATCAATTGTGTAATTTTAATATCACATAAATATTTTTCGAATCCCAAACCGAACATAAATTATTTGATTTATATACAACCCTATGCGTGTGTATATTTTTTATGCATACACAAAAATTGTACGGAGTATTACTTATTATATTTATGCAAAAATATTGATTAAATTATAATTTTTATGTCTCGACTAGTCCCCTCTTAGGCGTCCGCCTAGGCGCTGGGCTGGCACCCATTTAGCGCCTAACAAATAAGTATGAAACGGGCCTCCGCCCACTTCCTCCGGCTACAGATGTGCCGCCGGTCACCAAAATCCACCGCCGGTTACTTTTTTTTTCAAAAAATAAAAAAGTTATTTTTTAAAAAATTAAAAAACTTTAAAAATAAATATAAAAAAAATTATGTAGGCCTTTCCCGCAGCCTCGGTCATCACCCAACAATGTCACCTCGGTCATTGTATGTAAAAACTGTCATTTTTCATTGTAAATGCCATAAAGTTGGCAGTTCGGGAAAATGTTGGCATTTTCTTCAGTGGTCGGGGATGATGGTGTTGGCAGGTTGTTGAGGAGGCGGCAAACGCCTACATATTTTTTCATTTTTTTATTTTTATTTCTTTAGTTTTTTATTTTCTATTTTTTTTTAATTTTTTTACTTTGTTTAATACGGAGTATATTTTATTTGATTTTTTTTTTGTTTTTTTTTTGTTTTATACAATTTTATTATAAATTAATTAATCTTATTTCTTTTATGTTTTAATTATTAATGAAAGTTGTTGGGGCTTGGGGCTTGGGTAGGGGTTAACTTGTCCAAACACTAAATTTACTCTTATTCAAAACATGTTACTCCTATATTTGTATTTTTCCTATGTCTTACTCCTATTTGGGGAATTCCCTCTAATTAATTAGATTAGGAGTATTACAAAGTAGAAAGTTAATGTTAAGTCATATTTAATTTATGAAATATTTAGATTTTATAACTATTTGTGTAATTATGTGTAGGTTTAGACCTATTTAGAAATATTACAAATATTACAAATATTGTTTTGACATTAAAATTACACAGGGAAAATACAATAAATTATTCTAACATTAATACAAATATAAATTGCACCATCTGTAAAAAGTTAATAACTAACAACATAATTTTAATCTAAAATAAATACTTTTTGAGTGAGCACGTGTGATGATTTGAGGACCAAAATCATCAAGAATTTTTCTTCAATATAGCACAAACTAAAATTTTCTAACATACTACGTACGTATTTGTCTTAATTACAGCCTGTATAAGCCAACAAAGCAATGGTTGGATGTTCCGTTAGTTTGTTTCTGTTAGTTAAAGTCTCTAAGGGGTTTTTTGCCCTCTTTCAAGGTTTATTAAAGTTTTTTGCTCAAAAGATTAGTTTATGGGCCTAGATCCCCCTTGTGGGCAAGTTGAGGGGTCTTTTTGCCCCTTTTCCCTTTAAACTATTAACGTTTATATGGGTATACACGTTAATAGCCTCAACGTTTTAGCGTACTTAGAAGCTGTTCCGTTCACCTGATCTGAATGTTTCTGATCTGAATTTTTTAAGTTCTGATCTGATCTGATCTGAATTTTTCTGATCTGATCTGATCTGATCTGAATTTTTCTGATCTGATCTGATCTGATCTGAATCTTTCTGATCTGATCTGAATCTTTCTGATCTGATCTGAACGTTGCTGAACTGATCTGAATGTTGCTGATCTGATCTGATCTGATCTGAATGTTTCTGATCTGATCTGAATGTTTCTGATCTGATCTGAATCATTCTGATCTGATTTGAATATTTCTATAATTATAATTATAATTATAATTATTAGATTTATAATTGTAATTAAAAATATAACTTAAATAAAATTACAATTATAATCATAATTATAAAAAATATTAATTAAAATTAAATTTAAAATTATAATAATTATACCAATTACACTAATTATAAATACAGATACAATTATAAATGTAATTATATTTTTAATTATGATTAATTTTATAATTTTTTTTGTAATTATAATTATAATATTTATCTCTATAATCATAATTATATCTATAATTACTAATTTAAATATATAATTACTCCGAAGTAATAATAATTACAAAAATAACAACAAGAACAACAATCATATTAATAATAATGATGATTATAATTATAATTACATTGTAAATCATAATTATAATTATAATTATAAATATCTTATATTATATTATAATATAATATATTATATTATATTATATTATATTATATTATATTATATTATATTATATTATATTATATTATATTATATTATATTATATTATATTATATTATATTATATTATATTATATTATATTATATTATATTATATTATATTATATTATATTATATTATATTATATTATATTATATTATATTATAT
Organism: Cuscuta epithymum; assembly: GCA_945859915.1. Classification (NCBI taxonomy): domain Eukaryota; kingdom Viridiplantae; phylum Streptophyta; class Magnoliopsida; order Solanales; family Convolvulaceae; genus Cuscuta; species Cuscuta epithymum. The sequence goes on along the minus strand of CAMAPF010001062.1, from coordinate 637,453 downwards.
TATATTATATTATATTATATTATATTATATTATATTATATTATATTATATTATATTATATTATATTATATTATTATAATATAATAATAATTTTATATTATTAACATTATTATTATATTATTATTAATAATATTATTATATTAATATATTAATATTATTAACAATAACTATAATATAATAATCATAATTAATATAATAATAAAAGTGATAAATCATGTTTGAATTTTTTGATCTGATCTGATCTGATCTGAATGTTTCTGATCTGGTCTGATCTGGTCTGAATCTTTCTGATCTGATCTGAATGTTGCTGATCTGATCTGAATCTTTCTGATCTGATCTGAATGTTTCTGATCTGATCTGATCTGATCTGAATCTTTCTGATCTGATCTGATCTGATCTGAATCTTTCTGATCTGATCTGATCTGATCTGAATAAAATAAGATTAAGGAATAAGTAATAAGATTAAGACGAACGGAACAGCTTCTTAGTCTACATGTTTTGAATCTTTAAGCCCAGTAATTATCTTCTTCAATGCAATCACACTGTAACATGTGATTGCATTGAGAGAGAGAGCGTTTTAAACGTTTCAAGAGATATGAGTGATTTGGACTCAAGCCAAAATTTTCACATTACTTTTATGAGAGTCCGTTCCAAAGCAAATTTGAGTTATCCCCAAATCTTTCCGTGATATTTACGCTAAAAGTGTTCTTTTTAGGCTGAAAACACTAAATCATAGAGATTTAAAACGATCTTTTCAAATTCAAACGGGATAAACGTGTGGATAATTCGTTGTGCTCTCATACTCCAAACTCTTCTATTCCACTCCGAAATATTTAATGAAGTAAAAAAGATGCATTGTAATTGAGTATTATATGTCGATATTAAATAATCCAACGAGATAGAAAACGTCTTCAACGAGACAAAATAGAGCAAGATATGATCGGATCAAATTCTAAAGGAGTTCGGAATTTGATTAAAAAACGGTAATAGGCATTTGTTTAAAACTCATTAATACCCCATAGATTATCATTTAGGATCACCCACGCCTAAATGTACTCATATTTTCTAAACGCAATCCAGTAATGTCTAGGCTAACGAATATGTGGATCTATAATGATATAACGGCAGATATGTTTAATTCGGAGCAAGTATTGTAAGCTCAAGGTGCCATATTGATATGAACACGGAATATTGCAAGAAACTAATCGGAAGGATCAAATTTTGCGGAGATCAACTCCATTAGCTCTTTCCAAGAGTAAAATAGCTCTATTACATCATATCTGAGTGCGCTAAATATCTCTTCTGATACTTAGCCTATAGTTTAGAATCCGGAGGGCCACGCAATTGGGATGATCAAACCATACTTATGCTTAAATAGTAATCTTGCACTTTAACTTGTAAATACTATTTGGAGTTAAATTACATTAAACTCCATGGTTAATAATAGAATAGCAATATATGATAATAGTAAGTGTCTTTACCGGATCCATGGGCTATTAGATAAGAATACTTCACCCATTTACAAGGGATGATTGCCTATTAGGTTACCTGTGACATAATTATAATGAGCGTTTATATCTCTATACATTTATGAGAGCTTAAATGTCTTTGTAATAAAGGGTACGAGATCACTGTGAAGTATGATGTGTCGTCCGTGAATATATGTAAGTTCACATATACTTGTGACTCCGTTGTGGGCACGTTATAGGTTTAGATATCTTAAATTACACACATAGTAATTTAAGACTTACAAGTCCGTAATCAAGATATCATTCACATTATCATAGAATACACAGCAAGTAAATTCTAAAACCTTTTATATCTTTCCGAATTACATAACAGTGATATACCGATTATATTCCAGTCCACCAGTAATAACAAAACGGTATGATTGTCACAAATACTTAGTCTCATACATCTGTAATATGTTTAGTCGAAATATAATCATAGCGTTTTACAAAACAGAGCAAGATATGATCGGACTTGATATTTCGAAACCGGCGCCTAAATATTATCGAGCTCTAAAACTTATCTTCAGGCGTAATATGCCAGTATAACATCTCTTCGCCTGAGGATTGGAAACCAAAAACAATAATATGAAAGACATGATTTACAAATACTGAATTTAGACTTGTTGTGTGTTCTTCCATTTAAAACGTATTATATCTCTTTGGAAAGACAATTCTGAGTTCTACTTTACCTATGTAAGAACTCAGAATATGGGATTACAATATTCTGTATTGTATCATATAGATTGAAGTCCAACGAGTGTGACTCTAAAATATTACGAGATCATACTTCAACAGAGTTTAGAAAATTTAAAAACGGTTATAGGGAATTCGATGATATCGGGAGTGTTATACGGTATTTGGAGTGTATAAGAGTTTGTTTAAGTTTGATGAAAGGGACAGTCACAAATAGATCAAGGGATCAATATGAAACAAAACGTTTAGATCAGTAGAATCGTTAAAGGTACAAAATCGTATATGTTTATTTTTACGCTCTGAACTATTAACGGAGTAATGTTCGATATACCTTGGGTATTATATTACGATTTTGGATCGGATACGTCTTAGAGATGTTTCAAATTATGCCCCGTTTCATATTCTACTACGTATATGAGATTTATTGTAAAATGTTTACTTGATTTTAGAACCTATTTCGAAATTTTCGACACCTTAATTCATATATCTGTCCTAGCACCGAACATTACTTAAGTTTATTTTGTACAAAGGAGATAAGTTTACAAGCTAAGACAGATATTACGTTTACTATCCCTAAGATAGTAAACTCTTATTTAATACGAGATGTTTAATCTCAAACGTCCACTATATCTTTCCGGTATAATGACAAACTATGATCTCGTATTTAGTGATGGTTAAAATACATCACTCTCATGGTTAAGATATTTCCAAAGGGGCTAATGTACACGATAATTGTTCAAATCGATTATTTAATGCATAATCATCCCTTTGAACATGTGCTTCTCTAATAGGTAAACATTTTACCTAATAACTGATTATCAATTATAGAAGTTGCCCCCGTAACTATCTTGCTCCTAAATATTTGTTCTGTTTTTCCAAAGAGATTAGAATCAGTTTGGAAATATTCCCAGTATTAAATCCCCCGGGAAGTTTTAACTCTAAATCGGAATTTTATATTGAATGCTTTTATCTTTCGAAATATCCACCTGAGAGACAAAAAGGATCTTGTGCAAATCTATTTGTTCAATAGCGTGCAGTGAATATTAATTGCGTAATATGACATGTGAATAGAGCGTTGAAATTATATGTTGTGATAGGATATGATCTTCACGTAATGAGTGTATATTGGCCCAAACACTCACTGTTGTAAGAATTATTACCATAAAACGAATTGTTTGAAATATTTATTATCACCGTGGCAAATAAGATCTTTGCCTATAACTAAATAGGCAATCTATTAGAATGTAACTAAATAGAGCACAAACATGTTGGAAAACAGCTTATGATTGCCTATTTTGAATGGATTAGGAACCTGAAGTGTTTTAAATCATATTGTGTATGATTTACAAGCCTTCACAAATTCCCGGCGAGTTTTAGAAAAAGAATGTTACTATAGCATGATAACATTGGTAAACTCATATAAATACAAAGATCTTAATGACAAGTGATTAACGGGTTTACACGTGTAATCATACCGAAATTACTCTATGATAACATCTCAACATCTTACTAAATCATCACTAAAGGGTTTTAACTTTGTAAAAGGGCGTTAACATTACCCCATGATTATGTTAATCGTTTTATATTGATATCACATTTTAGTTGATACTCGATAAAATATGGCACGCCATAAATCATAATCAGGGTGGTATGGTCAAACTTAGATAATTGTACACTTTTCTATTGCCGAAATATCAGAGCTAAGAATTGGTCCGTTCTGAAATCACGATTTGCCTATTAAAATAGGCATATTGTGGTCTTAGGATGTTTTCTTTTGGACTGAAATTTGCTGGTCTGGTCTGGTCTGGTCTGTTTAAGTCTGGTCTGGTCTGGTCTGTTTAAGTCTGGTCTGGTCTGGTCTGGTCTGTTTAAGTCTGGTCTGGTCTGGTCTGGTCTGGTCTGGTCTGGTCTGGTAAACGTCTGGTCTCTGTGTATTTTATAACTACGGAAGTCTGGTCTGGTCTGGTCTGGTCTGTTTAAGTCTGGTCTGGTCTGGTCTGGTCTGTTTAAGTCTGGTCTGGTCTGGTCTGGTCTGTTTAAGTCTGGTCTGGTCTGGTCTGTGACTGAAAACAGTCCAAAAGAAAACATCCTTATTGACATTCTAGTTAGATGTCACATATGAAAATTATAGTGATTTTTAATAGGGTAGAACATTTGTAATATGATATTTACAAATTACACTCAGATATCATAAACTTATACTTTTCAATTTACGCTGACATATTTCCCGCATAGGTACACAGCGTTCCCTAGGTGTGAACTCTTCAGCTCGATAAGACACAAAGATAGGAAACACTTTTACCATATGATTTAGCAGTGTTCCGATTACCTTCGATGATTGAGTGATTGCGTTTTCAATTAACAAGCGGAGTTTTGAAAAGAGTCAGAAGTGAAAGGCACATTTGTTTCCTAGTTTTCGTATAGGAAGATATACGAATGTCATATTTGATCTAGTTCGTTCACAACTCTAGAGATGTGAACGTTTTCAAAGCTCGTAGTCTTTAGGAATATAAGATCCGTATACAGCTAAGATATTTTACTTCATATTTAAAGACAAATCATTTATTTACGATATTATGGATCAATATACGGTATTTTTAATATACACGGTGAAATGTTATGATTTGGATCATAAGTTGTCACAAAACGGAAAGTTATGGTAGACGCAAGGCTGTGATACAACACGTTAACTATTGATAAGGTTGTATTCGACAATACTCTGTTAATTCAAAATATTTACGGATATTAGCGTATCCTAGTCCCTTAATTAAAAGTTATTTTGAAAGCACATATATTAACAAGATATGACTGTCACATATAAATATGGTTAAATTAATACCAAAGATCTTTGAATGGTTAAGATAACCTTTTAACACTATTTATGATCTTTTCATAGCGTGGATCTTATCGAGCTCTAAAACATTGGAATCAACGGTATTGCCTAAACAGTGATTATTTTACAGTCATATCGAGGTCATATCTCTTGAGATGACATTAATATGGGGAAAATCATATCACATCTGGATGGTGATATAAAACACGGTTCCATTGAATAGCTTTGATATTGTCCGCTGAAGATGATACAATCGAGCTCTCGTTTTAGGAGTACAATAAAGCTATGGAAATTACAATGCACAAGTAACTGAAATATTTTTGCCCTCTATTAATACCCGCATTTACGATGAGGATAAATTAGAACTCAAAATTGTAATTTTGAGTTCTAATTTAGCAAACTCAAAGCGGTGTATTCCTTATGGTTCAAAGTGTAGCAATCAAACGGGGTGCATTTGTTCTCAATATTCTTCGTTAGAATATCATATTATCAAATGTTAGTCGGATTACATTTATCTAATTCTATTATATTAGATAAAAATGTTACTTTAATAGCGTTCTCTTATCTATCGAGGGATGATAGCCTAAGTCGGTTAAATACGATAAGCCAAACCTTTAGGGTGTCTAAGGGTTTATTTAATTTGGAACATTACAATTTTTAGGTTAGGCGTACTTATCCCAAATCATAGCGTATTAGGTATTGTCACTTATGAAATTTAATAGAGATGATCTTAATATTATCGCTTATTACTCTTCCAACGCATTGATATGTTGCCTGAAAGTTTACAACAATTCAATTGTAAACTTTGCGAATTCGTACTCATCTTGCGAATTGAATGTTTTGTGCAGGACATTCCAAATTAATATAGGGACATTCAAAAAGTACTAATCTGGGTATTTGGGTAACACAGTTCATAGATTGCCTATCTATTACAGCCAAAACATACGTTCTTGAAATCCGTCTCTTTATTTCAAAACATCGAAATATCAAGTGATATTTATCTAATACTCATATCTTAACACTAATTAAGAGAGAACGTTTTGAAAGGGGCAATTGAATATCCTGCACTTGTATTTAGCCTGTTATTACTTCAATCAACTTACAAAAAATAGGGATTAGCGTATTATCCGAATGTTGTATTACAAGCCTACAGTAATTCGCCACCAAAACCTATTATTTTTTTTTTTTAAATATAATCCAGTTCTATGATTGCCCCTGACATATCGAACACTCCCAGTAACGAATTACAATAAGTTTATCATATAACTAGTTGCTGCGACGCGCGTTGCGCGATGGGCTAAATGCCCAATATAATTTCTTAGAGCATTTTCTTGAATTATATTAAACTTATTTGATATGATAACACAATTGAAATTAAGACACAAATGAATGAATAAGAAAAATGAAAAAAGTTGTTAGACGATTATATCAAATGATTATTTTCAATGGAGTGAACATCTAACTCCTATAATCTCAAAATCAATCTGATTTATCATTGAATCTTCTAATTTGCCATGACATAATACCTCTATGCGTAAGATTTGATCTTATTGTTTCATTTAGTTTTAGTAATTTATTATTTGAATCAATAACATGTAGTTTTACTTATACAAACTAATTCCGTATCTAAAATATTACTCCATAGGTCTCCATTTAAAAAATCATAACTTATTAATTAGGGGTGAAAGAACAATTATTTGTTACGGTAAGCTATATATATCGATCAATGACTTATTCTAATTTGTGAAATGTAACATTTAGAGCCTGTTTGGTAATACCAAAATCGGCTAAATATGTCGATTCAACTGAAATTTATGAAATTTTGGCTAGAGTGGTTGGAGTGGCTGGATTGACTAATACTGCTTATTAATAAAAAAAATTTATAATGAAAATATATTTTATTAATAAAATAAATAAAAATTATATGAAAATTAGCAAAAATGGTCATTTACAGTAACTTCAATCAATAGAGCCAGAAAAGTAACTTCAACCTTATTTTTCCTTATTATTATACAATTCATTACGCGAAATCAAAAGTTGTGTGTTTGGTAAAAAAAATGGCTAATAAACTTGATAGATAAGCCGAAAAACTGGGTCATCAAATGGGCACTTAGTCTCCTTCACCTCTAAATGATTTTTTTTTCATTTGAAAGTTTTCAAATTTTAATAAACCGAACTATTGTTTGCAAGCGGAAGAATGGTTAGACAATAAATAAACATACACAGTATATATTATGGAGTATTTAGTTATTGAACCTTTCAACTATTTGGTTTTTTTGGTTTTAAAGAAAGTAGAGAACTGAAATCATCGAACACAACCAAGCACTCAAACTCGATCTTCACCTCTTACCTCATCATTGTGCAAGCTCTGTTTCATAATTCATTGAGCTTGTTGTAACCTTTTTGCAAGGCTTAGTGAAGAAAAATATGTGGGGATGATATGTGAAGATTACCTTCTAACATTCTCTCATTCCTATTTTCCTAAGAAGCTACCTCTTTTTATTATTACTATTCTAAAATATTACATCTCTGGCTAATGGCTACAATATTGATCTGTTTCTGATGTGAGTTTGTTTTCATGACAACTATATTATTGATTAAGTGAACTATAAAAGAATATTTAAAGACATCATACCATGATATTCTGTTATTAAAGCTTTTAATTTGTCTCCTAAGCAAAGTGAACTGGATAACATAGGTATAACAGTATGCACAAATATAAATATGTACAACTTCAGGCAACCTTACAAGCATTTATTATTTGCAGAGCAACATTAGGTTACACAAGCAACCAATTCTTAAGCTCCAATGCAACAGAAGACAATAAAATCAGATGTAACTAATACCATGTATAGGATTGTCATCAAGATTGGTTTTGTGGGAAAGTATCATTAAGTTATTTTCTCTTGGGGTGGGATGGGGTGTGAGAGGGTGGGGAGTTCATCATTCTTGTTGAAAACATAAATAAAAAGAAATACTCGGAGAACAGCTAAACAAAACAAACCATTTATAAGAAAACATGACTCAGAGAATAACCTTGTTGAATGTGTCATAAGCACTCCTTCATATAACAATGCTAGGTGCATAGATAATAATCACTTGGGGTGGGATGGGGTGTGAGAGGGTGGGGAGTTCATCATTCTTGTTGAAAACATGAATAAAAAGAAATACTCGGAGAACAGCTAAACAAAACAAACCATTTATAAGAAAACATGACTCAGAGAATAAAATTGTTGAATGTGTCATAAGCACTCCTTCATATAACAATGCTAGGTGCTTAGATAATAACCACTTGAATAGCCTGGAAGATACATTTCAAATATTAGAGAATGAGGAAAATAAAATAAACAAAGAGAACAAGAGAGAAACATATTACCAACAATCCACCATGTAAAGAGGGCATATATGAGAAACTATGTATGTGTTCAACTTGTGTTTCATGACATTCAGAACCATCCATAATGCTAAGCAAGAATTCAAGAGCATGCCTCTTCAAATCCCATGAAAGCACAACACAATAAAATACAGTAATGCTACTGTCTGTCATCTCTTAGTCTGGTCATTTTGGAGCTCTTTTCTTAATACACCTATATCTTCTGAAGCGGTCACAGCTGCCTTGCCAAACTTATAAGCCCCAATGACTGTAGTAGTATATCAGTAGAAAAGGAAAAAATGGGTCTTCAAATTCAAAAACTTTTGTGTGATTCAGTATAGCCATTTCCCATATATGGGTCTCATTGACATGAGACGAACATGACTCTCTCACACTTTGTTAACGTTGATACACATTCTATGTTTTAATTATGTTGTGATTCTTCCTACACTTGATCGAATTAAAATAAAGATAAAGTTCTGAAATAGAACTATAATTTATTTATTCCTGAAATGTGACTTCTCCACTCTCATTCTGATAAGATCTAATCACTTTATTCTTTAAAACACACTTATTTTCCCAATGACCGCTTTTGTCTTGGGAACAAGAATATCTTTTCATTTAAAAAGATGTCAACAAAGTTGAGGAAGATAGTACACCAAAATTAAACAAAGCTCAAAGAGAAGGCAACACGGAAGCAAGTAATTGGCTATTAAATACCTCATCTGTCTATATATGTCCTTAATGACCAAACCTTCTTATGAAATACTAATTCTAGATTTAATTCCATAAGAGCAGTTACATAAGAGCACCTCTTCCTATTGTCTCGATTATTAAAGAATGTCTTATAATTCATATTGTTGATCTTACTATCCCTAAGAAACTTAAGCTATCTTATAAAGTTCCGATCCAGATTTTTTTTAATAAAAATTCAAAGTAAAATGACATACCTTTCAGAAGGAACAATGCTTGCACACGTTTGCTTGCAATCTGGTCAGACTTAGAGGGAACACAAGACAAAGAGCATCAGCTACTAAAAGTTCTGATATATATGATGTCGTATTTAAAGAGTTATACATTTTTTAATGACAAATAATGGAAAAATAGAGACCACCCTCCAAAAATTAGTATACTCATGAAAATGTTAATTACTATCTAATAAAGTACCATTCAATCAACTGGTGCAACCATTCAAGTTTGATTTTCTTAATCAATTTTTCTACTATAAAATTTGTTGGAGTGGACTCGATTAAAAATTACTTCAGTAGAAATAAACATACTTCAAGAGTAGAACATTCTTTCAATTGCATATATTTACTTTAATATATCCTAATAGATACCTTCCCAGGAATTATTTACTCCATGGAAACGTTTGGAGTTCTTTGATTGGCAACAAATGAGGAACTAATTGGCCATGTAATGAAAGCGAAGGCAACAAGCAAGCAACTAATGATCTCAAAATTTACACCTCAAAGCATTGGCCAAATCATTTAACAATCTCAAACCCAAACCCCACTATATCCTAATTAAAAGTAAACCAGTCCCTCAAACATAAATAGTTTATTCCAAACTTCACCCTAGTTATTCTATAGAACATCATTGTTAGGCCTTATTCATCTTTCTTGTTGGTTGGTGAATTAGTATGTTTTCCATAAGCATGCAAAGTGAACACAAAAGAGTGTAAAATATCATTTAGACATATTTACAAGCACCTAGTGTGCAGTAAAGAAATTTTATTTTGCCTCCTAAATTAAGTGCACACACAAAATCTTAATTGAAAGCATTTGATACTGTAACCATGGCAGTACAAAACTAATCCACATCTTCTTTCAAAGTAAGCACGTGAATGGCTAGACAACAACGACCAAAGAAATATATATCAGTGTGTTTGTGCAACCTGTGTAAAAAAAAGTGAAAACAAGAACAAAAAAGGAAAGAAGACGCAACTGGAGAAATGTGAGGTTGCGGGAAAAATCATATGCCAACAGAAGAACAGGTTCATTAGTGGATTTCCATAACTTCCTCTGGAGAGGAGAAGGATTGATGTGTTGAAATTAAACAGGTTCATAGAAGTCAGAGTAATGAAGATTGGAAGAAATTAAAAAAAGACATACAGAAACGCCTTAGAAGACAAAAGGATGCGAGCGGGATGTGAGAAAGGAAGTCCATGTGCGGCTAAAGACGAAGGTTGAGTCCCTTGGCGAAGCGAATTTCCCTGGCCTTATGATTCGATCCAACTGATGGTTCGGCTAAAGAGGAAGCCATGAGCGAAACGGTTTTGGGCTTTGGAATATTAACGGAGACAAACGGAGTGTAAGGAAATAATGTTAAGAGAAGTTAAAATTTACAAGCATCTAAACATGATGTACATGTCAATTAAGCTTAGAATACCACCAACAAATTTTTCTCTACCTACAATACCCTAACTCTCATTGAGCCTTATAAGATTGTAGAGATACGTCAACAAATCTTTCATACAGACTTCAAAATAGGCACTCTTTCAACAAAATAAACCCTAAATAAGTAAACATTGATTAGTAATATTGTCAAAATATTATCAACTATCAACTATGTTGATAGTTGATAGTTGATAAATCATGTATTCGGTGATGGTTTAATCATCCAAATAGATACCCATTTATCATCAATGGTAAACATTAGGGTTCATAACCTTTATGATATCGTAGTGTAGGGAAATATCTTTAGAATCATTCTAAATACATGATTACGGATATAAAGAACGGTAAATTGAAGTTGATAACATCTTAGGGTGAACGATAAAATGTATTACACACATAATAAAGATATATTTAAAATACCACTACAAAAAAACACGCCTGTAGTCACGGACTTAGTCACGGACAGCAGTTCAATTTTTCTGTGACTAATTGATGTAGTCACGGTCGCAGGCCGTGACTAAATCCGTGACTTAATGGGCGTGACTAAATTGAAGTCACGTCCAACAAACCGTGACTAAATTTAGTCACGGACTAGTCACGGTCAGGGGCCGTGACTATAATACCCGCCGGAACCCCACTCCGGCGTATTAGTCACGGTCATAAACCGTGACTAAGTTTTTTTAAAAATTAATATTAGTAGTCACGGCTTTGGACCGTGACTAATCTTTCTAATTTTCAAAATTTTTAAAAGACCGCCCGCGGCGGTAATTTAAATTTTTGAAATTAGTCACGGGTGTCGACCGTGACTAATTGGTTTTTTATTTAAAAAAATAATAATTTCGGATTAATAATAGTCACGGATAAGGCCGTGACTACTTTTTTTGTTTTTAAAAAAAAAAATTCCAGTTTTCGTTTTTTTTTAAAATGTTTTTAAAAATTACTTTTTTAAAAACGGAAGTTTACAAATTAAATTTAAAAATGTTTTTTGAAAAATGAGTTATTGAAAATATTATACTATTTTTTTTTAAAATAAATACATTTTAAGAGTAAAGACATACAACAAATTCAATAAATATTGTGACAAACTTTTAAATGTTTTGAAATACAACAAATAATAAATGTATGATGATTACATGTCCCGTGGGACTCCATTATGATAAAAATTGGGATTTTCTTCTTCTTCTTCTTCTTCATCATCAACAAGAAACTCATCTGGGTTCACGGGGGGGTCTTCAGGGTCAGGTCGGGTTCCTCCTCGGGGTGCTCCTCGGGATCCTCCTCGGGGTGCTCCTCGGCCTCCGTGGCTCGGTGTGCCACTACCTCCTCCGGATGACCTCGCAAAATCAAAGGACATAGAACCGAAATTCGGGGAGATCATAGGCATGCCACCATATCCAGAGTTGGGGAAAAATCCCATACCGCCCATGTGCGGAACATGAGGAGTTTGCTCAGGGTGGAATACGTACGGGGGAGGAAAAGGCTGTTGCGGAGGCTGGAATCCGGCACGCATGTACCGTTCCATCTCCTCCAGTCGGGCTTTTGTTTCTTCCTCTCTTTTCCGCTGCTCCTCCCATCGCCGTTCGTGCTCCTCCAGTTCACGCTGCATTGTGGCAATACGGGGATCTTCTCCCCGCCTTGACCGAGAAGAGGAAGCGCCGGTGCTTCGATCATACAAAATCCGTTGCCCCTCGGCCCCCAAGCACGGAACCTGGCCCTTGTAAACCCCGGCCGCCTCAATGGCCGCCTCATCATCCGCATCGGAATCGAGGTCGTCCTCCTGGGTCAAGCCTCGTGCCGCACGCTGCCTGTCGAGGGATTCGTTGTACTTCGTCTGCATTTTCAAAAAGATTTTTTAAATGCTACATACTTAGATTTGAAATGTTACTAAATAACAAAATATGATGTTACATACTTCGAAGTCAGCGAGGCGGGGTGGCAAATCGGCTTCAGATTCCTCGCCGTGCTTCGTCCAGCAATGCTTGACGAGCCGGAGAACATCAACCTTCTTCTTCTCAGGACCAGCCTAAATGGTGTGAAAAAGACTTAATTAAATTTTTTATAATGAAGGAATGTGATGTTGTAAGGTTTTTTGAATAGCACTTACAAGAGTTTCTTTATGGGCATTCTGAGATTTACGACCTCCGTGCCACTGCATCTCCAAGGCCTTCTCGGACATCCGGTTTTTCTTACCGGATTCACTTCTGGCCAAGAATTTCGGATCAGAAGACCAGTGGCGACAAAGGTTGGACCACACTTCATCCGAAACCCATCTAGGCTTTTTCCCACTTTTTCGCGCACGTTTAAAAGTGGCGCGAAGCCAGGTCGAAATCCTAGCATTGTAGGCTTTAAGAATATTGGCACCGTTTGCGTGAGTCCAACGATGGCGAGCCTTTATTAAAACAAATTGGATTAATTAATCACCAGGTATATATTAGGCCAATACAATCAGGGAGGGAACATTCATTTATTTTTACCTTGAACAGGTTCCACCATAGTTCGCGAACCTTGGGGTCAACATCTGACAGCGTGGCCCAAGTGCCAAGAAAGTGTCCTCCGATGATGTTTTTGATGCCCGTGAACACTTGTTCGTCACTTAAAAAAATTAATAGTATTTATTTATATAAGATTTGGTTTGATTATTTAACATTATATAAAATTATTGAAAATAAGGTTTTTTCATAACTACTTACAAAAGAACTTCTGCAGGCGTCACCCAAACAGCTCCATCATTGTTGCGCTCCGCTTCGGACATAGGCGCATAGTTAGGGCGGGGAGCCGAGGTCGATTGTTCGTTGCTCATCTAAAATATATTAATTTATTTTGTTTTTTGTTAGAACGCTTATAATAGAAAATAAAATTTTTACGTAAGTATTATCAATTGTCAATGTACATAACATATTAAAGTGGGTATAAGTTTAATATCAGGGTCCAATAATTGCTAATAAACAAATACTATAATTATCAAAGAGTTGACACAGTCGATCGAAAAATCAACCGGTTGGAGCTCATCAATGAGTTGACCGAGTCGATTCATTGATAAACTCCATTCTGACGATTCTTCAGGCTACGCCTTGAACCATGGATGGGCTACATCACATATAGCGACATAATGTCAGTACATGCGCTTGAGAGAGTCCATCGATGACTCAAAAAATAGCCAGAAGAATCCACAGATTGGAGCTTATCTAAGAATTGACTAGGTCAACTCATTGAAAAGCTCCAACTAATCGATTCTTCGATCGACTAGGTCAACTCATTGATAAATTATAGGATTAGCTTATGAGAAATTATTTAACCACTCATATTAAACTTATACACAGTTATTAAATTTATACAGGGAAAAATAATAAAAATACCCCAAACTTTGAAGGGATGTGACAAGAGCACCACAAACTATCATATGTAATTTAAATATCCCAAACTTAGTAAATAAGTTTGGGGTGTTTAAATTACTTATGCAAGTTTGAGGTGTGCTTACTAAAGGTCCATTAAAGTTTGGGGTATATTTATTATTTTTCACTATAAAAATTTATACAAGTATTATTAATTGAAAATGTGTATAGCATATTAAACTATTTTTAGTTTAATATGAGGGGTCCATATTTTTTCATAATAAGTTCTTAAATAATTTGGTAATAAATTGCACTTGGAGGTAACATGTTAAACTTTTTACAAAGTTTACATGAGAGGAGATCATTTTTTTATGTTTTAGATATATCAATTTATATGAGAGGCCATTTTTTTATCTGTTTTATACACATTTACAATTGTAAGTAACATGTTAAACTTTTTGCAAAGTTTACATGAGATGCCATCTTTTTTTTCATCCGCATCTGGTTGATACGAGGTTGAGGCTTCAGGGGGGTCGTTAGGTGGTTATGGGGGGTTGAATTGAGACGGTACACCGTATGCGTCATATACCATTTGTTGGTCCCACCTCATTTCAGCACGGTCTCCCCACGCACTCATCTCTGGAGGGACGTAACGAGACGAACCTACCGTTTGTGGTATAACAGATGGATCCAAAGGTTCGCCGTGAGAAGTCCAATTATAATAATTGGGAACAAAACCGACCGCGTACAAATCATACCCAACTTCGTGTGGGTCTTTAAATTTGAGATTTTTACACTTTGAACATGGACATCTTATTTTATCACCACTCATATAAGCCGGATGTTCAAGTGCAAATTCAATAAATTCCCCGACTCCCTCGAGAAAATTTGATTGCATTCCGTACAATACCGCATCTTTATCATACATCCAACTTCTATTTTGTTTATACATTATGCCTGAATATTATAATAAAAAATTAGATGAAATGCAATGCACACAATTTTAAGTAATTTATTTCACTAAATATAATCAACTAATTTTCACTTTTTTAAAATGAAATGCACAGAATTCACATCAATAGCTACGTTCAAACCTACGTTTAGCAAACGAATTTTAATTAAATTATTTTTGTAAACCTACGTTTAAACCTACACTAAATTATTACGTTAATGACATTTAATCTTATTAGTAATACACAATTAACAATTCACTAAATTAAATAATATGACCAAATTAAATTCAACCCAATAATTTGAACATGTATATAAAGTTATTTGAATTAATAAGCAATACACAATTCACAATAACAATTCACAATTCACTTAATTAACACATTACTAACGTACGTTATTTGAACTAATTTCACTAAACATAAACATCATTACGTTTTAAACCACATTTATCTAACTAATTTTAATTAAATTATTTTAATTTATAAACCTAAAAGTTTAACTAATTCTAATTTATGACATTACTACGCTTATAGTTAAAACATGTTGTTAATTAATTAACAACCTCACTAATTTAATAGTTTTAATAATTTAAATTGAACCAACTAATTCTAAATAAAAATTATAATTCAAATAACATACCTTATCTGCATAAACAGGGAAAATGATAGAAGATAGACTACATCCTTCGATCTACGGATACTGTATATACTGGGAATGAATTGGTGTGGTTCTGTTCAATGAGCTGCTCCTGCATATATAAAAAATTTAGTCACGGACTTAGTCACGGATTTGTCCGTCACTAAGCAAAACCGTGTCCAATACGCGTCCAACACGTGTTAATGAAGTGTAAATGACGTGTTAAACAAATTAGTCACGGAACTAGTCACGGATATGTCCGTGACTAAAGTTATCCGTACATAATACCGTTGCGAATTAAGTTAAGGGAGTTGAAAAAATTAAATTTTAATTATAGTCACGGGTATAGTCACGGATTTGGCCGTGACTAAGTCGTCGGAGTCAAATAACCTTCGCCGGAAACGGAAACGGGCCTATCGGAGAACTTAAGTCACGGGCCAAGACCGTGACTAACATTAGTCACGGTCATAGTCACGGTCCGGACCGTGACTATTTTTTTTTTTAAATTTCCGTGACTAGTCCGTGACTAGACCGTGACTAAACTAGTCACGGACCAAATCCGTGACTAAAATCCGTGACTATAACGCTGTTTTTTTGTAGTGCTTAAACAGACCAGACCAGACCAGACCAGACTTCCGTAGTTATAAAATACACAGAGACCAGACGTTTACCAGACCAGACCAGACCAGTTCAGACCAGACCAGACCAGACCAGACTTAAACAGACCAGACCAGACCAGACCAGACTTAAACAGACCAGACCAGACCAGACCAGCAAATTTCAGTCCAAAAGAAAACATCCTAAATACGTGAGCTTGTAATCTGAACTCAGTTCTAATATATCTTCAGTGCCTTAGGAAACCCTAACTTTAAATCTTGTAAAAATATATGACAAACATGTGTAAGCCATTCTATCATTACAGAGCTGTATTTCTGGGACATCATAAAGATTATCAAAAACTAGATTAATAGCCTAAAACGTCTTATATCACATATTACTTTCGAAGAAAAATAGTGCTAAGTATTTTAAGGCATAATTGAACTCAAAGATTACCCCGGTATTATGGATTAACCATAATACAGATCTTACCTTTCTAAGATCTAAAAGTGCTTCTAATATACGTTGACTGCCCTAAGCCGTTGACATAAATCTTATAAGTTTTTCGAGATTACAAACTTTTGAATTGTAAAACGTATTTAGAACAAGATGCTGTTACACTCATGTTTGAAATTATACGCCAGATCTATGGCCATATCGTTAATTATTTCCAAAGAACCATGTTGATATTAAGATCCGGTATATATAAGGTATTCTAAAAGCTATTTTCTAACAGCATCTTGTTCTAAATACGTTTTACAAAAAATATGGCCTTAGATCTGGCGCGTATGTAATTTATTACACTTTCTCTTGTTTGTTAATCTTTACCTTTTACTTAGGTAATTTAGTTCACTCAACGTCATAGTTAGACAATATTGTTATCCTAAATAGTATAAGGAATATCAATAACGGGAACTCATTTTACGTATTTCACGTGAAAGGTCTATTGATAATGAACACACATTATCTCGTAAGTATGTCTATTACTAAATTATACCATTACAATGATTAGACATTTTAGCACTATTGATTTAGTGCTATGATTAGATCTTATCGATCTCCAGAGTGACAACTGTTCAGGCCTAATTATTGCACACTACGATCATAGAAAGCACACTAGAAGTCCCTTGATATACATTGTTGATATCCCAATAAACTTTGTTTAAAATACTAATGTTCCGTAGTAATATGTTCAAGTGAACTCATGCAATATCTTGTGACGTTACAAACGAGTTCTTTGGAACAGCTTGATCTGATTAAATCCTTCCTATCTACGGTTTGGAAAAGCATCCCTTGTACGCTGTTCCAAAGAGATCTTTAGTAAGCATTGTCTAATAAGGTTAGACAAAAGCATATTTTGCTGATCTTCCGTTTGAAGTTACAAAAAACTCGTTTTGTCACAAAACTAGTAAATATTTGTGGAGTTTTCATCCTAACTTTCGTATTATATCTCTTTGGAAAGACAATTTTGTCTCAAATATTTCTAGGCTGAAAACGCAAAGTAAGTTATGAGTGTCACAAATACTTAGCCTAATCTCTATGATTTACCTTTTTCACTACACGCATGATATAAATATAATAGACGAAGTTGGAGATAATTTTAGGCGTATATAATTACATGATACGTAATATCATGTACTCCGTAAGATATTACGTATTAGACATCCGTATCAAGGGATGATTGTATATTTGTATTTATGGTTTATACCGTTATTAAAGCCTCATATCATGATTTGTTTAAATACCATATCTTTACCTTTAACACTTGATATGAAGTTTTGTTGTGCTCAAAAGTTTATTTCGTACGATATCAGTACACTATAGATAAAAGGTGGTTTTTTTAACGATATCATTTACTTTTGATTCCTATGTGGATCAAAAGTAATATCGGGATTATATCCATTAGCCAAATATAGAGTCAATTCCCTAAATAGCACTAAATAGTGGCAAAATTGCACAAATAGGATTACATTTTTTAAATTCCCTTAATAGGACTTATTTATGTGTGTTTCGACAAATATACCCTTGTAACTTCTGAAATATTTTAATTAATAATATAATCATACAAAAAATAATAAAAACTGAAAAAAAACTAAAAATCCTAAAAAGATAATAGAAAATTAATAAAAATATTTTTAACAAAAATTTAAAAAAATTATTTTTTAAAAAAAATAAATAAAAAATCATAAAATAAAATAAAAAAAAAAACATTACCACCCCTGCCACCCCAGCACCACCAGCTCTCATCACCGGAGAAAAATATGCCAACATTTTTAATAATGTCATAATGATGGCATATTCAATGAAAAAATTTGGTATATTGAAGAGTAATTATGCCATCTTTTTGGCATTTTCAGAGAGAGATGGCATTTTTTTACCAAATGTGGAAGAAATTTCACCAATCGGAGGTGGTGGTGCTGGGAGGCAGCGGGAGGCGGTGGGAAAGGTATCCATAATTTTTTTCGTTTATTATGGGTTTTTACTATTTTTTATTATTTTTTAAAAAAAATTAAAAAAAAATTAAAATTAAATTTTTTTTACAAATGTTTTATAAATTTATTATAATATTTTTACGTTTTTTTAAATATTTTTTATGTTTTGTTATGATTTTATTATGAATTAAAGCATTTCATTATGAATTAATACTCTTAGGGGTATTTAGGGTAGAAAATCAATGTTTAGTCCTATTTAGGGAATTTAAAAAGTAGTAGTCCTATTGGTGCTTTTTAGGAACTCATTAGTCCTATTTAGGACAATTTCCGTCAAATATGTGTATGTTTAACTGTTTATACGTTCAACATAAAAGAAATGTTGAATGTATTTGATAATACGTTTTATCATATTATACTTATTTGGTATAATATGATAAATACGTATAAACGGATTTATAGCATTGAAGTACATTAAAGTACACTAGGTTTAGCTCTGTCCCTTAAAACCATTTGGCTTAAACTCGTTAGAATAGTAATCATCTTTGTATACATTACAATACATATTTAGAGGTATAATACTCTAGCTTAAATAGTTATCCCAATGGTCTATTATGCGTAATATATATAAAAGATTATATGTAGTTATATAGTTAGTGTATATATTATAAGTTATATCATATGTATTAGCCTAAATACATGCTAACAAATGATGTTAATATGTAATATTTATACTAATAGATAGGATATACTAATATGTTATCGCATATACGAATGATGTACCTAATGATATATAGTATATGTCTATATGTCATTATAATATTAGTTCAACGTGTATTAGATATATTTATGTACTTATAGAGCACTACTTGATATGTTATATACATTAGTCATTACATATTATATACGTAAATAATATACACTATAAATTCTAAATATTATAATAATATTTAGTAATATTTTTATAATATTTAAAATAGCATAAGAGAATACGTATTTGATATATCCAATACGTTTGGTGCATTATACTATCTAACTTAATATATCTTAAGTTAGGCATTACATATGATTAGCATATGCTATTTTATGATGTGCTATTTTATAGCTGAACTCCCAAATAGCATATGCTATTTTATAGCTGAACTCCCAAATATTTCAATGACAGTTATATCTTAAAATATTTCAATGACAGTTATATCTTAAAATGCTATTTTATAGCTGAACTCCCAAATATTATAGCGTATGATAATACGTACATTATACGTACTTATTATCATAAAATAGCATATGATAATAAGTACTTAATATATCTTAAGTTAGGCATTAGATAGTATTCTATCTAACTTATATGACCCGACAATCTCAATTGGATAAATTGAGGGAGAACTACGTCTTTAGTGTAGTAAGATTATGTTTAAAATACCCAAGTAACTTATATGCTAAATACGTATTTGATATATCCAATACGTTTGAAATTCTAAGATATAATCGAGACAAACGATAACTACAGTGTCTTTAACATATATATTGCTCGATAATATGATGTATGCATTATGTTCTTGGTTAATCTTTACCTTTTATTTAAGAAAACGTCTCTTGATTAGGGCTAAATTTCATGTAAGTTATATTAGTTTTGATTATTACATATGCACGTATATATGTAATATCAAACATTAATAAGAACTCACATATTAACTTTGATACGTTTACTCTATAAGTGTTTACTACTGTTGTGATCAGACTAACACATATAAATACCCATGTTTTGATATCTCAATTACTGGCAGAGATAATTGCACACATGAAGTTATCCTGTTTAATATCATTCACTTCTTATCCTAGATCCTATTCGTTTGTAACAGAGTATCGGAAGGGCTGGGTGAATCGATAACGGAATTGAAGATCATTTGAATTGGTGTTGACCTTAACGAGAATTTTTATGTTAATCCAATTTAGATCCTTGATAAGGAACTAAATTTGTTATTTTATGCATTTGGTATATGATCAAGTCCATCTTTCTTGGAGTATGCCTTGGTCTTACCTCAATATACTTTATGGTTTCAAATAGAGTGATTTACCTAAATAGGACTAAAACAAGATAGAATTGTAAAAATAAGACTACTATGTTTTATTTTGCAAAAATAGGACTAAAAAGAGGCAATCTGACAAATCTGCCCTTAATTTAAAAGGCCCATGCAATTATTCGCATCACCCCCGCGGCTCTCTGCAATTCATCGCAAACCATATCCGCCTCCCATGAACTGCTGCTCCATTCATCACAAATATATCGCATCACAATTTCATCGCCCTGCACTCATCGGCATCCAGGTAGGTCCTCACCCTCCCTCTCCCCTCCCTCCCCTCTTCTTCTTCGAACATTATCTCCCAGATTCCTCTTCCTCATCTGATTTCTTCTTCTTCTTACTTTGTTTTGTAAAAAAGGTCATCTTTGTCCTCAAAATGTCATGGAGATGACATTTCCATATATAAAAACATGGATGTCATGAAAATGTCAAGTTGGTGTCATTTTTACTCTTTAGAAATGTCAAATAAAAACTGTCAACTTGGTAAATGTAATGTCAAGACAATGACACTTTTCCCAAATCAGCGTTGAATGACATAGCAATTATGCCATTTTTCAGTCCAATTGGTGAAATAGGTGAAAAATGTCAAGTTGGTGTCATTTTTACTCATTAGAAATGTGGGAAAAAATCTCATCTTGGTAAATGTAATGTCAAGGTAGTGACAATTTTTAATTTCAAAGTAAAACTGTCATTTACGTATATGTAATGTCATAAAATTAACAGTCTTCAAATTATTGATAAAAATGACACCAGAAAATTCCTGGTTTATAAATAAAATTGAAATCAGAACACGATAATTGAAGAGGCTGAGAAGAAGAAGAGGAGGAAGAAGAAGAAAAAGAAGAAGAGGAAGAGGAGGAGGAGGAGGAGGAGGAGGAGGAGGAGGAGGAAGAGGAGGAAGAAGAAGAGGAAGAAGAAGAGGAAGAAGAAGAGGAAGAGGAAGAGGAAGAGGGAGAGGGAGAGGGAGAGGGAGAGGGAGAGGGAGAGGGAGAGGGAGAGGGAGAGGAAGGAGAGGAAGGAGAGGAAGGAGAGGAAGGAGAGGAAGAAGAGGAAGAAGAAGAAGAAGAAGAAGAAGAAGAAGAAGAGTACATACCTACGATATGGCGGAGCTGCGACGCTGCAAGAGTCATTGAAGAGGTGGCGGCCGGCGAGCAAGCACATGATAGCAGATCAAGTGGCGAGCATCGGCGGCTGAGTGGATGCAGGTTTGCGATCGATGCAGAGGGTTTGGGGAACGGGTGATTTAGGGATTGGAGGTAAAAATGTAATGTAGAGTCCCAATTGGGAAATTTAAAACCTCAAGTCCTATTTTGGAGTTTTAACCATGTTTTAGTCCCATTTAGTATAATTCTTCTTTCAAATATCAATTTAGGCTATTCATAGACATTCCCGTTGTATATCCCACAGTATTTAGGATATCATATCTCTGTGATATCTGGGAACGATCATTCACTTGACGAGATAATACACCATAATCTCTGTGACTAGAGATTATGGTATGGACCGATTCAACATAAACAAAATCAACTTTTAGCCGGAATTCTCAAAAGATTATCTTTTATATTTTCCGATCATATCTTGCTATGATCGAAGAGATTCATATTTAAAGACATAAAAACACCTGTCCGAATTACAACAAGTTTCGGGCTAAAAGTTGATTTTGTTTAAAACCATGAAACCATGGAAAAATCGGACGGGCTCAACTTTTCGTGCCTATGTGAAGTATGTGGATATGTTATCCTCTGTATGTGTTTATCTGCCATAAGAATTTGAGTTAGTAGAGAACTTGCATAACATAGAAGCCTTATGAATGCCTTAGTACTTAGTATTCGTTTTCTTTATTAAGAATCATGCCACCGAGAAGAAACCCCCACACAACCCCAACCGTTGAAGAGCTTGCCCAAACTGTCCAACAAATGGCACAACTTATTGGAGCGGCTCAATCCTCGAACCGTGGGATTGACTACGCAACAAGAGTAGCCGGGCGGAACCCTCCAAAATATCTGGGCGAGGAAGACCATCTTATTTTGGAGGACTGGATTCGCACCTTCGATAAACTCTTTGACTCACTCAACTGCCCGTTGGAGCAGCGAGTGAACATTGCGGTGTCTTACCTGCACCAAGAAACGGACCACTGTTGGGCCGCCACCGGACCAGCACTTCTCGAACAACCGGGCTTTGACTGGGAGGACTTCATAGTAGCGCTGCGTGATCGCTTCTATCCAGATCACGTAAAGGAGGCAAATTATGACAAATTTGTCAATTTCAAGCAAGGTGACCTGACTGTTCAGGAATATCACACAAAGTTCGTCCAATTGGCTCGTTTTGCCAAAGACCTGGTGTCAACCGAGGCCAGCATGACCCGCAGATTTGTTAACAGGCTTAACTACGGGGCCCAAAAGTTTGTGACTGTAGCGGAGCCACAGAACCTAAACGAGGCATATAGGAAGGCTAGTAAGTACTATCTGGTACACCAGAAAGAAAGAGAGGCACAAAAGAGAGATCGGAAGAATGCTGAAGTAGAGCAGCAACAAAAGAAGGCTAGAACTGACCGCCCTGAACAACGGCAAAACAATCAAGGCGGGAGAACCTTCCAAGGCCAGGGTCAGGGGAGAGACCAGCCAACTCAGATAAGGTATTACAAGTGCAAACTTTGCCCGAACAACCATCCTGGAGCGGATTGTAAGGGTAATCCGGTGAAATGCTACAACTGTAACCTCATGGGGCATAGGGCATACGAATGCCGGAAACCTCGAGGTCAGGGCCAAAACCAGGGAGCAACCAAACCGGGGCTAGAGATAATCACGTTAACATCAACCGCGGTACTCCCAATAACCGCCTAGTGGAAGGAAACCATAATCAGGGCCAGGGAAGACAAGATAGCAACCAGGGCCGAATCTACGTCATGAACCAAGTTCAAGCAAATGCCAACCATGTTATGTCAGGTACCTTCCTTGTAAACTCCACACCTGCTCATGTACTGTTTGATTCAGGTGCGTCACACAGTTTTGTATCCTCAAAACTTGTGGAAAAGTTAAAGTTAGAACCTACCGCTAAACTCAATCTTAATGTAAAAACGGCATCCAATAAAGTTATAGCATGTGGGAGTGTTTTCTCAAATGTTTCCATAGTCATATCCGATACCGAACTACCCGGAGATCTAATTCAGTTTGACTTAGAGGACATCGACGTGGTGTTGGGCATGGACTGGCTAGGGAAGTATAAGGCAAAAATCATGTGTGATGAATAAAAGGTGGTCTTGAGAGGACCCAACAAGAAACATGTATCCTACAAGGCGGTCACACCTATGCCCGGCGTGAGGCTGGCAACCATGCAACAAGTTAAACGATACGTCCGGAAGGGGTATGAAGCTTATGTGTGCATGGTGAAAAACATAACATCCGAGAATCCAACCATTGACCAAATCCTTGTGGTCAATGAATTTCCTTATGTGTTTCCGGAAGAAATTCCGGGGATGCCACCAGAAAGAGAAGTTGAGTTTTCGATCGACCTAGTGCCGAGTACTGCACCCATTTCGAAGGCACCATACCGAATGGCACCAAAGGAGATGCAGGAGCTGAAGGAACAACTCGAAGAACTGCTGGGGAGGGGCTACATCAAACCATGTGTCTCACCTTGGGGTGCTCCGGTCTTGTTTGTAAAGAAGAAGGATGGGAGTCTGAGACTCTGCATTGATTACAGGGAGCTAAACAAAGCAACCATCAAGAACAAGTACATGTTACCTCACATTGATGACCTTTTTGATCAGCTGAAGGGAGCTAGCACGAGTTCCAAGGTTGATTTGAGATCCGGGTATCATCAGGTGAGGATTGCTGGGAAAGATATTCCGAAGACGGCTTTTCGAACGAGGTACGGACATTATGAGTTCACCATGATGCCGTTTGGCCTAACAAACGCGCCTGCGGTATTTATGGACCTCATGAACCATGTGTTCCGACCCTACCTCGACTTATTTATTATTGTATTCATCGACGACATCCTGGTATACTACAAGACACCGAAAGAGCATGAAGAACATCTTAGGGCAGTGCTGCAAACTTTGAGAGAGAATCAGCTCTATGCCAAACTCTCAAAGTGTGATTTCTGGAAAGATCGGGTAGCATTCTTGGGCCACATCATCACCCAAGAAGGTGTATCTGTTGACCCATCAAAGATCGAAGCGATGATAGACTGGCCTGCACCCACAACCGTGACGGAGGTCCGGAGCTTTCTAGGCTTAGCGAGCTATTATCGCAGATTCGTGAAGGATTTCTCAAAGATAGCAAAACCTTTGACTAATCTCACGAAGAAAACCACAAAGTTCGTATGGAGTGATGAGTGCAAGAAAGCTTTCCAAGAACTGAAGCAAAGATTAACAATTGCACCTATCTTGACCCTACCATCTGGTTCAGAGGGGTTCGAGATTTACACGGATGCTTGTTTGAAGGGGTTGGGTTGTGTATTGATGCAAAACGGTAAGGTAGTGACGTATGCATCAAGGCAATTAAAGACTCATGAAGTTAACTACCCGACTCATGACCTAGAGTTGGCAGGTGTAATCTTTATTTGCTTTAAAGCTATGGAGACACTATTTATATGGGGCACAGCGTAAAGTTTACACTGACCACAAAAGCCTAAAATACATTTTCACCCAAAAGGAGCTCAACATGAGACAAAGACGTTGGCTCGAGCTCATCAAAGACTACGATCTGGAGATACAATATCACGAGGGGAAGGCCAATGTAGTGGCCGACGCTTTGAGCCGAAAACCGGGTCACTCCTGTAGAGCAATATGGATCCTCCCTAACGAGCTATATCGAGACTTTCAGAAGCTAGACTTGGAATGCGGGATGTCGGAGAGGTAGATCGAGAAACACGGTTGCTCACCATGACCGTTACCCCATCTATTTTCGACGAAATTAGAGAAGGGCAGCCTGGAGACATAAAGCTGGACAGAATCCGAGCAGGTATGACAAATGGCGTAAATGGATCGTTCGAACTGCACAAAGATGGGAGCATTCGACACAAAGGAAGGTGGTGTGTCCCGATGAAAAAGAAAGAGGTAGCTGAATTCGTGGCTAAATGCTTAAACTGCCAAAAGGTGAAAGCCGAACGTTGTAAACCCAAGGGACTCATGCAACCTTTAGACGTGCCAAAATGGAAATGGGATTCTATATCCATGGACTTTGTTGGGGGCTTACCACTAACCAAGTCTGGCAAAGACAAGGTTTGGGTTATAGTTGATCGGTTAACAAAGACCGCTCACTTTATCCCAATGAACGAGACATGGAGCATGGAGAAGTTGGCTCGAGCTTACATCAAACACGTAGTTAAATACCATGGAGTTCCAGAAGACATTGTTTCTGATCGCGATTCTAGGTTTCTATCTCAATTCTGGAAGGAATTGCAAGCTGCTCTGGGGACGAAACTGAAGCTGAGTACAGCCTTTCACCCAACCACGGATGGACAAACTGAGCGAACAATCCAAACACTCGAAGACATGCTGAGGGCATGTATGTTAGACCTACAAGGGTCATGGGACGACCACTTAAACTTAATAGAGTTTTCATACAACAATAGCTATCACGCCAGTATCAAGATGGCCCCATACGAAGTCCACTATGCTGGAGCGACTTGACAGACAAAGTGGTGTTAGGGCCAGAATACCTACATGACACCATGGAGAAGGTGAAGCTGATTCAAGCCAGGATGAAAGCTGCACAAGATCGCTAGAAGTCTTATGCAGACTTGGGAAAGAAGCCAGCTGAATTCAAAGTAGGAGAAAAAGTCTTACTCAAAGTCTCCCCAGCGAAGGGAGTAATGAGATTCGGAAAGAAGGGAAAGCTAAGCCCGAGATTCATCGGCCCGTATGATATCCTCGAGCGAGTGGGACGCTTGGCATACCGTTTAGCTTTACCCATGGAATTGGCTAAGGTTAGACGCACCTTACCTCTCGATGGTAAATATAATAGCAAGTGCCTCTCAAATACTAACGTTTGATGTACTTAGGTACACAACGTTTTCCATATTTCACAATTGAAGAAGTATATTCACGACGAATCACATATCCTTAACCCTGAGGTGGTCAAATTGGACGAAACATTGACTTATGAGGAAAGGCCTATCCAGATTCTTGATACCAAAACTCGTGAGACTAGAAGGAAGTCAGTTAAAATGGTAAAGGTATTGTGGTCTAACCACTTGGCCGAAAATGCCACTTGGGAGTCCGAAGATGATATGCGCAACCGCTATCCAAAGTTATTTGACTAAGGTAATGTTGTGATTACAGGGACGTAACCTTGTAATACCTCTTAAATTATAAGATATTTTATTAGCTTATGCTTCGGGATGAAGCATCTTGTAAGGAGGGTAGAATGTGACACTCCATAAATTTAAAAAAAAAAATTATTAATATTAACTAAGATGTGGTATTCATTTGTGGATAAAGTTTCTTTAGTTTATGTTTCGGGACGAAACATCTTTTAAGGAGGGTAGAATGTGACACCTCGAAAAATTTAATAAAATAAAATAAATAAATTTTATTGGTTAGCAAAATATTATGAAAGTGATTTTTCTTATAATCAAGTGAATCAGATAAAATCTTAACATCAGTGACATTTTTAACCAGATAAAAATGTTTCAATAATAAAAGTGACATCTTATAATGATTATGTCGAGACCTCGACTTAAATAGCAATAGTGACAGTTTTGTAACAAGTAATAATTATACATATAACATAAATAATAAAATTGTCATTTTAATGCAAGAGTCATTTATTTGTACAAAATGTATTGTAACACACACACACACAAATAATCATATAAATAATGCTACGTACAAAAATGAATTTATATTGAATTGATAAAGTAGGAATAAAGTAGGAATGATTTAGAATCACACGAACTTTACAAAAAAAAAAGGTATGAGACAATTTTAATGGGACGGACCGAAATGGTAAAATGGGACAAGCATAGCGGGACAGAGGGAGTACATTGTATCAAACAAGAGTTGACCGAAGGGGACCAAAACCCACCTACACACACAATGGACCAATGTATGCGAACAAGAAATACACATTCACACACATGAATATGTTGAAACCAAGCTTATTGCCAACCTAAACTCACATGGGTTGTTCGTAGCTACAACCTCCAACCTCATAGTATAAATAAGCAAGAACAGACCTTCATCTCTCTTCATCCCCAAACCTGCGACATATATATACACATATACGTGTATATATATATATACTACGTATATACATATATATATATATATATATATATATATATATATATACATATACACAAATTTCGACCCTTCGTTTTAGACAAAACCGAGCCGTGATAACACCATAGAGACCTTCCCCTTCTCGAGAGGAATCCTGTTGGAATATCTCCTTGGATTGCAACACACACAAATGGCAACAACTCACACACACAGTATATCACGTATGAACAAACTAGGATTTCACACCAAACTCTTTCAATGTGATTGATATTTTCTTGAGGAGGAAAAACCCAGTACATGGATCAGAAAAAACCTCCAACCCCACCTCTTAATAAAACAACTCGAGAATGGGGTAAGCAGTTGAGATAAAATAGGAACCACTACACCTATATGCATGCATGATCACTTGACTACTTCACACACACGTACATGACTCTTTTGTGACTTATTTAATTTACTAAATGCAACAACCATACATAATACTTAAATATGACCCAAATTAAACATAAAACAAGTTTAAAATAAATGCTGACTAACAAATCCAACGGTGAAAGATTCGTTGAAAACGATCGTGAAACGACGGAGAACGAGCTTGCCGGAGTTCCGTCGGGCTAACCGTAAAGACGGAAAACGGAGAAGAAGGAGGAGCTGCCGCTGCCGCCAACCCATCACCGACCTTCGCCGTCCCCAAACGAGTCTTCTACCACCACCGTAGCACGAATCCGTCGAGGTAACTCCCTCCCCCCTGCCTAGCTCGTTTTCTTGAAGTGATGATCGAGGAAGAAGAAGTGTACACATTTTTTATTTCTTTCTCTCTTAGAAGATTGGGCCGTTGGGCCAGGAGTTTTTATTTTTTTATTTTTGGGCCAAGACTCCTAGGTAGTAATAATAATAATAATAATAATAATAATAATAATAATAATAATAATAATAATAATAATAATAATAATAATAATAATAATAATAATAATAATAATAATAATAATAATAATAATAATAATAATAATAATAATAATAATAATAATAATAATAATAATAATAATAATAATAATAATAATAATAATAATAATAATAATAATAATAATAATAATAATAATAATAATAATAATAATAATAATAATAATAATAATAATAATAATAATAATAATAATAATCTGCAAAATTGATAAATTTGAGATGAGAAGTATTAATGGTGAAATTGGCTGGAATAATTGTGTAACACTTGAGATTAAATATAAATGGATTAATAGTACTACTCATACCAACAATGGTGTATCTCCTTTTAAGGGAGCTCATTACCTAAGAACTCCAAAGTTAAGCGTGCTTGCACGGGAGTAGTCTTGGGATGGGTGACACCCTGGGAAGTTTCTCAGGGCGCATGAGTGAGGACAAAGTGCGCGGTAAAGGCTTGTGGTGGTTTGTGAGGACAGTACTATTGGTCCGGAGTAACTACCTCGGGTCCGGTGGGGCCGGGGTGTTACAGGTGGTATCAGAGCAACCCCGCGACAGTGTGATGACCCGTTGGATAACGGGCGGGCACTTAGCGGGGGAAGATTCTGGGATTTGATTGAGATTTGAGATTGGTTCAAGGGCGCAACGAGGACGTTGCGATCCTAAGTGGGGGTGATTGTAACACTTGAGATTAAATATAAATGAATTAATAGTACTATTCATACCAACAGTGGTGTATCTCCTTTTAAGGGAGCTCATTACGTAAGAACTCCAAAGTTAAGCGTGCTTGCACGGGAGTAGTCTTGGGATGGGTGACCCCCTGGGAAGTTTCTCAGGGCTGAAATGAGTGAGGACAAAGTGCGCGGTAAAGGCTTGTGGTGGTTTGTGAGAACAGTACTATTGGTCCGGAGTAACTACCTCGGGTCCGGTGGGGCTGGGGTGTTACAAATTGATAGTAATTACTTGGATAAATTTGTTAATTGTTATTTAACATAGTTACATATTGTTAAACAATAAAAAGGAAATTGATGGTTCAATTAATAAAAATTGATAAACAAATATTATATTATAATTATTTAGTTGGACTTAGTAGAGAAAATTGGATCGTTATTGTTTTCACTCATTATTGGATTATTGAAGTAGATTAATAAGTTAACGTAATATCAAGCGTTTAAGTAATTAATTAATAAAAAGTGACCACGTTATTATTAAATTGTGTTTAATCCCTAATTGTTTTTCCACATCCTCTTCGTCTCATCGATGCCTGAGGATTAGAGCAGCTCCCCGTCAATTTTCTTCTCCTGCTATCTTCCATCCGTTCCCCTGAGCGCCGCCGCCACGCCATCATCGCCGCCAACCCAAGCCCATCTTCGTCGTAGCCAACTCGGCATCGTCCGATTCAGGTGATTCGTCTTCATTTCACTGTTCTTCTCCTTTCTTCTCATGTGCCTCCAATTCCAAGTCGTTCCCAAATTATTGAACCCTAACTACCTATCTCGATGTTTGCTAGCCATCTCCGCCGTTATCTGCCCTCGCCATCACAAATCGGCGCCATCAAATTTCAATTAATGAGAAGAAAGGAGAAGAACAGTGAAATGAAGACGAATCACCTGAATCGGACGATGCCGAGTTGGCTACGACGACGATGGGCTTGGGTTGGCGGCGATGATGGCGTGGCGGCGGCGCTCAGGGGAACGGATGGAAGATAGCAGGAGAAGAAAATTGACGGGGAGCTGCTCTAATCCTCAGGCATCGATGAGACGAAGAGGATGTGGAAAAACAATTAGGGATTAAACACAATTTAATAATAACGTGGTCACTTTTTTGTCTAAATGGAATTTAAGTCTTATTTTTGTACACTCAAACTCTAGGAATAATATTGCTGCCATTTTTTCTTAAATATAATTCGGATATGTTTTGATAATATTGAAATACAGTTAATTCTTTGAATGTTTAAATTAAAATCTGATGTTGTAGTTAATTATATTTGGATATTTTTATTAAAATTCAAATATCGTAATTAATGACTGAATTAATAAGGTATTTTGATTAATAAAATGCGATTAACTCGAATAATTAATAAATGTACTTAACTAAATGAGTTAAATTGATCTTTTATATATATTTAGTTAAGTAAATGAGTATATTAAAAAAATGATTGAGGTCTGATCTATTAATAAAATTAAGTTAGTTAATTTCGTAATTAAAGATTAGATTTTTTGGAATTAATTAATTAATTGGAACTAATTAGTGATGATAATTAAATAATGGATTTTACTTACATTTAATGAAATTAGTAAACTAATTTCGACTAAGATAAATAAGTTAGTTACTAAATTGAAATTAGAATTAATCAGTTACTTTAATTAATTAAGTTTTAGCAGGCTATTTTCGGATAAATGTAATAATTAGGAATTATTAGTATGTTTAGCCGAAAATTAAATAGTAGTAGAAGTATAAATAAATTAAGTAGAAAATTTTATTAAAGACTTAAATTATATAGTTGAATTTTATAGTCAAGTAGTGCTAACTATTTTGAATAAGAGTAATAAACCGAATTAATTAAATTCAATAATGGAGTAGTTATTAATTTTCGCACATTGATAATATTAAAGGAGAGATTAGCGAATTCGTTGAAGACGTGAACTAGATTTCGAGTAGGGTTAGAGCAAAAGCGTGACTTTGAGGTAAGTTTCTCTGCCGATCCAAAATGGTTTCCTCGTATTATATGTTATTATGTGATTTAGTGTGAATTTTGAATTATGTGTATGTGACTTTGAAGAGATATTTGATCCATGGTATTTGAGAAGTGCAAACGAAGTACTTTTGGGTATTAAATATTTTTAAATACCTTGAGACTATTTAGAGAGATTGAAAAATATTTTTGGAAGTATATCTAAAGTCAAGATAAAATTTACGTTTTCATAAGAAGTGAGCACCCGGGAGAAATCCGTGGTGTCGGTTTTCCACATCCGGATAAATGTGGAGGGTGATTAGGGCTGCTACTACTAAGAAGTACAGTTTGAGTTTGAAGTGACATTTGGATCTATGGTCCCTTTTAAGAAGAAGTTATAGTAGTAGTAGTCCCTAATCATTCAAGAATTTTAAAGGTGGGGTAGTTGGTAGACTGAGTCCCGATTACTCGTGACGACTTACTACTCGGAGGGCTTGGAATCCCTTTTAGGGGGTGTGCACACTTAAGATAGTCGTTTCGTTTCCATTAGCAGTTGTGGTACCGACAAAAGTCCCGGGGTGGCCGTACATAACAACGTAACCACCGGGCTCAACTAGAGTGTTGAGCACCGCCCTTCTAAATTACTAGGAAGATAGAGAAGAAGTGAATTTTGAGAAATTCTAAGAGAAGAGTTACTATAGTATATTCAAAGAAAAGTTGAGGACTTTATTAAAGAAGGGATTTTGAGGAATATCAAAGAGAAAAGAATTTTGGTGGAGTGTGTCATTTTTGTATAGTATTATATGAAAAACTATTTTCCGCCAAACATGATTATTTTACGGGGTTGGGTAGTACTTAGCTCTAAAGCTAATTTTTGTTTCCCTTTCTTTGTTTTGTTTTCTGCACTTTATTTGTGCAGGTAATGATGCTTATGTGGATTGATGATTTGCATGGTCTTGAGAGCGGTTGAGATATGCCTTAGTCAAACCTAGTCAAGAATTATAATTCAATTATGTTAAACACTTGTTTTACTTTGTTTAGTTTTGTGATTGCCTGTGCATTCGGTTAAGAGATGACCGGATGTGGCGGTAACACCTATTTCCCAATTAATGTTATTTCCGCTGTAAAACTTTTCATCTGTTTTGAAAGAATAAATCAAGTCTATTATCAATAAATCTATTATTTCAAGTAGTATTTTGGGATGGAAAATAGGGGTGTTACAGTAGGATGTAAATCCCTTTAATACGTGGATAACAAATGCTTAATATAGTATGGTTTTCTGTTGAGTGCTCTATGTCCCGTTGCATTTTTACAAATTCTAAACGTATTTTCATCTTTACCATTTATTTAGTGCGAACATTAATTAATACGTAATTAATGACAACATAGAATTCCAAAATGCCGATGTTGGAGTCTCTATCAGCCTTACTAGTTACTATCATAAATTTGGACATTTGGTTAATTGTCGATTAATGGCAAAATACCTAACAAGTGATATCTTAGCGCATTCGAGGAAAGACAATTTTGAGATTTATGGTTAAATAACCTTATTAACGAGTATTTATATGGGAAGTATTAATTAATAGAGCACTAATTTGATCTTTCTTATTGTAGTTTGCAATAAGTTTTCGAAACGTAAGATCTTCAGAGCAAATGCACCCGTTCAGGGAGTACGATATGAGCAGGGGAGGGGAGGATCTATGTTAGGGCTATGGTGGGCTGAAGCCCAGGGCAAAGTAAAAAAAATTATTATTTTTTAAGGTATTATGTTTAAAAAATTGCATCCAGCCCATCCCAAATTTTTCTATAGCCCAGTCCAATTTCTCAGCCCAGCCCATAATACAAAATCTTAACACCTGAAAATCTAATCTAAATGTTATACACATCACCCTCATACTTAATAATTGGCACTTAGTATATACATATAAGGACTTTATTGACATGTTCACAACAACTTTTAAAGTGCTTGAGTATCTTCAAAAACATTGCCCAAAAGTGAGTTCTTGGGCATAAGTTCGTAGTGTACATAAACACTTTTCATGTTTTGAATTTGTGATCCTTTACTTTTTTTTTTACTCCAAGGGGGTCTGGGGGAAGGGGGGGTTGTGGGGAGCATGGAGTAATCAGGGCTGAAACTCACTCCATTGAGTTTTGCACCCTTGTGTGCCTAGCGGATTTCGAACTCGAGACCTCTCACTAGACACGGTAACCTCACAATCAGCTGGGCTGGAATGCTTGATTATGGAAATAATGAATTCTGTCAAGGTCTTCGAAATTTTTTATTTGATATATTGTTAGCCATGAGAGACATTTTTCCATTACACAACTGATCATTCTAGAGGAATTGACAAAAAAACGGATGGGTCATCTAATGTCGATGTTATTTGTACTCTTGCAAGGAATTTCTATCCCGAAAATTTTAGTAGTCAGGACATTCATGCTTTGGAATTCGAGCTGCAACACTATGTTCATGATGTATTCATGTACAAAGTTTTAGTATCTACATTTGTTGAATTATGTGAGGAGATGACTAAGAGCAGAAAATCCGATTCATATGTTATGATGAGTAGATTGATTTTCCTTTTATTGAACTTAGTGTTCTTTTGCAAAATTAGAACGCTCGTTTTATGCCATGAAACCTCTAAAGGCCGCACTCCTCAACAAAATGGATGATGACTTTATACTGAAAAAGACATTACTCTTAGTATAAATGTAGACTCTATTGTTGATTGGTTCGTTTTGTTTCAAAGCCTCGTTGAGAACAAATTTAATGGAGATTGGTTAGTATATTCGATTTTTTGTTGATTTTGAAAATTTTCAATGTATTATTATTTAAGTGTTTCAGCCCAGCCCAACATGAAATCCTGGATCCGCCCCTGGATATGAGTGTCCTAAAAGCTAGTTTTAGAGACCTACATCTTGATGCCTGAAGATTAGGCTAAGTATCTTCGATATATGTGTTCGGAACAACATATTGTCTTTACTGCAAATATAATGTAAAGACAATAAATTCTAAGAGGCATGTTTGTGAACATGAAAAGTATAATATCGAAAAACGATATTATACTTAGCCTCTATGATAACATGAACCGTGATTAAATTTGTACGATTGAATAAGTTCTACTTATTTCATCACAAACGTCTTCAAGATATCTTGATAGAGGTAAGATTTTGACGAGTCTTCACTTGCATACGCTGACGTAAAACAAAATCTCTTGTTGTAGTATAAATGCATTGTATTATCTGTCTATAAGATCCAACGGCTATCATATGGTCCCTATAGACTGGTAACCGTCTATCAATACTTTGTAGACTTCGAAAATACTCAAACAGTTGAATGGTTATACTTATAGAGATATGATAGTTTTACATGTTCCAACATTGTAATCGGATCAAAAGTTGGTGTCGTCATAGTATTTGGCACTATCTGGCTGATAATATTTTGTTAATCAAAATAATCCATTCCTATTAAAATCTCTCTTTGAAGTTTCCTAACGACAACTCGTTAGGAACATTATGTTGGAAAAATTGCTTGTAAACGGCATATCTCTAAGATTAGCCTAATCTGAGATTAGCCTAATCTCAGATTTATGACATTAGTCAGAAAATCTTGAACCTCCAAAGAGATTTATGATCAGGATTAAACGTAGCATGTTCCTAACATATATTTTGACTGTCACAAGTTAATATTAATGGTATCTATCAGCACTTTATAAGATATTATCAACTTATATTGGACGAAAACGGTTTAACAATACAATATGAGTGTTTATAGACCTATAAACACTAGTTTATAAAAGATATCAGAAATATACGATTTCTGAAAAGTGTTTATAATGGAATTATAAACACTTTTCATGATCTTATTGTGTTTTCAATGCCTAACTCAATACGATAGGCAAATCTTTGTTGTAGTATCTACTTTACAATGCATTAAAACTAGGCAATAAAGATATTGAGTTAGGCATTGAAATATTTGGGAGTTCAGCTATGATATGAATAAAGCAATTAATGGGTATACAATTAAACCCATTATATAAACGTTAGACATTAAATGTATTGGATAGCATATGATAATAAGTATGTATATTATACTTATTATATAATCTACGTATTTATTATATACGTATTATCTCCCAAATACATATTATAAAACTGTACTTATTACGTACTTATTATATCTTAGTTACGTACTTATTATCATATGCTATTTTATAGCTGAACTCCCAAATATTTCAATGACAGTTATACATATGCTAATAATAAGTGTAAATTCTATATATATGAATAATATATAGAATTTACAGGGTATAATATATCCTGTAATATTTGTAATTTATATTAAATATGATATATTTAATATAATGAATTTAATATAGTATATACACTAAATTATAGACATATCAAATAACGTACCATAGAGTTATCAGTACGTGTTTACTAAACAAGTTTGTATAAATGTTATACATCTATACAAACTTGTATATAAATATTTATGACTTGATATCAACCATATTATACATAATGTTTTATATCTTCGCATACTGAATCAGTATAAACGTTAGATAAGTACAAATGTGTAAATAATGTACTTATTTCATACGTATTTGATATCAAGGGATATCAAATATAAAGTATATCATAAGTATGATTAAAATACATAAAATATAACGGTACATTTTTATGAGTTAAATCTTTAGAGTACTTATCTATGTAACGATTTAAGGGAATAAAAGGTTCTCATATTACACGATGCTCTATGACAAGTATAATTACATTATACTAAGTGCTTTATCATTATGTAATATTCAGAAGTGCCTACCTTTAATATAGATGGATATTAAGTAATCTGTGCATGATCTCATGGCTTAAATTAATCCCACATATAAAAACGTAACATGTATACTCAAAATAATTTTAGGGATATATTTTACACAAATACGGTGTGATCATAAAATTTGTATATAACTTTATACTAATCGAGAAAATGTACCTCTACATTGCCTAAACGTTGTCAATCATAAGTGTGCTATAGATATACGGAGAGCAAGATTAACGAATAGTCTATCCGGTAAATTTACCTGCTATTTTGAAAAGTTGAACATAGAGTGAAATCTGAATGCAGTAATATGAAGATTTAAACCGTTTCTAGCACACTTATGATTACTTTTGAGTTCAATAACTATAATCCGTATTATAGTTATTGCGGCAAAATAACTATAAGCTTTAGATGCACTATTGACGATTTCATCCATAATACAGTTTTATATATATCTTCATATTACTGCATTCAGATTTCACTCTTTGATAAAGCTTATAGGGTTATCTCTAAGGGACTTCTTACAATACGTTATAAGAAGTCATTCTCGGTATTACCTTTACCACGGAGTCTAAATATCCGTTGACATATGAGTATTTATCAATGAGTGATCGTATATTTATGTATCACTCGTATCTACCATGTTGCCTAAATCTCCCGATATTTAAACTCCGAAACGGTTTTATAATCCATCAATGTAATTCATAACTTTAGCAAGATGGTAATATGACGGTATTACAAACACTACTATGCACCCTTAATTAACTTATGATATCAACTCGTTGATATACATATGTACTACCGTTTAAACTATATGTTTAAATTAACTAGCAAATAATTGGTACTTATATATTTGTTACTAATCGGCAACGGATCAACATGGGTCTACTTACCCTTGTATATAAATAGCAAGGGATATTCTAAGGCGTTGTGCCTTAGAATATCCTAATGACACAAAATTCACACAGTTTCATGATCACTTAGCTAAAAATTAAGCTAATGAGTTTTTCACAAATACATCTTTACTAAATAACTTCGGGTAAATAGTATGGGATCATTCTAAAGTACCAGAAAACTAGAAATATTTTTGAATTTATGGTTAATTTTTACCTTTTACTTAATGCATTGTAATTGAAGTTAGAACAAAAGTCAACTATTTTGTTTGCCATACGAGTTTACCTAATTGAGATAAAGTGCATTAAACGTAGGATAAGTGATACGATCATTAACGATTAATAGAGAACTATTAATCGTTATTTCATCCTTTGTGATATCATATAATCTGTGTTCCGATCATATGATCGTATGAGTTATGTCTCAATTTTTACAAAATTGAGATCAACAGTTGTTAAAAATTCATACAAGATATTAGTTTTCTGATGTAAACTAATGGCTAATATTAAAATCAAGAAGATGGTTCTTTACCACGTGTCTTATGTACCTAAAAACAGAGGTGCAAAAATAGGTAAAGATTAACCATTAATTTTGTCATAATAATGGTTTTCAGATTGATAATTCCAATTGATCTTAGGCTGACAAAGTTTTAACTTATTTTGAAACCGGCGCCTGAAGATAAGTTTTAGAGCTCGATTTTGAGGCGATCTAAAACATTTGTAGGGAGAACACTTGTATGAATTTCACACTCATAAATAGTTGGGAAGAAACGTTTTATCCCCGGTAAGTTAAAGACAATTTTGTAAAAGGGGTAATCTTGCTCTGTTGGAAAGATCTAACAGGCACCACTTTGGCCTTGTGGACGTTGCTCTGATACCAACAGATCAGCACACTATCGCGGGGTTGCTCTGATATCATTTGTAAACCCAATCTCGTTATAGAACTCTCAGAATCATCGAGAAATATCTATTTTAGGATGTGACTAAAATAGATAGTCATTATTTTGCACTCGTTGCGACAAAGTTTATCAATATCGAGTCGGTAATTACCTTATCATCTAAGTGTAATTTATCACCTAATAAATATTTCTCAATTTAAAACTAGCGCATATAGACAATATCACGATAATGTAATCAAGATTGGTTAGTATGATATTAGGGTTAATGTAATTGAAATACTAGACGTGTCCAAATTGACACAGGTTAATAAACACCGTGATTAAAGTATGTAATTATTATACTTGAATCCTATTGACAATACAAATATAATTTCTAAGGTATTAATCTCATAAATAGTGATATAGGAAATGAGCATATAATTTTATCTGTAATATTATATGCTCATTTTGTGATAAGTATATTGAACTAATAGTTCAATGAGATATCTGTATTAATTGACACTATAATACCTTATACAGAACATATAAGTTATTATGAATGTGATCATATACTTATAAGGAAACTGAGATATATTACTTTATATGTTTAAGATAATTGAGTAAACACTTATAATGATATAAACGTCTATTAATTGAGAAGTATACGTATTATGTTATTTTTAAGTATATTGATATACTTTATTCTAAAATATTTAGAAATATTTGATAGCGTTTATATACCAAACGCTATCATATAAATTACGTACATTTCTTGATACTTCATTATAAAGTAAGTGTGTTTAAA
Source organism: Cuscuta epithymum (assembly GCA_945859915.1). Taxonomy (NCBI): domain Eukaryota; kingdom Viridiplantae; phylum Streptophyta; class Magnoliopsida; order Solanales; family Convolvulaceae; genus Cuscuta; species Cuscuta epithymum. The sequence continues at coordinate 598,362 of CAMAPF010001062.1, read as the reverse complement.
TATGTATTTATATAATATCAAAGGTGTATTCCAAAGAATTGTTATATCCTATGTAAATATATGTTTGTATACACATTAAATACGATAGTCTAAAAACCGAAGATAAGATCCTCGTACCATTCTCCTTGCTTCTTCACCGAGCGTGTTGATTTCGAAATAACCTCATGGGCATAAATATTGATAGTACTCAGCCTAAATAGATATTTGTTAACACGCCGCTTTGTATGCAATATTTGCACTATGTGAATCATTTATGAATTGGAAATTATATGTTTGACATAATTATCAATTACTTCTAGTAATTGATAATTATAATGGTATACCATTATACGGGGATAAACATTTGACAGTGTGTTCACTATCATAATTAACCTTGAAAATCGTACGTAAATATGCTCAATATAACGATATTTAGCCTATTAAATGGTTAGGGTATCTTAGTTTTATACCATATAGGAAATCTTTTAATCATTAGGGATGAATTTGATCTAACACCGGAGCATACAAGACGATTTCGAGGCTAAAAGGTCACATTATCCCTAAATATCTTATTCAATACTAACGGTAAGGAATTCATATGCTAGTAACCTTTAGTACATGATAGATTGAAATACTTAGCTTACTATCCCTTCAATTAACAAAAAGGTTTTCATGTTCTGGGAAACGATAAATACATTAATAGCTTTTGATGTATATTAATTTCATATACTCCCTAAATAGTGCTATATCTAAATCATGTCGGTGTATGAGGGTCCCCATTGATTAGCGTATTGTAGGGTCATTAACTCTAAACATCTAATACATCTTGTACACTTCAAACAGTGTTCCACGAAATTTAACAGTATTTGAGTTTTGTGAAAGATATTTACGTAAATTCCGCGGACAAAGTTTAGGTATTTTACAAATATTTAGGCTTAATTACAAAGAATCGGATATTTCCCTAATATAAACCATTGTTGTCCTGCCAGTAAATGTGAGCTTTTTGGTTCTCATTAATATGTGTATTTAGATGCCATCATTTGGTTTGGAAACATAGGCTTTATCTCGTATTACACTATTACACTTTATTAATAGATCACAATATTATTCTAAACCCTAAAACAAGGTTTATTATAAGTAGAAATTATAATAAACCCTTTCAATAATCTATTTAGGTACCATAAATTGATATGGTTTACCTTTAGGTGATTGCCTCAAGAGCGGCAATCACCTAAAGGTATAATGTGAAAGTTTTCCAAACATTAATCTTAGTATGCCTCGATATTGTTGTCACATATTTAAATATATTTAATTTATACTACAGTAATTTATCATTATACGCTAGTTTACCATACTCTACATTTACTCATAAAGGCTTAAACATTATTTTAAACCTAGATTAACATATAGGAATCTTTACCTATATCACTGAAATGATTATAAAGGTATACATTATATACTGAAAACTACATGACAACCAATATATCAGCTCGATATATATGACGTTATAATAATATAGTACAAATGTATTAGTACATATATACTAATATTTGTATAATATATACATAGAGTTATTCCCAAACCTGTCTTCTCTCTCTCTAACCTCAGACTCTCCGTCTTCTCTCTATACAACTTTAGATCTCATCGACTTTGGAAGGAAACCTTAGGGTTTCCTCCGCCTCCATTGCTATGGCTTCACACTCAGACGGGGATCCTCCACCTCCACGGTCTTGGGCGGGTGTAGTTACCGGTGCTGCACCAAGGAAACTTCCCCACCAGGCCATTACAGACCCATCTCTCGATTTGGTTGTCGGAAAACACCGTGGCTACATAGCGGTGAAGATTCCAAAGAAAAGGTCAGACCTTCTAGCACATGACCTACGCTACTCTCTTGTCGGTAAATTTCCTAAAGGCAGAGCCACCATGGAAATCATTCGTAAGTTCTTTGAATCTCTTAACTTCCACTCCATCAATATCGGTCTCCTTTACGAGAAAGAGATTATCATCTCCTTCTCTAATAAAGAAGATTACATTAGATGCAGATCTAGAAATCCGTGGATTATCTACGGTAAAACTATGATTGTTACCAAATGGTACCCTGGATATCATCCGGACAAGGAGTCCTCCTTCGTCCCATGCTGGATAAATTTCCCTCACCTTCCTTTCCACTTGTTTAATGAATCTTTCTTATTTGAACTCTGCTCTACCTTTGCCCAACCTTTGAGATGTGACAGGCCTACTCTCGCCAAGAATAGGCCCTCTGTAGCCAGGGTTCAGGTCGAAATTGACCTCCTCAAACCCATCCCTGACCGAATATGGTTGGAAGATGAGGGCTATGAACCTTTCTGGCAGGCCATTAAAATTGAGGAACACTTGCCCCTATATTGCAAAAGATGCTTCCGGTTTGGTCACCAAGACCATCAATGCTCCTCTCAGAATAAAGGCCCTGCTGAAAAAATTATTATTCCCAAAAAAATTAATGATAATCAAGCTACTAATATCTCTTCTCAAGATGCAGGTGATATAGATACTACCAAAGAGATTACCAATTGGCAGAGGAAAGGGAAGGAAATTGCTTTGGGTGTTTCCTTTAACACTCCCCCCCCCCCCCACTCAATCCCATCCCCAAACCCCTTCCCCCCCAAACCCTCCCCTCCCAGCCCCCCTCCACATCCCTCCCCTCTCAATCCCCCTCAATTTCACAGCCCCCCCCCCCCCCCCCCGGAGAGGCCAACTTCGTCCATCAAGATAACCCAGAACATGGGGACAATAATGATCACATTGAGTTGTCCATCATACCTTTCTCTGGTAATGATGACACACAATCTGAACCATCTCCCCAGCAAGGTCAAGGAGACTCCATCGGGATGTCACCCCTTACTGAGGAACATGCCCCCTCCCCCAGACCCATGACAACCTCCCCACCAATCTCTACAACCAACGCTTTTGCTTCCCTATCTGACTCTGAGGATAATACTGAAAAGCAACAGCCCCTTCAACCAGAGTCTCACCACTCTGAACCTGATAATAAAACCCTAAAAGGGTTCATTACTAGAATATTTCTTATTTGCTGCTGCCTATTTGCTGCGGTTCTAATCCATGCGCAGCAAAAACTTAATATTTTCTATTTTTCAATTTTTTTAATCCTTAATTGCTGCGGTTATTCAGAATACGGAGCAAATAATCCGAAAATTTAAAGTATGTGCTGCGGTTAGAGGTGTACCGCAGCAAAAGGTCCTAAAGTTAATATCAATTGATGCGGGTGGATTTAAACCGTAGCTAAATAGTTAGAAAATTACCCCTGCGCTTACTAGAACGGCATAAAACTCCTCCCTCCTTCCCTAAAATCTGCAGCCCAAAACCTTTCCCCTTCGACGGCTTCCATGAGTTTCAACCTCGACAAGCTCCGTTACACCTCACACCCTCCACCGTCCCTAAAGAAGGCCTTCGTATCAACTCCAAAACTCTGAAAGTGAGGTATTCGTCCAACACATGCCCACTCTGTAGCTCTATTCAATTTCTAGGGTTAACTCTTGTTTTTTGGGTTTATTTTCTTTTGTGCTCTCACACCTTCGATTATGTTTGAGAATTAGCGGATAGCTTTATCCCTAGAATTGATTGTTTTTGTTTTCTTTTCCTGATTGATTTGGTGGCTAGGGTTGTGGAAGAGGGTGGAGTGCGGACGAGGGCAAAGACTACATGTAGGCTTCCTGTTACTAGGTTCTGAAGGAATAGAATGGTAAGTAGATATATTTTGATATAATTGGTTATCAAAAGGTTCATAGCTTCTGTATCTAGAAACAAATACTTCGTACCTTTTGACCTCTACAAGGTGCTCAAATTATATAGCAATTGATGTACTAGGAGTGCTTCTGCGAAATGTAAATTGTTATAAATTGGTGCATATTTAACTTTAAGTTCGTTGTGTGAAGTCTAGAAGTTCTTTGCTCTTGTCGTTGATGACTTGACTCTGGCTTAACCTGGTGTCCCTCCACTTAAAGCTTGGTAAGTGTGGCATCTTAATACTCTTAAAGTTTAAAATGGAAGTATTAATAAATAATATTAGTTGATTTGCTTAATAAAATCTGATTTACGCATCGAGCAAGCAGATACAAATCTGCAGCGGATGAATGATATGACTTTCAAGGGATTCTACAAATCGATGAATCAAGAATTTTAGATCTTTATACTTTTCTTTCACAATTATGGACTACTTCTCTAGAGAGTATGTCTTTATGTATGTTCTTATCATCTAAGTCATTCGTCACACGGGTGTTACAGTAGGTATTTTCAAAGGATTTAACATACAAGTACAGTTTCAACAGTTTTGGAGTTGGGCGAAGTGGCAGATACACATGTATCATCCCAATCACCCATTGACTCAAGAATTGGAAACAATGAGTTGATTTTGTCTTGCCACTGTCCTTTTTTTTATTCTTGCATTTCATATTCTTCATTTTATGTCTAGTTACTACCAAGATAGTAATACTTTGTTCAATGTTTATATTCTTTATTTAATGGTAATTGTTGTTTAACTTTTCTTTACACTCTTGCTTGAGTTTTATGCAGGTGAGATAGTTGAAAGAAGTCTGTATCAAGCCAAATGTTGCAGACCTTGAGCTACATTTTGAAAGTGGTGATGGGTCCATAACTTTTTTCATCATCTTACAGTATTTCTCTTTTCATTTGTTTAATAGTTATTACTATCTTAAAACTAATCAGGATCTGCATCTCATAGCTCTACTTGCTAAAACCAAAGAGGACATACTTGCTTTCTTTAAGGCCGTGTTCCTAAAAAGAAGAATTTTGTTAAACTTTTCTTTTCAAGGGAAGAGTAGTTGAATTGCTTCCTTGGTAGTAGGATTATTTATCAGGTTGTCAAAATTGAACAGATTAATTCTCAGAAGTTCCTGGAAGACTACAAAAATTTCTGGGAGTGGTAATTGGCTCTTCCTACTGCAGCTCTTTTTCTTTCTATAAATTTTGTTACTGTTTCTTGCCTTTATTGACATTTAATAGAGCTGTTTTGCATAAGGCTCACTTGAAATGGTATTGTGGAGCAATGAGATGAATAGTGGGAAAAACTAGAATCAATTGTTGTCGACTTTTTAACCGTTGATTGACAAAATGGTGGTGCCTCATCATAATGTAACTGTAATCTAAATTGCTTTCTTTGCTTACTTTGAATATTATGAAGTTTTATTCTTGTTGAAACTCCTGGTAGAATTAGAGCTATAAGTAGAGTTACAAAGAATACCCTCCGGAGTAGAATTACAAAGAGTTGTGTGGAAAATTACAAAGTATTGAACTCCTGGTAGCTCTAAAATGCTTTAATTTTTAGTATAATTCTAAGAAAATTGTTTCAGGTATAACTTTAGTCTCTTGATTACTTCTAAATTGACATTAGTTGATTATTTATACGAAGTATATAACTATATATTATGGAGTTCCATGCATGTTAAGTAATTCTCTTGTTAACCTTATCTTAAGTGTCTCATAGAACTATAAATATCACTGTGTATTCTAGAAATTATTACTTCTTGAGTTATCAATTCAAATGTTTGATTCAATGCTTTAGGAGTTCAGGGCATGAAATTCAAAGTAATACATTTATTATTTTTAATGTCTTTTGTGAGATAGGAAATAGTAGTCACGTTTTAAAATAGAAGTTGATTAATTATGAATATTATTTGTGAGATTATCAATTAAAGTAATAAGTTTAATATTTTAATGTCTTTTGTTTGAATTGTATTTTTTTTTGTATTATCAGATTCTTTCCTGAACCGCCAGAAGAAAAATGCTTGGTGAGATAGGTTTACTTTTGAAAGGATTCTAAGATAGCAGAGGGGGGTCACGTTCCATTTTTTTTTTTTTTTTTTTACCCCGGAAGGCAAACCACCAAAATCAGTGGGGTAAATGCCGGGGGTCATTTACCATGATTTATTTAACAGATATGGATACAAAAGAGAGGGGGGCTAGGCCAATACCTCTCCGAAGAAGGCATTCCTTCCCAAAGTAAGTGAAAGAAAATAAGTGAGAAACTGAGTCATTAAAAATTAAACACGGATACGAGGAATACCAAATAAATCAGCGAAATAACTAGTTCGGACATCTCTGGGCAAGTGATCCACCTGATCAAAAGTAATCATTTGGGCTGGAAATATCTGACGGCCTGCTAGAAGATGGGCTGGTTCGTTCCCCTCTCGATACACATGACAAAAAATCAGCCCCATCTCTTTCGCTCTTCTAACAAAAAGATTCAGCCAAGTATACATTCCTAAACCAGCTTCGAGCACAGATATGGAACAAGCCGCGTCAGTTTCAACCTGAAACTCAGTATAACCTTTCTCCATCGCTACTTCAGAGGCATATACCAACGCCTTGAGATCTGCCTCCTCACTTGAATCAGCCAGAATGTTGAAGCAGATGGCCCAAACAAGCTCGCCCGTTCGATTTCGAAGTATAGCACCTCCAGTTGCCAAATTATGTACGAACGAAGCGTCGACATTCAGTTTATAGTTTGTAGTAGGCCTTTTCCATTTGATAATCTTACATCCTGCCTTTTTGAATTTGAAATTTGCTGGAATCAGATGTTCATCAATAAGGAAGTCTTCAACACGCCTCTGCTTTAACTTAGTGAACTTGAATGCCCAATTTTGAGTGTAATGCTTAATCGACCAAATAACATCTTCTGAAGAAGAAATAGAAGTCTTGCCCCATTTGTAAGAGGAGTAATTTTTCCATATATGCCAACAAATCATCCTTGGCAAGTTATGTTTAAAAATATCCCCTAAGGTTTTTGAACCTGCTTCTAGCCACCAGTAAATTAGAACCTGTCTGAGGGAGGATTGGTCTCTTGGAAAAGAAATATTAAAGATATCCAGAAAGTACTGCCAAATCTTCCTTGTATAAGAGCAACCAAAGAAAATATGATAGGTTGTTTCACCATAATTTCTACAGAATGGACACATAGAAGGTCTTAATATGAACTGGAATCTTATTAAATTCTCAGGCATAGGCAGATAGTTGTTAATCAATTTCCACATAAAGTTCTTTATCTGCGTATGTTGATACTTATTCCAAATGTGCTTATTTGTGAAGGTAACTGACTGAACCGCTCTTACCTCATTATATGCTGAAGATAAGGAGAAAGTGTCGTGATTCCCAGGTATCCATTCCACTGCTCCAGCTGAATTAATATTACACAGATCACTGGCTATATCATGAATAGCACATAATCTTTTCCATATAGTGGAATCAGTAATCCTAGGTCTCATATCTCCCCCCCTTGGATATCTGGCATTAATAAAGTCACACCAAGGTGATTTTTGGTTTTTCCATTTCCACCAAAGTTTCAAACTGAAAGCTTTCTCAATGTCAGTCAATGATCTTATCCCTAGACCACCTTCTTCTGTAGGAAAGCACAATTTTGACCATTTTACCCAATGAGCTCTATGACTGCCATCTGTGGACCCCCAGAAAAATGAAGCCATTTTCTTTTCTAAGGTAGAAATAACCTTTTTAGGAAGAACATCTGTGGCCAGTATATGATTTGGTATAGAATATAGAACATGTTTGATCAAAACTAGCCTCCCACCTTGTGATAGATTTTTTTGCTTCCAGGAAGATAATTTTGAAACAAACATATTAATCAGGCTATGACAGTATTGAAACCTGTTAGCTCCTTTATGAAGATTTACTCCCAGGTACTTCATAGGGAGACTGGATTTCTTCATGCCAAGAATATCCTCAATCACTGAACTCCTGTAAGTACCATTCCTCCCACAAATAAAACTGCTCTTCTCTAGATTAACAATCTGTCCCGAAGCCTCCTCATATTCCTTGATAAACTGAGTAAATTTCACCAAAGATCTAGAATCACCATTAGTGAAAATTAGGAGGTCATCTGCAAACCCTAGGTGAGTTACTGGATTACCAGTAGGACCCAACCAAAAAGGTTTTATACCCCCCTGCAACATTCTGGCTTTTAAAGTCCTAGAAAAACCTTCTGAAGCAATAATAAATAGGAAAGGAGATAGTGGATCACCCTGCTTAACACCCCTTTTAGGTTGAAAGAACCCGTGAGGACATCCATTAATAAGGACAGAGAAGTAAGTGGATTGTAAGTTAGCTTTAACCAGAGAGATAAATCTATCAGAAAACCCAAATTTATTCAAGACCTCAAACAAATAGCTCCAAGAAAGCTTATCAAAAGCTTTAGCCATATCCAGTTTAATAACCACATTAGAACCTCTGACCCTTTTATCAATAGCATGAATCATCTCCTGAGCTATTAAAACTTGATCAGAAATATCTCTATCTCTAACAAAACCAGCTTGCTCAGGTGAGATAATATTAGGTAGTAATCTGGTTAATCTAGTAGCTAAAACCTTAGTACAGATTTTGTTTATGAAATTGGATAAACAAATTGGCCTGTAATCTGCAAAAGTAATGGGAATTTCTTTTTTGGGAATAAGAACAATAAAAGAGCTCGAAAAGCCTTTAGGAGGAGGAATCCCCAAAAAATATTCCTGAACAGCCTTAACCACATCACTTCCAACAATGGACCAACATTTTTTATAGAATTTACCATTAAACCCATCAGGTCCCGGGGCTCCATTTTGATTTAAATCCCATATAGCTGCCTTAACTTCCTTTTCTGAAGGCAAATCAGTAAGGGAATTATTATCTTCAGTAGAAATAAGATGAGGGATGTTAATCAGGATATCATTATGTGTGACTGCAGGTTCCACTGAGTAAAGTCCTGAGAAGAAATCCACATAGGCCTTCCCTATATCAGATAGGGTTGAACATTCTCTACCCTGGGAGTTCATTATGGTATGTATCATTTGCTTCTTCCTTCTGATTTTGACAAAAGAGTGGAAATATTTGGAATTGCAATCTCCTTCCTTAAGCCAGTTGATATGTGATTTCTGCTTCCAATATTTCCTCTCTAATCTATACTTACTAAGAAGCAAAGCCTTCATGTGATTCCAGGTTTCTCTGTTTTCATCTGTAAGGTTATTCTGGAATTCTTGTTCAGCTACAGTAACCTGTTGCTCACAGAATTTTATATCATCAAAAATGTTCCCAAAGGTATCCTTGTTCCATCTCCTCAGGTCTTTTTTTAGTTTTTGAAGCTTATGAACAAGACCTTTCATTCCACCACCATGAAAACCATCATTCCAGCTCTGTGCAACAGTATCTAAAAAAGAACTATGTGTCAACCACATGTTCTGAAACTTAAAGGATTTAGGCCCAGACTGAATTTGTCTACTACATTGAATAAGCATTGGACAATGATCAGATGGTGCTTGATTCAGATTGTTGAGTTTAATTTGATCAAAGAAGTCAATGAAAGATTCATTAAACAAACATCTATCAAGCCTCCTCCATAATCTTCCATTGGACCTAACTCCAGTCCAAGTAAATTGACACCCAGAATAAGGCAGGTCTATTAAGTTACAGTGAGAGATGCAGTCCTTAAATTCAAGCATACTGATCAGATTAGGAATAGAAGCCCCTTTGTGTTCATCATTATCCATAATAGCGTTAAAATCCCCTCCAACAACCCAAGGCATGTTAATAGAAGAGGCAAAATGGTTAAGGCTGGACCACAAAGCTCTTCTTTCAACATGAGTGTGTTTCCCATAAACTGCAGTCATCCAACAACTAAAAAGCCCACTTGAGATTTTAAAATGCACATACTGAGGATCCCAAGAGACCTCAGAAATGTTAAGAACACTAGAATCCCAGAAAATCCAAACTTTATTCACCGAGTTAAAGAGGACATCAGAAAACCCGAATTCAAGTTTAAAGTAATCAGCTTTACTTAAGTCAACCATAGGTTCAATTGCGATAAATAATTGAATCCTCCACTGATTTATTAACTGAGATAGTCTTGGCCCGGAGGCAGCCAAACCTCTCACATTCCAAATCAAGCTATTCATTGTAAAGAGGTGGAGGAAGTTTGAGTTTGCCTCCTGGCCGCATTCCTGGTGACCATGCTAGGTGTTTGCTGAACTGGTTGCTTTTTATTCCTCCTTCTTTACTTTTTTAGACTTTCTCACGGTATGATTGTTCTGACCTAACACTTTGATCTCTTGCAACAGAAGGTTCATTTATCAAATTAAAGATTCTGAGATAGAAGAGGTGGAGGAGGATCACTTTCATATGGTTATGGGTTCTTCCATTTTGTGGCACCATGTACTTCCCAGTGCTAATAATGGGCTGAAATATTATACATACATAATGTATTCTAAGATTAATTTTGTTATATTGGATATGTATGATGTGAGAATGTATTCTAAGATTAATTTTGTTGTATTGGATATGTATGATTTTTTTGTATTATTTGATAAGTGTTTATACCTACTACACAAGTATTGTTTCGGTGTAAAATATGATTAGTTGACCATTTGGAACTTTAATGAAAGCAGGCAGTGTTATGTATATTGCTATAGTCGTTCAATTTAATAAAAGCAAACAGTGTTGTATATTTTTATTGTTGCAGGCATTCCGTTAAAATACACAACAGTTATTGCTGCGGTTGTTATGGACCCGCAGCAAAAAGTATTTTAAAAAAAAATTATGAACTAGTATTTGCTGCGGTTGTGAACCGCAGCAAATAAGTAACTTCACATATTGTTGCTCCTTCAATTGCTGCGGTTAAGAACCGCAGCAATTAAGTGAAAATAACCGCAGCAAATAGGCTTTTTTCTAGTAGTGAACCTTCCCCCTCAGTAGCTTCCTCCAGATTAGGGGATGGTGGCTTAATAAGAGCAGATAAAAGATCATCATCCTCCCTTATTCCCCTAGCTTGCACCATCACCTTTGTTTTATTTATGAGTATAGGTAAAGCCTCTATCCAATCTTGTTTGTTCTCTATGTTATTAGGGTGTTCAGAATCAGAACCATACTCCTTGGCAGCAAGATCAGAATCAAACTCAGAAGCATGCTTCATAACTGGGATGGCAAGATCATCTTTAGCTTCACCACAACCTATGGAAATAATTAGTCCTGGAATATTTTCCTTTAAAAGTTGCTGCTCCTCCTTCAAATTGTTTATCTGATTCTCCTCCTTTTGCAGATCAGGAGGATCCTCATGATAAACTTCTTCGGTGTCCGTTTCAGAATCCACCTCAATAAATTGATCTACCTGTGGCTTGGATGATGATGGTTGCTGAATAATCATGAGTTGTTTCCCTTTGTCTTCCTGGCTTACTTTGTTGTTCATAACTTTATGAGATGAAGATTGTAATACGGCATTTTGCGCATCTGATTTCCCCTCCCCTGCAGCCCCGTGTGTAATAGTTGTGTGCTTGTTATTATTTTTTGGGACCCAAATAGGATCTTTATTTGCCCCACCGCTCTGTTTTGGAGCAGTATAAATCACCTGCTTACCCGGGGCAGCCTGCTTAGGAACCAAATCAATCTGCCTTGACTCAGTAGAAGTCAAGGCCAATTTATCATTGACTGAATTACCAGGACCTTCTTCATTCAACATTTTTGGGCATTTGTGAGAATTATGCCCCAAATGCAAGCACGAAAGGCAATAAAGTGGTCTATTTTCATACACCACTGACTGAAAAAAACCTGTCTTACCCGCCTGGATCCATATTTTATTGGGCATGTCTTTTGTGAGATCAAGTTCGACACATACACGAGCTATAGAAGGTCTGGCTAAGGTAGCAGTTGCTATATCCAATTTCAAAGGGTTTCCAATCAAACTAGCAATAGGGAACAAAGCTCGTTTATCATGTAGGTGAATTGGCAATCCTTCAAACACTAGCCAAACCGGAACCACAGGAGATTCCACGTTCGGCCTAAATTCCGGAGACCACTTTGTAACTCTCATGATATTCCCATGGATATCCCACTTCTGCCGATTCCAACATCTGAAATAGTCTTCTTCAAGATCAAATTGAATTAAAACATGTTTTTGTTCCAAGAGACCCAACTGAAACCCTCCCTTAAATCCAATGATTTCAAAAGATTTTCTCAAAGTCGCCATTGCAGGTCTGCCTTTGTAAAAATACCCAACCAAAGCACGTTTATGCTTGTCCGCCAATGTATCAATGTCACTCTCCGAGAAAGAAACAGCTGACACACCTTTATAACGCGTATGAGTAGCAGAGAGCTTAGCATCAGCTTTATCAAGCAAAACTGATACAAAAGATCTCCTGTTTCCCGACCAAGCATTACCTAGCGGCTGCTTTTCCATATGCTTTTCCGGCGGTGGATCCGCCGAAGGATGGATCCGCCGAAGCATTACCTAGCGGCTCTATTCCTTCCATATGTTTATAGATTCATTCACTGTATTTTTTGGTTAAAGAATGTATTTTAAGATTAATTTTGCTGTTGTATTGAATTCATATGATATTTTTGTGATACCTGATAGGGGATATAATGGGTTATTCTTGAAATATCAAGAAAAGGCGGTTTTTCTTTATATACATGTCTTATTTTTGCTTAAAATACGTTTAAGTTTCTATTTGAAACTGTAATAAAAACATACTGCATAAAAAACATGTGCAACATATTGGTACTCAATGTGTAAGTTGCCATAAGTTTTTGCTCCGGTCATTACCCACCCGCCGCAAAAAGCAATTTAAAAAAATTATGACTGAGTATTTGCTGCGGTTGTGAACCGCAGCAAATAAGTAAATCCACATATTGCTGCCCCTTCAATTGCTGCGGTTCAAAACCGCAACAAATAAGTAAAAATAACCGCAGCAAATAGGCTTTTTTGTAGTAGTGGTTACCCCCTCTCACCTTAACACAAAAAGCCCACCTCCAGACACCTCTCACCTCCAAAATGACCACCAGAAGCACCAAAGCTAAAAACATCACAGACTCCACTATCCTACAAGTCTCTAATGATTAAAGCTATTATTTGGAATGCCCATGGCATCTCTAACAGGGACACCCAAAACAGACTTCTCACCCTGAAAAACTCACACTCCCCTAATATCATTGCCATTCTTGAACCCATGGGTCACCCCAACCAGATTAACACTCTTCAGAACACCATTCAGTTGCACAATCACCACTGCCACTTCCTTAATAAAATCTGGCTTTATTGGGACAACAACTTTAACATTTCTATCCTTTCTGAAACAAACCAATGCATTAATTGTAAAGCTGAGAGTTTTGATCTAAGTTATGTTATCTATTTCTCTATTATTTATGCTAGCTGTGACAGATTGACTAAATTAACTCTCTGGGATGACTTATCCAATTTTCACAACTCTTTTGCTAATCATCCCTGGTTTCTGGGGGGTGATTTTAATACTATCAGAGACATGGCTGAGTATAAAGGTAACTCTATCCCCCACCCCTCTTCCATTCTTAATTTCAATGACTTTATTAACAGTAACAATCTTTTTGATATTCCCCTTATTGGGGGAAATTTTACTTGGATGGGAAACCGTGCGGGTGGCACCGTTTTTAAAAAATTAGACAGGGTTCTCATCAACCAGTCTCTTTTTCAAAGTGATCATGTTTTCTCTTGCACCAAACTGTCCTTTATTTCCTCTGACCACACTCCTCTTTTATTTCAAATTAATCCTCAATCCAAGCAGCCTCACCCCACTGCCTTTAGGTATCAGAATATGTGGGCCACCCATAAGGATTTCTTTCAAATTGTTAAGGAATCCTGGTCTGAACCTTGTGATGGATATGGGATGTATCTTTTTCTCAAAAATTGAAAAGATTAAAAAAGGTTTTGAAAACTTGGAATCACAATACTTTTGGTAACATCTTTCAAAACCTCACTAAGGCTGAAGAGCTCCTCACCCAGAAAGAGAACGATCTTACTGCTCTTGACAACCAGGAAAATAAAATTGCTTTCAAAAAAGCCCAAGCTGATTTTATTCTTAAACAAAAGGATATTTTTACTTTCCTGAAACAAAAAGCTAGTGTTCACTGGTTGAAAGATGGTGACACTAACTCCAAATTTTTTCACAACCATGTCAAAGCCAAACATGCCAATCTATCCATTCACAAGATTAAAAACTCCCAAGGAAATTGGATTGAGGATCATACCCTTATTGGCCAAAGTGCTGTGGAATTTTTTCAACCGCTTTTTACCCATGAGGAAGACCCCCAAAACACTGATTTTAACCCCATACTTCAACATCTCCCTACCTGTATTACTGAGGAGGACAATCTGTCTCTGCTCAGGCCTATTACTCTAATTGAGCTTAAAAAAGCTGTCTTTGAGCTTAACAAGAATAGCACTTCGGGCCCCGACTGCTATAATGGCTGTTTCTACCAGGATTGTTTTGATATTAAAAAAAAAAAGTATAACATATACATAGATAGAATAAATTATCGAAATACTTTATCCTAAAATATTTGATGCAAATATTTAGCCGGATCATACCTGAAATATTTGTGTTCTAAAACTTGAATTACTTTTGTTCTTATCTAGAGCTCATATTCCGAACTCGTTTGGAATTTGATCCAATCATATCATAAGTAAAATAATATGTGAAATAGTATGCTTATCGAGCCTAAAAAGTTTAGGAATAATTACATCCCTAAAAATATTCGCTGAAAGTGCAAATATCCCCACTAAATAGTGAAGTCATATGTATAGAACTTAATACTTCACTTTAGCCTTTTGATTACACGTGTAAGATTATACACGTGTAATCACCTTTAATATGTTATATAACTTGGTATTATAACATATTGAATGTAGTGCTCGATTATGGCACTATATTCCGATGAATTTACTTATTTACAACAGTACAAGGACAAAAAAAAAGGAAAGATTAACCATAAATTCACAAATATTTCATATTTCACTCCGAATTCGTTTAGATCACAAACTTGGAAAGATAGTGAATACACTATCTTCAAGCATTTACGCTAAAAGTGAATTATTACTTAGGGGAATATAGTGCCTGGCCCAAACACATTGTACATAAGTATATAAAGGGTATCTTTATCAAGGGACTTGATATGGGGACCAATTGAAGTCCCAAATACCCGTCCAATAGCCCCGCGGTATGCCTTTTAGAAAATACTTAGGATGAATTCGAACAATCCATCATACAATACGGTTGATGGATTGTTCTATTTGCACCAGAAGTTATCAGACCACTTTTATTAGTCCATGAAGATATTCGTAAATATCTTCAACGGTAAAACTTATATCATCAGATATGAGTTCTAAAGCTAAGGTAATGTTTAAAGATTATCAGTGATATATGTCTAACTCTAAAATTAAGTTTAACTCTATTATATAGTAGAGTTAAACTCATATCTTGTTGAGATCTCGAAATCGGCGTTTGAAGATATATTAAGTTTCCATTAAATAGCTGGAAATATCTAAAGTTTGGATAGAAATAGGCAAGTATTCAAAAACACTCCAAATTGTCTGAAAATATAACACCTTGGGATATGGCATGCATATCCCTTGTATTCAAACTTTAGACCCGATATACAGTCGTACACATTTTCGTTGTAAAAAAAGTACCGGTTGAGCTTAATATGGTTACAAAACAACCCTAATCTCGGGATAAGTGATCTTCCATACTAGAATTAGAGGTATCATGACGTCTCAAGCTTTTTAAGCGTATAATATTAAATACCATTTAGTATTATATCATTATTCTTATATTATATGTTGAGTATATGATAACCCTAGTATATTATTATGTTATTTATATTGGGAGAACTCAATAAGGGATTATTGAGTTCTCCCAATATGATACGCCCGTGTAATTATATAATGTGGTATTATATACACGTTCCATAATTCACATTTGTAAATAGGTATCTTCTATTTGTATAACGAGCCAGGCTAAGTGTTCCATCCTATGAATATAATGTCATATCTTGCTCTGTTTTTGTCCGAACGATTCCTTTATATCAAAAAGAGCACACTTATAGAAGTGTCCCGTTGAAGACGTTTTCTATCTCGTTGGAAAGATATGATTTAGCGTTTTACAAAAGATATTTTAGACATATGGGCTGAAAACGTCCCACAAGGGATTGAAATTCATAATATCAGGAAATATTATGAAACAGTGTATAATATTCTAAAATATTCACTCTATATGAGCCTTATGTCACCTCTATTGAATGTTTATGATCAATTATTGTTCCCGGAATGAGATATACCCACATTTGACTTCAATAATCTGAATAAATAATGGTTATCATATTTTATCGGATCACCCCTTCAGCCCGTTTATGTTATTCCGAGATTATTTCAGCATTTTCTCTGGAAAGACATCTTCAATTCAAACTAATTGAAGATGATTGCGTGTTAGCTAGTCATCTTCAATTTGTGAACGATTATTGTGTTTCCACAGATATCAAATGCATTGGGTACCTGTCTTACGTAGTTAACCTTTCAGTCAATGTTAACGCTATATATTGGCTCTACAGCACTTAGCTTGTAATATCAATTGTATTCCAACTTGTGTGATAATCCCCAAAATATCGAGCACTAAATATCTCGCTCTCAAGATGTCTTTCCAGAGAGAACACGGCGCCGAATTGCTTAGCCTAAATAGAAAGTCCATTGAATGTACCTGATTAATGCATATCATCTAGAGCGATCTCCCGGTGGCGTGGGGAGCCTCAACATCTGCAGGCTGAGATTGCAGCGTGGGGAGTACCTGCTGCACAAGCATTGGTATGTGTTCTTAGAGTATTACGAAGGTGCTGTGATATATTAGGTTATACGGGGATTATGGCAAAGATACTATGTCCCGTTCATATTCTAAATAAAGGTGTTCAATTTTCTACTCTTATAACGTATTGAACAATATCTACCTATTGTTCAATATTGTTGTTGGTAGAAAATAACCCGGGTAGAGAAACTAGCAGCATTTTAGTATAGTGAGAAAAACATAGAGAATACATGAGGGGTGATGGCCTATTTATAGGCATCCACCACAAGTCCAAAAGTCTAATCTACGTGGGCTTGGCCCAAATACATAATACATGTCCAAGCTAATGGGCGAACCGGCCCAATAAATAAGTAAATGAGCAAGGGGCGATTCCCGCTCGTGAGACTGCGTCTTGGGCCTAGTTGGGCCAAATCTCGGGGATAACGGGCCGATGGCACTGGGCTTGGCATATTATCCCAACACGAGTCCCCCACTCCCTTAGTCGAGTAGTAGACTCGGCTAAAAGGGAGTAGTTGAGCTGCTTTGAAATCGGCCCGGTTGCCAAGCTAGCTAGCTAGTTACACAGATGATTGTTGATGATGACGATCTATGGTGTGCCTGGAAAGGCTAGTCATGCAACCGTCTGCTGTGATCCCACAGTGTCGCGCAAGGATGAGACCCTCCTTGTCTGGGTAGCCTCCTGGGGTCCTGGTTATCTGTCCATCTGCTCGGGGTCTTCTTTGCTCCAACCGGGAAGACCTCTTCCTTTGTTCATGATGAGGGGATGCCTCGTTAAAACCTTACTAGGAAAAACCCGGTGGGAAAAAATCCTAGTGAAGGAAAAAGAGTACACCGATACCTCAAAATAAAACAGAGGAGGGTCAATCTCGTCGATTCTTGATTGAGCGTCTGCTTTACTGATAAGCCGAGATGTGTTCCGGGAAGGCCAGTCGCTCGTCTGCTTTCCAGTGGTGGCAGTCGAGCCAAGGTATGCCCATGAGAGGCTGGTCGCAAAGCTGCCTGTTGATGATGCCGAGCCGAGGTATTCTCGGGAGAGGGTAGTTTTATAACTATGCACATTTATCCTCGCTGCTTGCAAGAGGATATGGTTTCCTTCGTCTGGGTAACAGTTTTAGGTCTTGTTTATCCGATTAGCCTCCCATGGTCTTGTTCTTCTGATCAGCAGCCTGGGGTCTTGTTTGTCCAATTAGCAGCAGCCCAGGGTCTTGTTCCGGTGGAGAGATCTCTTCTTTGAATGCACTCAAAATAGAGCTAAAGGGTAAGCTCTTAGGCCATTGTGTGCAATTGCAACGGTCGCCATCCGTCGAGGGGATAGCAAAGACTGGTCTTCACTTGTGAGCATTGCTCGTCTGAAGTTCTCGAGATAGATGCAGTGAGTAGCCCGTCATGATAAGTAGTCCCTGTTGATTGCTATTATTACCTGTTAGAGACATGGCAGGTAAAAGAGGCGCTCTCGCTGCTTTAGCTGCAGTGCAAGATACTAAGTTTTGGCCTTCAAAGTCAGATGAAGGTCTATCTCAAGCAACGAAGAAGCCCGGAGCTTCGCCGCCTGGTGCTGGGGAAAAAGAGAAGCTTCCCTGCTTTGCAAAGAGTGACTTTCCAAGAAGAGCAAATGTATAAACTGCTCCTTAGGCCGGGTAAGGGGAGATAACCCAACCGGCAGAATCCTCGCTTACTTTATTCGTTTCATCGCAGGTATGGCTGGTTGGAGAAGCGCGTTTGCTGTCTTGCCCTAACCTCCATTTGTATGGTAGGTCGGAGAAGTGCACTTGTTGCCCTGCCCTGACCTTCGTTTCCTCGTAGGTATGGATGGTCAGAGAAGCGCATTTGCTGCCTTGGATGCGACAAAAGATGCTAAGTTTCGACCTTTGACATCTGATGCAAGTCCATCTAATGTCGGGGAGGAGCACACAACTTCTCCACATGATGTCGGGGAGAAACACGCAGCTTCCCTGCATAATGTCAGGGAGATGCTTAGAGCTTCAATGCCTGATACCGGGGAGAGGCACGCACCTTCCCTGCCTGATGCTGGGGAAAGGCACGCACCTTCCCTGCCTGATGTCGGGGGATGCTAAGAGTTTCTCCGCCTAATGCCCGGAGAGATGCTCATCTTCTCCGACTAGTGCTGGGTAGAAGCATGCACCTTCCCTGCCTAATGTCGGGTAGATGCTAATAGCTTCTTTGCCTGATGCTGGGGAGAATCACTCACCTTTCCTGCTTCATGAAGAACAATTTTGTTAAGAAGAGTAAGAGCATGAAGTTGACCATCAGCAGAGGGATAGGATTAGCCGAACAGAAGTTTGGTTCGCCCCTTATCCCAGTCAAAGCATGAAAGATATCTACAAAAGTATGCCATTTGCTGAAAGAAGGGGTTGAGACCAGGCTTGCGATGAAGAAATAGTCGTCATCCTTGTGGACGGCGGGCTGGCCCGATTATAGAATCAGAATGATGACGTTTAGGTCGGTCGTGATGAATCCATAGCAGCGGTCATCATCCAAGTGAAGGGGAATGCGACCAGTCTTGAAATGAGAATGGTGGCACTAAGCCGATCCTGACGAGGATGGCAACTCGTAGGCCGACTGTGACATCAAAGCAGTGGTCATCATCCAAGAGAAGGAGGATATGGCCGGTCTTGAGACAGGAATGGTTGTGTTGAATCGGTGCTGACGTAGACGACGACTCATTGGCCAATCATGAACCCGAAGCAGTGGTCATCATCGTCATCCCGCCAAAGTCGGATCAAGAGAGCTGTGCTTGGATGGCTCCCTGATGCAGGTCAAGAAAGCGATGCAGGGCAAGAGAGTGATGTTAGATCCTTCACAGTGACTTCGGAGTTTTGCAAGCTTTAGGCTCGAGGCCTCCCTAAACTTTTCACAGCTTGTCACTTCTTAGGTCGAGGATCGGCGTCCGGAGTATGTCCACGCTTAATTGCACACGATGCTAACCTCCGACCTTCAAAATTGGATCCCGGCCCGGTCAATGTTAGAGAGAAACGCAGGGCTTCTCCGTCCAATGTTGCAAGAAATGGCGCAGCTTCCCCGCCTCGTGAAGATATACTTGCCATGAAAGGAAAGGGTATGAATTGCTTCTCAGGTCGGGTTAGGGAAGGCAATCCTACCCATACAGCTCTAGCTTACTTCGCTTGTTTTCTTGCAGGTACAGCCGGTTGGGAGAATCACACAGCTTCCTTTCCTGATGCCGGGGAGAAGCATGCAACTTCCCTGCTTCACAAAGTACCACACCTTGTTCGTTTCTTTGCATTTGTGTCAGGTCGGAGAAGCGAACTTGCTGCCTTGGCTGCAAAGAGAGATGCTAAACCACTTTCCATGTCATCTGATCGTTTTTCTCTGCAGGGACTGGTGCATCCGGCCACATTGCTCCGTGCTATGAAAAATCAGCATACGGAGCTCCAGCGTCAGGCTGGTTAAGCCCATCTTTAGGCTACCCAGGCTCGGCAGCATGCAGATGGAGCGGAGGCAGCCCTGAGAATACTTGTCGCATGCAATGAAGAGGATAAGAGAGCCCTGATCAATCTCCAATCAAAGTGTGATCGGCTGAATTCGAGTATAACCATGTAGAGGCGTCGTTTGCGGGTGCAGCGTAACAAACAATTGCGGTGTTCAAAGCTTCGCATGAGTTCTCCGAGCTTCTTACTTCCCAGACTAAGGACGTGGGGCACCAAGCAATTGCAGCGTTCACAGCTCCCAGGAATTCACGAAGCCCGTTTCTTCCCAGACGTATGCTCTCCGTGCAGAGTAAGTTCTTGTTTGGCTTCAGACCAAGGAGGGTTACAATTGGCACAAAAGATGTCTTTTTCTATTTTACTTGTGGCCGGCATGATACGCAGACTAGCCGTGACGAGGCGGAGAAGATGGGCAATGTTGATGTCGAACTTGTTCTCCGTGATTGATTTATCGCTTGAGCTTGTATGTATGCATCGTCCGTTCTTTCAATTTTCTTAGTCGTTTTCATTCAAGAATACTTGGACAACTTATCGGGGATCTGGCTCCCCACCTAGGCCGCGAGGGGCGGGAAGTTGACAAGGTCAACCTTGACCGCGTCCTGCTAGGTAAGGCGGGGCTGACCCGTACACTGTCGGTCTAGGACCAACGAGTTATGCAAGCTGTTTGGCCAGCGATTAGACAACGGATGTACGAGAGGGGCTCGGGGCGCGACCTCTCGCATACCTTCGACCCGGAGGTCGGTCTTACACCACCTTGACTTGTACAGCTAGTTTCATACTTGGGAAATATTTTGGTTGCTCCCTTTCTGAAAGTCGAACTGAAGTCGGCCAAACGTAAGGGCAAGGCCCTGCATGATCAGACCAGAACGGACCCGCACCGTTGATCCTGTCAAGCGCGTGTGCGGGCTGCTAAGCCTACCAACGTCAGACAACGGATGTACGAAAGGGGCTCGGAGCACGACCTTTCGCATTCCTTCGGTCCGAAGACCGGTCATATAGTTGTCGCATTGTTGATTGGATCATACGTGCATGCGAGCTGTTTAGACAGCAGTGCTAGACAACGGATGTACGAGAGGGGCTCGGGGCGCGACCTCTCGCATACCTTTTCGACCCGGAAGCCGGTCTTACAATTGCCCTGACCGAGCAGCTAACCCCGGACTTAGAAAGTGGTATGATCATTTCCTTGCCCGAGAGCCGAGCCGTGGTCGACTAAACACCGAGAGCGGGGCGTGATATATATATATATGTGTACTTACTTTGTTCTCTTTTAATTACAGCAGTCACATTTCACGCTTGCCAACACACAAGTAAAAATTCATATTTTGAAACTTTAGAATGAGAAAAATTTGACAATATTTATTTAAAAAAAATAATGTTTAGTATATCAATTAATAAAATATAGTCAAAGTAGAAAATGTGAATAGTGCAAAATGTCAACTGTAGCAATTAAAAGAGAACGGAGGTAGTATGTACTTTTTTTATCTCTCTTTCTTTTTTATCTTCTTTTTTTTGTCTTCTTTTTTTTAGCCGCCGCCCGTTTAATCCAAGTGAGGTCGGGCCTCATCAAATTCAAGATTGAAAAAGAAATATTTTTTTTTAAGTAATGAAAGAGTTTGAGAACTTGAGGACTTGCTCCGAGTTCTGCACTTGATTTATAGTTTGTGATGATCTGCTCATAGGATGTGAGAGCATTGATCTGTATTCCATACTTGATCTACAAGCACGTAGTGCTCCGCTCATAGAATTTGACAAAGTGCCCCGCAATCTACACTTGATCTGCAAGCTTCCCCGTCGTGGTCTTCAATTAATAAGATTTATCGGAGCTCTGCACTGGTCTTAATCTTCCTTTCCTGTCTCTTGGAGTTGACCTGGATTTCTTGGACTTCAAAGGTGGGTTCAATACAGAGCTAACTCTCCTTGTATTTTGTAGCTTTGTTGATGGCATGGGCCTTGAGGTTCTTCGCCTGAGCTGCTTGCATGCCTTCGTGTAAAATCTTGCACGCCAGAAACAGCTCTGTGTTGCAAGGTTTGTTCCCCTTTAGCAACAGTGCTTCCTTGCTTCACGTCACGAGACGGGAGGGCTTCCTTGCTTCCGGACCTTCAAGTAACAACCCGCATTGCAAGGTTTGTACCCTTTTAGCAACGGTGTTTCCTTCCTTCCCAGGACGAGTGTTGCCGGGAAGGCCTCCTTCCTGGTTGCCGCTGCGTTGCAAGGTTTGTAACCCCTTAGCAACGGTACTCCGATCCTGGTCCTTCACGAATAACTCTGCGTTGCAAGGTTTGTTCCCCTTTAGCAACGATGCTTCCTTGCTTCACGTCACGAGACGGGAGGACCTCCTTGCTTCCAGGCCTTCAAGTAACAACCCGCGTTGCAAGGTCTGTACCCCTTCAGCAATGATGTTTCCTTCCTTCCCAGGATGAGTGTTGCCGGGAAGACCTCCTTCCTGGCTGCCGTTTGCGTTGCAAGGTTTGTAACCCCTTAGCAACGGTACTCATGGGCCTTCACGAACAGCTCCGCGTTGCAAGGTTTGTACCCTTTCAGCCACGATACTTCCAGGACCTCGAGCAACAGCTCTATGTTGCAAGATCTGTATCACTTTAGCAATGATACTTCCAGGACTTTGAGTAACAGCTCCGCGTTGCAAGGTCTGTACCCCTTTAGCAACGGTGATTCCTTCCTTCCCAGGACGAGTGTTGCCGGGAAGGCCTCCTTCCTGGCTGCCGCTTCCTTGCAAGGTTTGTAACCCCTTAGCAACGGTACTCCTGGACCTTCACGAACAGCTCCGTGTTGCAAGGTTTGAACCCCTTTAGCAACGATACTTCTCGGACTTCGAGTAACAGCTCTACGTTGCAAAGTCTATGCCCCTTTGACTACAGTGCTTCATCATTGTGCCAGTGGACGGTTCTGGGACATGGAGGTCGGCCACGTATGGCTCTCCCTCGACGACACTTCTCCTCAACTTTTGTAGCCTTAGCCTCAGATGTTCCACAGCATCAGGGGTCGGTTCTACTCGTTCGTGTCCAGCGCGGAGCTGAACTCGCGCAGAAGACTCTGCAACCCTCTTCCGTGTGTGAGGTCGAGATTTAGCATGGCGTCCATCCGGGAAGGCTGTCCGCATGCCTGGTCGACGAGAGTGATATGAAAAGTCGTCCTTCCTGGCTACCATAGCTGCCCAACTTGGCGGGACACATACTCCTTTCGAGATCCGTCTATGCTAGAACATCTTCGCTAGTACGCCTCCCGGGGAGCCAGCCGTCTACCCGGTCGACGGGAGTGACGAGACGAATTGTTCCCTCCTTCCCGGAACGAGCGTTACCGGGAGGGCCTCCTTGTTGGCTGCTCAACATGCATAGAAGACCCCGCAATCCCCTCGCGTTCGTGAGGTCGGGATTCAGCATGGCGTCCATTCGGGAAGGCTGTCCACCTACCCAGTTGATGAGAGTGATGAGATGAGCCGTCCCCTGCTTCCCGGGACAATCGTCGCCGGGAGGGCCTCCTTCCTGGCTACCATGGCTGCTCAGCTCAACTTGTTGGGACACATGCTCCCTTTGGGATTCGTCTATGCTAGTACGTCTGTGTTGATACGTCTCCTGGGGAATCAAGCTAGCCTACCCGGTCGACGGGAGTGATGAAACGAATCGTTCCCTCCTTCCCGGAATGAGTGTTCCCGGGAGGTCCTCCTTCCCAGGACGAGTGTTACCAGGAGGGCCTACTTCCTGGCTGCTCAACTTGCCGGGACACATACTCCCTTCCGGATCCATCATGTTCTGAGCATACGAGCATGGTGTATGGGCATCGAACATACATGCGTCTGGGGTGATAGCTCCGAGCGGGCACGACCTCGCGATGGTGCTCCGCAATCCCGACTAGTTGGCAGATTAACTATCCTGCACATTTAGAAAATTTAATAGAACTTTCAAATTTATATTTTTATTGTTTGATATGTCGGAGTAAATTGACATCTCAATTCAATTTTGACTAGGTCCAAATTGAAGTTGCTTGGAGAGAGAAAAGAAGTCCAGCAGTGGGCAATCATCTTTTCCAATGGTGTTCAGGAGAGAGGAGCCGCCTAGGTTTGCTGGGCTATAGATCGGAGCTGGCTAGGATGCTCTGGCCGTCCTTGTCGTCCCTGGTACCTGCTATGGAACAGAGGCGTGAGGGTGCCGCTGCTATAGACTACCTCGGCTGGGAAGAGGCATGGATCGAGTGGCGACGCTGCGTTGCACGCATGCGACGAAGGTGGAAGACGAGTTGTCGGTGCCTTGGTCTATGGGTCTGGTCTTCTCCTATTGCCTCCTCCATGAAGCTACCTTGCCCCTGCGGATTTGGTTAAGGATCAGCGGCTGCGAGTTGCGATGCGTTGAGGCTGGCCATCTCCAGATCCAAATCTGGGTATCACAGTCAGTGACGCACGACAGTAAGCAACCCTCCAGCGTCGGTTGCAAGTTCCAGGGCAGCAATCTGCACTCCCCAACCGTGCGTGGAGGCAACCAAGTTGGTGATGACTATGGAACTTCCCCAATTTGATATTCCAAATCTTATTATGGAGTATTTTTAGACTGACTCTTGGTGAGGTTTTTCGAAATTGTGATGAATTTCATATCATTTTCGGAGAAATCTCACTGTGCTCTATCCAAGTTTCTACCGAAAAATTATGAGAGACTGGCTCTCAATGAAAGCACCAATGTTGGTAGAAAATAACCCGGGTAGAGAAACTAGCAGCATTTTAGTATAGTGAGAAAAACATAGAGAATACATGAGGGGTGATGGCCTATTTATAGGCATCCACCACAAGTCCAAAAGTCTAATCCACGTGGGCTTGGCCCAAATACATAATACATGTCCAAGCTAATGGGCGAACCGGCCCAATAAATAAGTAAATGAGCAAGGGGCGATTCCCGCTCGTGAGACTGCGTCTTGGGCCTAGTTGGGCCAAATCTCGGGGATAACGGGCCGATGGCACTGGGCTTGGCATATTATCCCAACAATTGTCAAATTAACTCCATAGAGATTAGGCACATATTCTACAATTTTACATTATATAAGCTACGGCAATGCAAAAATAAATACGTTGACTTAATATGTCCCCTGCCGTATCTAAATCACTCGTTCCAATCTGATTAAGGATTGGAACGATACATAAATATTCAAAGAGATCACTATAATCATATACAATTTTATACGGAGTTTTGATTGTTTACACGAACGTATCATCAAACTTTTCTGAATAAGATCGGATCAGTTTTGTTCCAACTTCCCGTTAACATATCGAGCTTTAAGTTGCTCACAGAACGCCTGATAAGTATACCTCTGTGGAACAGGCGCCTACTCTATACGAGATAATCCGTTCATTTCTTATATCCTGAAGATATTACGTGAAATTGCGTTATGACAATAAATGGATCTTAATAAGATCCATCGCCGGTTTCGAAATACCTTAGATATATAGTTTTGTATATACCTTCCATGATCTCATAGATTGTACTTCACAATACCGTTTTAGTAAACGGTATTATGGAGTGATCGGATATGACTGCTCAATATATTTCTCTTTAGCAATATATTTTTAGCTTCTTGCCTGTTTTTGATATCCGCATATTTCGAACCGTAAGCTTTAACTTTTGATTAGGCTAATGATTACGCTTTTTAAGTAAACTTTGTGGTTTTCCACTCAGGATATGATTACAATAGCTTTAGGGTGGTATAAACACTTGACCTCAAATACGTTATAATCTATTGTACGTAAATACCGATAGAGTGTGGGTTCTTAAAAGCTTTTGTTTCCTAAAAGCTTATTGCCCCAGGGAAATCATGTAATCTCAATACCATATATACCGTTGGCGCTTATTACCGATGTAATTCCTAACTCTTTGAATTCACAGGAGTGTCATCCTGAGTGCTTTAGATATTTCCAGCGTGTACACAACAAGATCTCAAGACGTAGGAACAATCTTGCGTGTACAACAAATAGGCAAGGTAGAAATCTCTTGTAATTTCAATAATCACACAGGGGCTCTGTGTGATTCGAACTGGACCACTGCATCTATATCTAATTCAGCGCCGGTTTCGAAATCCTATTTAGAAATGAGATAAAATTAAGTTTTGTTTTATCTTTTGACTTGCTCAAGGGATCGGAATGACATATATCATAGATAAGATCTTGAATACCGTGTATAACTTATT
Organism: Cuscuta epithymum; assembly: GCA_945859915.1. Taxonomy (NCBI): domain Eukaryota; kingdom Viridiplantae; phylum Streptophyta; class Magnoliopsida; order Solanales; family Convolvulaceae; genus Cuscuta; species Cuscuta epithymum. Next base: position 572,083 of record CAMAPF010001062.1, on the reverse strand, counting down.
ATCTTTCATAGAAGAGCATAATAAAGTATACCTCAACGTAAAATATGCTCTAACAAAAACAATGCATCTATTATCATGACACTAAGTGTTTACTCTATTTGTCTTCCAAACTATTAAGTAATGGGGATTTGCAGAGCTTGGAAGGAAAATGCGGATGAGTGTCCATATCTCTTTGGACAAATCATAGAAAACGTTTGGAAGACACAAGGACTTTAGATAATATCATCAAATAAGTTTATATGAATACCTTATAGATCCTAATCTCTACAACCTATGCTTTTAATTCCCGATAGTTTGATATTAAAATTGAATTTCAAGCTGTATATAGATTTTTATTCCACGTATGATACGTTTAAACTTATCATACGTTATTGAAGTATATATTTAAAACTTTATTATACGTTTGTAAATTTAGGATACAAACGTATAATAAAGATTTTGTATCAAATCTTTAGAATTTTAAGAATTCTATAGTACATGAACTATAGATATCCTAAGTAAAGTATACACTTATACACTAAATTAATCTACACCTTTCTAAATATACGTAAATATACTAATTACGTATATTTAATATCCCTCACCAATGAATATGTAATAGTGTAGATTAATATTTTATTATTTTTGGGGACTACTATTGTAATTATGACATTTATTATCTTATATATATCTGTCAGGGTTACCATTATTGGTCAAGCCTGGTAATTATTCTCACATGGTATCAAGAGCCAAAACCCTATTACGTTAAATTTTTTTTTTCCGATCCTATGGCTTCCAACGTCGACTCTTCTACAGCCGCGGCTGGCATCTCCACCGCCGCCGGTTCTATGCCTGCGCCCGAGACCACCGTCGTGGCAGCGAACGCCAGTCTTCTCCCTCCCTTCCCGCCGACGTCTTCTACAGCAGGGCTATCGGCGTCCTCCTTCTCACCGGTCATCTCTCAAATCCATCCGCTGCCGCCATCTTCTCCTCACTTTTCCGTCTCGGATGGCGGTAACTGGCTTCCACCGGTCTTTAATTGGACTCCAAGCCGACCGACGATCCAGCCTGCTCTGGATGACTCCTCTGCCACGATGCCCTTCTTCTCCAGCAGCCGAATTCCATCTGTCCAATCTTACGGATCAACTTTCGCTGGTCCAACGTTTGCTGGTGCGCCAGGGATAACACCTCTGCCCGGCCCTTCTTCTCTCGGACCGATTGCACCGCGGACAGCAGCTATTTCTCCAGGTTATAATTTATCTGAATTGGTTAAAAATATTGGGTTTTCAGCATTAAATATTACCAATATTGTTACTACCAAACTTGCTGCTGTTGAGGATTACTTGACTTGGCGTACTCAGTTTGAATCCTTCTTGGTGTCTAATGGTTTTCTGGGGATTTTAGATGGTTCTATTCCTGCTCCCTCTCCATATATTGTTGATGCTTATCATCAAGAAGTCATTAATCCTGATTATTATAATTGGCTTAAATTGGACCAAACTGTACGCTCCTGGTTGTTTGCTACTTTATCCCGTGATGTGTTGATTGAAGTGCGTGAATTAAAAAATGCTTTTGCTATTTGGGATCGTTTGGAGTCGCACTTTATGTCTGCTGGTTTTGCTCAATCCACGGAATTGAAACGTCAACTTACACACTCTAAGAAGCGTCCAAATCAGTCCATGGAACACTATCTTCGGGATATCAAGGATATTGCTGATCGACTTGCTGCTATTAATGCTCCTGTGTCTCGCAAAGAATTGTTTCAATATATTTTACAAGGTCTTCCTCGGGATTATGAGTCTCTTATCACCTCGGTAGATCTTTTTCCTGATAGCTTCACCTTTGCAAATCTTCGGTCTAAGTTGCTCGAAAAGGAACGCAGTTTGCAGTATATGAATGCTCAGGAGGAGCTCAACTCTGCACATGCTTTTGCGAGTCAGGCACAACCGGGAGGGCCGCCTACACATGGCGGTGCACAGCAGCAGCACGGTGGCCAGCCACCTCACGCCGGTGGACAACAGAATCCAGGGGGAGGCCAGCAGCGTGGTCGTGGACAGCAGCGTGGCCGTGGTGGCCGCGGTCAACGTGGTGGTCGCGGTGGTCGTGGCCAGCGAGCACGAGGCACTGGTTACGGCTTCCCTCCACAGTTTGGTTATGGTTACCCTCCACCGGGCTATTTTCCAGGGGGTGCACCGCATGCTGGTATTCTAGGGCCTCCAGGCATGCTGGTAATTATTCTCACAATATGTTCCACTTAATTCATCGATATGCTATTTGAAATATCAAGGGGAACTTTGTATCTATGTCACATTGTAAATATAACTTCAGAAGATATATAGTTAAAAACACCAGTGAACTATTCCCATGAGCTCTTTATTGTCCAAAGAGAATCTTTGATTACCATAAATCCAAGTGTAAAACACGATAATGCATATTAACAAGGCATCATAGGTTGTGTAATCATTAGATCACAATAATCCCAAGTTAGGTAAATCATAGATTTAAAATACCGTGGCGTGCTGTTAATTATCGTTCCAACTGCTATACACAGAACAAGGGTATCAAGAAAAGTGTATTAAGTATGTTCTAAAGCTTTAGAACTCCTAAACCCTTGTTGTGTGTTCATAGAGCTCAAGTAAGGGTCGATTAAACACCACGGCATATACGCTAAAAGTGCACTTCCTATGAACTCAAAACATGTTAAGTTCATATTGTATACGCGTTAAGAATTCAACCAGAAAATATTCCACAAGAAAATTACAAAGCCAATAAGCTTGTTAAAAATTCGTTGATTAAATAACGTATATTCCGTATAATATTGAGTTACACTTGTGGGATAATAGTCAATTTATACCCCGTTGGAATTTTGGAATGTTTATGTTACTCTTGATTCTAATTGTGTATAAACACCTTTATACACAATTAGATCATTGCGTTTAGATAATCTTTTACAAAACATGTCAAACTATTGCCCATACGCTATTATTATATCCTAAGGCTTAGTTATGAGATGTTATTTGATATTTATAGCGTTGAATTAATATCAAGGACATCCAAAGACGTCTTCAACGGGGACAAATTTTGGTGTGTCAAGTGAAAACAAAAGTTATGGTTGGTGATTATCATCATATTTGTGATATTGTGTTCAGCCTAAATATTTTGTTAATTTAGGCTTATAAAGGGCCATGGTATTAAGGAGTTGATCTTTAAGGCTAAACTTTCCCAAAATTTGAATTTACACTCATAGCTATCGTTCCCAGTAATATGATCCGTCAATACTTAAAACGATCTCTGGAAACGTACCTTAATAGTTTTATTTCTTAGACAAATATGTGATATAACATAAGAGTATTTCTGGATACACCCTTATCAAATGATATACCACAATTATTTGATAAGAGTTACAAATATTAATGGTTGATGACCGTTCTCTATGATCCCTTAGCCAAATCATCCCCAACAGACAAGTCGTTGGAACACTCTCTTAAATAAGAAGGGGTTTCAGATTTCACTCCAAATCTTCAACGGCCGTGAATCTAAATGCCAAAGAGATTACTTTTAACGTAAATACCGTTTTGTTTTACAAAATAGGCAATCATCCTTTGAATTTTCGAAACCGGCGCCTGAAGATAAGTTTTATAGCTCGATAAGATCTTTCAAGGTAACTTACGGAAGCACAAAGAGCATTATCTTGAAACGTAATACAATTGAAAGTATAGTGACAGGTTTAGTGGAAGATCTCTCAAGGTAATTTTCAGGTGTCCCTTGTAAATATCCATGTCTAAACGTACCTAGCGGTTTAAGTATTTGTTTTGTCAATACTTCGCGAGGAAATTACCAAATAACGGGAATTCCCCGTCTTACATTCCCAAAAGCGGGCCTGACAATTAGGTTACCAAAACACGGTAGTCGGATTCCCACTCTAGTCGGAATTGGGGAATCCGACCAGAGTAATTTTAAAAAAAAAAATCCCACCACCTAGTCGGAATTGGGTAATCCGACTAGGGGTTTTTTTTTAAAAAAAATATTTATTCGTTGCTTTAGTAAATGGAGTATAATTAAAAAAAAAATTCTAACTACCTCTAGTCGGATTACCCAATTCCGACTAGGGTATTCTTTTTTAAAAAAAATTATTTGTTGCTTTAATAAATGGAGTGTAATTAAAAAAAAAAATCTAACTACCTCTAGTCGGATGACCTATTTCCGACGGTATTTTATAAAAAAAAAATTATTTTTTGCGATAATAAATGGAGTGTAATTAAAAAAAAATCTAACTACCTCTAGTCGGATTACCCCCTTCCGACTGGGGTATTTTTTTTAAAAAAAAATTATTTGTTGCTTTAATAAATGGAGTCTAATTTAAAAAAAAAAATCTTACCCAATTCCCACTAGTCGGATTACCCAATTCCGACTAGGGTAATTTTTTTTTTAAAAAAATTATTCTTGTTTTAATTAATGGATTGTAATTAAAAAAATAATCTACCTACCTAGTCGGATTACCCAATTCCGACTAGGGTATTTTTTTTAAAAAAAATGGATTCTTTGGTTTAATTAATCGCACTATAATTTAAAAAAATACCTTGTCGGAATACGGAAATCCGACTACAATATTGATATTTAAAAAAAAATGGATTGGTGGAAGTATAATTTAAAATAAGAATCCAATGTATACGTACGCATGTACGTAGTCGGAATTGGGGAATCCGACTACGGGGTAGGCGACGTGTTTAGTTGTGGTTCGAGTATTTCACCAAACTCCTACGCTAATAACTCTATAAAAACCGTTCATTTCTTTTCAAAATTTACAAACACACTCCCAAAACACTTCTTTCTTTCTTAACATACCATCCGCACATACCATATTCACCCAAAAACACTTTAATATATTCATTATTTTTTTGTTTAGCATTCCCCTCTCATATTATATTTATAATATATACCATATATAAAAATGTCTAGTGAGGGCAATATTGTTGTTATGGTTCATTGGAATGGCTCTGCATCTCAAAAAGATGATGAAATAGAGTACTCCATACCTCCTAGGGCGGTACTATGGGTTAGCGAAGGAGATGATTATACTACTATACATGAGAAAGTTCTAAATCATGTTAGAGGCGACGGATTTTCCGAAATTAAATTAATTTACGGAAAATTGCCTAAGTATAAGAATTCCGTATATGTTGCTTCTAGATTATGGCCCATTCACGATGAGCGGACATGGCGTCATTTTTTCCGGATCGCTACAAATGAGTATGAGGAGTTGCACATTTACGTGGAAGCTCCAGCTATTTGCCAATCGACGACATGCGGGACTAATGTGGCACCAAGCTGGATTCTTGTATCCACAGAACATATGGAAGGTTGTTCTTGAGCGGTCACAGCGTAGGTATCACACAACTATTGTCCCGCACAATCGAACAACGGGAATTTACTCTGTAGCTATTAGTGAACATGATCCAGTCACAATCGATCTGTCAAGGCAGGAATGTGGGTGCGGGTATTGGAAGCAGAATGGGCTGCCATGTGTTCACGCGTATGCGGTTTGTCGGTTTCTAAAAATAACCGTTGATGGCCTCATCCCAGATGTGTATTCCTTAAATGCGTACATCCGGACATACGCTTCTGATATTATGCCTATTAATAATTACGTCAATGCTATGGCAGAAACACCGCATACACTTCTCCCGCCCACAAACAGCAGATCGGCTGGAGTAGGAAGGCCACAGAGAACTCGATTTCCCAATGAAATGGATTTCCGTGCGACAGGGAGAGGAAATGAGTGATATTGTAATGTATACATTGTTAGTAATGAAATATTTGTTCTCTTTTTTGGGGCTTACTCATTGTATATGAACTTTTTGTTAACATAAATTCCATGAGATAAATTTGATCAGATAAATTTAAACAGATAAAATTAATGAAATAATCTGAAAAAATTGTATCAGATACTATTTAAGTTGTCGGCAACCTATACACTTAATTTGTACCGAACACATCCGAATAAAGAAACACATTTCTTTTAATCTTAATCCTATCCGTTCGTTCCACCTACACCATCTTCTAAACAAACACATTTTATTTCAATCCTAATCCTAACCGTTGTTCACATTTGCACGGATCACGATCGGACGGTCTACATGTACTCCTCTAGTCGGAATAGCCAAATCCGACTAGAGTATATCCCATTTATTTTTTTTTGTGGTCGGAACTACCAATGCCGACAGGAATTTTCCTTTTTTTTTTTTTATTTTCGGCCCCTTATTGTGGTAAGTTTTTGCCCAGGATAGGCTACACCCCGACAGCACACGATTGGGGTATTGTGGTAAGTTTTTGAATACATACCATATTCGCTACCATATATCGTGTCATATTATTTACACGTGTTACATTTTTATGTAGAAGCAAGGCGTTCACGAGGTGTATCAGCTCTTAGCCGACCGCGCGAGTTACGAGGATTGTCAAAAAAGACTACGGCAGATGGCCCTGGATGTAGGTGATGAAGATATGCTCCACCGGGGCATATTCCACTATGAAGATGAAGATGCGGGTGGAAGTGACGAAGAGAATGATTCAGATGAACGTGAAGATGGGGGTGAGGACTCACAAGCGCCCCCTCAATTCTCAACACAGGGTGTCTCATTTGATCAACCACCCCCTCAATTCTCAACGCATCAAGGTGGGTCATTTGATCAACCACCGCCGTATTATGATTCTTATCAGTGGTCCACACAACCGGATGATTATGTTGAGTCATTTCTGAATTCGTCTTTTCACTATGGAGACACAACGGGGCCTTGGAACACTGGCGGTGGAGACGGAGCAGGGCCGAGCGCGCAACGTTAGATGTAGTATTAAATTTAATGTTGTATGTACCGTCTATTCATTAATAAATTATATTGAAAACTACATTTGTTTTGTTCACTTCCATTAAAATTACAAAAAAATTCACTTAAAACAAAATGAAATTTTTATCTAATTAGACGAATGGAGTAAATCAAAATTGCACTTAAAATTACAAAAATTGCAATTAAAATAAAATTCACAATACTAATGGATTAAAAAACAATTCAAAGGAATCAATTGTTTTCTTACTAAAAAAATCATAATGCTAATGCTAAGTCTTCATTTTAAAAAATATGTCATCAATCTCAAAAAAGTTTTAAATTTGGAATTGATATAATTTAACCCTAACACTTTTATTTTTTTTCGAACTCAGAATCAAAAACAAAATTGGAAAAAATAAATATTTTTTGCCAACCTCTAACTAATTCGAAATAAAAAACAAAATTTGAAAAAAAAATTATTTTTTCCCTAGTCGGAATTGGGTAATCCGACTAGGGGGAGGGAATAATTTTTTTATTTGGAAACTCTATCTACTTCGCCATAAAAAACAAAATTAAAAAAAAAAAAAAAATTCCCCTAGTCGGAATTGGGTAATCCGACTAGGGGGGAGGGAATTATTGGGAGTTCCGACTCCCTTGTTTTGGTAAACCCTAGGAAAATCCCCGTGTTTTGGCAACCCTTCCCCCCTTTTCCCGTGTTTCGGTAAATCACCCTATTATTTCGAGGAAATTACCAAAACACAGGACTTTTTTTTCTGACACCCCAAAAAACGGGAATTGGAATTAGGTTACCAAAATGCGGGAGTCGGATTTCCGTGTTCCGACCAGGGGTAGGGCATTGTTTAGGGTGAGGGCTTCCTGTCGGAATTGGGAAATCCGACAAGTATAGATATTTTTTTTTGAAATTATACATTCGGCCCACTTGAATCAATTAAAACCCACAAAAAAAGTCTCCTCCTGTCGGAATTGGGAAATCCGACAAGTAGTTAGAGATTTTTTTTTTATTTTTTGAAATTATACATCCGGCCAACTTCACTCCAACTTCAATAGTTAAAAGTTTAAATAAGTTAAATATTTGTAGATGATATTTTCGATTAGTTAAATATCATGTAATAATTAGTTAGATGATGTAACACCGTCCCCAAATGTACTTACTTTTAAGTGAATAATGTATTGAACCTTATGGAATGGTTAACGAATATACGAAGTTGTCAATATAATTTTTATTAATTCTTTTGCGTGAATAGTGAATTCGCACGTGGGGCCCACCCTGGGAGCGGGGGCCGCCCGATATTCCCGAGACAATACATTTTTATTCATCTTGATTTAGATAATATTCATATGGTGGTGGATACTTAATTTGGGCCATGGAAAGGCCCGGAGTTGACCGATTGGTCAAAAGAGGCCCAAATACCGGTATTGGTAATTTAACATATAACAACCCGAAATGAATTTCGGAGACTAATAAATTAAAGTTGGGGAATGTATATTTATTTTCTGTACACATTGTTTTACACTTGTTAAACTTAAAGTAAAATCTTAAAATTTACTATTTACAGTTTGACTTCTTTCCCTACTCGTTCAACGCACTCCCACATATCTGCGTTGATGACATCCAGCTTTGGGCATACGAGGGGATGCTCATATTTTGCAATATGGCTGAAAGGCATTACCCTGATCGATTTCTTCGACAGTACTATATAATGCAAGATATTCCACATGACGCTAAGCAGGGTAATGATCATCACACTAGTCGTTCTGCCGTATCAACATCTGTCTTGACAATGTAGGCGACCCGACGGAATAGTGTATACCTGCTGGATTACGAACAACAAAGAATACTCACAGCGACTGATAGGTACCAAAATGGTACTCGCGGCATGGGATGATACGTGTCGGGAACCCTTCTTACGTTGCGCCGGCGACAGGATACACCCCGACAGCACGTGATTGGGGTCTTATGGTAAGTTATTGAATACATACCATATTCATTAACATATTTTGTGTCATATTATTTATACTTGTTACATTTTTATGCAAAAGCAGGGCTTTCACGATGTGTATGAGCTCGCCAACCAGGCGGCGGGTTATGAAAACATTAAAGAACGGCTTGAGCGCTTGGCCATGGATGTAGGTGATGAAATGATGCTACACCAGGGTGTTTTCCTTTACCTGAATGCACAAGATGAGCCCGCTCCCGTCCCTCGTCTTACGCCTGATCGACAAATAGATGCTCCCAGCCGTGATCGTACACATGGTCACGTTGATGAAGATAGAAATGAATATGCTGGTGACGGTGGAAACGAGGAAGAGGGTGATGCAGCTGAATATGAAGGTGGGGGTGAGGAATCACAACCGCCCCCTCAATTCTCTTCGCATCAAGATTTCACAATTTTTGAACCACCGCTGTATTATGGTTCTTATCAGTACTCTACATAGTCAGATGCATATTTTTCCACTTTTGAAGACACACCGGGGTTTTGGAACACTGGCGGCGGTGACATGCCAGGGCCGAGCAAGCAACGTTACATGTAGTATTAAATTTATTATTGTATGCACGTAATATCTATTTATTAATAAATTACATTAAAAACTACATTTGTTTTGTTCACTTCCATTAAACAAATGAAATTTGTACTTCATTTTATGAATTTATTTAACAATTCAAATGAATTAAAAAATATATAAAGTAATCAATGTTTTGTTATTACAAAAATCAAAATGTATATTTTTCATTTTAAAAATTGCAAAAAATTTATTCGGAAGTTCATTCAAAAAACTAACTTTATTTAAAAAAAAAACCATCCAAACCACATGCCAATTCGGATGTTAAAGCACTTCATCAAAAAGAATTTGAAAAAGAAAAAAAAACCTAGTCGGAAGTGGTATATCCGACAGGAGCGCATCCTACTTTTTTCAATTTCTGGTCGGAATGGGTGTATCCCACCTTCGCTTTTTTAAAAACCCTAAACTTTTTCCCGTATTTTGGCAAATGATTTTGAGAATTCCTGTAATTTGGTAAAACACACGAATATTTCATTACGTTTTATAAAACGTTTGTCTATTCACATAGATAGTTGTCGGCACAAAATATTTTACTCCGCTTTAGATAAAACCCTTTTGAGCACCTTTAAACCCTCAGATTCACCCTTTAGGGGATTCCTCTAAACAATCCCCTTCTGAATTCTAAAACTATTGTTCCAACTTCATTTACAATGCATTAAGTAAATGAATTTGTGACATAAGTATTATATCTCTATTTATGTTGAGGCTCCGTTTTAACCAGAAATTCACAATCTTTCAAATAATCCCTTATGAGTCGAAGTTATCATATCCCAATTTCAATATGATTTAGCGTAAATACCATTTATTGATAAGCCTAATTATCGTATTGTTCCAACTGCATAGAGATTAAGCTATGTATTTGTGACACTCATATATCTTGTAGTAAGATCTTTCCCCGTAACAAAAGTACGGGGAATTTTGTTCAGGGTAACATATTGAAAATACCCAGTTGGAACAATGCATATCATCCCTTGAAATATTTAACTGAAATAGAAGGTAATTTGTTAATCATATGCTAAAGCTGAGCAATACACAGAGATAATCGCCGGTTTTATCTCTGTTCCAACACACCTCTAGTTCACCGGAATACGCTATGTAGACATCACACTGTATGCATTAGGACTCTATTCTACTAGAATATAAAGCTTAGATAGGAACACGATGTGGCAGTTTTGATATGTTAAACACCACGGTATGCATTGCCTTTTGTATCACAAAACTATCTTATATATGGGAAAAAGCGTAAGGACATAAAACCACACGAGAGAGCTATATTATTGATATGCACTAATTAGTAGTGCATAATTATATGTTTTTATGTTTGATTTGTGTGGATTGTTTACCCTTTTATTTAGTTTGTAAACATTTGTGTGATTTCAGTTGTAATTGTATTTTAATCTTCATTTGTAAGTTATAAAGTAGAGTTAGGAATTAGGGTGTTGAAAAGTAGGACTTTGAAGTGAAGAAAAAAAAGATTTGGCTGCCCAGAAGCAAGAACCTGACTGGGTAAAATACTTCACCCGGTCGGGCATGACAAGAAATTAGAAACTACTCAGAAAGTCACTGGACCCGGTCGGGTCCCCTATTTCACCCAGTCGGGTCAGAAGTGACCCGGGACAAAACAATGTGCTAAAACACAAGAATGTGGAGGATTATCTGATCTTGACATGCACCCGGTCGGGTAGGCACTTGACCCGGTCGGTTACCCGGCCCAAGGTGTTGAAAAACACATATAAATAGCACACTTTTCATTCACAAAGAATCATTACTTCTTCCATACTCTTAAGCTCAGTTTAGAATAATATTTCTTTTATATTTGTAGCATGTTTAGTCTCCAAATGAGGAGCTAAACTCTCATATCTTGATTTTGCTACTTTGTAGCTTAATGAATTTGTAAGTTGTGAATTATTCTCTTTAATTGTAACACCCCCAAATTTCCCACCCAAAAACAATACTTTATGCAGAAGAAATATCATCTTTATTTGAAAAGAGAGTTATGCAGCGGAAAACCAAGAGGGAAATAGAGGCGTTACCGCCACACTCGGTTCTCCCTTAACCGAGTGCACAGGCTAAAACAACTTAGACTCCAAAAATAATTTTTTCACTAACTAAAGATATTGAAAAATTGAATTACAATGATTTACTAATTATATTTTCTAGCGGAAGCTCTCTCGAAATCAACTTCAACAGGATCAACTCAGCACCTGTACAAATAAAGTACAGAAAGAAAAAAAACAAAAGAAAACAAAAATTAGCAACAAAGCTAAGTAAGTTCCACCTAACCCCATAAAATAATATAATTTAATATTTTTTTTGAAAAACATTTAGGAGGAAAATCTTTTTAAAGCAATTTATAAAATCTTCTCATAACATAATTCGCGAGTAAATAATAGTACTTCAAATATAAGTAAATATTTCCAAACCACAATAATTACAAAAAAAAATACCAAATATACATAAAACCACCAAAAATCATTAGAATAATTCCAAAGCGTAAATCAAACACCAAATATTTATCTCAAGATACTTATAGATGCTCATACAGGGTATCCAAAGTATTTATACTCTAAAAATTCATAAATAATTTAATAATTCAATCCAACTCAAAATTCAATAAAAACATAATCCAATTCAATCTCAATCAATCCAAGAATTCAAATTCACCTCAAGTCCAATCCAATCAAATAATATTCACCTCAAATCAATATATCAAGTTCACCTCAAATCCTCAAAACCAACTCAATCAAAGTTCAGTTCACCTCAAAAACAATCAAAGTCCAGTGGAAGCCGAACTCCTACCTTAAGTGTGCACACCCCCTAAAAGGGATTCCAAGCCCTCCGGGAAGTAACAAGCCCGAGTAGTCGGGATTTTTCTACCAACTACACGACAATTAAGCTGGGATACTCCGTTTTTGGGAAGTACCCCTGGTAGATTTAGACTTACAGCCATTACCACTCACCAATACCACATTTATCCGGATGTGGCAAACCGACACCACGGATTTCTCCGGGTGCTCACCAAAAATCACAATTCATTCTCAAAGTTCCAAAGCAATATCACAACTTCAACCAAAACGGATATGAAATCCAAACTCCACAAAATAATCCACAATGTAAAATATTAACTCCAACAAATACACTCAAATATACCATACATTAAAATTTCACAAAAGGGCCAAAATATAGAATACTTCATAAACAGCTCAAATCTCAATTATAATCTCAACAACAATTCATACGATAACTCAAATACTCAAAAATATCACCCAATATCCAATACTCAAATCTCAAATATAATTTCTCAATAGCAATCCATAAATCATTCCAAATACTCAAATAAAAATGTCAATCGCAACTAATACATAAATGTAATAGCTAGAAATCTCATGAAATACTCATATATTTCAAATAAATAATCATAAATAGATTTACGAGGAAAAGGTATAATTTTGGTTGACGTGGAACTTACCTCAAACTCCAAGTACTCGAAACAATTCTGCTACCTTGCTCCTCACTCAAATCACCTTCTATTGAAATTCAAATATCAATAACATATTCAAATATAGTTTAATTCTTCTACCCTTTAATTTATTTATATATTCTGCCCCTTGTGATATAATTATCCCAATTATAATCTATGTTCCAAAACTGTTAATAATCCACTTAAATTTTATAGGTATATCAAACGTAGTTTATTTATAAATATTCATTTATATCTATTAATCTACTTAATCACATTTGCCAGCCCATTAGAGTAATATATTAAAGTGGCCCTACAACAATTAAACGTACCAAAGTGTTATGGAGTATATAGCTACGTACGTACACACACACTACAAAAAAACAACGATTTTGGCACGGATTAGGCACGGAGCTTTGGCACGGATTTGCCAAAATTCATAGGGTATTTGGCACGGATTTGGCACGGATGCGTCAAATCCGTGCCAAATTCCGTGCCAAAGTCATTTTGTCACCAGCTATTTGGCACGACGCTGTGCCAAAAATAAGTTACGGTCCGTGCCAAAGTCGCCTAATCCGTGCCAAGTCCGTGCCTATTTCGATGTTTTTTTGTAGTGACAGTTCCCTCGTCATCTTTCTCGCCGATCCAAGATGGCGGCCGGTTCCCTTCGAACTGAAGCTCTCCTCCCGTCGTCAACAGCCGATGTCTCCGGCAGAAACGATGTCCGGTCAACTCAGTTCCGTCGTCAACTCCGGTGGCTTATCCTCTTCTGGCGTGAACTGTGATCAAAGGCAGACCAGCAGTCCGGCAGTCCGGGCAGTTGGGTCTCTTCTCCGGTGTGTAAACTTGATCAGCAGAGGCACTTAGGTGTGAAACAGTCCGGTAACTCCGCAGCGGCACCCGACGTGATCCCTTTCCTTCGAAGAGCGGCGTCGTTCAGCGGCAACGGTGTAGGATATTTAAACTTGTTAATTATTTGTGTCACATTTGTTACATGTGTATGTGTATTTGGTCTTTTTATCCCTAGGATGTTTTTTTATTATTGCTCACATATTTTGTACGTGAGCATGTGAGTGGAAGTTGTCAAACTCCACATGCACGCACGTATGAGTAATTTTAGGAGGGTGGTTGTTTCTTGATAACTGTTTGCGTGTGTATTTATGTTGGTGTGTGTTGATAGGGGTTTTTTCATCCCGAAGAAAAAGGATTTTTCCCCTATGTTAATAGAAAGAAAAGATTGGAGTATATTTCCTGAGTGTTCTTGTTATCTTCCTTCATCAATTCATGTGTGTTAAATCTTAGTTTGTTTAAGTATAGAAGATCATAGCAAAGCTGAATTTCTGGGGCCACTTCCTACATTTGGTATCAGAGCCAGCATCTAAGATCGAACCATGGCACGAGACACACAAGAAGATAGTAGCAGTCAAGAGAAAGGAGACACTATCACACTCAGATATCCCATGCTCAGACAAACGAACTATGCAGCCTGGGCCATCAAGATGGAAGTGTTTATGATGGCTCAGGGAGTTTGGGATGCTGTGGAAGGTAAAGGAACAATTGAGGCACGCAAGGATAAGATGGCCTTGGCTGCTATCTACCAGGGCATCAGTGAAGACACTCTACTCCAACTGGGGGCTAACAAAACAGCTAAAGAGGCATGGGACACGCTGAGAACCATGAACCTAGGAGCAGAAAGAGTGAAAGAAGTCAGGACACAGACTCTTTGGAGAGAATTCGAAGCTATGAGAATGAATGATGGAGATAGTGTAGATGCCTACTCTGGAAGGCTTCAGGTAATTGTTACTAAACTCAGGGGGTTGGGTAATAAAGTTGAAGAAGAGCAAGTGGTAAAGAAACTACTAAGGTCTGCTGATAAGTCCGTATTTAGACACGCATTTGGTGCGTGTCCCGGTTGGATTTTGATGATTTTCCTAGCTTTAAGGCATTGCAAGTCTCAATTTTGGCTCAAGTTGCGTTTAACAGGCGTTGGATCGAGTTTCATAGCATTTGGAGTTGATTTGAAGAAGTTAGAGTCCGGCAATCGGCGCTTGAGAGGCATTTGGGAAGGGTTTGAGGGCATTCGAGAGAGATTTGGAAGATTTGGAGGCCACCGAGAGATTCACGACGAAATTCTGGTGAAGAAAGAGCATTTGGATCGACCTCGTAGGCATTCGGGAGCATTCGGAACGAGAAACGAAGAAAAACGGTGAAGAAAAGGGCAGGCACGGCCGTGCCTAGGGCAGGCACGATCGTGCCTGCCATCTAAATCAACGCGGAGCCACTGGCAGCCAGACACGATCGTGTCCGGTGCAGGCACGATCGTGTCTGCAAAATTTTTACGCGTCCCTTCCGCAGGCACGGTCGCAGGCACGATCGTGCCTGGCACCGTGTCTGGCCCCGTTTTGTCCTAATTCAGCTCAAATTCTCCTGATTTCTATAAATAAGGCCTCCATACCCACTTTTGGGGTTACGAACTTTGGAGAGAGGCCTAGGGACGAGTTTATCTGCGTTTTTTACGTTGTTTAATCCAAGAACCTGGGATTCTTTGTAAGTTCAATTCTTTAATTAATGACAATTATTTCTATTCATCCCAATTCTATTGATTCTTCAATTATGAGGCGTGAGTAGTTTAATTAGGGATTTGGGGTCGATGAAGGGGTTAATCATGATGTATGGCTAGATTCTTGTCGGTTTAATTGCATGAATGCCGTTTAATTTGTGTTTGGATAATTTAATTGATATCTCTTGTAACCTAGACTGCAGCTAGAATTACAATTGCATGTAGAATAAATTAAGAGAGATCTAATTTGTTCTAGGACACATTCACACACACTTAATCGTTCGCTAAGAGATTAGTAGCGATTAAGGGGCCGTAAGCTCGCTCATCTTGGCAATAATTTAGGATCCTGTCGCATGAGAGATCAGCCTGGTCCCCTAAATTATTGTACTCTACGCCGCGAGAGCGGTAAGAACTTAGTAATGATTGGCTAGGCTCAATTAAATTAATTCCATGTGATTAGGCCTGATCTGCCAGAAATCTGGTTAACCCCGGAATCAATTCCTGTTCCCTTCGTCGTTAATTAAGGAAAACCAAATCTTTTTATTCGCTCATTAGCATTAGTTTTAGTTTAATCAATCCATCAATCTCGCACAATTGCACTTTTATTTGATTTATTTCTTTTTAATCGCTAAAGTTTAATTAATCTTTATTTCCCTTTTGTCCGTCCCTGTGGAGACGATACTCGTACTTTACACCATTTTACTACATCCTTTTTAAGTGCGAGAAAACACACATCAGTTTTTGGCGCCGTTGCCGGGGACGGTGTCGGATTTAAGGGTTAATTAATTTTAGCGACCTGTTTTTAGTTTTTCGTAGGATTTTTGTCTACTAACCTTGCAGGTCAGATCTGTTTATGCATACACGCTCTAAGAAGGGAGAATCACTAGTCCCTCTTAATCCTGAGATCGAGAAGCTAGCTAAGCAGAACCGCAAGGCCTTTAGAGAACAGAAAGCAACCATGGATCAACCATCCGCATCTGGGACAGCTGGGACGTCTGAGGTCCAAACCACTTCTGGTAATCTGGATTTTTATATTAATACCTCTCCCCAGTCTTCACAAGAAAATTCACCTAGGGCTTATCCGGGGTATCAAAATCTTCGTACCCCATTCTTCCCTCAAAATCAGTCCACTCCACAACTAAATCTTCCGCCACTCTATCAGCTCTTCCAAAATACTTCTATTGCTCCCGAAACCACTTTTCAAAACCAAACCTTTGGGATGCAAGGTCTAGGGCAAAACAATCCAGTCTTTCAGCCCAGACAGAACCAACCGCCAGTCACACAAAATCCACCCCCTACTCAGCCACAAAATCAGCATTTTCAACCCCAATATCAACAATTCCATCAAACCCAACCTCTGCCAAATATCATCCGTCCACAACCCATAAGACCACAACCAGTTCATCAGCCAAGATATCAAGCTCCTCCTTACCACAATTATGTTCCACATGACAATCCACTCTATCAAGGAGAGAGCATTGCAGACTTCCTAGCCCCCGAGATCACAGAGTATGACAGCATTCAGGTACCGGGGATTACTGCACCCCGTTATGAGATCAAGCCGGCGGTGATCAATATGGTCCTAAATAATCAGTTTGGAGGGAGCCCTACGGAAGATCCAGTGGCACACATTACCAAATTCCTGAGGATGTGCCAGACTTTCAAGATTCCTGGGCTAGATGACGATCAGGTACGGATGCTACTATTCCCTTTCTCTTTGAGGGATGATGCGCAGAGGTGGTTGGATAGCAATCCACATCACCACATTCAGACTTGGGATCAACTGCACAAGGCCTTCATAAAAGAATACTTCCCAACATCAAAGGCCATAAAGTTGAAGAAGCAGCTACAGGAATTCAAGCAAGGTTCTTTGGAGACATTAGCTGAGGCGTGGAAGAGATTCAAGGTGCTGAGAAGAGCTTGCCCTCAAGGCAAGATGACTGATTGTGAGGTTCTATCTTGTTTCTATAGTGGACTCAACAATGAAGGAAAGATGATGCTTGATGCTTCGGGAGGTGGAGCTTTTCCTCAGTTGCCATCTGAGGTTGCGGAAGAATTAGTGGAGAAGATTGTGTCTAATAATGCTTCATGGTACAGTTCTCGGGACACACCTCACCAGAAGGCCCCGGGATTGTACGAGATCAGTGAGAATTCTGCCCTTTATGCAAGGGTAGATGCTTTGACCAGTTTAATTCAGAAGCTTGCTACTACGGTGGACGACAATCAGAAGAAGACGGAACTTGCTCTCTCGGTGCCCAGTGTGAATA
Source organism: Cuscuta epithymum (assembly GCA_945859915.1). NCBI lineage: Eukaryota > Viridiplantae > Streptophyta > Magnoliopsida > Solanales > Convolvulaceae > Cuscuta > Cuscuta epithymum. The sequence goes on along the minus strand of CAMAPF010001062.1, from coordinate 554,410 downwards.
TGGTAGCCCCCGTTCCTATTAGTCCCTCTTGTTCTATGTGTGGGGGACTCCATTCGCCACATGAATGCACAATGATGGCACACTCGGCAGCCCCTGGAGTAGAGCAAGTGGATGCGATGTATTATCAGCGACAGGGCTATTATAATCAGCCCTACGGACAGCAGCAGCAAGGGCAATACGGGCAGGGAAATCAGCAGCAGTCAAGAAACTTTAATCAACCCCAGGTACCTCAAGGCCAACAACAAGCACCTCAGCCGCAACAAGGGAGTTTTAGAAAAGAGACTGAGCAAAGATTCTCTAGTTTGGAAGACACATTCAAGAAATACATGCAAGTGACTGATGCAAGGATGCATAACATGGAAACTCAATTGGGGCAGATCTTTAAGGCTGTATCTGAGAGGCCTCAGGGATCCCTCCCTAGTAATACTGAACCAAATCCCAGAGAACATGTTCAGGCTATGACCTTGAGGAGCGGAAAAGAGCTGGAACCTGCTGCCACAACAAAGAAGCCCGATGAAGTTCAAGTTGAACCGGCTGTCCGGGAGGAAGAAAAGGAGAAAGATGAGGGAAGAGAGGTGGCGGCTGCACCAAAACAGTCCGTTCCGGTCAAGAATTACACCCCACCTCTCCCCTATCCGGCACGATTGACAAGGAAGAATGATAGTGACCAGTTTGGTCATTTTCTGAAACTCATGAAACAAATCCAGCTTAACATACCATTCGTGGATGCACTGGCACAAATGTCGAAGTACGCAAAGTTCATGAAGGATCTACTGACAAACAAGAGGAAGCTGGAAGAAGCGTCCACTGTGAGGCTTAATGTGGACTGCTCAGCTGTGATTAGGAGGGATCTACCAGAGAAGCTTAAGGATCCAGGTTCTTTTACTATACCCTGCTTAATAGGAGATCTTTCTTTTGATAGGGCCTTGGCTGATTTGGGTGCAAGCATTAATTTGATGCCATTCACTTTGTACGAAAAGCTTGCACTCGGTCCACTTAAACCTACACGTATGTGCATTCAGTTGGCTGATCGTTCAGTCAAATATCCCCTTGGGATTGTTGAAGACGTGTTGGTTAAAGTGGACAAGTTTTTTATTCCCGTAGACTTCGTTATTTTGGACATGAATCAGGATCGAGAGGTACCATTGATTTTGGGCAGACCATTCTTGGCAACTGCCCGAGCACTTATTGATGTTGGAGATGGTAAGCTTGTCCTCCGCGTTGGGGATGAGACTGCCACCTTTGATATGTCTAAAATAATGAAAAGGCCCTGTCAGGATAGTGGAGAGTGTTTTTATGTGGATGATATTGATTCTATGGTGGAGGATTGCACACCTAACATGCTTTCCAAGGAAGCCCCGTTTGATATTTTGTTGGGAGAGAGTATATCAGCAGAGGATCTTGAGCCCCTCCCTAGCTTTGATTGTCTTATGATAAGTGGAGGGGAGGATTCAAGTGATGCTAGTTCTGAGCGAGAAACGAGAGGTGATTTAAATGAGCGTGATTTTATTCATGATAGACTTAACCTCCCTGTTAGTTTTGCATCCGGGCATGAGACATCCCAAAATACAGCACATTTTCAATATCTTAGTGAACAAAAGGAAGCTCCGGCCCAGAAAGTTTTTGACATGAAAGGGAGTGATTCATTCTTAGACCCATTCTTTGCTAAGGGGCCTGATAAAGGCTTAGACTCATTATTTTGCTGTACAGGAAACCCTGAGATGTGCAATTGTTTTCATGAATTTAAGGTCTTACGCCATCTCAGGGCATTTGTTGATAGGAGGTTTGATTTGTGGAAGACTAATTTTCTTAGCGGAAGTGTCTTTGACTGAGTTTTTGAGTGCCTAGTTGCGTCGGGCAAACGACGTTAAAAATAGCGCTTCTCGGGAGGCAACCCGAGCTTGATTTGTGCTTTGTTAGTTTAGTTTTACTGCTTTTCAAAAAATCACAAAAACCACAAAAAAAAAAAAAAAAACAAAAAAAAAACAAAAAAAAAACAAAAAAAAAAAAAAAAAATCGATTTTTGTCAGGCACGGTCGTGCCTGGGCAGGCACGCCGTGCCTGCAGAAGGGGAAATTCACGCGAAGCTACTGCCTCCCAGACACGATCGTGTCTGGCTGGAGGCACGATCGTGCCTGGGGCGCGATGGGAACATAGCCCACTGCCTCCCAGACACGATCGTGTCTGGCCTAGGCACGATCGTGCCTGGGCAATTTTACGCAAATACCCCGCAAATTAAAACAACGACACCCAGCCCCTCCCTCTTACGCGACCAAACAGCACCCCCCTCGATCCTTCTTCTTCTCCCTCGGCTTCTACGTCAACGACCCCCGCGAACCACCACTGAAGCCCGCCGCGACCCACCAGCGACCACCGGCGACCGCCACACCAACCGGCGACCCCTCCCCATCTTCTCTCTCTACTCTAATCGGCTAGCAAGATGGCACCGAGGCAAAAGCACACTAGGGGTGGAGGTGCCGGCTCTAGCCGAGGCAACACCAGCCGGTACCAGCCCAGGTTCCCGCAACTGCGGGACGAACTGAAGCATACGGAGCTGCTGCAAAAGCCTATGGGCACATTTTACTACCCAGATGAGGACTCTCTCACGTCAGCAGGAGTGAGAGATGACGTCATGTTCCTTTTGAGACGGGGGTGGTGGAGGCACTTATTCTTTGGGATCCGTGATATCACATATAGAGAGATTACTTGCGAGGTGCTTGCGACATTCAAGATGTCGAAGGTCATCCCTATTGATGACAACCATAGGCCCGTCATCAAGTTCCGGGCATTCGAGGAGGATCATGCCATCTCCATGGCGGAGGTGCGCTATCATTTGGGCTTTACGGGGATTGAGGATGACGGCCAGCACGAGGCTTCTTTGACAGACTTCCCCCCAGTCGTCAACCGCCAGGCATTCTGGGAGTCGATCACGAGAGATGGCGGGACTTATACACCGAAGAAGTCCCCTAGCACCCTACTTTACCCCCGCCAGTACCGCATTATACACGCACTCCTTTCCTCCACCATCACCGGCAAGGCCGAGGTTGCCGGTAAGGTCACTCAGACGGACCTCTTCTGCTTATATTGTATGATCCACAACCGCAAGCCCCACATGGGCTATCTCATAGCCAAACTCCTCCACCGCCAAGCCACGAACCACATCAAGGCCATCTTTGTAGGCCCATTTATTACGCGACTGTTGACTGGGATGGGGTTCGGGGACCGCTTCCAGAGGATGGAGGAGAGCTCCAGTGTTGCTGCTTTGACCCGGCTCCCCGAGGTCAACACTGGCGTGGCAAGGAGGAGGACACAGCAGGCAGCACCAGCAGGAGGAGGAGGACTGCGAGATGATGATGATGATGATCACGACGCTGATGATGATGATGAGGTAGAGATGGAGGAGGCTGCTCACGAGGCTTCATACGATGCACCCCCCTACGGCACAGAATTTCCGGATTCTTGGGCGGGGATGCATGCGCATCAGGATGCCGTCTATCGGCAGTTGTCCGCTGAGCAGCATGAGCGGTTCGATCAGATGCGCTTCGAGCAGCAGGACTTCTACAGAGAGATGCGGGAGGACCAGGCACTCCACTATTCACAGCTCCAGTCTCAGTATACACGGATTGATGAGAGACTCACCTCCATGGAGACCAGCTGGAGTTCATTCTTCGATGCTTATCCACCGCCGCCCCCTCCTGAGTTTTAGATTTCATTAGATTGTCCTCTGCTAGCATCTGTATTCTGATATTGTTGGATGACTGTACCGTAAACACTATCACACTCACACTCTCACTCCTTTACATTAACTCTTTATTTTGTGCTTTGCTTGGTGTTCATGATTTGTTGCAGCTTAGTGGATGAATGTGTTCGTGCGAATCAAGACCAAGTTCTGTTCCTGACTGACCAACGCGATAGGGGAGTTTCCATGATTCTTTGAACTTGATGCGTAATGTTAACTTGAGTTAATTTTGAGCACGCGTGACCCTTTCCTCTTTACCCCTAGTACATAATGCATATTTGGTCATCGAGGGCGATGCCAAAGTTTAAGTGTGGGGGAGTGAATTGGGCATTCGGGCAGTAGTTGTCACATGTGATTTGTTAGAGTTAGCATGCGCAGGTGTTAGTTGTATATTCATAGGAAATTCATGCAAAATTTTTGAAAATTTTTCTTTAAACTGTGTCTTTGTGAGCTGGCTAGCGTTTTGACTATGCTTTTAGAACATCTTTGAAGTATTTAGGCTTAAATTGCTTACACTACAATCTAGTTGTTGAAAGGATGAAGGCATTAGTTACCCATTGAATTAATCCATTAATCATCCACCCTACCTGAATAAGACCCTTTAGGAGAAGCCATTTTGAGCCTGACCGTTCTTTGTTTACCCAATTAATTTAGCTCCATAGCCAAATGGCCTGTTTCCTTACCCGTGAATATTTCTGACTTAGTCCTGATGTTTAGGGAATTAAGGGATTAATTTGATAAGTTTAGGGAATTTTGTGTAGGAGCCATTTTTGGCACTGTTCCTATGCTCCAAATGGGGTAAGAGCAGTCACTTTTTAGGAATTTGATACTTTCGAGGATTGCATTGTAGGCATGGATTCACTTTTAAATTAATGAACTTTAATTGCTATTTTTCCTTGGTGAGGCCGAGATTAGAATGGGGTAATGTCTAGTGAGAATCCGAAAGGTGAAAAATTAATATAGCTAGACCTCTTACTTTACGAAAAAGAGAATGGGAGCCCCGGTCAAAAAGCGTAAGATGAGACTTGGGTATCTTTCGAAAGAAATGGCGTTCTCGTGCCAACATGACAAGGAAAACTAAACTTAAATTAATGAACTTGGAGGCTATCTCAAAATTTAGCTTTAGTCCTCCGCGTACTTCAAGTATACGTCAAAGCACAAATGGGCCAAGACGGTTTAGCTTAGTTGTACACCATGTCTACTCTTTGCATAGGTTTAAATGATTGTTCCTAAATTGTGGCCTACTGAGTCCTTTGATCCTAAGAATAGCCCTGAAGTTCCTGAAAACATTGGATCTTTGTTAGAATATTCCTACCTCTCAAAATAAAGGGACTACTTTCATTATTATCCATTCACCATCAAATTCACAAGTCCTTCTGATCAGTAGCTAGCTTATTAGTGAATGCTGTCATTACTTTGAGGATGTTGTGAATAATTGTGTCAAATAGTTTAGCTTGAGTACAAAGGTGTAGTTTAGGGAAGAATTTTCTTGATTTAAATTGTCTGTCCTGTGAATATCCCTTTAATTACGTATGTATGCTAACTGTTTTAAATTCCGTGTGGTGATTATCGTAAGTCCCGTTGTTCGATTTGCTTGAGGACAAGCAAAAGCTTAAGTGTGGGGGAGTCTGATAAGTCCGTATTTAGACACGCATTTGGTGCGTGTCCCGGTTGGATTTTGATGATTTTCCTAGCTTTAAGGCGTTGCAAGTCTCAATTTTGGCTCAAGTTGTGTTTAACAGGCGTTGGATCGAGTTTCATAGCATTTGGAGTTGATTTGAAGAAGTTAGAGTCCGGCAATCGGCGCTTGAGAGGCATTTGGGAAGGGTTTGAGGGCATTCGAGAGAGATTTGGAAGATTTGGAGGCCACCGGGAGATTCACGACGAAATTCTGGTGAAGAAAGAGCATTTGGATCGACCTCGTAGGCATTCGGGAGCATTCGGAACGAGAAACGAAGAAAAACGGTGAAGAAAAGGGCAGGCACGGCCGTGCCTAGGGCAGGCACGATCGTGCCTGCCATCTAAATCAACGCGGAGCCACTGGCAGCCAGACACGATCGTGTCCGGTGCAGGCACGATCGTGTCTGCAAAATTTTTACGCGTCCCTTCCGCAGGCACGGTCGCAGGCACGATCGTGCCTGGCACCGTGTCTGGCCCCGTTTTGTCCTAATTCAGCTCAAATTCTCCTGATTTCTATAAATAAGGCCTCCATACCCACTTTTGGGGTTACGAACTTTGGAGAGAGGCCTAGGGACGAGTTTATCTGCGTTTTTTACGTTGTTTAATCCAAGAACCTGGGATTCTTTGTAAGTTCAATTCTTTAATTAATGACAATTATTTCTATTCATCCCAATTCTATTGATTCTTCAATTATGAGGCGTGAGTAGTTTAATTAGGGATTTGGGGTCGATGAAGGGGTTAATCATGATGTATGGCTAGATTCTTGTCGGTTTAATTGCATGAATGCCGTTTAATTTGTGTTTGGATAATTTAATTGATATCTCTTGTAACCTAGACTGCAGCTAGAATTACAATTGCATGTAGAATAAATTAAGAGAGATCTAATTTGTTCTAGGACACATTCACACACACTTAATCGTTCGCTAAGAGATTAGTAGCGATTAAGGGGCTGTAAGCTCGCTCATCTTGGCAATAATTTAGGATCCTGTCGCATGAGAGATCAGCCTGGTCCCCTAAATTATTGTACTCTACGCCGCGAGAGCGGTAAGAACTTAGTAATGATTGGCTAGACTCAATTAAATTAATTCCATGTGATTAGGCCTGATCTGCCAGAAATCTGGTTAACCCCAGAATCAATTCCTGTTCCCTTCGTCGTTAATTAAGGAAAACCAAATCTTTTTATTCGCTCATTAGCATTAGTTTTAGTTTAATCAATCCATCAATCTCGCACAATTGCACTTTTATTTTATTTATTTCTTTTTAATCGCTAAAGTTTAATTAATCTTTATTTCCCTTTTGTCCGTCCCTGTGGAGACGATACTCGTACTTTACACCATTTTACTACATCCTTTTTAAGTGCGAGAAAACACACATCATCTGCCTCCCCAAAACTGATGCAAATTGCTTCCACAATAGAAGAATTTGGTGATCTTAAGGTTAAGACCACAGAAGAAGTCATTGGCTCACTGAAAGCCCATGAAGAGAGATTGAATGGATGTCTATCACATGATGATGACACTGTCCTTCTCACCCAAACTGAGTGGAGAGCAAGAGAAGAAGCAAAAAATCAAAGAAGAAACTCAAGAGAAGGTGGAAGTTCTAGAGGGGGAAGAGGCAGAGGAAGAGGGAGAGGCAGATCAAGCTATGGATCTCAAAGGAAAGGAGAAGAATCAAAACAGAGAAGGAAGTTTGACAAGGCAAAAATCAAATGCTATAACTGTGGCAAAATGGGGCACTTTGCCTCGGAATGCCAGTCAGAAGAAAAGGAGGAACAAATTAACCTTGCAGAACAAGAAGATGAAGAGGAACCAGCTCTTTTGCTACTAGAATCATGTGAATTAACCAAATCACATGATTCAATAGAAGATAAGGAAGGACAAACCTCAAGTAGTCAAGCAAAAGGGTCATCCGGGTGGTACTTAGACACAGGTGCTAGTAACCATATGACAGGTGAGAGAAGGTGGTTTACAGAACTAGATCACTCAACTCAAGGGAAAGTGAGGTTTGGAGATGGGTCTATGATTAGTATACATGGACAAGGCTGTGTGATCTTCCAATGCAGCAATGGAGAACACTTGGTTCTTTCAAATGTGTACTATATTCCAAAATTGAAAAGCAACATCCTGAGCATTGGTCAACTGGATGAAAATGGAAATGAAGTTACAATCAAAGGAGGGGAACTGAGAATCCATGACAGAAACCATAGACTCATTATGAAGGTGAAGAGGCAACCTAATAAGCTGATTATTGCAAATCTGAAGGTGGCAGACAAAGTGTGCTTGCTAACAAGTATGAGTGACAAGGCTTGGCTTTGGCATGCAAGGTATGGTCATCTAAATTTCCAGGCCTTGAAGAAACTCTCAAATCAGAAAATGATATTAGGTATGCCTGATATTACTCAAGTGAATCAAGTATGTGATTCATGCATGATAAGCAAACAACATAGAACCTCATTCCCTCAGAAATCAAGTTATAGGGCTGAAGAAAGACTAGAGCTTGTACATGGAGATCTTTGTGGACCCATGACACCTCCCACCCCAGGAGGAAACAACTATTTTATGCTTTTAGTAGATGATTTCACAAGATATATGTGGATTTCATTGCTGAAACATAAAGGGGATGCCTTCAGTGCATTCAAGAAGATCAAGCATATGGCAGAAAATGAGATATGTATAAAGCTGAAATGCTTCAGAACTGACAGGGGTGGAGAATTCAATTCAGTTGATTTTAAGAACTATTGTGATGAAGAAGGAATCAAGAGACATTTCACTGCACCATACTCTCCCCAGCAGAATGGAGTAGTGGAAAGGAGAAACCAAACTGTTATGGGGATGGCCAGAAGTCTCTTGAAAAGCAAGAATATGCCTGCAAAATATTGGGGTGAAGCTGTGAAAACTTCAGTATATTTGCTAAATAGGGCACCAACTAGATGTGTGGAAGGAGTAACCCCCTACCAGGCATGGTATGGGAGAGCACCAAACATTCAGCACCTAAGAGTGTTTGGATGCCTAACACACACAAAAATTATGAAGCCCCATCTCAACAAGTTGGCTAACAGGAGTGTGAAGACCATATTACTTGGATATGAGGAAGGGTCTAAAGCATATAAGTTGCTAGAGCCTGAAGAAGGAAAGATCATTGTAAGCAGGGATGTGGTGTTTGAGGAAAGCAAAGGGTGGAACTGGCAGGATACTCAAGTCACAAACAGCTCACCAAGTGAAGATCCTTTCATACTAAAAATAAAAGGCAGACTACCAGATCAAGAGGAGGAATTTTACACTAGTTCCTCAGAAGAGACAGAAGATGAACATCAAATCCATTCAGGTCAGAATTCCCATCTCAACACTCCAAGTTCCATGGATAGTACAAGCACAGGGCACACAAAATTCAGATCCCTACAAGAGATTTATGATGCAACTAGAGAAATGAATGAAGAGGTAAGCATGTGTTTTCTGTCCATCGAAGAACCTACCTGCTATGAAGAAGCTAGAGGAAACCAAAACTGGAAGGAAGCTATGATAACTGAAATGGAGTCCATACAGAAAAATGGGACATGGGAATTGACCAATTTGCCTAAGGATTACAAAGCTATTGGACTGAAATGGATCTTTAAACTCAAGAAGGATCCAGAAGGTAAGATTGTCAAACATAAAGCTAGACTTGTTGCAAAAGGGTACATTCAAAAGTATGGAATTGACTACCAAGAAGTGTTTGCTCCAGTGGCTAGAATGGAGACTGTAAGAGTTCTACTAGCTCTATCATCCATCAACCAATGGGAAGTACACCATATGGATGTTAAAACTGCTTTTCTCAATGGGGAACTCAAGGAGGAAGTTTATGTAACCCAACCAGAAGGTTTTGTAGACCCTGAGCATCCTAACAAGGTACTTAAGTTGCATAAAGCACTGTATGGCTTGAAGCAAGCCCCCAGGGCCTGGAATGAAAAATTGGATAAGTGTTTAAGCTCTTTGAGTTGATCTCACATCACAATTGTGGGGGTGTATGTTGATGATCTAATCATCACAGGCTCTTGTTCAGAATTGATTCAAAGCTTCAAAGAGGAACTGAAGAAGAACTTTGAGATGAGTGATTTGGGACTTCTTTGCTATTATCTAGGCATTGAAGTGAAGCAAGAGAGTGATGCCATAACTCTGAGTCAGAGTGGATATCCAAAGAAGATCCTAGAAAAGATGGGAATGGCAGAGTGCAACCCCTGTTGTGTACCTATGGAACCAAGGAGTAAGTACAGCAAATTTGATGGAGAGCCTACTGTAAATCCTACAGTATACAAAAGCATCATTGGCAGCCTAAGGTACTTAACTAATACCAGACCTGATCTCACTTATTCAGTAGGGATAGTAAGCAGATATATGGAAGCACCTACTGCAGCTCATTTGAATGCAGTAAAACAGATACTGAGGTATGTTAAAGGAACATTGGACTTTCGTTGTGTTTACAAACGCAATCAATCAAGTCTGACTTTGCTGGGGTATAGTGATAGTGACCTTGCTGGAGATTTGGATGATAGAAAGAGTACCACAGGAGTGATGTACTTCATTGGTGACAATCCGATCACTTGGGTATCACAAAAACAAAGAATTGTGGCACTTTCATCCTGTGAAGCCGAGTACATTGCTGCAACTGCTGGTGCTTGTCAAGGTATTTGGCTCACCAAACTGCTTGAAAGTATGATGGAGGGAGTAAAAATAAAGCCAGTCATGAAGATTGATAACAAATCAGCTATAGCTTTAGCCAAAAATCCTGTGCACCATGAAAGGAGTAAGCATATTGACACAAGGTTCCATTTTATTCGAGAGTGTGTTGAAAGTGGAAGGATCAGCTTGGAGTTTACGCGAACAGAAATGAAATTGGCAGATATCCTTACTAAACCACTTGGGAGACAAAGATTCATGGAGTTAAGGAGCAAGATTGGTGTTCAAGCCTCAAAAGGAGTAGAACAAGTTTAAGGGGGTGAATGTAGGATATTTAAACTTGTTAATTATTTGTGTCACATTTGTTACATGTGTATGTGTATTTGGTCTTTTTATCCCTAGGATGTTTTTTTATTATTGCTCACATATTTTGTACGTGAGCATGTGAGTGGAAGTTGTCAAACTCCACATGCACTGTAACACCCCGATTTTATGAGCTAGTCACTCAAGTTAATATTATTTCAGTCAGTTATCTTAGTTTCTTTTGTGATTAATAAGATTTATTGTTTTATCATGTTTTGTTTATAGCAGATAACGTTGACCGGTAAACTCCAAGAATTTTAAATGAATAATCTAAGGTTTAATCAAATTTATTTAAAAAGAGAGAATATATTTTAGTGGTCTTAGAAACATTTTTATTAAAGTTAATTAGAAGCCCAATTCAGTTAAATTGGCCCAAAAAGGCATGTTAAAGACTATAATCCCTAGAGGAGTCTACACCTCTTTCCTTCATTACGACCGAACATCGATCGTCTCGGTTGTTCTTCCTTTCTTCTTTCGAAAAGTGTTCTGGTTTATCTGCCTAAGCTTATCAATTCATCTCAATCTAGTAGCAACACATATGTTTGGTAAGTTTTCCATACTTTCAATTCAATACATGAATGATTTCATGTGTGTAGAGGTCCTGTTGGTCAAATAATAGAACCTGGTTGCTTAGGTTTGGATTGCTGGGTTTTAATTCAGAGGTTTATGGGAAACAAACGTTTATTTCAAATCTTGGTTTTGGAGTTCAATTTACGACATTTTGTTTAAAGGTTCCTTTATAAATCTGGCGCTCACAGTTCACTTTCCACCGGGATAACAATCCAGTTTTAGAATTTAGTGTTTAAGGTGTTCGAATAGTTAAGGATTTAGGCTTCTCTGGTGAATCTATTATTTCCCATTGTTTTATTCATCCAATTGAGTCCGTTCTTCAAGTTGTTTTCCCAAATAAATAAGTCTACGGTGGAGCAGATTATGATTGAGTAGAAAATTATTGTGAGTGGCTTATCATTTTGCCTAGAAGGAGAATATGACATATCTTTAAATATCTCACGTATACAACAAGTCACACACAAAACAAGTGTACATTTTTCCAGGGGTCTCTAAACTAGCTTTTGATGACCCACGTTTTTTTTTGTAAATGGTTTCTTGGGGTTAATTTCAGTTAGTGGTTATGAGTATGTGTTGAGTCCTAAGTGAATAAACTAGCACTAAGCTAAATAGCATCTTGCAGCAGAACATGTAAAATTTAGTTGGTTGTGTAGTGCACTCTTGAATAAAGCAAATTCTTATTACATTATTACATTTAATTAAAGATTTAAGAGAAGAGCTTACCGGAAGACGTTATCAAGGTGCCACACTTATTTTGAGTATTTTGAGTTCAGCCGTTAACAGGTAAGTCACCACCACCTATACATGATAGTTCTAAATAAAGCATGGGATATTAGCTAATTGTGAATATGATATATATGCTTGAATACTTGAAATTGTATGGCATGAGATATATGAATTTCAAGTTCTATGTTTGATTTTGGGTTGGATTCCTATGGAACCAACAATGAAAGGAAGTTATGATGATAATGAAAGTAATGAAAGATAAGTAATGTTACAAGGTAGCCGTGCCCCCAAGTAACTACCTGAGCTGAGCGTAGCGGGATCTCCTTCCGCGGGGAGTCCCGGGGTTGCTTCTGATGGCTGAGGGCTAGCTACCCGAGGTCATCAGCGAGGGGCCAGGACACGAGCTACGGGCCCATCAAGTCAAGGAATAAGATAAGAAGAAAGAACGATGAATAAGGAAATCTCTTGATGTTTGATACATGAATGTTTATGTGTTGTTATCATGTGTGATTATAGTATATGTGGTGTATTCAGCATGGGTATCTATTTATGATTAGCTAAGATTCCCTAAATGTTTTAGTGGATAAAATGGTGACTTACTAAGCATTATTGCTTACGAGAATTCTATTCTCCTATGTTCTCATGTATAGGTAATAAACGATGAACGAAAGCCTGAGAGAATGTATGGAGCCGGTGACAAGGTTTTGGATGGGTTAACGGAGAAGATCGGGCTATCGGTTATATTGTTGTTTTAGTACGTTGGTACTTCAAAGGGTTGTTAAACGTTTTAAAATCCTGATCAGGTGTAACGGTTTTAAGGATGTTTTATTTTGGATGTCTTTCGTTATGGTTGTAAGGTTTATTTTGTTTTAAAAGAAATAAAATCTCATTTAGAGGCTTTGTATCTTTATTCCGCTTGATTTTTCGAGTCTCTTTTATGTTTGAGTATCGTAATGGCCGTTTTGGGGCCGGTCGTTACAGTTTGGTATCAGAGCCCAGGTCCTTCCGTAACTCCATCCATTGCCATGCATCGCTCGACGTCTCTCAGGTGAGTAAGTAGTTTGAGGCGTGTAAGAATAACCACTATTTCATTCAAGTGAACTAATTACAAATGTTGGATAGATATGTGTGATGTGTAGTCATTACATTATGAAGATGTTTCATGAAATGCTATGAAGCATACGGGTAGGCTGGGCAGCAGGTCCGGATCTAGCAAACGTGTCAAGGGTTAATAGGTGTTACCGTATTATCTAGGATGAAATTGGAATCGAGATGGGATCTAAGGTCCTTGAGGTAAGTGTTATTGGGCTTAATTTGCTAAATTTCTTGTAGCAAAAAGTGCTATCCCAACTATCTTTCTATATAGTTTGTAGTTTATTTGTGGTTTAAGTCTTGTTAGTTATATTCCTTTTCTTAAAATAAAAAGAATAATAATGACTTTGATGTTTTTTATAAAAAAAAAACATCACATGCAATTGGGTTACATGATATGAAGAATTTCCATAAGAATACAAATCAGTTTGTTATATATCTTTATGTATTTACTAATTGAAAATTATTTTAAAAACGCCCATGCTATCTAGATTATCTCATTATATGTTCGTGAGAAAATAAAATTAGAGGAGTTATGAGGTATAGCTTAATTTTTGTGTGTAAAATATTGAACTTCATATTGGATTTCAAGAGTTCTTAAATATTGGAGTTAAATGTTTTATCAACAGTATCATAAACGGCATGATTTTCTTAGAGTGTTGATTGTTGGTATTTCATGTTTGGAATCTTGAGTTGCTGGGAGGGCCCCTCACCAATTTCACGATTTCAACATTTGATACCAGTGATCCAACACCACTTTAATATATGATCAATACTCAGATTATTCAAAAGTAGGTTGTCTTTAAGTTGTAAACTCTAATTTTAAAATAAGTTTTAGAGTGTGTTGAATAATCATTTAATGCATTCAGTGATTAATGATTAATCACATGACCTGATTTTACCAAAGTCAAACAAGTATTTTTTTTGAAGTGATATGCTTGTATAATATTTAGCTATTTCCTCAAAAGTATGGTTTTTGAAGAAAGTTTGAGTCTTAAAATTTCTCAAAGATATCTTCACAGTATTCTCAGTTTTGGCACTAAGATTTAAAAAGTATTGTACATTCTTCTTACCAGGGTTGTCCTCATCATTATATTTATTTATTTATTTATTTCATTACAATAAGATATTGAGTCTCACAACTTAAAGTTCTTTAGAATGACCTGCAATGAAAGTCAATATACGTGATTCAAAAGTTTTTAATAGTATTTGGTTCTTAGAAGTTAGATTAGTATAGATGAGAGGAAGGATTAGATCAAACCAGTCTCTGGTAAATTATGAGTCTTAAAACATGATGCACAGTGCACGCTACGGTATAGGGATTTGTGAAGTGTGTTTCAATACAGTATGATCTAGAGTATGAAGATTTTAATATAATAAAGAATATGGTACCATCGAGCTATCCTATAGGCATTATGTACGAGTATTTGTAGACAGAATTCCAATGTGCTCGTGTTAATAGCTGGTATGCTCTTTGAGTAATGGAAATATGGTGGGAATAAGGAGTGTAAAGGTTTGGCACTACAAACTATTCTTATGTTGCAAGTCGTCAACAACTCAAAGGCTTAAACCCGAAAAGTTGGGTAAGTGGTACTATGCGACTTTTGATTAAGTAAAATAGTATCAGTCGAGTTGAGAATATAAAACCGGTAAGGTCTCAGCTATGTTAGAAAATTAAAGTTAGAAGGAACAATATTGTGGAATATCAACGAATAAACAACTATTGATAGTGAACGTCCTAGAGAAAGTTTACGGTTAAATTATTATTTTTGTCTCTTATAGACTACATGTTTGAATATAACACATTTTGATTAGTGAAGGGTTGAAGGGTTTAATAAATAAAAATGTCCATAGTATTTTATTTTCTAATCATCCTACAACTAATTGAGGAAGCAAAGAGATAGTCTCTAAATCATTATAGAAAAGGGTGAAAGAATTGATATTAATAATTTGTCTTCAAGGATTGAAGGAGACTGATGGTCATCTGATTAGGAATAACTTTCTTTTCCAAGCTCAAATTTTTAAGATAAAAGGAAATTCTAATAGCAAACTAGATTCAGCTTTCATGACTACTTCAGCCAACTAATCATGTTAAAAAAAAAAATTAGGTTCCAGATGTATAGGACCACAGTAGGGTCTTTCTTTGGATGAAAAGATAAAAATGGAGTTTAGTAGTTTAAAACTATATCAAACCTTAAAAAAAAAGTTTTTTTTTAATAATAGGCAAGTCAAATGAAATAATAGTTGACTCAAAAGTGTAATACTGAACCCCAGCTTTGATGTTTAAATTTTACTTTGAGTAAAATTCTTAAAAGGAAAGCATCTGTGTAAAATCCCTAGAGAAGCAATGTTGCCTTGCGTACTAGCCACATACTGCCTCTCGGTTTTCTCTCCAAAGAATCTCACTTCTCCTTCTCAAAATTCTTCTCCTCATTCAATCGGTTGAACCAAGCTATTGATTGAGTTTAAGATTACCATCTCTAACTGGTGAAAGTTTGTTTTCCTCGATAATAAACTGGTTCAGGTATTGATTTTCGTAGGCTGTCCTTACTATTCCTTATTTTGCCTCTTCCTCTAATTACGTTTTGGCATGAGGAAAATGAAAGACCTGTTTTGAAAGCCCGATTGAAGTATAAGAAATCTATGCTCCACAAAGTTAATTTTTTTCTGCTGTATTGGATTAGTTCTCACCGTTTCCAATGTTTAAAAGTCTTTTATAAAGCAACACCTCCATTTGTTATCTTCTTTGAAGGCAGATCGATTTTCTTAATTAAAGGGTTTTAAGTTGTCTAACAAATCGAAAGAAGCTTGATACTTTAGAAAGAAAATGTAAATTTTGATAATAAATTGTCTACTGCAGTAGAGGCATGGTCTTATTTTGTTCTACGTGGAGTTCTATTTCAAAATTTGAACATATTTTATTGTGGTGCAAAGGTTTTTTTTTGACAACTACATAGTTGATTTCTTAACGTTTTAGTCCTGGAATTCGTGCAGGCAGAACCTCAAACTAGAATGTATATTTTAAGCCCCTAGGGATGTTTTAGTTTGGAGATTTCTAATTTACTATCGTCAATCTTTTCATTTTAATAAGCAGACAGGGCAAAGTAATTAAGGTATATGCTATGTTGTAAGCTGGTGAATTTGTGTGGTAGCGCTAAGAGAAATCATGAGAACTGGATTTACATACTGAGAGTTTTCTTAGTATTTATTTTGGTCATTATATGAAGTAGTTGTGTGTTTAGTCAATGGTAGATATTTGATCAACTTAGTAATTAGAAGAGATGTCAGTGTGAGATTGGAGCATTAAAATCACATGCTTCTTAAGTAACATTGTAAAAAGATATAAAGCTATTATAGTTGCACCTAAGTTTCGAGGACGAAACTTTTATAAGGTGAGAGGGGTTGTAACACCCCGATTTTATGAGCTAGTCACTCAAGTTAATATTATTTCAGTCAGTTATCTTAGTTTCTTTTGTGATTAATAAGATTTATTGTTTTATCATGTTTTGTTTATAGCAGATAACGTTGACCGGTAAACTCCAAGAATTTTAAATGAATAATCTAAGGTTTAATCAAATTTATTTAAAAAGAGAGAATATATTTTAGTGGTCTTAGAAACATTTTTATTAAAGTTAATTAGAAGCCCAATTCAGTTAAATTGGCCCAAAAAGGCATGTTAAAGACTATAATCCCTAGAGGAGTCTACACCTCTTTCCTTCATTACGACCGAACATCGATCGTCTCGGTTGTTCTTCCTTTCTTCTTTCGAAAAGTGTTCTGGTTTATCTGCCTAAGCTTATCAATTCATCTCAATCTAGTAGCAACACATATGTTTGGTAAGTTTTCCATACTTTCAATTCAATACATGAATGATTTCATGTGTGTAGAGGTCCTGTTGGTCAAATAATAGAACCTGGTTGCTTAGGTTTGGATTGCTGGGTTTTAATTCAGAGGTTTATGGGAAACAAACGTTTATTTCAAATCTTGGTTTTGGAGTTCAATTTACGACATTTTGTTTAAAGGTTCCTTTATAAATCTGGCGCTCACAGTTCACTTTCCACCGGGATAACAATCTAGTTTTAGAATTTAGTGTTTAAGGTGTTCGAATAGTTAAGGATTTAGGCTTCTCTGGTGAATCTATTATTTCCCATTGTTTTATTCATCCAATTGAGTCCGTTCTTCAAGTTGTTTTCCCAAATAAATAAGTCTACGGTGGAGCAGATTATGATTGAGTAGAAAATTATTGTGAGTGGCTTATCATTTTGCCTAGAAGGAGAATATGACATATCTTTAAATATCTCACGTATACAACAAGTCACACACAAAACAAGTGTACATTTTTCCAGGGGTCTCTAAACTAGCTTTTGATGACCCACGTTTTTTTTTGTAAATGGTTTCTTGGGGTTAATTTCAGTTAGTGGTTATGAGTATGTGTTGAGTCCTAAGTGAATAAACTAGCACTAAGCTAAATAGCATCTTGCAGCAGAACATGTAAAATTTAGTTGGTTGTGTAGTGCACTCTTGAATAAAGCAAATTCTTATTACATTATTACATTTAATTAAAGATTTAAGAGAAGAGCTTACCGGAAGACGTTATCAAGGTGCCACACTTATTTTGAGTATTTTGAGTTCAGCCGTTAACAGGTAAGTCACCACCACCTATACATGATAGTTCTAAATAAAGCATGGGATATTAGCTAATTGTGAATATGATATATATGCTTGAATACTTGAAATTGTATGGCATGAGATATATGAATTTCAAGTTCTATGTTTGATTTTGGGTTGGATTCCTATGGAACCAACAATGAAAGGAAGTTATGATGATAATGAAAGTAATGAAAGATAAGTAATGTTACAAGGTAGCCGTGCCCCCAAGTAACTACCTGAGCTGAGCGTAGCGGGATCTCCTTCCGCGGGGAGTCCCGGGGTTGCTTCTGATGGCTGAGGGCTAGCTACCCGAGGTCATCAGCGAGGGGCCAGGACACGAGCTACGGGCCCATCAAGTCAAGGAATAAGATAAGAAGAAAGAACGATGAATAAGGAAATCTCTTGATGTTTGATACATGAATGTTTATGTGTTGTTATCATGTGTGATTATAGTATATGTGGTGTATTCAGCATGGGTATCTATTTATGATTAGCTAAGATTCCCTAAATGTTTTAGTGGATAAAATGGTGACTTACTAAGCATTATTGCTTACGAGAATTCTATTCTCCTATGTTCTCATGTATAGGTAATAAACGATGAACGAAAGCCTGAGAGAATGTATGGAGCCGGTGACAAGGTTTTGGATGGGTTAACGGAGAAGATCGGGCTATCGGTTATATTGTTGTTTTAGTACGTTGGTACTTCAAAGGGTTGTTAAACGTTTTAAAATCCTGATCAGGTGTAACGGTTTTAAGGATGTTTTATTTTGGATGTCTTTCGTTATGGTTGTAAGGTTTATTTTGTTTTAAAAGAAATAAAATCTCATTTAGAGGCTTTGTATCTTTATTCCGCTTGATTTTTCGAGTCTCTTTTATGTTTGAGTATCGTAATGGCCGTTTTGGGGCCGGTCGTTACATGCACGCACGTAGGAGTAATTTTAGGAGGGTGGTTGTTTCTTGATAACTGTTTGCGTGTGTATTTATGTTGGTGTGTGTTGATAGGGGTTTTTTCATCTCGAAGAAAAAGGATTTTTCCCCTATGTTAATAGAAAGAAAAGATTGGAGTATATTTCCTGAGTGTTCTTGTTATCTTCCTTCATCAATTCATGTGTGTTAAATCTTAGTTTGTTTAAGTATAGAAGATCATAGCAAAGCTGAATTTCTGGGGCCACTTCCTACAAACGGTCCGGTCCGATGGAAGCAACTCCGGCTTTCGTTTCTGCTCCAGCGACCCTCGTTCTTTTCCTCTCTTTTGGAGATATAGGCAAGAAATTTTGCTGATTATTTTATACGCAGGCTTAGTTTCTACACAGGAAGCTTTGCTTTACTGAGGTTTTCTAGGCCGACGGGTTCAACATATTTGTTTGTGCGCGGCTAGGGTTTATGGGTTAAAAATCTTTCGTATGTATACACTTATATTCACCGAACGAAGGTTCTAGGCTTACGTTACGTATCTTTACATTTACTTTCGTTTATGATCATCCAATATTCATGTACTAGTATTATTGTATGCGTGTGTAATAGGTATGGAAATTCATACCATTTATTCTTGGTGGAGTTATTAGGTATTAAATCTTTAGCCGTTGGGTAGTGTGTATATCATTGTCAACTTTGTATTATTATTAGTTGTTTTGTTCTTACGAAGTGAAATTTCAATTTGTAACCAAAAAGGTCACCCTCCTTATGAGTTAATATTTTATTTGATTAATTAAATAGTTTTTTTTATTTAAATTTTTGGAGTGTCACATTAATCTTCTTACTTGAATATTAATTCTTCCTTTAAATACTACTCCCTCCGTCCCAGAATTAACTTCGGTTTTGACTGGGCACGGAGATTAAGAAAGTGAGAAATGTGTGGTTGAGAGTTGTGCAGAGGAGAGAGAAATGTGTAAGAATGGTTGTGAACCACAAATCCTTTGCTAAAAAAGGAAAGAGGAGATAAATTTGAGACGGACCAAAAAGGAAAGAATGAAGATAATTATGGGACGGAGGGAGTATTTCTATATCAATGTTGGAGAGTGTTACTAAGATGACAATTAGTTAACATCTTGACATTAGTCATAGTAATAGTTATTTCTTCCTCTATGTTAATATTGGGGAGGGTTACTAAGATGACAATTAGTCAACATCTTGATATTAACTATAGTAGGATTCATCTTCTTTAATATTCTTCCTTGAGTATTAATTAATTCGTATTTATATTTCATATTAATATTTTGAACATCACTTAAAGGATCAACTAGTTTTGTTTCATATATTAATTATTACTAGAATTATCAATCGACGAATACGCTTGTTAATCGTTCGATCGTTTTCACGGTAGTAAACTTGGGTTATTAATGAATGCATTTCATGGTTAATAAACCAAGGGGAATTAATTATGTTGATTAAACCAATAAACCGCTTGTGTTGAGGTTGTCAATCTCAATCGTTTTCATCTTGATTTTATTGCTACTATCGAGTTAATATACGGCGCGTGTTCTATATTAACTCGATAGTAAGTTTTATTAATGAACGTGTCTCGTTATTAATAACTACCCTCGATGAACAAGATATACTCCTCGATTGAGTATTCGAGAGGAAGATAGTTAAAGATATAACCGGAATCGACGAACATTTCATTAAGTGGATAAAAACAAGGGAAAAGGGGCAAATAAGCCCTCGAACTAATAAAAAAAGTGCAAATAAGCCCTTTTATAGGAGATTCCGTCTGGCCATCGTAATTTGGGGAGGTTCCCGGTAGAATTTCTTGATGAAAATTCTTGAGCATCTTATTCATTAAGTCTAGTTTAGTCATACCGAATTTCAGCTAAAAATTCAATCGGGAAGACAGTCAAATGAATTTTTGAAGATAACTGCGCAGCTAAACAACACAGTATATTTTCGAAAATCATTTGAGTGCCTTCCCGGTTTAATTTTTAGCTGAAATTTGGTATGGCTAAACTAGACTTGATGAAGAAGATGCTCAAAAAAATTCATAAAAAAATTCCACCGAGAACCTTCCCAAATGACGATGATCAGTCAGAACTTCCTACAAAAGGGCTTATTTGCACTTTTTTGATTAGTTCGAGGGCTTATTTGCCCCTTTTCCCTTCTTAGAATGTGTGTTAATCTGATGAGGGGTGGATTGAAGTAGGGAACTTAATATTTCTTATACTTCAATAGGTGGATTTCATTAAATCATATAACTTATATATAATTTAGCTTCTCATTATTTATTTTGTCTATATTTGTATGATTATTTTCAGGTTTGGAATGCAAGAATTGAGCCATATACAACGGAGGAGTTTGATGACATTAATTAGAAAAGTATGGGCTAAGTTTTTTGTAGATGAAGTGTTATGAAGTGTTATGACTATGTAGAATTGTGAAAATTAAGCAAACTTGAATGTAATTTATTTCTATTGTGATGCAAATTTGTACCTTTTGAATTGAATTTGTACGAAACAATTCTATCGTTATTCTGGTTTTATGAATGAATGTGTTGTTTTGGTTTATAATTGATCTGTAAATAGAACAGGTTATATAGTAATTTAAATAAAATTATAAAAAATAATATTAACAATTGGAGGCACTTTTTATGACAAAAGTGCCTCTAAATAAGTTTACGGAGCAGATTTTGGAGGCATTTTTGTGGTCAGAAGCGCCTCTAAATCAGTTTACGTAGCAGAGTTTGGAGGCGCTTTTTTCGTCAGAAGCGCCTCTAAACAGCGATATAAATTCAAAAAAAGAACATTAGAGGCGCTTCTAAAATAAAAAACGCCTCTATTTAAGTCGTGCGTGCGGCGCTTTTTCTGACCGAAGTGCCGCAAAATTTCTAATTTTTTTTTTTAAAAAAAAATTAGAGGCGCTTCCAGTCTGAAAAGCGCCTCCAATTTAGATTTGCGACACATTATTTAGAGGCGCTTCGAAGCGCCGCGCGTGGGCAATTTCAAGCGCCTCTGATCGGCGTTTTTGCACTAGTGAAGGTACGAGAATGGAGGTACCAGAATGGAATCGACAGCAGAGCAGGACTGGACCCACCACTAGGTGTAAGTATACAAATTCATTGCAACGGCACTGTAGCATCTGCGTTTTCCAAATTTGGAAAACTAGTAAAAGTCACTTCTCCAAATCATTAAGAAAAAGAGAGACATATCTCATTTTTCCCGTTGTTGAAAACGATTTGATCAACGCGTTTTTCTGTTTTCCTTTCTCCAGTTTTCCAGCAATTTTTGTTGGTAAACACGTTTCCAGTTTTCCAGTTTTCTGGAAAACTGGAAAATATCTATGTTAGTAAACAGGCCCTCTGTGTCTAAGATTTGGGGAGTTTTAGGTGAAACAAAACATATGTATCACCTTAGAATATGATAAGTATAACACTGAATAAACTCAATCTAAACAGTCTGGAACACACTAGGTTATACAAAATATGTTACATGTCTGGATTGCCTTCTCTATAATACCGTAGAATAGCCTACTTTCGTTTAGGGGTGTAAATGAGCCAAGCCGCTCACGAGCCGCTCGTGGATCACTCGAGAAAAGTTCGACTCGAGTTCGGCTCGACTCGAATAGTTAACAAGCTCAATTCAAGCCTATTTATTTTAGGCTCGTTGCTCGCGAGCCGGTTCGCGAGCCTTTGTGTCATATTTTATATATAATAAATATATATGTAATAATTATATATATACACTTTTTGAAATATATATTCCAATTTAGGACTATTCCATTTCAATACTTATCACAGATGGAGTATATTATAATAGTAATAATTACAAAAATAATAACATGTGTGTAGTATTATTATTATACTCATAATCTGTAATAATTATAATATGTACTCTTAATATTTATTGACAATAAAATAAGAATACAAATGTTAGTAAATAAGATATAACCTAAAAATGAGAATGAAAAAGTACACCTATAATATTTTTAGCTCGAGTTCGAGCATCTAATTCAAGTTCAAATCTATAAAAATTAATTAGCGAAACTTGACCAGAGCTCGAATCAAGCTCGAATACAGCTCGAGTTGAGCTCGGCTCGAGATCGAACTCGAAATATTTAACTCGTCCAAGCTCGAGATCGAGCTCGTGAATTCTTATCAAGCTCAAGCTCAAGCATACCCATGCTCGGGCTCGGCTCGGCTCGTTTACACCCCTACTTTCGTTATTCAATATGATCATATTGAAGTTCGCAGGTTAATCAGAATCGTGACTGTTTCGTTTACACACTCAATATATAGGGTTTCGAAATATGGCTCTATTCGGTGCATATCCCTTGATTGTTAAGTTCATCCATGAGAATTATCAGTCTGTTGGTTTATACCGTCACTCAAAATATTTGAAAGGATATATGACCTATGTCGATCATATATCCCTTCAAATACTGTAATTGTATTTGTAAATTATATAAGCACACGGGGAATATCTTGCTTTTAGGAAAACAAGTGTATTTATCTTATAACGGTAAGTTTACAATTTGGGTGCCATCTTACACGAATTCAAATCAAATTAATAAGTTTTGGTTATTAGAGCAAAATGAAATCCTGTCTCCTTCATTGATACAATACTCCGTATATATATACAACAATGAACAGCCCTATTCTAATCATATGGCCGCAGCCCATTTACTAACTAATTACAATAAATAGTAATAATATAAATAAAGCCCAATCCTGCCTAACACCCCCCCTCAAGTTGGAGCATGCGGATCATAAATGCCCAACTTGCGAAGGAGATAAAGAAACTGCCGCTTTCCCAAGGCTTTCGTAAAAATATCAGCTAGTTGCTCATTAGTCGAAACATGGTGCGCAACAATAAGTCCTTCTTGAATTGCGTCACGAATGTAATGACAATCTCCTTCGATGTGCTTTGTACGCTCGTGAAACACAGGATTATGGGCAATATGAAGCGCGGATTTGCTGTCACAGAACAAGGAGATGGGTCGAGAATGCGCTACGCCGAGACTGAGTAGAAGACTTTTAAGCCATTTTAATTCAGCGGTAAGAGCTGCCATGGAACGATACTCTGCCTCGGCTGATGACCGGGACACAGTATGTTGTTTCTTGGTTTTCCAAGAGATCGGGGAATTACCAAGAAACACAACCCAACCAGTAAGAGAACGACGGGAGAGAGGACAACTAGCCCAGTCAGAGTCACACCACCCTGACAAAGTCATGTCACAAGAAGAGTTCAAAAGAATACCTTGACCCGGGGTACCCTTCAAGTAGCGGACAACACGAAGCGCGGCATCCCAGTGTGGTTGACGGGGAGTTTGCATGAACTGAGAAAGAATGTGCACTGCATAAGCCAGGTCAGGACGCGTGAAAGATAAATAAATCAATCGACCAACTAGACGTCGATAGGATTCAGGATCGGCGAAGGGCGGTCCGGTAGCTAGAGCCAAGGTGTGATTTTGTTCAATGGGAAACCCAGCAGGTTTTGCACCTAGCATGCCAGTCTCGGAAATAATATCTAGGGCATACTTCCGTTGACATAAAAATATACCTTCAGAATTGCGTGCCACCTCAATGCCTAAGAAGTATTTGAGTGTGCCCAAGTCTTTCATATGAAAGCACGTGCTCAAATATTGTTTAAAAGCTGTCAAAGCGGCGGAGTCATTCCCAGCAATGATCAGATCGTCTACATAAATTAGCACATTCAAAAATATATCTACACGTCGGAAAATAAATAAAGAATAATCCGAATATGACTGAGAAAAACCATAATGACGCAAAGAAGCAGCTAATTTGGCAAACCAACATCGGGGAGCCTGCCGTAGCCCATATAAAGATTTCTTCAACCGACACACAACATCGGGCTGAGCAGGATGAAAACCTGGAGGAAGCTTCATGTAGACTTCCTCGTCTAAATCCCCGTGAAGGAACGCATTGTGTACGTCCATCTGGTGAAGTTCCCAATTT
The DNA here is from genome assembly GCA_945859915.1 of Cuscuta epithymum. NCBI lineage: Eukaryota > Viridiplantae > Streptophyta > Magnoliopsida > Solanales > Convolvulaceae > Cuscuta > Cuscuta epithymum. The sequence continues at coordinate 530,034 of CAMAPF010001062.1, read as the reverse complement.
TTAGCTGCCGCTACTGCTAAAAATGCCCTAACCATAACCATTTTAGCTACGGGAGCAAATGTCTCAGTATAATCTATGCCCTCCTCCTGATGATTGCTAAAGACTACCAAACGTGCCTTGAGGCGCTCCACCGTACCATCAGAATGATACTTAATTTTATATACCCATTTACATCCAAGGGCCTTTTTACCTGCAGGTAAAGGTTCTAGAATCCAAGTCTGATTGTCTTCAAGAGCACGTATTTCACTTTGCATGGCTTTCCGCCATCCTTCATCAGTCATGGCTTCTTTAAAAGATCTCGGTTCCAGACCTGCAAGAATAGCTCCAAGAAACTCCCGATGACGAGAAGAAAATTTATCACAATTCACATAATGCGCTATAGGATAGGACATACCTGAGTTACCCGAAGAAGCAGAGAAAGACGGGGATGGGTGTTGTGTCCGAACGTGAGTCACAAAATCACGGAGTAGTACCGACGTGCGCTTAGCTCTCTGACCACGGCCAAGCAATGGTTCGGTTGCCGTGATAGGAGCCTCAGAACTTACTGGAGGTGAATGTGGAGGCAGGTGATCCGAAGCTCCATCCTGATACACAGCCGAGGCAGTGGTGTCTTCGTGTGCATGCAAATCAGCCTCGTCATGAAGAATGGCCGGAGTAGCGGCATGCATTTCCGTGGAAATGTTTACCTCGTGCTCATTTTTCGTGCCATCAACCGAGAAAGGGAATTCATCTTCATGGAACTTGACATCTCGTGAAACAAATATGTCACCGGTCTCCATATCATAGACTTTCCACCCTTTCTGGCCATGAGGATAACCAACAAAAGCACACCGTTTACTCCGTGGAAGAAATTTGTCACCCTTGGATTTCTTGTTGTGGGCAAAGCATAAACACCCGAACACACGTATATGGCTAAAATCGGGAACACGCCCAGTGAGTGCCTCATATGGAGTTTTTCCTCCTAGCACTTGTTTGGCTTGGGGACAGACAACACAAGCTTTATTCAAAGATTTTTTAAAACTACTAGAACTGATAGCAGGCAATAATTTAAGAACCCGGTCTGATGGATGGCCCAACCGCCGATGCCATAACTCAAATTCCGGAATACCAGTCACTCGCACAGCATGCAATGCAGGTACACGTCGGAAGTAAAACAACCCATCCCGTCTCTCACCAGCTCCAATCAGGCTCCTCGAGTGTAGGTCCTGTATAGCACACAGAGAATTAGTGAAAGTAACAACGCATGCTGATTGATCAGTCAACTGAGAAACTGAAATAAGATGACAATTTAATTTGGGAACATAGAGAACATGATCAAGAGCCAAGTCATTAGATAAAACCACACGGCCTTTCAAAGTAGCGTACACTGTGCGCCCATCGGGCAGGCCCACAGAACAGTCACGAATGCTGACAACATCAATAAGGCGGCTCAAATCACCCGTTACATGTCGGGAAGCACCGGTATCAATTATCCAGTCAAGAGTACAATGCTTACCCGGCATGTGAAAAGTGGAATGAGTTTCTGCATTAGTCGTGTGTAAAAATGCCTGAACCTGTTCCCTTGTCAATTCTTTAAGCTGGTTATAATTGCCGCCGCCAGAACGGGAAGACTCCGGCGTGGTCGTATGAGGTAAATCCAGAGAGGTCACCACATGTGCGTGTACTGCCCCTCCTTCACCGCGAGTCACGGCTGCCGGCAGACTGCCTCCTGCCGCTGGGCCACGTGAAACTGGATCTAACCTGGGTGCTGTTTCGTCCCCCATAGCCGCCGATGCGTTCGCACGCTGGTGCTGCAATCGGAGCTTTGGCGATGAACAGGACCTTGTGTAGCGATCGTCTCTTGCTACGGCTCTGATACCATAATAAGTTTTGGTTATTAGAGCAAAATGAAATCCTGTCTCCTTCATTGATACAATACTCCGTATATATATACAACAATGAACAGCCCTATTCTAATCATATGGCCGCAGCCCATTTACTAACTAATTACAATAATAATCATATGGCCGCAGCCCATTTACTAACTAATTACAATAAATAGTAATAATATAAATAAAGCCCAATCCTGCCTAACACACATATTAAAGTTCTAAAACACGTTTTACAAATTATCTGAGCTATGTAAATTCTATACAAATTATCTGGGCTGTGTAAATTGTAAACTCTAAACAAGTATTATTTAGAGTTTTAATGAGCCTATCATAAGAGTACTTACTGTGAATTCGGCGCTCCATGCATCTATTTACGTTTTGGTAAAATACATCGAATATGTATTAAATTACCTCAACACCCATATGCTAAATTTATACTTAGCCTAATCTCTATCTTACCCGAGATATATTTACAATCTCCACATTAGTCAGAAAAGTATTTGACACAATACTACAAAAAAGTGCACATAGACTGCACATGGATCACTTTTTTTTTGCGATGGCAGCATAACTATCGTTAAAAACACCATTAACCACACATTTTTTATTTACCACACACAAAAATGTGGTAAAAGCTTAGACACGACAGTTTTTAACCGTGGCCAATGTTTTTACCACAACTGTTGTGCCGACACACCTAAAACTATCGCAAAACTGTCATAAAAACATTAGGAGGAACATTTACGACAGTTTTGCGTCAGTTTTACGTGCGTCGCCACAAGAGCCGTGGTAAAAACATTGACCACGGTTAAAAATTGTCATCTCTGACATTTTACCACAGTTTTGTATGTGGTAAATAAAAAATGTGTGGTTAATAGTGTTTTTAACGACACTTATGCGGCCATCGCAAAAAAATATTGGTTTATGTGTGGTCTATGTGCACTTTTCTTGTAGTGCAACAATACGTGTCACACTTGATCTTTCCCGCCTAATCAAACTCTTGCTCGGTATTAGGTAATATTACTGCAGATCATTAGGTAGAATATTCGTATAGAAATAATATGTCTTATATATTGAAGTATATCCAGTAATGAGTGTAATTAAAGGTAGCCACCTTAATATATATGTGTACCATAGTGCATATAGGGCATTAGTGGATTTAGAAGACAATTTATGTATAATAAAAAGGAAAATTTTATGGTGCATCTACTTTGTGGGATGTTTTGGTGCATTCAATATTTGTCATCATTTAATCGGTAATCTAATCCACCTCATCTTTTATAATTAAAAATTCGTTGTTTTGCAGAGAGGCCCTTCCCCCATTTCAAACCAAATCCAGCCTTATCGTTTTAGCTAAGGGGTCGGAGGAACGAAAATCCGGGGATCTGGATGCTCTCTGGCCTCTGCCTCTCTGTCTTCTCTGCTTCGCTGCTCGACTGCTCAGTTCTCACCAACGAAGGACGCCGGGCGGTCGGAGTTTTGTGTCGTACGGGAGTCCCTCGCTGGTCTCAATTCTTGTTCAGGTTAGTACGACCATCTCATCTCATTTAACAACATGATATATGTGGCGGATTGAAGTTTGTGTGTGTGTATATTTACGTATCCAACTTGATTTCTAGCATGTGACTAGCATCCATTAATGATTCATCAAGCATTGGAAACGGGTTATAATTATCTTAGTCCCAGCTTTTCATCTACTTCCATAGAGTTTGACGTATGGCATAGTTTGAAAAGTATGGCATAGTTAAGCATATGATTAGCTGTTATGGATGAATATACAAAGTGATTATCCTTTCTTTTATAATTTTAATATAACCCGCAATTTAAATAAGAAGTGTAGGGTATTTTTCCTTGGCACTCCTCTCAATTCTTCTTGTGATTTCGTCCTTCTATATGATTCGTACATCAAAGCGATTTGATAGATGATGATATGCATACCGTATGTTTATTTTAGCATGTTTTTTTTTTTCTATCTCCATGTTTTAAGTGAGAAAAATGCAGAGAGTCAATTGAGGTTGGGTTACCAACCAGCTCATTGCATTTTCTCTATTGCCATGGTTTCAACAGGACCTGCCCAAATTTCTTCTTGAGTAACATTACTTTTGGTTGCTCTTGAAAGCACTTATTCCCTAAATATAAGTCAAGACAACAGTAGGCCCTTATGGCCTGGGTTCAGTGTGCGTCCTGCTGGGTACTAGTAAACTCATGAGAACTTGTTCCCAGTTTGCAATATCATATATAGTTAATGATAGGAACCAGCGATTTCAGAACAGAATAGAAGAAGTATATGTATATTAATTCTCTGAATACAGATAAGTATCCAGAATCCACTCGGAGATTACAGTAGAATGCTGAAGAAAACGAAGATGAACAGTAGAAATAGTCAAATAGATAACGAGACAATTTTGAGAGTGTCTCTCTCTCCCAAGTCCAGAGCCTAACCCAATTTCTGCCTACTTTCTTATTCTACTCCCCTCCTATTTATAATAAATTCCCTTATGGGCCGGCCCAAGCTAACTAGTATCTACCCCAAACAATTTTGAAAGAAAATACAGATAAGCAAAAGGATTCATACTCATCTATGATTATATGATAATAACTAACAATGTACTAGGCATGAGTAAACCACAACTACTTTCAACCTCTTCTCGTGAAAAAATTCAGGTGAGCACTTTCCACCTTTTCCTAAACCTAGTTTCCCACTTTTCCTCATTTGGACAACAAAAGGAATATGCTCTCCACTTCAGGTAAATAGAAAATAAAGAAGGTGGTTCATTAAACAAGACCTTTCAACTGGTTTGCCATTAAGTGCTGAATGCCAATTTGTTAGGAGAGAATCACCTTTATAATATATAACATACTATTAAATTTAATTTGGAACGAAAGTAGTATATGTAAAATACCTTCACTGTCATTGTTTTGGCAATATTGTGAGATCTAAAGCTTATTTTAAATATTTGGTTCTTTTAAATCGAGCTTTATTTTATGACGTAGCAGAATTTATTTAGAGCATCTGATGGGTTAATGAGGAAACCAGCTTTATTTAACACCTCTGGCCGATTAAGTGTAGCAACTGCTGTTATTGGGTTGAGCTCGGGTCCTCTTGGCATCCTAATCGTCTGTTCAAATACTTCTTTGGACATGTAGGGATATGACTATAGCTTGGTATGTAATTTGTCAGCCATATTATCCACAGCTTCTTGGAGATTATAGCATATTAAGACTTACATCCTTCCACTTCTTGAGAGCTTCTTGCCTTCTAATTAAGGCATTCTCATGTTCCTCAAACACCCAAGAAGACGCTTTTTTGTACATTTGTGACTTGTCCGTTGACTCCACCCAGGAAGTAGAGCAGGTTTTTGGGTTCTGAAATTCCTCCTTCACAATATATATTTTTTTCTTTCTAGAATTCATCTTCCACATCATCACCTGCAAATGCACAATGGATGAGTTCTTCCTGTGACAAGAGTTCATAACTTGACTTGACCCCAGAAGACAACATCCCGTCAACCATATGTCATCCACTATATATATCACTTCCATCATCCACTTCCTCTGCATCGCCTTCTTGAACGGCAGATAATGGAATCTCTATAGACTTAGCAGCAGACAATACCATTATATATAGGGGAGGGTTCTAATGAGAACCCTTCTTAAAATGAGAACTCCCTTAGTATGAGAACAATTAATATTAGCCCTTAGATCTTACTCACTTCATCTCGTTTGTCCGTCTTTTCTTTTATTTCCTACGCTACGTATTACTCTCCTATCCTCTCTCCCCTCCCTAGACTACTGAGCGCCTTTTTTTTTCTTTTCATATTTTCCTTCTTCCTCTGACCTTTTGCTCACTCTCTAACCGGTTTTCATCTTAAAATCGTAGGCAAGTGGCCTTCTTCGAATGGTCTATGTTGAGTATTGAATCGCTTCGGGTCTCCATTCAGCGTTTTCCCTGGGTCTTCGTCGAGCGTTGCTCTGGAAGAATATCCACGATTGGCTTCCAAATCCTCTGATGGCTACGTTAGATCTTTTCTACAACTGAGGTTTGCTCATATTCTTAATAGTACAAATTATATGTTCAGATGATGATATGAAATAGCTAACTCTCAACTTGATGATTTATGAGATGTTTTATTTCAATCAGTTTTTGCTCGTTCAATTTCAATATGGAACTGGTGACATGTGAGAGGTGATAATTAACTAGATTGTGTTTTTGATACTTTGATGTCAAACTATTTGTGTTTTTTTCGAATTTCATTTCAAAGGGGGTGTTGGAGCTGTGGTATGAGAGGGCTAAACCTAGATAGTACCAAGTACGGTATTTAATTTGTCAATGTTTGAATTATTTCTTGATTATGTTTGAATTCAATTTGTTTCCGTTTTTTTTTTTCAATCTAAGGTGGGTTTGATGAGTGTCAATATTCCAAAAATCATGTTTGTGTTACGAAGTAGTCATTTGAAAGGCTTAGATTGGAAAATTTTGAAAATTTTACATATCAAAAGCTTCCAGTAATATGATTGCAGATTTGGGCTTTATCTTATGAACGGTAAATAACTCAAGAATCAATCTGTAACCATCATCTTTGCTTAAGATAAATAAAGTACATGGATGTATAGTCATAGTAACAAGGTCTACTAAATTAAGTGGCAGGCAGGAGACCAATTAGTGGGAAGATCATATTCAGCCATTCAGGTCCGAAGATTTTTATCCATATCACTACATTTTACAAACACGGCCAGTAAAATCTCCTATTCCCTCAGATCTGGTCCAAGAACATGAAGTAAATATAGTCTTATCGGACTTACTTTATTTATATATAACAGAATTTTAAAATAGTTTGAATAATACGAAGTTTTTTTTAGCCTATTAGCTCAAATGGCAGAGCGATGTGTTAATAAACACATAAATGTGGGTTCGAATCCCACATAGGCTACATTAAGTAATTTTGGAACGTGAGATGAATAAAATATAGATATGTTCATAAACATAATGTAATTTCGGAACTTGAGATGAATAAAATGTAAAACATGTCCGCTATGCGGTTGCATCAAAATGAAAAGCCAACACCAGCATCCGGAACTCGCTGCATTTTCATTTCACATTACTACTTTTGCTGCATTTTTTCATTTTCAGTTTGAAATGATTATCTTCCCAGGTTGGGCCTTAAGGTGTATGTCTTGTATTTTTAAGAAACGAAGAACAAGAAAGATCAGCCCTCGCCCTAAGGCAATTAAAGAAAATATAAAATTGTTGGAAGAGTTTATGTGATAGTACAGATAAAAGTAAGAGGATTGAGTTGGAGTCAATTTCTCCAACAGTTCCTCGGGTTTTTTTCTATAGTACCCTTTCAGGTTTTGACCTTTATCGCTAAAGCTCTTGCTCATGTCTGATTTAGTAGATTATGTTCTAGCATCGTTAGAATTGAGGATGTAAAGCTTGTTCTAGATGGAAACTAGAATGATGGTGCGACTTAAATAAAGCATTATCAGAAGAGAAGGAAAATAATGACTCTCTCCTGAAGCAACTGGGTGAATTTATGTACTTGAACTCTTGAAGAGGCACAAGGTGAGTAAGGCATCCAACACATCATTATCAGATGCTGCATCTATTATGGGCTCACATGATTCTCCAGATAGTAAAAGAGGACAACATCCCTCAACTAAACTCATTAAACGTGTTGTACCGATTCATTGCAGAGACAAAGTCAGAGGAGTTCTTTTGCAGGACGCAGAAGAGGGTGCACAAGATTAGGAAGGATTTATAATTGATTTGCTTCATTGTGAGGAAAGCTTTCAATATAGCATTTACCTTGTCTTTTCACAAAGTTGGAGGAAACATATAAACACACAAATGAAGACACTATTATTTCAAATCTGTCTTGAAACAGTTAGCTGAGTAGATAAATGAGTGTTTTGGGCTGTTGGTATAAAAAAAGGTCGCCTTTTTTGTTAAAATCCTAAGTGCAGCCTATGTGGGATTCGAACCCGCACTTATGTGTTTATATCACATCGCTCTACCATTTGAGCTAATAGGCTAAAAACTATTATTTAAATTATTTTAAAATTCAGTTACATATAAATATAGAATACCATGGACAAACCACTGGACAATCCTACAAGAAAGAGCAAAAAATAGTGTTTCAGAACAACAAAATGATGTGCATGTAGTCAGAATAGTAAATTGTGATATCATTATCAGACCAAAACACTTCCATAAAGAGCACATCATTTACCTTGAACATAATTCATCACCAAAACAACTAAAAAATTAGTGATTTCACTGATTTGCATCATGCCACATACACATACTTGTTTACATCTTATGTAATTTATTAATTAGATTCACCATTCCACAAGAACACATCTAAATACGGGCAACAGACCATTATAAACTTGAAATTATAAACTATATTTGAAACTTCATTCCACAAGGGCACTTATAAACTAGTAAGTTCCATCGATCATGATTACATTCCACAACAACTGAATTTATCACCTTTCTTTAATATATGAAATTTGACCATTTCAGATTTGAAATTTGCAAACCAGAAAGAAAATAGACCCCAAATTGACAATAGCAGATTTGAAATTGTATTAAATCTCAATCAATTAAAATTTATAAGTCATAACCAAAACGCTCCAAGAGAAAACAAAAACTCTACGTTTAAAGCCATTAAGGAATAACAAAATTGGATCGTAGTCATAATCATATAATTTTAAAATCAATAAATATCTCCAAGATACTAATTCCATAATGAAATTGAAAAGCAAAAAACATATTGAAGCGAAACATAATTTATAAATCATCAGATTGAGTGTTAGCTCTCTCATATCATCATTTGAACAGGTAATTCGTAATATTAAGAATCCAAGCAAACCTCAACAAGAGAAAAGATCAAACACAACCGGACATGAAAGCCAATCGAAGCACATCATGAAAATGTTCGATTGGAGCAACGCGTGGCGAAGAATCAGGAAGAACGTTCAAAATAGAATAGACTGTTTTCCATTACGAAGTCCAAAGGGAATTTCTCTACGTTGCATTTTACGTAGTAAAGGGGTCAATGTGCAATAAAACGTATTTTTTAATAAAAGGATGACCTGGAATAATTTGCCAATAAGGTGATGCCAAGTGGGGAATGCACCAAAACATCCCACAACAATGATGCACCGAAGAGCTCCCCTAATAAAAAATATTAGTATACCGTTTAAGGTCAAATATATGTGTAAACTGAATTACTTTATCACATAGACATTTTAAAATCAATATATGTATATATTGGATGGTAATACACGCCCGATCCTTGGGTGAAAACGTCTCATTTTCATATCTTTGGGCATAAGTCCGTGGTATGTTTTAGAAAGATTAATTAATCACTATGATTTCACTGGAAGAACTTGATAGTATCCTCATACGTATTGAGTGATAAATAATAGAGCTCGATACAATTACTACCAACGATAGTAAGTCTATGACACTGTTAGTAAATAGAATAACTTACAAGCATTTGAGGCACAAATCCTATCGGATCACCGTTTTGAGTTCACTTAGTGTTATGAATCCCCTCAGTTTCGAAATTTCAACCTATTTTGGAAAACTTATCTTCAGTCACTTCTACAAATGGGATAGAAAGAGAGAAAATATAAGCACGAGACATATATATCATCACGGGCATTAAACCGAATGCCCAATTTATGATATTGACAGACATAAGATGAAGGGGTTCCACTTTCATCCATGTGCTTTCTAAGTTATCTGGCTAACGGAATTTATGTATTCCGTTGATAACGGGAGAAAAAAGGTTATATAGATATTACCTACATGTCTGTTTAAAATACCTATGATTTCAAACAATAGTGGATCTTAATAACAACGTTCACTAATATTCGTTTACCCTAAACCGGCGCCTGCAATACCATGCTCGTATATATGTGATCAATTAATACTTTATGTATACAATATACGCTTTAACCGGAGTATCCAAAACGGTAAAATATATGATCATATGTTATAGTGAACTCCTAATATGTAATATTAGGAGTTCTTAGGAAGGTAGGACTACTTTATATGCAATCTTTCCAAAATTCTAGCACTCTTTGATAGGGTCAATCATGGCTAACGAGGAATACGTTAAATCATAGAAAGTAGTCCGACATTATCTTTTAGCTATCTACCTTCCTAAGATAGAAATGTATATCCATAGGACGGTATTATCTGCCGCGGTAAAGATCCGTTGAAGATGTTTTCTATCTCGTTGAAGTTAATACCTAGGCTGGGATTAAACGGAGAGTTGGTCCATCACTTTAAGCGTATACCATGGTCTTAGCATAACGTATATCTAAGTGATTATATAGACAGACGGTTTAAATATCATGATATACTATATGTGCACTTATACATATGAGATAAAATATCTCAGAGGATATGTTCATAATGTATATCCCGAGCACGTATTAAAACTTATGAATTAAAATTTAAAGTCATCGCAAGAGATATCTCTACGTTTGTCTACCATAAAGTTTACTCAAATTTGTCACACATTAGATATAAACAAAACGTATGAAATAATTTACGTAAATTATTTCATTATCAATCTCTTCAACTTTAACACTACGGACATATCTATGATATAAATAATATTATTGACGTGTAATTCAGGCGCCGGTTTCGAAATATCAAGGGATGATTGCCTAGTTTCAAAAACATCACGGTAGGCGCCAGTTTCGAAATATCAAGGGATGATTGCCTATTTTGTAAAACAAAACAGTATTTACGCTAAAAGTGATCTATTTAGGATGAAAACGCTAAATCATAGATATGTCCGTAGTGCTAAAGTTGAAGAGATTGATAATTAATGAAATAATTTACGTCTTGCTCTAAGTTGTCTAACAAAAATAGAGGTTTTAGAGCAAGAATTTATGTATGATGAGACCTTATTTGACTAGGCGCCTGAAAATATTAAGATTGTTCCAATTAGGGTAAACAAAATGGAAAATGATGTTTCTACCCACTTTTATACCCACTTTTGTACCCACCCATTTTTGTGAAGTTATTTTTTTTGTTTGTGAATTCCTTCACAGACAAAATATGTCTGTGAAGGAATTCAAAGACATATTTTGTCTGTGAACCGGCTTTACAGACAAAAAAATAACCTTCACAGAGGTGGGTATAAGGTGAGTACAAAGTGGTGGGTACCGTTACTTAAACGGTATTGATACCGTTGAATCTCCCCGACAAAATAAGGTTAAGGAGACCACCTTCGGAGCATATCGAAAATTGACAATCCCTAAAGCTTACTTTCAGAGTGTTCCTAACTTCCGATTGCAAATAGTATTTCAAAGATCTACGAATGACTTCCGGTATTTTGAGATAATTATTGGCATAATTATACCTGAATTATTGTATAACATAATTGGAGAACAAACCTTACCATAGTATCAAGGCCTTGAATACACAGATGATGTTCATAGCTATTCCTGGAAATAGCTAATAGTACTGATATTAGCTATTTGTAACAAAAACCCCTTTAGTCATCGGCTAAAAAGGAATATTTGTGTTAAGAGATCTATATTATTTAAAATAACCAAATATTAGTATAATACCGTATTATATCGAGGACAAGTGGCACCCTACTATTTCATTGTTTTTTAAGTATGTTATGTGCTTAGATAGCGTCTTTACCTTGTACCATTAGGCAACACAATATGAGTGTTGAATCACCTTGTGCAATTTATGATCCACGAAGATACGTTTTCTAGGGTAAGTAAGATCCATGGTTAAAAACGGAAATATGAGTATTTCAGAAAACGGTTTTAAAACACTTGAAAACTTGTTTCAATGAGATACTAAATCCCTCTGAGTTCTGTTCACCAATCATTATATTTTCCGAGTCTTGAATTCTAAAGTAATCGAGTAAATTTTCAATATCTTGAACTAAAGATTAATATATATAATTCCAAACATGTAATTTCGATATGAGTGTTGGAACGGTAAAGGTATCATTTAGACGCTAAGTAAATATCTTGTCATTAGAACTATGTGAATGAACTTATTAAACTTAAGGTTTATCTTGTATACGTTGGACAAAACGTATATATATGATCACATAGAGAATTGAAACGCCGTTAATAAGCCATCAGTAAAATAAAGTATTGATATAAAACGCCGGTTTCGAAATATCAAGAAACTATGTTGAACATAAAATTATAGAGATTAGGCTAAGTTATAGTAAAGACACTCATATATTCACAAATTTAATAGAGATTAGGGATATTCATATTATCAACATTTAGTTGCATTGTTTTGTAATCTCTTTAGAACTATTTTGTTAATATCCTTATTAAAGCTAATTTACACTGCTTAAGAATATTACATTGATTTCTCGTATATCTGTAGGCTTCATAAGATACACGCTCAATTTTAGACTATTATATATGATTTTAGCGTGTATTTTCAATACCTTTGTCGCTAGAACATGATAAAGGTAATACCGAGTATAGCAGCATAAGTACTCTATTATACCCGTTACGTGCTTTTATAATGATTTCATACTGTGCAATATGAAGATTATCTAAACGTATAATCTGAAATCCGTATTATACGTGTAAGACATTCCAAACAGTTTTACCGCTAAAACTGTTACGTCCTATTTAGATTTGACGTTTTCGAAATATGAAGGATGATTGAAAACCCATATCTATTTGTCAACTCCCATTTTTCTATACATGTGTGAATCTGTAATTTAGGACTCATATTCCGTCTATTGTACCCGTTTAAAATATGGAGATGTCATCCATGCCCAAAAGGGATAAATTCGGACAAGATTAATACCGTTTTCTAACAAATTATGTCCCCATAATTTAATACAAATACGTAAAAGTAGTCTTGCAAAATGTAACCTTTTAAGATATAGGATTAACAATTTTGTGTAATAGGCGTAGAAAAGATAGTCTTTACGTACAATTGTATACGATATCTACCTAACAAATACTTATTGCCATGTTCCAATATTAGAATAAGTATTTACCTTTGAAGACCACATTATCTTATTGAAGATAAGTTGATACAATTGTACTGAAAACTATCTAGGTATTTTCAACAGTGAGTTGAAAATACATATTCCGAACTATATATCAGTGGGAAATATGTATAATATACTTGTTGTATTATACAGCAGATATCTTTAGTATGCACATGTCATCTGTGGATAAATAGATGACATTCGTTTTTAGAGAATTTGTAGACACTACTAGAAAAATGCCTTGCAGTGATACTTTTATAGTGACACTTTCTGATAAAATGACTTTAATGGAACAAAAGTGTCGCTGTTTTCTAACAAAAATATAATAGCATCAAATAATACGCTTTAAGATTCTGAGCCCGTTTGGTATCGGCTACAAGGGCTGGAATAACTGAAAAGTCTGAAAAGACTGAATCTTCTGAATTGAAAGTGTTTGGTAATATATTGGCTGAAATGGCTGATTGGATGTAGAATTACCATAAGGGTATTTTCACAAATTAGAGCTTCCTGTAAACCCATCCAACTCCTCCATTCTGCAACCGTCAAACTCTTCACCAATTAGACTGCACTTCTCCATAGCTCCTTTGTAAACGAACACCCAACAGATAATTATTGCAGGCCAATTTCACCTCCTACCCAAGAAGAACAATAGGGCTGCCGTTTGCGAAAATTGAAGCAGAACAACATATACCTTACCTTTAGATGAATATATGAAGAAACGGAGCAAGAGAATTGAAGTCACCGATCTTGAAGAATTTGAAGAAGAAGCCGTCGATTTGGTGTGCGGAAGGAGGAGTCAATCGATATATATATAAAAGTGGGCAAAGAGTCATTACGGAAGGCTACAGTGAATTAATAAGTTTCAGCGGAAAAAGGGACTCCATTGTTACTTTTTTGGCTAATCAGCCTAAACAGCCCAAACAACCAATTTAGCCGGTGTTTGGTGATTTTTTCACACTTTCAGGCTTATAAGCCTATTTTTGAGGCTCCAAACGGCACCTCTAATTTTTACGGAGTACTTCAACTATTGGGCCCTGCGGTTTCTATTAGTTTTTTTCCCTCCCATCAATCGATGGCCATCCTTCTTGGTCCTGCCGCCTCACACCAACTACCCTTAGCCCTTCTTATTCACGTAGAAGCTTAACATCGATGCTGAGGGACGTGCCACTGTCGATCGAGCGCATCTTTGGCCGATCCTCTTCGAAGAACGACACAACCGTCGGTCAATCGTCTACCAGGAACACATCGACGGCTGCCTATTGACTTCGAAGAAAGCGTCGCCACTCGTCGGATGCACCGCCATGACGACATCTCCACTTGCCGGAAGCTACTTAGGACCTCATGTCCTTGCGACTTCGCCCTACTCGATCTAATGATCGATGAACTGAATACGTGAGCTCTCTCCTTCTCTTTCGGAATTCCAGTCGATGAACGAAGACTCTAGCTCTATCTTTACCTCCTCTAATTTTAATTTTAGCTTTTAACCTAAATTTCAGGAATATTTTGAAACCTAATATGATTTTTTAATTAAAATTTGATACCCTATCCGTTAGCATATTCATTGATGGAAGAGTATGATGTATTTCTAGTATGTTACAAAACTTTGATACCCTAATTGCTCTCAAAAAGGCCAGGAGAATGGATGTTGTTTGGGGAGAAACAGTTAGGGTCATTACTCAGTTGCTGCTGTTTTTTCTCATACCATTTGTTTTGCAGGGGTTGAATCCTATGTTGGGGTCTTGTTGCTCAAAACTGCGGTCACATGTGTTGTTTTAGAGTGGCAGGTTGTTAGTTGTTACATTTTAAGAGATGTTTCTTTTTATTAATGATAGGATACAGATGTAATCATGTTGGCATTGGGCACTCATGAAGTGCACTTTGCTATACTCAAAGAGGTTAGGAATTCTAGTTTTCAATGCCCCAAGGATGCTACTCTATTCTGGGTGACGCGGGCCGTCTTTGTACACCATTGAACAATATATATTAAATCTCAACTTCTCATCCAAGGATGTAGAACCATTCCAGATAAGGTCCGCGCGATGCGCATAACGTGGCATCACCAGCACAGACCGATCAACCGGGTCCATAAGTGGTATTTGTGCAACCATTCGTATCTCAACTAACAACAAAAATCACATATTAGTGTTATATATGTGTGTGTGTGTGTAACGTATTTTATTAAATGAAATTATAAATTACATATATAAATTTTCAATGAAACTATATCAATGTTAAGTATTACATTATAATATATGTACGGTTGATATTGGGCTTATCCACTGAACAGTATTACCACCATGCCAGAAACTAGAAAATGACTAGTTCTAGACGAGGTTGTGAAAATTGTAGCAAGATAGTCCTATTATAATATATATGAACCGATACAAATTTTAGACTTGCCATTGAGTAATATTTTCATTGTGCCAGAAACTAGAAAAGGACTAGTTCTAGACGTAACATTTGCCAGAAACTAGAAAAGGACTAGTTCTAGACAAGGTTGTGAAAATTGTAGCAAGATAGTCCTATTATAATATATATGAACCAATACAAATTTTAGACTTGCCATTGAGTAATATTTTCACTGTGCCAGAAACTAGAAAAGGACTAAATCTAGACATAACATTTGCCAGAAACTAGAAAAGGACTAGTTCTAGACGAGGTTGTGAAAATTGTAGCAAGATAGTCCTATTATAATATATATGAACCGATACAAATTTTAGACTTGTCATTGAGTAATATTTTCATTGTGCCAGAAACTAGGAAAGGATTAGTTCTAGACGTAACATTTGCCAGAAACTAGAAAAGGACTAGTTCTAGACGTAACATTTGCCAGAAACTAGAAAAGGACTAGTTCTAGACGAGCTTGTGAAAATTGTACCAATATAGTGCAATTATAATATATGTACTGATTGCAATTTTAGACTTGCCACTGATTAATATTTTCACTATGGCAGAAACTAGAAAAGGACTAGTTCTAGTTATAACATTTGCCAGAAACTATAAAAGGACTAGTTCTAGATGAGCTTGTGAAAATTTTACCAGTATAGTGTAATTATAATTTATGTTTGCTTTTATGGCTCAATTATAATAAATATTATGAACTAAATTATATTATAGTGTTATTTGGGAGTAAATTGTGATGACTAAATTAAAATGTTCAACTAACTAAACTAAATTTAAATTTGTAATAGCAACGTAGTCTCAAATTACTATATACACTGATTTATTATTTAATACATTATAACAAATATTAGTGAACCAATTATTTTTATTATTATTTATTTAGTATGACTATATCAAATATCATAATAGCAATTAAGATCAGTTGCATATTAATATTAAAATTTTTCTAAATACTGAGATTGAAATAAAAAAATTAGTACATGTGTAATCACAAATACTCCGTTTGGTGACCCCATTTTTCGGCTTATCAGGCTTATCAGACAGCTTTTTCACCAAACACGTAATTTTTTATTTGACGTGCTGAATTGTGTAATAAGCAGAAAAACTAAGGTTGAAGTTACTTTTCTGGCTGTATTGGCTGAAGTTACATTAGAGGATCATTTTAGCTATTTTTCCATATAACTTTTTATTTTATTAATCAATAAAAAATATTTTTAATATAACTTTTCATGAATCAGCAGAATCAGCCAATACAGCCACATCAGCAAGAACTTCATAAATTTCAGCAGAATCAGCCAATACAACCAATTTTAGTGTTACCAAACGGCCTCAAAAAGAATAAAAATATAATTAAATTTCTAACCTCTTTGAAAGACACAACGAATTAAAATCAGCAACAACACTCAATAATTTTATCTAATTGAATTTGTTTTTTTGTAGTGTGTTTAATGTGATGTTGGAGGTATTTAAAGAGGTAAGAATTGTGGTTGGATAGTGAACCACCGCACAAAATAAATTGGAGGGTTGAGATTTTTTTTAATATGATCTAAGGGTTGAAAATAAGAAGAGGAAAGCACAATCCGCGTGGTATTCCTTTGGCCAATCAAAGAGCTGTTTCGTGGAGTTGATGGATGGAGCTGCTGGCCAAAAAATCGGATTACACAAATCTGAATTCTATGAAGCTGACATGCATACGACTGGCCTCTGACACATGCACAGGCATCCGACTTCTGATATTCGGATTAAAGGAATCCGACTTGCCTCTTTCTCCCACAATTAAATCACATTGTCGGATTCATGGAATCCGACTTTTGCTTCTGACAATTATGATCCGACATCTCTGTCGAAATTGGAAAACCCCACAAAAACCTACAAAAAACCCTATAAAAGTCGGATTAGCCAACCCCGTTTCCCGTAAATTCATACCCTAACTCTTACATTCGTATTTTGGGAATGGATGCATGGAATTCCCGTAAATTCGTCCTTTTCTCTTCCGTTTAGGGATGAGTGCGTTGTACACTCATCCCTTTATATCTTATAGAGATATACAGCAAGATATTAACTACATAGGCGAAGTGCTCTAAAACCATCCTTGTTCTTATAAGATTTAATATGTTGGGCAAGAAGGTATTGTAATATATAATATATAGGTGTAGAGAAGTTTGAAAATTATATCTTTTCTATCTGAACAGAAATTCTAGCTAGATATCAACTAAGATATCTTAACGATATCTCTTCAAGCTTACACTGGTATATTAAGAGAGTTATAATAGAAAAGCATATTAAATTCATAATAATTGTGAATATTATGGGATATTGGTCACAGATTGTGATATACATTGTATTTCTCACAATGTATATTTCCTATGAGTATCGATTAGGATTCAAACGTTTAGCGGATTCTTTAGAAGACAATTTTGTGACACTCATACTGGGTCTTTAAACTAAAAGATCTTATCCAAAGAGATATTAATTAACCTCCCAAAGATATGGTTCCTTAAGTGCATTAGGATGAATGAAAACGCGTTTAAGTCCGTTAATAATATGGAACTGTACTGACACCCTCATATCGGTAAACTAATTATGTATGACCACCAACAGAATATAATGCATATCGAGGATTATAATGATATCACAGGTATAATACCCGTGGAAAGATCTAAGAGCATCTCCAATGGGGTAGTGGATTGGAGTAAAGTCTATCCTACGTGACATATGAGAGAGATAGAGATAGGATGATTATTTTAATTTAATATGGAGAAAGTGGTGTGTATGGAAAAATGAAAAGGAAGAGAGAGATAGGAGTAAATTGTAGACAATGTCTATGACAATGTCCACAAATAGACATTACACGGGAATCGAGCAGCAAAAGTGGATGAAAAGTGGGTTAGAAGTGATATAAAAAATGAAAATGAAAATAAATAAGGAGATATGTAGGTCCTACACATAAAATTTGTGAGATAAAAAATGGGACCCAATTGTAAGAGTGTGTAAGAGAATAGACATCCCATTGGAGATGCTCTAAGTACCCTATCCCTTACGAGTGACTCAATTTCTGTTATTTCTCCGTACTTACAGTGATATTACAATGCCGATTAGTATTCTCGACCATTTGAAACATAATGCTTAGTTACTTAATATCCAAATACCTTGAGTAAAGATGACTACAAAGTACTTACAAAGAGTTTTATCGATCATATGGTTTAAGTTACATGTATTTTAACGAATAAAGATATATCTATTTAGGTTTTTAATCATGTATTCTCCAACACATATACTTAATGCATAACGAGATAGGGTACACAGTTGAATAAACGCTCCAGTTTAATTTGAAATATATTTAAATTAGGATGCACATGAATATATTTATCAATAGTCACAAAATTTTCACTAAAATATCAACGTCTATTCCACGCCCAAGGAACGATAGCCTGATAAGCTATCGGACCTTTTTGGTAGCAAAAGCTCTCCCTGTGGATTTAACTTCCCTCGTTAATAGGCAATATAATGTGATTGCCTATATACTTCACAAAACACGGCAATCTTAAATCCACAGGGAGAGCTTTTGCTCTAAAGTCTTTTGCTCGATTGAAATACATTGGGAATAGAGCTTATAAGTCCCTTAAGTATTTGTAATCGGATACCACATAACTTTGTGGTATCCGAAGGGGAATATCGAGCAAAAAACTTTAGAGCGCGATAAGTTGCGGGAGATAATCGAGGCTAAAAGTATTAAAATATCTTGTGGAAAAGGGACTTATCAGTGCTCTATTTAGCTCCAAACTCGTTTAGAATTTGATCCGATCATATCTTGCTCTGTTTTGTCCCGTTGATCGAAAACGTTTTCTATCTCGTTGGAAAGATCTTATCGAGCTCTAAAACTTATCTTTAGGGATACAAAGATATCTCATGTGGCACCTTGGATATAACTACGTATCTTAATATTTAATACTCTATATTACACGCTAAAACGTATGTTAATATCATAGCACATGAAATAGTATCACTAAATGAGATATTATGTATCATAGTTTTTATCACCCCCTGATTTATAAATAACATATAAATATATGATGCGAGTAATATATTACTAAGATATCTCATGTGGCACCTTGGATATACCTAATTAGTTATGATCACAATACTGATAAGGATATTGTATACACGTTGAACTCCCGTGTAAGTTAATGTATAATCACTTCATGATTATATGTTATATGTACTTAATAACTTTGTCACTTATAATCATTTGTATATTTGTAAAACAGTGTACTTCCAAATATACATGAAATACTTACATATTCATGTGCTTTTTACAAAGATATAGTAGTACATATTTTTATGATATTTCGAAACCGGCGCCTAAATAATAGGGCTAATTGTAAGATATACTTCACAACATACTTAGTACGGATACTAAGTAATCCTATATGAAAGATATTTAAACTAATATCGGGTACATCTCATCTATAAGACAACATATATGAGAATTCATAATGATATATAAAGATATCATTGATTTAATATGTACATATAGTGCTTGATAACGTATTTACATAAATTAAATACTGACGAAAGATATCCATGATTTATAACTAGTTTTCAGCTCTAACTATGATATCTTTATTCAGACGCGCGCTTTTAGAGATTTACCTAGCCACTCGTAGCCCTTTACATAACAAATATCTTAAACTAGTTATTTGTATATATATATGAGTGCTTTAATAATTTGGATATGGTATTCATATCCAAAGCATTAAACCCAACTTTTCATATAGGATGATTTTGTGCACGGATCCAATCATATCTTAGTTCATATTGTGCCATATACGTGTAATTTTTAGAGTATATACTTCATAAGCTATATAAGCTTATCAAGTATACCATTTATATCTTTACCTAAACCATATCTGCCAACGTGAGATCATATTTGTTAGGTATCACCTAAATATTACTTAAAATTATGATAATACTCTAAGGATGTTTTCTTTTGGACTGAAATTTGCTGGTCTGGTTTGGTCTGGTTAAGTCTGGTCTGGTCTGGTCTGGTTTGTTTAAGTCTGGTCTGGTCTGGTCTGCTCTGAACTGGTCTGGTCTGGTAAATGTCTGGTCTCTGTGTATTTTATAACTACGGAAGTCTAGTCTGGTCTGGTCTGGTCTGTTTATGTCTGGTCTGGTCTGGTCTGGTCTGTTTAAGTCTGGTCTGGTCTGGTCTGGGACTGAAAACAGTCCAAAAGAAAACATCCTAAAAATTACACGTATCCTAACCCAAAGCTCGAAAGTTAACATATACAGTGGTTATAAAAAACCGAACGGATAAAACGTAGAAATAGAATTTCCGGTTTTCATCGTGTATATTGTACACGAGCATGACTATTAGGCTAAGTGTTTGTAATCACAATGCATAAAGTAATTTAGTAAAAGGTTTATCAATGAAAACTTCCCGTTTTCAGAGTGTATTCAACAAGCTAAATCGTTTAAGTAATATCATCTTACTTCATACGATAAATATCAAGTGATGTACGAGTATTATACCGGCACTTAAGATTAGGAGTCTAATCTTTACGAATCTATGAACACCGGTTACATAAGCTTAATATTATCAAAAGAGTTGATCATTAGTGAACACACAGCAATTCTTAACACTTATAAGAATATATTTACAAAAGCTTTTATAACCTGAGCAAGTACAATCATACGCTAAAACCTTCTACTATTTAAGCGTATGACAAACCCCACGCTAATCTTTATGATTTAGCGTTTTTATGGTCTAGATTAGACAGAAATTTAAAAGTGCTAAATCATGTTCAGAAATAAATTTTAGTGAAGTTTAATGGAGGCCACGGGATATATAAAAATAATGACGATTGATCAAAAACGTATGAGTTTTGTGATCATAAAAGGAATTACCCATATGCAAGTATTAGTTTTCAAATTATAATGTGGGTATTCAAACATTTGAATATATGTACCGCTTAAGTGCCTATAGAATGTACCATAATAGAAGGGTTACTTAGTGTGATAATCTCAGGACTTCATAATATGTGAAGATATCTGAAACGTTAGATCATTGATAGAAAACTATTGTTTTCTATTGATAATTCTAGTCTGTTTATACATTAAGTCTAGTATGTCAAACATGTTATTTAGTTCCTTAAGCACGGATAATCAAATTCTAATAGGTGTGTTAACAGATTTCACAAATTTAATCTTCAGACACATTTAAAGATTTTCTAACATCCAGATAACACTTGGGAATCAAATACTCGTGGTATATCAGTGGGAAATATGTCTTCCTTAGTAATATCTCAACATTTTATGATCTAACCAGACGCTAAAGGTCATGAGCAGGGGCGGAACTGCCGGGGGGCAAGGGGGGCCGGTGCCCCTGCTTCGGCTGTCGAGCTAGGGTATAGGTAGGGGGTATTCCGGGGTAGGAGGGGCCGCCGGAGGCTTCTGAGTTATTCCGGCGAGCTGTTGGAGTCGGCCGGCTGGAGGAAAGGGAAGACGATAGAAAAGGAACGCAGGTCTATTCTATTTCCGTAATGAGACGGCGTCGTTTTGCTGACTCGGAAAAAAATAACTTAAAGGCCAATCGGGCCATTGCCTAAGGAAGGCCCAATGTAGATAATTCAGCCCAAAGTAATATGCAATCTACAGCCCAAAGTAGAATTCCAGATAATTCAAAACACAGCAAAGGCAACTAGGCAGTAGGCAAGTCTTCGTCTCTTTGACTTCTGCGGTTCCACCCCTTTCCCTGCGCAAGCAGCACCGCGAACTAGCAGGCAGCAACTGAGCACAGCAGCACCGAGAACTTGCCATGTCGGACCGCCAGCTCGTCGACGTCCGTCCGCCTTCCACCATCCGTCGTCCGCCTACGACTTGCCCGGTTGGTTTTCATTTTTCCTATTTTTTTCCCCTTTTAATTAAATTAATATTTTGGTATTTCATAATTTATATTTCCAAATTCACAATTATGATTTTCAAAATATGTAGTGTTAAATACTCCGATTTAGAACTATTTCCGTTAAATTCCATTAAGATTGTTAAATTCCGTCTGATTGTTTTGGCACTAGTTTTGCCTGTTGCCACAGCTACAGTGGAAAGAGCCTTCTCAACAATAAAGATTGTCAAAACTGTTTTACGTAATAAAATGGGAGATGATTATCTTACTGATTGTGTAGTCTGCTACGTAGAAAGAGATGTGTTTAGACGCATCGATAATGAGGTTATTATCCAACATTTTCAAAACATGAGGACCCGTAGGTTGGATTTAGCACCATTACGTTAGCCCTTTTGATTGAATTTGGCATGTTTTATTAGTGTAATTTGTTAAGACAATTTTATTATTAATGTGATGATTTACATTATGTTATTGTGCCCCTGCTTAATTTTTTTTCTAGTTCTGCCACTGGTCATGAGTGTTTAAAGACACTCCGAACTCCCTTTATTATAAGTTATCTTTACTCAAAATGATAAAATTTGGAATGTGCGTTAAAGATTTTGGTTATGAGATAACACAACAGAAGATTTGGAGCACTTTTACTTTAAGCCTCTAGGTAAACTGTTTGATTTACCTTTTGTAAACCAAATACTAAAATAGAAATATCGTTGAGCAAAATAGGTGCTTGAAGTTGTCCCAGAAATATACTACGTATTAATCTTCCTAATAGATAATATTTATAAGCTAGTTTATTACATTAGGGACGGATGTAATAAACTTTTAGCGTTTTCCATCATCAGTTTAAGATGGAAAACTAAATTGGCAAATTATAAAACCTCGTATTTAATAATGGACGTATGACTTAATGCTTTTGCGTGTAAATATAAAGAGATATATTACTCTTTTCCAGCAAGATATCAACAATATATCGTTTGTATACTGTGCATAAATGAGTTTCCGGTTTTGATGAATATATCCCGCTCTGAAGATATGATCTTGTAATTATCAGAGCACTTTCAAAATACCCACCGAGATATACGAAATATAATCATACCTTTATAGTTGTAAAGGGGTATTACCTGTCACAACCTAGTAATATTTGATAATCATAACCTGATATCAAATATTTTCATATTAAAGTTGGGTTAATATAGCGATTCTGCCGATTAAACCAACTTTATGATTGAAACACTTATCCACGCTAAATAAGTTAACGGGTGATTGATCCACAATAGTTGCTTTATTCTTTCCTATTATCATGAAACGGGAAACGGAAATGATATTACCAACTTTAAAAGGTTGTAATTCCAACTCTTTGGAAAGAATAATATTTGTGAACGGAACACTAGTTTAAGCTCTTTCAACTTTGTATTCGATAGACTAAATCGTGTATTATCAGTTTTGTGAGCACTCATATTTACGAGCCAAAACTAGTGTCCCGTTCACAAATATTATTCTTTCCATAGAGTTGGAATTACAACCTTTTAAAGTTGGTAATATCATTTCTGTTTCCCGATTTTTTGTGGAGGGTTGGTACCAGATATGATTAACAATAGAGAAAATTATCTCTCGTATGATTGAAACTACCAAAGTTTCCCAATGTATGACTTATTAGTTATTATTCTCAATATATGATAAATGGATGTTTGCATGTGCATTCACGGTTCTTTTTATTCCTCGGCTGCCCTCAAGCTTAAATATAGGAACTCATTTATTATTCCTATTTAACCGCTTGTGATCGATATGCACGAACAGAGCAAAACGTGTGTTCATTATTGGTCTTCCTAAAAATAAGGAGAGAAGTTATTCATATATGGTAACTGCTATTAGTAATAAATACTCACTATTTCCTATTCTTCCTGATTTTTATTCCTCGGCTAACCTCTAATCCATAAATATGGAGTTTTTCTCCTATTTTTTCACATATGATAAATACTATTCCTGAAAATACGGACATATAATATAACAATTAATTGAATAACTTAAATCAAAATTAATTAATTTAGAGAAGAGATATATACTCGGAACCTTGTTTTCATTCCAAACCCTCGGACCATAATAATTACTGCCTTATAATACTACTCATAAATATATTATAATATATACTGCGTAATATAAATACTGCTCATAATACAATATAATATTATTATATATAACGCTCATAATTATATGAATACGTGTCTGTATTTTACTGTCCCCCTATATTGCATCGTATATATACTTTCACCGCTCTTTCATTATTGCTGTATGCCTGTCCATACGCCTAAAAATTGCTTACTGTCTATTATTTATATACATATATATTTCTTATAATTATATGAATATCTGTCTATGTATTTTATTGTCCCTCTATATTGCACCGTTAATATACGTTTATTGCTCTTTCTTTATTACTGTCTATACTCCTAAAATCACTTACGGCCTATATTATATGGACTATATATTGCTCATAATTATATGAAAACCGGTCTATGTTTTTTACTGCCCCTCTATATTGCACAGTTTGCACTATAGATATACTTTCACTGCTCGGAATATTACTGTGTATACTCCTAAAAATTACTAATTGCCTGTATTATATATATACTATCGTGTATATATATATTGCTCATAATTATATGAACACCCATCTATGTATTTTATTGCCCTTCTATATTGCACCAGAGTCTATATTATTTAATGCTCAATATGTAATTACTGCCCTTCATTGTGGTATTTTTAATTTAGTTCGAATAGATTTTAATGCTAGAGAAAATAGTGCATGGAAAGAGAAGTTAATTAATATTATAATTCCGCCAGATTAAATAATGTATGATCATTATGGATGACTCCACCCAAAAAAAACGCCTGATTCCTTATTTGAAGAAATAAAACGGAGGAGGATTTTTTTTACAAAACTAACCGCTAAGGGTATTAACGATATTTACTCCTGATGTATTATGGCATCGTATGCCTTTTACCTACAAATTAGTCATATAAAACATACGGGAGATTTCTAGTCATATTTTGAGAAGTTGTTTATCTTTTAGTCATATCTAAAAAAAATTCCCTTAACAATACCGTAAGCATTACTGTGATAAATTTTGAGTAACCCATGTAGATTATCACCTCGTACCATTGGTAAAATGCTAAACATTTATGAATTTAGCCAACACTCTGAAAGATATGAGTGTCACGGATACTTCGCGTAATCTTATCGAGCTTTTATTGTGCGACGTTAAGATATAATACGTGCTATAAACGTATGAAGAGATTATATTTGTCCAGACTCTATCTTCTGGGCAATGCTTTATCAAGGCTACTCAAAGATTTGAGTAACCTCTACATTTTAAGTAGAGGCTACGATAAATATGTTTATCGTAGTTTGCAATATTCTAAATGCTCGTTTGATACTAGGCTAAGATTACTTAGCCTAGTATGGAGCTCACACTAGGCTAAATTGAAGAACTGATAAAAATGCTATAGTATAATAGCTATTTTGTCCAAGCAAAATTTTTTCCTTTATATCAGAGCAAGATATGATCGGATCATTACGTAATAGATTAACCAGTCCAAAGCCTTTGCCTGTTAAACTTAAGTGCGCAAACGGTGGCAACTCGTGGAAAATACGAGCTAAGTTTTGTATGTTTGCCTTGAGTTCCAATCTTACAAATACCTTGATCCATAGATGGTATCATATTTTGCTCTGTTTTGTCCCGAAGTGCAATCTAGTTAATAAAATCCCCATGTATCCCCAAACTATTTAGGGTTATTAAAGCTATTAGAGATATAATACGTTTTAAATGGAAGAACACACAACAAGATATGAGTGTCACAAATACCTTTTACTTAATGCATTGTAATTGAAGTTAGAACAAAAGTTTTAGAACTCAAAATTGCCTTTCCAACGGTATTTATGTTGTTGGAATCGAAGGTTTGTGACAAATAGGTTAGATTCACTAAGTGAAGATATAGTTGTCCCACCGTAAACAATAAATTATAGGGATGCTCGTAACATATGTCCAGTATGTAAATATGTTGATAAAAAGACACTAAACGTATTTTAGTGTAACATTATAGCAACAGAACACGATATGCATTTAAGATTCATAGTGTAATTTGTATGAACTAATACATATTATTTCTAATATGTATATCTTTCAGATAATTAAACGTCAAATGAAACTTAATTAGGCTCAATATACTTCCAACCATATCCCCGTAACAATACCCGTCTTCTAAGGATGATAACGTTTCTGGCAGAAGACCTAACAATAGAAAGATGATATCTTCAACATATTTATAATCTATTTACTGATATATTCTTGTTTTGATACTTACGCTTTGATAGATATGAGTATCATCCCTTCAATTACACAACTTCAGATATGAATGTCTTATCGAATTCATATCTCGTTTTAGAGATCAAATAGATTAGGCTAAGTATTTGTCTAAGTAGGCTAAGTATTTGTTATTGATAGATCTCAGATAGATTAACTTAGAGTAATAGCGTTTATCTTGCGTCATATGCCAAAGATATGCTAATAATGCATTGTAATCTACGTTGTGCTCTATAATGGTATATCATCTCAAACAACAAGATAATGTTATACTATCAAGATTGCCTTAGTGTTTATAGAGCACAATTCCTTTTACTTGATATTTCGAAAAGGAATGGTATCACCCTATCTAGATTGTATAACGTATTAACATAGTGGCACCCGTTAATTTAGCCTAAGCTCTCGAACTAGGTATTACATCCAAAGCTATTTGTAATACTCATTCTAGTATATACAATAGATTATGACTTAATGCGTAATACATCTAACGTGTATTATCAATTTCAGTGTATGATCAGGCCCTTAATGTCACGCCCCAGACCGCATCTGAGCGCGTGCACAACCGCCGTATAATCAAGTGACGTCACCCGTGAGTCAACCTCACTTAATCATACAAGGCGTTCGAGAAAACAATTCATCCATACTCAGAAGTAAACATACATAACAACATCACATTTAAACCAATGAATAGCGGAAATATTCAATGGTAAGTCATAACCCACAACCGGCCAACAACATAGGCATGCAAGCCCAAAAACAAAGTTTATAGTAAATCAAATATCCATGAGCAAGTGTTCGGTAGTTTGAAAGAAAATAAGGAAGCACGAACCACGTCTTCCTGAGTTGATATCACCCGTAAAAAGGTGCAAGTAACAAGCCCTAGCTTCAACCTGAAAAAGGTGGGCCCCCCCGAAGGGGTCAATACAAGTACCGAGCGAGTAGCAGGCTAAATATGGAATAACTAACGTTTCAAGTATAAGACCCAAACATAGGGTGATACTTATATAAATAGTCTTTTCCCCCAAGTTATGAAATACTCATTAGTATACATATATACACTTGGAAAATATCCGATCCGTGGATCACCGTTATATTTGGGAAAATAGTAATAGCCAATATTCTTGACTAAAAACCCCAACCCACCCATATACCTATGAGTGTATAGGACTCCTCCTTATCCCTATTTCAATATCATAACCTATGAGTGTTAAGAACTTTTAGTCCTAGGGTCCTCCACCAAATATGAGTGTTAATGACTTTTAAGTCCTGGGGTCCTCCACCAAAATATGAGTGTTAAGTACTTTTAAGTACTAGGGTCCTCCACCAAAATATGAGTGTTAAGTACTTTTAAGTACTAGGGTCCTCCACCAAAATATGATTGTTAAGTACTTCTAAGTACTAGGGTCCTCCACCAAAATTTGAGTGTTAAGTATTTTTAAGTACTGGGGTCCTCCACCAAAATATGAGTGTTAAGTACTTTTAAGTACTAGGGTCCTCCACCAAAATATGATTGTTAAGTACTTCTAAGTACTAGGGTCCTCCACCAAAATTTGAGTGTTAAGTATTTTTAAGTACTGGGGTCCTCCACCAAAATATGAGTGTTAAGTACTTTTAAGTACTAGGGTCCTCCACCAAAATTTGAGTGTTAAGTACTTTTAAGTACTATGGTCCTCCACCAAAATTTGAGTGTTAAGTACTTTTAAGTACTAGGGTCCTCGACCAAAATATTTTCCTATGATCAACCTCCTATCAACCTAGATAGAGTCTATATCATATTCATTCTTTCATAGCTAAATCAATACATAAAGCTTATGTATCACAATCTATGCAAAACCATGCATTTATATAAACTTGTAATTAACTAATACCAACCGGTATTAGTTAAACCATTAGCCATCGGTCAATGTTTTTGTTGACCGCCATTTCAATCCTTGTACATATCAACTTAATCATCACATAATTAAGTTAATAATATTCATTTGTGCTTCTTTTACACTTAAATCAAATATGCATTTTATATAATTCCTCATATCATATTTCATGCATACACAATTAATTCCTTTCATACACACTTAACTATGTTGGCTAATCACATGTTTAAATATATTTTAAACATCATTATGAACACATATAACATTTATTTAGGTAATCTCATAATTGACCCAAAAGTTATAAGGTATTAAGGTGTCCACTCACCTTGAACTAGCGTTATGAAGTTCTACTCTTCTTGGTTGAACTCCGGTGGAACTCCGGCGACTTTTGGTCAACTCCGGCGACTTTTCCAACTTTTTGATATCACTTGAAATACCCTTTATAAGTTCCTAACAAGGTTTTATAATCATAAAACCCGTATTAATACAAATAACCTCTAAAAGGCTATTTTCCGGTGAACCAGTCGTTTTGGCTTCTAAGTCCGTTCTTGGACGTAGAACCACCTTCCAACCCATAAATCCACACTTATAGCATGTGAAACCATACTAAGGGTCCTTAATATGATATATACGTCATTTGTTAGAAGAAAATTAAAGGAAAAGTTATAATAAGGTCATTACCTTAATTATTCACACTTTTCTTAACTTTTGCCTTCTTAGAACATCTTCCTTGGATCACTTAAGCTTGAGCTCGAATTTGCAGCAATGGAGGTGAGTTTGGAATCTCTTCTTCCCTCCCTTGGGTGGCCTGGCCGAGATAATGGGGTGAGGGGGTGATAGGATGGCCTTTTTGGCTCATCTCACCAATTATGTGGGGAAAGGGTCCCATCCCACCTCATGATTGACCTTCCTCCCACCTTCCATTGTCATTGCAGTCCCCAAGGCTCACATTTGAGCTGAATAAAATGTGGTATGGCCCCCACTCATGTGAGAGGTCATCCCTTTGTGTCCCGATGTGTGCAATCGGTCCCGAAAGTTGTATTTTTCGGACTGTTTTAATCGTATTTTATTTTATCGGGTAAAATAAAATATATTATGTGTTCTCAATCATAAATCCCTTTTGAACTAATGTATATTCCAAAATTTTAATTTAGAAGTCTCCGAAATTCATTTCCGGGCTGTTATCTGTTAAATTGTCGGTACCGGTATTTGGCTTCTTTTGACCAACCGGTCAACCCCAGGCCTTCCTATGGCCCAAATAAGATGTCCACCACTATATAAATATTATTTCGACCCATAAGAATAATTTATGTGATCTTGAGAATATCGGGCAGCCCCCGCTCCCGGTGTGGGTCCCACGTGCAATTTACTATTCACGCGAAAGAAATAATGAAAATTTACAACTTCGTAAATTCATCAATTCTTTAATAAGGTTCAATACATTATTTACATAAAAGTAAATATATTTGGGGATGGTGTTACACTTAATAGTTATGGGACAACCCATAACTGTTGGTATCACGATACGACATTTAGGGTTAGCTTTAATAAAATGGAGAGTTAGACAATGTACATAGGCAGACCAGCAATCTGTTCACGTTAAGCACGTGATATCATATGTAATTGAAGTTGGAACAAAATATTTAGATAATATCATCTAAATTGTATTCTAAAAACGTATTATTGTAAAATACGTTATAATATTCATTATCTTAATTCTTATGTATTATTTGTCCTGAGTATTAGTACATTATTTGTATATGTACCTATTTTGTATTGTGAATGTACTTTATAGTTCCAAACGACAAGTATTACAAGATATATATGTATACAAATAATCATAATGTAATATTTAATATTACATTATTGGATGTAAACTATAAGCTTATATAACACATTATAGTATAATAAGTGCTTTGTCGTAAATATACATATGATATTTTATGTATAGCTATAAACAATATATTTCGAATATTATAATGATAATATTCGAAAATGAACACTATTATTGAGTATAAACTCGTATGCACTTAGTTTAAATAAGTGCATACGATGGTAAAAGTTAAATAACAATGAATATAATGACATATAGACATACATTGATACATATAACTTATATTAATATCTATGTACATAGTACGTAGATATATCGTTTAGATATAGTGAAATATATCTAAAAATATTACAGGATATATTATATATATATTGTATATATACTTTAACATAATATATATTCGAATAATAATTAAGATAGGCATATAATTTAGTATAACAATAGGCGTAAGGGATCATTTGGGCTAAATCATCCCTATTATACCAATACTTAAGCATTTATACTCGAAGTATTCCCGTTTTGTTTTACGGGAAATATAAGTTTTGTTAATTAAGGGATGATTAAACGGGAAATTTGATCCGATCATATCATGGAATATATGCTATGACGTACATTTTAAAGTATTCCATCAAATACTGAGCACAATTTTTAGTACAATCTATTATAGATTTAATACCATCAAATACTGAGCCCATTCTTCAGCCTAAAAACAATCTTATCCGGGACATTTTAATATCTAAAGGATCCTAAGAAAATATTAGGTATTTGCATTCCACTCAAATACCGTTATATCCTTGATATTTCAATGGGACGCCTAGAAATGGTAATCTTCATAATTGTTATACCAAATCTTATAACAATTCGGTAGATCACACTCATAGTCAAAACAGATTGATATCGTAATATTATATCAATCATATTGGGGGAAATATGATTAAATTCTAAACGTTATCAAAATTGACTATGAGTGTGATCTACCGATATTTATGAATTTATCTTGAAAGAGAGTTCAAGATAAATTACAAGTTATCAAATCATACCAAATGTATAGCAAGACCATCCCGATACTCATTTAAGATCTTTCCAACGAGAAGACAATTATCGCAAAGTATTATATGAGTGTATTTGATCCGAACTCTATACGATAGAGTTCGGATATGAGTTACATTTCGGATATTCGGAAATTGGAACCGTTTATAGCTTATGTGAGTTCAATATCACACTATTCTTGTATAAGTTTCAACACTCATATCTTGTTGTGCGTCTAAGTTTGAATATTATAGTAACATATCCAATATAATGGTAATCAATTCCTAATCTATGAGTTTAGGAATATTTAATCCTAAACTCTGGAAAGTAAGTAAATTGGATATTTTCTATAGGGCTTGATTTACGCTAACCATTATAGCGTAAATCATTTGACGTTGAATACACGTATTAACGTGTATTAACAATATAGTGAGATTGTCCCCAGGTATTAGATAAAAGAATATCTCTACGTAACCCTAAATCATAACACGCTAGTGAAAATTACTTGCCATATTACTAATGAGTGCTCTATTTAGAATATCACTGATGTAATCTAACCCGACTTTAACGATAGATTATTTCATTAAGGATATCACTGATAATAGACATGCCGGTTAATCACTATAAGTATACAAGGATTATTGTATAATCCTTGTATACTTATACAAGGATTATTTTGTTGGGTACAGACAAACTTGACTCACAATAAAAGTTCTAACAGCGTTTATGGTCATACCGGCGTCGATATGGCCATTTTGTTTTACTCTAGATAAGGTTATGAAGGCCACCAATTTTCTCTAGGCCGAAGTATTAGGCTGATGAATACGTATAACAAATACGTATTCATGAAGATATGCATATTCATGTCACTTAGGTTTCTATGGAGATATGTCTATTTTGTAAAACAAAACGGTATTAGAACTTTTGAAAAGGTTAAGATATAGTGCATTTGAGTGCAGTGGTGTGAAGAGATCTATATCACAAAATGGTTAATCAAGATGATAACCATAGGTATCCGATCTTTGGAACAACTATGTTTCTATCTCTATGATAGAAATCGCTTAAACCGTGATTTCTATCAAATAGAAATCATCCCCGGTTAAGACACCGTATTATGGCTAATCAAGACTGCTCACTCAATTAAAAGATTAATTGTCACGCTAAATTAGATATAGATGCAGTGGTCTAAAGTCTCCTTTTATACAATAAGGGAAACACCTTATTTCGTAAGTGCTCACTGGAACATATGATCCTAAACAGTCTAGCTCTATTTAGGATCGATACCTTTTTGATGGAACAGGACGTGTAATTTACATCAAAAATCGTAACCATGTCGCAATAGTCAATAGATTTAATGCTCTGTTTCCAAATTACTTAGAGAGATATATGTAACTATCTCTAAGTAATAGTTACATATATCATCCCTTACCCTTGATATTTCGACACCGGCGGTAATTTCTCAAATTTCAACCACCCTGATGAGTTAGGGTGTACAGCCTAGGGATCTACACAAGTATACAATCATATTGAACGTCATTGTCTAGAGATATTAAGGATGATAGTTTATATTAAAAACTTCATTTTTTTTGTGAGTTCTTATCGAGCGTATATATCTGTGTGTAAACAAAACGCCTATATTTTCTTGTAGGAATATATAATGTGTATTAGCTTAAGTATTCGTGACACTCATATCTTGCTGTGTGTTCTTCTATTTAAAACGTATTATATCTCTTTGGAAATATCTTGAGTACAAGATTTGGTACTCAAGATATCAAATCTTGTACGATTACCTTTGTGGTTATACAAGCTATTATATAGGCTGTAACGTGTTCGGAGATAGAATACGTATGTAAATACCTTATGGTTTTCGTAAATACGTAAGGTAAAAGATTTATACTGCTACCTTAGATTTGCATAGTTATTCCGTCAACGAAATTGTAACACTTGAGATTTAATATAAATGAATTAATAGTACTACTCATACAAACAGAGGTGCTCCTTTTAAGGGAGCTCATCACCCAAGAACTCCAAAGTTAAGCGTGCTTGCACGGGAGTAGTCTTGGGATGGGTAACCCCCTGGGAAGTTTCTCAGGGCGCGCATGAGTGAGGACAAAGTGCGCGGTAAAGGCTCGTGGTGGTTTGTGGGACAGTACTATTGGTCCGTAGTAACTACCTCGGGTCCTGCGGGGCCGGGGTGTTACCGAAATACCTAATATGATTGCCTATTTACAAAGTGGTATTTACGAAAACTATAGTGCCAAGGAATAAAACATAGACGTTTAGTAAGTCTTTGACAAAATAACATTAATTCATTATTCAATACCTATAAGGCGAATCTAAATAATATGGTGTTAGATATTTGTCAACTCTAAAATATCTGAGATTCCGGTATACTTAGGATACAACAGGATATTATGGTTTTACAGAGCATAAACTAGATTAGACGTTTATGCTCTTGTCATAAGATTTATCGTATTACATCAATTAAACGTGGATGCGAATTATATGGATATGTATAGGTAATAAAGGACGCTTATGTTCTTATATTAAATACGTTTTCATACAGCACCTTTTGAGTTCTTTGGTATTTTAAGATAGAAAACGTCTTCAACGATAATAAGTACATCATCTATGATTTAATTACCTAAAAGATTAAAGGCATTTGAATTGGTACGATCGGATTGATGTACTTATTACTTAGAGTAAATAGGCACACCTCTCAAATAAGTTTTAGAGTTCGATAAGATCTTAATATATCTTATCAAGGGGCCTAATTAAATAGATTAGATATGTAGGTAATAGTTATACTTTACATGAGGCCAATGCTTTAATCATGGTTTACCCATAACTATGTAATATACCATTTGAACATATCCAACAAAACCACATATAGGATCTTATTTGACCAAGAACAGATATCATCTCTTTGTAAGAAACCATTTCTTTGCCTATTATTTAATATGCCATATATATGGTCGGGACGATTGCCCAAGATAGTTAACCTTTACTCTGGAATTCCCTTTGTCTTCAACCCCCATACCGTGACAAAAACATACCGTAGTATCTTAGTGCTATTTCATAAACTCGATAATAGAGTTTTGAGTTTAAATATTTAAAACCTTCTTAGCATCCTCATAAGATAAGGATAAGGAGTTCAAACAATCCTAGTTCCCAACAGAGTAACCGGTATTTAGTTATATCTAAATTTCCATCTGGGAAAATTGCCTATTTATATCTTTTCAATAAAACATGTGTTTTATTCATAGAGCACTTTTAACAGAAGTAATCACCTTAGGCCTGAACTCATATGTCCAGGCAATCATCATAGGTATTTATCAAACTATATTTATCCAAGAAATGTAGGGATCTTTTTAGGCTCAAACTTAGAACATAGCAATATCTTTTGAGGTCAAAATATAGGATCTCTCTATCTAAGCTAATATTTCTTATAGTATAAGATGTCCATGAGTGTACAAATATAAACTTATAAATTTATAAAAGTATATAAACTTAGAGATTTTCAAAAATAAACTATCTTCTGGGAATATAAAGTGCCTATTGTGAATGACAAACCTGATTCACAATACTCAAAATTATTCCAGTAAACGTCTAAGTAAACACTGATATTTGCTGCAAATTAGTTTGTCATAATATTCTCACAGATACAATCATACTGATCATATCTCATATCTGAAAGTATGGATTTTCTAAAGTTACCAATACACTCATACCGTTGGACATATTAAGCTGAAGATTGGTGGCGCATGAGATATTATTTAGGGTTGAAAATCTGATATTTCGAAACGGAAATATCTTTTGATGGGAAATTTCGTTCCGGTGTTAGAAACAAATAATATCAGTTATGCACAAGGCCTCGAACTTTACATAGGAGTTTTAGAGGCAATCAAGGTTTTAAATAGCGGTCCGCTACCGCTATAGTGGCCGCTATATAGCGGTTGCGGTAGGGGCCGCTACCGCTACGGCCCGCTATTCCGCTGTGAATTCCAAATCACGGGAAAAACCCGCTACGCCGCCCGCTATAGCCCGCTACAGTCCGCTACGGCCCGCTACAGCCCGCTATTGACATTTCCGGCAGTACGTCACGAGCGGGTTGATGTGTAAATGTGTCCATGTTGTGTAAATGAACTCTTAATGTTATAAGTGTTCAAACAAATATTCACAATGTTTGTATTAAATTCAACACTCATTAAATATATGTTTTGCCCAATTGAAAATATTTCACGCCGCTGCAATCGCTACAGTCGGCTACAGGCCGTTATAGGCCGCTACCGCGATGACCGCTACCGCTACCGCTACCGCTACCCGCTGCCGCTACGGCTATTTAAAACCTTGGAGGCAATCATTTTTTTGTAGATGATTATTTAAATCTTGCTGATAAATCAAGAGCAGATTAGAAATACGTGTATTGCATCACGCCATATGTGATCTACAATTTAAATCAGGTATGATTTAAGAGACCCTATATGCTACACCCGGTTGTATGTACATCCGTGGTCCAATTAACATAAAAGCCCATTAACAGATCTAGCCCATAACACACCTGGCCCCAATTTTTACCGGGTAATATCGATAACCAAAAAACAGAGCCTGCGATTTAAACATATCAAAAAACGGAAAAGTAACTTCTCTCGAACTACCTTCTGAAATTTCTTTGAAAACGACGCAAGCATTCATACACGCCGTATTAAAGCTCGAAAAACGATGACAGCCTCCAGACGATTGTCAACTTCGCGGAGTTGTTCGTAGAGTTGCAGAGCAACGACAAGTGAAGAACAGAGGAAGAGTTTGAGCAGCAAGTTGTTTCTGTTTGAGCATTGAAGCGAGTGATGGACCTACTATCCGAGTATGAGATGATGAAGAACGCAGATAAGCATGAAACTGCAGAAGGATCAGAGAGGTATGTAATATTATAGTGTTGAAATTTGTATTCAAGTAATGATTCATCAATATACTTGCATGTTTCGAAAATTATAGAAAAAATGAAATGATTTTGACAAATCTGAAGCAGATTATGAATTTGATGCATGATATGTGTTTATTAAGTATATCATTTGAGGTTTTGTTCAAAATACGAAGGTTATTGCTCATTTTACTCTACTTTAGGTCATATGCATTACTAAATAGTTAGAACATGGTGATACTGTAATTAGGTTACTTCTAAGATGATAAAATACTCAATCTGTGGTATACAGTACTCATCTATGAATGGAGTGGTATGTGCTTTAAATTTTCTGTACTTGTTGAATAATATCCTTATGATTCATATGTGTTTATGCTAATTAATCATAATGTGACATTAAAATTGAAGTCATACTCATTATTTGAACACTGTATCAAATGAACAAATAGACATTGTTTCATGAACAATGTGTCATGAAGTGCAGTAGATTTTTTGTTATACAATATACTTGTTCTGTAATTCGTTTGCATGGACATTGTGTGTGTGCTCATAATGTGAGTGTAAGATGCTCAAATTGTAAAACAGTGTGTCACAATTTTATAGTACTGAAAACTGGTGATAATATGTTAGTTATTCATAATGTTAATTTAAAAGTGAACTAATACTCATAAGTTGATTAGTACTTTCAAATAACCATATGGTGTTATGTTTTCTTAAAAAGCTATGAAAAATTTGTCTTAGAATATGCTTGTCATAAACTACATTTACATATAAATATAGTTTGTATAGAATATGCCTGTGATTGAATAGAGTTACAAAATAATATTTTGTGTGCTCATGATTTGATATATATTACTCATTTTAATTAATAATACAGGATTTTAGATCCACGACCTATAAGTGAGATCCCAGTGCTGCGCTCAAATCCAAAAAAGAGAGTAAAAAAGACTTCCAAGGTTCCACAAAAGCAGAAGAAGATGAAACCAAAAGCAATTCCAAAAAAGGAAAAGGCTAATATGGACTTAATAAAACAAATTGAAGCTGAGATAAAGATGAGTGATGAAGAAACAAGGGTTGCAGAAGTAAGGAAGGATAGCACTAAGAAGACTGAGCATGTTGGAGAACAATCTGAGAAACAAGGGAGGGATACTGAGCACCAAGGTAAAGAAACTGAGCACCAAGAGAGGGAAACTGAGGAGCATCAGAATGTTGAAGAAACAAGCAAAGGTGGCAGTAAGATGACTGAGAATGTTGTAGAAGAATCTGAGCACCGAGGGAGTGAACCTGAGCAGCAAGGTATTGAAACTGAGCAACATGATAATGTTGAAGAAACAAGGAATACTAGCAGTAAGACAACTGAGGAGGTTGGAGAAGAATCTGAGCAACAGGGAAGGGAAAATGAGCAACAAGGTAGGGAAATTGAACAAAATCAGATTGTTATAGAAGTACAACAAGGAGCTGCACAGAGAAATAATGAGAAGAAAAGAAAGAGAAATAATGCAGGCTCAATTAAGAAAAGTACAGAACAAGGAAATTCAAGCAAAGAGAAAGAGAGCAAGGAAGTTAGTCCAAAAAGAAGAACTACAAGATCAACAACTTCAGAAGCAACTGAAAAGAAAAATGATGAAGTTCAGAAAAAGAAGAAAGAAGTTCATGCAAAGAAGAAAATAACAAGGGAAGCAGAGTCAATAAAAGAGAAGAAGCAGAAGATAAAGAAGAAGAAAGCAGAAGAAGAGGAAGAATTTGAGGAGGACGAAGAGGAGATAGAGAAGGAAGAGAATGCAAAATACCCAAAGCTGTGGACAAGAATGTCTCCGAGTAGTATAACAGAAATAATGAAAAATCTAAGTGCAGAACAGAAGAAAGAGGTGGTTGAGATGGGATTTGGCCCCTTACTGAACCTTGAAGTGAAGCAATTGCCAATGCAGTTGGCATATTGGTTGCTGGACAATTTTGACAGCAGAAGTGTGTCTCTTCTTCTGCCAAACAATGAAAGGTTGAGGATTAATGAAGATGTAGTGCACGTGACATTGGGGTTTCCAAAAGGAAAGATTAATGTGAAGAATTTGATTGACACTGAATCTGAGAATACATCACACATGGTGGCTAATTGGAGATCACAATTTCAGACTGAAAATGGAGTTGTGAAGACTGCTCAAGTGAAGAAGGTTATAGAAGAAAACAAAGCAGGTGGAGTATGGTTTAAAAAGAACTATTGAAGCAAAGGACTATTGGAGCAAAAATAGAGAAAGACAGTTCCCAGGGCCTTTATTATTTCTGATTGTAAGTTACAAAATCTTAATGTTATTTCTCATTTTTACCACAATATTACTCATATCCTCATATACACTACACAATTCTAAAATCTCATAAAATATGTAGGTGTTCTATGTAGACAACATTGTGTTCAAAGGCAGAAAAGTGGACAGAGCATTGCCATCTATTATTGGCTGGACAACACAAAAGCTGAACAAACGACAGAAGGAAGAAATTGAAACTGGAGGTTTTGGATACGGATATATAGATGAACCTAACAAAGGGGAATTGATAGTTCCAAAACTGATCACAAATGAAGAAGAAGCTGAAATCCAGATTGAGGGAAACAATAATCAGGAGCCAAAGAAGGTAAGGACAGTATTATGTAATTTTAACAGAAACAATTGGGTAAATATATAAATGATAAGTATGATATCTAGATATGAGTATTTAGTACAAAGTAATGAGTGCATTTAAGAAGTTAAATAAAAAAAAGATAATAAATGTGTTAAAAATATGGGAAAAAATTCTAAAGACTGAATAAATTAAACTAATAAACATATATGCTTCATTCAATTATTTTAGTATAAACTCAATAATAACATAAAGAATGCTCAATTACTGTTCTAAATTAATCATTAAATAACTGCAGGATATTATGAAGGAGTTTGCTGCAGCAGCGAAGAATTTGGCAGAAAGCATGGCCAATTTTGATGAAAAATTTCAACAGGCTGCAAAGGTGTTACCTGATGATGAGACAATGAAGATTTTAATGGGAAAAGTCCATGGGCTTTTCAACACATATTCATCAGAAAAGGAGAAAGAAAAAGAAAATGAAACCGAAGTGTCACTGACTCCAGATGATGGATTCTGGACTGAAGAAGTGCTCAAAGCAGTTGAAGCTATTGAAATGGCTCAGAAGAAAAGAGTTGAGAGGCCAACTTTTACTCAGTATGAAAAGCCAAGCTTCAAGTTGCTTTCACAGGAGTCAAATGATGGGGCGAATACATATGGGGATGATGATGAGCATCATCATGACATAATTGAGCAACATGGCAATGAAATTGAGCATGCAGAGGATGGTCCAAGTGAGCAAATGAATAAGGATAATGACAATGCTGAGGATGTTAATGAGGATGAAGAGGAATCTGAAAAGGAAGAATGTGAAGAAGAAAGAGACAGAAGGTTTAGAAAGGGTAAGCAAGTTGAACAATATCACATTGAACCAAAAGAGAACAAAGTGGAAAGAGAAAAAAGAGAAACAGCCCCAGCACCTGCTGTGAAGTCCCCATTCATGAACAGAAGTATAGATGCAAGGACAACACTTGGCAGTGAGGAAAGACTACTTGCAGGTTTTGTGTTCAATGATCATTGTGACAAGAAGTAAGTCGCTAAGTTTTTCTTAATCATTTCGTTTAATATAATGCACATTTAATATTTGAAGGTTACTCATTTTGATATAATAATTCTTTTCAAACAGTGTTGTGGTGTTCAAGCATTACAACTTCACTCTTTCAAAAGCTCAGATGGAAACAATGAAGAGCAACACAAAAGTTGATGCTGGAATTATAGATATATGGGCAATGTTGCTTAATCATAATGAAAAGTTCAAAAGCCCTGAAGCTAAAAGCAGAATGATTTTCTCAACAAGACCATGTGTAAGAAGTACATATTCATTTACTTAGTATTACTAAAATGAAACTAATATATTATAATATTTAATGACAGCATGTGCTAGATCAAAATCATCTCACCGCTCCACAAACAAGGAACAAAAGGTTTGCGGCAGAAATTGGCAAAGAATTTCCCTGTGCAGATGGAAATAAGTTGAGGTCAACAGACCTATTCATATTCCGAGATGAATACAATGGGTGCTACTATATGATGTGCTTTGACTTGAAGAGCATGAAGTTCTACATCATTGATAGTAGCGACGGAGATATAGCTCCTGCAGTCAAGTACTTGTTTCAAATGTCATACCTGGTAAATGTTTTATATATTTCTTTTTATTTTATCACATATGGATAAATAATGTGATGATTTAGTATATGAGTAATGTGCACTTGATAATTGAGCAACTACATAGACAATATGTGCA
The DNA here is from genome assembly GCA_945859915.1 of Cuscuta epithymum. Lineage (NCBI taxonomy): Eukaryota > Viridiplantae > Streptophyta > Magnoliopsida > Solanales > Convolvulaceae > Cuscuta > Cuscuta epithymum. The sequence continues at coordinate 489,471 of CAMAPF010001062.1, read as the reverse complement.
TGAACATAAGAATATGTATAATTCTGTTTTTGAAATTTTTAACTACAGAGAAGTGGATTTGTGAAATTTCTTCGAGATCAAAAACACCCAAAGGCAGATAAGGTTGTGAAGCTGAAGGAAGAAGTGGTTAAAATGCATTGGAGAAACAAGAAAAACAAAACCAATGAGGGAGTTTATTTGATGAGGCACATGGAGACATTTTATGGTGACACAGCATGGGAGTGTGGATTAGATAAACAAAGTGTAAGTCCAAAGTTGTTTAATATAGTTTTCAAACACAATAATTATGTGAAAACTTGAATATCTAAATTATAATGTTTGTACAGGAAAAACCAATTGAGATGCTACGGATTAAGTACTTGCATGCAATAGTAACATCTGATAAGAATGAGATCAAGAAGAACATCATGGAACAAGTGAAGAAACACAATGTGTATATCTAGAAGATTTGTAATGCTATTGATGATTGTGGGCGTTGATGAACATATTGTTGTTTTTTAATTCATGCTAAACAATATTAGTATTTGGGACATATGATATTACTATTAAGCTTGGATGACAGTAGTCATGTTAGTAATATTAAATAAGGACATATGCTTATGGGAAGTTCATATTATTGATCATTATTAGTAAGTTCTATGCTCATTTCCTTGCTTACTTATACACATTTTAAGGTATTAATGATAATTACTAGTAAGTACTATTCTCAATTCATTTATTACTTATACAAAATTGTAAGGAGTGAGCTTTTAAATTTATATTCTTTGAGTGTGAAAGTAAGACAATGTATTAATTCATTAAATAAACAGTGCGGGGGTGTTTTTTCCAATTATTCGTAATGTATTTATAATGGTATGAGTCTTCACTACGAAATGAAATAGATAATTTAAAGTTTTTTTGGGAAAAATATGTATATATTTGTGTTCATTGCGAAATAGTAATTATACACATTCATGATGATTGTAATATTGATTGCTGACATCTGTATTTATGAAGTTTATATTAATACTCATTATTAGTAGCGTAAATGCTCATTTAATTACTTAGTATACACAATTTGAAGACTGATCAATTGAATTTTAGAACATTAAGTATGAAATTACGTTATACAAATTTTCTTATAAAAATTATATTTAATTTGAAATAGTAAACACATAATTTAGTGAGTCTTGCATTCAAAATGCATTAACTAAAAAATTATATTTACTTCTATACTCATTTTGTTAACACGTGGTACTCATTGAAGCACAAACAATTACTCAAAAGAAGATTAGATCAGAGGAATGTATGATTACAAAAAAGTAAAAACTACAACAAAAACATAGAGGAACAAATTCGTGCCTTACAATTAGTACGAATGTAAGGCACGAATTTATCTCAAAATAAATTCGTGCCTTACAATTAGTACGAATGTCAACTTTTGTGAATTGCTTCCCATCAACGCCTTTATTTTTTTTTTAAGCCTTGTTTAGTGCAGCAGAACTCCCTTCCCCTAAAGCCAGAACCACCATCCCTCTTTCTCAAAGTAGAGTACCTAACTCCAAAACCAATCCGAAAAGCATAATCATTATACAATTGAAATGCTTCTTCCTCTGAAAATACAGTTGTACCAAGCAACTCAGAAAATTCAGCTTCCTTCACTAATATGGTTTCAACAGAAACAGGATCATGACAAACTTGTACAGTCTCAAAACTAGATGAACGTTCAGCTGCAAAAAATTAATAAAGGTAAAATAAACTAAAGATATAAAATTTCAGTAAAAGAAAGGGAAACAATGTACGTAAGAAATGAGCAATACTTGGTCCGAAAGAAAGAGATTCTGTTGCACAAACAAGATTTTGGTCTTCACTGAAATTAACAGCAGAATCCAAGAAATCTAGATGAATGGAAAAACATTACAAGAACATCACAAAACAAAATTCAAAATATAAACAGATTGATTAAAGAAGAACAAAATGTATGAGTTGCAATTAGAAAGTATATTACTGGATTGAATGCCAACAATTCCGCCTCCAGAATCTATATCCTCAATTAATCTTCCACGGGGAGAAATACAATCTGCACAGAGTAAAAACAAAACAAACAAAACAAATGTAAACTCAAAACTGATCAACTAAATACTCAAAACATATCAACTAATGTAATGAATTAGTTCATAGAATAAGTACCTCCAAAATCAGCCATATGGTCGATAAGAATCTAAAACAGAAAAAAATTGAACTGAAACAACTTATAATAGTTATAACAGTAGCGACAACGTATAACAATACAACCAAAAAATAAGTTGAGTAAAAATAAAGATGATTACAGGAAAAGATAACTTCGACGAAACAAAAAAGAATTTGAAACGGAAGAAGGAAAAAACATATAAATGTAAAACGGCAAAGAAAACTACTTACCTAAATCGATCAGTGAAGTAAAATCGAAACTACGAATGGAGAAAGCTGCAGAAGAAAACCGGGAAGATCGATAACAAATAAACAGAAGAAGGACCGGAAGAACCGATCGAAGAACAAAATCTATGGCATTGCTACTAAGAAGCAATCCGCGGAAGAAGATGAAAGCTGCGAGACGACGACCAAAGGGAAAAAGCGAACAAAGGGAAAAAGAAGAAATAAAGAGGATAGAAGTTGCAGTTTATTACAAAATTACCTGGCTGTACCAAGAGGAAGGTACAGCCGGGTGTACCATATAAATTTCGATGATTTAACTGAGATTAAAATGATACCGCGTACCCATTAATACGCGGTTAGAATAAATATCAGCAAATCATAGGAGCAAAAGATGCTGACAAAAGATTAGGAAACTAATGTATGGGACACATCTTTACCACGAGGCTTGATTATGCGGACAATGTGTAAAATCGCATTGAAATTGGTGTCCCGGAAGAACACTTGATAGTTTCACTTGACAATATGTTTGGATTAGTCAAGAATTATCATCTGGATGTATATAGCAAATTTTCTATTTCCAAGAGCTTAGCCTATTTCGAGATACATATTATATTGTTCCATATAATATAATTTGCTATAAAACTTTGATCGTATTATAAACAGGATCGTAATACGTTTAGTTTTGTGAGTAAACGTATTTTGTTGGAATGATTGTAATTATCCCAAAGCAATATGATTATATTGTACTGACATCAAATACTTCCAAGACATTAAGTATTTTGAAGATATTTATTAAAGATGATCACCTAAGTAGCGTGCAAAATAGAGATTGTCTCCCTGTGTATCAAGATATTGTTCTCGGCCTACGATTACTTGGAAATGAGTTCTTGGATCAACACACAACAAGTGCTCTTTGTTTCAATTCGCTAAGTAATATCGGGAAGAAGTAGAAATGGATGTCCACAGGGAGACAATTACTACCAGCTAGTCAATCTTAGACGTTTAAACTTACAAATTTAACAGACCATATATACATATCTTTCAGAGCATATGTTGAATACGGATGATATGTACAAAACTGATCATTTCGATAAGTATTCACAAAGATGTTTAAAGTGATACAAAATGATTTAGCATATACACAACAAATAAAATTTATATATGTACAACGTTCATTTTAAATGATAATCATTTACATGTTACATATCATTTACGATATGTAACATGTTATATGATATACGTTAAATGACATTATCTATAGGTATTTACAAGTGGACTATAATAAGGGTACTAATAGTTGTCCTATTAGTACCCTTAATAAGATTTACGTAATTTATGATCATAAATTCGAATACTTCGTAAGAACTTATGCTAGGAATGAATTGGCTTGAGAAACACGATGCTCGAGTGAAGTCAAGCTATCATCAGAGTACGTATCATTAATTGTATAATCTAGGTAATCTTATTGAAATAAGATTACTTAATGCGTTCATAGTGTATAGTCTAATAGTATCTCGGTGTAAATTAATGGAAGTTCTGAGTTAACTTATATTATAAAACTTAGTTGGCCTTCATAGTACCACATCTTGTCAAAATATATATGATAAGTCCATTTTTGTACTTATTTTTCTAATCAAATTTAAGCGATTTTTGATTAAAAATAGAAAGAAAAGGCATGTTTTAGATATTTTGGTTCAAGTTTCATGAAATCAGGTGAAAACCACATTCATCATATGTTTGCCAGAATTTCGGGTCAATTGAGCACAAAATGAGTCAATTTGAGTAACAAATGAAGTCATACCGGAAGAAGTAAGCATTTTATCAAGGTGACCCAGAAGACAATCTTGGAGAACAGGAACCGCAGGAATTACCAGACAAATTTGGCGGAGGGCGCCCAAATAGGCGCCCAAAATGGCCGCCTGGTTGGCCGCCTACGGTAAATTAAAAAGTCAACATTTAGAATTGACCCGAGCCGCTAAAAGACAGAAGGCGGCCGACGGAGGACGAAGGGCGGCCGCCCTCAGTGGCCGCCTGCGACACAACGGGACAAAGCCAACCACCGGCCGGTGCGAGTGGACGGCAGGCGGCCAGACAGGAACGGCAGGCGGCCGCCCTCTGGACCGCCTGCGGCTGACGGGACTCTATTAATGCGAATGCATTAATTTTGTTATACGATTTACGCTAATTTCCAAGCGCCGGTATGATATCTCATAGTGTTCCAACATATAGTATCTCTTGGGTGTTGATAACCGGCGTATACGGAAAAGGGATGATTGCCTATGATTAGGCACCAACTTATCTATTGCCTATGAGCTAGATAAATATAACAATCTCAATCTCGACGAGCATATGTATATCAAATATATGTATATGTAAATCTTTAACGGTATATTACTTAAGTAAAATGAGATATAATCAAGTGTAGTCAATTATACATAGTTAGTATAATAAATCATCACAAAAGGTAACGTTCTATAAGGGCATTATCAAATAATAATGTCCTTATATTGCTATGATATTAGTGGACTATAGTAATATTAAACATAGGATGTTATTACTTGGACTGTAATTTGCTGGTCTGGTCTGATCTGGTCTGGTCTGGTCTGAACTGGTCTGGTCTGGTAAGGTCTGGTTTCTTTGTATATTTATAACTATCCAAGTCTGGTCTGGTCTGGTCTGGTCTGAACTGGTCTGGTCTGGTCTGGACTGGTCTGGTCTGGGACAAATTACCGTCCAAGTAAAAACATCCATAATACATACTAATGTTAATATATATACATTATATCTTAAACCAATATATAATTGTTAATAACTCTGTGAATACGGTACTTATTTAACTCTTATATAATATGTTGAGTATTACAAAAAGATAAGCTCTAAAAGTATTTTAGAGCTTATCTAAATATGGTAATATTTAGATACATATCATTGGACCAATATCTAGCCATGTCTATGATAGGTATTTACTTATCATGAAATAGAGTTTAGGAGTGAAATCACAGAATACGAATGTCATCTATTTATGTCTCGTCTATTTTAAATCCCTTGAATTCGTAATGGTAAGTTTTATTTCGGCCAACGGCGATATTACTCAATTGGGTTATATGGTAGACGAGAACCAATCTAAGTATTAGATCCTAAAATTGTGATCATTAAACAAGGAGCAGGATGGTGAAAAGGTTATTGTAATGCAAATACTTATAGCTAAATACAATTCATACAGAGATATGAATTGAGTATATCTGTATATGTGTATATGCCTTATGTGTAAATAAGGCATATAATGATCGGAGTTATATGCTCCAAATAGGCAAAGCTATATTGAGTATCAATATGGGATAACGTTATTTAAACGTATTGTGTAAACCATTGTTCTAAAAGTCGTTAGACGTTAGTCGGGCGGTAGAGGGGCGCCTAGCGCCTAGGCAGCCGACTAGGCCGATTTTTCGGCCGACTAGGCCAATTTTTTGGCCGACTAGATCGACTAGGACTCTACGGTTAGGGCCGCCTAGGCCGCCTAGGCCGATTAATCGGTCCGCCTAGGCCGATTTTTAGAACAATGGTGTAAACTGTATAGACGTACAATTTGAATTAGAAATTCAACTATGGTTAAGGTCCAAAGAATGTTTAGGAGTGGGTGTTTTACCAAATAACGGGAAAAGTTGGATGGGAGTGCCAAAATGCGGGAATTTTTCTAGGCTTAGGTTTTTTGAAAAATAACAAATCCCCTTCTGTCGGATTAGCCAATTCCGACAAGGAGTTTATATTTAATTTTTTTGATGGACCGAATTCTTAACTTTTTGATTCAAAACAAATAACTAAAGTTTTTATATTTAACTTTTTGGCCAAATCCCCTACTCGGTTCAAAAAAAAGTTTTTAAAACTAAAGTTTTAAATTCTATCAATTCCAAATGTAAAAGTGTTTTTAAATTCCTGCATATTTTTTATAAATAATGCATTTTTTTTAGTAACAAAACATTTGATTGCTTTATATTGTTTTCTAATCCATTTGTGTTGTGAATTTTTTTTTTTAATCCCAATCGTGTAATTTTAAATGCAATTATGATTTAATCCATTCGTAAAATGATATACAAATTTGAAAGGGATTTAACTGCAATTTTTGTAATTTTAATGGAAGTGAACAAAACAACGAATAGACAGTGATTTATTAATGAATAGACAGTACATACGATATTAAATTTAATACTACATCTAACGTTGCATGCTCGGGCCTGCTCCGTCCCCGCCGCCAGTGTTCCAATTCCCCGTTGTGTCTCCATAATAAAACGACGAATTCAGAAATGACTCAACATAATCATCCGCCTGTGTGGAGTACTGATAAGAATTAGGATGGTCATTTAAAATGCGCTATTTACAGGGATCAGTTAATTTTATGGTCAATCAAACGTCGTGAACCGTGTGGGAACATTTAAATGGGACGGAGGGAGTAATAAATATATGCATACAATAATAACTTTAATACTACATATAATCAGGGCCGGTCCTAAGAAAATGGAGACCCTGTGCAATATCAAAATTTGGGTCTTCCTTTCTGACATAAATATTGATCGACAAACAGATGTTCTTAAAACATAGCTGCAGCAATTATAAATTTATTAAATATAAATAGCCTAATTAACTCATCAACTAATTACATTTAATTCTAAATAACAACCAAATTTTTAAATTTCATTATTTAATCAATTCATCATACATTATTACATTAGTAGAGTAGTAGTACTACTACTAAAAAATTTATTTTGGGCCCTCAATTTTTTTTGGGCCCTGTGCGGTCGCACACCCTAAACTCCCTCTGGGTCGGCCCTGCATATAATGATAAATAATGTCACGGTTTGCGTCTTCGTCTTTGTTCAACGATAGGTTGGGTGCTCGGACCGGACCCCCGCTGTCATGATTGGACCCGCCAGTGTTCCAAACCCCCGCTGTGTCTTCATGGTAAAATGAAGAATCCGGAAATGTGGGAAAATATGCATCCGGCTGTGTAGAGTACTGATAAGAATCCAATATTTATAAATTTATAAATAATTTTCATATTAAAATCAATATTTTAGGATCATTTACCGTCCAAGGGTTCTCAACCCCAACCTGGAGTATTCTGGATCATTTACTGCCCAAGGGTACTCAACCCCAACCGGGAGTATACTGGATCATTTACCGTCCAAGGGTACTCAACCCCAACCTGGAGTATTTAGGATCATTTACCGTCCAAGGTTTGTGTACATCCCTTGGGGGTAAAAACTACCCATTTCAGAGGTCATCCTAATATGTCCCAAATTGTACATTTGACCCTGAAAGCTGTATTTCAATTCTCGGACTGTTTTTATTATACTTCCTCCGTTCCCTTTTAATTGCAACAGTCAACATTTCACGTTTTACCAATGCACAAGTTTGACCGTTAATATTTTTCATTCCTTATTAGTAAAAAATTTTAAAAAATCATATTTTGAAAATTTAGAATGAGAAGAATTTAACAATATTTTTAAAAAATTTAATTTATAATACATAAATTAATAAAATATAGTACATCAATGAACACAAATCTGAAAGTTTAAAATGTTTCTTCCAATCTGATCTTGTGAACAGGGCGTCTTCCAAAAGAGATAACTCAATATCTTTTACTGATACGTTAATAAAATTGTTCCAATTTATGAGTGTCACAAATACTAAGCCTAATCTCTATGATTTAGCGTTTTCAGCCTAAAAGTGCTATCTTTGATTATCTAGTTTTGTGACGGTTGGGAACATCTTATCTCGTTAACATCCCAAACATAGATATTTGTTTTACCGAAATCAATAACATTGTATTCCAAGGGATATTTCAGTCGTGACACGTTGAGTGATAAGTCCGTATTTAGACACGCATTTGATGCATGTTGATATCGGCTTTTGATGGTTTTCCTAGATTTATAGTGTCACAAGTCTCAATTTTAGCTCAAGTTATGTTTACCAGGCGTTGGTTCGAGTTTTGTGTTGTTTGAAGTCAAAATCATGGAATTTGAGCCCGGCACCGGCACTTGAGAAGCAATTGGGATGAGTTGAGAAGCATTCGAGAGTGGATTGAGAGCTTTGGAGGTCACCGGGAGGTTTACGATGAAGATTTGATTGCAAACGAGCTCTAGGATTGGTTACGGGATCAAAAGAAGATGAATGAAGCTTGAAAACGGCGATCAGGATGACCGTCTGTCAATCGTTCAAGCATATCTCCTCGTAGAAACATCCAAAGAATACGATTCAAATTTAAAATGAAAGCTAACTTCAAGGGCTACAAATCATATGAAGACACATTTGCGAGAATCTGAAAGAAAGAAGGTGAAAACAGACGATGAAGTCAGATGATCTCTGCTGCGATTTCAGAATGATACCTTCCATTGTTTGGATCATATCTCTTGATTGGATGATTCAAATCACATTCGGAAAATTAGGGTGGATAGATGACTTCATTATCTACAACTTTCATGAAGAAATCATAGCCAAATTCGGAAGTGAAGTAGGCACGATCGTGCCCTCAAAGTCAGGCACGATCGTGCGAGAAGAAAAAGAACCGCGGAGCTACTGCCAGCCAGGCACGATCGTGCCTGGAGGGAGGCACGATCGTGCCTGCCCAAAATGCGCGTTTTTGCTCCAGAGGCACGATCGTGCCTGACATCGTGCCTGCCTCCGGAAATCCCAATTCAACTCAAATTTCACCCGATTGTTTCTATTTAAACTGCCTGTAAACCCCCATTTTCAAAGGGGGAGCTTAGAGAGAGTGCTTATCACGAATTTTAGAGGGCTTTTTATCCTTGTTCATCAATCTTTTGGGATTCTAATATTTTAGAGACCGTCTAAATGTTGACATTGAAGTTGACATTGCAGGAGACCGTCTCCTATCGATTAAGTCACTCATATGCGTATATATGGGATATACTTCGTATCTCATACGCATTATCTCCATAGATAATTGACCTTAATTATACAATGTCACTTATTGTTAATAAATGTACCCAGAGAGGAGGGTTCCTATGAGAAAGGAGTCTCAAGAGAGAAATGAGAATAAAATCGAACCATCAAATAGATGAAATCAAAGGCTAAGATTGAATACAAATTAATTGTTGCACATGGTAATTATGTTGAAGTTTGAATGGCTATTATTATCCTAAAAGGAACGGTTTTTACTCTAAGGGTACAAGTGTAAAAGTCGCCATTTAATTTGGAAGTATATAACCGTAGCTCAACTTTCTCATATAAATAGGATTGGATCATTAAATGCAATATATAAAGCCTATTGATTCGGACTATTTTTCCTTAATTAAATAGTTAATTTATTTTGGTTCTTACTTTAAATAATTAATACAATCCATCCAGATATTCAAATAAATTTGTCAATTGTGTGAGTGCACTATTATTCATATTCATTTGCACTTTGAAATTGTGAAGGTTGCACTGATTCTTTGCAAACAATAATTCACTTTAATTCTCTTATTAAATTTTATTTCTAAATTTTGTATTCTCTCACATAAAATTTGGATAATTACTTTGGTAAAGAAAATAAACTAATTGTGCATAATTTTTAATATTTCATCAACGGAATCCACCTAGATTTGTTCATTTGCACTCTGATATTAAATTGATGCACTTTGATTAGGCTTCGTCGATTTTATTATATATTTGAATATTTTAATTGCAGTAATAGTAATTGAAAAATAAATTGCACTTTACACATACTATAGTGCATTTCCATACATCTTTGTAATCAAAATGAATTAAAAAATGAAAATACGTAGACACGGGTATAAAAAAACAAGGTTATACTATCATGTGCATTTAAGTATATACAAAAGTGCATAAGTATACAACACTATGAAATTTTACAATGATAATATTTTACCCAGAATGAAATGCACTTTAACCATGTGCATTTAAATATAAATAAAAGTGCATTGTCATCTCACACTTTCTAAAATTTGACATAGACATTGCAGTTATAATACTAAAAAGGTGCAATATTTATAATTACATTAGTGCAATTTTTTAATAAAAGATAGAGCATAATAATAAATGAAAATGCATTTAAAAGTAAAGTAGAAGATATATTTAAATATAAAGTAATGAAATGATCGAGATTTTATACAAAACATGAAAGTGCGAATGAATCAAATGATGAGATAAAGAATTTTATTTTGATTGACTAAACAAATGCAAAATAATTTGATAAAGACTTGAAGTAGTAAAAAACAAATCGGATGAGTGGCCATTCACGATTATAGGGAGCCATGTATGGAAACAATTGAAAGATTAAATGGAAGTAACCGTATAACTTTATTATGGTGTCAAATTCTCTTATTTACCCTTCATGAAATTTTAAAAGACTTCAAGATCTAATGGCTATAAATCATTCTCATTTCTCTCCTAAGATAGTATTTTCACTTGAACCTAAATCTGTACCCAGATATCATTGAGTTCTACATTTAAGTATATGGTCACTTGATCATATATATCAAGGGTCACTAATATGCGTATGGGATATATCTCACACGCATTATCTACATAGATAATTGACCTTAATTGTACAATGTCACTTATTGTTAATAAATATACCCAGATATCATTGAGTTCTACATTTAAGTATATGGTCACTTGATCATATATATCAAGGGACATCCGAGATACGTAAATGACTTCCTTTACATACTCCCTCTTTAATATCATAGACATTTCTCGGGTAAAGTTGATGTTACCGTATCCGTGGATACCTAATAACGTTTATTTTAAGTATAATAATCAAATACATACCCTTATATATGCAACGTTGGATATTAACAAATAAATTATCTCTCTCCTTATTTGCATGATTTTATACAATTTTAGTAAGTTTTTCCCTGCAATGTCAACTGCAATGTCAACATTTAGACGGTCTCCTTGACATTGTGGAGAAAAACTTACCAAATCTGTATAAAATCATTAAAATAAGGAGAGAAAGAATTTATTTACTAATATTTATGTGGCTATGTCTCATGCCACGTGTGCACCGTGCACATTATACCATTGAAGATGCTCTTACTCCGCACAAAACATCTATATGTTCTTTAATAGAAACTTTCATCCTAAAACTTATTAGTGTTGACTAATAATAATGCCATAATGGTATTATCTATAGGTACCGTAATGCTGTAGAAAACGTCTAAATCAATTCTTGTAAATATTAAGATGGATTAAGCGTAATATCAAGCTAAAATGGTTATTATAAACGTAATTATGAATATGTATCACGCTAAAGACTGAAGACGATAACAGAGGCTAAGAGCATCTTCAATGCTATAATGTCCACGGTGCACATGTGTCATGAGTGATAGCCACATAATTATTAGCAAATAAATTATTTCTCTCCTTATTTGAATGATTTTATATAATTTTAGTAAGTTTTTCCCTGCAATGTCAATAACAATGTCAACATTAGACGGTCTCTTTGACATTGTGGAGAATAACTTACCAAAACTGTATAAAATCATTCAAATAAGGAGAGAAATAATTTATTTACTAATATTTATGTGGTCATCTCTCATGCCACGTGTGCACCGTGCACATTGTACCATTGAAGATGCTCTAAGTATTTGTAAACAAACGTTTGCAAATATCAAGGGATGATTACTCAGTATTGGGAAATTAAGACTAATTTACGGTAATCTTATTCACTGAACTTAAGACTTTCCGTGGAAAGTCTAAATTGTGTTTAAACATATTGCGTGTACCATATCCATAATATGGTACAAGTATCTCTAAACGAGTTTGGAGCGATATCTTTCCGATCAAGCATGGGACAATACCTTTTAGCGCACTCGTTGTGATATCTTAAGTTAATAATATTAGATGTTACTATGTATCATATTCCGAGAAATACTATGATTAAAAGGTAAAGATAACATAACTTTATCTTTTACTTAATGCATTGTAATTGAAGTTGGAACAAAAGCTTTAGAACTCAGAATTGTCTTTTCAAAGAGATATAATATGCTGGAGTTTGATGAGCACATAGAGGTTAGGAACACTCAATGTGCTATTATAAATACTTTATATGTTTTCAAGCTTTAGATATTACACTATAACGTTGTATTTCAGCAAGATATAAGTGTCACAAATACTTAGCCTAATCTCTATGATTTAGCGTTTTCATCCTAAATAGAGCTCTTCAAACGGTAAGAGATTAGGTTAACCGTGAATTTGATCCGAACTGTACTTTGTCAATTCTAGATGTTTGAGATATACTGCTTAGAGACCTTCATTTATCAACGTATTTAATATATCTTTAACCAATAGTCTCAACTCATTTGAAACATTCACCCCTCAAGCATCAAACGGTATAGAAAACTAGCTATAATTTCCCATCCTATTATCTATGATGGGATTGTTTAGTATCACTACAAGAATTTCGGAAATTAGTGTCGGATTTTAGTGTCGGTCTTTAAATCCGACAACAATTAGTGTCGGAACTTAATGGCAGAATTCTATCGGCCAGTAATTTGCGGCGGACATTGGTCGCTACTAATTTGTAGCGGATTGTGTGTCGGAATTTTTCAGCCACTGATTAGTGTCAGATATTAGTGACGGATTTTCCGCCACTAAAATCTGTCATAAAATTAGAAGTACATATACACCACAAGCGAGTGACACATCATTCCATACACCCACATCTTATCTTCATCTCTCTAAAATATGGATCTGGACGGGATGTAAGGTTAGAACTCTCAATTTTACTATTTCTAATTTTCTTATATTAATTAATTAGTTATATATAATGTTATCCTTAAATATTTCAACTAAATATATGGCATCCTGTTTTTTTGTTAAATATTCAAATTATATTGAGTTCTTAGAGGTCCATGTTTTAAATAAGTTTTCTTTATTAGTCCATCTTTTAGAATTTGTCAAATCATGTTGTTGAATAATTAATTATAGAGTGAATTCCCTAAATAGGACTAAAAAGTGGAAAAATTGCACAAATAGGACTACATTTTTTAAATTCCCTTAATAGGACTATTTATGTGTGTTTGGACAAATATACCCTTGTAACTTGTGAAATGTTTTAATTAATAATAAAATCATAAAAAAATTAATAAAAATCGAAAAAAATACTAAAAATCGTAAAAACAATAATAGAAAATTAATAAAAATATTTTTTTAAAAAATAAAGAAACATATTTTTTAAAATAAATAAGAAATAAATAAAAAAAATCATAAAATTAAAAAAAACACATTACCACCCCTGCCACCCCCCAACACCACCATCTCCCATCACCGGACAAAAATATGCCAACATTTTAAATAATACCATAATGATGACATAATCAATGAAAATGTTGGCATATTGAAGAGTAATTATGCCATCTTTTTGACATTTTCAGAAAAATATGGCATTTTTTTACCAAAAGTGGAAGAAATTTCACCAATCGGAGGTGGTGGTGCTGGGAGGCTGCGGGAGGCGGTGAGAATGGTATCCATAATTTTTTTCATTTTTTATGGGTTTTTACTATTTTTTACTATTTTTTATTATTTTTTTAAAAAAATTAAAAAAATAAAAAATTAAATTTTTTATTTTATAAATGTTTTATAATTGTTTTTTAATTTTTTTACGTTTTTTAAATATTTTTTTACGTTTTTTGTGATTTTATTATGAATTAAAGCATTTCATTATGAATTAATACTCTTAGGGGTATTTAGGGTAGAAAATCAATGTTTAGTCCTATTTAGGGAATTTAAAAAGTAGTAGTCCTATTTGTGCATTTTAGGAACTTTTTAGTCCTATTTAAGACAATTTCCGTTAATTATATAAACTAATTTAAAGATTAATAGTCCTTTTGGTAGATTTAGATAATGTTTGGAAAAAATGGCCCATTTCATTTCTTTTGGCAACCGGCCCATTTCATTAGTGATAGTAAAAAATTGATATTACTTTAGTTGTTAATTCATGTTTTTATATTTACATGAAATATGATGAATTTTTAATGTTAGGTTAATGTGAAGACTGTGTAACAAATATTTCTTTTTTAAGTATATGTTCAACACATGAATGGGTATGTATAATAGTTTGTTGGTGTTTTAAAATATAGAGATTGTGGGCCCTAGTTTGAGTAATTTAAATGATAAATATATACATGAAAATTTTAATTTGTTATTAGTTAAGAAATATAAACAAAAAAGGTTGATGTTTCATTTACGGTTTAAAAACAATAATTACATTTTAAATAGTGCTTATGAATATCTATTGATATTCCGTTCAAAAAAAGTATTTAGTGATATGAATCAATAATATTGTGGAATATTATATCTTGTATAGGTTTTACAATGAGCCAGGATAGATCATGGATGTATAAAAGGCTTGCAAGACGTGGAGTTCCAAATGAAGATTTTAATGAAGGAGTTGCCGAATTTATCCAAAGTGCGGTAAACTTATATCCAACTGGTGTTATTGCATGTCCTTGTAGAAAGTGCAAGAACAAAAAGTGGATGACATGGGATATTGTTAAGCAACATTTATTTGAAAAGGGTTTTGTGGAAGATTATTATGTATGGGAGGCACATGGGGAGCCACATAATTCAAATGGATTAGTTTATTTGAATGAAAGTAGCTCATCTCATGTCAACACATTTGAAGGGCAATATGATCCGTACAAATCAATGTTTGAAGATGCAATAAGGAATGAACTCCCAATGGGATTTGATCACGGTGAGGCTGCAAATGAACCTTGTCCTATCACTACACAAATGTATGAAATGTTGGATACAATGAGCCAACCGTGTTTCGATGGCTGTCCGATGACGCAATTGAGTGCAATGACAGAAATGCTGAATATAAAGACTGAGATGCATTTATCAGAGGCTGCAATGGATAGAATTTCTCAATTCGTAAATAGGTTTTTCCCATCAAGCATCCCAAACAATCCAATTCCAAATTTCAACAAAATCAAAAGAAAACTATCTGTGTTAGGAATGAGCCATCAATCCATCGACTGTTGCCCGAACGGGTGCATGTTATATTGGAGAGCAGATAGTGAGTTATTGGAATGTAAATTTTGCTCAACTGCAAGGTACGACATTAGCAACCAGTCAAATAAATGTATTCCACATGCAAAAATGGAGTATTTTCCTCTTACTCCTAGGCTGCAACGACTCTATGCTTCAGCTGCTACAGCAGATGATATGAGGTGGCATAAATTTCACCACAGTGAGGAAGGAGTAATGCGCCACCCGTCGGATGCAAAGGCGTGGATTCATGTTGATAATGTTTATCCAGAGTTTGTTGTAGATCCGAGAAATGTGAGACTTGGTCTATGCATAGATGGGTTCCAACCTTTTGGTCAATTTGGACAACAATATTCATGTTGGCCTGTGATTGTGACACCGTATAATTTGCCTCCAGGTATGTGTATGAAACAACAATTCTTATTTTTAACTATATTAGTTCCAGGACCAAGGAATCCAGCGAAAGGGATCGATGTGTACCTGCAACCACTGGTGGAGGAGCTTAAGGAATTGTGGGAGGTTGGTGTCACAACATATGACGCAGTTTCACAGCATAACTTTAATATGAGAGCGATTTTGCTATGGACGATTAGTGATCTTTCAGCATATGCGAAGTTATCAGGATGGACCACAAAGGGAAAGTTTGCATGTCCATATTGTACCGAGTTTACCGAAGCATTCTGGCTACCCCACAGTAAAAAGCATAGTTGGTTTGATAATCACAGGAAGTTTTTACCAGGTGACCATCCATTTCGGTTTGATGAAAATAACTTTACTAAAGGTAAATCAATCTTGTATGGTCCTCCGATTCACAGCGATGGGTTGTACTGCTATGATGAGGTAAATGGTTTTATGTCAGTTACTGAATTGGGTGGTATGGAGCATAATGCAATTGTTGGAAAAAATATTGGATGGAAGAAGCGTAGCATCTTTATATGTTTTCAAGCTTTAGATAATACACTATAACGTTGTATTTCAGCAAGATATAAGTGTCACAAATACTTAGCCTAATCTCTATGATTTAGCGTTTTCATCCTAAATAGAGCTCTTCAAACGGTAAGAGATTAGGTTAACCGTGAATTTGATCCGAACTGTACTTTGTCAATTCTAGATGTGTGAGATATACTGCTTAGAGACCTTCATTTATCAACGTATTTAATATATCCTTTAACCAATAGTCTCAACTCATATGAAACATTCACCCCTCAAGCATCAAACGGTATAGAAAACTAGCTATAATTTCCCATCCTATTATCTATGATGGGATTGTTTAGTATGCCTATTCTCACATAGCTTTTAATATATAGGCAATACCGTATTTAGCCAACTCCATGATAACCTGGATAAGCATTTTTAATATTCTTTTTAAAACATATTGGTCTTTCCTGAACTAAAAATAGTGTTTTTCAGGTAAAGATATAATACACTCATAGAGTTTAGTCCAACGAGTTTTCTATCTCGTTGGCATATCCTTCAACTGAGGTTTTTATCCTAAATAGAGCACTTTTAGCGTAAATACCGTTTTGTGAGATTGCTTTACAAAACGGATCAAATGTTCCAACTGTTAGAATAGAGAACTTCAATGGCATGATAATTTGAATATTAGGTAACATTATACCGAAATTCCCTAGTTTTCGAAATATAGGGAATTCAAGATATACCATTATTATAGTATTTTTCCCTGTGTGATAAATACTATCACAGAAGGCAGCAATCTTATGTTGAGTATATATTCAGGCGAGCACCTAATATTAAGATGATTACCTATGATCGTATATATTTTGTTGGTCTATAATATTATATTATAGTGCAATAATACGTTTACTGAGAACATACAGCCCCAATAGCCTATTTTGAATAAATACTTAATTGTCCAAAAGTGATCTATTGTATGAACACAACAATACTGGTAATAAGATACCTCAGCCGACTCAAACGGTTTTAGACACTTTTAGCCTACACAAGGTTCAAAAGTGTGAGCAAACCCTATTCACAATTAAGGCTATAGCCCATTAACTATACAAATGATACAAATAATTAAAATAAAATATGTAGGCCCATGCGTGCCTTAACATTGCCTAGTTTTAATCACCTATTTAAACTCTATCAAGGATTTTGATAGGAGCAATCTTATAATGGAGCTTTCATGTATTTCTGGGCAATACCGTTTTAGATTGCAAGATATGATCGGATCAAATTCTTGTGTAGTGAATATAATATAATAGATCCCCTTTTCATGATAGGCAAAATATCTATCTATACGGTATAAGGAATTGAGTAAACCTATTTATTTGAATAGTATTGGTGTGTAAATCTTTATGTCACGTGGAATATTGTTGCGACCTTTGGTGAATCTTTACCTTAATAAAGATTCACCAAACATTACGTTTTTCCACATTATATCTCCTAGGGAAAAGAGGCAAATAAGCCCTCGAACTAATCAAAAAAGTGCAAATAAGCCCTTTTGTAGGAGATTTCGTCTGTCTATCGTCATTTGGGGAGGTTCCTGGTGCAATTTTTTGATGAAATTTTTTGAGCATCTTATTCATTAAGTCTAGTTTACCCATACAAAATTTCAGCTAAAAATTCAACCGGGAAGGCAGTCAAATGAATTTTTTAAGATAACTGCGCAGTTAAACAACACAGTGTAGTTCCGAAAATCATTTGAGTGCCTTCCCGATTGAATTTTTAGCTGAAATTTGGTATGGCTAAACTAGACTTAATGAAGAAGATGCTCAAAAAAATTCATCAAAAAATTCCACCGAGAACCTCTCCAAATGATGATGATCGGACAGAACCTCCTACAAAAGGGCTTATTTGCACTTTTTTTATTAGTTCGAGGGCTTATTTGCCCCTTTTCCCTATCTCCTATAATAGGCATTACCTTGTTTACAAACGGTTAGATAGAATTGGGAAAACCTATCGTATGAAGTTATGAGTGAAATCTGAAATAGTTATTTATGTAAATGAGAAAATGTTATATCATAATTAAATAGAACAACATAGAACACGGTCATGGGTTAATCTGAGTGTTACGAATATAAGGTTGGCTATATATCCCTTTCTTAGTCTAATCTCTATGCCTATTAGATTCAAATAACGATACAGTCCATCAATCTAAACTGATCAGATTGTATCACCTTGGTACCCTCGTTAGTGATGTATCTGCTAAAGTTCCATACTCCTAATAAAAAAAACCTAGTCGGAATTGTGTAATCCGACTAGGGGGTGTTCAATTTTTTTAAAGTTTCCATTATTTTATTTGTGTAATCCGAAGAATTAAAAAATAATTAAAAAAAAATATATAAAAAACCTAGTCGGAATTGTGTAATCCGACTAGGGGGTGTTCGAAATTTTTAATATTTCCATTATTTTATTTGTGTAATTGGAAGGAATTAAAAAATAATAATAAAAAATAAATAAAAAAAAACCTAGTCGGAATTGTGTGATCCGACTAGGGGGTGTTCGATTTTTTTTTAGTGATTGCTTTGATTTGTGTTCATTGATGTACTATATTTTATTAATTTATGTATTATAAATTAAATTTTTTAAAAATATTGTTAAATTCTTCTCATTCTAAATTTTCAAAATATGATTTTTTAAAATTTTTTACTAATAAGGAATGAAAGATATTAACGGTCAAACTTGTGCATTGGTAAAACGTGAAATGTTGACTGTTGCAATTAAAAGGGAACGGAGGAAGTATAATAAAAACAGTCCGAGAATTGAAATACAGCTTTCAGGGTCAAATGTACACTTTGGGACATATTAGGATGACCTCTGAAATGGGTAGTTTTTACCCCCAAGGGATGTACACAAACCTTGGATGGTAAATGATCCTAAATACTCCAGGTTGGGGTTGAGTACCCTTGGACGGTAAATGATCCAGTATACTCCCGGTTGGGGTTGAGTACCCTTGGGCAGTAAATGATCCAGAATACTCCAGGTTGGGGTTGAGAACCCTTGGACGGTAAATGATCCTAAAATATTGATTTTAATATGAAAATTATTTATAAATTTATAAATATTGGATTCTTATCAGTACTCTACACAGCCGGATGCATATTTTCCCACATTTCCGGATTCTTCATTTTACCATGAAGACACAGCGGGGGTTTGGAACACTGGCGGGTCCAATCATGACAGCGGGGGTCCGGTCCGAGCACCCAACCTATCGTTGAACAAAGACGAAGACGCAAACCGTGACATTATTTATCATTATATGCAGGGCCGACCCAGAGGGAGTTTAGGGTGTGCGGCCGCACAGGGCCCAAAAAAAATTGAGGGCCCAAAATAAATTTTTTAGTAGTAGTACTACTACTCTACTAATGTAATAATGTATGATGAATTGATTAAATAATGAAATTTAAAAGTTTGGTTGTTATTTAGAATTAAATGTAATTAGTTGATGAGTTAATTAGGCTATTTATATTTAATAAATTTATAATTGCTGCAGCTATGTTTTAAGAACATCTGTTTGTCGATCAATATTTATGTCAGAAAGGAAGACCCAAATTTTGATATTGCATAGGGTCTCCATTTTCTTAGGACCGGCCCTGATTATATGTAGTATTAAAGTTATTATTGTATGCATATATTTATTACTCCCTCCGTCCCATTTAAATGTTCCCACACGGTTCACGACGTTTGATTGACCACAAAATTAACTGATCCCTGTAAATAGCGCATTTTAAATGGCCATCCTAATTCTTATCAGTACTCCACACAGGCGGATGATTATGTTGAGTCATTTCTGAATTCGTCGTTTTATTATGGAGACACAACGGGGAATTGGAACACTGGCGGCGGGGACGGAGCAGGCCCGAGCATGCAACGTTAGATGTAGTATTAAATTTAATATCGTATGTACTGTCTATTCATTAATAAATCACTGTCTATTCGTTGTTTTGTTCACTTCCATTAAAATTACAAAAATTGCACTTAAATCCCTCTCAAATTTGTATATCATTTTAAAATCATAATTGCATTTAAAATTACACGATTGGGATTAAAAAAAAAATTCACAACACAAATGGATTAGAAAACAATATAAAGCAATCAAATGTTTTGTTACTAAAAAAATGCATTATTTTCATTTTAAAAATATGCAGGAATTTAAAAACACTTTTACATTTGGAATTGATAGAATTTAAAACTTTAGTTTTAAAAACTTTTTTTTGAACCGAGTAGGGGATTTGGCCAAAAAGTTAAATATAAAAACTTTAGTTATTTGTTTTGAATCAAAAAGTTAAGAATTCGGCCCATCAAAAAAATTAAATATAAACTCCTTGTCGGAATTGGCTAATCCGACAGGAGGGGATTTGTTATTTTTCAAAAAACCTAAGCCTAGTCGGAATTGGCTGATCCGACTCCCTTTTTAGTAAAACCTAGAAAAATCCCCGCATTTTGGCACTCCCATCCAACTTTTCCCATTATTTGGTAAAACACCCTCTATTTGTATCGGGTCTTAGACTTTCCAAAGAGGGACAGTATTAAGGCATCCCATTGTAGTGCATTACCAAAATTGATGACTATCCCCCAAGGGATGTATTGACCCTTTTCAAACGTTTCGAGTTTGTAATTAATAATATCTCGTTATATAGATAAGTTTAAAACTTATTGTATTCATAGAGAAAAGTGTAGTGCTCAAAACGTATATCCCTTTGATACGTATATGTTATCACGGTTAACATATACGTATCTCGATACGTATATGTTATAAAGGCTTAACCCAATCCTATATAATACATAGAATTATCTTCTATTATCTTTCTGTGTGTTCTTACGTTTAAAATATTGAGAGAATTCCCTAAATAGGAGTAAAAAAGTTTTGAAATTCCAAAATAGGAGTATCATGTTTTTATTCCCTAAATAGGAGTAAATTTCTGCCAAGTTTGGAAATTACAAGGCTTTAAACATGGCATTTTTTTCCAAACTTGGCAGATTACTCCTATTTAGGGAATAAAAAACATGATACTCCTATTTTAGAATTTCAAAACGTTTTTACTCCTATTTAGGGTAATTTCTGTAAAATATTTTCTGGAAATTATTATACACAGTGCATAAGTCAAGTGTTCCTTAATATTTACTGTATGTTAACTATAAAAGCTTTAATTTGTTCCTCAAATATTTCAATATACATGAGGGATCTTACGTTCGCCTATAAATTATATGTAGGCATATATGATAAACGGAAGGATAAGATACTTGTCAAAAACGATATTCTGATATCTGTTATCGTCAAGCATGAAAGCTTGACGATTACAATGATCCGGCTAGTATTCAACATTAGAGTAATCCCAGTGCATAGAAAACGGATAACTTATTATCAAAATCTAAAGAGATAATGTGTTGGGTTTAATCATTTACTTGATTATTCCCAATGTTCTTAACTAAGTGTCTATAATATGGTGTCTTCAATTACCTGAAAATATTAAGATTGTTCCAATTAAGGTAAACAAAATATGGTTTTCACATACATACCGTTACTTAAATGGTATTGATACCGTTGAATCTCCCCGACAAAATAGGGAACGATAGTTAATCTCCGGTTCTGTCCATACACATATTACCGCCTTAATAGATATTGATGAAAACGGTTAGCTACACAAGAGGGGGGGTGAATTGTGTTTCTGTGGAACCGTGGCAGTTTTTCGCCGAGTTCTAGTGTGGGATAAAGGGAATTGCAAAATAGTAAAGTGCACAAGAATTTAACGAGGAAAAATCCCTTGGCTCAAAGGGATTAAAAAACCTCGACCTCCCTCGGAGGAATTTTAAACAACTTCACTAAAACAAGCCTTGAAAGAGTTACAAGAGAGATCCTCCTAATCTACCCTTGAGCCTCCCCAACTCTATCCTCTCTAGGAAGAGTTTTGCATCTCTACCTTGCGAGTAGAGAGCCTCTCAGCTTTATCACAAAGCTCTTACACACACAGTACCCAACCCGAGGCAGCTGCACTTAGCTACACCTCAATATCCCAAATACAATATGATAATGAAAAGAAACTCTATCTAGAACTCCGTGTAGGCAGTTTCAGGTGCTATGGACTTGATCTTTTCTCCTGAGTGATTTTCCTTAGTAGTTTTCTCGGTCAAGCTCACCACATCTCTTGATCTTTCGTCATGTATATATAGTCTTGAACAAGTCGTCCGTTAGCTCTTCTTTCCTTCCTTGAATTCTTTGATTTTGTCTTGATATTTTGAATAGCTTTCCTTCCATGATATTTCCCATATTCATGCTTAATATATAAGGCAGCCAATTTAAACAATCCAAGATATCATAATCAATCACGCATCAAGTGTACAAATCATTTAAATCACGTGAGATTGGTTAAGGAGGGGATCATCTATTGAAGGAAAGCTACGCTCAGCTCCTAAAAAGGTAAGGATGTACCAGCCATTTAAAACAATTCCCATCCATTCAAAAGTTACGTTCCATAAGGATACCAAAAATACTTTCCTTATGTTATTAAAATATATTAATGAGTGGGGTCTAATTAAGCATGGAAAGGAAGTAAGTATCTTAAAGGAAAAGTGCGTATATATCATATTACTCTTCATAAAGATTAATTTCTAAAGGTCATTTTATGCATGCAGACTAAATTACGTACACACACATTAATCCAACAGTGTACCAAGTATATCTCGTAGGCACATGACCTAGGAATATTTCTGTATGAGATCCACCTGTATGGTTAGTCGAATAATACAATAATAATGTTCAACTGGACCCGAGGGTAGTCCTGTCTGCCGTTCCACCTGCATGGTTAGTCATCAACAAAACAATATATTCAACAAATTCCCCCTTTTTGTTGATGACAAACCATAGGTGCCTTGATTCCCTGCAAAGTTTATAATGTCTAGCAAAACAGCAAAACAGTTAGGGCACCTGATTGTTTCCCCCTTTTGGCATCAACCAAAAGGAAACAGGAATCAACCAAAACAGTGCCATAAGTGAAGTAATAATAGCAGTCAAAGACCAATCAGTGTGTTCCCCGCTTACAGCATAGTTTAGTGAAAAGCGTTTAGAATGAGGTGTCTATTCCTCCTCATCATCTGAGGAGGGAACGATTGTACGACGGACTAAGTCAGGTTCCTCTAGCTTCGTCAGTACCTGCTCCTTGAACCCCTTGAATTCCTCCGCCAGACACTCCAGTTTGCCAGTGAGAGACGAGACAGATTCTGAGAGGGTAGTGAACAGGTCTTTGAGAGATTTGGCTACTGTATCCATGTGATCCTTGATTTGGGGGACAACTTGCATTAGTTCCGGGGATGGAACAGGAGTAGGCTTAGACTTGGATGGTTTAGTTTCAGAGGTTGTGGCAGATGATTCTTTGGGAACAAGCTTGATCAACTTGGAATTTTGGACTTTTATACCAAGAGTCTGAAAGGCTTTCAAGTCCAGAGGTTTGTTTACGCACACAGGGTCAGCTTCAGAGAGGTTGATGTCCTTTGCTTGAAACATGTGAGTGAACAAAGGACCAAAGGGAATCCCAACTTTCCTCGAGGAGTGACTAATAACAAAACTAAGATGGGAGAGTATGAGACCCGGAAGATTTATGGGGATCTTATTTGCTAGCAGATACATGTAAGCTAGTTCCACTTGGGATGGAGAACTACGTCCCTCAAGTCTTGGAACGAGATTGTGATGAACGAAGTAGAATAGAAGTTTGGGGATGGGAGACAAACTAGCAACATGTAGAGGGGACCCATCAGTGGAACCGAAATAACTAAGAGCGTCATCATGAGTGATATCAGTCAAAGGCCATTCAGTTTTGTCATATGGGTGTATCCTAGAACAAGGAACATTCCATAATGTACTCAAATCAGATGTATCAAACAACAGCTTTACACCATTGATTCTAGAGACCATGACATTGTCTTGGATAATCAAATTTGCTAAAAGGTCAGCCGTGGGTTCAGGATACACAGGAAGACAAGTTTTAGATTCGAACAGGTTGTTCCATTTTTGGAAAGAAATTAGGTCGATGAAATCAGTGGATAGTTTGGAGAAAGCTTCAAAGGGTATGGTTAATACCTTGATGTGCTTCCTTGTGAGGAAGTCCGCCTTGAATTTTGCCGCTTCTGCCTCCGCAACCTTTCCCAATCTGGGGTACACCTTGACTGGCCTATCGGGGGGGATGATTCCCATGGCGATTGCTTTGGTGCGCGGGACCTTTCGTGGGAGAACCTTCCCGTCTCTAGTTAGAGGTTTTCGTTTAGCTTTGAGCAGTGTGGAGGGAGTAGGTGGTGGAGATGATTTTGCGTCCGACTCGTGTTCCCCCTGAGATGAAGCAGGGGAGGGGGAACCGTGTGGCATGTTGACTTCTTGGCTTTCTGTGGCCATTGCGGTGGAGGATGATGAGGGTTCGAGGTCAATCTGAGCCGGAGTGGTGGAGGATGGAGGCTTTCGAGTTGTTCGGTTTAAGCGACGAAGTGGAGTAGCACTGTGACACCGCACCCGAACGTCCTTGAAAATTCAATATAAAAAATTTAATTTCTATGTACTGAATTTCCGATTTCCAAGCAATTGTAAAACGATTAATGTTTTACGTAGCGCATGATTGATTATTGTACTGTTCAAACTCGTATATTAGTGTCGGGTTTGCAAATACTTATTTGGGCCTTATTAATGAACATAAGAGCCCAACATTATCTAAATAATGTTACATAACCTTTCAAGACAAGTTGAGGAAGGTCGGGCGACCCAAGCATTATTTTGGGCCCAACCTGCTAAAAATAGTAAGTATTCAAGAAGGGCGTCCGAGGCCCACTCGAGGGTGACCCACACGGCTAGTAGCCCAATAATATGAATGACTAGTGTCAAAATAAGTGATAGAATGATTAGAGAAGAATGCAAATGCCTATGGTCCCATCTTTGGTATTATCGAGCTAAATAACGGGAGTAGGTTTTTTCTTCTATAATATTCATCATGTAAATTATTGGGGTGATCATACACATATTGGAGATCAATAATATGATGTAGAGAGCTGACTTGTTCTAAATAAATTGGAATGGGTACAAAAAGACATCTTATGACAAAGAGATCAAAAGTGAGACCCACCCATGTCTAAAAACATCTCATGGAGACCATACCAATTCATTTCACTCCACACAACTTATCCAACCTTATTGAAGGGTCTTAGACACTCCTTTAAGCCCCTCATTCGAACTCCCAAGGATAAGGGAGAAGGAGAGAGCCACACAACCAAGGAAGCAAGAGAAAGGGGAAGCTGCCCGCAAGTTTATTTTCCAGTGCGTTGGGTTGCTTGTTTGGTTCATATCTCGAGCTATACTTATCCAAATAAGGCGTGTGAGGTACCCAAAGAAAGCTCTCAAGAAGAGGAATCCATGGACGTGCGGTTTGAAGGAAACGGAGCAGTTTAAGGCCTCCAAATAGTCCGAGCAAAACGCAACCTCGCAGAATACGTTTTTGTATTCAAAGTAAGTTTGAATCCAAAACCTTCCTCTCTATTGTCTAAATCGTATGAATGATTGAAGTGCTATTATAAACTGGTTGAAGTGTATAAAATGCTATTATATAGTGACTTTAATTGTTGGAAAGGTTAGATACTAACCTAGACAAAACCTTGAAAGGTTAGGGAACGAATTCTCCGGAAAAACACCCGTTCTAGGGGCTGTTTTCGTATCGACATTTAGGGGTTGAGCTAGCACTTTGAGGAGGCTGTTAACACTCATATTTAAGCAAGGAATCAGTTCATAATCCACCTTGACCGGAGCTTTGACCATTGGATCAAGAAGGAAAAGTTTAAAGCTCAATTAAGGTGAGGATCGACATCTAATTGCTTACAACTTGTAGGTTAAGCATGAGATTACCTAAATGCCTAAATCATAACTTTTCATGGATTATGATGATTAAATATTGATGAAATATTGATATAGTTCTCAAGGAATGAAATTGGAAATGATTTGAGGATGTATGAATAATATGAGATTAAATGAGTTATAAATGAACTATTTTGTGAAATAGGGATTTTTCTCATGTATTAAATATGGGGATACATAAATGAATATTTATGTATTGAAGTTGAATATATAAGTTGCTGCTACATACTTATAAATATGTAGAGAATTACAAAATGAGGATATTTGTATGATGACAATATCTAATAGTATTGAAATACTAGTTAGTGATTAATTGAAAATGTTGATAGAATTGATCCTAAGTATTGGATTGTATGGAAGGCACTTGAATGTATTTCAAGTGTATAAAACGACTTAGTATGAAGCTAAGGATAAGTTATGGGCGGTCATTAAGAATGACCCAAGGTAGCTAGATTATTGAGATGTCAATTCTAGGCATTAGGGTTGCTTAGGAATTGGACTATAATGAAGAATTAGAGTCGGACTCTATGATTGCATGGAAACGTAGTTGGGCCGAGCCCTTGCCATGTAATTGTGACTTGCATGGAAATGTAGTTGGTCCGAGACCTTGCCATGTAAATTGTGATTTGCATAGAAATGTAGTTGGGCCGAGCCCTTGCTATGCAAATGTGATATGATGTAACTGTGATTTGCATGGAAATGTAGTTGGTCCGAGACCTTGCCATGTAAATTGTGATTTGCATAGAAATGTAGTTGGGCCGAGCCCTTGCTATGCAAATGTGATAGGATGTAAATTGTGATTTGCATAGAAATGTAGTTGGGCCGAGCCCTTGCTATGCAAATGTGATAGGATGAACTTGACATAAAGGATTGCATAGAAATGTAGTTGGGCCGAGCCCTTGCTATGCAATGGTAATGGTAATGTGATGAACTTATGAATTGTCGTGGCTTATAGCCACGGGGAATGGTAATGGTAATGTGATGAACTTATGAATTGTCGTGGCTTATAGTCACGGGGAATGGGAATGGTGATTTCTAAATGAACATGGGCCCATGGGCCAACTACTTGACTTTTATATAAAGTAAGTATATTTTCAAAACGGGGTAACTTAGGGTTACCACTATATGGTATTATCATCCTATTTGAGGGTCTTGTGTTTGAAATACTTGTTGTATATCCCTTAGATGCCATCCACACCAGTACTTTATAGCCGTATAGAGTACTGACCCCTTCGGGGGCGTCCCACCACCATTTCAGGTTGAGGCTAGAGCTTGCTTCCTGTGCTCGTTGATCGAGTGATTTCCCGGAGAGGAGACTTGGTTCGTGCTTCCTCCATTCTGATTTGAAACAATATTAAGCATGCTCATGGATATTTTATTATAGAGCCTGCGTGCTCATGAATAGCCCTGTGTGGCCCTTTTGTTTTAAACAATGTTTTCCGCTGCGTTATGAATTACTTATTATGTTTGTTTATGGATGTTATGTGTGTAAATGATATTCAAGACGCCTTGTATAATATGAATGTGTTGGACTGCGGTTGGCTATTCGTATTGTACGGCGGATTGTTGACGTGTCCGGAGAGGTCCGGGGCGTGACAATTTAATTGGTATCAGAGCCTTAGTCCATAAACTTCATAATGAAGTCTCAAAATTCTCCTTTTCGAAACGATTTTTGAAAACCATGAGCATAAACGTTTTGTACTTGTAGAGCTTTTGGGACTTGAGTTGCAAGGTCTCTAATTGTTAAGATGGTACCCTTAGCAATTGGTATGGCAGCAATTTTAGCCAAATAGTGTCTTAAGTACCGATCTGTCAATTGACATTTGATACGAGTCTCATGACTCTTTCCAAATTTCTTTCATAAATGGACTGTGGTGGCAAGGTTACTAGGAGAAACCCGACGGGCCGTGCACCGGTGGAGACTGGGCAGGGCAGTCGTAGGACCTCTAGGGCATCTAGAGGAGCGGGCCGTGGGGGCCGATCACAGACCGTGAGCGACGGTCATGTGAGCACCGAGAGTGAGAGCTACTGGTCCTACGAGGACTCGACCTATCAACCGGAAACCGAGCCGGTTGAGACCCCTTATGAAGGGGATGATGATGATGTAAGTGATGAAGAGGAAGAAAATGGCTCCTTAGCACGAATCGAAGCGTTACTCCAACAGTATCACCGTGAGCGTGAGGAAAGAAGGGAACGCCGAAGGCGCCGAGCTGGGCAACCTTCGGGCGGGGCTTCAGGAGGAAGAAGCCATGGCGACTCTAGGGCCCACATCGAGTCACATGGGGGCCGGGGTGATGGAGGTCCAACCATAAGGATCTCCAAGTACATTAAGGAGGCAAGGGACTTGGGGTGCAAACCGTTTGATGGGACGGGAGACATCTCAATTGCCGCTCAATGGATCAAGAGGTTGAATGAGGCGGCCCTTGACATGCAACTCACGCCCAATCTCAAACTGAGGGTTGCTGTAAGATTACTTAAGGGGATGGCATCCAAGTGGTGGGATGGGACCAGGGGCAAGTATGGTGAAACCGCCGTTTGGGAGGACTTCCGACAGGAGTTCTTTACCCAATATTACTCTGATTTCGAGGTAAATGCAAAGGTGAGGGAATATACTCTTCTAACCCAGGGTGGTAACATGACGGTGAGGGAACTTGAGCACAAGTTCAGAGATCTTGTCGACTACATACCGGAGTATGCATGTGACGAGAACCGAATGGTGAACCACTTCTGGGATGCTCTAGACTTGGAGATACGTGATAGGGCAACACAATTGCCTAACATGACCTTCAGTCAAGTGGATGATCAAGGCTTGAAAGGGGAGAAGCAATGGGAAGAGAGGAAGAGGAGAGACGCCGAAGAGGCGAAAAAGAGAAAGTGGGAGAGTCATGGTTCTCAAGGTTCCAATAAAAAGGGGAACCGTGGAGGAGGATCCTTCCGAGCACCACCGCCACCACCTAGGGGGAACCAAGGCCCGAGCGGGCAAGGATCACGGACCTCGGGGGTAGCTCGATGCAATAATTGCAAAAGGAGCCACTTTGGCAAATGTCGTGACCCTCCTAGATGTTTCCAATGCGGGAACACCGGGCACTTAAAGATGAATTGCCCACAATCGGGTGGGGCAAGGTCATCGGGACCAAGTAGCGGGGCTATGGAAATAAGAAACCAAGCCGGGGGTTCCCTATCAACAAGGGAACATGGGGGAGCAAGCGCGAGCAACACGCCATCGGTGAATCAAGGAAGGACTCAAGCAAGAGTCTATGCGATGACGGAGGCCGATGTTCGGGCTAACCCCGATTCTGTGACAGGTAATCCTTTGTACACGCTTGTATTTTTCATATGCATATGTGTTATAAGCCTTAGGGAGCATGTGCGAGTCAATTGACCACGTTTGGGCTCGTCTCTCGAGCGAAAAAAACGAATTGGACATGCCCGGGGATGAACCGGCGCCGGCCGGGGGCCAACCCGGCGCCGGTCTAGTGTAAAATGAATGTGTTTGTTGCTGGCAGTAGCTTACCCGGCGCCGGCCAGGGGGTCAACCCGGCGCCGGTCCGGTGTAAAAGGGCAAACCGAATCTGGCAGTAGCTTACCCGGCGCCGGCCAGGGGGTCAACCCGGCGCCGGGCCGGGAAAAATTTTTCCGGTGTTTCGCTCCAGGGGATAACCGGCGCCGGTCCGGGCCATACCCGGCGCCGGTCCGACGCAAACTTCCCCAATTCCGATTCCAGTAGCTAACCCGGCGCCGGCCAGACCCATACCCGGCGCCGGTCTAGTGCACTTTGGTCCGGAAAATTTTCGTTTGAGCCCCGTTTTGACCTGGTACATTGAGTGGTGTGTCTTACGCGGCTTATATGTGTCGGGACACTAAAGACCAATGGTAGGAATGCGAGAATTCCTATTGATACCGGAGCACAACATTCATTTGTAAGTGAAATGTTCGCCGAGGGTTTAGACGTACCATTTATAGCGATAATGCAACCCTTGTTGGTCTCTAACCGTTAGGAGACGACGTAGAGAGAAAACATTTCTATCCTTCGTGAGAGCTAGAAATAACGGGTTAACCTTTGACTTATGGCTTCGTACCTCTAAGTATGTTAGTGTTCAGTGCAATCCTAGTGATGGATTGGCCAGAAAAGCATCATGTTAGGGTAGATTGCCACACAAAGGTTTTAGAACTCGAAGACAATGATGGAAACACCCTACGCTTCGAGGGGGGATCGAGGTCGAGCCCTGCACCAAACCGACGTCTCTACTGCCATATCGAAAGGCACCTGCTGATCTTAAGTGATTGAAAGCCTAAGTGCAAGAGCTATTGGATAATGGGTCCATTAGACCAAACTATTCACCGCGGGAAGCACCAGTCCCTTTTGTGAAAAAGAAAGATGATACCCTACGAACTCAAGTTACATTAGGAGTAGGCCTTAAGGGTTACTCAAAATGGATGGAGCCTAGACTAAGAAGTTGTTTAGGGATTAGATGACGTGACTACGAGCCGAGCTCTAGCACGTTGTAGTATGACTATGAGCCGAGCTCTAGCAAAAATGTAGTATGACTATGAGCCGAGCTCTAGCAAAATGTAGTATGACTATGAGCCGAGCTCTAGCATGAAGGAACATGAGTTAACTATAAAATAATAACATCCTAGATTGAGGGTCTTGGAAATTGAAATTTTGATTAATCTAGTTACTACAGAAAATTCGTGGAGAAGTTCTCAGTTTTGGCATCGCCATTGACGAAGCTCACTCGAAAGGGGGCTAAGTTTGTATGGGATGACCGATGTGAGAAGGGGTTCTTAGAACTGAAGAAGAGGTTAACCGAGGCACCGGTACTTGCATTACCCAAACGGGGTGTGGGGTATGATGTCTATAGTGACGCAAGCATCCAAGGGTTCGGATGCGTGTTGATGCAGATGGGGAGGGTAATTTCCTATGCTTCACGACAGTTGAAGAAGCATGAGGTAAACTATCCTACTCATGACTTAGAGCTAGGAGCAGTGGTGTTTGCATTGAAAATATGGAGACATTATCCCTACGGGGAGACGTGTCATATATACGATGATCATAAGAGCTTGAAATACGCGTTTACTTAGAAGGAGTTAAACATGAGACAACGACGGTGGATGGAGTTGATAAAGGACTACCACCTTGTGATTGAGTACCATCCTGGTAAAGCAAATGTTGTGGTCGATGCCTTTAGTCGAAAGAGTTCGTCAAGGGCATTGATAATGAATTTGAGGACATTGAGAACTCAATTCGAAGTAGCTACTGATGGCGCCTTGGTGGCGAGATTTGAAATGAGTCCTACCTTACTTGATGATATCAAGAAGGGCGAGGAACTGGATAAATGGCTAAAAAGGATCCGAGAACGCATGCTAGCGTGACCCGTTGGGGATCTCCGTGAGGGAGACGATGGTCTCTTGTCACCCCATGGCCGAGTGCGTGTACCCTCAAATGATGAGCTTCGAGAGTCCATACTGGAGGAGGCTCATTCATCGGCATACACTCCTGAGTTAGAAGAGACACATAGTGTATTTCATATATCCGTACTAAAAAAAGGGTATGCACATGATCCCTTTCACGTATTGGAAAACCAATGGTTAAAGTCCTTTGGAAGAGCGATCGGGTTGAAGAAGAGACGTGGGAAACAGAGGCTTTGATGAGGGAGCAGTATGCTTTCCTATTTGAGTAGAGTTGCGAATTTCGGGGACGAAATTCCTGTTAAGGGGGGGTGAACTTGTGACACCGCACCCGAACGTCCTTGAAAATTCAATATAAAAAATTTAATTTCTATGTACTGAATTTCCGATTTCCAAGCAATTGTAAAACGATTAATGTTTTACGTAGCGCATGATTGATTATTGTACTGTTCAAACTCGTATATTAGTGTCGGGTTTGCAAATACTTATTTGGGCCTTATTAATGAACATAAGAGCCCAACAT
This sequence comes from Cuscuta epithymum, assembly GCA_945859915.1. NCBI lineage: Eukaryota > Viridiplantae > Streptophyta > Magnoliopsida > Solanales > Convolvulaceae > Cuscuta > Cuscuta epithymum. Next base: position 457,279 of record CAMAPF010001062.1, on the reverse strand, counting down.
TATCTAAATAATGTTACATAACCTTTCAAGACAAGTTGAGGAAGGTCGGGCGGCCCAAGCATTATTTTGGGCCCAACCTGCTAAAAATAGTAAGTATTCAAGAAGGGCGTCCGAGGCCCACTCGAGGGTGACCCACACGGCTAGTAGCCCAATAATATGAATGACTAGTGTCAAAATAAGTGATAGAATGATTAGAGAAGAATGCAAATGCCTATGGTCCCATCTTTGGTATTATCGAGCTAAATAACGGGAGTAGGTTTTTTCTTCTATAATATTCATCATGTAAATTATTGGGGTGATCATACACATATTGGAGATCAATAATATGATGTAGAGAGCTGACTTGTTCTAAATAAATTGGAATGGGTACAAAAAGACATCTTATGACAAAGAGATCAAAAGTGAGACCCACCCATGTCTAAAAACATCTCATGGAGACCATACCAATTCATTTCACTCCACACAACTTATCCAACCTTATTGAAGGGTCTTAGACACTCCTTTAAGCCCCTCATTCGAACTCCCAAGGATAAGGGAGAAGGAGAGAGCCACACAACCAAGGAAGCAAGAGAAAGGGGAAGCTGCCCGGAAGTTTATTTTCCAGTGCGTTGGGTTGCTTGTTTGGTTCATATCTCGAGCTATACTTATCCAAATAAGGCGTGTGAGGTGCCCAAAGAAAGCTCTCAAGAAGAGGAATCCATGGACGTGCGGTTTGAAGGAAACGGAGCAGTTTAAGGCCTCCAAATCGTCCGAGCAAAACGCAACCTCGCAGAATACGTTTTTGTATTCAAAGTAAGTTTGAATCCAAAACCTTCCTCTCTATTGTCTAAATCGTATGAATGATTGAAGAGCTATTATAAACTGGTTGAAGTGTATAAAATGCTATTATATAGTGACTTTAATTGTTGGAAAGGTTAGATACTAACCTAGACAAAACCTTGAAAGGTTAGGGAACGAATTCTCCGGAAAAACACCCGTTCTAGGGGCTGTTTTCGTATCGACATTTAGGGGTTGAGCTAGCACTTTGAGGAGGCTGTTAACACTCATATTTAAGCAAGGAATCAGTTCATAATCCACCTTGACCGGAGCTTTGACCATTGGATCAAGAAGGAAAAGTTTAAAGCTCAATTAAGGTGAGGATCGACATCTAATTGCTTACAACTTGTAGGTTAAGCATGAGATTACCTAAATGCCTAAATCATAACTTTTCATGGATTATGATGATTAAATATTGATGAAATATTGATATAGTTCTCAAGGAATGAAATTGGAAATGATTTGAGGATGTATGAATAATATGAGATTAAATGAGTTATAAATGAACTATTTTGTGAAATAGGGATTTTTCTCATGTATTAAATATGGGGATACATAAATGAATATTTATGTATTGAAGTTGAATATATAAGTTGCTGCTACATACTTATAAATATGTAGAGAATTACAAAATGAGGATATTTGTATGATGACAATATCTAATAGTATTGAAATACTAGTTAGTGATTAATTGAAAATGTTGATAGAATTGATCCTAAGTATTGGATTGTATGGAAGGCACTTGAATGTATTTCAAGTGTATAAAACGACTTAGTATGAAGCTAAGGATAAGTTATGGGCGGTCATTAAGAATGACCCAAGGTAGCTAGATTATTGAGATGTCAATTCTAGGCATTAGGGTTGCTTAGGAATTGGACTATAATGAAGAATTAGAGTCGGACTCTATGATTGCATGGAAACGTAGTTGGGCCGAGCCCTTGCCATGTAATTGTGACTTGCATGGAAATGTAGTTGGTCCGAGACCTTGCCATGTAAATTGTGATTTGCATAGAAATGTAGTTGGGCCGAGCCCTTGCTATGCAAATGTGATATGATGTAACTGTGATTTGCATGGAAATGTAGTTGGTCCGAGACCTTGCCATGTAAATTGTGATTTGCATAGAAATGTAGTTGGGCCGAGCCCTTGCTATGCAAATGTGATAGGATGTAAATTGTGATTTGCATAGAAATGTAGTTGGGCCAAGCCCTTGCTATGCAAATGTGATAGGATGAACTTGACATAAAGGATTGCATAGAAATGTAGTTGGGCCGAGCCCTTGCTATGCAATGGTAATGGTAATGTGATGAACTTATGAATTGTCGTGGCTTATAGCCACGGGGAATGGTAATGGTAATGTGATGAACTTATGAATTGTCGTGGCTTATAGTCACGGGGAATGGGAATGGTGATTTCTAAATGAACATGGGCCCATGGGCCAACTACTTGACTTTTATATAAAGTAAGTATATTTTCAAAACGGGGTAACTTAGGGTTACCACTATATGGTATTATCACCCTATTTGAGGGTCTTGTGTTTGAAATACTTGTTGTATATCCCTTAGATGCCATCCACACCAGTACTTTATAGCCGTATAGAGTACTGACCCCTTCGGGGGCGTCCCACCACCATTTCAGGTTGAGGCTAGAGCTTGCTTCCTGTGCTCGTTGATCGAGTGATTTCCCGGAGAGGAGACTTGGTTCGTGCTTCCTCCATTCTGATTTGAAACAATATTAAGCATGCTCATGGATATTTTATTATAGAGCCTGCGTGCTCATGAATAGCCCTGTGTGGCCCTTTTGTTTTAAACAATGTTTTCCGCTGCGTTATGAATTACTTATTATGTTTGTTTATGGATGTTATGTGTGTAAATGATATTCAAGACGCCTTGTATAATATGAATGTGTTGGACTGCGGTTGGCTATTCGTATTGTACGGCAGGTTGTTGACGTGTCCGGAGAGGTCCGGGGCGTGACAAGCACACTTCTTAATTTTAACCATGTTGGTTAGATATGGAAGGAAAGCCTTAAGTAATTTAAAATAGGAAGTAGGAGAGACTGGAAAGTGGGCGGCCAAATGGTTTTGGGAGAAGCGAAAGATCTGGAGGCAGATTTTCTTGGAAAGGGACAATCATGATTATTAACCTTCCTTATTTAAATCATTCGGTCCTAACAATTTTCAAAATTTGAATATGATCTATATAAGGCCATTATTTTTAAGAATATTCGCACAATAATTAAAAATATTCTCACAAAAAGATATGTATGCATAAAAAGAATAAGCCGGTTTTAGGAGTTAATTAAACCAAGTTCGAGTCGAATAATTTCAAACCTTTCTCTTCCCAGGGGCTTTGTAAAAATATCTGCAATTTGCTTGTCAGTATTGCAATGTTCCATTCTGATTAGCCCTTTTTCCACGCAATCTCTTAGGAAGTGATGTCGAATATGGATATGTTTGGTCCGAGAATGCATGACCGGATCCTTTGAGATGCTAATTGCACTTGTATTGTCACACATAATGGGTGTGCAATTTAATTTAGTTCCATAGTCGCTTAATTGCTGCATTATCCATAATGATTGGGAACAACATGATGCAGCAGCTACGTACTCGGCCTCCGCTGTTGAGAGTGCTATTGAATTTTGTTTCTTAGAACTCCAAGAAACTAGACAAGGACCCAGGAAGTGAGCAGTTCCAGACGTGCTTTTTCTATGTAATAAATCACCTGCAAAATCAGAATCTGAATAGGCAATTAGTTCAAAATTCTCATTACGTGGATACCATAAGCATAAATCAGCCGTTCCTTTGAGATATTTGAGGATCCTTTTCACAGCCTTGAGGTGAGATTCTTTGGGATTAGCCTGGAACCGAGCACATAGACCTACGCTGAAAACAATATCAGGTCTACTGGCAGTGAGATACAATAGGGACCCAATCATTCCTCGATACATCTTTTGGTCTATACTCTTTCCTTGTTCATCCGCATCTAGCCTATCATTTGTTCCCATAGGTGTAGTCATGGTTTTGCCTTCACTCATCCCGTACTTCTTTAGGAGTTCCTTGAGATACTTTTGTTGAGATATTTGAGTTCCCTTGCTTGATTGCTTGATTTGTAGGCCAAGGAAGAAATTGAGTTCCCCCATCATACTCATCTCAAATTCGGAACTCATAAGATTAGAGAATTCATCACAAAGAGAATCATTAGTAGCACCAAAAATAATATCATCTACGTAGACTTGAACAACCAATAGGGCTTGATCTTTTATTTTTAGAAAAAGAGTTTTATCTATTTTTCCTCTTTCAAAACCATTTTCCAAAAGAAATTTAGATAAGCGTTCATACCAAGCACGAGGTGCTTGTTTGAGGCCATAAAGTGCTTTATCTAATTTGAAGACATGATTAGGAAGATCTTGATTTTCAAAGCCCGGTGGTTGTTCTACATATACCTCTTCCTTTAGATATCCATTCAAGAAGGCCGTCTTGACATCCATTTGGTGGAGGGTGAAACCCATATGTGCCGCAAATGCTATGAGCATTCGGATTGCTTCTAGTCTTGCCACCGGTGCAAATGTTTCGTTGAAATCTATTCCTTCTTGTTGGTTATAGCCCTTGACAACAAGTCTTGCCTTGTTCCTTGTGATTTGACCATGTTCGTCAAGTTTGTTCTTAAATACCCATTTGAGACCTATGACGGTTTTGTTCTTGGGCCTCGGTTCTAGATGCCACACCTGGTTTCTTTCAAACTGATTTAGTTCCTCCTGCATAGCTAGAACCCAGTCAGTGTCGGAGAGAGCCACTTCATGGTTCTCCGGTTCTATAAGTGATAAATAAGCAGAGAAAGCACAAAAGTTCTTAAGTTTAGATCTAGTTGTTACTCCCTGATTTAGATCGGTGAGGAGGTTATCCAGCGGATGCGATCTATGAAGCTTCCAACCCCTAGGAGCGTTGGGTTTGTCCACCAAGTTGTAAAGAGTATCTGAAACTGGTTCTATTGGTTCTATAGGTCCAGTGTCAGTGTTCTGTTCAGGTTCTTCTTCAGTTCCAGATTGTTCATTTTCATTTGTTGGAGGTACTTCATCAGTTTGATAGGCAGTTCCTTCATCTCCTTGAGATTGTGACTTCTTGCGAGTAATCCCTAGCTCACCATCATCGACTTGGATTGTCTTTGAGGCAAGTGCTTCATCAAAGATTACATGAATGCTTTCTTCCACACATTGTGTGCGTTTGTTTAGAACCTTGTAAGCCTTGCTATGAGGAGAATATCCGAGGAAGACTGCCTCGTCACTTCTAGCATCAAATTTGCCAATGTTATCTTTTCCATTGTTGTGGACGAAACATTTGCATCCAAAAGTTCTTAGATGACTAATGTTGGGCTTCCTTCCTTTGAGTAGTTCGTAGGGTGTTTTCCCTAGGAGTGGGCGGATCATGGCTCGATTAATGATGTAACATGCTGTGTTTAGAGCCTCGGCCCAGAAACTCCTAGCTAGACCGCTGGAAATAAGCATAGTTCTAGTCATGTCTTCCAGAGTTCTATTCTTCCGTTCTACCACTCCGTTCTGTTGTGGAGTTCTAGGTGCGGAGAAGTTGTGGTCTATCCCTCGTTCTTTGCAGAAGGCATCGAAGAGAGAATTGTCAAACTCAGTTCCATGATCCGATCGGATTTTGATTAGTTGTAGACCTGTTTGATGCTCAACTTTCCTTACAAAAATAGCAAACTCATTAAAAGTATCTTTCTTGCTAGCAAGAAAGATAGTCCATGTAAATCTTGAAAAGTCATCAACAATAACTAGAACATATTCTTTATTTCCTCGGCTACGGACTGACATTGGACCACACAAATCCATGTGAATCAGTTCTATGGGCTTGCTTGTGCTCACCAAATTCTTTGTTTTAAAGGATGATCGAGATTGTTTTCCGGTGGCACAAGCCGAGCAAACATGGTCAAGTGAAAATTTCATATTGGGCAGTCCAATAACTAAATCATTATTTTTAAGTTTATTTATTAATGAAAAACTAGCGTGTCCAAGTCTTTTATGCCATAGCAAAGGATCGTCATCAATAACGCTCAAACAAGTCATACTAATATTAGGCAAAGAATCAAGATCTACTTTATATGTATTTTCGAGCCTCTTGTCTTCAAGTATAACTTGTTGTGATTCGTTATTAACAATGCGACAAACGTTATGATAAAAAACAACACTATTACCTCGATCGCAAAATTGAGAAATACTTAGTAAATTAAATTTCAAACCCTTGACTAAAAATACATTATCGATAGCATGGCTAGGTGACTTTCCAACTTTTCCCACGGCTATGATCTCTCCTTTGCCGTTGTCTCCAAATGTCACCTTTCCACCGTTAAATGGCCGAAGTGAGAGGAACAAAGATTTGTCTCCCGTCATGTGCTTAGAACAACCACTGTCAAGGAACCAGTGATTGTTCCCCCTCACTCGGCGCTGTTCCAGGATTAAGGTTTAGTGCGTGGAACCCAGACCTGCTTGGGTTCCATTTTGTATTTATTTGAGGAAGATCTAACATAATCATAACATCTATCTAGGGTCTCTTGCCGAGAGTAACATTGATACCGAAGATGACCGATTTTGCCACAATGCATGCAAACTCGGTTATCATAAGTATCAACGTATTTGGGTTTCCATTTACCGTGAAAGCCTCTAGTTCTTTTGTAAAAAGTCCGGTTAGGCGTTTGTCCATAACCGTTTTTGTGCCTCTGAACCAGTCTATCGAACCAGTTTGGTCCAGTTCTAGGTGGCTGTTGATATAGTCTAGAACTGGGTTGTCCTTGAGTTCTTTTATCCTTAAAGGGTTGGTTCTGAAAGTTTGATTCTTGATTAGATCGGATATCCTTTGGGACATATCCGAGACCTGCAGTCTCGTTTACTTTCTTATTGTGCTGAGAAGGACCAGTTCCAGAATGATGTCTAGACCTGGTTTTGTTCGTTGCACTATAGGATTGATATTCCGGTCTATTTTTAAAATCAGTGCACTCGGCAACTAGACGATGAAGATGATCAATTAAACAACCAACACTCGGTATTTTTGAGAGAAGCTTTTCATCATGATCAACTTGTTTGTTCATACTATCGAGCTTAAGAGAACAAATAATTTGATCTTGTTCTAGAACCACTTCACTGTACTTAAGCCTTTCATCTACTAACTCTCCCACTTTTGTTTCAAGCCTTATTTTGGCTCTCGTGGCTTCCTCGAGTTTAGACTCAAGCTCAGTGATACGTGATTTAAGATGATCATTTTCGGAAAGACTCTCATTAAGCTCAATAGTCAATCTTTTGAAAATTTTCCGAGTTTTGGTTTTGGATAGAGAGTCAAACTTGGATAGGAAGTTTTCAAAGTTTACCTCAAAGCTTTCTTGGTCGGATTCCTCGTCGGAGAGTGCCATAAGACATAGACCCGCATGATTGGAGTTCTTGTCATTTTCTTCGATCTTCTTCATCATCGGATGAGTCTCCCCATGCGGCCATCATTGCCTTCTTGAGATCTCTGTTGAAGCTTTTGTCTTCACTGAACCTCCGGTTGGAACTGGACTTGTTCTTGTCGTAGGTTTTCTCATTTTTCTTTTGTGGGCAGTCCTTAGCCCTGTGCTCAAAGGAACCACAAACAAAACAACCTTGGTTATTAAAGGATTGAGTATTCCTTTTACCTTGTTTGGTACGGTTGTTCTTGAATTTCCGGTACATCCTCCCAAATTGTTTTGCAAACATGCTCATCTCGTCATCCGATTCACTTTCAGATTCTTCTTCTTCCTCTCGAGCCTTTAGAGCTATTCCTCTTTCTCGTCTAGCATTCTCGGCATCTTGTTCTTCTTGAAGACCCAGTTCATATGTTAAGAGTGATCCGGTTAAGTCTTCAAGCGTCATGGTGGATAGATCTTTCGCTTCTTCAATGGCCGTGGTCTTAGGCTTCCATACCGGGGGCAGGCTTCTCAAGATCTTTCTTACTTGATCTTCTACTGTAATCTCTCTTCCAAGGGCTGAAAGCTCATTGATGATATTAGTAAAACGTGTAATCATATCCTTAATTGACTCTTTTGGCTTCATTACGAATAATTCGTAATTACGCATGAATATGTCAATCTTAGATTTTTTTACACGTGAGGTTCCCTCATGAGTGACCTCGAGCAAATCCCACATTTGTTTTGCAGTCTTGCATCCTAGAACCCGATTGTGTTCGGCAGGACCAAGACCACAGATTAAATATTTAAGGGCTTGGGCATTATGCTCGAGTTTCTCATAATCTTCAGAAGTATATTCAGTTTTAGGTTTAGGAACAATATTACCTTCGGCGTTTCTCTTTGTGATGGCATTATCACCACTTTCTATTACATTCCAAACCTGATAGTTATCGGCCTTGATAAAGTTCTCCATCCGACTCTTCCAAAATTGATAGTATTTGCCATTGAACAATGGTGGTCGTTGAGTCGAGTACCCTTCTTCCAATCGGTCAACCGTGTTCATTTTGCCGGATCTCTTCCCAAGGTATTAGCCTCTATGTGGTGAAGACCGGCTCTGATACCAATTGATGAAAACGGTTAGCTACACAAGAGGGGGGGTGAATTGTGTTTCTGTGGAACCGTGGCAGTTTTTCGCCGAGTTCTAGTGTGGGATAAAGGGAATTGCAAAATAGTAAAGTGCACAAGAATTTAACGAGGAAAAATCCCTTGGCTCAAAGGGATTAAAAAACCTCGACCTCCCTCGGAGGAATTTTAAACAACTTCACTAAAACAAGCCTTGAAAGAGTTACAAGAGAGATCCTCCTAATCTACCCTTGAGCCTCCCCAACTCTATCCTCTCTAGGAAGAGTTTTGCATCTCTACCTTGCGAGTAGAGAGCCTCTCAGCTTTATCACAAAGCTCTTACACACACAGTACCCAACCCGAGGCAGCTGCACTTAGCTACACCTCAATATCCCAAATACAATATGATAATGAAAAGAAACTCTATCTAGAACTCCGTGTAGGCAGTTTCAGGTGCTATGGACTTGATCTTTTCTCCTGAGTGATTTTCCTTAGTAGTTTTCTCGGTCAAGCTCACCACATCTCTTGATCTTTCGTCATGTATATATAGTCTTGAACAAGTCGTCCGTTAGCTCTTCTTTCCTTCCTTGAATTCTTTGATTTTGTCTTGATATTTTGAATAGCTTTCCTTCCATGATATTTCCCATATTCATGCTTAATATATAAGGCAGCCAATTTAAACAATCCAAGATATCATAATCAATCACGCATCAAGTGTACAAATCATTTAAATCACGTGAGATTGGTTAAGGAGGGGATCATCTATTGAAGGAAAGCTACGCTCAGCTCCTAAAAAGGTAAGGATGTACCAGCCATTTAAAACAATTCCCATCCATTCAAAAGTTACGTTCCATAAGGATACCAAAAATACTTTCCTTATGTTATTAAAATATATTAATGAGTGGGGTCTAATTAAGCATGGAAAGGAAGTAAGTATCTTAAAGGAAAAGTGCGTATATATCATATTACTCTTCATAAAGATTAATTTCTAAAGGTCATTTTATGCATGCAGACTAAATTACGTACACACACATTAATCCAACAGTGTACCAAGTATATCTCGTAGGCACATGACCTAGGAATATTTCTGTATGAGATCCACCTGTATGGTTAGTCGAATAATACAATAATAATGTTCAACTGGACCCGAGGGTAGTCCTGTCTGCCGTTCCACCTGCATGGTTAGTCATCAACAAAACAATATATTCAACAGATATATTCCAGCAAGATTTGTAAAACGTCTTCAAAGGGACAAAACTTATCTTGCAATTAAGGTGATAGAAGGATGGAAGCACAAATATATCCCATGAGTACAGTGGCGGAACCAGAAGGAAAACAAAGGGGTGGCTAAAATTACTATAAAATGAAAAAATATAAATTGTTATTAAAGTTTCCAAAATATAAAATTTGTGCGAAGAGTACATTACATTACAACTAAATGTTAGACGAAGAAGAAGGCAATTGAGACAATTTTAGAAAACATTGCAAAATTGCTTCATTTTCAATTTTAGAAAAAAATTCCTTTTCCATGTATATCACCAAGTTGTCATTCATCTCTTCATCTCTTATTCTACTTCGTAAATCAGTTTTGATGATTTTCATGTCAAAAGACTCTTTCAACTGAATCTATTACAACTGATAAAACTAACGCCAACTCGTGTTACAAATTGTAAAGTAGATATGATCACATGAGTAACCTATCTAGTTAAACTAATCAATCAATTAAAATTTATAACAACTATAACAATGAGAGTAATTAATCAAAGAAAATGCACAAACAATTCGAACTTTATACCAAGTCAATTTCAAAGTAAATAATAAATTAAACATTTAAAGCAAACAAGCAATTAAAATAGAGATAATTACCCTAGGTATGATTAAAACTCATTGAGTTTCCCAATCTATGACCTAACTAGTTTTTTTCTTAAAATAAGATTATAATTCTTTATATTTAATTAAAATTCGTAATTAATAATTAATAATTAATTTTTATGGGCAAATATACCCTTTTGCTTATACCTATAAAACCCTAACCTCCTACCCCATTTTCTACAACCCTAGTTACCACCTCACAACACCCTCTTTGCAGCAACCCCCGTCATTCAGCCGCCCCACCATCCAGCCGCCGCCGCACGTCGTCCAGCCACTGCCGTCGCACGTCGTCCCGCCGCCGTCGCACCACTCGCACGTCATCCAGCCGTCGTCGCACGTCATCCAGCCTCCGCCAGCCGCCAGATATGTACGCCGCCAGATCTGTACGCCATCTGAGAGCTCTGCGCCCTTCCCTGACCTCTCTGCAGCCGTCCCAGGCTAATCGCACCTTCTCCTATCTGCGCCCCAACCTCCATCCCGTCATATTTTTTTTGTTCAAATACCCTGTTGAATTATTGAATACGCTGCTTGTAGTTTCATTCCCCTAGCAAGCTGTCAATCCCTTTTAGCAGTCAACATGGCAGCTATATTGTAGCAGGTTTATTGGATAATTACAAATTTTTTTGATTGCTTTCTTGACTGGCCAGAACGTATACCGTACGTATTTTCCGATTGAGTACATAATTGATTACTCTGTATTATGTATGTATTACTACGTATGAAGCAGTGCAAAATCTGCAGATGTCCGGCCTACCTGCAAATCAGATTGTGATTGGAGCATATAATTTTGAGATTAGGTTTTATATTGAATTTTAGATTTTCAAGGCATTAAATATGAGCATTGAACACTGTCAGTGAACATTTCAATAAGTGTTGAAGTATATGGTAATAGACATATTGAACATGGCAATGAATGAATGCATTATGAAACTTTGTTGTGCATTGATTATGACCGGTATTGCAGTAACACAGAGCAGTGAATTCATCATGAAATGCAATATACTTAATTAGACGTAAAATATTAAAATTATTAAATCTAAAAAAACAAAAATAAATTCCTCAATTGAATGAAAAGAGAATTAATTTTAGCGGAAGTGCAGTGATTATAACCGGATGTGCAGTGAAGACGTGCAATAATTTTGTGCATTAACGGCAATATAAAGTGAAATAATTTTAATTTGACGAAATTAGTGCAAAATACACATATTTTAAATAAGGGTATTTTTGTCATTCAACATTTATATATAAACGAATTTTCTATTTGTTTTTGGATTTTTGGTCATACAAAGGTATAAAAACTAGTTAGGTCGTAGATTGAGAAACTCATTGAGTTTTAGTCATATCCCGGTAAATTTCCCATTAAAATACTTAAAAAAGATAAATTTTAAAATTAATACGAAGTACCAAATTTACCTAAACAGTTTGGGACTTTGGGCCAAACTAGGCAGGTCCATTCTGCGATTGAGGGGAACATCAGAATAGGGTTATTGGTTAACGTGCAGGACTATTAAAGCTTATATCTTACTCCGTAATTGAGATAAAAACGACGTCCTTTTAATGTTCCTGTGCACTTATCCAAAACGACGTCGATTTGGGTCATTTAGTTAATTAAAAAAACAGCCTGCAACCTCAATCCCTTGTTCGCTGCATCTTCCGCCGGCCATGGAGCTGTCCCAACGAAGAAGATGCAGAGAGGCGCCGACCTATACACCTAATACTACTACCTAAAAATTTCTGGCGAAGGGGTGGCGGAAGCACCGGCTCGCTCCCCCTGGTTCCGCCCCTGCATAAGTATATTGTCTTTCCAAAGAGATATAATACGTTTTAGATAAAAGAACACATACCAAGATAAGAGTGTTACAAATACGTAACCTAATCTCTATGATTTTAGGTTGTACTAGAAAGACTATTCGTTAATGGTGAATATCATGCGTAAACACAAGATATTCAATATGTTAAAGATTATGTACATAGGTAACTCTTTGGAATTATTTAATGAGTTGGAAAACCGATCTAATCCAGCTTGTTCCATGGGGTTTAGGATATCTGCTATGTGCCTGTGCTTATATCAGTCTGTCCTATTCGGCATCTGGAACGGCCCCACCCCTTCTTTATAAAAGGTTAACTCCAAAATGTATATCCTATGACTAATTGTGATTATTGATCTCAATTATAATATTTGGGATATTACAAATAGTACTAGTTTAATGTATATACGTTATCTAATAATATTTATATGATATTAAATATAGGCACATTTAGCATACTATGAGATCATATAAATATATACGATATACTATGTACATAGATATTAATATAAGTTATATGTTGTCTATTGACATATACTAATGTGATAATCAAAATATCACATTAGTATATCACGTGTATGAATATTTCATACACGTGATATACCTTATCACGTGTAAGATAAACATGATAATATTTTATGTATAATACTGCTTTAATATATGAGAAATTGACCATTAACGTACTAAGTATATCAGCACTATCATCTAAATAGTGAAATATAGTGATTATTTGTACAAATAATCACTATATTTAAACGATATTCATATAAATTAGATATACATAAATCAGAATATATCTAAAAATAGAAGATCAAAATTGTATGATATCGTATATAATTTACATATATACGATTATGTACTTATTAAATATGTCATAAAAGATATACATTTATTGTAAACATATAAGATTATATAACTATATCCACGTATAGGCGCTTAAGTTACTATCTAAACATACTATGTTATAGTATGCTAAATTATATGTATAACATATCTATTTTATGTTACATAATATATCATGGGTTATTACCTATTTAGATTATAAGCCTATTAAAAATTCACGTAACTTATATCTAAACTTATATAAGGATAATACGTATAGCTATATATATCATATTTCATGGGTTTAGTAACTATTAGTAAATTACGATTATGTACTTATTAAATATGTCATATGCCTTGATATTTGATCACGGGTAGACAAATTACAGTGTCTATATGTCATTATTTAATATGTCATAAGTATTCTTATGACATATTAGTATACTAATACGGAGTATGTCATAATTCAAAGCATTATATATATTTATGTACTTATAGAGCACTACTTGTTTATATACAAGTTTATACGTATATAATAGTAATTATTTAAGATACTTTGATATGTTATGTATACATATGCCATGTGAGTTATCATATGGCGTTTAATATTATACATAATATATAGGATATATTATGTATAATATGGTTGATATCAAGTCATAATGTGTAATATAATGACAAATTACCTTTTAGATACTTTTATGTATAGCTGTATTTTAATATATACTTAAATAAGTCCTATCCATCAAATAATTGACACAAGGTCTATACGTATGTACAATATTTATACTAATGTATAACATATCAAAGTAAAATGATTATAAATTACAATGCCCTTATAGAACGTTACCTTATGCCGTATTAATGTATTTAGTGTATAAGTCATATATAGCATTACAATCATAATTTCTTAGATAAGACGTATTTATATATCACGAGATCCAACGTATTTAATACAGCGTTCACCGTCAAATAGAGTTTTGTTTTTACGCTAGTAGTGCTCTATTTAGGGTTTAGGGTTTGAAATTTACATGGTGATAATTGTGGGTATTTTCTTAAAAGACGGGAGAAGCTAGCGGGTAGTGCAAAAAAACGGGACTTTTTCTAGGTTTTCTAAAAACACGGGAAACCTATTCCGGACGTTGGATTCCGAGTAAATTAGAAAACAGGATGGTTTGTACACTAGTGGGAAAACCTATTTGGAATTGTGTATTCCGAAAACAATGTATTTTTTTCAACCAAACCCATTCGGAATATCCCATTCCAGTTGAACTTTTTTAATTTCTAAACCTCTAATTATTCCTTCGTTGCAGGCTCTTTTATTTGGAGGTTGTTGGGAAATTTTTTCCCTGGAAGATGGGAATTAAGTTGGGGAGATGATTACATCTTAATTCATGAAATTTTTTTTTGATTAAATTTTATCGGAGAAAATTTATCTCTTATATTTTTTTTGGTTATATAGACTTTTGGGTGACACTATTATTCGGCTTATGAGCCTTATCAGTCAATTTATTCATCAAATACGTAATATTTTCTTTGACGTGTTGTATTGTGTAGTATAATAAAAGCAAGTACTTGTGGAGTTACTTTTATGACTTATTCATTCAGTCAACAAGTCATGTTTACTTACCATATAATTGGAAATGTGACATAATCATTCAGTCAAAAGACCGACTTAATCATTAAGCCGTAGAATTACAGTCCTCGCCATTAAGACGTCTATTAAGACCTTTTTTTCTGTCGTGTTTTTTAAATTGATTGTGGAATAAATTTATATTAATAAATGAAGCTTTTCATTGACATTGTAATCTAATAATAACACTAACTTGATTTTTACATTTTCTTTATTATTTGGAAATTGTTTTAACATTTTCACTTTTAATCCAATTTTTATTAAAAAAAAATATTTTATTTTTAATGATCCATCACATGGTATCAATATTGCATATGAAAAATTACAAAAAACAAACACAGCTAAAAATGGATGTTTAAAAAAGATTATTATTTTGATTTTTTTAAATATAATATAGATATATACCATTTGAAAGGTTATAAAAAATTAATAGATTTGATATTTTTTTAATAAAAACTGAATAATAAATAAAAAAGTTAGAATAGTTTAAATAAAAATGAAATGGAATGTGGCAATAAAATTGCATTCATGTTGGAAAGGCACTCGCCAACTTTTTATTCTATGCATGTGATTGAGTCATACAGACTATTCATCGCTAAAGAGCCAAATAGGCCCTTGAACTAGATTAAAATATTCAATTTGCCCCTTATATAGGAAGTCCAGCCCGGCCATCGCCAATTGGGGAGGTTCTCGGTGGAATTTTTTGATGAAATTTTTTGAGTATCTTCTTCGTTAAGTCTAGTTTACCCATATCAAATTTCAGCTAAAAATTAAATCGGGAAGGCAGTCAAATGATTTTTCTAAATGTACTGCGCTGTTTAACTGCGCTGTTATCTTCAAAAAAATCATTGGCGATGGTCGGGCTGGACCTCCCGGTTGAATTTTTAGCTGAAATTTGGTATGTGTAAACTAGACTTAATGAAGAAGAAGCTCGAAAAATTTCATCAAAACTTCCACTAGGAACCTCCCCAATTGGCGATGGTCGGGCTGGACCTCCTATATAAGGACCTAATTGAACACTTTAAACTAATTTAAGGGCGGAGTTTTATTCCGGGCTAATTGAACACTTTGGGTCTTTGACCCTTTAGCTGACTATTCATCTATTCAGTGTTATTTTATTATTATTACGGAGTACGGAGTTTTATTGGAGTATTAAGAACTAGTAGAACTAATTGTAGTAGTATGGGAGGGTGGGGCATTGGTTGTCAGATCACTCCGAATCATGCTATTATTTTTTTGCTATTCGGAAGAGGCATTTCCGAATCCCGTCTTTTTGTATGCGAAAGTGAACTCCCGTGGTTTTGTCTTGCATGTTCAAAACCCCCGTTGTTTCGGAATTCTCTCGATAATTGTGTATCTTAAAACCATATACAGTAATAGATACACGGGTGGATACTGTTTAGTGCAACTATCTATAAATGGTAGAGATATGCATTCATATCGAACAAGATCTTTTAATCCCTCTGGCTATCAATCTTAGGCTTAAAACAAGAGTAAATATTATTTAAAACACAAGATGTTTTAAAATTTCATATGCTTCCGGGCTAATGTCTTGTGGTAGCTGTACAGCCTGTACTAACACATAGCTACCGGGCGGTCACGGCGAGGTGTTTGATACCCCATAGAGTTTATGGTGCTCGATAAATTTCGGATAATTGAGCAATGTCTTATATGGTAAACGTCTTGTGTTTAATACCGTACACCTAACTCATCATATCTTTCGGCTGCTTTCAAATATCATATTACTGTTATCTAAGTAATAAAGAATGAAAACGGTGGTGGTGATTTCGGGAATATACACGCTATAATCTCTAAGGATGTTTTCTTTTGGACTGTTTTCAGTCCCAGACCAGACCAGACCAGACTTAAACAGACCAGACTTAAACAGACCAGACCAGACCAGACCAGACTTAAACAGACCAGACCAGACCAGACCAGGCTTAAACAGACCAGACCAGACCAGACCAGACTTCCGTAGTTATAAAATACACAGAGACCAGACGTTTACCAGACCAGACCAGACCAGTTCAGACCAGACCAGACCAGACCAGACTTAAACAGACCAGACCAGACCAGACCAACAAATTTCAGTCCAAAAGAAAACATCCTAAGAGTGAATCATAACATTTCGAAAACACTCATATTCCGGACAATTAAGGGTTAATAGGCATAAATATACCCTATGATCAAGATATTAGTGGACACTCATAATATATACCTGCTCCATTGGTTTCATATCAAACTAACAAGGATATATACCTTTTCTTATATCCTATCTTTAAGATAGTTAAAGATCTTATCGAGCTCTAAATCTGAGATACATTTGTACAAATAGTATTAAAGGAACAATTGACCGCTTCTTTTGGAATGTGACAAAAAATATGTCACAAACACAACTGCACCTGAAGATAACGACATTTGTTATTTCGAGCTCTAAAACTTATCTTCATGTGCATGATTATGTGAAATCTACTAGCCATGCTCATTAGGCTCTAGAACTTATCAAGGGTTTTAGAAAATTTCAAAACTTATCTCCATTAAGTTTGCGTAATCATCCCTTGATTACTTTTAGAGGAACACCATAATCCCAACTTCTGCAACAACGGTATTTACGCTAAAAGTTCTCTATTTAGGCTAAAAACGATAAATCATAGAGGTTATTTATAGATATTATGGTTACAGGCGCCTTTAGCGTGAGTAAAATCCGGTTATATCATTGGTACCTCAATGGCGCGGATCAAAAGTGTCACAAAAACGGGAAATACCCCATTTTTGTAAATGTCATAGACTCGAGATTAGTCTATCCATCACACCAATCTGTGCCCCGTTATCTACATAATTCTTCCAGTATACCAACAATGCATAGTTCTTCATAGTTCTTCTAGTGATCTGATCTTTGAGTTATGTTTAAATTAGACCACTTTGCTAAAATGGTCTAATGAATCCGTTTAGAAAATTCATATCTTGCTTTGTGAAATTATTGCTCTGTACGTTGAAATACGCAACTTCTCATCACATTAGTCTTATATCTTCAGCCTTCCTATCTACGGTTTTCATAGTCCAATTACTTTTGTTTTAGAAGACGATAGAACATTAATAATTACTTGAGACAAAAGCTTATAATACGCTTTATATGATTTAAACATCTAGTATAAAGCAAACGTTATACTAGACGTATGATACTATTTTTGAACATACATCTTTATATATGTATGTTTACGTCATTACCAATGAATTGAAGAATTCAATTCATAGCTTCCATGAAGCTTCCTCCATGTGCAAGAATGACAAGGGGAGCTTCCTCAACCACCATTGAAGCTTCCTCATGTTCCATTGAAGCTTCCTCCTAGCTTCAACACATCTTCCTCCCACCTTCATAGTACCTAGTTTTGGTGCTATAAATAGAGACCTTGGAGAGTCTTTCTATCATCAAGTAAATTAGAATAGATCATCATAGCACAACCAAGAAGAGTTGTGAATATCCTTGAGAGATATGTGAGGTGTTGTTTTTGAGAGTTTTTAGTTAGTGCTTGTATGTCTCTTCTTTCTATTCTTGAAAGTAATAGAAGTGTTTTTCTCTCATATTAGCACGATCCTGTTATTCCCAACAAGTGGTATCAGAGCCTGGTTGAGCTTTTGATATTTTTCCCAGATTTTTTCTGATAAAATTCTACTGTCTGAAAAATCGAGTTTTTCAGTATTGCTCGGAATTGCAATCTGAATATACCGTTGGATTCGTCTCGTCGAGACGAGAAAACTGGTATTTTTGGGGATTTTTTGGCCACCGGAAGCTGCCGTACGCGCCGCCAAACGCCGGCCAAAAAATGCCTGCGTCATGCTGACGTCATCACGCGCAGACAGAGGTTGAAGACAGCTGACGTCATCGCTGACGTCATCAGCCAGCTAGAGCTGCGTCAGCGACACGTCATCGCCACATGTGCAGTCCCAGCACAGTCAGCCGCCACGTCACCAATCAACTGCCAACTTTCACCAGCGCCCAGTCAGCTGCCACGTCATCGCCCAGTCACCGCCACGTCACTGCCACGTCATCTGCCACGTCACCGGTCATTTTTAAATTTTGAAAAATTGCAGTTTGGTCCCTCAATTTTTGGAAAATTATAATTTCCACCTATAATTTTTCGAAAATTGTATTTTGACCCCGAAAGTGCCTACCCACCACTTTCGGCCGTTCCGGACGCAACGGTGTTGCCCGTTTTTCGAAATTCGTCTCCGATTTTTCTGAAACAGAAAATCAAAATTATTTAGAAGGTGAAAATGACCTTTGACGAGTCAACTTCATCTTCCGGAGCTATGATTATGCTCACGGCTACCAACTACACGCTATGGAAACCTCGGATGGAAGATTTCCTTAGCTGTAAAGACCTTTTTGATCCAGTAGAGATGAAAGGTATTAATCCTGACCCGGCCAAGTCAACGGAGTGGAAGAAAATTAATAGAAAAACTATTGGTCAAATCCGACAATGGATTGACCATAGTGTCTTCCACCATGTTGCACAAGAGACCGACGCTTATGCCCTTTGGAAGAAGTTAGAAGATATGTACCAGGCCAAGACCGCTAGGAACAAAGCCTTACTGATGAGGCGTCTTGTCAATATGAAGCTCAAAAGTGGAACTTCTGTTGCTGAACATACTAGTCAATTTCAGAGTCTGGTAAATCAACTATCTTGTGTAGAAATGCCACTTGGAGATGAAATGCAATCTCTACTACTTCTTAGTTCCCTTCCTGATAGTTGGGAGACACTAGTTGTTACTCTCAGCAGCTCAGCTCCAGATGGCAAACTTACCATGTCTGTGGTCAAGGATGCACTGTTCAATGAGGAGGTAAGAAGGAAAGACATGAGCACAGATGAGACTCATGCCCTTGTGACGGAGAATAGAGGAAGATCACAAGGAAAACAACAAAGAAACAGTAGAGGGAAATGGCAAAGCAGAGGCAAAAGTCGGGGGAGATCATCAGATGGCCGGAAACCTTCTTATACCTGCCACCATTGCAGTATAGAGGGTCACATGAAGAAGAATTGCTACAAATTGCTAGAGGAGCGAGGCAAGAGCAATTCTCAAGCGAAGAGCAAGGGTGGTGAAGCGCTCATCACAATCTCAGGTGATGTGGCATATTGTACTATCAATGATGAAACATGCCTTCACGTCTCAAGAGAGGACACTGAATGGGTGGTAGATACTGCAGCATCCTACCACGTTACTCCCCACAGGTACTACTTCACAACTTACAAAGCTGGAGACTTTGGAGCAGTGAAGATGGGTAATTCCAGTTCATCTGAAATAGCTGGAATTGGTGATGTACAAATAAAGACGAGTTCTGGGAGCACAATCACTTTGAAGGATGTCAGACATGTTCCAGACCTTCGTCTCAATCTCCTGTCAGTGGTATGTCTTGACGAACAGGGATATGAAAACCACTTCAACAGAGGCACCTGGAAAATGTCAAAGGGCGTTTTGACAATCGCTCGAGGACATGTTTGTGGCACATTGTACAAAACCCATTTGAGGATTTGTACGGATAGCCTCAACATTGCTGAGGAGACTTCTCAGAATCTGTGGCACCTGAGACTCGGCCACATCGGTGAGAAATGGCTGACTACCTTGATCAAGAAGAACCTTATCAACATCGACAAGAATGCTGCACTGGGTCCTTGCAGTCATTGTCTGTTTGGTAAGCATCATAGAGTATCATTTAGTTCTACTTCAGCTAAAAGATCAGAGTTGTTAAGTTTGGTACACTCCGACGTCTGTGGTCCTTTCGATGTGGAATCAATCGGTGGAAGCAGATATTTTCTGACTTTTATTGATGATGCTTCTCGGAAAGTGTGGGTGTATTTCCTGATTACGAAAGATCATGTATTTGAGTGCTTCAAGACATTTCACGTCTTGGTGGAACGTGAAACGGGAAAGAAGCTGAAATGTCTCCGATCAGATAATGGAGGCGAGTATACTTCCAAGACGTTCGATGCATATTGTAGAGAATATGGCATTCGACATGAGAAGACAGTACCACGCACCCCTCAGCACAACGGCGTTGCTGAAAGAATGAACCGGACTATCATGGAGCGTGTCCGGAGCATGCTGAATATGGCTAAACTTCCGAAGTCATTCTGGGGAGAAGCAGTCAACACCGCATGCTACCTTATCAACCGATCACCTTCGGTACCACTGAACTTTGAAGTTCCAGAGAGGTTATGGACAGGTAAGGATCCTACATACTCACATCTTAGAGTATTTGGCTGTTCATCATATGCACATGTATCCAAAGAGCTCAGGCAGAAGCTCGATGCAAGAACTATCCCATGCATTTTCGTTGGCTATGGAAATGAAGAGTTTGGATACAGGCTATGGGATCCTAAGGAGAAAAAGGTGTTGAGAAGTAGGGATGTTGTGTTCCACGAAGATTTGACAATAGAAGACATTGAAAAACCCACAATGTCTCGGAAGTCAAATGAGGGTGTTCAAGTTTCAAATGAAGCACCAGAATAGGACAAAGTGCATGAAGATAACTCAGAATCAGAAGAAGGCGAGGAGACAGAAGAGAGTGCAGAGCAAGGGGAGACACAATCCACCCCGCCAGACACAGATGATGGTAGCTCTTCTCAGATGTTTCCAACTGTTCGTAGATCTGAACGAGGGCATATACCATCGACAAGGTACACATCATCTGAATATCTTTTGTTAACTGAAGATGGAGAACCGGAGAGTTTTCAAGAAGCTATGTCTCACAAGGATAAAGAAAAATGGCTAATAGCAATGCAGGATGAGTTAGAATCTCTACAGAAAAATCAAACCTATGAGATCGTAGAACTTCCTAAAGGGAAGAAAGCTCTGAGGAACAAATGGGTGTTCAAGCTGAAGAAGGATGCAAATGGACAAGTGGTGAAACACAAAGCTCGGTTGGTTGTCAAAGGGTTCCAGCAGAAGAAAGGAATTGACTTTGATGAGATCTTTGCACCAGCTGTCAAGATGACCTCAATCCGAGTTATACTTGGCTTGGCAGCAAGTATGAACTTGGAGCTTGAACAGATGGATCTGAAGACAGCATTTCTTCACGGAGATTTGAAAGAAGAAATCTACATGCAGCAGCCGGAAGGTTTTGAAAACTCAAATGATAACTTTGTGTGTAAGTTATCTAAAAGTTTGTATGGCTTGAAGCAGGCACCAAGGCAGTGGAATAAGAAGTTTGACTCATGCATGAAGAGTCAAGGCTACAAGAAGACTACTGCGGATGAGTGTGTATACATCAAGAAACTTCCAGACGGTACCTTCATTGCTCTTCTACTATATGTAGACGACATGTTGATCGTTGGGAAAGATGCAGTGAAGATAAACCAACTGAAGAAAGAACTCTCTAAGTCTTTTGATATGAAAGACTTAGGACCGGCTCAACAGATTCTTGGGATGCAGATCACTCGAGACAGGAAGAATCGCAAGTTATGGCTATCTCAGGAGAAGTACATTGAACGAGTACTTGAGAGATTCAACATGAATGATGCCAAGCCAGTAAGTGTTCCACTTGCGAATTACTTCAAGTTGAGCAAAAGAACATGCCCTACATCCAAGGAAGAGATCGGGGAGATGTCAGCAGTTCCATATTCTTCAGCAGTTGGGAGTTTGATGTACGCCATGGTATGCACAAGGCCAGACATCGCACAGGCAGTGGGTACAGTGAGTCGTTTTCTCTCTAACCCCGGGAAGGAGCATTGGGAGGCAGTCAAATGGATTCTCAGGTACTTGAAAGGTACCACGAAGTTATGTCTTTGTTACGGAGGAGCTGATCCAGTCTTGGAAGGCTACACAGATGCTGATATGGCCGGAGATACTGATAGTAGAAAGTCTACTTCAGGATATATTTACACTTTTGCAGGGGGAGCCGTTTCTTGGCAATCAAGATTGCAGAAGTGTGTCGCTTTATCTACAACAGAAGCAGAATACATTGCTGCCGCTGAAGCAGGTAAGGAAATGTTGTGGCTAAAACGTTTTCTCCAAGAACTTGGGATCCATCAGAAAGAGTATAAGGTACATTGTGACAGTCAGAGTGCTCTAGACTTGAGCAAGAACTCCATGTACCATTCTCGTACAAAGCATATTGACATTCGGTATCACTGGATACGGGAGACGATTGATCAACAACTGTTGAGACTAGTGAAGATCAATACAAAGGAGAATCCATCAGACATGCTGACGAAGGTGGTGACACGGGATAAGTTAGAGCTGTGCAGAGACATAGTCGGGATGCTTGTTTTCATAGAAGCTTCATAGCTTCCATGAAGCTTCCTCCATGTGCAAGAATGACAAGGGGAGCTTCCTCAACCACCATTGAAGCTTCCTCATGTTCCATTGAAGCTTCCTCCTAGCTTCAACACATCTTCCTCCCACCTTCATAGTACCTAGTTTTGGTGCTATAAATAGAGAGCTTGGAGAGTCTTTCTATCATCAAGTAAATTAGAATAGATCATCATAGCACAACCAAGAAGAGTTGTGAATATCCTTGAGAGATATGTGAGGTGTTGTTTTTGAGAGTTTTTAGTTAGAGCTTGTATGTCTCTTCTTTCTATTCTTGAAAGTAATAGAAGTGTTTTTCTCTCATATTAGCACGATCCTGTTATTCCCAACATGAATCATGAAAGATCTTATTCTATCGTAATTTACTGCTCTATTTCACAAAGCAAGATATATTTGTAAAACGTCTTAAAATTTCTACCTTATTTGGATTTCATAAATTGTATTATATTCTAGTACCTCCATATGATAACACTCAATCGTGAACAGCATTGGTAGAACCTTGTGTATACGTTCTAATACCGTTTTGAGATATTATAGTGACGTGCACTTGTCGTGAGGTGCACTCAAAATAAATAAATACAACACTAATACGTAGTATTCGTATCCACAGGGAAAGGAATACTTCTCTTTTTAATTAAATAGTAGCAAGGGAGGTTTTAGATTTGGTTGAGGAACTTAATATATATTTAAACACAAAGATGAACGAATTATGTGGTTTAATTAATAGAGATGGGGACTTGGTTTTGCTTTTATCCACTTAATGAAATGTCTGTCGATCCCGGTTATATCTTTAACTATCTTCCTCTCGAATACTCAATCGAGGAGTATATCCAGTTCATTGAGGGTAGTCATTAATAACGAGATGCGTTCATTAATAAAACTTACTATCGAATCAATATATATAGAACAAGCACCGTATATTAACTTGATAGTAGCAATAAACTTAAGATGAAAACGATTGAGATTGATAACCTCAACACAAGCGGTTTATTGGTTTAATCAATATAATTAATTCCCATTGGCTTATTAACCATGAGAAGCATGCATTAACAATCCAAGTTTACTACCATTGAAAGAACCGAATTAATAACAAGCGTATTAACCGATTGATTCTAGTAATAATTAATATATGAAAAATAACTAGTTGATCCTTTAAGTAATGTTCAAAATATTAATATGAAATATGAATAGGAATTAATTAATACTCAAGGAAGAATATTAAAGAAGATGAATCCTACTATAGTTAATATCAAGATGTTAACTAATTGTCATCTTAGTAACACTCCCCAATATTAACGTATAGGAAGAAATAACTATTACTATAACCAATGCCAAGATGTTAACTAATTGTCATCCTAGTAACACTCCCCAACATTGATATAGAACTAGTATTTAAAAGAAGAATTAATATTCAAGGAAGAAGATTAAAGAGAATAACTCACAACTTACAAATTCATTAAGCTTCAAAGTAGCAAAACCAAGATGGAAGAGTTTAGCTCCTCATTTGGAGACTAAACATGATAGAAAATATAAAGAAAATACTAATCTAAACTGAGCTAAAGAGTATATGTGAATTGGTGGTTTTATTGGGAAGGAAATGGGTGTATTTATAGGCTTTTGGGAGCTGCAGGGTCTGATACCCGACCGAGTATATAGGATACCCGACCGGGTATCTTTGGAAATTGCCCAGAAAGTCACTTTTCAGGGCATACCCGATCGGGTATGCAAATCTTCACGAAAATTTGCTCCCACGATCATTTGTTCCCGGATTTGATTTGGACAATCTAATCAAGCGAATACCCGATCGGGTATAGGCAATACCCGACCGGGTACATGAGTATTTTTTCCAAATCGAAATCTTTCTTGTCTCCTTGCACTTTCCTTGATCTTTTGAGGCCCAATCTTGATCCCTTGGATGATCTTTGACCTGTTTAGCTCAGAATAATCCTAATCTAAACAAATTACAAATAAAAATAAAAATAAAGTATTACACCAAAAGTGTGTAATTTCCACAACTACAACTAATAAAAACTAGTTAAAAATACAAACATATAATCGGAAATTACATGAATATCATATAGCTTCCCGGTCTTAAATTATTATGATTATAAGATCTTTGATACCACGAAAACCGAAAAATCATTATGATTTTCACGGATATTACCGTGAAAAAGGCAACTTGGCCGGTAAATATTTATAGCGTTTTCAGCCTAAATAGAGCACTTTTAGCGTGACACTCACGTTGAATATTAACAAATTCAACGTGATAATCTTCAGCATAAATGTTACACCTCATTTGTTAAAATGGTAATCTAGCTAATAACCATAGTATCTTACAGTGGAACAAAGGATGTTTCCCGTTTTAATGAGAATCATTGCAGAATATGCTCGATAAATAACACTGATACGTATTATCCTGGGGTATCAACACGTGTTTCTAATTTGGAACATAATCGCAAATTTTTCCGTATTATACGAAATTGTCGAGCTATGTAATATTTGAAATTGGTACAGAGGCTGTGTTTAGATCTTAAATACCGGTTTTGATATCAAGTACGGATGTTTTCTTTTGGACTGAAATTTGCTGGTCTGGTCTGGTCTGGTCTGCAGGGCCGTCTCTAGGAGTTTTGATGCCCTAGACAAAAAATAACCAACGAGATCACATAGTACGTAAAGTTAGTAACAAATTAAACATGATGTAATTAGGGAATTATAACACTTTTTTTACTAAATGTAAAAAGTAATACTTGACTTAAAGTTGATATATATAAAAGTATTCTTCTTGTCTTTTGATGTGCAAAATTGATATAAAAAT
This sequence comes from Cuscuta epithymum, assembly GCA_945859915.1. NCBI lineage: Eukaryota > Viridiplantae > Streptophyta > Magnoliopsida > Solanales > Convolvulaceae > Cuscuta > Cuscuta epithymum. Next base: position 431,658 of record CAMAPF010001062.1, on the reverse strand, counting down.
TAGTTAGAAATAGTAAATTATTCTAAGAAATAAAATATAAAAGTACTATCTAATAACATATTCTTCTTGTCTTTTCATCATGTGCAAAATTTGTAAGTACATCACTACAATCAAGGGTAGATAACACTCTTTTTTCTATAACATAGCCAGTCCACTTAACCTTTCTTGTGACATCGTTGAGCAGAGATATATGGAAATACCATTTAAATAGAACAAGTTTCAGACTGAATTTGATAAATGAATAACTTCAAAGAAATTAGAAAGAATATATGGTGTATAACACAAAATTCAAATTTAATACAATTAATAAATAACAACTAATAAATTGGATGTAAAATAACTCGTTCATAAATTTCAATTGATCAATTTCGAATTTATATGTGGAATTGCAGATTGCGGATGAATCAGTTAAAATTTACAATTAATAAATACTCTGTAATAATTAATTAATTGAATGTAAAAGAAATCACAAATGGAAAAGTTCTAATCGTTACCTAAATTGCAATTTGCAAATTGGTGGCGCAGGGGATGGCACCTGGACCTGGCAGAAATCAGAATGCTACTCTCCATTCCTAATATCCTATTTTTAATTTCAAAACTAAAATGATAAAGGAGTTTTAATACGGAGTATAAGTGTATAAGCTACATACTAGGGTGGGTAATAGCCTAATAGGGTATAGATCTTCCAGTCCTAATTTTTCATTGGGCCAAGCTCACTCTGTATCAATTTACCCGCTGGCCGCTTGTAGAATTTGGATAGTCCAATGTACACTACGGAGTAATATACTCGTATTACATACTTCATATATAATACTCCGTAATAGATTTTTTTTATATGGTGCCCCCACTTAAAGTGGTGCCCTAGGCAATGGCCTAGCTGCCTACCCCCTATGGCCGGGCCTGCTGGTCTGTTTAAGTCTGGTCTGGTCTGGTCTGGTCTGTTTAAGTCTGGTCTGATCTGGTCTGGGACAGAAAACAGTCCAAAAGAAAACATCCTACGTATTTTCTATGTCTGAAAATACATAGATACGGCCGTAATAACTCGTGGAAGTTATTACAAACACGTGCCGACGGAACATTAAAGATGCCATAAATCCAAGATCAGATTGTTCCTAATAGCGAATTATATCTCACTTAATTAACGTATCTTGGAAGTACCTATATTAGTGAAGATATGTTCATTACGTGAGATCTGTGTACATCACAGATAATGAGCTCAATACACTTATCGAATAATGAAAAGGATCCCCCTTTTAAGGCTAAATCACATCATTTGTTTCGAGATATAATGTGAGAAAATGATATAAAACACATTCCTTGAACGGGACTAGCTCGAGTGAAGTCACGCCTGTCAAAATTCTAATCGTTATAGAATAAGCTCTATTTAAACATACGTTGTTTAGTATGTAATTGGCCGATATTAAAGGAAATGTCCATGGTTGCTATCTACACGGTAATAAGCTAAATGATCAATAGTAATTGGTGAAATATACGCTTACCTACAAATTGTCATAAGTAAACATGTATAATAACTCAATTACTCAACAAATCTTTTTTTGGAGTGAATTTAATGCACTTTTTATCTACAGGTACACTTTCCAAGACAGATTACCTTACCAGAGAATAAATACGCTTTTTCTATAAACCTTAATCTCATGATTTCTACACAAAAGTTCATTGATTAATATTTAAACCATATTATGTGTTTAAATTCTGTGGCACCGTTGCCAGAGAATTTAATCTGTCAAACAACGCGGAACTTATCAAGAGGTATAATTATTGAAACCCCATTGATTTGAACAATAAATGTTAAGTATTTATCAAGAGATTCATGAATCGAGCATTGTATTTCGTATATACAGATCGAATACGAAATGCAGAGCGGCTATCTCGTGTACAAAAGGGTTTTGATATCTCATTATTTAAACATAAACAATATTTATGTTTAAATATTGCTATAATGGACGAACACCTTGGGTAGGCAAACGTATTCGTGGTTTTAAACAAAGTACAAGATTTGTAGACATATTCAGATACGTACTGAATATCATAAGATCATGGGTATCTATACCAATGATATATAGAAACGGATATTTAGCCTGCTATTCCAACTTTATACCATGTAACTTTGAGCATGGTATACTCTTTTGATATAATGTACTTAAAGTAATCTGGAAACAATTTATATACCTCAATTCACAAAGAACTCATAAACGAGATCTTCATTAACCGCCAATTTACAAATCTCAAGAGTATAGATATTCGTAACAGATAGCCATGTATAAAAGGTAAAGATATCGTTCTGTGTATTCTTTAGTCTACACAGATTGTCGTATCCACAATGTTTTTCATGTTTCATTGCACAAACCACATCACGGGCCTATCCCACAAAGTATAAGAGATTTGCCACTTAGCCTAATCTCTATAATTTAGCGGCTATTGTTCCAACTTCATCAAAATTACGTTTTGATGAAAATAGATATCCATATATTACTTATCTAAATGTGTAGGGATATGACACATAAAACAGGTTGATGAAGTTCTGGAAAGATATGTGACAGGTTCATTGTTTATGATAGTATTTAATTTCTAAAACACGTTTTACGAATGGCTTAACTTACCTTTTGCTTTAAGAATTTGATATTTTATAAAGGAACATAAGTTTTGTTTTAAATATTCTATCGTAATTTAGAGCTTATATTATACTTCAACAGGGTCAAGAAGTGTAAGACAGCAAAGTATCATCGTTGTAATAATTATAATTGATTACTCATGTGAAATTTTAGAAGTGAAAACCATATCGTCTGTTTATCAACAAAGATATCGATGTACATCACCCGTTTTTGCACGATATATTAGGGTACTTTGCCTGAACAATGGAAAACCCTCAACGGGTGGGACATATCACGCTCTCACACAGCAAGATCACCACGTTTTCTAACATTGATACCTTATTTTGGCTTTGAATCAACTGTATGAACACGCGCTAATGTGATATGATCAACTAAATGTTAAAGAGTGGTTGAACAAGAGATATTAACTTATGTTTATATCTAATAGGTATTTTAATTCACTTCAATTGAGGCCCTGTAAATCTAGTAGTTATTTATTGAAATTTCAGTTACAAAATTACAGCCTAAAGTGGGACATGTCAGTGAAGGTGTTGACATGTTCCACCGTTCATTTTATTGGATAAGTTTACAATTATCCCATTGAGACTCATGGGATAACTGACAACGATATTATTTCCAAAAATCGTTCGGAAATTATAGCATACTGAAATTACGTTTTAAAGGGTATGACCGTATGACTCACGAGTACAACGGTAATTTATACTCACATTTCAAATATACCTCTATTTAAGGTAAATACCCATACGATTACTAATCATAGATGGAATAAGTACAAATCCCAGCAACTCATTGTGTATTACTCCTATTTTAGTGAGGACGTAAATAGATCATATGTATTTGATAGTACATTGTAATATCTAACGATAATATCACTTTAGTTCATTCTATATGTTGGTCCAAAATAAGACGCTCGTAGACTTTTCGGAAAACTACGTAAGAACACTTTAGCAGAAATCAAGAAAGTAAGAACGAATGTGGAAAGTAGCTAGAGAATTTGATAGCCAGAAACAGCATATGAATTCACCTCCCTTGATCTGAATTACAACTCGCCTTTTATAGGCGTATACAAACCGTAACCGCTATCGATAATAATGACTAATTAATTACAACATTAATATGAAATTAAATACATAATTAAACAACGCATTAATTGTTTGACCGTTACTTTTTCCAGCTGGAAGGTCAGACGGACTGTCAGGCTCCCCGCTGGGCTGGTAGACAGGCTCCAGGTTGTAGACTTTGATCCACGGGTCCAAGTTCGGGGCTTGGGCCTAGTCCTATTACTCCATCACGAGTCCCCCACTCCCTTAGTCGAGTAGTAAACTCGGCTGAGAGGGAGTAGTCTAAGTCAGTTGCTCTTCTTCGAGACTGGAAGATCCCCACCCTTGTCCATGTCGGGGAGATGCCTCATTAAAAACCTTCATTAGGAAAAAACCCAATGGGAAAAAATCCTAATGAAGGGAAAAAGAGTATACCTGACGCCCCCAAGATGAAGCAAGATGTGAGATCCTCAGCCTTTATTGCAATGCTCTCCATCTGTGAAGAGGATGACTAGAACCGTTCTTCTCGTCGGGCTTGAACTCATCAGGCTACTCCCCATTCAGTCGTACCTACACATAAAAGCAACAGGTGTATAATAGAGCATTTGGTCTGGTGTTGAACCACGACTCTGTGAGTGAGTGAGTCGGACTCACTACTTGAAAAGGGTGACATCAATTTCCCAAGTTAGGCCTCAACCAAGTCTGTGAAAGGAAGATTGAATTCGCTAGTAAGTGACTCGGAGTCACCATTCGAACGGATAATCCGACCCCACAGAACTAAAGTATATCGACCTTTTCAGGAAATGTGAATGTCAATTAAGTGAGTGAGTGGGTCGGACTCACTACTTGAAAAGAGTGACATCAATTTCCCAAGTTAGGCCTCAACTCAGTCTTCGAAAGGAAGATTGAATCCGCGAGTAAGTGACTCGGAGTCACTATTCGAACGGATAATCCAACCCCACAGAACTAAAGTATATCAACCTTTTCGGGAAATGTGAATGTCAATTAAGTGACAAAATTGCTTGAAAGAGCATGGCTCTAGGCCCCTAAAAAGAATTTAACTCGCCGCCCGAGGTTAGTAGTTCGAACCCGCAAGTGAAGACTTTGAACGGACGACTCGTCCCCCGAGGTCAGAGTGTGATGCACTAGGAAAGGGTAAGAGCACGCAAGAACTCGTACGAAATCAAGAGTGTGCGGTATTAATATTTATATTGGAGCTTATTAATCGTCATTCCCATACGACATGACCCGTTGGCGCGAGTGTATGTGCTCGGTCATTGTACGAGTGTGTATGCTCGTTCGGTGTACGCGAGTGATCGGATTTTTTTGTAAGGTTTTTTATAATAATAATAATAAAAATGAGAAATGAGCACTTAGCTTCTTTGGCTGATTATGCTCGGTCAGGTTGTGCTTGGAAGGAAGCTTTGAGCTCTAAGCCCCAGAGTTGGTCAACACAATTGACCTAGTTCCAAAAAGGCAAAGAATTTAGCTGGCTGTCACTTTCAGTGGCCTTATCCTTTGTGGCAATTTATAAGGTACAGTCGGCTGTACCATGCTCATGGTACAGCCGGCATTTTTGTAATTAAGTTCATGTCAAAGGTCGATAGTTATGCTGCATCCGTTTCTCTTATTTTCTTTATGCCGCCATTCGGCTTGCCGCTTGAGTGCTTGACTGCAGCCTGTTCTTTGTTCTTATTATTTTCTTTTTTATTTCATTTTCTGTTTTGCTTTTTGGGCGTACGTTTCTAGCTAATTGCTTTTAGCCGACTTTCTTCCCTTCTTTCTTTTTCTTTACTCTTTTATTAAAAAACCTTTTGTTTTATTTTTTTATTCAATTATTTTGAAAATCTATACTATAAAATATTAATACAATCTTTCAGAAAAATATTAATACAAGATTCGAGTTTTTTTTCTTTTTTTCAATCAACTTTCTAACTTATTTTTTTAATTTGTGAATTATAAAATATTTTAGGTATTAATGTTGTATTCTTCTATTTTAAATTTTAAGATAAATATTTATTACTAGTTATTAAATATTATGTTTAAATAGATATGAGTTTAGTGTTATGTTAAAATGAGTATAGTGCAAAATAAATATGCACTACTGAACATTTGAACACACTAGAGAATTCAAACGAGTTTTTTTGAATTTTTCGATGCTCATTTTGTAAGTTACTTATGTTCATCTCGTACTAATTTATGCTCATTTCAAAATTTCATATTAATTCATATTTCAAAATTTGTATAAGAGTTAGATCATAATACTCAGTTATCTGCTTCTGATCTATACTCAGATGAGGGGGCTTGATGCTCAGCGAACATGTTTTGATGTTCAACTAATCAACAAAGATTATGATTTTTATATCATTGCTCATTTGGTAAAGTATGCATGCTCATTTGATATTGGTGTTATGTTCATTTTAAAATGTTTTGTAAATGCATATTTCAAAAGTACTATATTACATTAAATTCATGTATGACTTGATTATAGATACATGATCATAGATCATGATACTCAATTGCATGTTTATAATACTCAAAAGAGGATGTTTGATTCTCAATGAAAATGTTTTGGTGCTCACTAAACTTGAAAAACCTATAATTCTCATTTTAATAAGTTAGTATACTCAATTGATAGTCATGTTATACTCATTTTTAAAATGTCAAATTAATGCATATTTCGAAAGTACCATATTACATTAGATTCGCATATTGAAATTCATAGGAATTAGTTATAGATATAATTTATGAGTTTTTTTATATTAATAAAAATAAGAAAAAGAAAGTGAATTACGATATATTTAGTTGATATCACAATACTCATTATTCGACTCTCAATGCCTAGTAGAATAGGCCTGATGCTCAATAAAAGTGTATTATTGCTCATCTAAAGAAAACCGCAATTTTCACTGAAATTACGAAAATGTCACCGTTTTTTAGTTGTGATATCAGTTTTCTTGTAATAACACGGTGCTCATTAAATTTGGACTATTGCTCATTAACAGTACACTAATGCTCATTTAACCTATGATGTGAATTTCACTTAAATTACAAAAATGCCACCGGCTGTACGGTGCTCATCGTACAACCGGCTGTACGGTATACGGACTCATCCTTTGTGAGCAGACGGTTTCGGATCTAATTTTTGGAGCTCATGAGTTGCGTATCTGTCCTCGTTCAAAGGGAATGCAACGCCACAATTTTGACTCAGGGAAGGAGCACCATGGGTCCCGAATCGGAGTCGCGGCTTGGTACCGTCGCTGTGGGGCTGGAGTGACCCGGAGCTAAGGCCGGATTTCCCCCCTAACGGAGACTGGCGGCGCTGTGAGCGGCGAGCAGCGGTGCTGTGACGTAAGTGGAGGGGACAGCTACGTACGGCGACCAGAAGCCTCCGATTGTGAGCGTCGGTGTCGGGGTTTGAGGTTCTCTCCTTGCCAGCTGCTAGTAATGGCGGAAATCCCAAACACCTATCCCAAGCAGTACAAATCACAATCGCATGAAACTTTACCTACGTCCTGACTAATTCCTGAACGATGGACGAAAAACAAAAACTAAGATCTGGAAAACTCCATATCCAATTCAGATTTTGAATTACGGATGTGAAAATTTTCCAAAAACCTCAATCGTTTGCATTTTTCGTTAAACTTTTCGATTAATTCCTACTTCCTACTAAAGTGATACGAGAGATATCACAGACTCTCAATGAAACACCAATGTTGGTCCAAAATAGTAGACTTTTCGGAAAACTACGTAAGAACACTTTAGCAGAAATCAAGAAAGTAAGAACGAATGTGGAAAGTAGCTAGAGAATTTGATAGCCAGAAACAGCATATGAATTCACCTCCCTTGATCTGAATTACAACCCGCCTTTTATAGGCGTATACAAACCGTAACCGCTATCGATAATAATGACTAATTAATTACAACATTAATATGAAATTAAATACATAATTAAACAACGCATTAATTGTTTGACCGTTACTTTTTCCAGCTAGAAGGTCGGGCGGACTGTCAGGCTCCCCGCTGGGCTGGTAGACAGGCTCCAGGTTGTGGACTTTGATCCACGGGTCCAAATTCGGGGCTTGGGCCTATTAGGCTCTGGGCCTAGTCATATTACTCCATCACTATAGCTTACTACTTTCTGTTCAGATCATACCACTTATCTTCTATCACTCCTAATATCACATCTTTTTCCAAGTCTACAGCATTAGAGATAATTTTAAACCGGCGCACTCAGTAGAATTTGATCCTTTTGCTATGTGTTAAGTATTAGAGTGGAAACCTATCAAGTTTTATTTGGAATACGAAGAAAACTATAATGCACTTTTATTTAATACGTGTTCTTCCCATAATTTTAGAATAATTAAAACGTATTATATCTCATAAGATTTTACCATGGCAATTAAGTAAAAGGTATTAATGAGGACTATTTATTTCCACGGAGTAGCCTAATTTCTAATTCCACATTAGTTAAATTCTGAATTAACTCGCTTAGTAAGTCACTCATGTATGTTCTTCAACGCATAGAGATTAGGCTACGGTAAATGGGATCTTCGAAAGGTACGATTTGCATACCTTGAAAGTTGCCAAGAGACATCTCACACCTTCTAGGAAGGAGCTATCCAACAAATGAACATGGGAAGAGATTTCTTGGAGATAGCTACGAAACTCCATAGCAATAGGAATAGAAGCTTGGATGCAACTTCCTCATGTCTCCCATATACACCCATAAATAGGAAGTGTATTGTTGTTCATTTGTATCAGTTTAGAAAGTGAGAAAAATGTGTGAAGAGTGAAAATACACTTAGAGTAGAAGTGTATTGGTGAGGATTGGTTTTTTGTAATAGTTGAGTGTGAGAGTTTGCTCCTCCTATTGTAATTCTGTTCTTGATATTGAATAGAAGAATTTTCCAACCCCAACAAGTGGTATCAGAGCGAGGTTGAGTTTTCATACACTGTTTTCTCATTTTCAGATAAATTTCTACTGGTTAGAAAATCGTGATTTTTCAAGTTGCTCGGAATCACGATTTGATCATACCGTTAGCACTACAAGAAAATTGGTTTTTTGCGACCAACAATTTGCGGCTGACATCGAATATGGTCGCAATATGTATATGAATTGGGACCGTTCTATTATACGGTCGCGAATACACGAAAACCTTTTTCCGTTTTTGAGACCGCCCTACTAGCCCTTCGCTATCTCCTTATTATTCTGGCCGCTAAAACTAATTTTAATTGCCGCTGCTTCTAAAAAAACCCGCGCACCAATATTTCACACTTACTTTAATTTTTCGTTTGCCGCTCCTCCAAAACGAATTGCATCTTGACTAACCCTTACTTCCTTTATTTTTTCCTTTTGATTTCCCATCTGCCGCCCTAGAAACCTTCGTAACCAGCAGAGCCACACCCAGACCATATTTCTCGCCGTGCAGTAGCTAGCCATCTTCTCGCTGCGCCGAAGTTGTCTTACGAATCCATCTCTTCGCCGCCCTGTGTCCGACGAATCCCATCTTCTCACCATACGCCCGCTACTATTTCGGTAATTCCAGAGCTTGAATTGCCTGCCAGTTCCATCATATCTTCTCTCCGTGAGCTTACTACTTCCGGTTCCAGAGCTTAATTTGTCTAACGAAGTTGCCGCACAAAGTCACCAGGTAGGTTATTTTTCATTCCTTAGCAATAATATGTGGAAGATACCTTTAATTTAGCTCATCCTTGAAATAATCTGCCTAAAATTTACCTGAACAAATCAAGAGTTATATATCTCAACAATATGCCTAAGTTCATTCGTTGTCACTTTGACATCACATTTTTTAGTTTCAAGATTCAACGTATGTAAATATTAAAGATGAGATATTACTAATCAATATAAGTGACTGGGATAACATAATATGATCTGATATTGAAACCATTTTCCTCTAAGATGAAAACTATACTATTTAGCAGGTGAGTATTTCTACTAGTTTTGGCATAAATTATTTGTTGGTCAAGGCTTTTTTGATTAGTTTTTTATTGGAAAAGAATGTTCCAGTGAAAACAATGAATTGTTAATGTTAGAAATATTATTATCTATTTTTTTATATTTAAATGGTGTTCATTTTGTATTAGAGAAATTCTAATTTCATCCCAGTTGTATAATTGAAAAGAGAACTAAAGTTTAATAAACTGATCAGTCAAAGTTGATGGAAGTTTGGTATAGCAGAAGAAATGATGAAGTGGGGAATGTATGTGTTATTCCAATGAAACATTATAGATGCTTGACCTCTTCTTGTTCTTTGATAACCCTGCCTAGATGAATAAAATACTTCTGAGCATGACTAGCATCCTGAGTAGCTGACCTAGCTATGCTCTTCCAGAGTCCTTTCCCATACTTATTTAGCCCTTTCATTGGGTAGTTGGTTTCCTGTCCTCTTTTATATTCTTCTTCTTGTTCTTGTCATCGGTTGATTCTGCGTAGGCAGGAAGCTGTATAAGACCAGCCTCAATATCCGCTACAAAGTACAATTTGGCTTATAGTATCCAAATTGCTGTATTTGCCTTCCTCAAAGATTTTGGAAAATGTGTTTTAATAACTTTCATTTTCTTTGAATAGATGTAAAAAAGTTCGTATTCTTCTATAAGTAGATTCTGTTTTAATTGAAAGTAGCTTTGAAACAACGCCTAAGGTACTAGGATACAACACAAGAGCTCATCTTACATTGTTAAGAACTCCGTTGTAGAAGCTTTAGATTGGTGGCTGATTCTTTGTGAAGAAGCAGAACTTGATTCACAGATTACACTTGAGATTATAATAAATAATAAATAAATCCCTTTGAGTAATATTATTTTTGTGCATGTCCCTTTTTAGATTGGTTTATTTCTTTCTATAATCTTTGTTGCTTTTTACACAGTTCTGTGGGAGAACTAGTTTACCCGTTATTGAAGAAATGGCACCCAACAAAGATTGGATCGAATTATTTAATGATCGGCTAAATGAGACATATTTGCAAGGAATTAAAACATTTTTAGATTATGCATTTCAAAGGACAGGAGAAAAGTTTGAAATTAGATGTCCATGTGTCAAATGTTGCAATACGTATTCGAAGAGTCGATCGTGAGGTAGTTGAATCGCATTTGAAAGTATATGGGATGATGACAAACTACACCTTTTGGTATCATCATGGAGAAAGGTTAGGAGAACTTGAATCTGATGCTTATGGCGATGCTAATAGCGACTCTGAAGATGACATTGATGGCGAGGTGCAAGAAATAATAGAAGACTTTTTCCCTCATAGTGACAAGTATACCGAAGGAGCTGATATCATTGAAGAGGAGCCAAATGATGAAGCAAAAAAATTTTATAGGTTGTTGCATGATTCCCAGCAGCCTGTATATGAAGGATGCAAGTCCGCAAAGTTGTCAATTTTGGTAAGGTTGCTTCACATCAAGAGTATTGGGAAATGGAGTAATGAGTCCTTTACAATGCTCTTAAAACTCCTTAATGAGGATCTACTTCCTAAAGCATCTAATTTACCGAATTCTTATTATGAGGCAAAGAAGACAATTAAAGATCTTGGTCTTTCTTATCAAAAGATAGATGCTTGTGGAAATGATTGCATGTTATATTGGAAGGATGATGAAGAGGCTGAATTTTGTAAAGTATGTGGTGACTCGAGATGGGAAAATGATAAGCGTAGTGGTGAGTGCAAGTATAAAGCAAATGGTAAGAAAATACCAAAAAAGACATTACGATATTTTCCATTAACACCTCGGCTCCAGAGATTGTTCATGTCTAAAAAGACATCGTCTTTGATGAGATGGCATCACAATAGAAGAAAAGTTGATGATGGTGCAACTATGACTCATCCAGCTGACTCAAGAGCATGGAAGCATTTCAATGAGTTGCATAAATCATTTTCTGCAAGTCCGTGCAATGTCAGACTTGGTCTTGCCACTGATGGGTTTCAACCATTTGCTAATTCAAAGAATTCTTATAGTATTTGGCCAGTAATTCTTGTTCCATATAATCTGCCTCCTTGGATGTGCATTGATCAATCAAATTTAATTTTATCAATGCTCATTCCTGGTCCTGAAAGTCCAGGGGATGCAATTGATGTTTATCTCCAACCATTGATAGAAGAGCTTAAAGTCTTATGGGAAACCGGAGCTGAAACATATGATGTTTCTAGAAAAATAAACTTCCAATTGCATGCCGCCTTATTGTGGACAATAAATGATTTTCCAGCATATGCCAATTTATCTGGATGGAGCACCAAAGGAAGATTAGCTTGTCCTTCTTGTAATAAAGACACTTCATGGACTAGATTACCTAATTGGTCCAAGCAATGCTACATGGGACATCGTCGTTGGCTTCCCAGAGATCATAAATGGCGAAACGATAAGAAGTCATTTGATGGCACGAAAGAGATAAGAGTGCAACCAAAACCTATTTCAGGTCATGACATACTTGAGCAAGTGAAAGACCTTGATGGATTGGTTTTGACAAAGGATGCAAGTAAAAAGGTGAAAATTTCTCACAAGAAAAGAGGAGATAATTGGAATAAGAAGAGCATATTTTTTGAACTTCCGTATTGGGAAACTTTGTTGTTACGACATAATTTGGATGTTATGCACATCGAAAAGAACATTTGTGATAATATTTTGGGTACTCTCATGAATATGAAAGGGAAGACAAAAGATAATCTTCAAACTCGGCTTGATTTGCAAGCAATGAACATAAGACCAGAACTGCACCCAACCAAAGAAGGTGATACATATACATACCGAGTGGCATCTTATGTATTGTCAGATGAAGAGAAGCACAAATTCTGCCTATTCTTGAAGCAACTAAAAGTTCCAGATGGGTATTCATCTAATATCTCACATAGTGTCAATCTTAAAGATCACAAGATTTCAGGCTTAAAGAGTCATGATTGCCATGTCATATTACAAAACTTGCTTCCTCTCGCAATTCGTGGTCTACTGCCTAAAGCTGTTTTTGAACCACCTTTTGAGCTTTCCCTGTTTTTTAATACTCTATGTGCTAAAGTGTTAAAGGTTGATGATCTAGAAAAAATTCAAGCTCAAATTCCTATAACCTTATGCAAGCTGGAGAAAATATTTCCACCTTCTTTTTTTGATATCATGGTGCATTTGCCCATTCATTTAGCTCTTGAAGCACTTCACTGTGGACCGGTTCAGTTCAGGTGGATGTATTTTGTAGAAAGAACAATGTTTGTGTTGAAGTCCCTGATCCGTAATTCTGCTCGTCCAGAAGGTTCAATCGCAGAAGGTTATATAGCTACTGAGTGCATGACCTTTTGCTCACGGTATTTAAAAGGCATGAAAACTAAGTTCAATCATTCTGAGCGCAATTTCGATGGTGGTTTGGATGAGTTTAATGGTGGTTTGAAAATATTTAATCATCCCGGGAGATTATTAGGGGCAGGCAGACAATGTCATTTGGACCCAAATGAGCTTGAGCAGGCCCATCTCTATGTTCTGAAAAACTGTGATGCAGTACAATCCTTTCTTGAGTAAGCACTGCCCTATCATCTTGAATGTATTATCCAACTGTTTTAATACAATTTAGTAACAATTAATTTCTTTTTATTTTATAGAGAATATTCGCAAAGTGAAGCACTTTCCTCACAAAAGTCTTTCAGATCAAGAATGGGATAGTCAGTTCATTGAATGGTTTAAGACCAGAGTAAGTACACCCCTAGAAATTTCTTCACCTTATTATAATCTTTAATTTGGTTAGAGTAAGCATTAAGCTTTATTTGTTTTGACATAGGTGTCTGAAATGCATAAAAGTGATCAAAGCGAAGAAATCAAAGACTTGCTTGCACTATCTCGTGGTCCTACCCAATATGTAACAAGTTATAAAGGTTACATTTGCAACGGATACAGATTTCATATAGAGGAACATGATAAAGGTTTAAGGACTCAGAATAGTGGTGTGATTGTAGTAGGAGAAAATGGAATTGATGATGAGAGCATTGATTACTATGGGGTGCTCGTTGAGGTTCTTGAATTGCAATATCTTAGAGGAAAACGAGTTGTTTTATTTCGTTGTAAATGGTGGGATGTATATGATAGACAAAGAGGAGTGAAAATAGATGAATATGGGATTGTCAGTGTTAATTTTCATCGTATTCTAAACACGAATGAGCCCTTTGTCTTGGCTAGCCAAGTTTCCCAGGTTTTCTATGCCATTGATAATAATAACAAGGGTTGGCATGTTGTGAGGAAAGTACAACCCCGTGATACATATTCAATGCCATTGGAAATGGAAGATGATGTTGAAAACCTAGACCATTTAAATGCAGCAGTTCAAGATGCTGAATCATCTTCTCCCTGTTTTGTTCCGACAACTATGTCTAATACCGAAGGTCAAATTAGTTTGGTAAGATGCGATATGGAGCCAATCTCAACCAGTGAAAGTGCACCAAAACAGACAAAAAAAACGAAAAAAAAAATTGCTTTAGTACAGGTCTTGTTTTCTAGTGAATACTTTCATAAATAGTTAATTTTTTTTTTACTTTTTGTTGATTTGTGTGTTAGTAGAATGCATCCTGTAATAACACTAATAGTAAAGGTTATAACGTTTGATATTTTTCAGGTCAGAATGAATTTAAATAGGCTTGGGATTGCAAAGTCGACAAAGCCAAAATTCATTAAACCGGGAATGTTGGGTAGGGGGCTTGGACAAGGACTAAGTCCAATGCTCTCTAATAACACTATGATGCCTTCAAAGTTTGCTACAATGCATGAAAGTGGCAATTTGGAATCCGGTATAATATTGTTTTTGATTATACTACTTTATATGACATTTTGCTTCTTTTAAATTACAAAAACTTGCTTTACTTTTTAATATTGTTACTGCATTTATGGTGCTTTTAAGAGCGCTTTAATAATGCTTACAGTGGGTGCTATTAAGGCGTAATTTAAAAATACTGGTTTCCTACTCGTTTGTTTATGGACATATAAATTCTGCTTGTAAGATGCTCTTTTGCTTCTTTTAGGTGGAGGGCTTGGACAAGGACTAAGTCCAATGCTCTCTAATAACACTATGATGCCTTCAAAGTTTGCTACAATGCATGAAAGTGGCAATTTGGAATCCGGTATAATATTGTTTTTTATTATACTACTTTATATGACATTTTGCTTCTTTTAAATTACAAAAACTTGCTTTACTTTTTAATATTGTTACTGCATTTATGGTGCTTTTAAGAGCGCTTTAATAATGCTTACAGTGGGTCCTATTAAGGCCTAATTTAAAAATACTGGTTTCCTACTCGTTTGTTTATGGACATATAAATTCTGCTTTTAAGATGCTCTTTTGCTTCTTGTAGGTGGAGGGCTTGGACAAGGACCAAGTCCAATGCTCTCTAATAACACTATGATGCCTTCAAAGTTTGCTACAATGCATGAGAGTGGCAATTTGGAATCCGGTATAGTATTGTTTTTTATTATACTACTTTATATGACATGTTTATATATATAATATGCACGTATTACAGTTTGTCCAGTTCTTTGTTGGATCTTTCATACACTTCATTCACATTAAACTCATTTTGATATACTACATTATCTCCCTACGATTATATATAATATGCACGTATTACAGTTTTTCTCCCTTATATATAGGTGTGTGTGTATTAAAGTTTTGTATATAACTATCTAATTCAATTTGTATATTGCATGGACCAAGTGAAAAGGAAAAAAACTGATAAGGAACATGCTGAAGATGGTAGAAAAGGACCGAACAACTTGAATGACGTGTCTAGAGGTGGTGATGTGACCTTTTTCTGTTTTGTTATATCAGTGAAATTTGGTATAATTGAGAGTACTAATATTGTCTTTATGCCGCTTTTAACAACAACTCATTTTTCTGTTGTGCTGGCTTTATCCATGTTAGGAGGCGGACTTGGAATGCCTTCACGTAACTATACTATGGATATAGATGCCTCATTTTATGAAAACGATGATTGGGAATGTGGTAAGTTGAAGAAATTCTGCACCTGCAGTTCCTTATAAAATAATTGCCAAGTGACTTGTTGTTTTTCTTAAATTGGTTTCTCAATATTTAGATAGCATGGATCAGATGAAAAGGAAAAAAACAAACAAGGATCACAATGAAGATGGTAGAAAAGGACTGAACAGTTTGAATGGCGTGCCCAGAGGTACTACTTGACAAGCTGCTTCTATTAGATCATTTAAATTTGATGTGGTGAAAAAAGGTACTGTTTTTGTACGGCTTTTATATTAGGCCTATTAAGTAACTGAATTGAAGGGGTAGTACTTTTACAGAACTGAATTGAACTTCATAGTTCTTTTTCCTGAAAACATTTTAGTTCCACAACATTCAGTATTCCATGACCTTGGTTATAGGCTGGAATAGAAGACAAAAGAAAAACTTTAAATGGGCTATCAAACTTATTAACCCACTGACAGAATTGAGTAAGATGAGATGGTTGAGATCTCCGGACCAAATATTAGAGTTCTTTGGAGGATATGATATACTTGTGGAATGTTTTTGTTATCCGGGATGTGGTATTGTACTAGTTATATATAGTTAATATATAAAGATTTATTGACTAGTGAAATAATATTGTGAAATTAGGTAGAGGCCGTGGACAAGGGCTACGATCGGTGCTCTCTCACAACACTAATATGAATGGGGCACGGGCAGAAGATTTCAGAAAAGGATACCAGAACACTATAAATAGTTCTAATGGAGCTCAAAAAGAACCAATGCATCAAAGGCATGAAAATATCACATCAGATTCTGGTACTCATACTTGTAATTTTGTATTATTTATCTCTTATTTTAGTTTGAATCTGGATCAGTTCTAATGATGTTTTTGTAAAGGTGATTTCACCTCCCACACAGTTGTTCTATGCTTTGGAGAAGCGGAATACCGTGAAAAGAATTTTAGTGAAGATAGTTGTTTGCTGGATATTTTGGCGATGTGTCATAAGCTTGTTGATATCTATTCTGTTGGGATAAAAATAACTGATGGAAATGGGAGGCCACTCAAATGTGATCAAGATGTTGCCAATATGCTTAAGGAACATCAGGGGTTGGAAAATATAATCATTAATCTATACAAGGATGACACGGTTCAACCTTTATCTTATAAGTTGCCACAACATAACACTGCGCTTAGTAATACTCATTTTATTTTTTAAATATCAACTTTGTTTATTATATCTTTCTTTTAAGTTTATTTATCACTTTTTTTTGTCTTAACCATTACAGCTAATCAATCATTGAATCAGTCTAATGATATGCCAAAAGAAGCTCATGTTGTGCATAATACATCATTGTCTAGTGAAAAGGCTAAAGGTAGTGACCTAAAAATGTTGTCTTATTATTATAGTTTGTTGTTATCCTCATACAATATATGATATGTGTGTGTTTGTGTGTGTACATGTAATATTTATTTACAGGTTCAGTTGGCAAAAATAAAACAAAGAAGGTAAGAGGAATAAATAAATGTAAAGAAGTGGCCAATTTGAAAAAGGGGGAGAAACTCAAAGTCAGATTTTATAACAAACGTGTTGCTGGAGAAAATCATAAATCTTTTTCGAGGCATTTAGGAAAAATAATTCGCAACCGTCAATTTTGTCCATTAACGGTGACCGAATGGGCAAATATCGATGAAGACAAGAAAGACCACATGTGGGCTGCCGTAACGGTAAGAATATGAATTCATTTGTTTAGGATGTGTGTACTGAATGATAATTTCTAGTATGCTTGGATTTTGGGTGCCGCAAAATGTTGGGTTTAATTCCAATTTAAATTATTTCAGGAAGTATTTGAGGGTTTTGATCTTTTGGATCGCCGAGATGATGTTCTTTCACACATGCGGGAGTTATGGAACAAATGGAGAGGATGGATGCATTTTAAATATGTGAAAAAGCGGACACCACTTGAAGCATTGAAAAAGGTTCCTCCTGGTGTAACTAAGGAAGATTGGGGATGGCTAATTAAAAATTATTATTTTACTCCAGAATATAAGGTATGTACTCCAATTAGCGTTTCTTATTTCTCTGAATTTGCTAATTAATTTCCTGAATTCTTCATGTGATTAGTGATGAATTTTAGTGTTTTGTTGATATTTTCGTATTTATATTTAATTAATGTAACATCATATTTTGAAGAATAATTCAAAACTAATAACTACGGACTACACTGCAAGACTTTAAGGAAATGCCAGATATGGTACCACATTCTAATACTCCTCAGGTTATGAAACATCCTGATCACCAGGCGATTAAATGTCATGATAGTAAGGCAATTGTAGCAATTTAAATAACACATAAGCTAGAGAAAAGTCATACACCCTCCCTCCATACCCCAAAGAAGTCTTAATCTAATCAAAGTACACCTTTTTTAGTAGGATACAACAACTCTTGGAAACTAAAGTTCTAGTTACACTATTAACTACGAAGTAATAACTACAAAGTATTTCCTTGCACCATTACCAAGTGCAGCAGAATGAACTGTTTGAAATTTCTCTAAGTCTGGGTCAGGAGTATATATGTTTGGATCACTGAATTTTTGTTGTTTTGAAATGTGTTTATGACAAGGAATATTGATTACTTAATTATATTGTGTAAATACAGGCAAAAAGTGAGAGAGGTTCGAAAAATAGAAGTCGTTTGACAATGCTACATCGTATGGGTAGCAAGCCTATCAGAGAGCTTATTTTTCAAATGGTATGTTTGGACTAAATATACGATATCAAGATGAAGAGAAAAACAATGATTTGTAGTTAATGAATATAACTAATTGCTTTTTTATGTTCAGATTAAATGTCTTGGTTCTAGTGTACCTATATATACAAATGTTGCAGATTGTCTTTAATGTAGAGGCTGTTTTCACCAATCCTTTATTTCATAATGTTTCTTGTTTTGATATGTGATAAACGTCATTACTCTTGCCAAGTTTTAGCATGTTCATACCGAGTTTAATAGTTAATATTATCGTGTGCTTTTTACATTTGAAGGGGGGGAAAGATGACAATCCGCCGAATATGGATGTTATATTTTATGAAACCCGCAAGAAGAAGGGTCAACTTGTGGAACCGGAAACAATTAAGAAATATGTGAGCACAGTTTCAATGTCCTGCTGTTTTTTTATTTTATAATTTTTCAGTTTTATGTAACCCATTGATTAATTGTTTAGGAAGAAATACATGAAGTGGTTCAATCAAATCCATCTTTGCCACATGTCGATGTAATTGAAAAGTGCTTTGGACCGCAACAACGTAGTCATGTCATTTGTTTTGGAGGTGGAGTGAGCCGCAAAGATTTAAAGGGGCCTTCTTCTAAAAAGAGTGAACTTGAGGCTAGGTTGCAGGTAGCTGAAGAAGAAAATCGGAGCATGAAAGAAGAAAACGAGAGCATGAAAAGTCGCCTAAGTACATTAGAAGATGAATTCCAAAAGCTTAAAGAGATGTTTCAAGGTCAAGGAAGCAAAGTTTAAGTATTCCAAGAACTTCCTTTTGTCCCGTTTAATGAAGTATTCCAGGAGTCGGAGTTTCTAAGAGACGTTTTATAGCTAGTCTACGAATTGGATGGTATCTACGTATTGGTATCTATGAATCTATGATACATTGTGATGGGGCATGGATGATAGATTTTTTTTTTAAATGAGGATATTAGTTTTGTTTTGAACCTGGATTCCTGGAATGATGTTATGTTTATAGATTTATATCAGTTTTCAACTTACTAATACGTATGATGATATGCTTTGGATCATACATTTGCTATATAAAATTAATATGTTATGTTGGGCATACATAAACTCAACATATTAATTTGGAATAAAAAAAAGAAGGGGAAATGGTCTCAAATGCGCTAATCAAGTTGTCGCAAATAATAATCATGGATTGAATAAATTAAATTTAGCGAAGGGATAACGGTCGCAATTAGTCTTAGGAAGTGGTCTCTAATAATACCATTAGCGACTGCATTTTTTGCGGTCCCAAAAACTTTTTGCGACAGAACGGTCTTCCCGGTCGCAGAATATCATTTGCGGCCAAGCCTACTACGACTGCCACACGACCACATTTTCCGGTCGCAATTACCAATCAGCGACCAGTTTTTAGGTTTTTGCGACCACTTTTCCCTTCGCAAATAGAGCATTTTCTTGTAGTGTAGATTCGTCTCGTCGAGACGAGAAATCTTGTATTTTTGGGGAATTTTTTGGCCACCGGAAGAGGCCGTACGCGCCGCCCAAAAGCGCCGGAAAACTGTCTGCGTCATCATTGCGTCATCACGCAGTCCAGAGGAAGAAGACGAACCACGTCAGCGCCACGTAAGCGCCACGTCAGTCCACGTAAGCGCCACATCATCCGCCACGTCAGCCGTGCAAGCCATCCTCTGGGTGCCACGTCAGCGCCACGTCAGCGCCGCGTCAGTGACACGTGGCGCCACGTCAGTGCCAACACAGTCCAACTGTTGCCACGTCATCCACCTGCTGGTCTGCCCACTGGTTTGCTGCTTGAACCGGACCGAACCGGTTCAAAGTTGTGGAGGCCGGTTCACCCATTTCCAGACCGGTTTTGGACGAGGTCAGACCGGTTCCTACCATTTTTGGCCATTCCGGATCCAACGATGAGCTCCGTTTGTCCAAGTTCGGCTCCGAAAATAAGGTACGAGATATTTTGAGCGTTTTATTATGGATAAATCATCATCGGACATCATGATTGCGCTCACTTCCACAAATTACAATATGTGGAAGCCTCGGATGGAGGATTTGCTAAATTTGAGGGATTTAGCCGATCCTCTTGATAATAATGGCGTGAAACCGGATAAAAAGACGGATGAAGAATGGACAAAAATGAATAGAAAAATTGTCGCACAAATTTGACAGTGGATCGATCATAGTGTGGTCCACCATGTTGCGCAAGTACAAAGTGCTTACACACTATGGGAGAAGCTTGGTAGCATGTATCAAGCGAAAACCGCACGAAATAAGACTTTACTAATGAGGCGATTAGTAAACCACAAATTACGGGGAGGTATTTCGGTGTCAGAACAATCCAGTCAATTCCAGGATCTTGTGAATCAGTTGAGCACCACCGGCTGGGTTCTCAAAGATGAAGAGCAGGCGATACTACTCTTGAGCTCTCTACCTGACAACTGGGAGACTCTTGTTGTCACTCTCAACAATTCTGCTCCCAATGGCAAGGTGACTATGCAGATGGTCACAGATGCCCTTATGAATGAAGAAGCCCGAAGAAAAGAAGCCGGGACTGAACAATCATATGCCTTCGTGTCAGAAACCAGCAGACGAGGGGGGAGGCAGAGATGGAGGAAGAACTTGAGGTCGAGGTAGAGGCCAAGGTCAAAACAGATGAAATTCTCAAGTTCGCGGCCGATCACAAGAACGAGGTATGTCCTGTGAAAACAATACTTGGTTTGAAGGATATTGCAACTATTGTGGTAATTATGGGCATAGAAAAAGAGATTGTAGAAAGTTTCTACGAGAGCTGCCACAGACGAGTCAAAATACTAGCCAAGAAGATGGTGTGACTATGGTTAGTTTGTCATCAGATGCGTGTCTTGTTACACATGGTGAACAAGAATGTTTACACGTAGGTACTCATGAAGTTGAGTGGGTGATTGATACAGCCGCATCATTTCACGCTACTCCACACCAGAACTTATTCACATCTTATAAGTCAGGAGACTTTGGAGCTGTGAAGATGGGAAACACGAGTTTCTCGAAGATTGTTGGCATTGGTGATGTGCACATAACAACCAATGTCGGATGTGCACTTGTGTTGAAAGATGTTCGACACGTTTCGGATCTTAGATTAAATCTCATCTCCGGTACAGCTCTGGATCAGCTAGGATATCTTAACCGATTCAAAGAAGGTATATGGAAGTTATCTAAAGGTTCCTTGGTTATTGCAAGAGGCCATATTTGTGGTACTCTGTATAAGACTCATGCAAAGTTGTGTCATCCGAGTCTCAATGCTGTTGAAGAAGAGATATCACCAAACTTGTGGCACCGGAGGCTAGGCCACTTGAGCGTGAAGGGATTGGCAACTCTTGCAAAGAAGGAAGTCATTTCCATGGGCAAAGATGTTGCCCTAGATCCATGTGAGCATTGTCTATTCGGGAAACAACACAGAGTTTCCTTCAGTTCTACCAGGAAGAACCATTCAGAGTTACTCAGTCTTTTACACTCTGATGTATGCGGACCCATTGAAGAGGAGTCATTTGGAGGAAGCAGATATTTCGTGACATTCATTGATGATGCATCACGAAAGGTATGGGCTTATTGTTTGAAGAGTAAGGATCAAGTGTTTGATCGCTTCAAATTATTTCATGCCATGGTAGAAAGAGAAACAGGAAGAAGCTGAAGTGTCTACGTTCAGACAATGGAGGAGAGTACACTTCCCCGGAGTTCTCATCATATTGCGCCGCATATGGAATCAGACATGAGAAGACGGTTCCCCGAACTCCACAATACAATGGTGTAGTCGAAAGAATGAATCGGACCATTATGGAGAAAGTTCGTTGCATGTTGAGTATGGCTAAACTACCTAAGCCGTTCTGGGGTGAAGCTGTGCTGACAGCTTGTTATCTTATAAAAGGTCACCTTCTGTTCCTTTAAACTTTGATGTGCCAGAGAAGAAATGGTCACGAAGAGATGTTTCTTACTCTCACTTGAAAGTGTTCGGGTGCAAGGCATTTGCACATGTGTCCAAGGAGTTGAGACAGAAGCTTGATCTCAAGTCAAACCCATGCATCTTCATCGGGTATGGTAATGAAGAATTCGGATACCGGTTGTGGGATCCCGAAGTGAAGAAAGTTGTACGAAGCAGAGATGTTGTATTTCATGAAAACGAGTTTCATGGGTGTGCTCCAATAATCCGCCAACAACATACTCCAGAAGACGAAGTGCCTGCATCATCAAACATTCCTCTCAGCGACGAGGAGATGCATGATACTACTGAACAAGAGAGTGATGGTTCAGTAGATGATGATGATACTCATAGTGATGATATTCCTCAGCAGAGGGAGTCTTCATCTGAAGATGAAGCTGAAGGTATTCATGTTCGACGTTCTATGCGAGGCATAGTTCCACAGAGAAAGTATTCTACATCTGAATGAATACTTGTTGCCAGCGAGTGGGGGGCAGCGAGCATCACAGGAACAAGAGAAATTAAGAAAAAGGTGGAGGGGGAGATTTGTAAGGAACTTCCACCTTCTTTCTTGGAAGTTGCCAAGAGGCATCTCACACCTTCTAGGAAGGAGCTATCCAACAAATGAACATGGGAAGAGATTTCTTGGAGATAGCTAGGAAACTCCATAGCAATGAGAATGGAAGCTTGGATGCAACTTCCTCATGTCTCCCATATACACCTATAAACAGAGAGTGTGTTGTTGTTCATTTGTATCAGTTTAGAAAGTGAGAAAAGTGTGTGAAGAGTGAAAATACACTTAGAGTAGAAGTGTATTGGTGAGGATTAGTTTTTTGTAATAGTTGAGTGTTAGAGTTTGCTCCTCCTATTGTAATTCTGTTCTTGATATTGAAAAGAAGAATTTTCCAATCCCAACACGTTTTTGCTTTCATTGATATTTATGGGCAAAGGATACGTTCTCTACATTATTTATAAATATCATATTTAGCAAGTTGTGTGTCTAGCTCTAGTTGTATCGTAAGGTTATTAAGTACACTCCTAATTATGAATTACGCTGTCCGGTATAATGGTCCAATCAAGGGTGCCTTAATGTGAAGCCATTAAAGTTGGGCTTTCATAGTTCGGAGTTAAAAGTATATTTACGTATTATTCCGGTGTTTACTATCTATGGGCTCAGTCATACGTTTGTAGAACAATAAGTATCAAAAATATGCTTTTCGATATGATAAGAACAAAATAGTATCTACATTAAGTATTTTCAAGTTCATAAATTACAATTCTTAGTTTGTGACAAACGATATACGTGTCTGCATTTGTCCCGGATTCGCTTCACTCCTCTTTAGAAATTCAGTTGGGCTCTACGAGAATAAAAGTTTTAGAACTCAGAATTGTCTTTCCAAAGAGATACTCCCTCCGTCCCGGGGAGAAGTTCCCAATTTCCTTATTTGGATGTCCCAAAAGAAACTTCCCATTTCTCTAAATGGAAAGTTATCTACATTAAAACAGTGCAAAACAGTGCCAAAGAGTGTCGAAACAGTGCAAAACAGTAAAATTTACCCCTCAGTAACTTTATTTCCTAAAAATGTGTGAAAGTCAACCCGAGAACTTCTCCCCGGGACGGAGGGAGTATAATGTAACACCCTACCCGAAATTAATCAATACCTGAAAATATTAAGTCACAATAAATTACTTAATATTATACAACACAAATATTTCAAGATATGCGGAAGCGTTTATAAAACGAAAATGATCAGATCAGTTTAAAGTCAAACTTGCTTCTTATTAGTTTATTTATAAACAATACACACATGGTTTGCACATGAATTCTACGCCTCTTTGCATCCCAGCATCCTTATTTTTAGTTGAATCTCTTCAACCTACGGGTAGGAAAAACAAACAACTACCCGCTCAGCAATGTGCTAAGTGGTACGGTACAAATAATAATAACAATAATAATAATAATAGTAATAATAATAATCATCATCATCATCATCATCATTATAACCGCATATTAAATCAAATAGCAACATAACATAATTAGCATCTAATCAAACAAACATATGACATACCTGAGTGAGCCGAATAACTGTTATAAGAATCAAAATATTCATATACAGATCAGAAGCATATTCAGATATCATAATTATCAAATAATTCTTATCTGGAGGTATATTATTAATAAATTCATTTAAGCCTTGTGCTCAAGAATCTGGACCTAGACAGAGGAATACTAACGGTAAGGAATACGGACGTAAAGTCCATACCCACATTACCCAGAAAGGATATAGAAACGTAATCGCCGGAGCTACACGTACCAAT
The DNA here is from genome assembly GCA_945859915.1 of Cuscuta epithymum. Taxonomy (NCBI): domain Eukaryota; kingdom Viridiplantae; phylum Streptophyta; class Magnoliopsida; order Solanales; family Convolvulaceae; genus Cuscuta; species Cuscuta epithymum. Next base: position 407,013 of record CAMAPF010001062.1, on the reverse strand, counting down.
CCCTAACAGAAGCTAGCTGAACAGAAAGGACGAGATCACCTAAGAGATTCGAACCTTAACAAAAGAGTAATAGTGTTCTAAAAAGTTTTCAGGAGTGTACATAGTACACGAAACAGGAGAACACTATTTCCTCTAAGACAGAATTTCAGGAGTGTACATAGTACACTAAACATACAGATCAGGAGTATTCGTGTCAGAGTGCCGGATCCGGAGCAAGGCATAGTAAATAATAATCTTTTAAGTTCATTTATAACCAAATAATCATATTAATTATTTGAACACCTTTATGTTCGGTCGATGAGTCTTTTTCTTGAATGTGCAATATGTGTCTATATAGTAATCTATGACTTAACACTTGAAATTATTCTATTTTATTTTATTAACTCATTAACTTATACGGAGTAATGTGAAACGTTAGAAGTTAATTAAAAAATGGTTTATTTAAATTTATTCAAAAATCGTGTGAAACACTTAATAAATATTCATATAATTAATTGAAATAATCATCACATAATGCATACATAGCTAGACTTATTTTTCCTATTAACGATTCACACTAGCAAACTCAGGCAATTATGAGATGACCTATAATTTTAGCCAACCAATCAACCAACCAAACATTCACGTATATATCTATATATATTTACATATCACGCCATATACATACTTTTGTTAATAAGTGCTAACTATATGAATATGTAAATACTCATATATCAGAGAGCATGTACGAATTAACACATGTCCTATTATAATTCATAGGGTAACTTAATCATATACCAAGTATGTATTTAGCTATATTTCTAATCTTTACAAGGAGTATAGATACATGTATATATGTATCGTAAGTGTACAACTTAATCAGTTTTTAAGTTATATATATATATATATATATTTAGCCATCTAATTGTCATATATGTAGTAATATATAACAACAACTTTAATATACATAATTATCTGGCATAAGCCATTCTACCTCGTAACTGATTCAATTTATAATTTCCAGATTTTATTTTCGCGAGGCTCTAGTTCGATCTGCTAATTAAAGTTTTACATAACTTTTTTCTCTTTTAGAACGTAACTAATATCATGTATTTACCGAATACTAGTTCTAAGTTATAAGATAAAGAACATAGAATATATTCATCATGTATATAACTTACCGAATACTAATATCATGTATTTAGAGCATACAAAATATTCTAAGGCTATATGAAATTCATCATCCCCATAGCTTAACATGAAACGGGAACGGAAATTATACTTTAAATGAGACTGGTTCAGAAGTACTGACTTTATAGACAAATTCTTCTAAAATTTTATTGATATGAACACCCCTAGTAGTATTCTCCTTCTTGCGGCTATATTTCTTTTGATGGTTTCTTTACTTTATCTTTTGTTTGGATCGTGTGAAAGAAATAAGAAGAGCTATGGCCTATTTAAAGTCAAACAAGTCTGCTAGGAGTTTCAAAAAGAAAATAATTGGGTTGTCCTCTATCTCAATAATATGGTGATCATTTGGCCTACTATTCATTTGTTTGGATATCATTTAATTTAACATGTCAATATGTCCCCTATGAGTACTATTCAACTTAACTATTCCTTCAAAATGATGAAGCTCCTAGCTTATTTTACATGCAAAATATCTTGTATGAGTAGACATTTACTTGGTTACCCATTCCTAATTCATTTAAGATATTATACTATTACATTTTATATTAAAACTATCCGAATTGTTATTTAGATTAGTCCGAAAGTTCATTTAATATTTAGGACACCTATTGTTTATCTCTACTATAGTTTATACTATTTTGGGACACGTGTTGTTTAGTTCGAAATGTTAAATGTGATTGTCTATCATTTAGTTTAGGTTTATTATTTTTATTTATTATAAAAATATACTATAAATTATACGGAGTAGGATAGTTGTTTAATTTGATACTGTAATAAAATCTGAAATTTCTTCATATGTATCTTAACTACTAGACCAAATTTTGGGGCGTTACATATAATAGGTATTATATCTATTAAGATATAACCATCAATACTGATGGTTTATGCAATATATGATTACTATACGGAATAATATAGCTAATTTGGAGTGAAAACTCGTTTGATACGTCACAATGATTAGACAATACACATTTCCAATATTACACCAATAAGGAAAGATGAGGGATGATTTTAATTTAGAATCCCTTGGCATTCTAATATGAACGCATCAGTTATATTAGTCGTCCAACTAGGAGTGTCCTACTAGTGTCCCTCATAACTTCAACGCAATCAACTTATTTTTGATCATCAGGCAATAAACTTTATAACGGCTCAAATACGTTTTAGGCCCTATGAATTCCATGGGACTGGTGTGCGTAGAAGATTTAAATGCACAAGCGTGGTGTCTATCTATATTACTATATATGTGAATTTTACGTTAAAGATCACTAAGCTTTAAGGGTGTCCACCACATATCTCTTCAAATATCGCTATAATTTGACGTTTTAAATGGAAAAACACACAGCAAGATATGAGTGTCACAAGGACATCTTTTGGTTTATAAGACTTCTCTTTACAAGCTTACGGATGATAGAGTTCAAAATGTATTATACCCCTCATGTTAATATACGTTTGCAATCATATATTTGTCAAACGTTTATATTACGTCTATATCCGATAAAAACGTCCTAATAACACTTAGTCAATACATTTGCTAGAGCAATAAAATGATACTCTATGTATTTATCATTATATTTGTATAGATATTATTTATATGATATTTGTGAATTAGATAATTGTATACATTTAATTGGTATAGCGTATGCTATACTATCAAATACTTCGTAGATCATAGTAAAGATGTAACAAATAGGCAATCAATACAAGCATTAAATACGTGTATACTTGGTAGTATATATACCAATATATAAACTTAAATATATTTAAGTTTATATACGTGTTGTAAATAAATGCCATATACGTAGTATTAGTCACTATATCTAAACGACATAGTGAAATATATGTATCTAATGCTATTATACATAATATATCCTATTTATTAAGAATCCCTTAACGTAATTCTTGATATGACCATAAATCTGTGAATATACTTTACAATATTTATGCTAAATTCCTTGATATAGCATACTATGTAATTTACATGACATATTAAAATATCTCAAACTATATCATTGAACTAGTACTATAATTGATATACTAAGCATAAATGTAGGGTTTAGGGTTTACCCTAAACCCTAAACCCTAAATGTATCGTTTCAGTACGATATTTAATGTTATGAGCACTTTTACCTTTTACGACACGCTATGAGTGGTCAAAACTTGCATTGTGATAGCTCTTTCTACCACATTATATAATGGAAAGCCGTTTATACATATCAAGATATTTTCTATTGGTTTCCCCAGCCTGCCGTTTTATTTAAGATCACAATAGACTATTTAAAGATGGTACTCTATGTTTCGAAATTGTCAAAACGTATCTAGCGTAGGGTGTGACACTCTATCTTTGTGTCACAGTCTTTGGTTTACTGTGAAGATCTTGAAATATAAGATTGAAGTGCAACTGGAGATATTACGGCAGTAATATCTTATGGGACATGTAGAATATTTACATAACGATTACATATTTGTGATTAGCACCTTGATTACTACAATCATTTAGGTAAATAATACAGTTCAAAATTATCAAAGAGCACTACACGTTTTATCTTATCGTCAATTCTATCTACTATTTAGACATCACGTTTGGGAAATAGATATAGGTATAAGGTATATAAACTGAGCATATAGTAAATCCATGAGTACATATTACCGTCTGTTGGATACTCGGATATGTATATTAAGACGATATGTTCCAACGCTAATCCATATAATTCCATATGACTAGGAAAGATCACTCTGAACACAAGATTAAACCTTTTATGATTACTTGCAGAGGTAATCACTTTTCCACTTATCAAGCAGCAATCAATTATTATACCGGGCAATATCTGTGTTTTAGTTGTATCCCAACGAGATAGAATGGTAAAGATCTTATAGGCCGTATTAATCCAGTATTATATTAGAGCTCTAATGAGATAGAAAACGTTTCAGCTATTACCCGAATAAAACGTTTAAAGGGACACGCGGTATTTTGATATCCATGCTTGGGGTAAATAGTATGGGATCATTGACCATTATACCGATTTAATGGTATTTACTATTGTTGGAAAGATCAACCTATAAACGATTAAACAATTAGAATATAACCACCTATATATTAGTAACCTGAACTTTCAACAATAAATATTTGCATTATTTAAAACATAGTTGAATTTAATATCAATGGTAAACAAGTTATGGTATACTTTTATGAGTGATCTTGTGTAAATTCCATGGCCAAATTGATTGCCTAATATCTAAGTTGATGAGTCAAAAAGGTAACTCAAAATTGTCTTTTGTGTTTTCCAAGCTGAGGCCAACGAATATATTTAAGATCAACAATGAATGGTATCAATAGTAAACAAGTTATGGTATACTTTTATGAGTGATCTTGTGTAAATTCCATGGCCAAAGTGATTGCCTAATATCTAAGTTGATGAGTCAAAAAGGTAACTCAAAATTGTCTTTTGTGTTTTCCAAGCTGAGGCCAACGAATATATTTAAGATCAGCAATGAATGGTATCAATGGTAAACAAGTTATGGTATACTGTTATGAGTGATCTTGTGTTTTCCTATCAAGTAAGCTTCATATCTTACAAAGCACTAAATATATTTAAGACCAGCAACGAATACGTTTTTGTATTATATCTATTTACAACATCAAATGATTACCTTCCAAAGAGATCTAATAGCGTGCTATTTTAATCATATGATTGCTATGTAAGATATGAAACAGCCTTAAACTCATGTTGATGCATCACGCTCAAGTATCCTTTTCACAGCTTTGTGTCGATTCACCCAGCCTTTCCGATACAACCTTGTGTACCTTAATAGCGTTTTTTATGGTATTTCCGTTTAGAGCTCCATATGAGGCAATCACTTCGGCCATGGGATAGAGAACATGAAAATATCTCAAATATTTTCAGAAGGTATAAGAAAACGAATATTAGGGTCCTGGCTAACCCTAATATTCGTTTCTAAATGTGAAGCTGTCAAAATATATCTTTTTGATAAATTTGGTTATGCATATGTTACAATCGCCTGGTACTTGAATCCGTTTTGTTAGGATAAATAGAAAATTTATCCTAAAATTATCATAGGGAAGTAAACAGAGCTCATACTTATCATTTTTGGCGTAAAGATATCTTGAAGAGCACACAACTTTTTATCTGTTCCAATACCTATTTTACATATTAGAACATTGAAACGGCAAATATTTAGGGAAGCATAATTAAACGAACTCTAATTAAGTAATTATAAGTCGGTAATTATATTCAGTGGGATAGAACCCAAGGGGGGTATTACATTTTGGTACGTGTCTATCTTCGGTATGTCCCGTTTTAGTTGGGTTCTAAACTTATGATTTAGGCTCCTTATTACTATCAAGAGCCGTCAGAAATATAAACTATACCGTTTTGGAGACTAATTATGCGTCAATCCAATTTTGAAGGAGTTATCTACGGTATGTTACGTGAAATAATACTATCAATAACCCAAGGTACTTATCTTAAGGGATTTTGCCTAAAACATTAATAAGCGTGAACAAAATAGCGTGATCTACTCATATCCAGGGGAGGAATGAAGCATACAAGGGGCTCGATACAATAAGATATTTTGATACTTAAAATTGTATTCAACGAGAATTATGATAGAGATATATCCCCTATTGATCTTACAAAATAGGCAATTATCCCTATCGTATTTGTGATATAACATTGTTTGATAATAAGGGGATATATCTCTATCATAATTCTCATCCATATTGTAATATCAAGTAGACTTTAAGATTCTCATGTTCGAACACGCGTCGGTGAAGTAAACAACGGGATTGAGTGTCATGATATCAGTATGTTTATTATCTTAAAAGGTATTTCTATATATAATATATAGAAATAATATAAACAAGTCATCATAATTCAAGATCCGATAATAGCTTTCTACTGTAATAAGATATAGGTGTGAGGGATGATTGCGTTACATCCCACTAAAATACTACATAGGCACATATAACGTATTATCAATTGGGTGTCGATATTAAACAATTACTCCATACCGAAATAAACTATATTGGGATATGTAACTCATCAAATTATCAATGATAATAACCGGTGTGATCTTGTCTACGCTCGATAAGATATCAAGTGCTCTATATCTTTGTTAGTATATGGGAAATTACCTAAATCTTAGTGATATACATCAATTATGTACATCATTAAAATAGCGTATTAATGATATTTTAGATTATGACCATTACGAAAAGATATCATAGCTTATCTAGATATTTCGCTATTTGTGATTACAGTTTACGATATATAAAACGATATGATCTTTAGGAATACCTAAGTATAATGAGTTTTTAATATAGATATATTAGCAGTTTAAGATACTTCACATCAACTAATTGTGAAGATAGGCAATATACTATCAAATTAATTAAGATAGTTCTATTATACCTAGTCTTTTACAACGTGGAAGATGTGTTATATATTGTAGCTTTAAATCGAAATGGTAATTTAGGGTTTTAAGTAAACCCTAAAGGGTTTAGGGTTATTGTTTTAAAACCTTATAAAGTATTTGTCACAACCTTGTCCAAGGACCGTTGATTATACTCGATGGTTAACGAGAAGATTACTCTACTATCCTTATTTAGAATATCCTAATATATTTCATCACAAACTTTTATGTTGGAGTAAATCCAACATAGCCTCTTATGAATTTTAGACATTTATATAATGTCTAAAATTCATCATTTCATCAACAGTCGTATCAAAAAGAAAGTTGACTGAGCATATCTACTCAGAATTATCTTTCCACAGAGATATAATATGTTTTAAACGTAAGAACACACAAATAATCTCGTTGCATAGCCTAAAACGGATACAAAATATGCACCATAGGAACCATAGGACACTATGGTTCCTATGTTCCTTGTTCGAGCTATAATGCATTCGTATAAAGGATATACACCTTCATTTAAAATTTGTACCGAAAAATTACTATTATGAGATAACAAATGAAGTTCTCTATTCTAGTAATACCTAAACAAAGGTGTATATCCCTTATATGAATGCATTATAGCTCGATCAAGGCACGATAAGACCTCTACATTATCTTTAATGATCACTTGTATTATACTTGCGTCATAGATTAATATACAACCGTTGAAGACGTACAATTGTCACATAATGTAGAGCACTCTCAAATTAAGGTCTTGTTACGATTAGGTATACATCTTTTGGAATACCAAACGGAATTAAGTAATCATAAAAGTCTTCTGTTACATATAAAATGAAAAGGTTGTGAAGGTCTAATGCCATCTAGTTCATAATTATATGCTCTATAATTCACAAAATAGAGCAAGATATGTCGGGCCTGGTGTCTTTGATTTCCTCAAGAATCTCTGAAAGAGTCTGTGTAATAGAGATAAGGCCACCTATCAGGCCTTGTTGCTTCTCAACAGCTGACTGGATGTCTTTGGTGCTGGCCATTCAGATCAGATTAGAAAGATTCAGATCAGATCAGAAGAATTTAGATCAGATCAGAAAGATACAGATTAGATCAGATCAGATCAGATCAGATCAGACCTATAAATTATGATAGGTCAAAGTTATGACGAGTAAATCTATTACACTAAATAGATTAATAAAAGAATAATATTAGCGCGGAACACTATTTATCACAGATGTTATCCCGGAGCTGTGAAACTCTTAGGTATTTCTAAAGATACGAAACACATATATGGTGGCCTTACCTTTGGCTTATCGGAGGTCAATACAGCGTCAATATGAATTGCCGGTATATATCATTTCTTATTTTTAGTGATAAGAAAACCCTCTTGAAATATAAAGATCTAGGTTTACTTGATCGGAACATTAGATAACTTATCTGTTTGTGCTCTACTTAAGCCGATTTCGTATATTTCACTACGGTGTTCCTGAAGATATGTCACAAAGATCTAAGGGAGAAGGGTCAAAAAGCACACTAAAGTTTTTAATGAATCTCGAATTGGACATTTAGGTTTTTACTAGACCAAATTAACACATATTAAAGCTTTTACCTTGATTTTTAGCCATCCATTACCTTTCCCGTTAAACGGGCGTTTCCCAGCAACCAGCCACACTCATGGACTCAACAGTCTCCACCCCGGTTTCTCATCCATCAAAACCCAGAAATCGAACAAAATCGTCTTCAAGGAGCTCTAAACTCCGTCGAGTCGATGTTGCTGCTGAAGTATCCCCTTCCGTCCCAAACCAAGCGCCATTTCTTCAGTTTGTGCCTCTCTGAGGAATGCCAGAAGACCCAGAAAGCGATTAGATCAGGAAATTGTGAGAGGAAAAAGATTTTGGGTAGGAGAGGAGGTGATTATTAAGCCTAGAAAGAAGAGGCAAATTTCGAGATCAAAGAAAGATAAGCTTGCCTTAGTTCCTTCAGTGCCTTCTCCAAGAGAAGAAGGGGTTTATCTGGACAGGTATGGGAAGCTGATAAGTGATGTTTTGATGTGGAGAGATGCTGCAAAATCAATTCTTTGGTTTGGTTTTGGGTCCCTCTGCTTCTTATCTTCCTGTTTTGCAAGTGGAATTAACTTTAGCATTTTCTCTGTTATGTCTCAAATGGGACTTCTCCTCCTGGCTCTGTCATTCATCTTGGATACTCTCCGGCCAAGAGAAATTGTTGAAACTAAGACTGCAATGAAGTTGAAAGAAGATGACATTTTGAGAATGGGTAAATTCATTCTTCTAGCAGTGGTGGTAGCGGAGTTCCAAGCGAAATAAGAAGAATCTATGCAAGTGGTGGTGATGGTCCTCCGGCGAGATACAGAGCCCATCGAGAAATGAAGGTGGCCAGGGGGAGGAAGCGAGCTGCGGTGGTTGAAGAAGACGGAGAGGAGTCGTCGGTGATTGTCGCTTTCCTAATAAGCGCCGCCACAGATGAGGTCGTCGACGAAGCCATGCTGATTATCACGCTCCATCAGCACTGGCCGTCTCCTTTGCTGCCCGCCGACTTCCGTCTTTCAGGTTTCCTTCGTCTTTAGCTTGTGTTGTTTAGTAGCAGGGAAAGGGAATGGTGTCTTGTTAGCGGTAAACATAACCAGGGAAACGCCCGTTTAACGGTAAAGTACGATACAGTTAGTGGATGGCTAAAAATCTGGACAAAAGCTTTAATATGTGTTTATTTGGTCTGGTAAAAACCTAAGTGTCCAATCCGAGATTCATTAAAAACCTTAGTGTCATTTTTGGTCTTTCTCCCAAGATCTAATATAGCACTTACCAATGCATTGCTATAATCGGTATTTAGGTTGTGAACACCTATAATGGCAATGAAATATTCATTGCAAACGGTAAATCATTCATGTACTTTAGTAGTTTAGTGTCATATTCAACGTTTTGTCCCGCAAAATGTTTAATAAGCTTGTCACATACCAAGTGTATATGAGCTTCGAATACAGTAGATTGAATACGTATTAAAATGGAAAAAACTATTGTTCCACATTTTTTGTACACACTCATACTCGTGTCTGTGAAGTGTTTTTTTTGTCTGTATACAGACACAACGCATTTGAAGTGTCTATGAAATAAGTTGTGTCTATATACAGACAAAACAAAATACTTCACAGACATGTGTGTGTAAGTGTGTAAAAAAATGTGTACCTCAAGCGTGGTTGCCCATACAAGAGCTCGGCTAAAGTTACCGTCATACATAGTTTTGCTCTGGCCTAGTTGCCCTTATAGCAACTTCAACAGTTGAGAGTGTGAAACCACCCGTTCTTGCTTAACATTACTAATAGACTAAGTGATATAAACGGGGAACTGAAAGAAGAATCATAGATTATTCGTCCTTATCGGTTAAAGGACCATAATACGTGTAAACCGTTGTAAACGTTTTCTAAAAAGGTGTAATCAACGTTCTTTTTAGCCTTTAGGGGTGTAAAACGTTTGAAATATTCTAACGTTTGAACCTTTTCAGCAACTCCATTTTCACGTTTCAAAAGAGAGATCTTTGGAAAAAGAATGCATTTTATTCTATTTAGCGCACAAGATCGGATTTTATACCGAGTGAGGGAAACAATGAGAACGTTTCCCTTTATACCGGGGTAAATATTTCAGTTCATAAATTCAGTTTGAGTTATTATAGCGTATAACTCAATCTGATAAAATCTTGTAATTTATCACAACTGATGTAACCCCATTTGACATTGAGTAAAAGATCTTAGTATCTTACAGTGGGCTCACAAAATAATATTTTCTGCATATTTCTATCGAGCACACAGCATTAACCCTAAAACACTGTTGAGTTATCTTAAACTCTTTTACGATATGATAGCCTACCATGAGTAATACATCCCTCTCAAAATCTACGGATAAATGTTTATACGAAGAGTTCACTTTACGCTGGAGCACTACTGCCTGGTACTAGCGTAATAAGTATGAAATGTTTACCTTAAGTATGCTACACTCACACCAAGATATGAGTGTCACAATAGGTAGGGGCATTATCGTTTTATAAATTCACCCACCAATCATTCCAGCTAGTTCTTTTGTCGAGTTTGCTGTGGTTATTTGTTACACAAAGCAAACTCGTTTAAAATGAAAATGCTAAATCATAGAGATTAGGCTAAGTATTTGTAACAATCATATGATTCATATCTTGCTGTGTTTTAGCCTAATCTCTATGATTTAGCGTTTTCATCCTAAATAGAGCACTTTTAGCGTACATACCATTTTGTTTTACAAAATAATCAATCATCCCTTGATAGGATAAGGGATAATCTTAAGTTTGATACGGGGATTAGATCTGGTAAATATGAGTGTAACAGAATATTAACTAAACGTGACTACAGGTTGAAATTTAGGCCTAGCCTAAAGATATAAGCACTAATCAATGAGGATATAGTATGTTGTTACCGTAATTTCACTCAAATTTGGTAAAACGGAAGATAGGCAAGCCTAATACAAAGAGCAATTTAAAAACAAGTACTCCCTCCGTCCCACGATGTTTGGGACAAAGGAGTGTGGCACAAATTTTAAGAAAAAGTGGAATTGATAAAGTGAAAATAAAGTAAGAATGAATTGTAACCACCCAAATATTGCCAAATATGGTATGAGACAAACTTAATGGGACGGACGAAAAAGGTAAAATAGGACAAAGTTAGGGGGACGGAGGGAGTATAGGATATTTGTAAATCATAAATTGAATCTTGTGACAAGATATGGGTAACGAGTCCATATGTACATATCAGGTTAACTATACTTATTTCAATAATTTGAAATAATTGACCTTTTAGGTGTTTAGAAATATAAGGATATATTTTAGCAGTATTACCAATGAGGCTAATGTGCACGGTGCACATGTGTCATGAGTGATAGCCACATAAATATTAGCATATAAATTATCTTTCTCCTTATTTGAATGATTTTATACAATTTTGGTAAGTTTTTCCCTGCAATGTCAACAACAATGTCAACATCTAGACGGTCTCCTTGACATTGTGGAGTAAAACTTACCAAAACTGTATAAAATCATTCAGATAAGGAGAGAAAGAATTTATTTACTAATATTTATGTGGTCATTTTTCATGCCACGTGTGCACCGTGCACATTTTACCATTGGAGATGCTCTAAGTATTTGTGACACTCATATCTTTTGAATAATCTGTTACAATCATATGATTGTAACAACTATCTCGTTAAGATATCGTGTTCTAATCATAGCTTCCAACGACAGTCTACCATTTTAGAAAGAACTTATCGAGCTCTAAAACTTATCAGGTTAAAAGTTTATTATGAAGACGCCGGTGGAAAACGGAATTGGATCCTCTATGTAAAGGGGCGGGATAAGATATTTTCGAAAGACTACTTTTGTTGGGACATGCAAAAGTGTTCTACATAATCGGGTCCAACACTGGGCGTATTGCCTTTACCCTATGTGAGAGCTTGAATATCTGTAAAGGATATTCACTCCGAGGTCTACGTGCGGTCTCGTGATTGGGCTAGCTACTTTACTCATGATTGAAAACGCAAATTAAAACGTTTTCCATTATAGTAATTAGTAAGCCCCTATATTATGTCTACAGAGCACATAGATCCGATGATATCCGAATGCTTTTAATCCTGCTATAAATCATTGTATTATATACCTAAAGGTATATAAGTTGGATATCTAACTCGTTTCCAAAATTGCTAGTACCCAATCTAGCCGGGGTACTTGGTACCAGCCCATAGCTATCTCCAGGTTGTTTATGAGCTAGTGTTCAAACAATGTTGTCATTCACTCATTCATTCACTCTAAAACTTATGTTCAGAGTGAAAACAACGAGATGTTCAAAACCGTAACAGCGAAAAGACGTATGCTGACTTGTTCTTGAGTGGATGAATTTTCTCAAATTACGGTTTTATTTAATGTAAAGATAAAACATAATAGAGAATTCAGCCGGTTTGTCTTATCAACGTATAGTTTTGAGGCTAAGGAAGATGTGTCCAATCACCCCCTTGTTGCGTGATATAATACGGTATGAAAGCGTACAAATGAGTTCGGCATAAGATGTTGGATAGCTATTTAGACTATCAAGGGTAAACAATTTAGGCGCATTAGTTTGCCTTAACGTAAAATACACTAGGCAGTTGAACGAAAATGTTCTCTAGGAAATCAAAACGTAACCGCTAAGTATTTATTAATCCTCATGAAGCTTAAATAGAGGTATCTATTTAATATCGCATTCCATTTAGATACCCAATACATTGCTTCGTGGCTTCGTGCATAACACAAGTTTATGTATCATAAACTTATTGCAACGCATAACGAGTATTTAGTAAAAGGGTTTAACCGGACATCAAAACTTGCATAGAGAATTGAAACCGGCGTTTCAACTCTCTATGTGATATAGACAAAGATCATCCCCATGGTAAATTAGTATCGTTTACCATCTCTATAGACGATCATGTCTTGCTTTAAATCAAATTTCGGAGTTTAGGTCACAAGCTTTAGGGTTCATATCACTCATATCTAGATTAATTTTGATGATAGTCGAAGGCACAATTTTGTGAATAGATTAGGCTAAGAATTTGTGAATATAATACCTATTTTGTAATAGGTATTATATGAGATCAGGCCGTACTTAATGTTAATATTAAGGACGTTTGGCAAAGTACCCCATGTTTCAGGCACTAGAATAAGTCTTAGGAAAAACCTAAGACTCAAATATCAAGTATCTTGCTCCTCGGTATAATAAGTTTTCCGAAATTATCACTCTAAACTCTTTGACACAAATACTATTTAGAGGTTGTCCAACCATCCCTTGTTCGTGAATTGGATGCATTAATCGTTGCTCTTAAACTTGTCTCCGGTTAAATCTTTTGTAGCGTATCTTGCTCATATTTCCTATGCTTTCTATCTTTCCATCAAAAATACTACATCTCAACAGATAACGGGAGCAAGATACTTGATATTTGAGTCTTAGGTTTTTCCTAAGACTTATTCTACTCATTCATTGAAGTTAACCCTAAAATTTTTCTCAATAATCTGTGAAAACTGATATCTGTATTATATTTTCCAATATAATACGTTTTAAATGGAAGAACACACAGCTAAAAGTGCTCTATTTAGGCAATTACTCATTGATATCAAACGCTATACCTCATTAAGGGTTACATAATCCTTAGTATATCATACTAAGGGTTATGCAACTAGCCATAGATGAAGTTTTCTCACGGCGTCCTTGTACATTCTACTATACCAACTTGGGAGTAATAACTTATGCTCATAAGTTACTCTTATGAGCATAAGTTTGTTATCATGTGCATTAACTTGGTATATACTCTCTAATATAATAATATTGGCATAGGTACTCCCTTGGTTTTCAATCATTCCAATATGACTGAGCCCAGAATATAAATATGCCCAAATATAATGGAGTGTGACTATGCCTTTGAGCGGTCGGGGTGAGTAAGCAGTCTCTTCTTTGTCCGATGAAGTTATCGACCTATCAAATGTCGATAACCGGAAATAGGCCATTCTGATCGACTCCGACACTTCATCGGACAAAGCTTCAGGTGGAACCATGGTTTAGCGTCAATTTGTTCCAATCTACAGATCATAGGGTATGTTTATACATACCCTGACATCGATAATATCCAAGAGATCGAAATAGGTAGGGTATATATCTATTTTCAACCTAAGTGTGAATACACCTAAAATAATAGGTATTTTATAAGTAAGGATCATTAAAACTAAAATATTTAGAGTGTCTGAAATATTAAGTTAAAAACATTTCGAAATATACAAACTATGATAGGCAAATTACCTAATGTTTTAGGCTCATATAAAATGTTAGATCTTATTTAGTTAAGATCTAACACTTAAATGTTAATAAGATACTCCGTAGTATTTATTACTTAGATACCAAATACGGGTCCCATCCAATACTAAGAATATCTTCTTAGTTCTAAACATTATTAGCAAGATGGTAATAATTTAATAAACGTTCAAAAGCTTTAGAACTCAATGATTGGAATGGTCGTTTACAATTATGAAATTATAAATATGAGTGTTTAAAACCATCTTGAATTCTATGGTTATTTGAAAACATTTTAGCGTTGTACCATATACCTAGTTAATTTGATATTATCTCTCCATGGACTCGTTTACTCTTTGAAGATATTCAAATATTCGTTTACCCACATATATCAAATGATTATGTTTGCCCCAAATATCCTATAATTCATATTTGATATCACAAATATTGGTAACTGTGTTTAATCGAAAGGGGTTCAGGATTATCGATGAATACTATGGAAGAGATATTTCTAGTCATATTTCAAAATACTCATAACAAGGTTGTCCCTTAATTGTGATATACAATTTAACTATCTGTACCACTCCTAAAGATAACATCTCTTTATCTTTACCATAGTATTCATCGATAATCCTGAAAGGTATTGATCCCTTGACTATTTTAACGTATTATGTTCTTCCCGAGCTTTGATCGATATCGTAACAGATATGGAGTTCCCTCGCTATGAGTATCTTGCTCTATTTAGGGAAAGATCTTATATAGTCTAAAATATCTCTATGGAAGATATTTTTAGTTCTTCCATTTCGAACTCGTTTGAAGTTTAATCTGTATGATTTAACGTTTAGCACTTTGATATGACCCTATTTATCGGGTTTTCTCCTTATACGTATTATACCGTGTGTATCTATGTCGAAAGTAATTACCTTTCAAAGATGGGAATTTTACCAGCATATGACCAAAAGTAGGAAGCATTCTTAATATATGACCACAGTTCTTTTTGTTCTTGCGTATGACCAAACAGCGAAAAACAAAACGGTACCATATAACTAAAGTACGAAAATACCCCAAGCAAACACACGCATGGAAAAAATAGAAAATGAAAGAAAAACTTCAATTAGAAGTCATCGAGCAGGGGAAGGAGAAAATTTCGGCGGACCCCATCTGATCTATTGCATTTTAAAATACTTTTATTTAAAAAATGTGAATTTTATATTATTTTTGTCTAATTAAAAATAGTGGATCTCATACTGCAGTTACTGCTCGACATTACTGCATAACATTACTTCACTTTCGGTAACATATCACTGCACTTCCGCCAACATTACTTCTCTTCTCATTCACTTTAGGAATTTATTTATAGTTATTTTTTTAATATTTTTTAGATTTAATAATTTCAGTATTTTACGTCTAATTAATTATATTGCATTTCTTGCGGGTGATACTGCACTATTTGTCATAATCAATGCACTTTCCGCCAATGTTATGAAACAATTTATTGCATGCAATTCACTGCAAAACATACACACTTCGTCAATACATTCCTTCATTGCCATGTACAACATTACATATTGTCATATTCACTTCTTTCCCATACTCAACCATAGTTATTGCTATGTTCATTGGTCATGCTCACTGCCTATGTTTACTGCCCATGTTTAATGCCCCCAAATCCTAATTTCAATAGTAGAGAAGAAGAATATGAATGATAATAGAGGAGATGGCTGGGTGGCGGCAAGATTGGGACGGAGGTGTGCGGTTTGGAGGTGCATGTAGGTTGGTGTAGGGACAGAGGATGGTGGCGGGCCGGCGGCAGCACACAAGGATCGGGATGGTGGCGGCGCGCATGAATTGGGATGGCGGCCTCCATGTCTATTGACGGCGGCAGCGTCCAAAGATCAGGACAGCAGTGGCACACATGTCTAGGGACGGCAGCGGCCAGCGGGCAAGCCTGCAGCTGAGCGGCGGCGGCGAGCAAGCGCGCGGCAAGACGATGGGCTGCGCAAGCGTGCGGTTGGACAGCGGTGGCACAACTTGATGATGGCAGCTGGACAACTGTGGCACGACTTGATGATGGCAGCAGACAAGCTTCTATAATATTTCCCAAAAAATACAGAAAAATTTGTTGTTGTTGTAAACTGAAGCCGAAAAGTGTACTCTTCATTCTCATATAGTTGTGTATATATACAAGGGAGGGGAGCTAGGGTTATATTTGACATGGGCCAATACATATGGGCCTAAGGTTAATGGACATCCACACAATTACATAACACTCCCCCTTGGATGTACATTACTAAATAAAAACACTACAACAAAAATATGCATTATTCACTTTATATGCGTCGGTGATGCTGCCTCGTTAAAAACCTTGCCGAGGAAAACCCAGTGGGACAAAACCTTGGTCAAGGGAAAAAGAGTGCAGCACGCATATACTCCCCCTGTTGACTGCATCACTTCAGGTCTTCTTGTTGAATCCAATTCAATCCAATCTGGTTGCTAACTTCTCGAATGAATTATCGTACTATGTGTATGCCTCATTAAAAACCTTGTTGGAAAACCCTTTGGGAAAAAACCAATCAAGGAAAAGAGTACATAATATATGTAAAACGATGTGTTGTATTGACTCACTACTAGAAAACTGTCTTATAGTGACACTTTGTTAGTGACACTTTGTATAAAATGTCACTAATAAACGACATATTGTCTTGAAAATGCATAAATACCATAATTTTGTGACACAATGGTATCAGCGTCATATAGTGACACTAGCATAAGTAGAAACGGGGCATATTTATAATTCTCATAAAAAATCTATCTTTCTCGGGGTCATTATTTTAAATAAGAGAAATTGGTTTTCATGTCTCATCTAAGTTTAACCCTTACCTTGAAATTTTTTGAATCCTCACATCTACAGCTACGGAGCTACCCGCCGCTCACTCCTCCACCTCCAACCTCTAGCGCAGCGTCGCGACTGGCAAGTTATCAGCCACTCTCCTCACCGCTCGAGCGCAACGACTAAGGTGACAAACCAACTGCCCTAACCGCTCGCTCCATCACCGGCGCAGCATCCCAGGACCCAGGTCACCACCAACCGCCCGACTGTGGTCATGATTCCGACCGTTCGAGCCCATCCAACAGCTAATTAGCTCCGTGGCTCTAGCCCTCTACTCTTGCCTCCTGGTTAGTGGTCGTCGCGCCTCTTCATTTGGAAATTAGAAGTTTAGAAGTAAGAAATAAGAAATACTCTGCCTCAATTTTACTAGTGTTTTTGTGATTGAAAATCAATTTTAATTCGGAGGTAGTAGTGAAGTACAATACCAAGTAGCACTACACTCCCTCATTGAATCTGACTTCCAAACTTTCATCACTATTAATCTACTCTTGCCTTCGTAGGGAGTAAAGGACTAGAGTCTAGAGGTAACATTTTCAAGTTCCAGGATTACTTGCATATGGTTTGTTTAAAAACCTTGTGAAAGTTGTCTAAGTATAATTTATTAATTTATTTCTTTTAACATTTTTAGGATGCAGTTCAGTTTTGATGCAAATGGGTGTTTCATCCAGCCATCCAGGCACACATATATGAAGGGGAAAAGGTAAAACAAACAAATTACCTGCACACATTGATTGTGTTTGATACTATGCCTATGAAGGAACTTTAGTTTCTGTGAATTAGTTAATGTAGATTAGAAAGGTAAATTCAAGGACGGTCCTTTTTTAAAATGCAAGGAAGAGGAGAAAGATACTCTTAAGATACTTGCAGCCACAGATTGTCCCTTGGGTTATTTGGAGAAGGATGAAATATGCAGGCACGGTTTATTTATGTCATTCGATGAGATATCTTCAATTGCAAAGAAAATTAAGTCAAGATGTTTCAATTCTTTGCTATGTTGCTATGTATTAAAAATAGATAGTTTGTGGGTGGGTTTAATTTCCCTGGCATGCACCTTGCTACCTCGGTTTGTATTAGGTCAATGTTCAAGCAATTAGATTTTCCCACTTTGAATAGCTTTTTTTATGTTATAAGTTGTGCCATACACTGACATCAATAGTTACAGGATATTAGGTGGACTTTTTGCTTCTTGGTGGCGATCTTTTTCACGAGAACAAACCATCTAGGACTACATTAGTTAAGGCCATTGAGATTCTGTGTCAGTATTGTCTCAATGATTAACCGGTGCAGTTTGAAGTTGTCAGTGATCAAACGATGAACTTTGTGAATAAGTACTGGGAGATCTTACTATTAATATTTGACTGCATTAAATTCACAGACCAATATAATTGATCCTTGTTCACCGGGATTGACTATTTTTTCGAACAATTGTCATTGTACTCGAATCATTCTTGCTTTGGACTTATGCATTTCAATTGGGACTATCCAATTTTTTTCTCATGGCATGTGTTTGCTCTTTTTTGTTTTTTAAAATAAATTGTAAAACCATTTCTTTGTTTCTCAATCTTAAGCAGTTAAAAATATATTTATGTATTGCACTTGATTTTTGTTTGTAACTTTGGTCGGTGATGGAATTTCAGATTTGGTCATGTAAACTATGAAGATCATCACTTCAATGTTGGATTGCCTGTTTTCAGTATTCATGGGAACAACCGACACTTCACTAGTATTTGTTCAATCCAATACATATCTTTCTCTTATTTTTGTTTTTGTTTATTTTGTTCAAGTTTTTTCCTTGACTGCCATGGGAGTTCAGACTGGGATTGAATATTTTAGTATCTTTCTCCTTCTTCCTGTTACCGTAATTAATTGTGTTTTTTATAAATAAGTTGTAAACTTTACAGTTGTTGTATGGGAAAGTTTGATCTTATGCTAAGACACATAAGCTCAGGAACTAATATGTGATTTAGCTCATATATTTCCCACTTTAGAATAGTTCTCACAATATGCCATCACAAGTTTTTCATAGTCTCATGTTTTTCACTATTTCTACCCTAAACTTTTACTTTTAGTTGTGTAAATGCAGACATGAGTTCATATATGCCTAGGTGGTTGTGTCTATAACACACTCTCAAGCTGATGCTATACATGCATACGTGAGTGGATATATCTCTAGGTGGTTGGGTTTATATCACACTTTCTGGCTGATGCTTCAACTTTGCGGCAGGACTTGGGGCGATTTTGTCCTATTGTGCATGTTAGGGCAGTAAGGACTCGACTCTAAGCCAACAGTCAATTGGACCCTCTTCCCTCGTGTTTTTCCTACCAACATTCAGTTGTCAATTCCTCTTCTTTTCTCGCTGCCATTGTTTTTTTCATGTTCAGCATAGCTGCACATATTACTTGTAGATGCTCACAAGGATAGCATTCCAACTCTCGGCTATTGATCTTCAAGCTGCTCCACCTCTCTTTCCATCTCAAATGATAAACCCATCTTTTCTCTAATCAATTGCTTATTGTTATTGTTATTAATATTTTATAAATCAGTGCTAACCCAATTTATCTACATTTCTACTATTATGGTTATGTTATTGTTGTGGTTGTTAAAGTTTAATTTGCTTTTAGTGTGCAGTGAGT
This sequence comes from Cuscuta epithymum, assembly GCA_945859915.1. Taxonomy (NCBI): domain Eukaryota; kingdom Viridiplantae; phylum Streptophyta; class Magnoliopsida; order Solanales; family Convolvulaceae; genus Cuscuta; species Cuscuta epithymum. The sequence goes on along the minus strand of CAMAPF010001062.1, from coordinate 387,052 downwards.
ATCATCCCCTCTTGAACTCACCATTTTTACTTTTGGATGGATATTGAAATTGTCTAAAGCAAATGCAGGTGACTACGACTCTTGATGGATGGAATTCTACCCTATTTGTAGATCACAAACATAGTGAAAATTGAAGAAAACATATTTCTGCTTGCATAATACTTCGTATAACTTAAAGAAGAATAAAAGTTTAAGCATTTTGTAATTCTCCCTTTGGTACACCTTTTCTTCTGTACATGTTCATTTTAATATGTGGACCATTGAACTCTAGTTTTGTATGTGCAGGTCGGGGGAACAAGAATTAGAGTTAAGGAGATGAATGCAACGTTCTTGATCTTTTGGTCATTTTGTCTGTCCTGTAGCATTTGTGTATCAGCACTTTCTTTTAATTCTTTTGGTCGTCGTTTGACTTCTCCTTTATACTTATTTAGTTTTAGGGTATACCATTGTGAATTATGTACATTTACAATTGTAAGGAATGGTGATTTAAATTTAATGAAAATATTTGTTTTTTGTTTTGATTATTTATTGGTAGTAAGATATGTATTGATTATTTATTGCTAATAAAACATTTAGTATGATATAATCATACTTTTAATTATATATATATATATATATATATATATATGTACACACACTTATGATACTAGTGTATCATATATCTTTATGATACCAGAGTGTCAAAAAAAAGTTATGATATTATAACGTCATAATTTTATGTGATGTTTTATTGTCATAATTTTGTGACGCTAATATGTTTAGCAATCAGTGACACTAAATTTAGTGTCACTTGCCCCACTTTTCTGTGACACTTTCAGAGTGTCATTAAATCGTTTAGTGACACTTTTTTAGTGTCACTATAAGCCGTTTTTTTACTAGTGACTGCCTCGTTAAAAACCTTTAACTAAGAAAACCATGTGGGAAAAACTTAGTAAAGGAAAAGAGTACAGTCATTGGCCTTCGGGGCCTAATCTTCTGGATGGCATTTGAATTTACTCTTCTAGAGAAAAACAATACTCTAAATATTATGTATCATAATATGTTATTTCAAAGTCACAAACTGCCTCGTTAAAACCTTTGACCAAGAAAAACCCTATGGGACAAAACTTGGTTAAGGAAAAAGAGTACAGCTGCATATGGTCTTCCAGACCGATAAATTGTTCGATCTCGTAAGGACTAATTTAGACCTTCAGGGTACTATCTTCTGAACTAATATTAGGATCACTCTTCTAGAGGATAATAGTCTTCCGGACATTATGATTCTTCATTCTTTAAAACCACAAAATAACTTAAAACCTTTGGCCAAGAAAACCCTTTGGGAAAAAACTTGGCTAAGAAAAAGGGACAACACATGGTCTTCTAGACGAATTAATTGTTTCACCTCAATCCAGTCCATATAATTTGAGCTAATGACAATCTTTAGTATACAAGACCTCCATCATTATTTATACAGATTTGATGGACATCAGTAACCAAACTCTTCAAGAGTTTCTAAACAGAAGCAATTGTCTACACTCATGATTTTGCGATGTGTATCTCAAGACCATCAAATTTTGTGTTAATGCTCATATTCACATCGAATATTTAATAATTGATTATTCTCAAATATTGGTCCATAAAGATTTAAAAGGGGCATGTTTTGATCCTCCTAGGATTTGAAATTAGTATACGAACACTTCAGGTGCTCACCATGTAATTACTAGATATTTATTTATTATATAATCAAACACCATTCAAATCAAAAGATTCTCATATGTTGTTTCTAGGTTTGTCTAGTTGCCTAAAAGCCTCCAACACCTTTATTTATGCAATTTTGTTTATAGAATAATATATGTTTACTTCAGGTAAACAAATAGAAGGTTTATGAGTAATTTCAAATTCATTGCATAAAGTTTTCCTCATTCAACTCTTTCTGCAGAAAAGGTTGAGAAGTAGTACGGATATAGCTCACTTTTAATTAGTTTAAATTAAATTCTAGTCATGAAATAATGTGAAACACATAAGAGAATTGTTCACAATAGATCCTCTACAGGAGGCACTCACCGCAAGCATAGTTCTTCTACAAAATAAATCATGTCATCAACACTTATTGTCATCACCCAGGTTGTAGTTACGCATAAGCATCTCTTTTTATATTTCCAACTATGCTTACAATTTACTGCATTTCTTATTGTTGCAGTTATTCAATCAAATTCAAAATCTTTCTCAAGAATAATTCCAAATATATTTACTACTACGTATAACTTAAGACATAATGTCTTTATCTAATTATTGTAGACGTAAAGGAATTCGTATTCATGTTGGATGTTGTGTGCACATATTTCTTTTCATCATTGTCCTTCAGGGACACATAATTGATATTATAGCAATAACATCCAATTTTCTCATCAACTGCCACATTTACAGCACTTTAAACTATATCAGGAATGTAGTCTCAAAATCATTCAATCTCAAGTATTGTCACCCCACGTGCACAATATCTTGATTTATGGGACTTCAGATATCTTCTCATCCATAAACATCGATCATAACTCACAAAATTTTAGGACTTCAGGTCCATCATATTTTGTCTGGCCAGACTATTATTATGGATTATGAATCAATAGTCTTGGAAAAATAAATCATTGACGTCAATATAATAACTATGATTCATGTTTAATCAAAGTCCTCTATATGAGCCTTAAAAGAGGAATTCATGTTCTGTATCATATAAATTATCAGCTGCAGCATTTAACTTATATCATTCTCTTGTAGTGACTTACTGTAATAAAAACCGGTATTATTTTATATATACATAATGACCGTCTAACCATGCTTCATGCATTGGTTGAGCTCAAACTTTGCAATCACATATTTCAGTCACTTTGGCAGTTTACTTATCATACTTTACACGTTTCTCTTTTCATATCATTCAATCCTTTTGGGATATATTTCCGACATTCCAACCATAATATATTTATGCTTATGTCGTTATATCTCCCCCTAATGTCGGAAAATGTGCCATAATGTTTTTGAACAAGGATTTACGTACATATGGAACCACTTCCGGGGTCCAAGTACATCATTTCTATAGTGGGGTTTCAATATTGGCACACTTTGGCCCATTTAAACGTGTAAACTTTCGGGGGTTAGTTATTAACAAATGCCGAATAAATATAAACTACATGTTCTTCATATATTTAGGCAATTTTCTAGTAATTTATCTCAGGCAAAACATTCATCTTTCGGGGGTTAGTAGATATATTTTGTGGGTTCCTTTATGCTCTTCACTATTATTCAAATGGGTCGGCAAACGGTGTTGTTCCACTCATAATATCTACGCCATTTTAGTAGAGCATCTCTTGAGACCAAATTTAATATTATTAACCCACATTGTGAAACTTCAAGTTCACTTAACTCCCATGGATCCACTTTTAAAATATTGGGAGAATAGACGGTCTTGCCATTTTCTTATCTAAGAAGTATTTATATAGCAGATGTCTTATACGGCATTTGGTTTAAACCTGGGTTGACCTTAAATTGGTCATTTATTCAAAATCTTAAACTTAATGCAACACGTGTTTAAACTCTTCAAGTATATATAGTATAGTATGAGGAGAATTCTGCTACAGGCAGATATTATGGAAACACAATTTACACTGCGTTGTTATGGTCTCAAACTATCACCCAATAAGTATGATATCACATTTCAAATTACTATTTCGCAGTGTTTGAGTAGCTTCTTTGAGCTTACACTCAATGCCTGAGATTTTGTCATTATTATTTATGTGCACAACTTGTTTATAAATCTAATTTGTGCTTCCATTATATTACTATTTATCCTTACAATAGAATTAAATTTCTAATGTGTAGGACTCTATCAAAGGTTAATATATGTAGGGCTCTATGCCACCAAGTATATACATGCTTCAGGCATTATATCATCCCTTAGACAAAAATAATTTGACTCTAAAATAATCACTTATGTAGTGATTTCTTATGTTCACAGAAATAATGTGATTCACTCACCTAGAAATCTATATAGAGTCTAAGGATCAAATAACATTACTTTTGAAGTAACATAAAATTATTAAATATTTAAATTTGTTTAAAAATTATCAAATATTCAAATTTCTTAAAATTTACATTAACATATAATAACATATTGTCCGCTTTGGTATAAACAGCTTGTGGATATTGTCCGCTTTGGTACTTCAGGACCTCACAACTTTAAAATGCGTCCACAACTAAGGGCTTCAGACCTTGCTTATAAACACAGACACTCTCGTGTGTGAGCAATGTGGTAGCTTCAGGTTCACAACACACACTCTTGTACATCAAATTTATGCTCTTAGAGTGACTTCAATTATGGCACTTTGTTATAATTTCATATTTTCATTAATGAAAATTTGTTTGTTTTCTCCCCTCTCGAGTAGATTAGCTTGAGTAAATCATTTAGATAATTACAATAACTTGTGGTTTGCTAGACATTATTTGCGTGTCCATAGCAATATTTAGCTATAATTTGAATATAGTTAAAATTGTATCATGTTTGCTAATCATGCATTTTCTTAAAGCATACCACTTCCTTGAGTGTTTTATAAAAAGGTGAAGCTATATGAGTCACACTAACTTATCGATTAATATTCAACAAACAAATTTACCATATAAATACATATGAAATCATATTACGTTTCAATATGACTAAATTATAAATAGGGATAAATGTGGAGCGCACCTATAATAATCTCCAATGCACTTTTCTTAATGCTTACATTAACTCAAAATAGCGTGAATTAATTTATAATAATAAAAGTAGTTGAATAAGCATTAGAAAGGTAATCAAATATTAATGATGTAATAAAGATTTCAACCATACATAATCAAGATAGTGAAAGATTACTAAGAGTACTTTAAACAAAAATTTCAAAAAAACTTTAGAAAATATATTGCTACTGCAGGAGCGATAATGAATTGATATCTCATACGACATTCATACCATGAGACATACTCATGTGGTATTTAGTTTTATAATATCGTTTTGAAAATATATCATTAGTTCAAGTGCGACAAAACAAGAAAATATCCTTAACTCATATAATTGATATATATATATTATATATGCTTATGAAATTTAATATTTGTCATTAATTGAACTCGTAATTGTCCATCTATAACTGATATTGACTAATAAATGTCATTGAATTCTTTATTAAATAGAAAAACAATTATAACACGGAGTATTGAATTATAATAATGCTCTTCCCAAATGTGCCATTTGATAAATTTAGTGGCCACATATGATGATCTCTACAATGCCTTGTGTCAAATCCCACGAAGACCAATAATAAAAGGAAAAGAAAGCATTCCGATTAAACCGAGATTTCCCATCTGGGTCTGGGGTAGGAAGATGAGGGTACAAGTTTAATGGTTCGAGATTAGAGAGGGGAAAACACTATAAGTATGAACTGGTCATATGAATTTTGGATTTGCCAAGAAAACTAAAAACAGTTTAAGGCAAATTTCATTATATATGTATAATATGGAGTAGAATTTATTTGTGAGGCTCCACAATTGAAAAGCATTAAATATATAGAAAGTTGCAACGTAGAAAACATCCGGTCTTAGAATAATAAAGATGAATACCGATAATACGTTATACTTCCATTATAAAAATGATTGAATCATAACTTTAGATTAAAACACTTAAGCACTCATTGGAGCTGAGCATATTAGAAATCTTCTTGCTTGAGTAGTTGAGTTGCCTCTTGATGTTTTAAAAGTGTACAAAAGTTGAAGTATAAACTAGCAAAGGGGAAAGTTAGGAAAACTCTTGTAAATCAAGGCTGCATAAAAGTTAACGTCCCAACATGAAACCGTAGTATATGCTATTAATTCTTAATGATCAATTATTAAATAACATAATTAATCATTCACAACTCCATGTTTAAAATGGCGGATAAAAAGTTAAGGCCTCAATTGTAATTAAAAAGGCAAATTAACATTCAAAATTCTATCCCGCTGCATAACGTCCTGATCGGTGATTCTATCTCTGCCTCAAAATCTAGTCCTACGCTTTAACATTTTAACCTAACATCTCTGGAAACACCGTATGATGTTGAAGCCACTTATACTAGAAATTTTTACTATATTGTTATGATTGGGAACGTATTACTGTTATGGTAACTAATTTTCTTCTAAATAACCTTGTGTAAAAGATGCAAGACATTTAAAAAAATTGCTTTTAATGCATCATAGCTGTTATGAAGATTTATATATACAAAGTCACAGTCCGGAGAGGCATGCTAAGAATAGTTTGTCCGAAACAAAAAATATATAAAATCCATATATATAAAAAATACGGTCAAAACTAGTAAAGCTGTGATTTTTGTTTTTCGACAAAAGATGTCCATAGACTTACTAAAACAATATAATGCACCTTTTTTTCACTAACGTAATTCACCATTTATGGATATGCATAATCCGTATATCAAGTTAATCAAAATAGACGGTTGTGTATATTGAAATACCTCGATCGTTCATTGGGGCAAAGGCGGCGTAGAAGACAGATCCGTCCGTGATAGCCACAATTCCCGGCTGCCGATCACCACTTGTTGTTCAAGAGGATCTATGTAGGTATTGAAACAAATATCTTGGTCTTCTCATTTTGCAAAATTCAATAGGACCCAATTCACCAATTGTATTTGTGAGTTGACTGACGAGATGGTCAGATGGAGCCCTTGTACTGCCTTTCATATTTTGTTCGGCCATAGGAAGTTGACGAGCATGTTTGAGAGGCGACGGAACAGAACAGATAGGGAAAGAGAAGGGAAGAAATAGGGTTAGAAAAAATCGTGCTGATAACGTGTTGTAAACTAAAGCCGAAAAGTGTACTCTTCATTCTCATATAGTTGTGTATATATACAAGGGAGGGGAGCTAGGGTTATATTTGACATGGCCCAATACATATGGGTCTAAGGTTAATGGACATCCACACAATTACATAACAGTTGTAAAAAAAGTTGATTTAAAAGGGATATTGATGAGAATAATAGATGAACATGAATCTCTCCTAATGGATATGAAGCTTACTTTTTGCAATTGATCAATTATGGATGGATACGAAGCTTACTTATGCAATTGATCAATTATGGATGGGCGGCTGAGTATTATACGTAGTAATAATTAAACGTGTTATTCAGTTAAAGGGTAAATCTGGAATTGAATAATAGAGAAGATATGTTCGACCGTATGGATTCATGGAGGAAGCTATCATATTAGGGAAAAAAACATTTGAGTCATAGATTGAGAAAGATGACATCTTTTACTACATAGAGGTTAATTATCTCTTCAAAGATATGTCACCCTCCTATTGACCCGATAAGCAAGGTATACCGTATATCCGACTCATGTTATAAGTGCAAAGTACTATTGAATATGATACACTATTTTAACAGCATATAGTGTATCAAAACATATCTTGATACCAGTGCTGGTATCAAGATATTTTAAAGCATATATCATAGACTGTGTTACATTCACATAGTTCTAAGAGAAAATTGCTCTTCGTAGGAGCAAATCAAAGGAATTTTACAAAAATAGGATTGAGCACCGTTTCTTCCATGCGTAGGATGTAATTAGCACCATTTTCGAAAAGTGTATTTTTGTCTTCCATTTTTACCCTTCCCTTTGTATTAGTAGATTTAAAATAAAAATTAACCTCCCTAAATCGTCTATCTCTCCAGGATCATCGCAACTTAATTATATCAACGGCGACTCGAGTGTTGGGATCTCCCTGACTCCTCTCTATCTCTCCAGGGTCATCGCAACTTGATTAAAATAAAAGCCCTTTGCCTTATACTAGTGCAGACCTGCGCAACACAGAACCAGAATACTACTTCGATATCATCGCTTCATTATTATGGAGTTTTCGACAACCTCTCGATGTAATTTCATTATTAGATATAGTAAATTATATATATATATATATATATATATTTACGTTATCTTCTCTGCTATTGAGCTATTATCAGAACTTATTGTGTTTAATGACTATTTACTGTCTATATATTATTGTCTGTTATTTATCTATTATTAGGACTTATTGTTTGTTTATTGACTATTTACTGTCTATGTATTGTCTAGTGTTTGCAAGTTTGATTTTGGATCTGGTTTCTTCAAAAGTTTTGCAGGGTACCCGGTGGCTTTGTGAAACTATGAAATAGAATATCGAAATTGGCAAAATCAATGTCCAAAATCAGAAAAGAAGAAGAAGAAGAAGAAGAAGAAGAAGAAGAGGAGGAGGAGGAGGAGGAGGAGGAGGAGGAGGAGGAGGAAGAAGAAGAAACCTCTGGCAGTGGCGTCCGATGAAGTCAACCGGGGCAGCTTGAATTCAAAATCCATGGATCCGGTGAAGTCGATTTGGAAAGGGAGTTTAACCCGCTACGCCGCCGCGCCGCCGCCTGTCACCGCCCATACAAGCTGGGATCAACCAAGGGATGTTTCTGGAAAGACTTTTGCTCTCCGTTATCGGACGTGCAGGAGCTTGACTACCCGTGGGGAGGCTTCGTCGGTCTGGAAAAATGCTTCTGCTCAAGTATGCTTTCGAAGACGACGAATCCGAATTCGGCTGGGGGAGCTTTTACCGATAGACTGTCGCTGCACTTGATTTTAAGTTAGGGTATAATAGTCAAAACATGCCCACTTAGGTCCTACGCAAGCTTCTACTCCTAATTTTGAAAATTAGATATGTTTAAGTCTTATTTGTTGAAATCCCCCTAGTTCTAACGACAAGTAAACATCATGAATAGTTGTCCTTCAACGGGACAAAACAGAGCAAAATATGATCGGATCAAAGATGTAACGAATATGGAAATCATATTAAACGAGATAATGCCTCTCGTTGCATTCTATCTCGTTGGCTACATAATGTGTTTTCACTATGGGAAAACACATTCACATACTTGATATGAGTGATGATATGACGTTCTGATTAGGCCCGTTGATCTTATATCAAATATTACGTTTATAGTAAGTGTAATGTTGAAAACCATTACGTTAAGATGATTATCTTACTTAACAGATTTGAACACATTACAAGATCACTTACCCAACTAATTCCGATATGTAGGGTTTTAAAACCCAAAAATATGAGATCTTGCATTTAATTACCAACGTATCGTTTGCTCAAAATAATTACATTTAAATATTACCTAAGAATGCGGTAAGATTACCGCATTCAATCAACATTATCGAGCTCTAAATACATGTATTTAGAGCAAGTAATCCAGATACAATATTAAGTATTATTATCTCCTATTGACTTAATACGATCATAGCTGTGTTAGCATTAAGGATGTTTTTACTTGGACTGTAATTTGTCCCAGACCAGACCAGACCAGACCAGTCCAGACCAGACCAGACCAGTTCAGACCAGACCAGACCAGACCAGACTTGGATAGTTATAAAAATACAAAGAAACCAGACCTTACCAGACCAGACCAGACCAGTTCAGACCAGACCAGACCAGATCAGACCAGACCAGACCAGACCAGACCAGCAAATTACAGTCCAAGTAAAAACATCCTAAGGCACCAAGACACTCATATCTTCCGTTTTACTATTGTGATTTCGTACCTCTAAGCATGTTGGAGTTCTTTCAGCCTGTTTCTGATAAGTCCTTCCACGGCACAACGATATCTTGGCTATCGTCAACATATTCTAAGTAAGGGATTAAATTATATCTCAAATTTACAAATATCAGGACTTATCTTAACGGTACCCTTACTATGATTATAGGATCTTTATCATCGTAATACTTATGGTCTCAGCATTTTGGTTCAGGCCTAAATATGATGACATTTTGGTTCTTACAACATTTAGTATGAATCCCAACTTTTATCGCACTCATGAGTAGATACTAGAATTTGTGTCAGATAATTATTTAAGGCTAATTATATCAGCCTTAAAAGTTGTCCCGGTGTGCTGAAAGTTCAAAGTATTTCATATGATACTAAACATAGATACTTATAAGTAGAACTAGTACATTCTTCGGTATTGAAAATAGTTTACAGCAGTTATAAAGCCGACATATATCTGTCATAATATATGCACAAAACGGATACTCAATTACGTCTAAAATTAGTTCCATCTTAAGTTTATGATAAGGTACTATCTAGATGTGTCTATACTAGTTTCATCTTATACCGTTTTAAACTACTTATAGCCAGAACATACCGAAAACCGAAACCGGTTTCGAAATATATCTTGCTGCTCATAAAAGTGTTCGATGTGATATAACGGAATGCCTGTCTCAAATTTACGTTTAATTATATGTAGAGGACGTGCTAGAGTTTTGAAATCGCTAATTAAGTAAAGGTCTAAGTATGAGGACACGCTAAAAGTGCCATCTTGGGATACAAAAAACTTTATTTATATAAGAAGTATTTGATCATGTAATGATTAGGCTTAAAATAGGGAAATGTCTCGATTATATGTGTATTATCTAGATAATGTTAAACCACGAGTCATAATTGAATGACTCATATGGACATATGATGATACGCTCTTTGAGATTATTTTGTTCATAATGCATTCAGGCGTTTAATATTGACATGTATTTTGTTGAGTATATTGTTTCAGATAATATATTGTACCACTCTTATCATGAATAACAAAATACCATTATTAAATAGATTTGAACAAAAGCTATAGAACGATCACAATTATTTGTCTAAGATATTTGTGATCGTTCCAACGACTATTTGTAGGCAAGGGCACTTAAAGATTCGTCATAGGTGCTATATAGAGCGTCTTTAACTACAATTTTGAGTTCTATAGCTTTTTCTTACGTTTCTTACGGTTCCTACGGATCATACGGTTCCTACCGTCACTTAGGTAATTTTAAGAGAATACCAAACCTGATAATGTTAAATCTTATGGTTTTCTAATACCGTTTTAATCCATTGGTTAAAGTACATATAGTTAGATAAGTACAAGTCCTGATACCATTGCATTATCATTTCCACACTTTAATCATAAAGTGTGGAATATATCGTCCCTCGATAAAACAACATAGAGATATTTACATAGTAATACCAAGACCTGATAACTCTGATATGACAAGCTTTTGATTACGTTGGAATATGTGACACTACTCGAGATATATTTCACAGGATATGATCCGGTGAAATAGATGAGCTCATAAGAGCTCATCTATTTACAATCTCGTATTAAACCCAAAGATTATGTCATACACTCATGCTCTATTTCCGTCCAAATGGTATTTATGAGCTCTGCTCTAAATTACTCATAAATGTATATCCGTTTTCAACAAATATACACGCTACTAAGTGTATTATTTTAATACACTTAGTAACCGATTAGTATTGTACACTTCAGATGATTCCATTATTAGTAATTGTCCTATATAGGACTAATTAGAAACATAAATGCACAAATAGGACCAAATACTTTTAATTCCCTAAATAAGACTCCGGTTTACCATTATACCCTCCTATATAATAAATTGAAAACCCTAGGCTTCTAATTCATATTCACGCTGCATTCTCTCTGCGGTTATACCTTCTCTGCGCCTTACAATCATCATGTCGTCCATGCTCCTTGCCGCCACCGATTCTCCAGCGACACCACCGCCTCTTGACGCCGCATCTCTGCGTTGCATCTTCTTCCTCCATTAACGGCGATTTTGGGCGGATTCATGGTATCTTTTTCTCCTTTGTCTTCTTCTGCTTCTTCTCCTTTTTCTTTTTCTTCTTTCTTCTCCTCCTTTGTTTTTCGTCTGAAAATCACATTTTGTCCTTTGATTTTGTTATCTTTTAGAAGACATTTTCCAAATTTTAATATCATGGCAGAATTTCAACAACGATTTGAATGTATTTCCAATTTTATGGAAGATATCTCGATTATGTTTTGGCAGATTTGTCATATTAATATTATGGCAGAATAACGATTTTAATGTAATTCCAATTTTATGATAAATTTGCCTATTATATTATGGCAGAATAATATTTGTTTCCTTACACGAACTGTCAACAATAATGGAAGAAACTTCCCTTTTTATTAATTTTTTGTTAAACGGTGATGCCCTTCTTTGTGAAACTGCCAACAATAATGAAATAATCTGTCTTTTTTATCCATTTTTTTGGCGGAATCGCAGAACAATATTTGAATCTGCCTTTTTAATCCATTTTATGGCAGGAGTGGTACTTGAAGTGACGGCGGCGGTGCCGACGTGCCCCCAACAGTGTCATCAGCGGCGGAGATGGGAGTGGTGGCGGTTGGGTGGTGTCGGACTTTTTTCCTGCCATGGCAGTTGGGTGGCCCTGTTTTCCGTCAAAAGCATGGCAGATCTGTTAGGCTTCTAGGGTTTTTATTTTTTATTATTTTTAATTATAAATAGAACTGGAAAATCATTAAGGATAATTTTGTCAACTGAGGACATTTTTAGTCCTATTTAGAGAATTAAAAACGTTTGGTCCTATTTGTGCATTTGTCTATTGTTTTAGTCCTATTTAGGGAATTAACTCAATTATCCCTATCTTGATCACATATTCATATATAAGATCTTGTATACTTATCGATAAGATAAGTATTTTAATAATGATTATAAGTAATGAATACCTTATTCCTTATCGGTCCAAATTGCTGAAAACAGAGATGTGGCGTCATACGGTGTTCAAAGACCATATTTAGAAATATGGTCAATGATCTGAGAACTATATAACTAGTTTTCAGCTATAACCATAAGATTTTACAACGTATATACAATAAAGCCACTCGTAAGATGGGATACTATATTGATATACTGAAAACTATATCATTATAATATAGTTTTCAGTACTACTGTACTATAAGTATGATATATTAATGCCTTATTTGTATAACACTAGCTGTACAATGTATTTACTTACGATTTAGAGTATAAGTCATATACAATATATGTTAATCTAAGATTCGTATATCTATATATGTCATAACACATATAAATATATGTGTTAGAGCATCTTCAATGGTACAATGTGCACGGTGCACACGTGGCATGAGAGATGACCACATAAATATTAGTAAATAAATTATTTCTCTCCTAATTTAAATGATTTTATACAGTTTTGGTAAGTTTTTCTCCACAATGTCAAGGAGACCGTCTAATGTTGACGTTGTTGTTGACATTGCAGGGAAAAACTTACCAAAATTGTATAAAATCATTCAAATAAGGAGAGAAATAATTTATTTGCTAATAATTATGTGGCTATCACTCATGCCACATGAGCACCGTGGACATTATAGTATTGGAGATGCTCTTATGGTTACAAATACTATATATTAAGATAGGTAAATATTTACCTACGATCTTTCAAAAAGTTTGTTTAAAAGATGATATTTGTTGTAGGGAGAATTGTTCGTATATTTTCATTACCAAACACCCCTATTAATAGGGAGATATTAGGGTTTACAGAGACGGGCCAATGGTCCCATAATACATAGTTTACATAGAATGATCCTAATACATATTCTATATACACGATAGCACACTACATAGGATTTCCTTCAACACTCCCCCTTGTGCTGAGTTGTAGATAGAATTTGGTATCAGTCTTGTTGCCTCATCAAAACGCTGTCAAGTAACAAAAACCCTATGGGAAAAAATAACCTTGGCTGGAGAAAAGAGTATAACATCACGATAGGCTTCTTCCATTCAGTCTATCCTTATTTGATCCTTGCTTTGATCAATATAGTTTATGCATTTAGTTACCTCATTAAAAACCTTACCAAGTAACAAAACCCAATGGGAAAAATAAAACTTGGTTAAAGGAAAAGAGTGTAACGCGGTGTAGATGGGGGACTCCCCCTCAAGTCTACCCATATCCTTAATAATTACATTAATCAAAGATATTTGGAAAGTTCATACATTCCATTACTTTTACGTTAATCACCATATCGAAGGCACACAAATAGAGGAATATATTTCCTTTAATTCTCCCCATGTGTGCCAAGTATAAGGTGATAAGGGTACAAAGACTCTTGCCAATGAACAAAACCCAATGGGAAAAATAAACATCGGTCAAAGAAAAATATATGATGCTCTAATAAGCACGTGTCAATTACTTCAACATAATTTTACCTTTGCAAAATTAAAATGTGGTGCATATTATGTTGTCTCAAAAAAAACTTTGTCAAGTAACAAAATCCAATGGGAAAAAAGTAAGACTTGGTCAAAAGAGAAAAAAGAGTACAACGCACCAATATACTTGATGATAAATAAGTATGTAAGGTACTCCCCCCGAGTGAAACACATCAATACTTGATATATACTTTTATCAAGGTATTATATATATAACATCATGGTTACTTTCATGATAAATATATATATTCATTAGAAAAATACTAATGAGATAAGGGGATCCCATCATCGATAAGACTCAAATCACGTTACTTTGTGATAGATTAATACCTTTGATATTTCAAATTCCTTTTGGAATATTATTATCATCAATCATTCAATTCAATGTATAAGGGATGATTAAAGATTACACCAATGATTTCATATAGATATTGAAGCACATTCTTCATACCATTCCAATGATGATTATACGATGTGTCGGTCCTGAGCTACTTTTAGCTAACATATTATTGAGAATGTAATATTTGGTCGAATGTGTTTGTCAAAGTACAACCATGTGTATATTGCACTTACATAGGAAATTCCTTCTCCCAATAGAATGAATCTTTTCAAGTATCCATATTTCGACCGATCATGGGAGTGCTAACAGTTTACATTTATCCATGTTAATTTGCCTGAGAATTCTTTTGGATATATGCAACTGGTGAATTAATATTCAACCAACTCGGTGTTTAATGTCAAAACAGACCCGAGTTTCCCAAGATTCTATCTCAATTATGACTTCAAGTATCTAACATGTCTCTTGTTTCATTATGAGTACATATTATATCTATATCATGGAGATATAGTGATATTTGAAAATAAAACTTATTTACATTATAAATGCGCAAGGCATAATATATTCAATTTGCATCCCTTTTCTGTGATATTTGCTTCATAAAAACATAACAACTGCTCTTAAATAAGATTGAGACATTTATTTGGTCTCCCCAATCTTTAGCTGCGTCTCCATTACTTTGGAGGCTACTTAGAGATTAAGTAGTTGATCATTTTTGTGTTCAAAATAGAGAAGTGTAACTTTTCATATGTGAATCCAGTGTGTAGTGAGAATAATTAGGACCTCATTATCTCAATACGCTTTTTAACAAAGAATTATTTTATGTCCTACAGGCTTTACACTTGGTTGATTAGCACTATCACACCAAATACCTGTCGCTTTGTCAAATATTAAATTTATAACTGGATTACTTATACGCATTTAGGCCAATATTCTCATTGTTTTCGTATTGCAATATAGTATGGTTCGATATCATCGTGCTCTAAATTCCTTTGAGCAATCATAGAAATATATAAACAATATAAGTGTATGGCCGACTCATACACACTCTCATTAACATTGAGATTTTAATTATCTGGAATCATTTGAACTTCGGGGCGTCCCCCATTATGATTCAAGGACATATTTAGTCAGAGATAATCTCGTGAGAGGAATTCATATGATGACGAATATATTGATGTGTGCCTTATCTACCCTCTATTCCTTTAGAGAGCCACGGCCTAAATCACAACTCCACTATTTGTGATTGCAATGCTTCTTCCATTAGCATTGTGTCTTTTATATCTAATTCAAGCCTTATAAATATGTTTGCAGCTAGTGTGAACAATTTGATTACTTAAATCATTTATTTACTTTAACTTCAATGTTACATTTTGAAGTCTAAGATTTATCATTAAGACAAAGTAGTGATGTACCATCATAATGATTCTGTCATTCAATTAGAGAGTTCTTTCTCTAATCTCCCCCTAATGACAGGGAAATCAATTGTCTCATCAAAGTGATATCCGCAAAGCGGCATACACATTATCAATTAAGGCTTGTAGCGGATTACTATTGGATATTCATATCCAATATAAACATCTGACGTGCACTTGTCGTGAGGTGCACTCAAAATAATAATACAATACAACAAATATACGTAGTATATTGAAGTAAGGTTCGTATCCACATGGAAAGGAATACTTCTCTTTTTATGTAACTAGTAACAAAAGGGGGGTTTTAGTTTGTTGAAGAACTTAAGAGTATTAAAAACACCAAGTTGAATGACTTATGTGGTTTAATTAATAATAGATGAAGGCTTGGTTTTGCTTTTATCCACTTAATGAAATGTTCATCGATCCCGGTTATATCTTTAACTATCTTCCTCTCGAATACTCAATCGAGGAGTATATCCAAGTCATCGAGGGTAGTTATTAATAACGAGACGCGTTCATTAATAAAACTTACTACCGAGTTAATATAGAACACGCACCGTATATTCACTCGATGGTAGCAATAAAATCAAGATGAAAACGATTGAGATTGATAACCTCAACACAAGCGGTTTATTGGTTTAATCAATATAATTAATTCCCCTTGACTTATTAACCATGAGAAGCATGCATTAACAATCCAAGTTTACTCCCATTGAAAGAACCGAATTAATAACAAGCGTATTAACCGATTGATTCTAGTAATAATTAATATATGAAACAGAACTAGTTGATGAATAAAAAGTAATGTTCAAAATATTAATATGAAATATAAATAGGAATTAATTAATACTCAAGGAAGAATATTAAAGAAGATGAATCCTACTATAGTTAATATCAAGATGTTAACTAATTGTCATCTTAGTAACACTCCCCAATATTAACTTATAGGAAGAAATAACTATTACTATAACCAATGTCAAGATGTTAACTAATTGTCATCTTAGTAACACTCCCCAACATTGATATAGAAATAGTGTTTAATATTCAAGGAAGAAGATTAAAGAGAATAACTCACAACTTACAAATTCATTAAGCTTCAAAGTAGCAAAACCAAGATGGAAGAGTTTAGCTCCTCATTTGGAGACTAAACATGATAGAAAATATAAAGAAAACACTAATCTAAACTGAGCTAAAGTATATGGAAGAAGGGATAATTTTTAGTGAAGGAAAAGTGTGCTATTTATAGGTGTTGTTCAACACCTTTGGTCGGGTACCCGACCGGGTATAGTATCTACCCGACCGGGTACTGGTCCGAATCAAATATTTTCCACGTTCTAGTGTTCTTCAGCACGTCGGGTTGTCTTCAGTCAAGTCTCACCCGACCGGGTGAGGTATAGGGCCCGACCGGGCCAAGCTATTTCCTGGACACTACAAATGTTAATTCAAACCCGACCGGGTGAAGGTTTGTACCCGGTCGGGTTTATACTCCTGGGCAGCATTCTGCTTGTTTTTCTTCCTTTTCCTTGCCAACAACTCTATCAAAACTTCCTAACTTACAAATAAAAGCTAAAAACACTTACAAGTAAAAAGTAAACAAATGTTAACAACTACACACAAATGGTAAGCAATTCACACAGAACAAAATATAAAAACATGCATTTATGCACTACCAACTAGTGCATATCAAATACCCCCACACTTGAACTTTTACTCGTCTCGAGTAAAACAAATCATGTCCATGAAGTCTTCAAAACAAAAGTGTCAAAACAACCATCATAAAGTGTTTCTGGAAGCAAAATTATTACAAAATATCCCCATCATCAAGGGGTCTTCAAGATCGGTTTTCCCACCAACGAACTCCTTTGCATCATCCTTAGGATCCTGCAAATTCAAAAGAAATAGTTTGTCTCATTCTCTCATTTTTGTCTAGGTGCCCTTTTGGGTTTTCATCCCAGCTTCCCACATTTTCCTATTTTAATCCTCACAAACTCACTCTTATTTTTGCTTATTTTTGCTTAAGTTGCTCTTTGTGGCTTTTCAACTTAGCAAGCTATATATATATATATATATATATATATATATATATATATATATATATATATATATATATATATATATATATATATATATATATGTATACATACATATATATATATATATATGTATACATACATATATATATATATATATATGTATATATATATATATAGAGGAATGTTCATGTCAGGCCGGCCTGACGGGCTGCCCCGTCCGGCCGAGCCCGTTTGGGCACCTTCTCGGTGGAATTTTTTGATGAAATTTTTTGAGCATGTTCCGCATCAAGTCTAGTTTATCCATACCAAATTTCAGCTCAAAATTCGATCGGGAAGGTTGTCAAATGATTTTTGCAAGTTAACTGGTCTGGAATATGTATTTTCCGGACCAGTTAACTTGCAAAAATCATTTGACGACCTTCCCGATCGAATTTTGAGCTGAAATTTGGTATGGACAAACTAGACTTGACGAGGAACATGCTCAAAAAAATTCATCAAAAAATTCCACCGGGAAGGTGCCCAAACGGGCTCGGCCGGACGGGGCAGCCCGTCAGGCCGGCCTGACATGAAGAGCACTCTATATATATATATATATATATATATATATATATATATATATATATATATATATATATATGTATATATATATATGTGTGTATATATATATATGTATATATATATATATATATGTATATATATAATATATATATATATAACTTTTTTTTGTTTTATTTAAGAAAGTAAAGAGTGTGCATGTAAGCTTACCAGAACAGTCTCCCCCCCCCCCCCCCAGCTGGTTCATTGCATTGTCCCTAGTGCCCGCCCATACCTCCACCATGGTGTCTGTCCTCATCCATGTGATCCCCGCCATAACCACCATCATCGCCTCCACCACCGGAACTCGAGCCTCCAAAATAACCCCATGCAGTGGGATCATACCAAGAGGGTGCGGGAGGAGGAGTGGCCATAGATGCAAATCCACCCTGATGTGCCACATAGGAATAAATAGGACCATAGGTCCTATGTAGGTCCTCCTCATCTCTCCGCCGGTCTTCCTCATATCTGCGCCAGTCTGCCTGCCGCTGCTCCTCCATCCTCTCAAAGCTCTGTCTGTGCTCAGTACGATATAGTCCAACTTCATCCCGAAGTTGGGTGTAGTTGTTGTTGAGTAAGGCCATGTTATCGAGCATTTGTTGCTCGAAAGGTGTATAGTGAAATGCTTGAGGTTGTGGTTGTTCAGGTATGAGTGGGGGTTCTTCGGGTATGAGTGGGGGTTCTTCATCATCTTCATTTTGGATGTCTTCTGCATAATGATCTGGAATTGCCCCGGGAAGACAATAGTGATGACCATCCCCGATTTGGTGATCGAGGATATTAAGGGGAACGTCGGCCGAGGGTATTTGGAGGTAGATGGAAGTGCGTGGGAGGATGCGCCAGTTATAGATTTGTGCCCCGGTTGGCGTCGTGTGAGAGGCGACCAAGTCTAGTGTCTTTTGTAAAAGCCATTCCGTGCAAATAAGCTGTCTTGAGGTGATGGGGCCGGGGTCTACAAAACCATATAAGGTGGCTATATGTGTGATGAGGCCCCCTATCACAATTGGTCCTGTTGATGTTCCCACATTGTAGAAATGAGTCCATAAGATAGTGGCAACATCAACTTGATCCGGACCAGGCAAAACAGCTTGTGCTAGAACGCATACATCCCAAATCCGCGTGTGATGGTTATTTGGTCTTCTGAGAAAACAATTTGAGCAAAATTTTAAGAATAGTCGGAAGACCGGATGTTGTACACGGTTCACGCTCAGCTTAGAAAGATCAACCACAGGTTTTCCTGTCATTCTTTTCCACAACTCATACCCCACAAGAGAATCATATGTACGTGCTTCTTCAAACCATGGGAGGCCAAAATGTTGAGCAAATTCTCTTTTGGTTATTGAACGATTCTCGTTTAGTAAACGAAAGGTGATTATGTCATTTGCATGATCATCCACATCTTTCGTATACGCAAACGAGCTAAAAAATTCATACACCAAATGAGGATATGTTACATATTGCATTCCAAATATTCTAGTCATTCCAATTCTCGCAAATATGTCACGCATCACAACATCAATCCATAGTGATGCTAGAGTAGTTAAGCACATAAAACGGGATTGTTTTACCTCCCTCTTTGTTTGGTTGATGAAGCTTTCCCTTTGAGCTTCCGTAGCCAAATTCACATTTTCATAGCCCGGCACCGGTGGTATAGCTCGGTTACTCCTTGAGGAAGAGCCTTTTGATTTTTTTGGAGCCATTGAACTTGATTTTTTTTTTTTTGGTTTTTCTTGAGGGATTTTCGGACATTTGGCTAGGGTGAAGTTTGGAGGGTGTTTATGGGTATGGTTTGGAAGAGAATGGTGAGGAGAACAAGGATATGATATTGGTTGAGGTTTTTTTTAGGAAAATTTTGGACCTTAAATGTCCAAAAATGGGGATTTTCGGACCTTGGGGTAGGGTTTATGGGTTTGGTTGATTTGGTTGTTTTGGGGGGATTGATGGGTATAGAGTGGAAGATGGTGAAGAGGAGATGAAGAAAATGGTGTTGTTTGATGGATTTGGTGGAGAAATGGGGTAGATTTGAAGCTTTTGGAGTTCAAAAATGGGGGATTTGGGGAGTTGGTTCGAATGAAGAAGAAGGAGAAATGGGAGGGGAAGAGGGGAGCCCGACCTGGTTATGCTTTTTTCCCGATCACCCGGTCGGGTGGGGTATGAGACCCGGTCGGGTAGTTCAATTTTTTTTATCCAGTAGCTACTGGAGTGAAAACCCGGCCGGGTGAAGTGAAGTACCCGGTCGGGTATTAGTAAATTCTGGACTATTTTAAATTAATTTTTTGTCCGGCCGGGTTTGTGGTTTGATCCGGTCGGATTTCCAAAGCAGTGGTCCGATATTGAAAATGTTGATCTACCCGTTCGGGTCTTTTGAAGCTACCCGGTCGGGTATTGTGAATTTTTTTGAAGATGTGGCTTGCTTCGGTCGGGTGGAGGTCTGGTGGAAAAAAATTGTGCTAGACCAGACCGGATTCAATAAGATACCCGGCCGAGTTTGGCCTTAAATAATTTTTTTTTTTTAAGAGGTTTCTCAAACACACAAAAATAAATGAAAAATAATCAAATACAAACTTGGGTTGCCTCTCAAGAAGCGCTTGATTTAATGTCGCGGCACGACGTTTATTTATTTTAATTTTTTGAGTTTATGTGGGATCATGAACAATCTTGTTTGACCTTGTTTTCATTTTGTTTTTCGACCTTTTCCAGTAAGGTCGAATTTTTGTTTTTATTATCCCCTCAACCGCAGATGATCCCTTATTCTCAATTTTTTGAAAAAATGGAATTTCATTAGATTCCTTCAAAGACTTTGGTTCTTGTGGTTCAAAAATATTTAAAGAACAGAGAGATTGAGCTTTAATTTGTTTTTTCGTAGAGTCAAAGATATTGAACTCTACTTTTTGGTCATCGAACTCTAGAGTTAATGAACCACTAGACAAGTCAATTTTTGTTTTTGCGGTCTTTAAGAAGGGTCTACCCAAAAGGATGGGCGTTGTTTGGTCGTCATTTCCCATTTCAAGAACATAGAAATCAACAGGGAAAAACAAATTTTCTACTTCTACTAGCACATCTTCTATTACACCTTTCGGGTAAGTATTAGATCGATCCGCTAGTTGAATCACTACACCAGTTTGATGTAGTGGGCCGAGTTGTAGGGATTTATACAAGGAATAAGGAATGACATTTATTGATGCTCCTAAATCCAACAAGGCCTTAGAAAATACGGTATCCCCTATTTTGCAAGGAATAGTGAACATGCCCGGGTCTCTACATTTTTCGGGAAGTTTCTTTTGAAAAAGGGCCGAAACATGTTCACTCACCTTAACCTCTTGTTTTCCTTTCACTTTATTTTTTGTTTTTGTTTTGCATAATTCTTTTAAAAATTTAGCAAAACGGGGAATACTTTTAATTGAGTTAAGGAGTGGAAGGTTTACCTCACATTTGAAGAAAGTTTCATAGATGTCAGCATCTTTGTCCAGCTTCCTTGTCTCCCTCAATGCCTCTGGAAATGGGGCCACTAGCTCATATGATGAAAGTGGAGGGAGTTTTGCCTTTTTGATTCCCTCCTCCGAGTGAGCTTCTTCGCGATCAACTTCCTCGACCTTTTGATCATCCGCCTCCTTCAGTGTCGTATCACTTCTCAACATGATTGCGTTCACATGTTGTCTCGGGTTTTGCTCCGTTTGAGACGGGAGTTTACCCGAGTCCTTAGCTTCAAGTCGGCTTACGGCATTTGAAATTTGGCTAACTTGAGTTTCCAAATTTTTAATGCTTGACTTTGTCTCATGTTGGAATTGTATCATGGTTTGCTGAAATTGTCCCATGATTTGTTGCATGGTAACCATGTTTGAAGTCAAAGCTCTTATCATGTCATCAGTTGACATATTAGGTTGAGAATTTGAGCCTTGATTGTTGAAAGGTGCTTGAGAAGATGGGTTGGATTGTTGGGGGTTTCCATACCTTAAGTTTGGATGATCCCTCAATCCAGGGTTGTAAGAGTTTGAGAATGGATCGTACCTCCTTTGTTGATGGCCTTGGAAACCCAAGGCATTGACTTGCTCTGTATCGTTTTCTTGAAGAGTCGGGCATGAGTCAGTGGGATGTCCTTGTTGCATACAAATGCCGCAAACCATGACTTCTTGGGTCTTGGATTTTAAGAGGAAATTCTTAACCAAAGACGTCAAGCCGGCAACTTGACTCTCCAGTGATGATGTCGATTCTGTAGCGGCAACTCTACGAGTTGAGGATCAGCGACCGAATTGCCGTGAGTTCTCGGCCAATTCCGAGATAATATTTATAGCTTGTGAAGGAGTTTTATTAACAATGCAGCCTCCGAAAGCGGCGTTCACCATTCTTCTATCATCATCAACAAGACCATCATAAAAGTATAAGATGAGGTCTTGTTCTGAGTAGCCATGATATGGACAGCTAGCACATAGCTTCTTAAATCTTTCCCAAAATTCATATAAGGATTCATCATCCTTTTGCTCGATGTTGCTTATTTGCTTTTTGAGAGAAGATGAGATGGAAGCAGGATAATACCTATCGAGGAAGCATTTCTTCATTTGTGCCCATGTGTTGATGCTTCCCGAAGGAAGATAGAAAAGCCAATCCTTCGTGGTATCTTTTAAGGATAATGGGAAGGCTCTCAGTTTTATTTGCTCTTCTGTGGCACCGTTTGGGCACATGCTTGTGCAAACGATGTGGAACTCCGAAAGATGTTTATTTGGGTCTTCTCCTCTCATGCCATGGAAAGATGGCAGTAAATGTATGAGCCCAGATTTCAGCTCAAATGTATTACCTTCATCAAGAGCAGGAATGGTAATACATAATGGTTGTTGATTCAAGTTTGGAGCTATGAGCTCCCTCAAGGTCCTTGTCTCGAGAGCCATGTGGAATGACTCTTCGGATTCGCTAGATCTAGAGCTAGCTTTTGAGGATTCCTCCGAGGGTGTGTGCGGATATAAATTTCTCAATCTCTCGAAGGCTTGTTCTATTTCGGGGTTTGTTTGGTAAGTGAGTTAGTTTATAGAACGGGTTTTTACCATATACTCATGGAAGCTCAGAAATAGAAAAAGTAAGAATTCTTTATATTTTATTTTTTTATTTTTTTTATTTTTCTTTAAATAAAATAAAAAGAAAAATAATTTCCTTTCCCCGGCAATGGCGCCAAATTTGATGTGCACTTGTCGTGAGGTGCACTCAAAATAATAATACAATACAACAAATATACGTAGTATATTGAAGTAAGGTTCGTATCCACAGGGATAGGAATACTCCTCTTTTTATGTAACTAGTAACAAAAGGGGGGTTTTAGTTTGTTGAAGAACTTAAGAGTATTAAAAACACCAAGTTGAATGACTTATGTGGTTTAATTAATAATAGATGAAGGCTTGGTTTTGCTTTTATCCACTTAATGAAATGTTCATCGATCCCGGTTATATCTTTAACTATCTTCCTCTCGAATACTCAATCGAGGAGTATATCCAAGTCATCGAGGGTAGTTATTAATAACGAGACACGTTCATTAATAAAACTTACTACCGCGTTAATATAGAACACGCGCCGTATATTCACTCGATAGTAGCAATAAAATCAAGATGAAAACGATTGAGATTGATAACCTCAACACAAGCGGTTTATTGGTTTAATCAATATAATTAATTCCCCTTGACTTATTAACCATGAGAAGCATGCATTAACAATCCAAGTTTACTCCCATTGAAAGAACCGAATTAATAACAAGTGTATTAACCGATTGATTCTAGTAATAATTAATATATGAAACAGAACTAGTTGATCCTTTAAGTAATGTTCAAAATATTAATATGAAATATAAATAGGAATTAATTAATACTCAAGGAAGAATATTAAAGAAGATGAATCCTACTATAGTTAATATCAAGATGTTAACTAATTGTCATCTTAGTAACACTCCCCAATATTAACTTATAGGAAGAAATAACTATTACTATAACCAATGTCAAGATGTTAACTAATTGTCATCTTAGTAACACTCCCCAACATTGATATAGAAATAGTATTTAAAAGAAGAATTAATATTCAAGGAAGAAGATTAAAGAGAATAACTCACAACTTACAAATTCATTAAGCTTCAAAGTAGCAAAACCAAGATGGAAGAGTTTAGCTCCTCATTTGGAGACTAAACATGATAGAAAATATAAAGAAAACACTAATCTAAACTGAGCTAAAGTATATGGAAGAAGGGATAATTTTTAGTGAAGGAAAAGTGTGCTATTTATAGGTGTTGTTCAACACCTTTGGTCGGGTACCCGACCGGGGTACCGGTCCGAATCAAATATTTTCCACGTTCTAGTGTTCTTCAGCACGTCGGGTTGTCTTCAGTCAAGTCTCACCCGACCGGGTGAGGTATAGGGCCCGACCGGGCCAAGCTATTTCCTGGACACTGCAAATGTTAATTCAAACCCGACCGGGTGAAGGTTTGTACCCGGTCGGGTTTATACTTCTGGGCAGCATTCTGCTTGTTTTTCTTCCTTTTCCTTGCCAACAACTCTATCAAAACTTTCTAACTTACAAATAAAAGCTAAAAACACTTACAAGTAAAAAGTAAACAAATGTTTACAACTACACACAAATGGTAAGCAATTCACACAGAACAAAATATAAAAAACATGCATTTATGCACTACCAACTATATAGTGCATATCAACATCATTTGTTTTTTAAAACCGATTGTAGTGCGCTGTGGAAGGCACATGAGGCACAATTATTAACAACCATATATGTATAAGTAGAATATCTCAGGCTAAGATCCAGTCACCAACTGGTGGTATACACAAAAATGGTTGTCTGCTATCGGTCTAAAAAGAAAATGTGTAAGAGTGCATGCAATATTGCATTATCCCATGAAAATATTTATATATACATGTGCGCATAGTAGATATAATATTCATCATCTATATTCTTTTAGATGTGAGTTTTATTTAGACTTAATTTTTACATGGAATGCGAGATGATTTTCATTGATCTCGACAAATATGCAATAATCATCAAGTACTTTTGATGAGAACTGTCTAGCAGTATCAAGTCATATAGACTTGATTGGTCGGATGGTGAGCCCTTAAATGAATAAGTTTTGCTAGAGGTTATACATATGCAACATTTTATGTAACAAAAAAAAGATAGTGATAAGTCCGTATTTACACTACTAGAATTTTCCTTATTTGCTGCTACCCAATTGCTGCGGTTCTTAGTAAAAACGCAGCAAATAGGTAAAATTTATATGTATTTGCTGCGGTTCTACAATAACCGCAGCAAAAAATTAGAAAATTTGTTACTTTTTGCTGCGGTCCTGTTGGAACCGCAGCAAATACCTATAAATTTTCGAATTTTAATTTTTTTTTTACTTTTGTGCTGCGGGTGAAGGGGAACCGCAGCAACTACATTGATTTTTACTTGCTACGGGGATAAGGGAACCGCTGCAAATACCCCTTATCCAGCCCACCGCCCAACAATTTTTCACGCCTATTTCCTCTTCCCCCTCAATCCGTCAACACACTTCAAACCCTCCCAAAAATCCAGCCCCCTCTCGGCAGCTTCCGGCCGACGTCTTAGCGCCGCAGCTGCAGGTCATCGTCGCCGCCGCCACATCTTCTCTCCGCTACCGCTGCCGCAGTCTCAGGTCTTCGTTGACGCCGGCCGCCGCAGCTCCAAGCAGATTTCCTCACCGACGCTGCCGCAGAGCCTCTCGATCCGCCGACGCCACTGTCACAGTCTCCCGTTCTTCCGTCAACTTCATCTTCTCTTCATTGTTATCTTTGTTCTAAGGTTAGTTGTTATTAACTTACCCTCTTAATATTTTGTGTTTACCCCCTATCGTGTATTGTTCGAGGTTAGTTATTCTTTTTTATTATCCGTGAAATTTGAAGTCCCAAACTCTCTCAATCATTCTCATGTAATTTTATTAGCTTCATTGTGAGAATACGTTTAGATTGTTATACGATTTTCTATGCCAAAAGCTTACAAACCCAAAAAACGGGACACCAATTTCATTATTTTTCTCTATTGTTATTCGATTTCTGTTTGGAAGGGTTCTGGAGTTGCATTTTGCATTTCCTTACGGAGTTGTTTTTCCTAAATGTAACTCATAAAATACAGAGTTGTTTTTCCTTAGGGTTCCTGCCCAGTAAGTCCTTTTGGAGCAATTCACTTCACATTGACCTCATACATCTAAGTTGTTGGCTGCCTACTTTGATTAGTTCATATCTTTTCGTTTCTACCTAAGACGCTATTAAAAAGGATTTTGTGCTAACATGGCAAAAATATCTCCTCAAACATACCTGTGAGTTTTCATTTATTTATTCTCTAAGAAACGTCCCTTCCAAAAAAAATTCTCTAAGAAATGTGAGTTTCAATTCTTTCATCACAATAATCTTTAGCTCTTCTAGCCTTCTTTACTATGATAGTATGATAATCATGTTCGGAAATTAAACCAGACAAGTCCATGTCTTACTTGAAAAACATGATGGCCATGATTATGCATATTGAAAGAAAAATTGTAGGTCATTTAGAATTTTCTGCTTTTTGTTATACTAACTGCTGTTATGTGTTTTTATAAGTGAATGGTGGTGTAAATTAGTTTTTTGGTTATTAATACTAGTGACTGAAATACTTCCAAAAGATATTTTAAAAAGAAAAGCTGTGATTTTCCACTTCAAGTATTCTACATATTATCTCTAAAGTTTGTTCTATCAATTGTTATTACAGTATATGATACTATCAACTTAGTTCAAATACTTTTGAAAAGCAGTTCAGCCTGACTTTTAGACCACAGTTCCTGGTTAATATCAGAAGGATTTGTTTCATACATCTCTTCAGCCTTCAAAACTTCTTGCTCCTTTGTTATAATTCTTCAAAAATGTTACCAAAAGCCATTTTATTCCATTCCCTGAGATCCTGTTTAAGCTACTGTAATTTCTTATAGAAACCTCTCACTCCCCAACATTCCGAGAATGAGACCAACTGTTTTCAACTATTTTCATAAAAGAGTGATGAGCATCCACATATTTTGAAACCGAAATGGCTTAGGACCCTCAAAACTGTTTTGTGTGTGCAGGTAAGCAGCAAAGGAGAGTGATCTGAGAACGAAAGATTCAAGCGTTGAACCACTGAAGAACCAAACAAGTCCATAAATTTCTCGTTGACTACATACCTGTCCATCTTTCTCCATAATATACCTCTAGATCTCACACCCATCCTAGTACATTTACTTGCCTGTGTTGGTCACTGTTGAAGATCACAATAGTTTAAGCATTCATTAAAATCAGTTATCTCATTAATATTAGGAATAGATCTTTCTGTTTATGCTTTTGATTGATGTTTCTTCTTATTGGTTTCTTGAAGACTGATAGACTATCGAGGAGAGAAGTGTCGAGTGTTACTTCTGATTAAGGTCGCCGAAGGCGTCTGCTGAAGACTGATGCCGTCCAGGTCATATATATGCATGCTTAATTTTTTTAATTATATATATATATGATTAGAGTGTCTTTATATATATGCTCAAAAATTTCTTTTTAAAATTGTGAACCGAAAGTAATTGTTTTAAATTGTGAATTGAAAATTGGTGCAATTTTTTTTTTTAAACTTGTGAATCCTTGATTAAGATAAAGATAAAATCTGAATTGAAAGTAGTGATTAAGAGAAGTCTTCATCCTCAGAGGACAAGGTGCTACGTCTATTAGCTGCCTAAGGTATCTTGGCCATTACATTGACATCTGCGGTGTTAATTATGTTCCACCAACTTAGCAATGTAAGAAAGGTGAATCCACACAACAAGTGTTGTGCTGTGAAAGGTTCCCACATAATAAATTCATAAAAGCAGAAACTCAAGATTATCAGGTTTCTCATTGTAAAAGTATTGAGTTTGAATTAGTAGTAATTTTAACAATGTGATTTAATGCGCAAAACGATATAATCTGATGGTAAATTTATGGTCAACGAAATTGTTATAGACAGGCGTATTTAGGTGGACTTGGGCCGTTTGTGTTCCAGACTGGTCTGTTCCTATCCTAATTTGGCAGAACTTGAACGATTTTTTATTGGTTCTGATCCAGAATGAAAACCAAGCAACCTGGCTGATTTTTAAAATCGAACCGGGTCCGCCCTGAGGGGATTCGACAGTATGCGGTTGATTTTTAGGAATATTTTGGTGAGTTGTTTCTTTTTTCACAAGAAAAGAAGTGATTTGATCTCAATTTGTTTAAGATATAGTGTGCACCTGTTTTTTTACAAGTCTTTCTGCTATGATTTTATTTGCTTTAAATGTGTTGTTTTCTGTTTTGAATGTGTGGTTTTGTTTGAATTATAACATTTCAGAAAATTTGTTTATATTGATCTAATTTGAATATTTGAGATATTTTTTTCTAATTATAATTGCAAATGTTTAATATTTTAGGTTTATCAAAGCGCCAAAAGAACCTTTGTCCGGTGATGAAGAATGTGAAGTTTGCAAGAAAAGGAATTGGCCATATATTTCAATTGTTTGATATTTTTTTGTAAATGTTAGTGGCAGATGAACTTGAGTTTGTATTGTATTCTCTTTAAACTTTAGTGATGTAAAACTCAATAATTTTTGGGAAATTGTCATTTGGGCTGACGAGATACGAAGTTGTTGAAAGGATGTCTTCTTTTTTTGTAAACTACACATTCTTTGGTGTAAATTGTAAAACACGAGTTTTAATTTTGGTAGGATAACAAAACAAAAGAAAGGATGCCAATTTTTACGGTATATGCTGCGGTCGTAACCGCAGCTATAAGTCAAACCCACTTTTTAAAAAGTAGTTATTTGCTGCGGTTCAGAACCGCAGCAACAAGTCAAAATCCATTTTTTTCAATAGCTATTTGCTGCGGTTCGGAACCGCAGCAAATACGTTTTCCCACTATTTGCTGCCCTGCCAATTGCTGCGGTTCAAAACCGCAGCAAATAGCTAAAAATAACCGCAGCAAATAGCTAATTTTCTAGTAGTGTTAGACACGCATTTGATGCGTGTTCGGATCGGATTTTGATGATTTTCCTGGCTTTAAGGCGTTGCAAGTCTCAATTTTGGCTCAAGTTGTGTTTAGCAGGCATTGGATCGAGTTTCGTTGCATTTGGAGTTGATTTGAAGAAGTTAGAGTCCGGCAATCGGCGCTAAAGAGACAATCGGGGGGGAGGTAGAGAGCATTCAAGGAAGAATTGAGAGACTTGGAGGTCACCAGGTGATTCACGGCGAAATTTTGATGAAGAAAGAGCATTGGGATCAACCTCGTTTGAATCTGGGCACGTTTGGAGCAAGAAAACAAGAAAACGGAGCGAACGCACGACCGTGGGTCCATTACGAAAACGCGAGGAAGCTACTGCCTATTACGCACGATCGTGCGTAGGCAGGGACGCACGATCGTGCGTAGCTCTGTGCCACGCGCGGAAGTTCCCTATTTCGGCCCAAACTCGTTTTTTTCCCTCCTTTTTCTATAAATAAGGCCTCCCTAACCCTTTTGAGGGGTTACGAACATTACGGAGAGGCCTAGGGACGAATTTAACACCATTTTTACGCTAGTTTCTTCCAAGATCCTGGGATTATTTGTAAGTTCATCTTTTTAATTAATGACAATTAATTCTATTCATCTCAATTCTATTGATTCTTCAATTATGAATTGTGAGTAGTTTAATTAGGGATTTGGGGTTGATGGAGGGGTTAATCATGATTGATGGCTAGATTCTTGTCGGTTTAATTGCATGAATGCCGTTTAATTTGTGTTTGAATAATTTAACTGATATCTCTTGTAACCTAGATGGCCACTAGAATTACAATTGCTTATAGAATAAATTAAGAGAGATCTAATTTGTTCTAGGACACATTCACACACACTTAATCGTTCGCTAAGAGATTAGTAGCGATTAAGGGGCCGTAAGCTCGCTCGTTTTGGCAATAATTTAGGATCTTGTCGCATGAGAGATCAGCCTGGACCCCTAAATTATTGTACTCTACGCCGCGAGAGCGGTAAGAACTTAGTAATGATTAGCTAGGCTCAATTAAATTAAATTCATGTGATTAGACCTGTTCTGCCAGAAATCTGGTTAACCCCGGAATCAATTCCTGTTCCCTTTGTCGTTAATTAAGGAAAACCAAATCTTTTTTATTCGCTCATTAGCATTAGTTTTAGTTTAATCAATCAATCAATCTCGCACAATTGCACTTTCATTTTATTTATTTCTGTTTAATCACTAAAGTTTAGTTAATCTTTATTTCCCTTTTGTCCGTCCCTATGGAGACGATACTCGTACTTTACACCACTTTTCTACAACCATTTTAAGTGCGAGAAAACTCACATCAGTTTTTGGCGCCGTTGCCGGGGACGGTGTCGGATTTAAGGGTTAATTAATTTTAGCGACTTGTTTTTAGTTTTTCGTAGGATTTTTGTCTGCTAACCTTGCAGGTCAGATCTGTTTATGCATGCACGCTCTAAGAAGGGAGAATCACTAGTCCCTCTTAATCCTGAGATCGAGAAGCTAGCTAAACAGAACCGCAAGGCTTTACGAGAACAGACAGCTACCATGGATCAACCATCCGCATCTGGAATAGCTAGGACGTCTGAGGTCCAAACCACTTCTGGTAATCTGGATTTTTATGTTAATACCTCTCCCCAGTCTTCACAAGAAAATTTACCTAGAGCTTATCTGGGGTATCAAAATCTCCGTACCCCATTCTTCCCCCAAAATCAGTCCACTCCACAACTAAATCTTCCACCACTTTATCATCTCTTTCAAAATACTTCTATTGCTCCTGAAACCACTTTTCAAAACCAAACTTTTGGGATGCAAGGTCTAGGGAAAAACAATCCAGTCTTTCAGCCCAGACAGAACCAACCGCCAGTCACACAAAATCCACCCCTTACTCAGCCACAAAATCAGCCCTTCCAAACCAAATATCAACAATTCCATCAACCCCAACCACAGCCAAATGTCATCCGTCCACAACCCATTAGACCCCAACCAGTTCGTCAGCCGAGATATCAAGCTCCTCCATACCAGAACTATGTCCCACATGACAATCCGCTCTATCAAGGAGAGACCATTGCAGACTTCCTAGCCCCCGAGATTACAGAGTATGACAGTATCCAAGTACCGGGAATTACTGCGCCCCGCTACGAGATCAAGCCGACGGTGATCAATATGGTCCTAAATAATCAGTTCGGAGGGAGCCCTACGGAAGATCCAGTGGCACACATTACCAAATTTTTGAGGATGTGCCAGACTTTCAAGATTCCTGGGCTAGATGATGATCAGGTACGGATGCTACTATTCCCTTTCTCTTTGAGGGATGACGCGCAGAGGTGGTTGGATAACAATCCACATCACCACATTCAGACTTGGGATCAGCTGCACAAGGCCTTCATAAAAGAATACTTCCCAACATCAAAGGCCATAAAGTTGAAGAAGCAGCTACAGGAATTCAAGCAAGGTTCTTTGGAGACACTAGCTGAGGCGTGGAAGAGATTCAAGGTGCTGAGAAGAGCTTGCCCTCAAGGCAAGATGACTGATTGTGAGGTTCTATCTTGTTTCTATAGTGGACTCAACAATGAAGGAAAGATGATGCTTGATGCTTCGGGAGGTGGAGCTTTTCCTCAATTGCCATCTGAGGTTGCGGAAGAATTAGTGGAGAAGATTGTGTCTAATAATGCTTCATGGTACAGTTCTCGGGACACACCTCACCAGAAGGCCCCGGGATTGTACGAGATCAGTGAGAATTCTGCCCTTTCTGCAAGGGTAGATGCTTTGACCAGTTTGATTCAGAAGCTTGCTACTACAGTGGAAGACAATCAAAAGAAGACGGAACTTGCTCTCTCAGTGCTCAGTGTGAATATGGTACCCCCCGTTCCTATTAGTCCCTCTTGTACTATGTGTGGGGGACTCCATTCGCCGCACGAATGCACGATGATGGCACACTCGGCAGCCCCTGGAGTAGAGCAAGTGGATGCGATGTATTATCAGCGTCAGGGCTACTACAATCAGCCCTATAGACAGCAGCAAGGGCAATACGGGCAAGGAAATCAGCAGCAGTCTAGAAACTTTAATCAGCCTCAGGTACCTCAAGGCCAACAACAAGCACCTCAACCGGCGCAAGGAAGCTTCAGAAAGGAGACCGAGCAAAAATTTTCTAGCTTGGAAGAAGTGCTCAACAAATTAGCACAAAATCAACTAAGGGCGGACTCAAGGATGAATAACATGGAGACTCAATTGGGGCAGATCTTTAAGGCTCTATCTGAGAGGCCTCAGGGATCCCTCCCTAGTAATACTGAACCAAATCCCAGAGAACATGTTCAGGCAGTCACCTTGAGGAGCGGAAAAGAGCTGGAACCTGCTGCCACAACAAAGAAGCCCGATATAGTTGAAGTTGAACCGGCTGTCCGGGAGGAAGAAAAGGGGAAAGATGAGGGAAGAGAGGTGGCGGCTGCACCAAAACAGTCCGTTCCGGTCAAGAATTACACCCCACCTCTCCTCTATCCGGCGCGATTGACTAGGAAGAACGATAGTGACCAGTTTGGTAAGTTTCTGCATCTCATGAAACAAGTGCAGATTAACTTACCATTCGTGGATGCACTAGCTCAGATGCCGAAGTACGCGAAGTTTATGAAGGATTTGCTCACGAACAAGAGGAGGCTGGAAGAAGCGTCTACTGTGACGCTTAATGAGGAGTGCTCAGCTGTGATACGGACAGATCTGCCGAAGAAGCTTAAGGATCCAGGTTCTTTTACTATTCCCTGCTTTATAGGAGATCTTACTTTTGATAGGGCCCCGGCTGATTTGGGTGAAAGCATTAATTTGATGCCTCTTGCTTTGTATGAAAAGCTTGCACTCGGTCCACTTAAACCTACACGTATGTGCATTCAGTTGGCTGATCGTTCAGTCAAATATCCCCAAGGGATTATTGAAGACGTGTTGGTTAAAGTGGACAAATTTATTTTTCCGGTGGACTTTGTTATTTTGGACATGGATTTGGATCGGGAGGTACCATTGATATTGGGCAGGACATTCTTGGCAACTGCCCGAGCACTTATTGATGTTGGAGACGGTAAGCTTGTCCTCCGCGTTGGGGATGAGTCTGCCACCTTTGACATGTCCAAAATAATGAAGAGGCCCTGTCAAGATAGTGGTGAGTGTTTTTACATGGATGTGGTTGATTCTTTGGTGGAGGATTAATTGCATTCCTAACATGCTTTCTGATGAAGCCTTCTTTGATCTTCTTTTGGATGATAGTTTGTCAGCAGAGGATCTTGAGCTCCTCCCTAGTTTTGATTGTCTTATGCTTGGTGGGGAGGAGGACTCAAGTGATGCTAGTGATGTGAAGGGGAAGGAAGATGACTTAGATAAGGTGGAGAAGGAAGACTGTGAGACTAATTCTTCTATTGTTACTCCTTCTCCATTAAATCTAAAGTCTCTTCCCTCCCACCTTGAGTATGCGTTTCTAGATGATAGTTCTGACCTCCCTGTTATTCTTGCATCCGGGCTTGAGCCATCCCAAAAATCTGCATGTCTTGACTTACTTTGTGAACAAAGGGAAGCTTTAGCCCGGAAACTTTCTGACATGAAAGGAATCAGTCCTGTTTTCTGCACTCATAAAATATTAATGGAAGATAATGCTAAACCGGTAGTGCAGCCACAAAGGAGACTGAATCCTAATATGCAGGAGGTGGTCAGGGAGGAAGTCATCCGTCTGTTAGATGTAGGAATTATTTATCCAATTTCAGACAGCCCTTGGGTCAGCCCGACCCAGGTGGTTCCCAAGAAAGGGGGGATGACTGTGGTTAGGAATGAGAAAGATGAGTTGATTGCTACACGTATGGGTACCGGATGGCGGGTTTGCATTGATTACCGAAGGTTGAATGCCGCCACCCGGAAGGACCACTTCCCCCTCCCCTTCATTGATCAGATTTTAGAGAGGTTAGCAGGGCATAAGTTTTACTCTTTCCTTGACGGGATGTCGGGATACTTCCAGATCCCCATAGCCCCCGAGGACCAGGATAAAACCACTTTTACATGTCCATTCGGTACCTTTGCTTATCGGAGGATGGCGTTTGGATTATGTAATGCCCCTGCTACCTTTATGAGATGCATGCTTGCTATTTTTGGGGATTTCATTGGGAAGTTTATGGAGGTTTTCATGGATGACTTTTCTGTGTATGGTGATACTTTTGATGAGTGCTTAGAGAATTTGAAGAAAGTCCTGGTTAGGTGTCGAGAGGTGAATTTGGTAATTAACTGGGAGAAGTGCCACTTCATGGTTAGTGAGGGAGTGGTCCTAGGGCATAAGATTTCAAGTAAGGGGATTGAGGTTGATCCGGCTAAGGTTGATGTGATTTCTAAATTACCTCCCCCTACTTCGGTCCGTGCCATTAGGAGTTTTCTAGGCCAAGCAGGTTTCTACCGTAGGTTCATCCATGACTTTTCTAAGATAGCCCGACCCATGACTAAGCTCCTTGAGAAGGACACACCGTTTGACTTCTCAAGGGAGTGTTTAGAAGCTTTTGAGTGTTTGAAGGAGAAACTGGTCAAGGCACCAGTGGTAGTGGCTCCTGACTGGTCTTTGCCTTTTGAGATTATGTGTGATGCTAGTTATTTTGCAGTAGGAGCCGTTCTTAGGCAGCGTCGAGAGAAACATTTTCAGCCTATTTCTTATGCTTCTAAAACTCTCGATAGTGCCCAAGAAAACTACAATACCACCGAGAAAGAATTGCTTGCTGTTGTGTTTGCTCTTGACAAGTTTCGTCCTTATCTGATTTTGTCTAAGGTAGTGATATTCACCGATCATTCTGCTCTCAAATATTTGATGCAAAAAGTGGATGCTAAGCCTAGATTGATTCGGTGGATATTACTACTCCAGGAGTTTGATATTGAAATTAGGGATAAGAAAGGGGCTGAGAATTTAGCGGCTGATCACTTGAGTAGGTTAGAAGACCCCTTTCTTGATTCCCTGAGTGAGAGAGATATTGAGGGTACTTTTCCTGATGAGAGATTGTTGAGGATCGTTGATGAGGTGCCTTGGTTTTCTGACATCGCCAACTATCTTGTTGGGGGTGTTGTTCCTTCTGATTATACACCTCATCAACGAAGAAATTTTTTTGCTGATCTGAAGTATTATTTCTGGGAGGAACCATATTTGTTTCGAATATGTGCTGATCAGGTTGTTAGAAGATGTGTTCCTCTTAGTGAAGGAGTTGAGATTCTCAAACATTGTCACTCCGGACCGACTGGGGGACACTATTCTTTTAACCGGACAGCTCGTAAGGTGTTGGAATGTGGTTTCTTCTGGCCCACTTTGTTTAAAGATGCTCTAACGTTTGTGCAGGAATGTGACAGGTGTCAACGCACCGGGGCGGTTACCAAGAGGGATGAGATGCCCCAGAATTTTATATTGGCTTGTGAGGTATTTGATGTTTGGGGTATTGACTTCATGGGACCGTTCCCGGGTTCTAAAGGTAATAAATTCATTCTGGTTGCTGTGGATTATGTCTCCAAGTGGGTTGAGGCTGAAGCTCTGCCCACTAATGATGCTAGAGTTGTGATTCGTTTTCTGAAAAAGTTGTTTTCTAGGTTTGGAGTGCCACGAGTTTTGATGAGTGACAGGGGTACCCACTTTAGGAATGATCCGATGACTCGCCTTTTGGCAAAGTACGGGGTCACTCATAAAGGGGGCGTCCCTTATCACCCTCAAACTAGTGGCCAAGTTGAGAACTCGAATAGGGACATTAAGACCATCCTTGAGAAGACTATTGAGACCCATAGGAAGGATTGGTCTGATAAGCTAGATGATGCGCTGTGGGCACTGCGTACAGCGTATAAGACACCCATTGGCACTACTCTGTTTCACTTGGTTTATGGGAAGGCGTGCCACCTTCCGGTAGAGATAGAACATAAGGCATGCTGGGCCTTGAAAATGTTGAATAAGGATCTTTCTTTGTCATTGTCATCCTTTGAGGTATCTCCATCATCCCTGGACGCTTTAAGAGAAACTCATAAACTTGAAAAGGACAATGACATTTCTGAAATCTTCTTCAAAACTGAGGGATCGAAAAACTTCTCATTGACCATGGTAAACGATAATTTCTTCCCCTCCCTCCCACCACATGAATCAATGAAAATCTGGATATTTGATCCTGGAAAGATTTCCAAAGTGAAGAGTCGAGAAATTTATCATTCCTATGGAAGTCCTAGGAGTGAAAGTGTGAAGAAGATAAATTATCACGATCCGAGTTTGAACGATTGAACACAATGATGGCGTCGTGCCGCGACGTTAAACGAGGCGCTTCTTGGGAGGCAACCCAAGTCAGGTAGTTAGATTTTATTTCCTTTTTGTGTGAATTTGAGAGAAAAGAGAGAGAGGGAACTAATCACATGTTTGTTTTGAAGAAGAAGAAAATGAAGGTTTTGAAGTATCTGGGGACATACTCGATCGAGTACTATCTCATACTCGGTCGGGTATGGTTTAAAAAGAGGAACTGAGGCACTACTCGATCGAAGTAGCCATATTTTCCAAGAATGGAGGCATACTCGATCGGGTATATTTCCTTACCCGGTCGAGTATGTGCTGAAATAAAAAGAACAAAAAAAGTCTGCCTCCAGTACTCGATCGAGTACAGGTTGCTACTCGGTCGAGTATAACGGGAAAAACTATTTTTTTTTCATCCCTGCCTCCAGTACTCGATCGAGTATAAGTTGATACTCGGTCGAGTATGCTCAGCAAACACCCATATTCTATCCCCTGTCTCCGGTACCCGATCGGGTATACAGGGATACTCGATCGGGTACCCCTGCGGATATAACCCCAAATACACCCCAAAACACTTCATCTTCCCCAAAACTCTCAAAAATTTCGAACAACCTCTCCCCCAAACTCCATTTTCAACCCTTCTCTCTACCATATCTCTCTCAATTCTCCACCAAATCAACCCATTCCTCCACCAAAATACTCCCCTTCCTCTCCTCTCCATATCTATACCCAAAAATCCCATTTTCCCCAAACTTCCACCAAACCCCAAAAACCCTACCCCCCATTCGAATTTTTGCCTCTTTAAGCTCAAAAGCTTCACAAA
This sequence comes from Cuscuta epithymum, assembly GCA_945859915.1. Lineage (NCBI taxonomy): Eukaryota > Viridiplantae > Streptophyta > Magnoliopsida > Solanales > Convolvulaceae > Cuscuta > Cuscuta epithymum. The sequence goes on along the minus strand of CAMAPF010001062.1, from coordinate 349,450 downwards.
TGGCTCCAAGGAAGAATAGGGGAGAGAGCTCAATCACCATAGCACCCATCCCGGGCTTTGAAGACATCATTCCCGCCGACGCCGAACACCGAACTAGACTCCTAACAACAACAAAAAGGCAAGTAAAACCTTCCCGTTTTCTATGCCATGATGCTCTACATGAATTAGGAGTCTATAAGAGTTGTAGAAAATTCTTTCATGCATTAGATATGGACCGTATTTTCAATATGAAATACAATTCTAATGAACGAATTATCTACGAATTCTTAAGTTCGGTGAAGTTTGAAAGTGACAAAGCGGATTTTAGGGATGATAGACTCGAGTTTCGTCTGTTTAACCGAAATTATTCAATAACGAAACTCGAGTTTGCTGAACATTTTGGAATCCCGGTGCCCTACGAGAGAGCCATCTCGGATACCACCATTTTTGGGCACTCTCTATGGACAAAGATGACCGGGGAAGTGAACTTTAATTCCTCCCAAATGTATATTAGTCATGTCCAACACCCCGTCCTCCGGTTATTCTTGAAATTTTTAGCAAATTGTTTGCTTGGACGCCCCAACAACCACCACACGAGGATTGGGGACGTGTGTTTGATGTCTGTGGCTTTATTCCGTCGTCACGTCGACTTTAATCTGTGCAATCTCATGTGGGCACATCTAAAAAAAGAAAGCGTTGCCAAAGGAGCTATTGTTTTGGGAGGGGTGATTATGCACTTGGCCGGTAAGTTCGGGTATACGGATAACTCTCCTATACCAGACTATTGTTTGATGGACATGGGTTGGTTAGGCCGCTCGGGATGCACCTCCTTCTCTCATACGGTGTATATTGGAGACCGACCGAAACACATATACAACTGGATCATACACGTCCAACCGGTCCAATACTTCCTTTTGCCGAACCCTGACACCCCCAAACTCATCTACAGACCAGAGTTCGACGTGCCCCATTTCCTATTCCCACATGCCCTCCCACCACATCTCCAAGAACCTCAAGCCCAAGACCCCCCCGAAGATCAACCCGACCAAGAACCTCAACCCGAGCAACACGAACCCGAGGCTGCACTCCACCACATGCCCGAACAGAACCAAGCTTTCCCACCACCCGATTACTTCCAACAACTCCTTGAAGGGTTTAACAAAGTCACAAATGAAGTTGGAAAATATCGGGAGGAACAAAGGGCGGGATTTCAAAGACTCGAGGAGCAACGGGCCGAAGACAACCGACGGTATGAAGAGGATCAACGTAGGTTCTATGGACCTATGTACTCGTACATGGCTCATCAAGGCCAATTCCATACCATGGCTCAACCACCCCCACCCCCCTCTTGGTATGACCCCACTCAATGGGGTAATTTTGGAGGATCTAGCTCCGGGGGTGGAGGTTTTGATGGCGGGGATGACGGTGGCGATACTCACATGGGCGACGGGAGCTATGGAGGCGGCTTTGGAGGCAGTTACTATGGCGGAGAAGGCGGGCACTAGGGACAGTGCTTAAAATAAGTGTGGGGGAGGAGACTCATCATGGTATGTAATCTTTATTTTCACACTTTACTATGCATGAATTTCTTTTACTCTTTGTAAACAAAAAAAAGGATAAATAAAAGAATTGAAATGCTAGTTAGGTTGAAAACCCAAGAATGGGCAATCTAAGCAAAAATGGCTTATAAAAAAAAATGAGTGAGTTAGTAAGGATGGAAAAACAAAAAGAGATGCTAGGATGAAAACCTGAAAAGGCTCCTAGGCAAAATGAGAGATATGAGAGAAATTTTTGTTGTGTGCAGGAACTCATTTGATCTTTTGGGAGAAAGAGGAGAAGGAGAGAAAAAGAGAAGAAGAGGAAGAAGAGGCAAGAAGATGGAGCATAGAAGATCATAAAACCCAAGAGAGAATGTTGTCTGTAAAATCATTTTTATTCCTTGGTGATCTTAGTTCCTTTCCTTCTTGAACTCATGGAATGTTCTTAAACCAATTGAAACATTTGACTTTACTCGAGGACGAGTAAAGAACTAAGTGTGGGGGAGTTGATACGTTTGTAATTTCCGTGTGTTTATTTACGTTTTTAGTTAGTATTGGTTGTTTAATATTTCGGAAATTACACACTTTTGGTGTAATAGTTTAGTTTATTAAATTCTTGTAAATTGTTTAGATTAGGTTTATTCTGAGCTTAAACAGGTCCAAGATCAATCAAATGATCATTGGTGAAGGAAGGTGCAAGAGTACAAGACAAAAAGAAGGAAAGTTCCTGATTTTGACCTGTACTCGGTCGAGTATACCTTATACTCGATCGAGTACCAATACTGATTTTCAAGGATCCGATCCGGGAACAAAGGAACATGCAAGGAAAGATTTGGCCACGTTCTATTGTTATACCCGATCGAGTACACCGACATACTCGATCGGGTATACATATAAATTATGCCCGAATATCGATCGAGTATGGATCGAATTCGAAGTTTTACACATACTCGATCGAGTATATTTACATACTCGATCGAGTACTCGACCTGCACCTCAAAAAGCCTATAAATACACCCCCTTTCCTTCACTTTAAAAGACCAATTCCTATATACTCTTAAGCTCAGTTTAGAATAGCATTTCTCTATATTTCTTTTAGCATGTTTAGTCTCCAAATGAGGAGCTCAACTTCCATTTCTTGGTATTGCTCTTGAAGCTTGTTGATTATTAAAGTTGTGAGTTATTTTCTTAACTTCTTTTCCTTGAATATTAATTCTTCTTTTAAATACTATTTCTATATCAATGTTGGGGAATGTTACTAAGATGACAATTAGTTAACATCTTGACATTGGTTTTAGTAATAGCTATTCCCTCCTCTATGTTAATATCGGGGAGTGTTACTAAGATGACAATTAGTTAACATCTTGATATTTAACTATAGTAGGATTCATTCCCTTTAATATTCTTCCTTGAGTATTAATTAATTCCTATTCATATTTCATATTAATATTTTGAACATTACTTAAAGGATCAACTAGTTTTGTTTCATATATTAATTATTACTAGAAATGATCAACGAACCGATGGTTAATCGTTGATAGTTTCACAAGTAAGTAACTTCGGTTTATTAATGCACGGTCGTGGTTAGTAAACTTAAGAGGGATTAATTTTGTTGGTTAAACCGAAACCGTTGTGTTAAGGTTATCAATCTCAATTGATTTCATCAAGGAATTAAAAGATTAAATGCTTCTATCAAGTCGGTATATGGCGTTGTTCTATACTTGACTAATAGTAAGGGTTATTAATGAACGGTCGTTGTTAATAACTATCCTCGATGAATTGGATATACTCCTCGATTGAGTATTCGAGAGGAGATAAGTTATAGATATAACAATGATCGACTAAAATATATCAACAAGTGGAAAGTAGCAATGCCAAGTCACTTTTATCTTTGAATTAAATCCCATATAACTCGTTCATCTTCGTGTTTAATTTAATTAAATCACTCAACAATCAAAACCCCCCTTTACTTACTAGTTATATAAAAAGAAAGTTATTCCTTTCCCTGTGGATACGAACTCTACTTCACCTATACTACGTATAAAGTGCTAGTATCGATTTATTTTGAGTGCACTCACGACAAGTGCACGTCAGGTCGTGAGCGGCTTTGGAAGCTCAATGAGTTGGATGAGTGGAGGCTTATGGCCTATGAGAACTCTAAGATCAGTAAGGAGCGTACCAAAGCCTATCATGATCGGCACATTAAACAGGGAAAAGAGTTTTGTATGGGGGATCAAGTTCTGCTATTCAATCCCCGAATGAAGATTTTTATAGGAAAGTTGAAGTCTAGGTGGTCAGGTCCGTTTGTAGTGAGCGAAGTTTTTCCGTATGGAACTGTTGAGATTGATCATCCTGAGAAAGGCCGTTTTAAAGTTAACGGTCATCATTTGAAGCAATACTACGGAGGACCACTAGAACGCGAGCGTGAGGTGACCTTTGTCACGAATTTAGAGAGCTGAGAGCGTAGTTGCGTCGGGCAAACGACGTTAAAAATAGCGCTTCTCGGGAGGCAACCCGAGCTTAATTTGTGCTTTGTTAGTTTAGTTTTGTTGCTTTTCAAAAAACCCACAAAAACCCAAATATATATATATATATATATATATATATATTTACTGTTCGCGCGGACGCACGGTCGTGCGTCCAGGTACGCACGCCGTGCGTCCAGGTACGCACGCCGTGCGTCAAAGAAGGAAGAACCGTGGGAGGCTACTGCCATTGACGCACGATCGTGCGTCCCCCCCTGCGCACGATCGTGCGTAACCACGAAACAAGAGGGGAGCGTCTGCCATCGACGCACGATCGTGCGTCGCCCCTACGCATGGTCGTGCGTCCCAAATTTCCACAACTAGCCCCCTTAATCAAAACATAACCCAAACCCAACCCCTCCCCCCCTTTGCGCGAATAACGAACCGAGAGCCCAACTCCTTGACCGAACTCCGCCCTCGACAACGCCGACCCACCACCGCGACCGCCGCACCACTGAGCCCCACCGCCGCCCTCTTCTCTCTCTTCTCCAAGATGCCACCAAAGAAGTGAACTAAGAATGTTGGAGCCAGCTCTAGTCGGGCCACGGGTGCCCGATATCAGCCTCAATTCCCGAAGGACGAACAACTGATCACATACCTCGATTTGCTGAAAAAGGAGGTGGGCACTTTTCATTATCCTGATGAGCCCACCTTGACAGCCGCTGGGCTACATGATGAGGTCATGACACTTCTACGACGGGGGTGGTGGCAACACCTCTTCTTTGGCATCCGAGAGCCCACGTACAAGGAAGTGACTTGCGAGGTGCTAGCCACAATTAAGGTGCCTCGATCCAATCCATTCCCCGATAACCACCGACCTATTATCAAGTTCCGGGCTTTCAATGAGGACCATGAAGTATCCATTTACAACATCCTGTGGCACTTGGGTTTTACCCGGATTGAGGATAGAGCTGATAATGAAGCAGGCTTGACTGATTTTCCACGAGATGTAGACCGCCAGAGGTTTTGGGAGAGCATTTCTAGAGATGGCGGCACGTATGACCCCCGGGACACCCCTAGCACCTTATTGTATCCACGAGCATACAGAGTCATCCATTCCCTCCTTTCATCCACCATCACTGGGAGGGCCGAGGTAGTAGGCAAGGTCTCCACTACAGACCTTCTGTGCCTTTATTGCATGATCCACAACAAGCTACCACACATGGGTGCTATCATCGCTGGCCTCTTTCACCGACAGTCCACCTACAAGATCAAGGCCATCTTTTCTGGACCCTACATCACCCGCCTTCTACGTGGGATGGGTTACGGCGACCACTTTGTAAACATGGATGAGAGTTCTTACTATGAGCCATTGACCAAGCTTCCAGAGCTGAACACCGGAGTGACCAGAAGGAGGCGGCTAGCAGAGCAGCCAGCTGAAGGAGAGCAGAGGGTACCGCATCAGGCAGGTATCCACATTCAGGAGGGAGGTGGAGCAGCAGATGAGGATGCTGGACATACTGATGGGGGTGGGGCAGCCATGGACCATGACGCTGCACATGCTTTTCCAGGCATGCCTCCTGTTTTTGAGGATGTTTTTCAGAGGTGGCACGACGAGCAGCAGGATTACCATGAGGGGTGGCGAGAGCGACAACAGCGCCATCACAGGTCGATTTATGACAGTCAGCAGCGCTTCTTTGCTGATGTTCGGGCAGAGCAGGAGAGACAACAAGAGTTTTTTCGACAGATGAGGGCGGACCAGCAGGCATTCTTTCAGGAGGTCCGGGCGGAGAGGCAGACTTACCATAGAGAGCTCCAGCAGACCATTCATGATGACATTTCTACCGGGTTCTCCAACCTGCGCGTCCAGTACGCGGAGTTGGACACTCGTGTCACATCTTTAGAGTCTAGCTGGAGTTCGTTCTTTGATGCACAGCAGCCACCGCCACCTCCGGAGCAGTAGTTGATTTAGTAGATTGTTCGTCGTTAGCCTCTGTTCTCTGATTATTGTTGGATGACTGTATCTATACTTTCACACTCACTCACTCACGTTACTCTTTACTCTTTCTCTCTATTGCTTGGATTTTGTGTTTTGACTGATGTTTGCAGCTTACAAGTTCATTTGATGAATTGCCGAGTTCATTTGACACAGTTGAGTTCTTCACCGACCAGCGCCATAGGGAAGTTGCTTTGACTCTTAATCTTGTGATAATGACTTGAGTTAATTTTGAGCACGCGCGACCCTTTCCTCTTTACCCCTTGTGCATTGTGCATATTTGGTCATCGAGGGAGATGCCAAAGTTTAGGTGTGGGGGAGTGAATTGGGCATTCGGGCAGTGATTGTTACATGAGATTTATTAGAGTTAGCATGCGCAGGTGTTAGTTGTATATTTATAGGAAATTCATGCAAAAATTTTGAAAATTTTTCTTTAAACTGTGTCTTTGTGAACTGGCTAACGTTTTGACTATGCTTTTAGAACATTTTCAAAGTGTTTAGGCTTAAATTGCTTGCACTATAATCTAGTTGTTGAAAGGATGAAGGCATTAGTCACCCATTGAATTTTCCATTAATCATCTACCCCACCTGAAAGAACCCTTTAGGAGAAGCCATTTTGAGCCTGACCGTTTATTGTTACCCAATTAATTAAGCTCCATAGCCAAATGGTCTGTTCCTTACCCGTGAATATTTCTGACTTAGTCTTGATGTTTAGGGAATTAAGGGATTGATTTGCTAAGTTTAGGGAATTTGTGTAGGAGCCATTTTTGGCACTGTTCCTATGCCCCCAATGGGGTAAGAGCAGTCACTTTTTAGGAATATGATACTTTCGAGGATTGCATTGTAGGCATGGATTCACTGTTAAATAAATGAACCTTAATTGCTATTTTTCCTTGGTGAGGCCGAGATTAGAATGGGGTAATGTCTAGTGAGAATCCGAAAGGTGAAAATTAATATAGCTAGACCTCTTACTTTGTGAAAAAGAGAATGAGAGCCCCAGTCAAAGCGTAAGATGAGACTTGGGTATCTTTCGAAAGAAACGGCGTTCTCGTGCTAACATGACAAGGAAAACTAAACTTAATCAATGAACTTGGAGGCTATTGAAAAATTAGCTTTAGTCCTCCGCGTACTTCAAGTATATGTCAAAGCATAAATGTGCCGAGACGGTTTAGCTTAGTTGTACACCATGTCTACTCTTTGCATAGGTTTAAATGATTGTTCCTAATTTGTGGCCTACTGAGTTCCCTGTCCCTAAGAATAACCCTGAAGTTCCTAAATACATTAAGACTTTGTTAGAATATTCCTATCTCTCAAAATAAAGGGACTATCATTATTATCCATTCACCATCACATTCACAAGTCCTTCTGATCAGTAGCTAGCTTATTTGTGTATGATGTCATTACTTTGAGGATGTTGTGAATAATTGTGTCAAATAGTTTAGCTTGAGTACAAAGGTGTAGTTTAGGGAAGAATTTTCTTGATTTAAATTGTCTGTCCTGTGAATATCCCGTTAACTACGTGTGTATGCTAACTATTTTAAATTCCGTGTGGTGATTATCGTAAGTCCCGTTGTTCGATTTGCTTGAGGACAAGCAAAAGGTTAAGTGTGGGGGAGTCTGATAAGTCCGTATTTAGACACGCATTTGATGCGTGTTCGGATCGGATTCTGATGATTTTCCTGGCTTTAAGGCGGTGCAAGTCTCAATTTTGGCTCAAGTTGTGTTTAACAGGCGTTGGATCGAGTTTCGTTGCATTTGGAGTTGATTTGAAGAAGTTAGAGTCCGGCAATCGGCGCTAAAGAGACAATCGGGGGGGAGGTAGAGAGCATTCAAGGAAGAATTGAGAGATTTGGAGGTCACCAGGTGATTCACGGCGAAATTTTGATGAAGAAAGAGCATTGGGATCAACCTCGTTTGAATCCGGGCACGTTTGGAGCAAGAAAACAAGAAAACGGAGCAAACGCACGACCGTGCGTCCATTACGAAAACGCAAGGAAGCTACTGCCTATTACGCACGATCGTGCGTAGGCAGGGACGCACGATCGTGCGTAGCTCCGTGCCACGCGCGGAAGTTTCCTATTTCGGCCCAAACTCGTTCCCCCCCCCTTCTATAAATAAGGCCTCCCTAACCCTTTTGAGAGGTTACGAACATTACGGAGAGGCCTAGGGACGAATTTAACACCATTTTTACGCTAGTTTCTTCCAAGACCCTGGGATTATTTGTAAGTTCATCTTTTTAATTAATGACAATTAATTCTATTCATCTAAATTCTGTTGATTCTTCAATTATGAATTGTGAGTAGTTTAATTAGGGATTTGGGGTTGATGAAGGGGTTAATCATGATTGATGGCTAGATTCTTGTCGGTTTAATTGCATGAATGCCGTTTAATTTGTGTTTGAATAATTTAACTGATATCTCTTGTAACCTAGATGGCCACTAGAATTACAATTGTTTATAGAATAAATTAAGAGAGATCTAATTTGTTCTAGGACACATTCACACACACTTAATCGTTCGCTAAGAGATTAGTAGCGATTAAGGGGCCGTAAGCTCGCTCGTTTTGGCAATAATTTAGGATCTTGTCGCATGAGAGATCAGCCTGGACCCCTAAATTATTGTACTCTACGCCGCGAGAGCGGTAAGAACTTAGTAATGATTAGCTAGGCTCAATTAAATTAAATTCATGTGATTAGACCTGTTCTGCCAGAAATCTGGTTAACCCCGGAATCAATTCCTGTTCCCTTTGTCGTTAATTAAGGAAAACCAAATTTTTTTTATTCGCTCATTAGCATTAGTTTTAGTTTAATCAATCAATCAATCTCGCACAATTGCACTTTCATTTTATTTATTTCTGTTTAATCACTAAAGTTTAGTTAATCTTTATTTCCCTTTTGTCCGTCCCTGTGGAGACGATACTCGTACTTTACACCACTTTTCTACAACCATTTTAAGTGCGAGAAAACTCACATCAGATAGCATGAGTAAATTTCTACCCAAGCATACTTATTTAAATGAGTCACATTATTGGTATGTAATTTTTCATATGTCACATTGCATTAAAAAAATGAGATATCTTTATGTTATATCCCAGCATATATAGACAAGTCTCGATTTATTATTGCCAAGGAATAAAATTTGAAAATAATTGGCATGACTTCTACTACACATGCATGATGTGATGTACATATTTTTTCTCATACTTTAGAAGTTATATATACTACGTTTTTTTAGCACTACCCAGAGATATACTGTGTTGAAGGCTAATCTCGATCATTTTAGCTTTATTTTAGAAAAATAGAATCCAAGTCAATTATGTCAACGATAGAAGGCATCAATGTCCAAAAGTGTTATTACGAGTAACAGTGATTTACAATTCACTGAATGGATTTATGACTAGTTTCTCCAAATGTGCATTTTCTTTTGCATAACTGGGAAAATTAAAACTAAATAAATTTTAATTACTTCTAGTACATTTAGAAGCCAAGAACGCGGGGAGAATACTATTATATGCCCTTTGTTGGAGGTATTGGTCCTATCAAGGCCTCCCTTCCACTTTATTATTGACTTGCACCCCATGTTTACTCCCACTAAGGTATACCTATTTAGTTCTTCTGTTGTGGCCATTCATTGACTGTTGACTTACCTAATGCTTGGCCCCCTCTCCTTATGGTCCGCTGCATTTCTGTCTGTGTCTGCCCATGAGCCTTTGTCTTTGCATCCCTCGTGACTTGTCTTGATAATTTGCTGGCAGCCTATTATTTATGTAGCTCACTTCTTCTTGAGAGTGTAGCCTGCCTGAGATATTCTGAGAGTAGTGAGCAGTGCCCTTCTTCTTCTTCTCCATTTCCTTTGTGTGAGAGTGTGAGAGAGAATACCTTAGTGGTAGAGAAGAAGCTTGGAGTTGTGTTGTGGTCTAGCCTAGAGTGGTGTGTGTGAGTCTAGTTAAAGGGTTGGAGACCTGAGCCGGAAAGAAATCGACACCCAACAGTGGTATCAGAGCCTGGTTGCCGTCTACCGCCGTACTCCGCCGCCGTCCGCCGCCGTCCGCCGCCGCACGCCGCCGTACGTCGCCGGTTGAAGCTCTTGAAAGCTCCGCCGAATTTTTGGTCCGTTGTTCTACGTTGCCCGCTGCCTGAACCGCCATTCGTTGTCGCTGGTTCATCACCTCCGTCAGACCCTGCCATAGCCGCCTGGAAGCTCAGCCATCGTCACCCGGGAAAACCGCCGTCTCAGTCACCGCTGAAGCCACCGCCTGTCAGGAAGCCACCGACGGAGATTGCCGTCGCTGGACGCCGGTACCTGAAGCTGGTTGCAGATCTGTGCTTGACCTGGGTTTTGCTGCGCCAATAGCTGGAGGCTGAGTTTTGCTGGAATCGCCGCCTGAGAGCCACCCACCGTCGTCGCTGCAGGCCATCGTCGCTTGGAAGCTCGCCGCCGCAAGATTTCGCTCGCCGGAAATCATCGCTGGAGCCGCCGTTTGGCTGGGAACCGTTGCAGGAGGAAGGCTGGGAATCCCGTCGCTGTGCTCGTTCGTCGCTGGGTAGAAGAAGCTGTCGCCGGACCCGTCGTTGTTTAATCGCAACTGGTGCGTGTTGTCGATACCTGGACCCGAACGCCAGAGTACTTGAAGAGGAGGCTTTCACGCGTGGCTTTGCTGAAGCTTGGACACTGGAGGGCTATTGGGCTGAATTGGACCTGGACGTTGCTGTTTTGGACTACTGGGCTGGAGTGGGCTGCTAAGTGCTGATTAGGACTGCTGGAGTTGCTGGTCAACGGTCAGGCACTCAGTCAACTCGGTCAAAGCTCAGTCAAACCAGTCAACAGTCAGTCAACTCTGAAAAATCCCAATTTTTGAATTGGGTGGGTAAGGTCGAAACGCCTCTCCTAGGGTTTCGCTCCGGTATATTATCTTTAATCCCTTTTATCGCTTTTGTAGTGATTTAATCTTTTATTGTGTAGAAATATGTTTTAGGTTTATTACTGTTTTTAAATTGATTGAATTGTTGTATTGTGTTTGTGCTGAAAATTTATTATTTATTTGTGCTTATACGGAAGAACAAGGGGTTTGAAGTTGAGTTTGGTGCTCATTAATACTCCCGTGTTCGTGCTAGTTGCTTCGTATATTAATAGCCTTATAAATATTTAAATTGTTTTTCAGCAAAATTTACATTTTATTTTGTTGCTTGTTTTTCTCCGTGAAAATGTCTGCTTATAATCAGTATGGTATGGCTCCATTTAATGGAAAATCTGATTTTAGCATTTGGAAGCAAAAAATTAAATGTATTTTAATACAACAAAAATGTTTTAAAGCAGTTGGTGAAACCTATTTAATTTCTGACACGGAAGATAAAAGGGCTGAAATGAATGAAAATGCATGTTCTGTGATTTATTTGAACTTATCTGACTCTGTGATTAGAAAAGTTGGAATTTTAGAGAGTGCTAAAATTCTGTGGAATAAATTGAATGAACTGTATACTGAGACCTCTTTGCCTAACCGGATATTTTTACTTGAAAAGTTCTTCAAATTTAGACTCGATATGTCTATAGATATTGAAGAAAATCTAGATGTTTTTACCAAACTTATTTCGGATATTAAGTTGTGTGGTGATAAGCATATAGATGATTATTCCCCTATTGCTCTTTTAAATGCTATTCCTGATTCCTTTGGTGATGTGAAATCTGCTATTAAGTATGGTAGAGATAATGTGACTCTTGACATTGTGGTTAATGGTCTTAAGAGTAAGGAATTAGATTTAAAACAGATGGGTGAGGGTAGAAAATCCGAGGAAGTTATGCATGTGAGGGGTAGAGAAAATAATAGTAGACGACATAGATCTAAGTCTAGGTCTAGTTCGAGGCGTTGCTATTATTGTCACGAATCTGGTCATTTCATAAGAGACTGTCCTAAATCTAAGAAAAAAGAGCATAGTGAGCATGCTAATTTGACTACGTGTGTAGATGATTTAGGTGATGTTTTTATGATGAAAAATCTATGTGATTATGACTATTTGAGTTCTGTGATATCTGATTCTTTGGGTAAATCAGATTGGGTGGTAGATTCTGGTTGTACTTTTCATATGTCCCCTTTGAAAAATGTTTTTTCAAACTATAGAGAGATTGAGCATGGCTTTGTGTCTTTAGCAAATGAGAAGAAATGCAATGTGCTAGGAATAGGAGATGTATGCCTTAGGTTTTCTTCTGGTTATGTGCTTACTTTGAAGAATGTTAGGCATGTTCCTGAGCTGTGTTGTAATTTGCTATCTTGTGCTTCTCTTGAAAATGATGGTTTGAAGGGAAAATGGGGAAAGGGAATCATGAAAGTTGTGAAGGGTTGCTTAGTTGTTTTCAAAGCTGAGATGAAAAACAACTTGTATGTTTGTCATGCTGAACCCGTACTTGACTCTGTGAATTGTGTGCAACCCTGTGTGCTAGGAAAACAGTCTAGAGTTGGTTTTCCTGATCTACCTAAGTGTACTGATGTACTTGATTGTATTCATGCTGACTTGTGTGGTCCTTACAGTGTTTCCACTCATGGTGGGAAAAATTATTTTCTGACGTTAATTGATGATTTTTCAAAGAAAGTGTGGGTTTTGTTGATTGAGAACAAATCTGAAGTTTTTGATAAGTTTAAAAACTGGAAAACCTTTGTTGAAAAACAAACCGGTAAGAAAATTAATTTTTTAAGGACCACTGTCAGTTTTGATTTCTGTGATAGTCAGCTTGGTGATTTATGTGATACTTGGGGTATTGTTATGCATAAATCTGTTCCCTCCACAAACCAACCGGATGGGGTTGCTGAGAGTATGGTTAGAACTTTATTAGAGAGGGTGAGGGCTATGTTAGCTTCATCTGGGCTCTCTAATAAGTTCTGGGGGGAAGCTATTTGTTATGCTGTTGATTTGATTAATCTGTCCCCGTCTGTTCCCTTAGGAGGGAAATGCCCTGAATCTGTGTTCATGGGCAAACCACTTGACTTGCCAAATTTGAGAGTGTTTGGTTGTGCTGCTTATGTGAATCGTGTGAATGATAAATTTGAACCTAGGACTAAGGAATATGTTTTCTTAGGATATCATGATTGCATGAAAGGTTATAGGCTTTGGTGTAGGAGTGAAACTTGCTTCAATGTGTTGATGAGTAGAAATGTCATTTTTGTTGAAAATGAATTTCCTTGCCTGCTTGTTTCTCCTGATGTTGCTCCAAATGAGGTGGAGCATTTGCCTGATGTTCATTCTGATTTACTTGTTGAAACCGAACCCAAATTTGTGGATGAAAATGTTTTTCATGGTGAAAATAAAGAAAATAATATTTCTATTAAGGTGGAGCATGATATGAATGTTGTGTGCAATATGCTTGAGTTGCGTGATTGCCATGTTATTAGAGATAGAGACATTAGGAAGCATGTGAGAAATAATATGTGCAATGTGTTTGACTATATTTCCTCTGAGTTTGCTTTAAATGTGCTTAATTCTCTTTTAATTAAAATCTTTGTGATATTTGGTATGCTATTTTCTTTGTGTTTTGAAAATGTGATACCATGTGATTATGTGAGCTCCGCCTGTGCCAGTTATAGAAATAATATTGTTTCTTTTATTTTCTTTATACTTGCTTTGTGTTGTTGTTGGATTAGTTGGAATCCCCAACTTCTCCCGGATGCTTGCTTGCGTGGTCTATTAACATGTGTTGTGCTTGTTAATAGTTTTGTGATGGTTTTGGTTCTGAACTCGAGGACCGATTGGTAGAGTTCAGTCCATCGTGAAGTGGGTTTGCACGGTAAGCTTGGTCCGAAAGGGAACTTTGGTTCTCATATATTACTTGTATGATCGCAATGATGTACTTGTAATAATCCGGCGATGATGAGTCTCCTCACAACTTTGTATTGCTACTCTACACCACCTAGGACCAATAAGGTGGAGAATGTTGGAGGTATTGGTCCTACCAAGGCCTCCCTTCCACTTTATTATTGACTTGCACCCCATGTTTACTCCCACTAAGGTATACCTATTTAGTTCTTCTGTTGTGGCCATTCATTGACTGTTGACTTACCTAATGCTTGGCCCCCTCTCCTTATGGTCCGCTGCATTTCTGTCTGTGTCTGCCCATGAGCCTTTGTCTTTGCATCCCTCGTGACTTGTCTTGATAATTTGCTGGCAGCCTATTATTTATGTAGCTCACTTCTTCCTTGAGAGTGTAGCCTTCCTGAGATATTCTGAGAGTAGTGAGCAGTGCCCTTCTTCTTCTTCTCCATTTCCTTTGTGTGAGAGTGTGAGAGAGAATACCTTAGTGGTAGAGAAGAAGCTTGGAGTTGTGTTGTGGTCTAGCCTAGAGTGGTGTGTGTGAGTCTAGTTAAAGGGTTGGAGACCTGAGCCGGAAAGAAATCGACACCCAACACCCTTAAACATAAATATTTTAGTAATTCATCATCATCAATCCTATAAATCCAATCAAGTGAAAAGTGCATGTCGATTCTACTTTTTTATGAAGATATTCCTTTGTATCCATTTTGTTATGAACAAAATTTATAGATATAGATTTAATGAATCTGGATGTATAAACGTCTCAATTCTCAAATATATTTTGAGATAAAATAATGAGATGTCAAATCAATTTAAAATCTTAATTGAATTCACATGATTTAAATCATACTTTAAGACTTAAAAATAAAAGTCTAATTAGAAGTAGTATTGTCCATATTTACAAAGCTTATGAGAGAGATTTAAAAAATCGATAAATCCAAAAATTAGAGAAGGCTCTTATTCTCAACATAATGGACATTCATAAAACCAACTTTATATTTAGTACTACCAACATAATGGTAATACTAAAAGTGTATTTTTCAATTATATTATGATTAGATTATCACATTAAATCCTCTTAACTTCAACACATTTATTTGCGTATTCTATTTGGAATTTTGTTTATCCAAATTGCGCTTGGGAGATTCCCCCCCTCCCCCCAAAATTATTGTTATTTAAGAAAAAAACATAATAACAATAAATCTTATTCACAAGTTAAAGCTAAAAGCTTTTGAGTGATACTTCTTTGATATACCGATTCATTAGTATACGACTAGAGAAGTGTGTGTAAAAAACCTGACAATATATTTCTATGAAATAATAATAATTTTTTTTTGTAATTTACTTTTCACAAAGAGTGACAGACTTTCTAAAATAAGGAGTGAAGTTACTCGAGTTCATTTGAGTCCAAAATGTCAAGTTTGGATCAAATTGATCATATCAATCATCTTTCTGTTTAATTTGAAAATATACATTATAGCATATGGCGATGTGTACGTGGTACATCTATATGCTTGTATGAAGTGTCAGTTAAATTTGTAAATCTTTGTGTGGAAATTCCTCATCCAACAAAAATAATATATATTATGGTATTTTATATTAATACGTAAAGTATTCCAAGGCAGTGGCGGAACCAGGGGTGGGCGAGCCGGTGCCGGCGCCACCCCTTCGCCGGAGATGCTAGGGTATATGTATATAAAATTTCCACAGCGCCCCTGGTTGTCTTCTTCCTTGGCCCTGCTTTTTTCCGCCGACCTGCGCTCTGTTTCGTTGGATAGACGATGACTTTCAAAGGTTCTGTTTTTGTTTTGTTTTTACTTCACCCATACGACACAGTTTTATTAAGTGGGAAAAAGAAACAGAAACGACGACGTACGTAGCATAGCAGGGCTCATTGGCCGACTTTAATTTCAGTGTCATCAGTTCTTATAATTATCAGTCCAAAGGCCATGGCTTGACCGAAGGCCCAACCGCCCATATTCTATAATCAGAAATATGAAACGACCTGTGCCCCTGTAGTCGATAGCGGTTTGGCTAGGTCTTCCGATTGGTGAGGACGGAGGATTGAGGAAATTCAAGCTGCAAGCATCAAGCCTTTATGTGAATTCTCATCTGCGATGTAGAGGTTTATTAGTTATTTGATTAACTTGCTAGTTGCTACTCCGTATATTTTAGTGTTTTAGTCATTTAATTTTGAATTATTTGTAATTTGGGTTGCCATTAAGGTGGTTATATTATTAATTGAGGTTTTCAAGGTTGCCTTTTCGCTTTGCTTTGCCGCCTTGAGATTTACTGCTTGAATCCTTTGAGAATTGTTGAATTGATACCTGTTATAACTAGCAATTAATCCCTGTTTTTAATTATTTAGGAGGCGTTTACTTCGCTGCTAAAGTCACAGTTAGGTTAGTAAGACAGGTGAAGTAAACACGCACGCTGCTTAAAAAGCCGCTTACTAACCGAAATAGGTGCTTAAAGTGCCGCTTACTAAGCCTACCACACCCCCATGTATTAATTAAGCGGCACTTTAAGCTTTTTCAGTTTCCGAATTTACCCCTTGCCCTTACCATATTGTTACCCCTGACCCACCTACCTACCGACCCCACCTTGACCCCAACCCCACCTACCCCACCCCTACCCTACACCTTCTATCCCGACCCCACCCTACCCTTACCCTTACCCTACCCCTACCCCCTACCTTACCTACCCCACCCCTACCCTACCTAACCGACTCCCACCCTACCCTTACCCCACCTACCTGACCCCACCTTACCCCTACCCTACCCCATCCTACCCCTACCCTACCCCATCCTACCCCTACCCGACCCCACCCTACCACACCCTACCTACCAGACCCCACCCCTACCCTACCTACCAGACCACAAACCTACCCCACCCCTTACCCAGCTACCCAACCCCACCCTACCCCTACCCTATCCCGACCCCACCCTACCCTTACCCTTACCCCACCCCTACCCCCCTACCTTACCTACCCCACCCCTACCCTACCTAACCGACCCCCCACCCTACCCTTACCCCACCTACCTGACCCCACCTTACCCCTACCCTACCCCATCCTACCCCTACCCGACCCCACCCTACCACTACCCTACCCCATCCTACCCGACCCCACCCTACCACTACCCTACCCCATCCTACCCCTACCCGACCCCACCCTACCTTACCTACCCCACCCCTACCCTACCTAACCGACCCCCACCCTACCCTTACCCCCACCTACCTGACCCCACCTTACCCCTACCCTACCCCATCCTACCCCTACCCTACCCCATCCTACCCCTACCCTACCTACCAGACCACAAACCTACCCCACCCCTTACCCACCTACCCAACCCCACCCTACCCTATCCGACCTCACCCTACCCCTACCCTGACCCTACCCCATACCCCGCCTGAACCCACCCTACCTACCCGAACCCACCCTACCACTACCCCACCTACCCAACCCCACCCCTACCTTACCTACCCGACCCACCCTACCACTACCTGACCGCAGTCACCCCACCATACTCTTACCCCACCTACCCCATCCCACCATATACCCCGACCCCACCCTTTACCCCCACCCTATACCTGGTGGGGTCGGGGTGGTGGGGTCGGGGTGGGGCCAATGTGATTAGAGGCGATAGGGGCAGAGTAGGTGCAGTGGGGTCGGGGGTAGGGTTGCGGCAGAGTGGGGTCAGGTAGGGTAGGGGTAGGGTGGGATTGGGTAGGGTAGTGGTAATCGGGGTAAGGTAGGGTAGGGGCGGGGTTGGGGTAAGGTAGGGTAAGGTGGGGTCAGGGTGGGGGTGGGGTCGATGCGGTAAGGGGGTAGGGGCCTATGGGGTTGGGGGTAGGGTCGCGGTAGGGTGGGATCGGGTAGGGGTAGGGTCGGGTAGGTATGGTAGGGGTAGGGGGTAGGTGGGGTCAGAGTAAGGTAGGGTGGGTAAGGGGTTAGGGGGTATGGGTACACATTTATATTATATACTTGTGTTCATGAATGTTTGTGTGTGTATATATGTATAGGGTTATTTTGGACATTTTAATGTTAAGCGGTGTTTTAAACCGTTTGAAGTAAACACAGTCTTACAACATTGTTTATTTTATGCACCGCTTATTAACACGGGTCTTAATAAGCACCGTTTAATAACCGGTGAAGTAAACGCCTCCTTAGTTTAGCTTGCGATTAATATACTCCGTACAGTTTTAGGCTAAAAATTTATTCTTTTAATTATTTACTTTTTTGGAATTTAAAGTTTCAGAATTTTAATAATCTTTAACTAGTTTAGGGATTTATATTGTTTTATCTACTATGTGCTTTTGTAAATAACTTAAGTAAACAAAAATGACCAATAATTTATACGGAGTATTACTACTCAGAATATTAGTAATGAATTTATATAATTTTTATTTGGTAGATTACCTTTGTGTACTTGACCCCAAAACTTTTTTGGAATAAAGTTTAGAGGTTATCGTTAATAGATTACGTATTCCATATTACCATTGTATTTTCTCAACTTGTTTTTCCAATTTTAATATTTTGAGTCTTGATGAATTTCTTGACCGCCCCCCTTCAAATATTCTTCTGGTTCCGCCACTGTTCCAAGGTATACGTATATACAAAATAAAAAATTTAGAAATATGGTGATTGAAAAAAAAATGAATTCATATCCACTAGTAGAATCGTGAATATGGTACTGCTAATAATAGTAATCATAAATGATACGGAGTATTATGAAGAATCAATAATGTGTACAAACCCCACAAAATTGTCCTTGGGTGAGAAATAATCAAGTACAATATATAATGCTAGTAGTACTTCTTTGAGACATTAGGGAAAACTGTCAAATATGTCCTTGTACTATCTCATAAAAGTCAATCAAGTCCTCTTACTTTAAAATCAACCAATTAAATCCTCAAACTGTTC
This sequence comes from Cuscuta epithymum, assembly GCA_945859915.1. NCBI lineage: Eukaryota > Viridiplantae > Streptophyta > Magnoliopsida > Solanales > Convolvulaceae > Cuscuta > Cuscuta epithymum. The sequence continues at coordinate 330,753 of CAMAPF010001062.1, read as the reverse complement.
AAAAAAAATCAATTGAGCTTTCTAGTAGGTAAACAATAAATTTGCCGGTTAACTTCATACGTATGGTGACCCACATATACACCACGTCAGATTAAAAAAAAAATTGTTCAAAGACAAAAGGGTATTTGGGTAATATTAGTCAAAATCTCCTTGTGACCATCTGGCCCATCCGCACTCATCAATTCAGTAGGATGAGGGAGGGAAATGAAGCAGAAGGCGGTGAAGAGGGAACCGGGGTATCGGCAACGATGTCTGTTCATACCAGTGCTCTTCTCTCAAACAAATTTCCAGAATAAAGTAGACATATATAATTTTCAAACCCATTACATAAAAATTAGTTTCTCATTTCTAAGATCTGTGTAAGCCAAGATCCGAATAATTTCGCGTAACAAAAAAGAAGAAAACCCAGAAATGAAGGGAAGAAAACGCAAAATTTGCCCACCCGCCTTCACCTATGATGTAACACAAGGGCCGACCTCCACCTGTGCGGCTTCGAAGATGTCGCATACATTGAGGATTTGAGGTAAGCATGGTGGGAACCGCCGCGCACGGAAGAACGGCTATTTCAAGCTCCATCATGGAATCCGAGCATGGTGGAAGGTCCGTTTCTAGCTCCACCCTCGCCGTCGGAAACACCTTTGCCCGAGATGGATGAATAATCTGAGATTTGACGTTCTTTGTTCTCATAGCACTCATTTCCTCCATCGACTATGGTTCTGCCTGGTTTCTTGCTCATACAAGGGGGCAACGATTGTTTCATTGACAACAGTTGCAGACGATGGAGCACTTCAATTCCTAGAAGAAGAAGTATTGCGTTGGTCAAATGGGCAAACTAGGTATTTTGGATTTAGAGATTATAAAAAAATAGGAAACGTTAAAAAACAAAGCCACATAGGAGCCACGTATGGATTTGAACCTATAACTTGTTGGTTACCGGTTAAACTGGTTAATTGAGTTTTTTTTAGAAGTTTAAGGACTCAATTGGTTGATTTTAAAGTACGAGGACTAAATTGACTTTTTTGAAATAGTAGGAGGACTAATTTGACAGTTTTCCCGAGACATTATCATTAAACGAGATGCCCATTCATACTACTATTAGACATGGGCATTAAATATACTTGTGCTAGCATTAATTTAGATGTAGTACAATTATGAATTATGAGTGTAAACTCATAATACGATGGGCACATGTCTCATTCGGTCTGGAGGTTTCAGTAAAATATAACAACCTTATAAATTTACGGGCCTAGTATGTCATGTAACTATTCCTAGCTATACTTTGGATAGAAAAAAGGTAAATGCCATTAAAAAAAACCGAGCATGTGCATATACTTATCTGTAGCATTCTAGAAGATCAAATGTATACATAGTGTATACTTGTATTAAGGAAAAAAAATGAAAAAATATTTCTACAGAAACATACATAGTATGTCTCTTAAATTGATCTGAGGACTGGGAATACAATATTGGTGTTTATGCAAAGGCTATATTTCACATGTCTTCAAAAAAAAATTTAAATCGCAATGATATTCCTCAAGAAAAGATTATCAATTAAAGGGAGGCTCCAAAAACAAAGATTTTAATTCCAGCCAAAAACAAATCACCTTTTAAGGAAAAACCAGATTTTCCTCTTAGTTCCAAAAATCAGATTTTAGACAAGAATTCAAGTTAAGTTGTTGATCAATTTAGGTATGAATACTTACCTAGAAGATTCAATCGCAGGGATACCAAGCGTGGATGGTTTCTAGGAGTACAGCAACGTCATGAATCATCCTCATAGCTGATGCAGTCCTCACTAAGGGACCACGATCTGATTTCGGTCATCAGACCCGACGGCGGCCAACCCTATGGCTGCATCCAATCTTCAGCAGCAGATCCGGGCATCCGGCGGCCGTGGTCAATCCAGATGGAGATAAGCAACAGGGAGATACCGGAGAAGAGGTAGGCAGAGCGCGACCCCACCGTGAACAGCGGCGAACAGGTTGCAAGCGGTTTGCAGAGTTCGGCCGAAGGTGATGGCAGTAGGCGTTGGTAGAACACCAGCGCTAGGGTCTTCTTTGATGGGTGCGGGTAGTTTCAAGGGAGTAAAGGAATCCGGCGATGGCCTCTTTCTGGTGGTAGCGGCTGAGCAACCTACGCATAAGGTGTCGACCAGTAAGAAAAGAGAGATTCGAAAAAACAGAGTTTTCATGCAATGGTCCCATAATACATAGTTTACATAGAATGATCCTAATACATATTCTATATACACGATGGCACATTACATAGGATTTCCTTCAACAATATTGATATTAATTACATTATTTTAAGTAATACCGTATATACTATAGTAATTTATCATTTATAAATTACTTAAGATATTATCGCTAGAGCACTTATGAGAAGTCCTAAAACACAGCAATACTTCCCTTACAATTCAAGGTTATGCAAAGTGTACGTTTAAATGATACATAATTTGGATATCGATAAAAGAATACACGATTAGATATCATACGTAGTTTATACCAATAAGACATGAACCGACGATACTATGATCTCGGGTTAAGATCTCAGTACCTAATAATACTATTTTCGTATTAAATTGACAAAACAGAGCTTGTCGAAATGATATTACATTGTACATCCAATGTAATACGTAAAAGTGGATTTTACATTGTGGCAAGGGATACCGTTTAGTTTGACCGGCGCCCAAGACTAAATATTTATAACGTTAGTTCTAAATCGATTCAAATTTACGTGTATCATAGTCAAACAAAATACAATTTTAGCCAAAATACTCGATTATGATATTACTTAGTTGAATTTATGATAATTCAAAACTTATAAGTATTTGTGAACATCTTGCCTAGTTGTAATCCGGTGTTAATACGCCGGTATCTTAATCCCTTTATCTAGCTAACTTAATTTGTCCAAATATTATACTACGTACAACGGTATAATATCATCTAGAGTTCAACTTGCATGAACCAAGATATAGTTAGATCTCTTGTTTAACCATAAATTCACAAATATTTCAGATTTCATTCCGGATTCGTAATTGAAGACGTTTTCTAATAAGTAATTAGACGGATTAATCCTCAAGTGACACACCTCTACAATCACCTTTGATATAGCAAAAATAGGTTTTAGGGTTTACTCATATCTTTTACGGAGTAATTATTAACTAAACGATTAGATGGTAAACATCCCGACTGTCAAATTACCCGAACGGTGATTTACGCTATGAACACACAACTAGGGATTATAAGTTTATCTAAGAGTAAAACTTATTTATACGGGATATAAGTGTTTTAGAAGATGAATTGGGTAGAGATGACTATATTTCAGTGTTTCACTATCCATGGAAATAAGCCGGATAAAATTCTACTAAACATTATTAAATCATTTAGGTTTAATTCATAGGCTGTATTTTGTCCCAATGATCATACGAATTATCTTTCAAAAGGTATATAATAAACGAATTGTGAATATCTTTTAACACAAATACTGTGCAATACTTATTATCACCCTTAAACATGGATATGTGATTGTATTATTCATAAAATAAATCTCATAATGACCAAAGTAAATAAGCTTTTAAATAAGTACCTTTCTTAATTTTGATTGTTTGATTAGCACTTATCCCCATGTATCAATTGGTGTTCAAGATTGCTAAAGAAATATACTGGTAAACGTGCGTCGTTTACCAGTATTTCCTCTAATACTATCGTATTTGTTATGCCGAAACAAATACTTTTCCAATATTATCGTAGCTTAAAATAAGATTATCGTATAATGTCCAAAGAGATATAATTGCAAGTAAATTACTTGGTATTTTAAACATAATCTTACTACGCTAAAGACGTAGTGCTCCCCTAATTTATCCAATTGAGATTGTTAGGTCATATATCTAATATGTATAATTTAGTATATTTATATAGATAAATATACTAAATAATACTAATTAGTTACATATGTACAATTTACACACGTTATATATTATAATATTTATAATACTACGTATTATATTATAATTACGATTATAATATATTTAGTGACCATAAATCTGTGAATATAAACACTAAATACAAAAGCTTATTTACTTTGGTCATTATGAGATGTATTATTTTATGAATAACACAATCACATATACAAAAGCTTATTATTTCACGTTTTAACAAAAAATATTAAATAAAATATCTATTTAATATTTTATATCTAAAAGATATTTTGATATATGTATAACACATGATATGTTAACGTTAAACGTTAACATATCACATTTCATGAGATATGAAAAAATAGTACTCATTTATATTTAGAATATATATATATATATATATATATATATATATATATATATATATATATATATATATATATATATATATATATATATATATATATATATATATATATACACTAACGTGTATATACAATATCCTTAATTATACTCATTTCGGATACATGATATGTATATCAAATATACTTATATTTGATATACATATGAGTAACATACTAGGTTTACATATTACTTAGTACGGAAAAATCTAGAGTTAATTATCAAAATAGGACTAAAAGTCATTCACTTTGCACAAATAGGACCAAAAAATAAACTATGTTTCCATAGGACTAATTATGTGTGTCTTGGACAAATATACCCTTATACCTATTGGAATGTTTTAATTCATAATAAAATAATTAAAAATAATAAAAATTCGTAAAATATACCAAAAAATTAATAAAAATATTTTGAATAATAATAAATTTTAAAAAAAAAAATTAAAAAAATAAAAATTAAAAAAAATGAAAAAAAAATTAAAAAAAATTTAAAAAAAATCAAAAAAAAAATTTTTTTGTCACCGCCGCCTCTGCCGCCCCAGCACCACCACCTCTAGTCATTTGGGGAAAAAATGCCAAATTTATTATGAATTCCATATTTTTGGCATAATTCAGAATGATTTAAGATGGAAGAAAAAAAATGTTGGCATTCTCAAGGAGAAATATGCCATATTTTTGGCATTTTCCGAAAAAATTGGAAGTTTGTAGGAAATATGACATTTTTTTTAACAGTCGGAGGTGGTGGTGCAGGGAGGCGGTACCACCGCCTCCTGTCACCGGGGTAAAAAAATGCCAAAAAAATTATGAATGCCATATTTTTGGCAAAAGTCAAAAGGATTCAAGTCGGCAGAATGAAAATATTGGCATTCTCATAGAGAAATATGCCATTTTTGTGGAATTTCAAAAAAAAAGTGGCATTTTTTACACCGATCGGAGGTGGTGGTTCAGGGAGGTAGTACAGGCGGTGGGAAAGGTATCCATATTTTTTTTAATTTTTTTAATGGAGTTTTACTATTTTTTATTAATTTTCAAAAAAAATAAAAAAATTAAAAAAATATTTTTTTTTTCTTATTTTTTATTTTATAAAAATTTTATTAATTTTTTTATTATTTTTCTACGAATTATTGAATTTTTTTTTCAAATTTATTATGAATTAAATATCTAATTATGACTTTTAACTATCTTTTACTAATATTTAAAGGAGGGGTAAGAATGGAAGGAAGAAATGAGTATGTTTCCAATAGGACCACTATGGTCCTATTTTGGAATAAAAAACATAGCAAGTCCTATTTTGAGTTTTTGCCATAGTTTTAGTCCTATTTGAAGTAATTTCTAAAAAATCTATGTACTTTAGTAATTATGATAAGTAATTAAGTATAAGTATTATGTTATTTTTAGTTTACAATCTATGTACTTTAGTATATACCTATTAATATACTATCTATTTGTACATACTAGTCCTATATGCAACAAATAATATCTTTAATGTTAAAGATATTCTTCTATAATATCAGTAAAAGTACTAAGATAGTTAATTCTCAAGTTGATATTATATTCTTAGAATATAACCTAGGTAGTTTCTATGGTACCCATAAGGTACCATACCTTTGTCCACATGGACCAATGAAAGGTAGGAGTTGAATTATTTAAATCTAAATTAAAATTGATAAAGTGATGTGGTCCAATCAAATGAATGCTAGGTATGGTACCCCTGTTTTTAGGAAGGTACCGGAGTTGTCACCTATAACCTATGGGCTCGTTGAAAAACTTACGGAGGGTATCCGTAAGTTTTTTCCGATACTTCAGATTTTGACACGGTCAATGCATAATCCTAATAACGTTGTTTCATCTATAGCGGTTAAATTTTCCAAAGGGATGATTGCCTATTTTAATTTATCCGTATCACTTCAACGAACTATTCAGAATTGTTTGAGGCCATTGACACACTGTACAATCAAATTAGGTACTTTAAGATATACGATATTTCGTTGATCAATTGTTTTACCAATAGCTCTGTTTTGTCTGTTATACGTAATACCCTAATATTACGTATATAAGATATACGTAAAATTGATAGGATTGTTTAGCAAGTTCTTATCTCAGAGGCTCCGGGTTCAGTTAAATATGTCCAATATATAGTCTGTTCTTAAATCGCTAATGCACCCTTGATCTAAGTAGGGTGCATATTGCCGAACACATATAATATCTCCTAGTAAGATCTCGAGATATAGGCCAAGTTGGATCTTAAACTGCATAAACGTCTTGAGATCATATCTTGTATATCGAGATCTTACCAGGAGATAAGATCTGAAATAGTTTTGAAACCGCACATAGCGTAAAATCCAAGTGACGAGCAATCATACCTCCGTCTTTCCGAGATAAATCCGTGTTAAATCTCTTTCAGATATGACACCACGTATCTTAGACAAAACAGAGGTATTGGTAAATTATGATCTAAATAACTATTAGGTTCGGACAATTCAACGATTAGACATATAGTCAAGGGGTATTTTATATATCAAACTAATCTATTATCCAGTACTCATCTATAAGATTAATACTGCTTGACCAATATGTCTATATCGAAAACAAGAGCTAGAGCAAGAGTATAATAATAGCTAAATATTAGGCAAGATATGTGTGCAGATGACTACCAACTCTAAATATAAGCCATTGGTTCCGTAGACATAAACCCGTGTTGACACTAATACGAGATCATCTATTTAATTACCCTAAGATATTAATCATACGTTAATTATAAGTATCTGTTTTGTCCAACCGATTATAAGTAAAAATCTCTAAATTGGCACGTATAACTTTATAGTTTTACAGCATTCATGTCTTATTGGTATACCTCAAATCAGGTATACCTCATAATATTTATCATATGATTAGTATGATATCTGACTATGGTAATCGCCTTGATAGAGTTTCTATCTGTATTATCACAATCTTCAGATGCCCTCTCCGTTTATTAGGCAGAAACATTTCTAAAAAGCTTTTTGTAACAATCAGATATATCCCCAAGATATATGTGATTGTTACAATACTTTGCCTAATCTCTTTACCCTTGAATCTTTCCAGGTAAAGATTCATTTTGTAATACCTTAGATCGGATCATATCTACGATAAGATTCATTTAGAGACAAACAGAGCAAGATACATGAATATCAAGCTTTAGACAACTTAACTGAAGAGATTCCTATTAAACATCACAAAATACGTTGGCAAAGTTTGTTTAGGAAAACGCTAAGGACAGTTGAACTCGAGATGTTCTGGTCCTTTCCATTGATATATTTCGTACCTTACACTAGTATTTTCAAGATCTTGCTCGGTTTGTCTAATCAATAGATTAGACACGTTCTAAAGATCTGGCTACGTGTCCAGGAAACAATTTATAAACTATGGATCTTACATAACTGTATTGCACTGAACAAGTTATTTCAGTGATCAAACATGTTCACTCAGTGAGATCCATAGTCCCGTTGGGAATCTCCATACACATGCCTAAAACTATATTTAGGGGTGTTTGGATCTGATTCTCAAAACTGATTCTGCTCCTTCAGGGAGCAGAAGCAGAAGCTGGAGTGTTTGGGTGAAATTCTAGAAGCACTTCTGGTTCTCTAATTTACTCTCAGAATCAGTTTTTTTAGAAGCTGGGAGGTACCAGCTTCTGAAAACTGATTCTGATTCTGCTTCTGCTTCTACTTTAAAAAAGAAGCAGAATCGGTTCCAAACACCCCCTTAAACATAAACCGGTGTTCCAGATATTTCCTTATAGTTTTGATTCATAACCCTCATGTCCTTATCTTGATGTAGCTTTAAACGGAAGTTTCCTACATTAGTCCAATATAAAAGATCGTAGTTAACAAATATCCACATTTCGCACAATATCACTCAACGCCAATCAACAGATATTTCTAACTTATTGTCTCCATTGGTACGGTACCTTTCCAAATATACATTACTTAATGCATTGTAATTGAGTATCAAGGGACAAACATTAATGAAATATTCGGGCATTAAGTTAAACAATAGGATCGTTTAAAGCATCAAATAAATGTGAGTCTTATCATAAATTAAAAGTATTCAATAAATCACGTTGATTAGCTCTCTTAAGTAAAAGTGAGCTCACATTTAACTCAAAATCGCCGTGAATATCATCCCCTTGATAATTCGAAACGAGATAAATTCTTAGGATGATTGCCTATTTCTTATAGAACGTAATTTTTCTCCCGATATAGTTTTGGTCAATAGGCAAATACTTAGCTAATTGACAACCGTAATTGTCTTTGGTGATATAAATACCTCAACACATGGGATGGTTTATATTCATAGCTTTGGGTCCATTCAGATAAGTGCATGTTATGTCAATCAAAACCGAGCACAAATATTTTAGAGTCAAATTAGAATGCCCCTTCCGTTTTATCGTGCTTTAATGTGTTCTAATAGGACACCTATGGATATGATAGCGGATCAGTGTAACAAATTATCCTGCAATAAGGTCTTCCCATTTAAAGGGATGAACACGCTCGTTAATTTAATACACTCCTTCATATATGAGTTCTTTCATAGAAAACGTCTATGAGATAGAAAATGTCTTCAATGTTACACAAAATATATACAGAATAAGATTATAAACGAGATCTTGAATTGTGCAATATCTAGACGTTTCAGGCACAATGGGGATAAAGATCTTACCATCGGAAGTTAAAACGTAAGATATCCCTACATATTAAATCCTGCTATTAAGTATAGCTTAATAGCCCAACATATTTAAATATGTTTTGAGATTAATACCGTATTAGCTTAGACACGAAAAGGTCACAATAGAAACAATTATACTTGTACCGTTTTAACAAATGTTGGATATTAGATCATACTACTCATAACCTAGTGTAAATTTCTGATATTGTAAAGGCTAGGGTTATGTGATACTTAACCCTAGCCTTTACATCATACATTTATATGCATCAAAGGTTGTACTTCCATGTTATCTTTGGCAACCATTGTTTAAATGGGATCTTTACCTATGTGTGTTACAATATGGTATACTATTGGGCATAAATGTAACTTATTCTTTTCTGTTTTATTTACCAGTATAATATTAAGTTGGAAGTATCTAACACGTTGTATTTCATAACCCTTAATATTTGAAATAGTATTCGTGAGTAAATAGATTTAGACACTTGCTATAAACAAAATAGAACTTATAAAGATATTTATAAGTTCGCAAGGACATTCAACGATATGATCGGAACGAGTGATTTACATCTGATCACATTTTGTCCTTTAGGGGTAAACTCATATCCTCTTAGTGGATAATGTCATAAAAAATAAGAGTGTCATATTATGTTTGTGATCTGCACTTTCCATTAATGATCATATGTCTGTAGGCCATGCATCAAGGGATTGTCCAGGGGCGGAGGAGGTTTGGGGATTGGCAAATGCGGCGACGAAAAGCAGCCATGTGTCAGCCGAGGAGTGGCTGTGTTTGAATGTGTCCAAGGCGGACATGGTAGCACGGAGCAAATTTGACTCAATCCTTTGGAGTATTTGGAAAAGAAAGAATAACATAGTTGGGAAGGACCAACAGTAAGATGCGAGTGGAGTACTCAATGTGGCAGCCAACTTGATTAATAATTGGAGGGAAGCACAAGTTGAAGAATGGAAGGGGAGTGTGGCTGCTGCTCGATGGTGTAGGCCGAAACCAGGCTTTGTTAAGATTAATGTTGACGGGGCGGTTAGTCAAGCAGGAGGTGTTAGAGCTTGGGGGTGGGTTGTCCGGGATGAGTATGGAGATTTTGTTACGACTAGGGGGTCTCACATAAAGCAGAATGGATGGCGGAGGATACAAAGCCAATGGGTGTTCGGGATGCTATTCAGGGAGCTGTTGCAGCTGGCTGGCAGAATGTAGAAATAGAAACGGATACCCTTATAGTGGTTCAAGGATTGCATCAGACAACGGGTTTTTCTTACCTTCAGCTAATCCTGGATGATATTGAGGGGGTTCTTGAGACTAAGAATATTGTTATCTCTTACTGTAAATGGTCTGCAAATCATGTGGCCCACGCTCTATCTAGGGCCCATATGAATTTACCAGATCAGTATTTTCATTTAAAGAGTGTTCCTGATTGTATTCACAGCCACTTGGCTAACGATCCTTTGAATTAATATATGCTTTCCATTTGACGTCTCCCCATGGTCGCCATCTGCCACCGTCTCATGGCATGTCGTTTGATTGCCTGACCACCCCAGCCCCACACCTTCTTGCCTTAGCCATCGCCCAGACCGACACCACCAGCCCCCGCCATTGTCCCTAGACATGTGAGTTGCCGCCGTCCCGATCCATGCGCACCACCGCCATCGTGATCCATGGGATTTGCCGCTCAACCCGCCTCTATCCATGCGGTTTGCTGTTGGAGTGTTATTTGTTAACAAAACCTAGCAAGGAGGAGGGGGCTAGTGCAGCGCAGGTTATGTGAAAAAGGTTGTAGCAATTCAATTGGACCTCTTACGTGAAAGGTGGAGATAGGTCTGTGGATATTAGTTGTACACGGAGAAGGATTTGCTTTTTCTTTTGCTAGTAGGTGACCCTCAATTTTCATTTTTTCTTTTATATTTTTGAAATTAGGGTTTGTGGGCATTAAATTGAAGCAGTGAATATGCGCATTGAACATCATAATAGATATTGTTGGGTATGGCAGTGAATATGATAATACACATGTTGTACATGGCAGTGAATGGATGCATTAATGAAGTTTGTTGTGCCGTGATTATGACCAGGGTGCATTAACAAAGAGCAGTAATTTCGACATGAAACACAATATACTTAATTAAACGTAAAAAATAAATAATTTCATAAAGTAATGAGAAGAGATTTAATTTTAGGGGAAGTGCAGTGATTATTACCGGATGTGCAGTAAAGTCATGCATTAATTTTGTGCATTAACGGCAATATAAAGTGCATTAATTTTAATTGGACGAAATTAGTGCAAAATGCACATATTTTAAATAAGGGTATTTATGTCATTCAACATTTAAATATAAACGAATTTTCTATTTGTTTTTGGATTTTTGGTCATACAAAGGTATAAAAACTAGTTAGGTTATAGATCGAGAAACTCATAGTTGTAGTCATATTCTAGTAAATTTCCTTAAATACAAAACACTAAAATCTCATTTGTACATTCAATAATAACCAAGGGGAAAAGGTGCAAATAGGCCCATGTACTAACCAAAAAAGGTCAAATAAGCCCTTATTTAGGAAGTTCTGTCCGGCCGTCGTCATTTGGGGTGGTTCCCGGTGGAATTTTTTGATGAAATCTTTCGAGCATCTTATTCATCAAGTCTAGTTTGCTCATACCAAATTTAAGCTAAAACTTCAATCGGGAAGGCATTCAAATAAATTCTTGAAGATAACTGCTCTTCTAACTGTGCAGTTATTTTCAAGAATTCATTTGAATGCCTTCCCGATTGAAGTTTTAGCTGAAATTTGGTATGAGTAAGCTAGACTTAATGAATAAGATGCTTAAAAAATTTCATCAAAAAATTCCACCAGGAACCACTCCAAATGGCGACAGCCGGACAGAGACTCCTAAATAAGGACTTATTTGACCTTTTTTGGTTAGTACATGGGCCTATTTGCACCTTATAATATGCATTGCACATGCCAACGAATGTTACTTTCCTATTGATGGTCTCCGGAAAATGGTGTCCCTAGCTTGGAGAAGGAATAAACAAAGTAACAAACTACCAAGGCTATTAAAATGGCGTTCATGGGTGAACAGGGTTACAATTTATTATTTATTGTCCAGGATCTTTGTAATCGAGACATGGATTCGTATTTTTAGAGGCTTTTCGATTTTTCCTAAATGGATGTAGCAATCGTTTTCGATTAGTTAAGGTTTCGATTAGTCTTGACAGATTCCGATCCCATTTATTGCTGCTACAGAATACATAGAGTATTTTTACGTAATCACATTATATGACATCTATTTGGGATTTAACCTCCAACTACGACCAGCATCCAACTACGACCAGCATCATTTAGATTTTTAATATGGTCTTGAATTTATAAATGTAAGGTTGTTTGTTTATTGAGTTCTTTTCAGTTGCTAATACGTGATGACATCAAAATATGCATGCCGCCGATATGTTCTTAGTTGAAAATTTGAGGTGGTGAATTATGAGATATTACCCAAAATAGGACTAAAAAGGTTTGAAAATTTCAAAATAGGACTGGCATGTTTTTATTTTCAAAATAGGACTAACTACTTCCATGTTTTGGCAGTACCAGAGTTCAAACATGGCAATATTTTTCAAACATGACAGTAATTAGTCCTATTTTAGAAATAAAAAACTTGGCAGTCCTATTTTAGAATTTTCAAACTGTTTTAGTCATATTTCGGGAACTTTCCCATTCTTTATCAGGTTCCTATGTGTTCCACCCTTAAAAGGTAAAGTTCCCGAAATAGGACTAAAACAGTTTATAATTCCAAAATATGACTGCCATTTTTTTATTCATAAAATAGGAGTAATTACTGTCAAGTTTGGAAAATATTGTCATATTTGAAGTTTGGTACTGCCAAAACATGACAGTAATTAGTCTTATTTTGGGAATAAACACAAGGTAGTCCTATTTTGGAATTTTCAAACCTTTTTAATCCTATTTCGGGTAATATCCCTTATCTAATTCGAAAATGCGTTGTGTACACTAAGTGTACACAAAGTGTACACCCTATAAATACTTCATACTTTTTACTATTCCATTTTTATTTTTTTTACCCCTTTTCTCTCCACTTCTCTCCTTTTCCTCTTTCTTCTCTGCGCCCTTTCTCCTCTCTTCTGCAGCCTCGCTTTCTCATCTTTCTTCTTCATTTTCATTGCAATCCTTTCCCATTTTAATAGTAACAAGTCATTTAATTTGTTTATGTGGTCTTTGATAGGAGCGTTGCAGACCTGGAAGCCATTGCTAACTGGATTCGTCACCACATGGATGCTGCCGCGACCAGGAAGTTACAGGGCCGACAACCCGTGAACGAGTCCGACATGGAGGGTCGATTTCCAACTTGTGAACTTCCGCCGACCCACTGCCACAATGGTATTCACTTCCCTTCCATCTTCCTTCAATCCAAACTCCTTAACCCTAACTCATTATACAATATTTTCCCCCTTTTCATTATTGTGGTTTAGGGTTTTAACTTTGATTTTTTGTTCTTTTAAAATTTATGTTTGATTCATATTCTAATGTTATTTGTTTGAAAATTTTGTTTCACTAAATTATTTGAGAATAATATTCTTTTTGTTCATAATGTGTTTGATAATATGTTGGAGTATTTTTCTCCTTTTTAAAATTAATTTCTAGCTTATTTTTTTACAGTAATAAAAGGTATATGGATATGCTTTAGAACATATTTTGCATTTCTTTCTAGAATAGTATATTCACCCCCTCTCAGTGACTTTATATTTACATTTCAGGATGTGGGTTCAGAGCATCTCTAGTTCCTTTCAAGGCTGCACTAGCGCAATGGAGTGTGGAAAGCCATAACTTGTCAGTTCAGTACAAGTAAACTTGGTTTTGGATTGATAAGTGCTGGTTGGAATTCAAACTTTTGCCTTGTTTATAATGTTTAAATAGGGACTGCAAGATTCACATTGTGTTAACAACTAGCATTTAGTTAAGCAAATAATTTAAAAAAATATAAAAGATTAGAGTAGAGTAATCATAAATTTCATTATGTTCACATTCCATGACAGAAAGTAAATGTCTCTGCTATTAAAGGGTGCAAGATGACACATAATTAAAAGCGGCAGAAAATGGCAATGGACCCAATACCTTGCATTCTCACTTTTGCAATGCCACTAGATAAGGTATATATTACCTTACTTCCTATAAGATCTGTCACATTGAAGTGTTTAAAAGCATTTCATGAAGTGTGAACAACTCTTAAGCATTAAACCTGTAATTCGTAAAGTGGTAACAAACACGTAGACTTAAAAGACAGCCCTTTTGCTTTAAGAGTGAACTTTTAATAACATTTTAACTTTTATGAGTTCTCATGTTATATTTATGCATGTTCTACATTTTAGACCATCAACTTGCATGACATTTGTTGTTTGTCAATCTAAACTTTTTAGCCCATTGACTTGCCGGAATAGAGGAGCTTCTCTCACATTTTAGAGTAGCATTTCTTCACAAGTGCAACCCCTAGAAACGAAATTGTTGAAGGTCAACAAGTGACTTAAGGAGGAGCAACCAGAATGAGAACGTGATCATTCTCAAATTGATAATGCCTTCAAATACATCAACAACAAAAATGGAATACCACTACAAGAGGTGAATTTCTCACCATATTTCACTTCTGGGGTGAATTTCTCACCATATTTCACTTCGGATTGTGTAGTATAATTCCTCGTGTGAGCATACATAAGTAGCTTAATAAACTTTCAGTATTTTGTCCTTGTTTCTCAAAGGAAACTGATGGATAGTCTACCCGGGGGGTATCTTATCCGAGGGGTTATTGCGGGAATAACTAGAGAGAAGTCAGAGCAAAATAGGAGGAGAGAGAGTCGATTTTATTAAATGAACTCAGCGTGTGGAGTTGGGATCGTTTACAAGGAGAAACGGGCTGCTATTTATAGCAGCAATAAATGCGATGGGAGTACACGTGTCAGTAATCCAACGGCCGAGGGGTCACATCAATCGGGGTGGCACCGACCATCGCACGTTCCCCACATTAAATGCGGTGGGTGGATGTGACGTCGCATTAAATGCGGTGGTTGGCTGTCTCCAAAGGGAATCTTCGATGATTGAGTCCGTTTAGCCGAAGGCTCCTCGCGTAGCCGAGGGCTTTGTGTGGACGAAGGCACTGTGTGGCCGAAGGCTTCATGTATGGCCGAGGGCTTCATGTATGGCCGAGGGCTTCATGTATGGCCGAAGGCTTCATGTATGGCCGAAGGCTTGATGTATGGCCGAGGGCTTCATGTATGGCCGAAGGCTTGATGTATGGCCGAGGGCTTCATGTATGGCCGAAGGCTTTATGTATGGCCGAAGGCTCCATGTGTGGCCGAAGGCTCCATGTATGGCCGAAGGCTCCCTGTGTGGCCGAAGGCTTCATGTATGGCCGAAGGCTCCCTGTGTAGCCGAAGGCTTGGTTCAGCCGAGGGCTTCCCCTGGTGCCGAGGGCTCTATAGTGCCGAAGGCTCCTGTCTTCTGTCATTTTCTCCCAGTAGCTTCGCATGGTCGAATATGGCGGTTCTGTGAGTTTTGGAGCCTTCGGCCAAGGAGGCCGAAGGCATCCCTATGTGTATTGTGGGCTCCTTGACGCTTGGGCCGCCGAATCTTGGGCCTCCTGAGCTCCTTGGGCTTGTTGGGCTTGTGATATATTAGTAGGAGTCTGTGGGCCGGGGGTTCCCAGGCCATATACTCCATCAGGAGTCCCTCACTCCTTTTGCCGAAAGGTACTTGAGGGAAAAGGAGTAATTGTGTTGATTCTCCCGAAAGCTTCATCGTTTTGTTGGGTGCCTTTGACTCATCACTTATCTTCTGGTGTTAGCCGAAGGCTTCCCTCAGTCCCCCACATGTCGAGGGTTTTCTGAGGGAAGCGTAAATAATATCTGTATGTGTTGTGATGAAGGCTGCTTCATCATTGTCAGTGACTTTGTGGAAAGTTTCTGACATTCTGCTTTGCCGAAGGGTGTAATGGTGTATGTACCCGAGGGCTACATGCGTTATTTGTAGATTTCTTGCATGTGGGAATTTTTGTTTTTAGTCATGTGTGATTCCCGATGGGTGTATCCCAGTCCCTCACTCCTTTAGGTCGAAGGCAAGTTCGGGCTGAAGGAGTTATGATGTGTTGATGAGCTCCCGAGGGGTGGCAACATTGACAAGCCGAAGGCTTATACTGCTGCCTGCTCGAAGGCTATCATCCAAGTATGCATTGATGAGTGGCAACATTGACAAGGCGAAGGCTTATACTGCTGTCTGCTCGAAGGCTATCATCCAAGTATGTATTGATGAGTGACAACATTGACAAGCCGAAGGCTTATACTGCTGAATTCTTGAAGGGTTCTGGTGAGAGTTGTTCACCGAAGACCATAATAAGTGGCAGCCAGAGGCAGTCACTTGGGGGTGCAACATTGATAAGCCGAAGGCTTATACTACTGCTTGCTCGGGGGCACTTGATGAAAGGCAACATTGATAAGCCGAAGGCTTATGCTGCTGCTTTCTCGAAGGCTGTAATAGATGATAGCCGGAGGTGACCACTTGAGGGTGCAACATTGATTAGCCGAAGGCTTATGCTGCTACATGCTCGAGGACGGAACATTGACAAGCTGAAGGCTTATGCTGCTGCATTCTCGAAGGCATAGGAACCTGAAGGAAACTGTTGCCTGTGTGCCGAAGGGTGCTGGCTGAGGCCACTTCGCAATATAGCCGTTGGAATGTTACCCGAAGGATTCATGTATGGCGGGAGGTTTCATGGCCGAGAGGTACTGCCGATGGGTACCAAGAGGTGCCGCCGAGGTGTACCGAGAGGTACTGCTGAGGGGTACCGAGAGGTGCCGCCGAGGGGTACCGAGAGGTACTGCCGAGGGGTACCGAGAGGTACTGCCGAGGGGTACCAAGAGGTACTGCCGAGGATGAGGGTCTTCAGAAAGATGATCACGTTGAGACCAAGGGGTCTGCCGTGATGCACGAACGGCGGCATGGAGGGGTCAGTCCGAAATCCAGCAACGGTCCTCATCCTTGGAGTGGGAGGAGGAGACCGGTCTTCAAAAAGATGATCACGTTGAGACCAAGGGGTCTGCCGTGTCATCGGATGAACGATCACGTTGAGACCAAGGGGTCTGCCGTGATGCAAGAACGGCAGCATTGAGGGGCCAGTCTGAAGTCCATGCAACGGTTCTCATCCATGAAGTGAGGGGATAAGGTCGGTCTTCAGAAAGATGATCACGTTGAGACCAAGGGGTCTGCCGTGTCACCGGATGAATGATCACGTTGAGACCAAGGGGTCTGCCGTGATGCAAGGATGTCGATGCTGACGACCCGATCCTGAAATCCATGTAACAGTCCTCATCCATGAAGTGAGGGGATGAGGTCGGTCTTCAGAAAGATGATCACGTTGAGACCAAGGGGTCTGCCGTGTCACCGGATGAATGATCACGTTGAGACCAAGGGGTCTGCCGTGATGCAAGGATGTCGATGCTGACGACCCGATCCTGAAATCCATGTAACAGTCCTCATCCATGAAGTGAGGGGATGAGGTCGGTCTTCAGAAAGATGATCACGTTGAGACCAAGGGGTCTGCCGTGATGGCCATGAGCGTGATGGCATGAAGGCCACGCGTTGAGGGCTCATGAGCGGGAGCTTCCGTCTGATGGTTAGAACCTGAGGATGAAGGCGCTAGCATGAGGACCAAGCGCTGGTCATGGGGGCGAAGGCATAAAGGCCATGCGCTGAGGGATCATGACCGAGGGCTTCCGTTTAGAGGTTGGAACCCGAGGATGAAGGCGCTGGCATGAGGGCCAGGCGCTGGTCATGAGGGCAGTGGCATGAAGGACACGCGTTGAGGGCTCATGACCAAGGGGCTTCCGCATGAATGTTGGAACCCAATGATGAAGGCACTGGCATGAGGGTCATGCGCTGGTCATGAGGGCGGTGGCATGAAGGCCACACGCTGAGGGCTCATGACTAAGGGCTTCCGCATGAATGTTGGAACCCGATGATGAAGGCGCTGGCATGAGGGCCAGGCGCTGGTCATGAGGGCGGTGGCATAAAGGCCACGCACTGAGGGCTCATGACCAAGGGCTTCCGTACGAATGTTGGAACCCTATGATGAAGGAGCTGGCATGATGGCCAGACACTGGTCATGAGGGCGATGGCATGAAGGCCATGCGCTGAGGGCTCATGACTGAAAGCTTCCGTCTGAGGGTTGAAACCCGAGGATGAAGGCGCTGACATGAAGGCCAAGCGCTGGTCATGAGGGCGATGGCATGAAGGCCATACGCTGAGGGCTCATGACCGAGGGCTTCCGTAGGAATGTTGGAACCCGAGGATGAAGGCGCTGGCAGCATGAAGGCCACGCGCTGGTCATGAGGGCGATGGCATGAAGGCCATGCGCTGAGGGCTCATGACTGAAAGCTTCCGTCTGAGGGTTGAAACCCGAGGATAAAGGCGCTGGCATGAGGGCCAGGCGCTGGTCATGAGGGCGATGGCATGAAGGCCATACGCGGAGGGCTCATGACTGAGGGCTTCCGTATGAATGTTGGAACCCGAGGATGAAGGCGCTGGCAGCATGAAGGCCACGCGCTGGTCATGAGGGCGATGGCATGAAGGCCATTCGCTGAGGGCTCATGACCGAGGGCTTCCGTATGAATGTTGGAACCCGAGGATGAAGGAGCTGGCATGATGGCCAGACGCTGGTCATGAGGGCGATGGCATGAAGGCCATGCGCTGAGGGCTCATGACTGAAAGCTTCCGTCTGAGGGTTGAAACCCGAGGATGAAGGCGCTGACATGAAGGCCAAGCGCTGGTCATGAGGGCGATGGCATGAAGGCCATACGCTGAGGGCTCATGACCAAAGGCTTCCATATGAAGGTTGGAACCTGATGATGAAGGCGCTGACATGAGGGCCAGGCGCTGGTCATGAGGGCGATGGCATGAAGGCCATACGCTGAAGGCTCATGACTGAAAGCTTTCGTGCGACATGAGGGTTCAAGACTCTTGTGCCCTTCTTGAGGCTGATGGCTTCTGGGAGAGGTAATGCCGAGGGCTTGTAGTTGTGGACTTAGCCAAATTTTGGTGAAGTCTGCTGGTGAGCCTTCTTCCTTGCAGTGGAACCTTCATGTAGTAGAGCCTTCGGACATGTAGTCCAATGACTTTGTATTTAGAGATTCCCTTGCATCTTTAGAAATAGCCTTCGGGAATGTATCTCTGGATTGTTGTTAAGCCTCCGGGGAGAAAAGTATCCGGGGAGTTCCTTCCCCCCTACACATCTTTTTCTTTCTTTTTTTCTTTCTTTTTTTTTTTTTTTTTTGTTTTGCATGTTGTAGGAGGGGCATCAAGAAACTTAGTTTCAAGGAAAGGCTTGGCCTATATGGGAGGCAACGGAGCAAACCGTTGGCTCCCCCTTCGGGAATGACCTTCCGATATCCCGAAGGGTTTGAGGGTCGTTTCCTCGGCCCGAGACATCGTCTGTTGCCTGCTTCCCCTTGGGGGATAGCGCGGAAAGCGCCTCGGTTTTGAAAGTCGTCCCCTCAGCCCGAGACATGGTCTGTTGCCTGCTTCCCCTTGGGGGATAGCGCGGGGAGCGTTTCGTTTGTGAAAGTCGAATCCTGGGCCCGGGACATGGTCCGTTGCCTGCCTCCCCTTGGGGGATGGCGCGGAAAGCGTTTCTGGGAAGGGTTTTATTTGTGTGTAGAACACAAATAGCCGGGGGCACTTGGTGCCAGCCGGAGCCGAAGGGTATTGTACCCCCCGGTTTTTTTTTTTTTTTGTTTTTTATGTATGTATGTATGTATGAGTATGCATGAAATATGCATGGGGGCGTCCTCGAGGGGAACGGCTTATTGAAAAACACTTGGTGTTTTTCAAGAATGGTGGGCGTATTGGCGCACCTTGTACTTGGTACATTGAGTCATCCTCGCGGAGAGGAGGGGCCTTGGGCCGTAAATCACCCATGTTGGTGAATGATGAGGGCTTGGCCGCTCATACGTTCTCTTGGAAAAAGATGGGGCCTTTGGCCTGTGAGTCAACATTTTGGTAAGGGGATGAGGGCTTGGCCCTTAATCCATCCTCATAAGAAGAATGGGACCTTGGGCCGTTTGATCGGTGAGTGATGAGGGCTTGGCCGCTCATATGCTCTTTGGAGAAAGAGGGGGCCTTGGGCCGGTGAGCAAATATATTGGTGGGGGTTGTCCTTCCGAACCCCGAGGGGTTTGAGAGTCGTTTCCTCAGCCCGGGACATAGTCCGTTGCCTGCCACTCCCTTGGGGAATGGCGCGGAAAGCGTTTCAAGGAAGGGTTTTATTTTGTGAAACACAAATGGCCGAGGGCACTTGGTATCTGCCGGAGCCGAGGGGTATTGTCCCCTCAGTTTTTTATGTGTATGTACAATCATGCATGAGGGCATCCTCAAGGGAACAGCTTGCATGAGGCTCTCAGGTCCTCATGGCTACAACACTTGGTGTAGCCGGCGATATACTCGCCCCTCGGCCTCAGCGCCTGACGTGGAGGGATAGGTTGGGATGGTGGCGAGGGAGAAAGAATTGTTTTTATTAAGAGGCGATATATTCGCCCCTCGGCCTTGGGCCGGGAGAAGCTTGATTAATTCTAAAGCCTTGGGCTTAGGGTAAAGAGGCTATTTTGAAAAATTTTCTTAAGGTGTTATATATACATATATATATATATATATTAATAAATCACGAGTGGCGATTGTAATAGATTATAACCGCTGCTTGGGGCCTGTAGATAGGAGGAATTCATCTGGCCGAAGGGTCCCTCCTTCCTTGAACTTGACCTTAGCTAAGAGTTTAGGGTTGCAATGTGCTCATGGGATGGTGATGGGGGCCTTACGCCGATGGCCGAGGGGTACCACCGAAGGGCGTCGCGTCGTGCCGCCGAAGGGCACCAAGTGGCATCGCCGAGGGCCGCCGAGAGCTTTTGACTGGATGGGTGGGTCTCAAATTTGGGAGTTTCTGGAGCAGCCGCCACCTTGGTTACAATTGGGGGCCTCTCAAGAGGGAAGTGAGGAACCCAAGCTCTGACCAAGGAGTTCCAACTTGGCCGAGGGAACTTTGGACGGGAGATACGTCCTCCCACTCGGATAGTGAATCGGGAGGGACTCACTTGATGTGTTCTTCCCATTTTGGTAGGTGTTTTTTGTTTGGTGAAGGGGAGGGTTTCTTACTTGATTGTTCAGACCTCTCAACGAGAGCACCAAATGATGGATAGTCTACCCGGGGGGTATCTTATCCGAGGGGTTATTGCGGGAATAACTAGAGAGAAGTCAGAGCAAAATAGGAGGAGAGAGAGTCGATTTTATTAAATGAACTCAGCGTGTGGAGTTGGGATCGTTTACAAGGAGAAACGGGCTACTATTTATAGCAGCAATAAATGCGATGGGAGTACACGTGTCAGTAATCCAACGGCCGAGGGGTCACATCAATCGGGGTGGCACCGACCATCGCACGTTCCCCACATTAAATGCGGTGGGTGGATGTGACGTCGCATTAAATGCGGTGGTTGGCTGTCTCCAAAGGGAATCTTCGATGATTGAGTCCGTTTAGCCGAAGGCTCCTCGCGTAGCCGAGGGCTTTGTGTGGACGAAGGCACTGTGTGGCCGAAGGCTTCATGTATGGCCGAGGGCTTCATGTATGGCCGAGGGCTTCATGTATGGCCGAAGGCTTCATGTATGGCCGAAGGCTTGATGTATGGCCGAGGGCTTCATGTATGGCCGAAGGCTTGATGTATGGCCGAGGGCTTCATGTATGGCCGAAGGCTTTATGTATGGCCGAAGGCTCCATGTGTGGCCGAAGGCTCCATGTATGGCCGAAGGCTCCCTGTGTGGCCGAAGGCTTCATGTATGGCCGAAGGCTCCCTGTGTAGCCGAAGGCTTGGTTCAGCCGAGGGCTTCCCCTGGTGCCGAGGGCTCTATAGTGCCGAAGGCTCCTGTCTTCTGTCATTTTCTCCCAGTAGCTTCGCATGGTCGAATATGGCGGTTCTGCATGTGAGTTTTGGAGCCTTCGGCCAAGGAGGCCGAAGGCATCCCTGTGTGTATTGTGGGCTCCTTGACGCTTGGGCCGCCGAATCTTGGGCCTCCTGAGCTCCTTGGGCTTGTTGGGCTTGTGATATATTAGTAGGAGTCTGTGGGCCGGGGGTTCCCAGGCCATATACTCCATCAGAAACATTATTATAAAAGAAAATGATATGTAAATTAAATTGTGGCATGAAATGTTACTTTAATTGTTTTTAGTTTGCTTCTGCATCTTCATCATACAATTTGAATTTCTTTACATTACATTTAATTACTTTGTAATATTTAATTGTTATCATTTACAGGCTGATGCAGAATTGCTATTCGATGCCTAAAATAGATAGAGTTACTAAGATATTAAAAGGCTACTGAATCTGGTTGATGAAGACTTGGTTAGACTTATGCAGTCTCTTGAAAGTTCTGATTAAGCAAACTTTGTATTGGAAAGAGAAGAAAACTTTATTTGGCATTCTTTTTTTTAATACAGATACTAGTGGTTACATAAGAAATATGACCTTGATCATATTTGTTGGCATATTGAATTTATTCGAGGAAAATCAACTTGTTGGAGTGTTTTTTGTTTTATGTAATTAGACATTGAATTTATTTGTTGACATATTGGTCATGCATATTGGTTAAGGCTGCTATTTTGGTTTATTGTATCTTAGGAGGAAATGTCCTCATTTTGGTTTATCAATCACATATCTTTAATTGTTGGTTAGTTTTTATATCCTATTAATTGATCATGTTAAAAACTTGTTTATGACCAGATAGATCATATGTGTCTCACAGACAATTTCACTTTGCGCATTAACACGTTTCAGTGACTATTGCATGTGACCAGACACTTTATGTTTGGCTCACAAACAATTTCACTTAGTCCATTTACTCGTCCCAGTGAGTATTGCCTGTGGCCAAACGGTTCATGTGTGCTTCATAGACAATTTACTTTACAAATTAGCCCGTTTCAGTGACTATTGCCTATGACCAAACTATGAATCTTGATTTTCAAATTGACTTGTTTTTCAATCATTTGTCTTATCAATGCCTAGTACAAAATAAGGTAGATCTTTGATAATAAATGTTAACACAGGAGTCATAAATGAATGTTATTTATCAAAGTTAATACATATATAACATTAAAGATGATGGTCTTATGAAGAAGAATGCCAACCAATTAATATAGATTAGTCGATATTGGAATGTTGGAATGCGTTGACATTTGGGCTATAAATGATAATGCTTGTTTCTTTTGGATTAGTTGACATTGAGATTTGAGATGTTGGAGTGTATATGACATTTAGATTTTTTGTAAATGATAATGCTTGTTCACTTGGCAGGTTAACTTGTTTCAGTGGCTATTGTTTGTAACCAGACACTTCAAGTCGCGTTCACAGACAATTCCAATTAGCACATTTGTCTGTTCCAGTGGTTATTGCTTGTGGCTAGACATTTCGTGTCTGCTTTACAGACAATTTCACTTATCACATGAGCTCATTAGCCTAATTGAATGGCTATTGTTTGTGGCCAGATACTTCATATCACATTCACAGACATTAGGTCCGTTCAAGTGACTATTATCTGTAACCAGACAGTTCATACCTGCTTCACAAGCAATTCCAATAATGTATTAAGTGAAAATGTCTGTGAACCTGCTATGAAGTGTCTGGCCACAAACAATAGCCACTTGAATGGGCTAATGAGTTAATGTGCTAAGTGAAATTGTCTGTGAACCAAACATGAAATGTCTGGCCACAGGCAATAACCACTGAAACAGGCAAATGTGCTAATTGGAATTGTCTGTGAACGCGACTTGATGTGTCTAGTTACAAAAAATAGCGCCACTGAAACAAGTTAAATCTGCCAAGTAAATTTATTTAAGCGAGATTCTTAATTTCATAAACTATTGTTCATAGATATAATAGAGAATCAAGTATTAAAAAAGAAAAATAGGTAAATTTCTTTTTCACACAAACCATTTTTATTTGGGCATATTTAACATAACTTGTGTATAAGAAAATTCAAAGTTATTTAATAATTATAACAAATACCAACTAAATATATCACAACGTATCATAATGAGAGTAAGATTACTAATTCAGTTTTTCAACTAACTTACAACATAGTTTAAAAACATAACTTACATCACCAACATTGAAGTGTCACATTCTTTTTCATAACACAAAGGATACATCTTTAGAAACATAAATCACTCCTAATACAATATCATTCTAAATGAAAAACGTTAACTTTACAATATAAGTAATTACAAGCATAAATCCTTTGTTGTCCTTTGGGTTGATGTAGGTAGAGTTGTCAAAGAGATAGTGGAGATTTGACATATTCCCAAGCTCGGGAGGAATGAACCCTGTTAATTTTTTTCCTGTGTAAATACCTAGTGTCAAGAACAATACAATAGTCATGATAAATGATAACACGTGATTTAGAAAATAATACCAATGGTCAACTTTTATTTTGCTCAAATAACAAGTCCTTATAGCAACAAGCAGTTGGGAATGACACTTATTCAATAAAATGCTCCGAAATAGTAAAAAATTGAAAGATTTGTACTTAAAGATTTGTAGCAAAGTTGTTCTCATTTTAGAAATCTGTATTTAGTTATATGTATTGTTACTAATTGAAAAAATAATATAGATGCTTTGGATTAGTAAAAAATTTGAAATTGGCGATTATTATCTGACACAGACTATTACTGTCTGGGCACAAACAACTATTATCTTGGTACGAACAACTACTGTCTGGGCACAAACAACTATTATCTTGGTACAACCAACTACTGTCTGGGCACAAACAATTATTGCCTAGGCAACTATTACGACACAAACAAAATTACATATGTATAAATAAAACTCTTCCCATTAAGTAAAGTTTTCAATTTGATTGGATGGTAAAAGCAACATAAATGTTTTAAAGCTGCAAATTATACCCTAAACTTTGTTTTACCCCATTGCTAAATTTAGATTGTTTATCAACCTAAGCAAACCTTTAATAGCTCCTTATTCTAAGTAATTTGATCTAAGAACTATAATTTTTACTTAAATAAAACATCTTAAGTTAATTTATGACTAAATTAGAGCAATCTGCCTTCAAGACTGAAGTTGAAATTTAGTAAGACCCCCTTCAGACCTACAATTGTACAGAACAGAGCACTGAACTATTAAAATGAATTTGGTGAAGAAGAATGAGGTAACAACCATTGAAGATAAGGGAAGACAAACAACCTCATTCATTCTAACCGTAGACCTAAGGATGAGTTGTGAATTTTGTGATACTCTGAAAAATGAGATAAACTGATGGTATGAAAAATGACAGATTTTTCTAGTTTGGTTTCTACCCATAGCCAAAATAAAAACAAATCCTCTAAATTGGAAATGATAATATTTATAGTAATTCTAATTATGGTAACTAGTAGCTAGTAGTATAAAAAATTGTGTGGTCTGTTCTTAAAGAAAGAAACTTTAACTTGCTCCATAATCTACAATACATCAACTTGAAGTGCTTGGAGAAAACTTAGTTGGGGTGCGAGTGAAGAACTGCAGCTCTCACAAAAAAAAATTGAGAACATGGCCATAGAAAAAGAATCATTTCGAAGAAAAAAACAATTTACAGAATCAACATTTTACAACTCCATCCGAAGAAGCTACAAAAGTCATAATTAACAAGACAAAACACAGCAAAAGCAGATCAATAAATGACTTCACAGTTAACACAACAGCTAAATTATTACTATTAGTTCTAACAAAGTGAACTACCTTTGATTTCAGTGGCAATCGTTCTCAAGTAACATACATAAAATCTGAAAAATTAAAAACAAAGATAGCCCTAAAAGAAAAAACATCCTAGCAAAATCACAATAATCAAATAATAGTCAATCAACAATTACTATATCGTAATAAAACTGAAAGACAAAAAAGATAGAGTCTAAAACTCATTAGAAACTAATGTACATTAACACCATAGAGAACAAAATCATGAATTTGAAAAAAAAAATCATTGAGTCATTTTAACAAACACGTAATGGGCATACAATGAAATAGAGTTTTGGGATTAAAATTCCAATATCTAACACCACAATCTTTTACAATAAAACAAAATGCAATTATTCAATGTTAAGACATACATAAATTATGGGGGGGGATGAAAAACCCTAAAATGTATATGGAAAAATCGGAGTAAATTACCTCAATAATGATGATTTTGGGAAGATTCATCCATCAACAATATTTCATCATGTTATTGTGTATACTATGTAATAAATAAATTGGGAGATGGATGGAGTGAAAATGGTGGAGATTTTAGGGGAGAAAAGATGAAGAAGAGATTAAGATAGGAGATAAAGAGCGGGGTGGGAAGGTGTATGCGTACCCAGCAAAGAGAAGAAAAGGAGAGAGGTTGAGAGAAAAGTGATTGGGAAAGAAAGGTAAAAAAATGAAAAGAGAATGGTAAAAACTAAAAAAGGTATTTATATGGTGTACAAATGGTGTACAAGTCATGTACCCCTAGCATAATTCATTTTGTCATCTGATACTCATACAAAGATAAAAATACTTTTTTTGTGAGGTTTATGTGTAATAGATGTGTAGTATTGAACATACTTTGAAAATAAATGAACTTTGATGGCTATTGAGTATATGCTTTAAAGGCAGAACCATATTCTTCTTCATTTTCCATAAAAACTTGAATATAACCTCTAATTCTAAAACTTGAATATATGCTCAAAGTCATGTTGGGCTAAGGTTTAGACGTCACTCTTCTATATATTTTCATTATCGATCGATGCTTTATTTCTCTAATAAAAAACATATTTCTTATCTCTGGACTTATCCATGTAGCCGGTTATCATCTAAATGCTACATGCTATGCAGGTTGTTCATAAAATCTATTAGAATAAGTAATATAAATTCTCATTTTAAGTTTATTATAGGGAGTGACAATAATGTCTTGGACTTCACCTATGTGAAAAATCTAGCCCATGCCCGGCCCAAATCAATGAAGTTTAAAGAATCAAACATACTATTCTCTTTCTGCTGTGGTTTGGGAGCACTAAGACTTTAATAGTGTTGGTTATTTTTTAAAAAATGCCTATCAAACTTTATCATTAATCAATACCAATATTCGTACTAATATTCCGAAAAATTTCAGACATGTTGTAATTCTAATTTTCAACTATATTTCCACCAGATTATATATTTGGATTCATTAGTGGTCACCTGATTAGTCTACTGCTATGTTTCTTTTTTACTGTTGCGTTAGCCTTATGAGTGGGTTTCAATTTCACTTTTATTGCTTTTTTGCTATTGGCTACTATGTTGCTTTATGTTTTATTTGGATCAGCAATTTGCAACCACAGTGACTTCTTATTCAATTTTTATGAAGATTTCAACAAATCTTAGTAAAAATTTCAATAAATTGAGGTTATAAACCGAGGCAAACAAATCTTAGTCGATCATTTTTTTAAAGTTTGATTTAAATTTATGGGTCTTCCACATTCAAGAATTCCGAGGTGTACCATGCTATTTTTTCACTTATTTTTTTTTACCAAATTATATACTAGTATTTAGATTCATTGATGAGTTAACTTGATGGGTGGCTTTTCTTTGATTGTCTTAGGTGGTTTTCCCGAGAAGCTGAGCTTTCCGATCGTTTTTAGATGCATCGATGATTTTGGAAGGTTATCTTGCATTAGAAAGTTAGTTTGCCGGTCCAATATCATAAGTTTTGATTAGTGCATATCTTAATTTCTAGATATGACACATTATAGAGCAAGACCATACATGGATTAATTACTTTCTCAATTATTTTATTCTTTTTAGCTTTGCTAAACTTATATTTTTTGTTGTATTGCTTGAAATTCATGATATGCTACGATTAGTAAAATATGAAAGCAGCTGCAGAAAACGTACTTTATAAGAGAGTCTTTAATACTCCCTCCGTCCTTTAAAACATCGTCAACTTTCCTTTTTTGGATGTCTCACTAACTTTGTCACTAATTTTTCCTTTAAGTTAAGAATTTGTGGTTCCAGTTAATTCTCTCTCCTCTGCACAAACTTCAATCACACAATTTTTACTTTATTAATCTTCGTGTTAATCAAACTTGGCAAAGTTTTAAAGAACGGAGGGAGTACTACACAATTCTTAAAGCTTATGCGTATTAAACTTTTAAAATATATTATCATTCAATTATGATTTTAGAAATTCATAATTCTCTTATTCATTTATATTAATAATATCTATTTGCACGTCTCATGGACATCTCATTCTTCATATCAGCATGTTCGTTTGATGAAAATTCTAACATGTTTTATAATGGAGCATGCTACTTGTACACTTTTATTGTACACTACCCAATTGTCTCTGTACACATGAGCATCTGAATGAGCTGCCTGGGTACACACCTGGCCCTACAACAAAAGTGTACAATAAAAGGTGTCAAATGGTATTTTTCGTTTTATAATACTCCCTCTGTTCTTTATTATTAGTCCTTCTTTCCTTTTTGGGACGTTTTTTTTTTATTTGTCCTCCTTTCCATTTAAGGAAAGTTTTTACTTTAAATATACCTTTATACCCCCACTTTTATTACTATTACCCCTTTCTCTTTCCTACTTTTTCATTTACCCACTACTCATTACACCTTTTTACACTACATCTATTACTTTACTCTTAAAACTCGTGCCAAAATCTAAGGAGACTAATAAAAAAGAACGGAGGGAGTAGTGATTGTCTTTTCCGCATTTTAAACAAGTATCGTCAGCCACCTGGAAACACGAATATCCACACGTCAGCTGTGACATGAAGAATAAATAATGATGATTATTCTAAAAAGATGAAGAAAAATAAGATTATCACAAACTACCCAGATCAAACAACATGGATGCATGATCTGTATTTCAATTTTTTAGTTCACGGGTGAGTAGAAAGACCGTCATTCCCTACCTTCACAGCCGTCCTCTGTTTTCTTTATTCTTCTTATTATTTTTTCGTCATAATCATTATTATAATTAATCTTGAATCTTTGTATTAAATCTTGGGGCTGGTTCCGGAAATAGACAGAAGTCACAGAATGGGTTCTAGCTCAGGCCCCACTATATTAGAAGACCCATAAATTATACTCGTATGTGTTTGTTTCATTTGTATGTGTGTACATTAAAATTTACATGACAAAGTCTCAAAATGGACATTAAATACCTTGCGATTCCATTACATTATTGTGCATTTGTGCCACTACTAAGGAAGGTTTTACATGTTCGAAATTCATACAAAACAAATACTACAATACGCCAGAAACTATAGCAAAAAAATCCACAAAATGCAGAATTTATTGAAACTCTACTTTCATTAAACATCTGACTTATAGTTAAAATTATAAACGTCTGAAAGTCATATATTTTAAAAGTTTAGATTTTTAGAGCATCTTAAAGCTTATTACTTCCTTCGTCCCGAAGAATTGCAAGCAAGATACTTTACGATTTACATTGTTCGACGATAAAGCAAGCAGATCTCTGTCCGCACTCAAATTTTCTTTAGATTTTTTTTTACATATTTAGAAACTATATTAAAAGTTTTACAAAGTCGCAAAAACCAACATCAAATTTGATAAAAGTTTGATATATAAAGTAAAATGGAGTATTAAATTGACTTTTAGACATTGGTGGACCCTATGTGACTATTTAGAAGATGTTTCTTTGTTCTGATATGGCGAGTCTGATCTGAAATTTTAAAATACGATCTCAACTTTTCGGATATGATCTAATTCTTTCTGTTTAAAATCTGATCGATTCTTTCTAATCTAATTTTAGTATTTCTATTGTTTCAGCGTATTGTGAAATTATATGCAAGTATGTAACGAGTTGTTGACAAACATAGATATGTCGAGGAAGATTGTGGAACAAAAACATAAAAATTGGAACCCATCAAGCTCAAATCTCCTTACCATCCAAGTTGTACAACGTTGGGTTATGTTTTGTTGGTTAAATTATTTGTACGAGAAGGAAATGAAATGAGGAATGGCAGGTCCGCATTCATAGGCCGGCCGAAATTGGATTCGGCCACATATAATAACGTTACTTTGTCAGCTTTCGGACAGAAGAGAGCCGTTGTAACATGTAATGGAAAGTGGGCCCGGAGTCATTTGTATTGTCATCCAAACCACTGTTTTCAGAAACAATAGAGTCTATTTGGGTTGGACAGCTTAATTTAAGAGAGTGCCTGGCTAATTTAAACCCTCAGATCAAAAAATGGATGATAGGAGATGAAGGGTCCTACTTTTTACACAAATTTTGAGGCGTGGGTTTTAATCCCTATCATTCATTTGAGCAAGACACTCTGTCTCCCCCTTGAGACAGAGAATCTCAATCCAGAACTTACAAAGTTACAAGTTGTTCAATTCGATAATGTACGTTTCTCGATTTTTTTAGTATCTAATACGGTCTTATTTGATTTTTGGGTAAAGAGTAAAATAGGCCCTTGAACTAACTTATAGTCTTCAATTAGTCCCTTATATAGGAGGTGCAGCCCTATATTAAATTTAAAGGGTTGAACCTCTTATATAAGGAATTAATTGAACACTTTAAGTTAGTTCAAGCGCTTATTTGACCCTTTAGCCTTGATTTTTTGATCGGGTCTGATCTAAATCATTTTTAAATGGCCAGAAATTTTTTTGATTTGATTTGATTAGAGTGCTTAATTATGAAAATAGTACGGAGAACTACGTAATTATTCTGCATGAAACATTTAGTTTTTATTATGGACTTTCGAACATATAGATAATATTGCAAAATATTACTCCCTCCGTCCCCCTAAGTTTGGGACGGAGGGGTGTGGCGTGGTTTTTAAGAAAAAGTGGAATTGTGTGGTTGATATTGAATTGATAAAGTGTAAATAAAGTAAGAATGAATTCTAACCACTCAAATGTTACCAAATATGGTATGGGGCAAACTTAGTGGGACGGACGAAAAAGGTAAAACGGGACAAACTTAAGAGGACGGGGGAGTATTAATTTATTTTCCTCTCGAATTAGGATGTATTTAGTCAAATTGAAAGAAAACAAAAAACAAAAAAGTATTCAAGATGTGATTGCATTAGTTTTGTTTTGGGGTGAATATAATGTCACTTTGAATTGAGAAGTTCAATTCTAATCCTATTTATGGAAACTTCTACCAATTTGATATGGCTATCACCATTAACCCCCACCCCAATATTGAATTTGAAATTATAATCACATTTAATCATTAATACTAGTGAAAACAATAGTTATTATTAGCATAGCTATTATCATCATTGAGTACTTAATTATTACAGTTTATGTATAATTAGTTATTGTTAAAATACTTGGCTCGTACTATCTAGTACTACGTACTTCGTATCTAGTTGCTTATTTGATCAGTTGTGCTGATAAAAAGATTGGAACTCTTTTATTTGAATAATTTTCTTGCTCATTACTTATTCTGTGACACCGCACCCGGATGTACTTGAATTTGAAATGTGACATGTATTTGAATTTCCTAGCGAATAAAATTCGTGTAATTAATGGGCATATTTAAATAGTGTGCGATTAATCAGATTATTTATCGGGTCCATTAAATGTGAATGGGCTACCAAATATTTAGCTGGGCTATCATAAAAATCATAGGGGTCCAATAAAACGCCAACCGAAGTTGATAAAAATATTTGGACAACCCGAGTGCTATTTTGGCCCAACCCGCCAAAAATAGCAGGAATAATTGGGAGGGACTTTCTATACCTATTTGGGATTTTTCCTACAAGCCTTGTAGACCCCAAATAATGTAAAAGAGACACCCCAACATGGGAGGTGCGGACAAACTAAGGGGGAGGGATGCATGGGACAAAGCCTACTCCCTAAAGTCCTATCACCACCTCAACTTGGTGTTTGATTAGGAGTAGATACACCCCCTCATTTGAGCCATACGCACAAACCAAAGGCCAAGAAAGAAGCTGTGAAGATATCCCTCACCAACAACCAGATTGGAAGAAGCAAAGAGCAGAAAAATCCCAGGAGAAGCTAGCTAAAAGAAAGGTAAGAACCTATATAGTTCTTAACTAGAGTTGTTTTCGTATGATTTGTAAAGGAATCATGTGATGCTTTAAAACATGAAGTTATACACGTTTAGAAGTGTATAATATTGTTATGAACTAGTGGTATTTAACTTAGAAGAGTCGTGGAATCGATAGGAGTTGAAACCACCGGAAACCGCCAAGAAGGAGGAGCTGTTCGTGGTAGCAGACCACGAACGTCGCCCGGCTTACACGAAAGCCGCCCGGCTTTCACCTTCTGTCCAGACTTTTCACTCTTGATCGGTTTAGAACGGGGATCGATCGAAGGGCTTATCAAAGGCAACTAATCCAGCACTTCATAAGGTGAGGATGGCTGACTATGTTGTTTATAATCTTTGGGTTAATTTCGTAAGATTACCTAAAGTAATTAAATGTTATTTTCATGGATTATTAATGATTAATAATGCCTAAATGAAAATATTGTTGTCAATGAATAAAGGAGCATAATATACAAATTTAAGGATAAATTGTGTATGATTATGTAATATGAGCATATTGGCTTGATGAAGGGATTAACTATGAATATTATGTTGAAATATAATTTTAACTTCATATAAGGATATATGAGTGATTAAAGATTATATTTTGTATATTGATATGAACTATATTTTCAATGGAAAATTAGTTTGAGAATTGTCTATATGACTATGAACTGAAATGAGATTTTGTTGGGATTCATCCGACTAGTATAAAGATACTAGTCGGGGTTTTGGAATGAAATATGTTAGAATTGATCCAAGGTTTGGATTGTAAATTGTTGAGCCTTAAGTAGTCTTAAGAGATACTAAGGTGGATAAGTGATGCTAGGGGTAGTCCTTAAGGGATACCCAAGATAAAGTGAATAATAAATTGATCCTAGGAATAGGATTGGCCTACGGGTGTATTCGGTAGTCTTTAAGGATTAGCCGATAGAGTATTGGTAATTAGTAAGGACCATGGCCCTTCCCGACTCTAGAGAGCGGGGTTGGATAGCATGGACTTACATCGTGATCACGGGTTAGGGTGGAATCCGAACCGGAGACCTTACGAGGCTCCCGACAGCGGTAACACATAAGATAGGACCCCGAATGGACCTTACCTTCCTACGGGATGATGGGTATGAGTTCAGGGGCGGGATGTTGGACTCCGGCCCGAGAGCCCGGGAAGGCCTCGGAGAGCGGTGACAAGTCTCGTAAAGGATGATAAGACCTACGGGCGGTGTCGTGCTAACGACGGGTATAATGAAATATATGAAATGGGCCGTGTGCCGACAAATAAATAAATTTACTTATTATAGAAATAATAAGTGGGAAATATAAATTATTATTTATATTATGATATCACCCTATTTTGAGGGTCTTAGAAATTAAAACGTTGATTATACTTGGTATAGTTGTCATTGTACTTGTCAAATGCTTCCAAGTACTGACCTCCCCTTCACGGGGGAGGCCACCTCACAGTTTCAGGTAGGGAGTAGAGCTTGCTACCAGTGCCCGTTGCCTCGGGAAGATCTAGGAAGGAAGACGTGGTTCGTGCTTCCTCCGTCCCTGTTTTAAAAACATTTAAATTAATGCTCATGGATATTATTTTGAATAATTATTTGGGGCTTGTACGCCCATGTTGCCGAAGTGTGGCATAAACACTTGTATTAAACGTTTCCGCTGATTTAAATGATTATTTTACATTATGTTGTTTATGGATGTACTATTGTGAATGATATTCAAGACGCCTAGTATAGTATGGATGAGTTGGACTGCGGTTGACTATTCGTACTGTACGGCGGGTTGTTGACGTGTCCGGTAGGTCCGGGGCGTGACAATTAAGTTGGTATCAGAGCCAGGTTCGTAAACTTCATAATGAAGCTTCAAAATTCTTTTTTGAAAATGATTTTGCAAACCATGAGCATAAAGTTTTGTACTTATAGAACTTTTGGTACTTGAGTTGCAAGGTCTCTAATTGTTAAGATGGTACCCTTAACAATTGGTATGGCGGTGATTTGAGCCAAAAGATGTCTTTAAGTACCTATCCGTCACTTGACAATTGATACGAGTCTAATGGCTCATTCTAAACTTCTTTCAGAAATGGAGCCAATCGGAAGAATCACTAGGAGGAACCCGACGGGCCGTGTACCGGGTGGATCCGAACGCGACAGCCGGGGGTCCACCAGGGTGTCAAGGGGAAGGGGCCGTGGAGGCCAACAACAAACCGTGAGCGATGGCCACGTCGACACGGAGAGTGAGACTTATTGGTCCTATGAGGACTCAACCTATAGGCCGGAAACCGAGCCGGTGGAGACCCCTTATGAAGGGGATGATGATGATGTTAGTGACGAGGAGCAAGATGGCTCCTTGGCAAGAATTGAGGCACTGCTCCAACAATACCACCGAGAGCGCGAGGAGAGGAGGGAACGCCGAAGGCGCCGGGCGGGGCAACCTTCGGGTATGGCTTCAAGAGGAGGAAGCCACAATGCATCTAGAGTCCATGTGGAACCACATGGAGGCCGAAATGATGGAGGTCCAACCATAAGGATCTCCAAGTTCATCAAGGAAGCAAGAGACTTGGGGTGCAAACCCTTTGACGGAACCGGGGACATCTCGGTTGCCGCTCAATGGATCAAGAGGTTGAATGAGGCAGCCCTTGACATGCAAATCACGCCTAACCTTAAACTGAGAATAGCGGTAAGGTTGCTTGAGGGGATGGCATCCAAATGGTGGGATGGAACCAAGAGCAAGTATGGCGAGGGCGTTGTTTGGGAGGACTTCCAACGGGAGTTCTTTGCCCAATATTACTCCGACTTCGAGGTGAACAAGAAGGTGAGGGAATATACCCTCCTAACCCAAGGGGGAAACATGACAGTGAAGGAACTTGAGTACAAGTTCCGGGATCTCGCCGACTACATACCGGAGTATGCTTGTGACGAGAACCGGATGGTGAACCACTTTTGGGACGCTCTTGACTTAGAGATACGTGATAGGGCAACACAATTGCCTAACATGACTTTTGCCCAAGTAGTAGACCAAGCTTTGAAGGGCGAGAAACAGTGGGAAGAGAGGAAGAAAAGAGACGCCGAGGAGGCGAAGAAAAGAAAATGGGAGAACCATGGCCCCCAAGGTTCTAACAAGAAGGGGAACCACGGGGGAGGTGGCACATTCAAGGCCCCTGCACCACCATCGAGGGCGAACCAAGGCCCAAGCGGGCAAAACTCGAGGTCTCAAAACTCGGGTGTACCAAGGTGCAGCAACTGCAAGAAGCTTCACCAAGGCAAGTGTCGCGATCCCCCGAGATGCTATCAATGCGGGGAGGTCGGGCACATGAAGGTGAGTTGCCCACAGCTTGGGCGAGGTACGGGTTCCGGACCGAATAGTGGGACTATGGTGAGCAGGAACCGAACGGGAGCACCGAGTGCAAGCATGGGGCACGGTGGGGCTAGCACAAGCAATGCACCGTCCGTTAATCAAGGGAGGACCCAAGCGAGGGTCTATGCGATTACGGAGGCCGATGCACGTGCTAACCCGGACTCCGTTGCGGGTAAATTCATGAACCTTTGATGTTAATTTCTTGTAAACCTTTTAAATGTTGAGATGTATAAGTTATATGGCCAACCCCGCCGGTTTAAAGTTCAAAGGAGAGGACAGATATCTGCCTGGGGCGAAAGCCGCCCGGCTTTGACGAACGTCGCCCGACGTTTGTCCATGAGTTATTACATAAATCCTACGGCGACCATAAGCCGCCCGACGTTGACGATAGCCGCCCGGCTTTCGTGCTTGATTTTTGGTTAAATCATTCGGCGTATAAAAACCGGCCGCGTTTCGTAAAAACCGGCCGGCTTGTGTTCAGGAATTTCGGTATGGGGCGCTGCTAACGAAAACCGGCCGGCATTCGTAAGAACCGGCCGGCTTTTATAATTAAAAAGTGGGAATTCTTTCGGCGACCGAAAACCGGCCGGCTTTGGCAAAAACCGGCCGGCTTACGTAACCAGCCATTCCGGGCTGAAGGCCAAAGTACGAAAACCGGCCGGCTTTCATGAAAAGCGGCCGGCTTTCCCTCATTGGTGCTCGATGTTGATTTCAAGGGGGAAAACCGGGATGGAATTGGGATGGGGCGTTAGATGACGATCATCCAGACCATAGCCGGGGTACTCTATAACCTAAGAAATGAGTCTAATAAGTGGGGAGTGTGTCTTACATTGCTTATGAATGTAGGAACACTAAAGATTAACGGGAGAGACGCAAGAATCCTCATTGACACCGGGGCGCAACGATCATTCGTGAGTGAGGCGTTTGCCGGGGGATTCAAAGAACCACTTGTACCGATGACTCAAGCCCTATTGGTATCCACACCTCTAGGGGAAGACATCGAGAGAGATAGCCACTATCCATCGTGTGAGGTGGAAGTGGAGGGCCACAACTTGACGTGTGATTTCGTACCGCTGAGTATGATTGAATTCGATGCAATCCTGGGGATGGATTGGCTTGAGAAGCATCATGCTAGGGTCGATTGCTACACAAAGATACTTGAACTCGAAGGCGATGAAGGGGTAACCTTACGCTTCGAGGGGGATCGGGCCAAATCCAATAGTTGTATCATATCCGCCGTAAGAGCTAGGAGTATGATGAGAAAGGGTTGCCACGCATATCTAGCATACGTGGTAGACAAAACAAAAGAAGAGACGAGCATTGATGATGTGAGGGTGGTATGCAAGTATCCGGATGTTTTTCCAAAGGACTTACCGGGACTTCCACCCGATAGGGAGATTGAATTTGTGATCGAGGTCGAGCCCGGCACCAAACCAATCTCCATACCGCCATACCGCATGGCACCCGCAGAACTTAACGAGTTGAAAACCCAATTGCAAGAGCTTTTGGATAACGGTTTCATTAGACCAAGCCACTCCCCATGGGGAGCACCGGTCCTTTTTGTGAAGAAGAAGGATGGAACACTTCGAATGTGCATTGACTATCGTCAACTGAACAAGGTCACAATCAAGAATAGGTATCCTTTGCCTAGGATTGATGACTTGTTTGATCAACTACGAGGAGCAACTGTGTTCTCGAAAATTGACTTGAGGTCGGGGTACCACCAATTGAAGATCAAAGAGGATGACATACCGAAGAGTGCTTTCCGCACTAGGTATGGACATTTTGAGTTCCTTGTTATGTCGTTTGGGTTGACAAACGCCCCGGCGGCATTCATGGACTTGATGAACCGAGTATTTCACAAATACTTGGACCGATTCGTGATTGTGTTCATAGATGACATCTTAATCTACTCAAAGAGTGAAGAAGAGCATGAGGAGCACTTGATACTCGTCCTTGAGACACTACGGGAGAAGCAACTCTATGCCAAGTTTTCTAAATGTGAATTTTGGCTTAAGGAGATTGGCTTTCTCGGGCATGTGGTTTCAGGATCGGGAATTGCGGTGGATAACAAGAAGATAGAAGCCATCACCGAATGGGAGAGGCCAAAGAATGTCAAGGAAATTCGTAGTTTCCTTGGATTGGCGGGTTACTACAGGAAGTTCGTGGAGAAGTTCTCCGTTTTGGCATCGCCATTGACAAAGCTCACTCGGAAAGGGGCTAAGTTTGTATGGGATGACAAATGTGAGAAAGGATTCATTGAACTGAAGAAGAGATTGACCGAGGCACCGGTACTTTCTTTACCTAAACAGGGTATGGGGTACGATGTCTATAGCGATGCTAGCATCCAAGGGCTTGGATGTGTGTTAATGCAAATGGGGAGGGTAATTGCCTATGCTTCACGACAGTTGAAGAAGCATGAGGTAAATTACCCTACTCATGATTTAGAGCTCGGGGCAGTGGTGTTTGCACTCAAGATATGGAGGCATTATCTTTACGGGGAGACATGCCACATATACACTGACCACAAGAGCTTGAAGTACGTGTTTACTCAGAAAGAGTTAAACATGAGGCAAAGACGGTGGATGGAATTGATAAAAGACTACCACTTGGTGATTGAGTACCATCCAGGCAAGGCCAATGTGGTGGCAGATGCCTTGAGCCGGAAGAGCTCATCCGGGGCATTGATAGCTAACTTGAGGGCTTTAAGAGCCCAACTGGAGGTATCCAGTAATGGAACCTTATTGGCACGATTTGAGGTAAGACCTACCTTGCTTGATGAGATCAAGAAGGGTCAGGAAACCGATGAGGAAATTATAAGGATCCGAGAACGCATGCAAGCGGGACCAGTGGAGGACTTCAGGGAAAGAGATGACGGTCTCTTATTATTTCGTGACCGAGTGTGTGTGCCGGCAGCTGGGGAGCTCCGAAAGTCCATCTTAGAGGAGGCTCATTCATCGGCTTATGCCATGCACCCAGGGGGCACGAAGATGTATCGTGACTTGAAAGAAAGTTACTGGTGGTCTGGTATGAAGAGGGAAATAGCCGAGTACATCAGTCGATGCCTTACTTGTCAGCAAGTCAAGGCAGAACATCAGCATCCAGCTGGGTTATTGCAGCCACTTTCCATTCCAGAGTGGAAATGGGAGCACGTGACCATGGATTTTGTGGTAGGACTGCCACGGACCGTGAGGAATTATGATGCTGTATGGGTTGTGGTTGATAGACTCACGAAGAGTGCACATTTTCTACCTATCAACACTACCTATGCACTTGAGAGGTTAGCCAAATTGTATGTGGATGAGATCGTGAGGCTACATGGGGTTCCTATTACCATCGTGTCCGACAGGGATCCACGATTCACATCACGATTTTGGCCAAAGTTCCAAGAGTCTATGGGAACGAAATTGAAATTCAGCACTGCTTTTCATCCACAGACGGATGGACAATCCGAGAGAGTTATACAGATTTTGGAGGACATGTTGAGAGCTTGTGCATTGGAGTTCCAAGGGAGTTGGGACAACCATTTAGCACTCGTGGAGTTTGCCTATAACAACAGTTATCAGGCAAGTATTGGCATGCCTCCATACGAGGCATTGTATGGGAGGAGATGTCGTACACCTTTGTGTTGGGATGGAGTGGGCATGGCCAAGCTTGAAAGCACGGAATTGGTGGAGATCACCAAGTCAAAGGTAAAGATGATTCGCGAGAGGCTTAAGGCGGCCCAGGATAGACAGAAGAGCTATGCCGATAAGCGCCGGAGAGCCTTGGAATTTAAGGTGGGAGATGAAGTGTTCTTGAAAGTTTCTCCTTGGAAGGGAATCATCCGATTTCAAAGCCGAGGGAAACTAAACCCACGCTACATAGGGCCATTTGTGATTCTCGAAAGAGTCGGGGCCGTAGCATACCGTTTGCAGTTGACTCCAGAATTGGAGAAGATACATAACGTGTTCCACGTGTCTATGCTAAAGAAATATGTGCCGGATCCATCTCACGTGTTGGAGAAACCACCCGTGGAGATACGTGAAGACTTGAACTATGCCGCTCGACCGGTAAGGATACTTGATAGACAAGTAAAGAAACTACGAAGCAAGAAGGTTCCAATGGTGAAAATCCTTTGGAAAAGTGACCGAGTCGAAGAAGAAACTTGGGAAACGGAAGCCTTGATGAAGGAACAATATGCATTTCTTTTTGAATAGGCATTGTGAATTTCGGGGACGAAATTCCCGTTAAGGGGGGGTGAACTTGTGACACCGCACCCGGATGTACTTGAATTTGAAATGTGACATGTATTTGAATTTCCTAGCGAATAAAATTCGTGTAATTAATGGGCATATTTAAATAGTGTGCGATTAATCAGATTATTTATTGGGTCCATTAAATGTGAATGGGCTACCAAATATTTAGCTGGGCTATCATAAAAATCATAGGGGTCCAATAAAACGCCAACCGAAGTTGATAAAAATATTTGGACAACCCGAGTGCTATTTTGGCCCAACCCGCCAAAAATAGCAGGAATAATTGGGAGGGACTTTCTATACCTATTTGGGATTTTTCCTACAAGCCTTGTAGACCCCAAATAATGTAAAAGAGACACCCCAACATGGGAGGTGCGGACAAACTAAGGGGGAGGGATGCATGGGACAAAGCCTACTCCCTAAAGTCCTATCACCACCTCAACTTGGTGTTTGATTAGGAGTAGATACACCCCCTCATTTGAGCCATACGCACAAACCAAAGGCCAAGAAAGAAGCTGTGAAGATATCCCTCACCAACAACCAGATTGGAAGAAGCAAAGAGCAGAAAAATCCCAGGAGAAGCTAGCTAAAAGAAAGGTAAGAACCTATATAGTTCTTAACTAGAGTTGTTTTCATATGATTTGTAAAGGAATCATGTGATGCTTTAAAACATGAAGTTATACACGTTTAGAAGTGTATAATATTGTTATGAACTAGTGGTATTTAACTTAGAAGAGTCGTGGAATCGATAGGAGTTGAAACCACCGGAAACCGCCAAGAAGGAGGAGCTGTTCGTGGTAGCAGACCACGAACGTCGCCCGGCTTACACGAAAGCCGCCCGGCTTTCACCTTCTGTCCAGACTTTTCACTCTTGATCGGTTTAGAACGGGGATCGATCGAAGGGCTTATCAAAGGCAACTAATCCAGCACTTCATAAGGTGAGGATGGCTGACTATGTTGTTTATAATCTTTGGGTTAATTTCGTAAGATTACCTAAAGTAATTAAATGTTATTTTCATGGATTATTAATGATTAATAATGCCTAAATGAAAATATTGTTGTCAATGAATAAAGGAGCATAATATACAAATTTAAGGATAAATTGTGTATGATTATGTAATATGAGCATATTGGCTTGATGAAGGGATTAACTATGAATATTATGTTGAAATATAATTTTAACTTCATATAAGGATATATGAGTGATTAAAGATTATATTTTGTATATTGATATGAACTATATTTTCAATGGAAAATTAGTTTGAGAATTGTCTATATGACTATGAACTGAAATGAGATTTTGTTGGGATTCATCCGACTAGTATAAAGATACTAGTCGGGGTTTTGGAATGAAATATGTTAGAATTGATCCAAGGTTTGGATTGTAAATTGTTGAGCCTTAAGTAGTCTTAAGAGATACTAAGGTGGATAAGTGATGCTAGGGGTAGTCCTTAAGGGATACCCAAGATAAAGTGAATAATAAATTGATCCTAGGAATAGGATTGGCCTACGGGTGTATTCGGTAGTCTTTAAGGATTAGCCGATAGAGTATTGGTAATTAGTAAGGACCATGGCCCTTCCCGACTCTAGAGAGCGGGGTTGGATAGCATGGACTTACATCGTGATCACGGGTTAGGGTGGAATCCGAACCGGAGACCTTACGAGGCTCCCGACAGCGGTAACACATAAGATAGGACCCCGAATGGACCTTACCTTCCTACGGGATGATGGGTATGAGTTCAGGGGCGGGATGTTGGACTCCGGCCCGAGAGCCCGGGAAGGCCTCGGAGAGCGGTGACAAGTCTCGTAAAGGATGATAAGACCTACGGGCGGTGTCGTGCTAACGACGGGTATAATGAAATATATGAAATGGGCCGTGTGCCGACAAATAAATAAATTTACTTATTATAGAAATAATAAGTGGGAAATATAAATTATTATTTATATTATGATATCACCCTATTTTGAGGGTCTTAGAAATTAAAACGTTGATTATACTTGGTATAGTTGTCATTGTACTTGTCAAATGCTTCCAAGTACTGACCTCCCCTTCACGGGGGAGGCCACCTCACAGTTTCAGGTAGGGAGTAGAGCTTGCTACCAGTGCCCGTTGCCTCGGGAAGATCTAGGAAGGAAGACGTGGTTCGTGCTTCCTCCGTCCCTGTTTTAAAAACATTTAAATTAATGCTCATGGATATTATTTTGAATAATTATTTGGGGCTTGTACGCCCATGTTGCCGAAGTGTGGCATAAACACTTGTATTAAACGTTTCCGCTGATTTAAATGATTATTTTACATTATGTTGTTTATGGATGTACTATTGTGAATGATATTCAAGACGCCTAGTATAGTATGGATGAGTTGGACTGCGGTTGACTATTCGTACTGTACGGCGGGTTGTTGACGTGTCCGGTAGGTCCGGGGCGTGACATATTCTATTTAGAACACATTGATTAAGTTATTAACTCGACAAAAAGTTGAAATCTTGAAAATATAAAATGGCCTGTCAAACATGGTGAAGTGTGTGGGACAGTTTACCGATAATAGATTTGCACATCATTTGAATTTTTTTTAATTTTGTGCTTCCAACACATAATATCTCGTTAATAAATATTTTTGAATGGGGTGTGAAGTCAAATAATCTTTAAGTACAATGAAGCGCAAAGTCCATTTTTTTAAAATGAGTTGCAAAACCCAATATCACCTAATACATTATTCCAATTCACCCAAATTTTAAAGTGACGATCATCGTCGATTCAATTCTGATTCTGTTGAGAACCAAGAATATGCCTACGTACCTAGAGCTCTAGTTCGAATTTAAATGATCTAGTTGAACTTTCGGGCCTTTTTAAAAGCTTTTTGTAGTTGTGTGGATTTAAATTTAGGTGGAGGTAATCTTGTAAATGGAAATGTTTTATTTTATTTTATTTGTCAATTTCTTTAAAATGAGACAAGTAATAAAGTATAGTCCCAAAAAAGTGTGACACGTAAATTTGAACATAGCTACTAAGCTACATATCACTAAAATGCAGTTATATGAAAAGTGTAGGACGGTCATTTTTATATAAAAGTGTAATAATACGGAGTATGAGATCATGAGATATAATCCTAATTTTTTAGACTAAAATCCACATATGAGAAGAGATGTTATACACTCAGATTGCTTTCTTGAATCGGTTTATTATGATAAATTGATGAACAAGTTATTTATGTTGTAGTAATAATACCGTAGATATAATTTATAAAAATGAAATTGCATGCAGTCAATAGAAGTAAAACATTATGGAATTCTTACATCAAGCACCAAATTTGTATTCGTTAAATTGAATTAATCAATACCATGCTTTGTTATTTTGACAGTAATGTTGTCATACTTAAAATTTAACAATGCAATGATGTGATAGCAAAATTTCAGGATAACATAGTAAATACTCCAATTTTCTATTGAGTCAATTCCCTAAATAGGACTAAAAAGTGGCAAAATTGCACAAATAGGACTACATTTTTTAAATTCCCTTAATAGGACTATTTATGTGTGTTTGGACAAATATACCCTTGTAACTTGTGAAATGTTTTAATTAATAATAAAATCATAAAAAATTAATAAAAATCGAAAAAAATACTAAAAATCGTAAAACAATAATAGAAAATTAATAAAAATATTTTAAAAAAAAAATTATAAAAATTAAAAACAAATTAAAAAAAATCGTAAAATTAAAAAACAAAAAAAACATTACCACCCCTGCCACCCCCAGCACCACCAGCTCCCATCACCGGAGAAAAATATGCCATAATGATGGCATATTCAATGAAAATGTTGGCATATTGAAGAATAATTATGCCATCTTTTTGGCATTTTCAGAATAAGATGGCCACTTTTTACCAAAAGTGGAAGAAATTTCACCAATCGGAGGTGGTGGTGTTTGGAGGCGGTGGGAAAGGTATCCATAATTTTTTTCATTTTTTATGGGTTTTTACTATTTTTTATTATTTAAAAAAAAATAAAAAATTAAAAATTTAAATTTTTTATTTTATAAATGTTTTATAAATTTTTTATAATTTTTTTACGTTTTTTAAATATTTTTTACGTTTTTATGATTTTATTATGAATTAAAGCATTTCATTATGAATTAATACTCTTAGGGGTATTTAGGGTAGAAAATCAATGTTTTGTCCTATTTAGAGAATTTAAAAAGTAGTAGTCCTATTTGTGCTTTTTAGGAACTCATTAGTCCTATTTAGGACCATTTCCGTTTTCTATTCTTACGTTACTATACGTTGTTTTACATTTTTTTTTTGAAAAATTTTCCATTTGAAAATGATTAGACTTACTCCATTTTATAAAAAATGACTAAATGAGAGATTAATCTTAGAATGTTTTCATTCGAACTAAGTTTAATATAGAACCGATTAGAAGGAATATACTAATATTTCTGTAGAATTGTAGAGACTTAAACTGTACCAAACTTAAACAAATGATCACAATCCAACTAAAATATAGAGTAAGAGCAAACCAACCCAACCAATTTAAATCAAACAAATAACCTCGGGTCCAAATTAAAAGGGCTTCATATGCATTTGATTTTGGCGTCTATTTGTTACTCACTTTTAATTTTCTTCTCAATTTTGATGTCAAATACGTAACTAATTTATATTGACACATTGTATTGTATATTACTTGCAATACGAGAGGATGAAAATATGAAATTACTTTGATCGAAAGTTTTGCATATAACTATTTTTGCTACTTTTTTTATATACACTATTTATTG
Source organism: Cuscuta epithymum (assembly GCA_945859915.1). Lineage (NCBI taxonomy): Eukaryota > Viridiplantae > Streptophyta > Magnoliopsida > Solanales > Convolvulaceae > Cuscuta > Cuscuta epithymum. Next base: position 286,240 of record CAMAPF010001062.1, on the reverse strand, counting down.
CTATATAAATAAAATTATTTTAAAGATTATTTTTTATTGCTTCAACGGATTCAATCAACTCATTTTTTTAAATCAATATTCCCTCCGTTCCATTGGACTTTGTCAACTTTCCTTTTTCTGTTGTCCCAAAAAACTTTACCATTTTCTTATTAAGCAACTAATTTGGAGTTCTGCACATTTCTCTCTCCTCTGCACAAATCTCAATCACACACTTTTTACTATTCTTATATTTCACCTGCTTTGCACTTTACAAAGTGCACCAAAACTAAATTAGTACTACGTATTTCATATCAATCCATCGCATTTGAGTACTATGAAGCTCTCGACACTATAATAAAATCTTAACCAAGTAGCACAACTAGTTTGTATCATCCTATATTCCTATGTTTCTTTTTTACTGCAACATGAAAAATTAATAATCACTATCACATATTCTAGTTTGATTACATGCTAGTCCCTCCGTCCCATTAAAATTGTCTCATTTTACGTTTTCAGAAAATTTCACTAAGATTGTCTCATATCATATTTGGTAAAGTTTGTGTACCTCTAAATCATTCTTACTTTATTTTTTACTTTATCAATTTAATATCAACCACATTAATTCATTATCTCATTTTTGAATATTTTTTATTAATATAGAATTAAATATAATAAAAATTAAAGTTGTCATTTGCAAGCTTAAAAATGTGATGGTTTTAATTTAAAAAGCAAGTGAGGAATTTATAAATAGGAGTACCACGTACTTCGTAAATGATACTTCCTCTGTCCCCTAAGTTTGTCACGTTTTACTTTTTTCGTTCGTCCTACTAAGTTTGTCTCATATTATATTTGGTAATATTTGAGTGGTTGAAATTCATTCTTACTTTATTCATATTTTATCAATTCAATATTAATCACACAATTCTACTTTTTCTTAAAAACCACACCACAACCTTTGTCCCAAATTTAGAGGAAAGGAGCTGCTAAGTGACATGTCTTGTAATCTCCACTTCCACTGATAAATACCCACCACCATTTCTCCTGACCACTCATTCTCACCCTTCTTTTCCTTGTCCTCTGCTTTATTTATTATCCCCATACTTATTTTAAAATACTTCATTAATTATTATTGCTCGGATATTTAGCCATGGCTAAGGAAGTTGAAGCCGTGCCGGAGCAGCCAGCCGGATTCTCCGCAAAGGACTACCATGACCCGCCGCCGACTCCACTGATCGACTTAGACGAGCTGACCAAGTGGTCCTTTTACAGAGCCATCATCGCCGAGTTCATCGCCACACTCCTCTTCCTCTACGTCACCGTCTTAACCGTCATCGGCCACAGCCGGAGCATCGACATCAATGCCGGCGGCGAAGAGTGCGGCGGCGTTGGAACACTCGGCATCGCCTGGGCCTTTGGTGGCATGATCTTCATCCTCGTCTACTGCACCGCCGGAATTTCAGGTCAAATTTCACACACAACTCCATAATCAGTAATCACTTCATATTATAGAAATTGAGGGGCAAATAAGGCTAAAACATTTTGGAGTATCTATATTTTGTTCTAAAAAAGGACTGGACTGGTTGAATTGGATACTATTTAAAGCACATTTTTTTCAATTATACTAGTATGATTTTGTGCACCCTATTTGTGTTTAAAAACATTTTATCTATATTTGACTTTCCAATTGAGGAATTTTCTCTCTATATTAAGGTTATACAGAGTACGATTCTCTTAGCTACTTGAATTTGGTATGGTAAAAATATTATATTTGGTCAAGATACCCTTGAGATTATTGTTTGTTACAGCATAATAGTCTTGAAGTTTGTGTCATCTTTTACATTGGACTATCAATATTTGTATATAGGAATTAAGATGTTTTCTTGTGGACTGAAATTTGCTGGTCTGGTCTGGTAAACGTTTGGTCTCTGTGTATTTTATAACTACGGAAGTCTAATCTGGTCTGGTGTGCTTAAGTCTAGTCTGGTCTGATATGGTCTGTTTAAGTCTGGTCTGGTATGAGACTGAAAACAATCTAAAAGAAAACATCCTTAGTGAATTACACCGCACTACGTATTACTCTTAATATTTTTTTTTGGATGAGTATTACTCTTAATATAAGTAGCCCTATTTTAATAGGGAGTATGAAGTTATATTAAAGATGTGTATAGAAACATTCCAAAATAGACCCTCATAGTACTGGTGTTCCTCGAGGACTTTTATTGAGATTAAGACAACACTAAAATATCAGTAAATAGCTTCTAAAAATAGTAAACAATAATTCTTCTACTTATGAACTTTCGAAAAAATCTTGCAAAAGAATATTGAGGATTCATAATTGAAGAAACTTAATCGAGGAAAATTCTTATGAGACCGGCCTGACGGGAACCCGTCGTCAACTCGAGACCATTTGGGGTCCTTCTTGATAGAATTTTTTGATGAATTTTTTTGAGCATGTTTTTCATCAAGTGTAGATTATCTCCAGAAAATTTCAACTTCTAATTCAACCTGGAAGTCAGTTACATAAAATACTAAAAACATATTGCGCTTTATGTATATAAATAATGTGTAATATATTTCAATATAGTAGTTAACTGACTTCCGGATTGAACTTGTAATTGAAATTTGCTTGTCATAAATTTCAGTTGATACAGAATATCCTCAAAAAAATTCATCATGGAAAGTTTATTTCAACCCCAAATGACCTCGACCTAACAATGGTCCCGGCCCACCTGATGAGAATGCTACTCAACTTAACTACCTTACTATTTTGGGATGTTTTTTTTATTGATTTCTGAAATTCTTAACATGGTGCCAAAATAAACGGATCCGGCGTCTCTGCCTTGGTTAAGCAGCCAAGGAGGGTGCCTGGCTGTTTTCATCCATTAGATTAAAAAATGAAGGGTTGAAGATGAAGGGCTCCATTTTTTGCACGAATCTCGAGGCCTACTTTTCGATCTGTGCCGTCCATTTGAGTAAGGCACCTCTGCGACGGAATTGACCACCACACCGCAAAATAATTGCACCCACAATACTGTGATAACATTGAAGCCATTCTAATGGTACATCGTATCCCTTTCACGGAAAACAAATATATGCATGCCAGTTATGCGATCATCATTATTAATAAAAATTGATGTATGCCACATAAAACTAGAGTTGATCAGATTTCGAAAATTGATGTATACCAAATAAAAACATCCTTATTTGTAAAGCAGGGCAATGTAAATAAAATAAAATTAGAAGGGGAATGTAAACAAATTTTACAATTTTGAATGTCCACAACATTATGCATTGTGACTATGGTAGATTGAAGTCTAAGTAAAACATAAAATTGTAATGTGAATGATTCTATTTTAATTGGGGTGTAATCACTTTTTGGCTTATCTTAACCCAACTTTCTGGATTCGCCCGGTAAGAATGCTGTGCTGATTGAAACATTCTCGGAACAGGAGGGCACATAAACCCGGCGGTAACATTGGGGCTGTTTTTGGGGAGGAAGGTGTCGCTGATAAGGGCGGTGTTGTACATGGCGGCTCAGTGTTTGGGAGCGATCTGCGGAGTGGGATTGGTGAAGGGCTTCCACAAGGCTTATTACGACCGTTACGGCGGAGGGGCGAATATGTTGCAACCTGGATACAACATAGGTACTGGTTTGGGTGCAGAGATAATTGGTACTTTCGTCTTGGTCTACACCGTCTTCTCTGCCACTGACCCAAAGAGGAATGCCAGAGATTCTCATATTCCCGTAAGTACAAAAACCAATTTATTCGTCCTACCTACTTACCTTTCATTTCAGTCTGTTTTACTTGTATACTCCAGTATTGTTTTTAGATTAGTAAGGCTGTAAGAGCCCATCCCAAAATATTAAAGACAAAATAGCTAAATTTGTTGATATTCATAAAATATTAACAAAAATAGTTACATAAAAGTTGCGTGTTACGTAAAATATTTAGCTGATAAACCAAATTGATGTTACCAATTTCTTGACCTCATTATAACAGCTCAAAAACAAAAACACCAATCAAATACGGAGTAGATTCATCACAAATGATAACTCGATGAAGAGTGTATTATTAAATTTTCATTATTACTTTTAGAGAAACATACATTTGCCGAAACACTTTTTGCTATAATACTTCCACACATCTTTCAAATTAAAGCGTTATATTTGTGTCCATGAAAGCAAAAAGATTCAACTTTACGTCCTTATAAACAATAGGGAAATTGTCCTAAATTGAAATTCTATTTTGATAGTTATGTTTTTTAATCGTTATTGTCACGACACAAAAATACCAACATCGATGGCAATAAATATTGTCACAATAACAATAAATATTGTTATATTACTCAATAAATATTTCTGTTTTAGAATTTAAAATTTTGATTGCTTTTGTTTCAAGAACTTAAGAAGTATTGTCACATATTCACAATGGTAACTACTCTGATATAAGTGGAATATGATATACGGAGTAAAAAATATGGGATGCTACACATTTGTTGTAGACACTGTCTAGTATTCTATGTACATAAGAGCTTCTGAACGAGGTGCGTGTGTACACATGTAACTAAGATGTGTACAATAAAAGTGTAAAAATTATGTGTACAAATGATTTTTGTCACAAAAAATTACTCCCCATGTCCCTTAAAACTTTGCCAAGTTTGACCGACGCAGAGATTAATAAACTTAAAACTGTGGGGTGAAGGTTTGTGTAGAGGAAAAAGAATTAACTGGAAACACAAATTCTTTACTTGTGGAGAGAGAATTAACTGGAAAATGTCAAAGTTAGTGGGACATTCAAAAATGGAAAGTTGGCAAAGTTTTAAGGGACGAAGGGAGTACCATATAATTGACGGCCAAGGATAAAAGTTGTAACTTTTTAAGCACACAATTTTAAGAGTATCTTTTAATTTTCCAACTAGATACGGAGTAAAAAATAGAATATTATTTGAAATAAGACTAAAAATGTTTGGAAATTCGAAAATAGGATTGTCATGTTTTTATTCCCAAAACAGGACTAATTATTGTCATGTTTTGGCAGTACCAGACTTTAAACATGGCAGTATTTTTCAAAGTTGGCAGTAATTACTCATATTTTAAGAATAAAAATTATGACAGTCCTATTTTGAAATTTTCAAACTGTTTTAATTTTATTTGGGAACTTTCCCTAAAAAATGTAAAAGTATTGAGACAGAGGGTAATAAACTTTAGTCATATTTTATATAGATTGATAAAGTTTAGCATCATCTAGACATGTGCTTAGGTGGGCATAGTCAACGCCTAGACCAACGTGCATTCAAGGGGCGTCCCCCAAGGCAAAATAAGGCTGAAATTTTTATGGTTTTTTGAAATTGTGAAAGTGGTCTAGAGGTATCAAACGTAGCTGTCCACGTATCAATTGGTCTCTTGTCGCTATTACCCACGCGAATATTTTTTTGAATTAGTGAACCAATAAGGACGTGAACAATAATTAATTAATCAAATAATTATTCTCAATTGGTAGTTGGTATAAGGAACAAAGAATGTTAATTAATTAATGATGGTGGTGATTAATTAACACCATACACATGCACGCTGAGATTATTGAATATTGATTGATTGATTGATTGGTGAAGGTGTTGGCCCCACTTCCGATTGGGTTCGCTGTGTTTATGGTCCACCTGGCCACGATCCCCATAACCGGAACGGGCATAAACCCGGCAAGGAGTCTTGGAGCAGCAGTGATTTACAACAAAGACAAGGCCTGGGATGACCAGTGGATTTTCTGGGTGGGCCCCTTCGTCGGCGCTGCCGTCGCCGCCATCTACCACCAGTTCATCCTTAGAGCCGCCGCCATCAAGGCTCTCGGCTCCTTTAGGAGCAACGCCTCATAAACGGGCCCATTTATGGATCATTATTATTGTCCCACATTGAATATTTATTTACTGCTTCGTTTGGATGTATTGAAGTGTATTTCCATTTCTGTGTATTATTAATTACTCGATTAACTTATTATCTTATGGTTGGATTACTTAATCTAGTAGGGGTCTTTTTCGGGTTCGCCTCTTGATTGGGTTGCACTGTTGTATGTGGTGGGTGGGGGCCACTGATGATGAACCATAATTAACTTTGCATTTGTTTTCTAAAACTAGTGGCCTGACCGGGTTCGTCGATAATTGGATTCGTGTTCAATATGATGTGGAAATTATCAAAGATGCTGTTTGAAAGTTTTGCGAGCCTTGGGCGACTAAGAGCTGGTTTTGGTAATCTTTACCAATAAGAATACTAAAATACACACCTATGGGCTAAGGAGGTTTTCTTACTGTTTTCAGTCCCAGACCAGACTTAAACAGATCAGACCAGACTTAAACGGTCAGACCAGTCCAGACTTAAACAGACCAGACCAGACCAGACTTCCGTAGTTATAAAATACACAGAGACCGGACGTTTACCAGATCAGACCAGACTTAAACAGACCAGATCAGGCTAGACCAAACTTAAATAGACCAGACTAGATCAGCAAATTTCAGTCCAAAAGAAAACATCCTAAAACAAACATTTATCGAACTTGACCAATTTAGGCCTAGACTCGGGCCGGGCGGCCCGAGTCCGGCCGGTTCCGGGCCTCCCCTTTCATGAACCGAGGCCCGGCCGGGCCCAGGCCCGAACCGGCCCGAGTGCATAGACCAATTCATATAAGAGAAGACTATGCCAAATCAAATTTAATAAATCAGACTATACTCGATGATATCAAAACAAGCAGAATAGAATTTTTTTAGCCCAATTAGAAACATCCCTAATGAGATTGAACATACAAGTGCATTTGTCAGTCTAAATTATTAAAAAAAATCAGTTTTTTTTATTCGGTAACTAAATTTCTTACGTACGGAGTAGTATTTAGGTAATATGTGTATATACATAATTAATTAAACCACAAAGGGATTTGAGACATATTCTAATACGGAGTATTACATTGAGTTTATGAGTCTGTTTGGTAACACTGAAATCGGCTGATTCTGGCTCAAATCTATGAAATTGACAGATTCTGTTGATTTATAAAAAAAAAATTAAAATATATTTTATTAATAAAAAAAGAACAAATTATATAAAATATAGCAAAAATGATTATCTATAGTAATTTCAACAAATACTGTCAGAAAAGTAACTCCGGCATTCAGTTTTTTTTTTATTATTACACAGTACGGCGCGCGAAATCAAAGTTACATGTCTAATAAAAAAATTAGTCATAAAACGAATAATAAAATTAGTCATAAAACGAATAATAGCATCAAACGGCCTTTATATAAAACCAAAGTTTTTGCCACATTAAAATTTGAAACAGCAGTTCTGAATGAGAATAATCCGTTTATCATAATTCAAGAGATGACAAAATAGATTTGTCATCATAGGACAAAAACTTCACCATCGTTTTCATAATATTCCAACAATAAAATTCATAGGGATCGAATATAATAATGATTAGTGATGGCAACGGGGCGGTTCGGGGACGGTTTTACATATAACTGTACCCGCCCCATTTGATAATTCCCTGACCCATAACCGCCCCATTACCCAACGGGTATTTTTTCCCCAAACCGTATCCGCCCCAACGGGTAACGGGTATAACCACGGATAACCGCAGGTAATCGCTTTATTAAATGAGTGATTGATATTTTAATATAAAAATAATATTTTAAAAGGCAAAAAATGGCATCACCTAGATGACTCTAGACTGAGACGCCACTTTAAAGTTTCGTATATCTACAAGACGAGAAAGAAGACAACATAAATTAATTTGAACTTAAAAATACTTAATCTGAAAAATAATTATTCACTAAAAAATATGATAATAATCAAACAAGACTATTAAGATCTATTATGAATTCTCATTGAACATTATAGTTAGTACATCTATTATCCATATACTTAATGAAAATAGAGAAAATCTCATCTTCATTTACTTAGGGGACAAATAATAGATAAAAATGTAATAAAAATATAACTAAAATAAACGGGGTGGGTACGGGGCAGGTAATGGGGCGGACATGTATAAAACCGTAACCGCCCCGTTACCCGTAAAAACAAAACGGGTATTCCCCGCCCCATACCCGTTACCCGGTCAATGCGGTTTTCCCCGTTTTGACCGGGGCGGTTCGGTTCGGGTATCTATTGGATCGGTCACAATTGCCATCTCTAATAATGATTGTTATATTGTCGGCCCATGTAACTAATCGGATTGCAATTGATCCATTTAAAACGTTATGAGTGGCTCTTACAGTACAATATTATTATGCTTTCTCTTTATTCTTTTCAAGTTAAATTTAGATTTTTTAAAAAAAAAATTAATGAAGGTATTGGCATAATAAAAGAGCTTACACAGAAGATACATCAGTAACATAAAGCCATCTATCTACACTCATCATTCATAGCTCATCCACACGTGGAAGAAGTGAAATGCAGCTCATGTATAAATAAATATAGGTGTGGAAAAAACCGAACCGAAACCCGGAAACCGGCCCTGGACCGACCTGAATTATGATCCCGGTCCGGGTTTTTTCTTTTAACCCGGTCCAAATTAAAAAAAAAACCCGAACCGAACCGAAAATTCCGGGCTCATTAACGGGCCTTAAAATCTATAACCGGCCCGGACCGAAAAAACCCGAAACAATTAGTTTTAATATAAAATTAATATAGTATATGAATATAAATAAAATATTTCCTAATATATGATTATAATCACAGTGGATAAAAAAGATTTAGTAACTTTTAGCGACTACAAATATGTTGAATTTGTTTAGCGTAATGATGACCATAAGAATATATTTATAGCAACTCTAGTAACTTTTTGATTTATAAAATTTATTTCGTAATATTTTTAAGAAACCTATATTATTTATATATATACATCTTACATAAAATATTGAGATAATTATCTTCTTTAAATTTGAATTGTTGGTGATTTTGGAGACTATTATTTGTGTTATTAATTTGCAGTTGTATTTTTGATTAATTTTATTTGAAAATAAGTGTTAAAATATAAAAGAATAATGACATATTTCATGACCGGGCTTTAACCGGTCCAACCCGAATCCGGACCGAACCCGGGCTACCAAAAACCCGACTCGGACCGAATATAACGGGCTTTGTTCCGGTCCCTAATTTTCATAACCCGAGACCTTCCGGGTAATTTCCGGGTTTAGCAAAAAACCGACCCAGACCGGACCGATCCCACCCCTACATAAATATAGAAGCCAGTAGAAGAAACTAGAAGCCTCTTAGTTAGTTATTCTTGTTACAAGATTAGTTAAGATATTCTTCTTGTGCTCACTATATATAGACATCTCTTGTACATTCATTGAGTAGTGCAGAAATATTATGAAAATTTCCTTCAGTTCTTTCTCTACTTTTGTATGAAGCATAGCTTCCGTTTTGCCTTCATGATCTGTATCTCTGAATTCCACATGGTATCAGAGAATATTTCACCATAATTCTTCATCTCAACTCAGTTTAATCTTTATCGTCATCATAATGTCGAGACCTGCAAGTGAAGATATCACAAGTCCATTCTATATTAGATCAGGAGACAATCCAAACACTGTTCTTGTCAGTCCCCAATTGAATGGAAACAATTTCCATTCATGGAGTAAGTCGATGAAAATCGCGCTTGGAGCCAAGAATAAAATGAAATTTGTCAACGGAACTATCGCTAAACCTAATAAAACAGACGAAACCTTCGAGATTTGGGAGAGAAGTGATCTGATGGTACAATCCTGGATTTTGAATTCATGCACTAAAGAAATTGCGCAATGCATCCTCTATGAGGAATCTGCGGCTAAGATGTGGAACACGTTGAATGAGAGATTTTCTCAAGGTAATTTGCCTCGAATCTTTGATTTGCAGAAACAGATTTACGCTTTGTGATATGCACTAGTTTATAGTGCATAAGTGTATGTTTTTATATTGATCTTGTGTGGACTTTCCATCACTTTTAGTTAGTTTGTAAGTATTTGTTTTATTTTAGTTGTAATTGTTTTTACCTTCTATTTCTAGCTATAGAATAGTGATAGAGTTTTTAGCAAGCAAAAGGGAAGAAAAGCTGAAGACAAAAATGCTCAGGAACACAAACCCGACCGGGTCAGACCTTGAACCCGGTCGGGTCAGGATCTAAGAGGAAAGAGTACGACCCGGTCGGGTCCCTTACTCGACCCGGTCGGGTCAGATTTGACCCGGAGCACCAGAACATGCTGCAGATCACAAAGATTTGGAAAAGATTTGATTTTGGTCAAACCCGGTCGGGTCCCTTACTTGACCCGGTCGGGTCTGACTTGACCCGGACAATTTAACGTGCTGAAAACACAAAAACGTGGGAGATAATCTGATTTTGACCGGTACCCGGTCGGGTATGTACCTATACCCGGTCGGGTACCCGGCCAAAGGTGTTGAAAAACACCTATAAATAGCACACTTTTTCTTCACAAAAAATCATCCCTTCTTCCATATACTTAAGCTCAGTTTAGAATAGCATTTCTTTATATTTCTTTTAGCATGTTTAGTCTCCAAATGAGGAGCTAAACTTCCAATTCTTGGTTTTGCTCTTGAAGCTTGTTGATTATTAGAGTTGTGAGTTATTTTCTTACTTTCTCCTCTTGATTATTAATTCTTCCCTTAATCTCATTCTATATTAATGTTAGAGGGTGGCTAAGTGACGATTAGTTAACGTTCCGACATTGATTATTACTAGAAACGATCAACGAACCGATGGTTAAACGTTGATGGTTTCACAAGTAAGTAACTTTGGTTTATTAATGCACGGTTGTGATTAATAAACTTAAGAGGGATTAATTTTGTTGGTTAAACCGAAACCGTTGTGTTGAGGTTATCAATCTTAATTGATTTCATCTAGGAGTCAAAGAGGTTAAATGCTACTATTATATCGGTATACGGCGTTGTTCTATATTTGATTAATAGTAAGGGTTATTAATGAACGGTCGTTGTTAATAACTACCCTCGATGAATTGGAGATACTCCGCGATTGAGTATTCGAGAGGGGATAAGTTATGGATATAACAATGATCGACTAAAATATATCAATAAGTGGAAAGTAGCAAGACCAAGTCCCTTTTATTCTTGAATTTAATCCTATATAACTCGTTCATCTTCGTGTTCAATTTAATTAAATCACTCAACAATCAAAACCCCCCTTTTTATTTACTATTTACATAAAAAGAAAGTTATTCCTTTCCCTGTGGATACGAACTCTACTTCACCTATACTACGTATAAGTGTTAGTATCGATTTATTTTGAGTGCACTCACGACAAAGTGCACGTCAAATTTGGCGTCGTTGCCGGGGAGAGGAAATTAATTTTTCTTTTTATTTTATTTTAAGAAAAAGAAAAAAAAAATATAGTTCAAGTATAAAGATTTCTATTTCTGCTGAGCTTTGTAGTACATGGTAAAATATCGTTCACTGAACGAAATCACATACCACTCAAACCCCGAAATAGAACGAACTCTCGAGCGGTTGAAAAACAAATTTTCAAACTCCGACTCGGGAGAATCATCAAGCGCTAGTTCTCAATCTAGCGAAACCGAAGAGCCAATCACTATGGCTCATGAAACGAGAACATTAAGGGAGCTCACGGCTCCGAATCTAAATCAACAACCCCTATGTATCACTTTTCCAACCCTTGATACGGGGGTCACATTCGAGCTAAAATCTGGGCTCATTCATCTACTTCCCTCTTTCCATGGCCTACGGGGGGAAGATCCGAACAAACATCTGTCGGAATTCCATATTGTGTGCACAAGCATGTGCCCCAATGGCGTATCCGAGGAACAAATCAAGCTAAGGGCTTTTCCTTTCTCTCTAAAAGACACCGCGAAGGATTGGCTTTTCTATCTTCCTTCGGGTAGCATCAACACATGGGCTCAAATGAAAAAGAGTTTCCTCGACAGGTACTATCCCGCGTCTATCTCTTCAAGTCTCAAAAAGCAAATTAGCAACATTGAGCAAGCAGATGATGAAACCTTGTACGAATATTGGGAGCGCTTTAAAAAATTATGCGCTAGTTGCCCATATCATGGGTATTCGGAACAAGATCTCATTCGGGCTTGTTGATCAAGATAGACGCATGGTGAATGCGGCATGTGGAGGGGGTATTGTTAACAAAACCCCTTCCCAAGCAAGAGACCTCATTTCGGAGTTAGCCGAAAACTCAAGACACTACAATGGGAGGTCATCTTCAAAACGAGTTATGGCGGTAGAATCCAACAAATCGTTGGAAAGTCAAGTGAACGGCTTGACAAGTCAAGTGACCGGCTTGACTTCTTTGGTAAAAGATTTTCTTTTGAATCCCAAAACCCAAGAAGTCAAGGTCTGCGGTATATGCTCGACACAAGGGCACCCCACCGACTCCTGCCCCACATTACAAGAGGAGAACCCCGAGCAAGTCAATGCTTTGGGTTTCCAAGGTCAAAGGAGATATGATCCTCACGGCAACACTTACAATCCCGGGTGGGGGGATCATCCAAATTTAAGGTACGGAAACTCTCAACCGCCTCAACAATCGAACCCTCCTCCTCAACAATACAAACAACAGGGTCAAGCATCGAACTCGAGCATGTCCACCGAAGACATGATTCGATCACTTGCCATGAACATGGCTACAATGCAACAAAGTGTGACCCAATTCCAAGAAACGACCAAATCAAGCATCCACAATTTGGAAAACCAAATGAGCCAAATCTCAAATGCCGTGAGTAGGCTTGAAGCCAAGGATTCGGCAAAACTCCCATCTCAAACGGAGCCGAATCCAAGGCAACAAGCTCACGCGGTCACTTTGAGAAGTGGCAAGGAGTTGGTTATGGCTAAAGCAAAAGCAAAGAGCCATGTTGGAGAAGAAGAGGAGGATATCTTGGTGCCAAGCACAAATCCTCAAAATGAAGAAGAGAAAGAGGAGGAAATCACACCTCAAAGAAAGTTTCCACCGCTTGATTCATACGAGCCGGTGCCACCTTTCCCGGAGGCTCTCAAGGACAACCGCAAGTACAACAATGACAAGGATATCTATGAGACCTTCAGCAAATGTGAGGTAAATATCCCTCTTCTCAATTTAATAAAAGGTGTCCCTAGGTTTGCAAAGTTTTTAAAAGAACTTTGCACAATAAAAAGGAAACACAAGCTAAATGGAAAACATAAAATCCAAGTAAGCGAAAGAGTGTCAGCCGTTTTTCAAAAGAAACTGCCTAAAAAGTATAGTGACCCGGGAATGTTCACTATACCATGTAAACTTGGAAATTCTAGTTCTTCTAGGGCTATGTTAGATTTGGGTGCATCCATCAATGTCATTCCATATTCTCTATATAAGTCCCTAGAGCTAGGCCCTTTACATGAGACGGGGGTTGTTATCCAACTTGCCGATAGATCCAACGTTTACCCCAAAGGTGTAGTGGAGGATGTACTCGTCATGGTGGATAATCTAATCTTTCCCGCTGATTTTTATGTTCTCGAAATGGAGAACGATAAAAATGCAGTCCCAATTTTGTTGTATCGAGAAGAAACTTGGCAGCGTAAGGCTAAGGTCTATTAAAATCGATATCGGTACCTGTACACAAGGCGCATATTTATAGGCGCTGTACAGGTTACCGATTTAGGTAAACCTTGGAAGTTGGGCCAAGGCCTTTTTGGGCCTTATTCCCTTTACCTTATTTGCTACATAATAAATACTAATCTAATACCATAAATGGTATAGCTAGTCTACTTTATTTAAACAAGACATTACAGACAAACTTGACCCACAATAAAAGTTCTAACAATCTCCCCCTTTGTGGTCAAGTGCCGTCTTGCTGGGTTTCTTCACTTCTGAGCTTTGAAATAATTCTTTCTGAGATTAAGCGCATGCTCATAGCTCCTTAGTGAACTTCTTCTTTCAAGTTGCTTTTCAATGGCCTATAGGATGCTGTCAATTCTGTGTGCTTCCTTTAATTCAGCATCTGTCGCATCTGCATACTGTTGCTGTCTTTCTTTGAATGCTTCTCTGATTGGTTGCAGCTTTTCTTTCACAATCTTCAGGGTTCCGTCACAGTATTTGTTAATTTCATCAATGAATAGCATACGTTTCTCACCATTGTAATTCAGATAGATAAGCATGATTGGACTATCAAAGATGTAATACTCAGGAAAGTCTTCCAATTCTTGTCCATACAGCTTTGGTCTTGTGAGATTCGTCTTTGGCATGTTTGTTTCAAGAGCCATCTGAAGATCATGAGAGGCAAAGAATTTGATTTGTCTGATCATAAACCGCTTGAGTGCATCCAGCCCATCTTGTGTAATTTTGTCACGAATGCCTGGAATTTCCTGGAATGCAAGATACATCTGATAGATGTCGTCCATCTTTAGCATGTAGAGATCATTTTCCTTGCATGTGAATATAGTTCCGTCAGAGCGCTGAAGCTGGTAGACAGAGAGTTTGATATCCTGAAAATTGGTTTCAGCCACATTGAGAACAGCCCAGACAGGGTCCTTGGCTGTTTGAAGTTCGTGTTGCCAGACTTCTCTCTGTTTTCCCATATAGTGATGACTAAGTAGAAACAGCTGTCCGCCCTTGTTTTGTCCTCGTAGATGGTTAAGACCACGAATCTTCAGTTCATCCAGTTCTCTGACCTTATCCTCTTTTCGCCAGATGTTTTCCCTGATTTCCTCTTGAAAGGGGGCGTTGATGTCGATCTTTTCCCAGGGCTTCTCATTTCTGGGCATTTGAGCCGCTGTTTGTCTAATGATCGACTCAAGCTCCTTGGGTGGTGTCTCATAGTTTTCTCCTTCCTTGAGTTCATCTTCATCAAGTAGAATCACATCAGCAGCACAGTTGACTAAGAGATCTCTGAGGTATGCTCTTCGCTGTGATTCATCTACATCTGTCCAGAGTTCAGGCCATTTGTTGTACACCAGCATTTCCTCAAGTTCATCGTGCATTTGATCATTGTAGTAGCTGGAGGGAGCCTGCTGCTGTTGAGGCGACATGTCGGGCGTAGCATCGGGATCCTGGTGAGACTTGCAGGGATCCTCAATTATCTCAACACGATGCTTTTGCGCAGAAACCAGACCTCTATACTTCGTTACATGCGGCCAATCCTCCCTTGGTTGAGAATGTGAAACACCGGGATCACTAGGATTGCCCGTTGTCATCAGTTTCGAACTAGGTTCTAGCTGATGGCCTGGGTAGGAAGATGTACTCGTGGTAGCATCCTCAGGACTTCCATTCCGTCCTTGGTCAACATCTATAGGAGATGCACCTCGGGATGTTATGTCTAGCTCGACCATGCTAGAAAGAGTGGCTAGGGATTTATGGCTAGCTGAAGTAGTGGGTTGCTCATTGGTAGAGGTGGAGGGTTGGTTTGGCTTTGAGAGTTGGCTAGTAGAAGCAACATGCTCAAGTATCCGCGGGCGCTTGTTCTCCCCCTCATGAGAATCCGAATCATCGGGATCCTCATGTGAACGTTTAGCGCCACGGAGACTGTCACGGCATGTGTTCTGTGTATCTAGAGCATGGAGAAGGGCTTTTTGAAGAGGGGTGAGGTTGCCTTCTTCCACGTCTAGTATACGGTCGTAGATCTCAGCTACAAGATCCTCGAAGGGTACGGTTGTTAGGTTGGGTTTGGTCGTTGTAGGGGAGAATACTAGTTCTGTATCCTGGGTTTCCCTTGATGTGGATGGTTGTTGGTTTTCTATGGCTAATGGTTTGGAAATAGGTATGGAAATGGTTGGGGGCTGTGTTGTTTGGGGTTTGGATGGTATATTCTGAACAACTGGGGTACTTCCAGAGTCTTGTGCATTAGCGGTTATTGCTTCATGCACCCATGGTTTAATGGTAGACTCTAGAAAGCTGTTTAGATATACAAGAATGTCTTCGGGGATAATGGTTCCAGTTACAGGGGTTGTAACTGTTGTCACAGCATCAGTGAAGATAGCTGATGTGTGGCCTGCGTTCAATGATCGAGGCATTGTTGGCGTAGCAGGACTTCCGACTATCATAGTTTGCACTCCGGTCGTTGCATTCAGGGTGAGTGCACCTGTATGTGCAGTGAATAGTGTCGGTGTCCTAGAGAAATTTAAAATTGTAGGAATGGTGACACCTAGACTCGATGTGATAGAACGGATGGGGGTTGTGGTCCGGGGCTGTTGACCACTAAGTCTCTCAGCAGATTCGGAAGGAATCAGTGAGGTCGGTGTAAGTTCCCCTTGAGTTATTGAAACTCCAGTCTGTTGGGAGACTGGAGAGTGGATGGGAGATGGCTGTGCATGCGCAGTTGAACCAGATGCTGCGACTTCTACCCGGGAACTGACAAGGTCAGCTCCTGCTCCTAGGGGCGTGGTTCGGCCTATGGTGACGAAGGTGTCGCAGTCAACGTATAGTGCCAGCTCCTCCTCCACTGCACTTTTCTTTCTTAGCCTCTTCTTAGGCTGTGATGATGCAGATTTGTCACTTTTCTGCTTTGAGCGCTGCTCACTTATGACAATGCCCTTAAGTGGTCGGGACATGTGAGCAACTTCTTCATTGTCCGATGAGGAGTCGGAGTCTATCGGAATGGCTCTCTTTCTGGCTCTTTTCCTGTTGCTGATCAGGACTCCCTCCATGTCATCATCATCATCTGCATCATCATCATCATCATCATCATCATCATTCCGCTCATTTCCCTTGGCCATGCTATCGGAGGCCTCACCACCAGCCTTATTCGAAGGGGCCTGGCTTGATGGTTCATCGGCAGTGTCCTCAGCATTAGGGTGGCCCTCAGCAGTCTGGGTCCTCTCGGAAGAGTTAGCAGACTGATCATCATTAGGCCGGGTTGCCACTGGTTTCTGTGGCGGGGCTCTCTTCTTCTTACTACCCTCACTTGGCTTGGTCCCCTGGGTAGGTCCAGCTGGGTTTTGCTAAACCATAGGAACCGTTCTCTTCAATGACTCTTTGTAGTCGATGACTGCCTTATCCCTCGGGTTTGCTAGATCAAGCAGGGAGTCCGGAATAGGCAGTGCTTCAGCTTTGTTGCTGTCCCTCTGGAAGTATTTGAGCTTCGGAGCGGTGAAGTGCTTGTCTTCCTTGCGCTTAGGGATTGTGGGGGTGGCTTCCAACATGTTGTGGATCATCAGCGCCAGCCACCGAGCGTAGGGAATAGTGATTCCCTTGTTGTTCTCCTTCATCTTGACCTGATCCATCAGCTCCGTCCAGAAGAGCTGAGCCATGTCATATTCGATGTTGAAGGCGATCCCGTGGAAGATTTGGAGAATTTGTTTGTTGCATTTGTCATGTCCGGCGTGCTTAGGAGATAGACACTTGTTCACCAGGCCGAACAGACTCTTCCACGGGTGGGGCAGGTTTGAGATGGTGAAGTTTGAGATCAGGGGTAACGGACCTTCATACCCCAGCTTCTTCATGTCTGTGATCAGATCTTCATTGAAGGGAAGCGGTGCATAGTTCTGGAGCACCGGGAGATTCAGAGTCTCCCTTATTGTAGAGGGTGTCAGCACCGCTCTTACATTATTCATCTTGGTCATGATCTTAGACCGATCTTTCTTGCTTTCAGTTCGCATGCAGCCCCAGAATTGCTGCAGGTATACCATTGGTACTGGTTTAGCTTCGTTGAATGCAGTCCAAAGGTAGTGTTTCTGTAGGATGGAGAGAATGACTGGGTCCTGACATTTGAAGAGCTTCAGGTCCAATTGAAAGTTGTTGTCATAAAGTGGGACCCATTTCTCCTTTGGGTACACTGCGTTGCTTGGTTGTGCAGTTTTGTCTGTTCCTGACATGATTGACTGAAAGAATTGGGTCAGCACAAATTGTTCATTTGAAAATTTATTTGTTCAGTTTTTGCAATTTTTAGATCAGGTGTGTACAGGTGGGACCTCGAGAAAATTTTCTAAGTACAAACTACGAGAACCAACTTCTCGAGGTCTGAGCATCGAGAAGTAGGTTCTCGAGGTTTAAATACCGAGAAGCTCTTCTCGATATTCAAACATCGAGAACTTGGTTCTCGATATAGAAGTATCGAAAAGTCCTTCTCGAGATTTAAACATCGAGAACCATCTTTTCGAGGTTTAGTATCGAGAACCTCTTCTCGATATCTCCAACTTCGAGAAGTAGGTTCTCGATATTAAACATCGAAAAGACTCTTTTCGAGGTTTAATATCGAGAACCGAACCTCGAATTTTGAAATATCGAGAAATTGATCTCGAGTTCTAAACATCGAGAAAGTGAATTTCTCGAGTTCGTACTCAGAGAATATGTCGAGAACCACCTGCAAATTCATACAATCATAATAATAAACCAATGATTTAAACTTTTCGAGTTCTAAGTTCTTGATTCGAGAAAATTGGTTCTCGATATACCAATCCGAGAAGTTTCCTTCAAGTTTGGATTCGAGAACATTTGGATTATTTGGGAAAAGCCACTTTGAAAACCTTGTGTTTCCGAATTACTACCTTAGATTCCGAAAACGAGAGTTCGAGAGAAAAGTTGCGAGAAATCACTTGAGATCTGCACTTCGAGAACTGAGAATGCGAGAAAATGAGTTCTCTAGTTCTCGAGGTGCCTTTTATATGCAAAATTATGGGCCTTTCGAGAAGTATACTGGGCCCAAATGTCAAGAGCGGGCCCAGTTCAGAAAATTTTAAAATTTTGGGCCCCAAGCTAGAATTTATTAAGAAATGCTTTCTCAGATCAAAACTCCCCCTCGAAATGTGCCTGAAAAAAAATGAAAGACACACACACACACACTCTTTTTCTGATTTTCTGATTTTCTCACTCACACACACACTCTTTTTCTGATTTTCTGATTTTCTCACTCACACACACACTCTTTTTCTTACTTTTCTGATTTTCTCACTCACACACACTCTTTTTCTGATTTTCTGATTTTCTCCCCCTCAAAGTATTCCTCTCTCTTCAAAGTATTCCTCTCTCTTTTATTTTCTCCCTTTTCTCCCCCTCAACACATGCAACGCACACCACACACGCACACATTTTATTCAGACCATGGAGATAACACAATTACATAGAATCGAGATTCAACATGCCTAACTTAGATACTAGGAACTGGAATCTCTTTTCATCCAGTGCCTTAGTAAATATGTCATCCAGTTGAAGCTCAGTGCTTACAAAGTACAGATCAATATCTCCTTTCTCCACATGGTCCTTGATGAAGTGATAGCGCAAATCGATGTGCTTGGTGCGCGAGTGATGAACGGGGTTGCTAGTTATGGCGATTGCACTCTGGGAGTCACTGTAGATCGGGATGTGTTTGAACAAGTAGCCATAGTCTCTGAGTTGGGTCCTCATCCATAGGATTTGTGAACAACAGCTAGCAGCCGCAACGTATTCTGCTTCGGCTGTAGAAGTTGACACACAGTTCTGTTTCTTGGAGGACCAACAGACTAGCTTCTCTCCCAGAAATTGAGCACCACCGGATGTACTTTTCCTGTCTAACTTGCAACCTGCAAAATCAGCATCTGAGTAACCAATGAGGTCAAAACCCGTGTCCTTGGGATACCAAAGTCCTAAGTTGACTGTTCCTTTCAGGTATCTCAGGATTCTCTTTACTGCATTCAGATGTGATTCCTTTGGATTTGCTTGAAAGCGAGCGCACAGACAAGTTGCAAAGACAATATCCGGTCTACTAGATGTCAGGTACAGCAAGGAACCGATGATAGCCCGATAGTTGGTAGCATCGACTGAAATCCCGGAAGGGTCAGAGTCGAGCTTTTGTGAGGGAGACATGGGGGTTTTCATGGTTGACTTGCTGTCCATCTTGAATCTTTTGAGCATTTCATGGATGTACTTCGACTAACTGATGAAAATTCCGTCTGGCAATTGCTTGATCTGTAGCCCTAGAAAGAAGTTCAATTCTCCCATCATACTCATTTCAAACTCAGTGCGCATCAAGTTGCTGAATTCTTCGCAGAAGTTCGGATTTGACGAGGCGAATATGATGTCATCTACATAGATTTGTATCAGCATGATGTCACTGTTCTCTCGCTTGATGAAAAGAGTTGGATCTATCTTTCCCTTCGAGTAACCTGATTGCACAAGAAAATCAGATAGTGCATCATACCAGGCTCTCGGTGCCTGTTTTAGTCCGTACAGGGCTTTCTTCAGCTTGTAGACATAATGTGGGCGTTCAGGATCAACAAAGCCTTCTGGTTGTGCCACGTAAACTTCTTCTTTCAGCTCGCCATTTAGAAACGCAGTCTTTACATCCATTTGATAGATGGTGAAACTCTTATGAGCAGCATAGGCAAGGAACAACCTGATTGCTTCAATTCTGGCCACTGGTGCAAAGGTTTCATCATAGTCAATTCCCTCTTGTTGATTGTACCCTTTTGCAACCAGTCGGGCTTTGTTCCTGATTATCACACCGTCTTCATCTTTCTTGTTCTTGAAGACCCACTTGGTACCAATTAGTGTTTTCTTTGGGGGTCTTGGCACCAGGGTCCATACATCCAATCTTTCAAACTGATTGATCTCCTCCTGCATTGCTATCACCCAATCTGGATCTGCTAGAGCTTCAGAAACTTTGGTTGGTTTAGATTGGCTGATGAAGCGAGAGAAGAGACATTCATTTGCTGTAGCCGTTCTTGTGCAAACTCCACGACTCGGATCTCCAATAATTTGTTCTGCAGGATGTGCCTTCGTCCATTTCCGCTCATGAGTTAGAGGGATTGGAGTTATGATGGGGTGATCCGGGTCCTCAAAAGTAGTAGATGTGGTTTGTTGAGGAGTGGAGTGCACCGGGGTCGATTCAGGTTCTGTGTCTGCTTGAGCTGGTATTTCTGAAACTTGTGCTGGTGAAGTTGCTTGTGTTGCTGCCGTGCCATGATCCTCAGTATCTTCGTGATCTGATGTATGAGGTGAGTCAGCTTCTTCCTCACTGAGGTCAGGCATAAATGGTGGATGTGCATCTTCTGTTGGTAACTGTGGGTTGGCGGTGCGTGCATTTTCATAGAAATGTTCAAAAAGAGAGTCAAGAATTGCACTGTCATCCGTTGTTTGCTTTGTTGCTTCAGCTCCAACAGGTTGCTTCCTTTGAGTAGAGAGTGTGGGTTCTATCAAGAAATGTTCAGAAGCAAAGTCAGCCATTTCATAGAATGCAACATTGACACTCTCAATGACTGTTCTGCGTTCTCGTAAATAGACCCGATATGCTTTGGATTGCGTGGAGTATCCAATGAATACTCCTTCGATAGCTTTTGGATCCATCTTGCTTCTTTCATTTTTGTCATTTAGAACAAAGCACTTGCAGCCAAACACCCTGAAGAATGAGATGTCAGGAGTTTTGTTGAAGAGGATTTCATATGGGGTCTTGTTGAAGCGCTTGTGAATTGATGTTCTGTTCTGAGTAAAGCACGCCGTGTTGATTGCTTCAGCCCACATGAAATGGGGAAGCTTTGACTGAATGAGCATGGTGCGTGCTGCTTCAACAAGAGTTCTATTCTTTCTTTCAACGACCCTGTTCTGTTGTGGTGTCTTTGCTGCAGAGAATTGCTGTGTGATACCCTGAGCTTCATAGAAATCAGCAAGAGACTGATTCTTGAACTCGGTACCATTGTCTGTTCTGATGATCTCCACACTCTTTTGTAGAAAATTTTGGATTGTCCTGATGAAGGTTATGATGGTTGCAGCTGTTTCATCCTTTGTCCTCAGAAATTTGGTCCATGTGTACCGAGAGAAGTCATCCACAATGACCAGTGTATATTTGCGTCCATTGATGCTTTGGACTCTCATTGGTCCACACAGATCCATGTGAAGTAGTTGCAGCAGTCGAGAGGAGGATGGAACAGGTTTTAACTTGTGAGAACTCCTTTTCATTTTGCCTAGTCTACAGGCATCACAATGAGTGTCAGCGGAAGTCTTCAAAGGAGGCAGCCCTTTCACAAGTTTCTTGGAGGATAGAGTTGTGAGGTATTTGAAGTTGAGATGAGAGAGGCGTCTGTGCCATAGATTGTTTTGTTCAGAGGAAGCTTTGGACAGCAGGCAGATGGAAGAAGGTAATTGCACACTCTTCAGATCAATGGTGTACAGGTTGGAAGTTCTTGTGCAGATCAATAATACCTTCCCAAACCTGTCCAGCACACAGCATTGTCTGGCTATAAACTTCACTTCCATGCCACTATCACAGAACTGTCCAATGCTTAGCAGATTATGTTTCAGTCCTTTCACGTATGACACAGCCTTGATGGTGACACTTGCACAGATGACATCCCCATATCCTAGGATTGGAGATGCTGCATTGTTTCCAAATCTCACATTTCCTCCGTAACACTTTGTGTAGTTGCTCAACAGTTCCTTTATTCCGGTCATGTGGGTTGAGCAGCCAGAATCTAGGTGCCACACATGACCGTCCTGCAAAACAGATTAAGGACTTTTAGGTACCCATCGCAGGATGGGTCCTTCCTTATCAATTGAGAATATCTTTTTGAATTTTTCTTTCAGCTGTGATCCAAGGTCACCAGCTTTTTCAGATAATGTTCTTTATTTTTCAAGTTCAACTTTTGGTATCCATTTTTGTTTGATTTTAGTGGTGGAGGAGACAGAGTTATTGTTACTATGTGTGAATGGCTGGTTTGTGAGATAAGGTTTGAGAATTTCTTCTTTAGAGAGACGTTGTAAATGTTTCTTTGAATGAACTCTAAGAGGATATCTTAAATTTGGAAGATAATAGACACCCTCTACAGTTCTATTCTCAGATTGTTTTCTTTGTTTGCGCTCTCCTTTTTCTTTCTCACGTACAGATTTTATATCATGATCAGAACCAAAAGTATCATTGCAAAGATTCACAATCCCAGAAGTAGACAACTTTTCATTGATAATGAAAGTATCAGATTTAAACTTAGAATGATTCAGCTTGGGACACAAGACTGAAATAGAGCTACATGACTGTGACATAGAGCTAGAACTACGCTTATTTGAATAGAAAACAACATTTGAACAAGACTTTTTATTTTCAGAAAACATCTTCTTCTTTCCTTCAGCAATCTCCTCTCTCTTCAACTTTCACTCTCTTCTTCTCTCCAATCTCTTACTTATTTCTCTTCCTGCTTTCAAAGGAGATTTGGAGTGAGTGGATGTCTTTTTGAACAGTTTAGATTTGTTCAAATTTCTTTGAGAGGCATCAGTATCACTAGATGATTGGAAAGTTGTGCCAGATTGAGAACTTTCTTTTAAAATGGTGAGTTCCTTCAACAACCTCTCCCTCTCACTTTCAAATTCTTTTCTTTCTTCTTCAAAACTTTTTCTTTGATTTTCTAAAGAAATGTGTAGGTTTTCAAATTTTGTTATCAGTGGAAGGATATAGGGTTCTTCTCCACTTGAACCTGAGGTTGAAGGGGGTTCAGGGTCTGACACAAATTCCTTCTCAGAAGGATAGAGACTCACACTCTCATCAGTTGACAAAATAGGTTCAGCGTTTTCATAGCTTTTGTTTAGGGAATCATAACTAAAAGGAATTTCGGCTTTTGAAGGATTTGACCGCTTTACCTCTTCTTCTTCTGCGGTTTCTTTCCCGTAAGTAAAAGCCATCAACTTGGTCAATCCTAACCCCATGTACTTTATGTTGTAAAGTTGGAGACAATCAATCTTTTTCAGATTGTTGGGGTTAGTATAGCCAAGACCTTCCTTTGAGTTATAAAACCGAGTGTCCCTGTTTTGGTTTAAGAAGATTGTTTGTTCAGTTTGTCCTCTTTTGATCAGTAGATCTTCTAATTCTTTGATTTTTGTGTAAAGAGCACATCTTTGTTTGCGTAGAAAATCGTTTTCTGCTTTCGCAACATTTCGTTCGAGTTCTGTGTCACTGACCTTCTTAGTTAGTTCAGTAATTTTTTGTGTGACCTTCTTAGTTAGTTCAGTAATTTTTTGTGTAAGCTTTTCTGCTTCTAAATTTTGTTTCTGAACTCTTTCTTTCTCATTTTCTAGTTGTAACTTCAGGGAGTGACTCTTGTCTAGAGTATCAAGTACCACTTTGTAGTTATGATCTAACCTGCCTTTTAACTCCTTTATGGTGTTATCCTTTTCACATGAGGAATGAACTTTGCAGGTACATGAGAAAGAAGGTTCAGAAGTACTTACAGTGGTGTTTGAGCTTGAACTTTGACTTTTTCCGGGGATCGCAGCATCACCCTTTTCCTTTTCTTCTTCTTCCACAAACGCCATCAGGGCCAGATTCTCTTCTTCTTCATCATCAGAACTCTCCTCCTGCCATGGATCATTCTCAGTAAGTGTTGCAGCACTATCATCATCTTGCTTAGCCATGAACATCTTCTGCTTGTTCCATAGCATCTTTTGCTTGTAATAGTTGTAGTCCCTCTTCCTTGGTAAGCGACAGTCCTTGATAACATGTCCAGCTTTTCCACAGTTAAAGCATTTGAGAGGGTCTTCTGCTGCAACAACTCTACTAGAAGAGTTTTGATCATTGTTTTTTGATTTGTAGTTGGCAGAGGAGGTTCGGAGCTTGTTTGATGAGCTTCCTTTCTTGGCAAACCTTTTGTTGAACTGATTAGTAAGTAGTGCCATCTTCTTCTGTAGATCAGCCAGCTCAGATTCAACATCCATTTCTTCTTCACTTTCTTCTTCTTCTGATTCAATCTTAACTGCCTTCTTCTTCTTCGGACCCTTAGATGAACTCTTTGGCTTAGCTTCAATCATGAGCGCTAAAGGATTAGCAGAGAAGCTTCCTTCCATCTCAGCAGTGTCATTAACAAACTGCTGTAGATGTTCATGGACAGTGCAGAGGTCAAGTTCATCCAAGTCCAGGTGCTGTCGTAGATTCTTAACAGTTCTTCTCCATTCTGGCGGCAGGCTCGACAAGAAACGTATGTTCATCTCCATATTAGATTTGACAACCTTGATCTTTCTCATCTCATTGATCAATTGTACGAATCTGTTATACGTCTCATGGAGCGCCTCACCATGTAGGGCTTTAAAGGCATCATAGGCAGTCAAGATGTTCGCTTTCTTTGTCTTCAAACCGAGATCAGTTCCAATCATTAACTTCTTCACCTCATCCCACATTTCCTTTGCTGTTTCCATGATGTCTATCAGAATGTAGATATCATTGGGGATAGCTTGCAGGAGATATGTTTTTGCCATGAGATCAGCTTTGATTCTCAACTTATCAGCTTCAGTGTATTCACCTTTTGTCTTCAGTCTTTTCACACAGTTAACAGGGGGGTTGTTTACATCTGAGGTATCTACTTCAGTATAGATCTCAGCAGGACCTTGTGTGAGTGATTCAAGCATGGCTGATGAATTATCTTTCCCTTCCAGAAAGTTCAAGAATCTTGTCTTCCACATCTGATATTCTCCTTTTCTGAGGATGGGTGGTCTGTTGTCATTTCCAAGTGCTAATGCTTCCATCTTCGCTGATTGAGCCTTAAAAGATCGTTCGAGTGTTTTGATCAGGTAAAATTAAATTATCAAATAAACAGAATGTCGAAAACCTAAGTTTCAAGAATAGGTTCGAAAACAGAGTTCGAGAAGCTCTTTCGAGAAGCAGTTTTCGATGTTTTATATCGAAAACCCTGCTATCGAGAAGCTGGGTTCGAGAAGTTCTTTCGAGAAGTCAGGATCGAAAACCTGAGTTCGAGAACTTGGTTTCGAGAACTGACTATCGAGAAGATATATCGAGATCCTGCAAATCGAGAACAAGGTATCGAGATATAATGTCGAAAACTGAGTATCGAGAACAGCAGTTCGAGAACTCAGTTCGAGAACTTATGTCGAGAAGCCAGTATCGAGATCATGCAATTCAAAAACTTAGTTTTAAGCAGATAAAACAGCCAAAGTTTAAAGTCCTAAATCCAGAGATCTTCCTTGAATGATTTTCAGCTCGAAAAACCTGCTACAATGTCGAGAACTCTGCTTTTCGACATCATACTATCGAGAAATCAAGATCACAAAATCTACTGAAATCGAAAAATAAGATATACCCTTGGTTCGTTTCTGAATGGCGAATCCAATGGTATAACTTTTACAGCTTATCGATCAGAAACAAGATTACAGTGATTTAAAACAGAAAGATCGAAAAGTATGAAAAAGCAGAGAACTTCGAAAACTTTTCTTCGACGATCAAACTCGAGCAGGCTCTGATACCAGTTGTTGGTCCCAGTTTATGCAGACTAACGATCAGCTAGATGAACATCATCGATAAACAGAAAGAAAGAAGATCTGATAATGATCAAACAATATCGAGAACAGAGAAATTCTTCTTTCTGTTGTATCGAGAAGAAACTTGGCAGCGTAAGGCTAAGGTCTATTAAAATCGATATCGGTACCTGTACACAAGGCGCATATTTATAGGCGCTGTACAGGTTACCGATTTAGGCAAACCTTGGAAGTTGGGCCAAGGCCTTTTGGGCCTTATTCCCTTTACCTTATTTGCTACATAATAAATACTAATCTAATACCATAAATGGTATAGCTAGTCTACTTTATTTAAACAAGACATTACAGACAAACTTGACCCACAATAAAAGTTCTAACATGGGCAAAAATCACACTCTACCGGTGATTATCTCAAATGCCTTAGCCCAAGAACAAGAGGAGAGGTTGATTGCGGTCCTCAAAGAGTACAAATTGGCCATTGGATGGTCTATTGCCGACATCAAAGGCATTAGCCCATCCACATGCATGCACCGGATCTTACTCGAGGATGAGGCCAAAGCGGTGAGGCAACCGCAAAGAAGATTGAACCCACCCATGATGGAGGTGGTGAAAAAGGAGGTGATCAAGTTGCTCCAAATGGGAATCATCTTTCCCATTTCCGATAGCAAATGGGTGAGTCCAACCCAAGTAGTGCCAAAGAAGACCGGAGTGACGGTCATTGAAAATAAAGATGGCGAGATGGTGCCCACCCGAGTCCAAAACGGGTGGCGAGTCTGCATTGACTACCGAAGGCTCAATTCGGTAACTAGAAAAGACTTCTTCCCATTGCCTTTCATTGACCAAATGCTAGAGAGGCTAGCGGGGCACAAGTTCTATTGTTTTCTTGATGGTTACTCCGGGTATTTCCAAATACCAATAGCCCCAGAGGACCAGGAGAAAACAACATTCACATGTCCATTTGGCACGTTTGCCTACCGACGAATGCCTTTTGGGTTATGCAACGCACCGGGCACCTTTCAAAGGTGTATGATGAGCATCTTCTCCGAATTTGTGGAGGTATTCATGGAGGTTTTTATGGATGATTTCACAATCCATGGGGACTCTTTTGACACTTGCCTCTATCATCTCACTCTTGTGCTCAGAAGTTGTATCGAATCCAACCTTGTTCTAAATTCTGAAAAATGCCACTTTATGGTGGAACAAGGGATTGTTCTTGGGCATGTGATCTCCTCAAAGGGCATCGAAGTGGACAAGGCAAAAATCGATGTCATCCAAACACTCCCGTACCCAACAAATGTACGGGACATCCGCTCCTTCCTTGGTCACGCCGGTTTCTATAGGAGATTCATCAAAGACTTCTCAAAAATTTCATCTCCTCTATGCAAACTTTTGCAAAAGGAGGTTGAATTTGATCTCAATGATGAATGCAAAGAGGTCTTTGACACTTTGAAAGCACGATTGGTAACCGCCCCCATCATACAAGCTCTCGATTGGTCTCTTCCTTTCGAGATAATGTGTGACGCAAGTGACTATGCGGTGGGGGCTGTTTTAGGCCAAAAGGTTGGAAGGGCTGCTCATGTCATCTACTATGCCTCATCAACCCTCAATGAAGCTCAAAAGAACTACTCCACCACTGAGAAGGAAATGCTAGCGGTGGTCTTTGCTTTGGAGAAGTTTCGTTCCTATCTTCTTGGAACGAAAGTTATTGTGTACACCGACCACGCCGCTCTCAGATTCCTTATGACAAAGAAGGAAGCCAAACCAAGACTCATTCGATGGATCCTTCTATTGAGTGAGTTTGACATAGAAATCAAAGACAAGAAGGGAGCAGAGAACTTGGTGGCCGATCATTTAAGCCGCTTGGTCCCAAACAAAGACATCGAAAGTCTCCATACCAATCTCATAAAAGGCGAATTTCCGGACAAGACTCTCTTCTCCCTCAAAGTCATACAACCATGGTACGCAAACATTGTAAACTTCCTTGTTTCCGGCAAATTTCCTCCACAATTCTCAAAAGCTCAAAAAGAAAAATTAAAAATGGACTCAAGACTCTATGTGTGGGATGACCCATATTTGTGGAAACATTGTAAGGATCAAATAATCCGAAGATGTATCCCCGAATATGAGATAGCCCACATTATAGAGTTTTGCCATTCTTATGCTTGTGGAGGACATTTCGGCCCGAAACGGACTGCAATGAAAATTCTTGAAAGTGGTTTTTGGTGGCCGAGTCTATTCCGGGATGCACATGGCTTTTGTCGATCTTGTGACAATTGTCAAAGAGCGGGCAACATTTCAAGGCGGAACGAGATGCCACAAAACCCCGTGCTTTTCTGTGAGATTTTCGATGCATGGGGTATTGACTTCATGGGACCTTTCCCAAACTCTCAAGGTAACATCTACATCCTTCTTGCGGTAGATTACGTCTCCAAATGGGTAGAGGCAAAGGCGACAAAGACTGATGATGCCAAGGTGGTGGCAAGTTTCCTCAAATCACACATATTTTCAAGGTTCGGGGTACCTCGAATTTTAATAAGCGATCGAGGCACACTTTTTTGTAATAAAATTGTGGGATCCTTACTAAAGAAATATGGTGTAACTCACAAGATCTCCACTGCTTACCACCCTCAAACCAATGGCCAAGCGGAAACCTCAAATAGGGAGTTGAAATCTATACTCCAGAAAATAGTGAACCCAAATCGGAGGGATTGGAGTATACGCATTGATGATGCGCTATGGGCATACCGAACGGCTTACAAAACTCCAATTGGTATGTCCCCTTATAGACTTGTGTTTGGAAAAGCGTGTCATCTCCCCGTAGAGCTTGAACACAAGTCATATTGGGCGGTGAAAGATTTCAACCTCAATCTTGACGAGGCCGGTTTGCATAGGAAGCTCCAATTACAAGAATTGGAAGAACTCCGTTCGGATTCTTATGACAATGCGGAAATATACAAAAGAAAGACGAAGGAGTGGCACGACAAAATGATCATAAGGAAAAACTTTAAACTTGATGACAAAGTCCTCCTTTTTCAATCACGCCTTCATCTATTTCCCAGAAAGCTGAGATCCCGTTGGACTGGACCATACAAAGTGGTCAAAATATATCCACACGGGGCGGTGGAAATTAAAGACCTGGAGACGGGAGAGGTGCTCAAGGTGAATGGACAAAGATTAAAACCCTTCTTTGAGGGTTTTCAAACCAAAAATGTGGAAGTCATGGACCTTTCTGAACCGGTCTATGAGTGAAGAACAACGAAGATATCGTCGAGCCACGACGTTAAATAAAGCGCTTCTTGGGAGGCAACCCAGGCAAGGTATGTTCACTTTAATTAAATTTTGTAGAGTGTGTGTGTTCAAAAAAAAAAAAATACTGAACAACCCGACCGGGTATTTTAAACCACCCGGCCGGGTATTGAAACCAGAGCATTCTGTTTTAAAAAGATCGAGTGACCCGACCGGGTAATTCATTATACCCGACCGGGTAAACACCCGAAAACCTCACTGCCAACCTCTGGAAAGTAAACCCGACCGGGTAATTACACTATACCCGACCGGGTAAACGCCCGAAACACTCTCTGCCAGCCCCTGGGACACAAACCCGACCGGGTAATACACTACACCCGACCGGGTCATCGGGCTTTTCAGCCTATACCAGGTCGGGCAAACCCCCTCCCAATCACTTCTTCTTCTTCTCCAAACGCACCCACCCCCAAAAAACTCCATTTCTATACACTCCAAGCTTCGATTCTCCACCATTCCTACACCAAATCCATAAATTAATACCATTTTCTTCATCTCCTCACCTTCCTCTTCCATCCTACACCCATTAATCCTTCCCAAATCCCCCAAATCAACCAACCCCAAAAAAAAAACCTACCCCCAATTTCGAACCCCCCCATTTTTGGACTTCAAAGGTCCAAATACAAAGCCAAAAATCTCCACCAAACATCAAATACCTCTTCTCCTAATCATCCCCTACAAAACCATACCCATCAAGCCCACCAAATCCTACCCACCCAAAAAAAAAAACCGAGAATCTTGCACCAAGAACAACAAAAATCAAGCTCCATGGCACCAAAAAGGGCAAAACCTTCTTCCTCAAGAACTCCAAGGGCTATCCCACCGGTTGAAGGCTTCGAGGAGGTGGACCTTGCAACCGAAGCACAACGCACTCGTTTCCTCGAACAATCCGAAAGAGAGGTAAAACCCTCCCGCTTTATCTGCCAAGCGACGTTAACTTTGTTCTGGATTGATGAAATCATGAGAAACATATTCACAAGGTGTGGCATGCTAAAAATCTTTGATATGCATTATTGGTCATATTCTCGTTTAGTGTATGAATTCTACAGTTCCGTTGAGCATGTAAGAGATGAAAATGACCACACAAATAACACGATCCACTTTCGCCTGCTCAACGCGGACCGTTCACTCACTAAAAGGGAATTTGCCGAACACTTCGGCCTACCCTTGCTTGATGAAACAGTCGCGTATAGTACACCGGTGGCCCATGAACTATGGAGAAGGATGACCGGGTTGGTCAAATTTAACACTTCCCACCTCAATGTAAACCACGTCCAACACCCGGTTTTCCGAATTTTTTTTAAATTCTTGGCAAATTGCTTTTTCGGGAGACCAAACAACCATCAAACTAGAGTGTGGGATATATGTCTCTTAGCACAAGCTGTTCTTCCGGGTGCTAGCCCATACGACGTCACCACAGTGCTTTGGGACCATATTATCAATGTTAAAAATGGTGGAGGAAAGATTCTGGTGGGGGGCCTGATTACCCACATTGCCACACTTTACGGTTTTCAATGCAATGGCGCACTGAACTACAGGACCGTTCTTGGCCTTAAGTTCCTAAAAAACGCTGGGGATGTGACCCTGTCAAACATAGAGGATGATGGCCTGGAGATTTATAATTGGCACATCAAACCCGGCCAAGAACTGTATTTCCCCATCCCTTCCGAAAACCTCCCTCTTAACATCATCGATCACCAAATCGGTGATGGACATCATTATTGTTTGCCCGGGGGAATCCCACCTCAGTATGCACCCCCAAACAATGAACCAGGAAACCATGAAGACAACCCCGCCGCCAACGAACATATTGCCATTGAACCACCCCTCATTCCTGAACAACCACAACCACAACCCCATGCTCACCAATATTCACCATTTGAGCAAGAAATGCTAAATAGCATGAATGCTCTCAACCTTAACTACACTCAACTCCGGAATGAGTTCGGGTTATATAGAAATGAGCAGCGGCAGAGTTTCGAAAGGATTGAAGAACGAAGGCAGGAAGATTGGCGTAGGCATGAAGAGGACCAACGGAGAACCTTTGGTCCGATATACTCTTATGTGGCACACCAAGGGTCTTTTGCGAATATGAGCAACCCCCCTCCCGCACCCTCATGGTATAACCCCACGGAATGGGGTTATTTTGGCGGTTCAAGCTCTAGTGGAGGAGGCGGAGATGACGGGCACCGAGGTGATCACATGGATGAGGATGCTCACTTCACGGGTTACCAAGGCTATGGAGGGTTCTATGATGGCGGAGATGCAGGCGGGCACTAGGGACAGTGCCTAGTCCTAAGTGTGGGGGTGTTGAGAACTATTCCGGTATGCTCCCATTTCATGCTCTTCATTCTTGTCAAAAAAAAAAAAAGAAATTAAGCTTGTTAGGTTGAAAAAACCCAAAAGGGCAACTTAAGCAAAATTAAAGCAAAAAGAAGAGTGAGTTGGTGAGAACAAAAAGGAAAATGTGGGAAGCTGGGTTGAAAACCTGAAAGGGCACCTAGACAAAATGAGAGAATGAGAGAAAGTATTTTTTTCTTTTTTTTTTTGATTTTGCAGGATCCTGAGGGTGATTACTATGCAGAGTTCATCGGATGAGGAAACTGAAATTGAAGACCCATTTTCACTCTTTTGGTTTTGGAGATACTTCATGTTATTTGTTTTGAACACTTATGGATGTTGGTGTTGCTACTCTTGCCATTTAAGGACTTCTTGAACAGAACTTATTTTACTCGAGACGAGTAAAAGTGCAAGTGTGGGGGTGTTTGATATGCACTAGTTTATAGTGCATAAGTGTATGTTTTTATATTGATCTTGTGTGGACTTTCCATCACTTTTAGTTAGTTTGTAAGTATTTGTTTTATTTTAGTTGTAATTGTTTTTACCTTCTATTTCTAGCTATAGAATAGTGATAGAGTTTTTAGCAAGCAAAAGGGAAGAAAAGCTGAAGACAAAAATGCTCAGGAACACAAACCCGACCAGGTCAGACCTTGAACCCGGTCGGGTCAGGATCTAAGAGGAAAGAGTACGACCCGGTCGGGTCCCTTACTCGACCCGGTCGGTCAGATTTGACCCGGAGCACCAGAACATGCTGCAGATCACAAAGATTTGGAAAAGATTTGATTTTGGTCAAACCCGGTCGGGTCCCTTACTTGACCCGGTCGGGTCTGACTTGACCCGGACAATTTAACGTGCTGAAAACACAAAAACGTGGGAGATAATCTGATTTTGACCGGTACCCGGTCGGGTATGTACCTATACCCGGTCGGGTACCCGGCCAAAGGTGTTGAAAAACACCTATAAATAGCACACTTTTTCTTCACAAAAAATCATCCCTTCTTCCATATACTTAAGCTCAGTTTAGAATAGCATTTCTTTATATTTCTTTTAGCATGTTTAGTCTCCAAATGAGGAGCTAAACTTCCAATTCTTGGTTTTGCTCTTGAAGCTTGTTGATTATTAGAGTTGTGAGTTAGTTTCTTACTTTCTCCTCTTGATTATTAATTCTTCCCTTAATCTCATTCTATATTAATGTTGGAGGGTGGCTAAGTGACGATTAGTTAACGTTCCGACATTGATTATTACTAGAAACGATCAACGAACCGATGGTTAAACGTTGATGGTTTCACAAGTAAGTAACTTCGGTTTATTAATGCACGGTTGTGATTAATAAACTTAAGAGGGATTAATTTTGTTGGTTAAACCGAAACCGTTGTGTTGAGGTTATCAATCTTAATTGATTTCATCTAGGAGTCAAAGAGGTTAAATGCTACTATTATATCGGTATACGGCGTTGTTCTATATTTGATTAATAGTAAGGGTTATTAATGAACGGTCGTTGTTAATAACTACCCTCGATGAATTGTAGATACTCTGCGATTGAGTATGCGAGAGGGGATAAGTTATGGATATAACAATGATCGACTAAAATATATCAATAAGTGGAAAGTAGCAAGACCAAGTCCCTTTTATTCTTGAATTTAATCCTATATAACTCGTTCATCTTCGTGTTCAATTTAATTAAATCACTCAACAATCAAAACCCCCCTTTTTATTTACTATTTACATAAAAAGAAAGTTATTCCTTTCCCTGTGGATACGAACTCTACTTCACCTATACTACGTATAAGTGTTAGTATCGATTTATTTTGAGTGCACTCACGACAAAGTGCACGTCACTTTGGTTCAGGATAATCTTAGTGTTACTGATTACTACAACACGTTGGATTCGTTGTGGAAGGAACTAAACCAGTACAATTCAGTTGTTGGATGTACTTGTGGTGCTGTTAAAACCTGCAAGTGCGATTTCTTAAAAACCATGATGGAACGTGAAGAGAGAAACATGTCAATGAAATTCCTTATGAGTCTAAATGATGCTTTTTTTGGAATTAGAGGACAAATTCTCACCATAAAGCCGTTTCCTAAACTGAACCAAGTCTTTAGTTTCGTGCTACAAGATGATATGCAGAGAAATCTAGGCAATGGTGTAGGTATGGAACCTATGGTGATGATGAGAAAGAATCAGACCTATGAAGAGGAAGAAACAGATCATAATGTGAATTATAGCATGAATAAAGGATACAGATCAAACAACCAGTTTCAGAAGAAGGATAGCAAGATGCTTTGCACTCATTGTGGTTTCACTAACCACACAATTGATAAATGCTACAAGCTACATGGGTATCCTCCAGGATACAGATCAAAAGGAAAGCAGATGAACAATAGCACTCCTTCTGGTGGCAATAACTCAGGACAAAACAGAGCTTACATTACTCAGATAGAGGAAATTCCTCAGGTTGTTGATGATAAGGCAGGTTCCAATGTGACACAAGAGCAATATCAACATTTGCTTAGCTTGATCCAAAACCTAACCCATTCTCAAAACAACAAACTCACTCCCTTATCCTCAAATCAGGTTTCCAGTTCAGGTAATCTAAACAGATACTGCACTTTCATTACTAGAGCCAATACTGTGTTACCTACCTCCCACTCTTGGATCTTAGATACGGGAGCAACTGATCACATGATCAGTGATATCTCTCTCTTTGATTCTTTCATTCCTACTGTTAACATTTCAGTACATCTACCCACTGGTTCACAAGCTGCAGTCACACACATTGGATTTGTAACTCTTTTACCTAATGTCATATTGCATAAAGTCTTACACATTCCTGATTTTAATGTAAACTTACTATCTGTAAGCAAACTTCTATCTGAAACATCTTTAACCCTTACTTTTAATGATGCCAAATGTATCATACAGGACAAGTCTTTGAAGAAGGAGATTGGCATTGCTGAACTGGTGAAAGGGCTGTACATTCTGCATCCTAAGAAGATTCCTCATATCCCAAATCCCATACACACATCACATATTACTGTATCTAGTTTGTGGCATCAAAGACTAGGCCACATTTCTTATTCCAAACTTCATGTTCTTAAAAATGTATTGCATATCTCTACTCTTGATAATAAAGATTGTAATATCTGTCCTTTAGCCAAACAACATAGGCTGTCTTTTCCCAAAAGTTCAATAAAATCTAAGAAACCTTTTGATCTTATACATTGTGATGTTTGGGGGCCTTTTTCTATTCCTACTTATGATTGATTTCAGTATTTTCTTACCATTGTAGATGATTTCTCTAGACTCACTTGGTGTTGTATGATGAAACATAAATCTGAAACCAAAAACCATCTAATTTCATTTCATAAAATGGCCATCACTCAGTTTTCTGCTCATATTAAAATCATTAGAACTGATGGAGGTTCAGAATTTTCTCTCTCTGAATTCTACTCCCACGAGGGTATTATTCATCAAACCACCTGCCCTTACACCCCACAACAAAATGGGGTGGTTGAGAGAAGACATCTGTAACACTTGAGATTTAATATAAACGGATTAATAGTACTACTCATACCAACAGAGGTGCATCTCCTTTTAAGGGAGCTCATTACCTAAGAACTCCAAAGTTAAGCGTGCTTGCTCGGGAGTAGTCTTGGGATGGGTGACCCCCTGGGAAGTTTCTCAGGGCGCGCATGAGTGAGGACAAAGTGCGCGGTAAAGGCTTGTGGTGGTTTGTGAGGACAGTACTATTGGTCCGGAGTAACTACCTCGGGTCCGGTGGGGCCGGGGTGTTACAGGTGGTATCAGAGCAACCTTGCGACAGTGTGCTGATCCGTTGGATATCGGGCAGACACCTAGCAGGGGAAAAGATTCTGGGGTTTGATTGAGATTGGTTTAAGGGCGCAACGAGGACGTTGCGATCCTAAGTGGGGGTGATTGTAACACTTGAGATTTAATATAAACGGATTAATAGTACTACTCATACCAACAGAGGTGCATCTCCTTTTAAGGGAGCTCATTACCTAAGAACTCCAAAGTTAAGCGTGCTTGCTCGGGAGTAGTCTTGGGATGGGTGACCCCCTGGGAAGTTTCTCAGGGCGCGCATGAGTGAGGACAAAGTGCGCGGTAAAGGCTTGTGGTGGTTTGTGAGGACAGTACTATTGGTCCGGAGTAACTACCTCGGGTCCGGTGGGGCCGGGGTGTTACAACATCAAACCTTTTTAAAAATAGCCAGAGCTCTAAGATTTCAAGCACATCTTCCCCTGACCTTTTGGGGTGACTGCATATTGACTGCAGTTCATTTGGTCAACAGAATTCCCACACTTGTCCTAAACAACATATCTCCATTCCAAGTCTTTCACAACAAACTTCGTGATTACTCTATTCTCAAAACCTTTGGTTGTCTTTCCTTTGCTTCCAACCTAATTGGTCACAAAGACAAATTTCAGCCAAGAGCAAGGAGATGCATCCTTATTGGATATCCTTCTCACACCAAAGGTTATAAACTGTTTGACCTTGACACCAATCAAACCTTTCTATCCCGGGATGTCATTTTTCAAGAGTCCACATATCCTTTCCTTAACACACCCATCCAAACTAATGACACTGTTGTGCCCAATTGCATACCTGAAACTACCATTCCTAACATCCCCCCAACCACCACCAATCATAAATCCAACACTCAACCTGATAATCCACCTCCTATCACTAACATCACTCCACCAAATAATGTTCCTTTCACCCCCTTTTAACAGATCCTCAAGACCCAGAAAACCACCTTCTCATCTGCAGGATTACATATGTATAGCTACTCAAACCAAGTCTGCAGCCAACACTCCTTCTCTCACTGAGACAAAATCAGGTAAACTTCTTCATCCTATAGACAAGTACATCTCTTCTAACAGGTTTTCACACTCCCATCAATCTTTTTCTGCCTCTATCTCTCACATTGTTGAACCCACCACCTATAAACAAGCATCATCTGACCCTAATTGGAGAAAAGTTATGCAAAACGAGATAGATGCACTTGAATCTAATGGAACCTGGATTATCACTGACTTACCTCCTGGAAAAGTACCTATCAAATGTATATGGATCTACAAAGTAAAATATCAAGCTGATGGTCATCAAATTGAAAGGAACAAAGCTCGTCTTGTTGCAAAGGGCTTTACACAAATAGAAGGGTTGGACTATCTGGATACATTCTCTCCAGTAGCTAAGTTAACTACACTGAGAATTTTACTTGCCTTAGTAGCCTCCAAAGGTTGGTTTCTTGAGCAAATGGATGTCAACAATGCTTTCCTCCATGGAGATCTCCATGAGGAAGTATATATGCAAGTACCACAAGGCTTTACTCCCACTACCAAGAACAAAGTCTGTCGCCTTCTGAAGAGCCTTTATGGTCTTAAACAAGCCAGTAGACAGTGGTTCTCCAAACTATCTACTGCCTTAAAGACTTATGACTTTACTCAGTCTCTTGTTGACTAATCTCTTTTCACTCTTCACACATCTACATACACAATGCTTTTATTGGTATATGTTGATGATATTCTAGTTGCATGTTCTGACATCCAACAAATAAACAAACTCAAGAAATTCCTTGACACCAATTTCAAAATCAAGGACTTAGGTCCTGTCAAATACTTCCTAGGATTGGAAGTTGCTAGATCTCATACAGGCATCTACCTATGTCAACGCAAATACACCATGGAACTATTACAGAACTTCAATTACCACAATTGCAAACCAGTTTCCTTTCCCATGGATAGCAAACTGAGACTCAGTACTAATGATGATCATTACCTCCCAGATCCCACTACTTACAGGTCTTTGATAGGTAAACTTCTTTACCTCACCATCACCAGACCAGACATAAGTTTTGCAGTCAACACACTAGCTCAATTTATGCAAAAACCAGGATACTCTCACTTATCTGCTGCACACAGAGTTCTGAGATATCTTAAGGGCACTATTGGACAAGGCTTACTCTATCCTTCCAATAATGATCTTCAGCTCAAAGGCTTTTCAGACTCAGACTGGGCAAGCTGTGTTGACACAAGAAAATCCATTTCTGGATACTGCATGTTTCTAGGGAACTCTCTCATCTCATGGAAATCAAAGAAACAAAACACAGTTTCTCGCAGTTCTGCAGAAGCAGAATATAGAGCCCTTGCTACCATCACTGCAGAAGATCTTGGACTACTACAACTCTTTAAAGACTTCCACATAACTGCATCTAAGGCTACTATATATTGTGACAGCAAATCAGCCATAGCCTTGACTGCTAATCCTATACATCATGAACGAACCAAACATGTTCAAATTGATTGTCATTTCATTAGAGAATGGATTCAATCTGGCATCATACGAGTTCTGTATGTTCCCACTACACACCAGCTGGCAGATTTACTTACCAAACCACTTGGTCGAGCTACTTTTCACTCTCTACTATCCAAGATGAGCATACAGAACCTGTACTCTCCTCTTGAGGGGGGGGGGGGGTCTTGGCATAATAAAAGAGCTTACACAGAAGATACACCAGTAACATAAAGCCATCTATCTACACTCATCATTCATAGCTCATCCACACGTGGAAGAAGTGAAATGCAGCTCATGTATACATAAATATAGAAGCCAGTAGAAGAAACTAGAAGCCTCTTAGTTAGTTATTCTTGTTACAAGATTAGTTAAGATATTCTTCTTGTACTCAGTATATATAGACATCTCTTGTACATTCATTGAGTAGTGCGGAAATATTATGAAAATTTCCTTCAGTTCTTTCTCTACTTTTGTACGAAGCATAGCTTCCCTTTTGCCTTCATGATCTGTATCTCTGAATTCCACAGAAGATAAGAAATAAAAATGCCATAAATTTTTATTTGTAGTAAATTTCTATATCGAATGAAGATAAAAAATGAATGAAGATAAGAAATAAAAATGTGATTTTTATACTTCAGTGATTACTTTGGCAACCATGATCATATTTAAGTTATACGGAGTAGTATAGTAACAGTGATCATATATTAATTTAATAGAAATTTTAATCAATTTTTGTCTATAAGATTTAATCTACTACCCAGTAAAATTTAAGAAAAATATCCTCAAGAAGTAGTTTGAGTTTATTTTATATCACTCTAGCAAAATTAGGTTCTCAAATAATATCCAAGTCCAATAAAAAGAAAATGCGTGACTATGAGAGAGTGTAAAACACTCTTACACCAAACTAACTGAGTTGTCTATCTAGGATGATATAACATGATACAAATATTATACTCCAAATGGTAAACATTACTCTAACAACATAACACACATTATACTCGAAATTATAAAATCTGAATCAGATGCCCTATAAAAACGAGGCAATAACTCCCGGTTGTACCATATTAGGACATGTACTACAAAGATTAAGAGGTGGGTTGAACATGGCTGTAATTTATGACCAAGACCATTCAGTTTTATCTTATCCTATCAACCTGAAAATATGCAATTGTTGTGAATTCGTGATTAAATTACTTACTCTCAAACTGGAAGAGTGATGGGTGGACGCAGTGATCCAGTTAATTTTAATTCTTCCAATACACATAGTACTCTTTGTGTCCCATAAAATTTGATCGAAACACGTAAAATGATAAAGTAAAAAATCATATTGTTGATATTTGTGTAGAAGAAAGAGCAAGAACTTTAGTCATAATGAATCATGAATTACTTTATACTTGTATTTATTACCCAAGGAAAAATGCTTACTTCCTCCATTCTCTTTTAGTTGCAACGTAGGACTTTTTTAACTATTCACAGATTCTACTTTGACTACATTTTATTTATTAATGTATTATGAGTTAACTTTTTAAAAAATGTTTTTAAATTCCTCTCATAATAAATTTTCAAAATCTGATTTCTATTTTTATTTTTTACTAATAAGGAATGAAATATATTAACGGTCAAACTTATGCGTTGGCAAGCGTGAAAAGTTGACTGTTGCAATTAAAAAAGAATGGAGGAAGTATTAAAAACATAAGGATTACCCAAAGAATTGTTCAAATAAAATCTTTAATGGCCAACGGCTAGAGAATTAACACTGCGAAAAAATCTATCGGATTGCCTGATAACGGACGGGTTTCAGTTGGATTAGTAGGTCATGCGACCAAGGTGGCATATGCCGATCAACGATCATCTTGGACTCTCATAGCATGGTGCAGTACGTACTTTCTTTCCTTGATCAACTTATGGGCTAGAATGCTGGATTGGACTGAGCTCCGACCCTTAGTGGTTGGGTTGGGCCCACCGATCAGGTCCGCGCGATGGGACACTGGACATGGACTTGAGCGTAATGGTCTAGGTTGTGGACTTGCCGGTCTAGACTCGTGACTGACTCGTCACTCGTGAGTCAGAGTCGTGAGCCCGAGCCCATTAGGTTGTGGACCAAATCCCATAACTCAACCACTACTACCGGTGTGGCGCTGTAGGCCACTTTAGCCTCCGACCTAGGGGTGGGAACCGTCTAGTCCGGTCCAATATTTTGCCGAACCCGTACCTGTAATGTTACTATTGAAACGGTTTGGTTCGGGTCGGTCTTAGACCTAAACCCGTTCGGTATGGTCCATTTTCAAACGGAACGGTATCATGTCATACTAATACCAAACAATGCCACTTTTTTCAAACGTTTAAGGAAAAATTAAAGTTTAGTCATCCTCCAAAAATCCACACAATTTATCAATTTTCATATTTCATACTACCTCCATTCGAAATAGATTTGCAAAGTGAACCTTTTGGTTAAACAATTTCTTTTTATTCTGATTTGGCCTTTCAAAAAAAAAGTACTTCGTATATTCTAATTTGGATTTTGCAACTTTAAATAGATTTTAATGTGGTTTCTAAATATGTAAATTTTAATTATTAATTTTTTTTACTAATAATCATTAGGGGGACTTAACATCAATATTGACTAAAAAATGTAGACTTTACAAATCAATTTGGGACGGATAAGGTAATAAACTATAGTAGTATATATAAATTTAAATAATTAAACCATACTTCAGTCCGGTTCGGTCCGGTTCGGTCCGGTACCGATTCTCATTTTATGAGAATCTGTCATGACATTGTTTGGAACCGGTACGGTCCAGTTCGAACAAAATAAATTGAGATTCGTTTCAAACCCCGTTTATCGATCCGGTATCATACCAGTTCGATTCGGTACCATATCAGTTCGGTATTTTTGCCCACCCCTACTCTGACCTACCAAAAATTTCAATTCTATTTAAATTATTAAGATTGAAAATTTGTGTAAAAAATAAACCGTCATCACCGTCACATTACTACCCTACTCCATATTTCAATTGAGTGCAGC
This sequence comes from Cuscuta epithymum, assembly GCA_945859915.1. Lineage (NCBI taxonomy): Eukaryota > Viridiplantae > Streptophyta > Magnoliopsida > Solanales > Convolvulaceae > Cuscuta > Cuscuta epithymum. The sequence continues at coordinate 245,151 of CAMAPF010001062.1, read as the reverse complement.
AAACTTTGATTACCTTTAACAATTTTGATAAAAATTCCCAAATTCCACTATTTTCCTTTCTCTGCAACAAGTGAGGGGGCACTCCTCGTCTCCTCAGCTATGGAAAACGCCACGCAAGTTTGACTAATATGTCAGCAGCACACGTCATCAAGTTAGTTGTGGTATCAGTTAGCTGTTATATCTACAGATAAAATGTATCCCATTTTAGTTGCTGGGGAAGTTTCTGGATAATAGCAGGTAACTCCTGAGTCCTGATCATTCTCTTCCTGTAAACGCTCTTTCTCACGATAAATCTGAATCCCTGATTCTCGATGTTCAAATTTCCTTCTTTCTTTTCAGATTCCTGCATTTGGTAGAGATAATTCGTCGGACAATCCTGGAATTATAGCATCGTCCTTCCGCGAAACGCGGCCGAACGCAGATTTTCGTTTCCTTTCGCGTCTCCGTTGGACTATAATCCATTGGTGAGCTTCCTGACCTCTCTTTACGGTGTCTTTGAATTCGTCTTTGCTATTTGCTCGGATGTTTAATCTCTCTTTTCAAGATTAATTTTATGAAATTAAGTTTCCCGGCATGGTATCAACTATTAACGCGTTGAGTCGGTTCCGATAAGTCACAGAGAAAGAATTGAAGTAATTAGATGGGGGGAAATGATGAAAAGGAAACAGAATCTCGGATGTTTTGATTGAATTAAGTATTTGATTTAACCGTATAATCTGGTGTAGTTTCCCAAAGGAATGACCTAAAAGTAGGAAGATAGAATATATTAACTGTTTTTGGTTTTATTTTGCAGATTAAAGTCACTAAACCCTGTAAGAAACCCCAAACTCAATCGCGCAAATAAACATTCACTTATCAAGCTTTGTACAGACTTTTAGGCTTCATTAAGATTTAAGCAAAATATACTCAGTATTATTATTCTACTCGCCAGTTTCATAAAGCCCTCTTATTTTCTGAGGGATTTGTACTCGGTGTGAAAAAATCTCAAAAACTTTAAACATTTCAATGAGGTTTTAAACCAGTGAATACCATCAAATAGAATCTTATTACAGAAATGGGACTTGTAGTTGTGGTATTATCATGCTGTTGAATTTAAATTAAATAATTAATGAAGTAACATACTCTGTATTAGTTATAAGAATTTACCAGGTTATATGTTTTTCCTTAAAAAAACAAGATGTGTGGTTAAATAAATTAATGAAAAGTAAAAACTTTTTTACCGGTTGCCTAAAGGTTTGAAATGAAATTATGTGGTTAATATATGGGATTAGAATAAGCAAGACCATCTTAAGCCTTGTTTAGTAAAATGTATGCATAACTTGAATATAGAAACATGCTTCAAATACCACAAGTCTAATATTCAATGTTTTTTTAAAATAAACCACTAAAATATATTTTCAATGTCTCAGGCCTCCTAGATTAAGTCGGTATCATGTGCTATAACACTTCTTGCATGTCCTACTAGAGATCCTTGAGACAAAGATATGTGACTGAACCAAATAGGAATAACTAATGTTTGGTTCAATATAGTTTATCAACACTAAGAAAAATTCATTTATTATAAGATTCATATTCATGCAGGCTCATGGCGGCTGATTCAAGCTCGATGTTGAGAAAAGAGAAGATACCTGGGAAAGGAAGCGGTCTGGTTGCAGCAAAGCCACTTAAGGCGGGGGAAACTATCCTTACTGAATCCCCTCTCGTTCTCTACTCAGCTTCTCCTCTCTTTTCTTCACCCTCTGCCTCCCCCTTCACTTACTGTGACCACTGCTTTGGATTAATCTTGCCACCCTCTGATTCCAAACTGGATCATGTCTCATGCCCATCGTGCTCCAACCACCATTTCTGCTCCCACAAGTGCCTCTCCCTTGCATTCACTTCCTCACACTCCCCTTGGGTATGCAAAGCCCTCACCTCTCTTATGAACTCTTCATCACTATTCCAACAACACCCCCCTGAACGCCAAGTCCAAGCCCGTTTCCTAGTTGCAGTTCACAACCTTCTACGCCTCTCCCCTTCACATATCCAAACTTTGCTCTCTCTTCACGGCACTCCAGATGATTCCATACTCCGTGCTGCTGAGTTTCTGCACTCTTTAATCTCTACACATAGCGAACTTGAAATTTCTGTTGATACCACTGCTCTGCTTCTTGCAAAGGACAGGCTGAACTCGTTTTGCTTAATGGGACATTATTCCCCTGACGGGCCTCAGAGATCTATCAAAGCTTATGCCATTTACCCCACAGCGACCTTCTTCAACCACGACTGTATTCCTAATGCGTGCAGGTTTTAGTTGTCCTCCCTCCTCGTTCCTGTTTACTTGTCTGCATTTTGAGGGTTTATTCATTTCTTTTTATTTGCCAATTTAGTACATTTATCGGAAATTAATTACTCTTTCCTGATTCTATCCTTCAAAGTTACATGTCAGAAAGCATGAAAAGTTTGAGCTAAAGGGGCAGTGAGTTCATAAATAAGACGAGTTTGCTAAAGTGAGTTGTCGTGTTATTAATTTAAAAATTATACAACTCTCTTGATATGTGTGTTTTCACATATCAAGAGTATTTAATTAATTAAGAGTACGTATTCATTAAACTGAAAGGGTGGAGTTTTAATTTCTCCTATATCCTGGGTGTCAAGTTTTGTGCAGCCAAAATCAAAATCCAAGTTCAAGGTTGCATCTCATTTGCTACTACTTCTTGAGAAAACATATTACGGATAATACTGCTATTTTATGAATACTATATAATTATATGTAAGTATTTAATAGCTTCTCTTTCCTTGTATTATTATTCCCTTTTGTGATCGGGTTTTGAATCACTTTTTAATTATGTTGACTTCAATCTTCACATGTGAGCCTTATGTTAGTTATGAACTTTTTATTATGGAGTATTATTTACGCAAATGGTAAATTTGCTCATTCTATTAAGTATAACTACACACATATATGGGTATTGTTTCCCAAGTCCACATAGTGGTTTCTATAAGAACAAAGATCTACATGAAAAGTTTTGTGCTACTAATGAGTTGATCTTTAAGGATGAGAACAAATGTCAATACGTACATCCCTTGTATAATTGTTTTTGGAAGTCATGTTGTATGTAAAGTCTTGCATCTTGATACAATGGCACTTAATTTAATACATTCTCTTCAGGTTTGACTATGTCTATGTGAAAGATCACAAGACTGACATTAGTTTTAGGATGATTCGGGATGTTGAGGAAGGGGAAGAGGTCTGCATCAGCTATTTCAGGATTAATAGGGATTACTGTACAAGGAAAAGGATCTTGATGGAGGATTATGGGTTCACTTGTGAATGTAGTAGGTGCAAGATTGAAGCGAACTGGGATGATGGAGAGAACCAATGGGAGAAAAACAGTGACTTGCCACACGTGCGGTTCCTTCGCAAGTATGTCTGTGAGGCGAAGAACTGTGCAGGCACTATGGCTCCTTTGTCTCCACAGGATGCTATTGGCGGTGGTCCATCTCGTATTCTGGAGTGTAATTTCTGTGGCGATTTGAAAATGGTTACTGATCGTTGACATTCATTCAATCTTGGAGAGTACATATAGGTTTTCCGAACCAGGCTTCTACAGATTTTAGTCGTGTGCTCAAAATTGATGATGGTGTTGTAAATTTCCTTTCAGTTTTGAGTTGAGGTCAAACTCTGATTAGATCCTTATGTGTGCGTCCATATAGCTGCTGAAGCGATTACCTTAATCCATGATATGTAGCCACCGTGTTTGACATAGTTGGTTGACCATTTCTTTTCTACTTTTAATCAACTTGTGAACAAATATTATACTGTTTAACATCTAATAAATGGGGCATGTTCAATCAAGTCTAACAAAAGCATATGTGCGCGAAGAATTGAAGGTAAAAATAAAGGTGGAGAGTGGCGGGTACTGTGTACCATATATGTGGTCGAGATTGTTATTACAACACCCGTTTTTTATTGGGAAATTTACCGGGATATGACTAAAACTCAATGAGTTTCTCAATCTATGACCTGATTAGTTTTTATACCTTTGTATGACCAAAAATCCAAAAACAAATAAAAAATTCGTTTATATTTAAATGTTGAATGACGAAAATACCCTTATTTAAAATATGTGCATTTTGCACAAATTTCGTCCAATTAAAATTACTGAACTTTATATTGCCGTTAATGCACAAAATTAATGCATGACTTTACTGCACATTCAATAATAATCACTGCACTTCCCCTTAAATTATTTCTCTTCTTATTTAATTGAGGATTTTTTTCATTTAATAATTTTATTATTTTATGTCAAATTAATTATGTTGAATTTCATTATTTTTCTGCCAAAATTAATTATGATCTCTTCTTCAATGCATTCACTCACTGCCCATGTGTTGTACAACACTCTTCCTCAATGATTCTATTTCTCAATGCATTCACTCATTGTCACTGTCCAATGCCCATCTTTAATGCCCACAAATCCTACATTCACTGCCCATATCTAATGCCTTCAAACCCTAATTATAGAAATTCCTAATTTCAGAAATAGATCCAAAGCAGCAAGCTTCTTCTTGTCCAACAAATTGCTCCAAACCTATATTTACGTAATTGCTCCAATTCCTCCGTCCCTAAGTTCAATGTCACAAATCTTAATTTCACAAAAAAAAGAATCAAAAGAAGCCCACAAACCCCGAATTGATTAACCACAAATAATGGCCCTCCATATACTCGTACGAAATTGGTCCACAAACCCCAAATTGATTAACCCCAAACCCCAAAAGCATGATGGCAGGGGAGAGCGGGCAGGTAGAGCTACTCAACTGCATCTTCCTGTGTATGTAGATTCATGGAGCGTCTGACCTTAAAGACGGTGGTGGTTGTAGCTGCGGCCGCCCACGGACCAGTGCTCCTCCTTGACCTACGATTTCAGAGAATCGATGACGGGTACAAGGCTACATACTGATGAGCTAGCGTCGCATGTGGTATGCGATGGCGAGAGGAAGGAGGGTGAGGGGTAGCAAGGGTGCTAGCTATTGGACGGTGGCGGCGCTACGGGATGGCGGTGGCGCTACTGGACAGCGGCGGCCGTACAGCTGGAAGGCGAGTGGGGAAATGGCAGGCGGCCGTGCGATTAGGGTTTGAGACTTGAGGCTGGTGTTGAAGAAAAGAAGTGGAAGGTTATGGTTTTATAGATATAACCTAAAGGGTATATTAGTCCATAAAAGTTGTTAATTATTTAAATAATTACGAAATTAATTAAGTTATATATATTTAAGTATTATTTTGAGGAAAAAACTAGTTAGGTCATAGATTGAGAAAGTGGAGGAGTTTTAGTCATACCTAGGGTAATATTTTCTTTTTTATTTATAAATTACGTAGTATAATTTTCCCATCTTTGGTCTTACGGGTGGGAAAAAATCCCGGTCCTGGTGTCCCAAATCGAAAAATCGTGATATCGTTCCGAAACTATCCCGATCCATTTAGAATGCAATTTTTTCATCTCGAACCAGTCCCGCACTGATATAAACCGGGATGGGACCGGGATAACTATAAAATATAATGTCTTGTCCCGGTGTCCTGTTTGAAATTAATATGTTATTTTAAATTTCTAATGCTATGTAATAGCCAAATCCAATTAAAACTTTCGATCTAGTCCTTAGTCTTCCTAGTGTAATTTTATCTTATTTCATGTCTCTCTTAATCTCATTTCTTTTGATTAAAATTTGTTTAGTTCTCATTCCAATACTAATCCATAATATATTATTACGTGCGGAATACTATCTATGATGGAATAACTACTACTCCAAATTCTAGTGTTGTTATAGATTTAATATTTTCCCAAATAACTACTAAAAAATATACGTAGTATATATATACATATATATAGTGTCTTTATAGATATGATATTTAATTTAATGTGGTATTGAAAAATTACAAGTGTACTACAAAGTATAAAAATATTTTGCGCTACTATTCTACTAGAGGAAACACAAGATTAGGGGGACTAAAATTTGCTAGACAAAAATTAAAATTAGTTAATTAAAGGTTTGACTTAAATGTTTAGGGAAACTAAATTTGCAAAAATAGTTACGTCTTTATTTTGATGTTAGCTTATTTTATATCACATTGCACAAACGCATATTTTACGAGGCATCCCGAACTGTCTCGGTTTTTCTCCGGTTGTCCCGGTCCCATTTTAAATGGGACAACATTGGGATAAAGACTTATCTCGTATCGTACCGGACCGTTGTTACAAAATCGGGACGGGATTGGGACAAGTCAAATCTCAAACCGTCCCGGAACGTGCTGATCCCTATTTGGTCTAGTAGTTTAATGCCATTAACCACTGTATTTGACATGAAATTTCAAGTAAATTAAACCATACAAAGAAGTTTACATTTTTTACAAGAAAAAATTACATATTGTATGCAAAGTGTGTAGTATGGTTTTGATTATATATAGTATTAATTTTTAGCCATAGTAATTTATGTTCACTTTTTATATTGACATCTTTAATGAATTTCTCAAATGTCAAGTCTTAGAAACTTAAAATCTTACTAGAGTGGGTCCAGGCTTAAGGATGGTTTCTCTCACTTTAGTCCTAAGGCATCTCCCATGCAATGGTGGATTGCATTTCCACATCATCAAATGAGCACTTTCTTAAAGAATGTAGTCTCCAATGCAAACAAAAATGAACTAATTCATGCTGAGTTGACAAGAGATAGAAATAAGCAAAGTCCCCCATGAAGTCCACTTTGAGACTCTTAGAGCATCTTCAATGCTCTTAGTGCATTGGAGGTGAAGTGGCATAAATTTGGTCTGGGTCTATTTTAAAAAATGGGTCCAAAATTTTAAAAAAGAGTTGGTCCATAGAATACTCTCCAATGCGGAACATACAAAGCAAATAAAAAGACAAAACAAAAAAAATTGAAAACAAAGAGTAAAGTAAAGGAGAGGCTCTCCATGCATAAAGGCCCACATTTTATCCCTTGATTTTCTGAGAAGGTGGCACCTTCGGTCCATACATGGACCTTGTGCAAGACTGTAATCCATTTTATTGAATGCCACATTAGCTACACTACGTCTATTCTATTTTGCATTGGAGTATACATTTTAATTCAAAAAGTGCATTTGCTGAAGTGGAACTACAATCCACCCCATCATTGGAGTTGCTCTTGGAGCATCTCCAACCCATAGGGTGGATTGGTGCTTATGTGTACAACAAATGGATAGGGTGTATTAAAATTGTAAGATAAAAGTAACCAAGTAAGAGGATCTATCAATACTCTACTCCAATGCTAAAGTGAAGGCCGAGTAAAATAAAATCATAATTAAAAAAATCAACTTGAAAAGAGATGGAGGTGAGACCCAGGGTCTCAAACTAGACCTTCTACTTGACCTTGTGCATTGCCACATAGGATTGACCACATCCATTTCTTTTTTTGTATTGGAAAGTGCATTTGCTCACACAGGGTCCATTGGGTGAGGTGGATGACATTTTTTGGCAATCCACCTCCCAATGGAGATGCCCTTAGTCTCACCTCCCTTCTCAACCTCATGAGTAATCATTGCTTTAATTTGTCACATGAAGGTCTTTTGCATTGGAGCATAGCAAGGATGAACTCTCTTCAATTTATTTATTTAGACCGACATATTTAATGGACCTTTTTCATTTGTATGACATCTAAGCATCAATTCATCAAGTTGGAGATGTTCTAATTGGGTTAGACCATCTGTGATAATCGATCCATGAATTGATATATTCTCAAGAAATTCAGAATGTTGTTCGTGCTCTTACGCTGCTTACTCAAAGCCAAGTTTCTCGTGAGGATTTGCTTGATATAATTATTGGCTTTAAGTATGAGTATAAAAAATTGAGGCTTCTATACATGTTTCTTGCTACAATATGAATAATACGGAGTACATTTTATTATCACTGAAAATAAGTGTTGAATTATAGTCAACAAGGTACATTCAAAACCAAACAATTATACGTAGTATTTTATAACATAACTAACCACCACTCAATGAGAAGATCTAACATATCAGAAAGATCATAATACTTCAAATCTTGGACAAATGACCTTAATAAAGATGAGCTTAGTATCCGTATCTTTTTCCTAAGGAAATCCTATCAATTTCAAACAGATCTATTCACATAAAATTCATTTGTCATTACTATTCATCAATGTTTGTCACAGTGTTATTACTATTCATTTTTCATCTTATTAAAACTACTTAAATTTTTATTTATCTGGCCCTTAGCAATTGAAGGTTGAACTATCAACTATGCCAATTTTAGGGGCCTTTTTTGTAACACTGAAATAAACAGAAGTGAATGAACTGACTTAATTATGAAAAAAATATTGAAAATATATTTTAATAATAAAATCAAGAAAAATTAAATAAAAATAATTAAAATTGTCTTCTACAATAACTGCAGACGATTTATATATAAAAGTAACTCTAACATTACTTATTATGATTGTTACACAATTTAACATGCAGGGTAAAAAAACGTATTTGATAATAAAAAAAATTGACCGATAAGACTAATAAGCTGAAAAATATGAGTTATCAAAGATGTTCCCAATCTCTATATCATCACATTTATGTATTTCCTACTGCAGATATCTTTATATGCTTATCAACCAAGAGAACATTTCGATCAATAGAAGTGTGTAACGGAAATTAAAGGATTTTTTACACGACTACAAATATTATATTGTGTTAATACTTGAGAGGCATTCACCATCTTCAAATGGTGAAGTAATGGTGAAGTGTTTATGTGCAATACGCATAAATCATAATAATAATAATTATTATTATTATTATTATTATAATTTTTTTCATTTTATTTTTATCAATGAAATCAATATTATATAACTAAAAGTTGACGAACTATCCACTACTACAATATTACTTTTTTCCAATTAGACATTGCAAAGTTTGTATTGAATGTAAAATAAGAAAAAGAAAAAATTTTGAACAAAAAATAAGGAAAAAAAATTTAAGACAAACAAAAAGGCAAAATTATCAAAGTTTTTGGACCATCTTACTCGCAGGATTCAGTCTTTGAATTTTGCAAAACGCTTGCCAAGAAAATTGCATTCCAAAGAATCAAGGCACACACTCTTGTAACCCAATCCTTCATTATAGTCAACGGCACATAATTTCCAAAGTCAAAACATACTTATGGGGCTTGTGTAGGACGAACGGCGCCGTTCCGGATTCATACTCTGCTCTGCACTTTCTGTTGGATCTCATACTGAGTTACTGACACTCCACAGCCGATTTACTCTGATCTTCAGCGTACACCGGCTCACTGAGTCAACTCGTTACTCCAAAATGGTTCCGTGCAGACTCCTCCTCCTCCTCACTCTCGCCTCGCTTCTTCTTTTCTCCCGCTTAAACTCTCCCTCTCTCGCCAGTACCACCGCCGACGATGACGACGACGAAGACCTCAGCTTTCTCGAATCCGACGACGAATCTTACGGCTCCTCGGAACTCGCTCCCCAGTTGGATTCAGAGTTCGGCAGCGACGACGAATTCGAGGATGAAGATGACGAGGATTTCGACAGCTACGACGACTTCGACGTTCCGCAGGGGTTCGGTGACGGAGAGGAGGATGAGGACGGCCCGAAGGTAGACGAAAGGGACGTGTTTGTTTTGACGGATAGAAACTTCAGCGATTTCGTGGAGAGTAACAAGTATGTGATGGTGGAGTTTTACGCGCCGTGGTGCAAGCATTGCCAGAATCTTGCCCCTGAATACGCCGCCGCCGCGACTGAGCTTAAGCCAGAGAATGTGGCGCTTGTTAAGGTCGATGCCACCAAGGAGAATGAGCTCGCCGAGAACTATGAGGTCCAGGGTTTCCCTTCTGTTTTCTTCTTTGTTGACGGTGAGCATAAACCCTACAATGGCCCAAGAACCAAGTAAGTCTCTCTGATTACAGGGAAAGAAACAATATTGTTAAGAATCCCGGTCTTAGGCTACCTAATTGATTTGGCTATTGTGCTAATTATAAAAGCTTTTAGCATATAATGGCCTAAAGCTTTATCTTTTGAGTCCTAGATAAGAAATATCATTAATTAACTATCATGTAAATAGGGAAAATCTTTCTGAATGAACTACTTAAACATGTCTTTTGTTATTTCCGACTAGGGTTGTAGCTTCTAAATGGAAAAGGGATTATCTTTGTTGTTTGCTTTTGTCAAGTCTCTCAATCTTTTAGTCTGATTGGGCTATATGTGCTAGTATAATAGCTTTTGGCACATCTATGGATTAAAAGCTTTATCTTTTGAGTCCTAGATAAGAAATATCATTAATGAACTATCATGTCAATTAAGAAAACTTTCTGAATGAACTACTTAAACATGTCTTTTGTTTTTTCTCATACTAGTGTTGTAGCTTATGAATGGAAAATGGATGATCTTTGTTGTTTGTTTTTGCTGCCGGTATTTAAAATTGCATATGTGCAGAGGTGCTATTGTGACTTGGATCAAGAAGAGGATTGGGCCTGGAGTATATAATATAACCTCAACTGAGGATGCAGAGCGGATATTAACTACTGAAAGCAAATTTGTGTTGGGATTCTTTGATTCTTTGGTGGTATGTTTTATACATTAGCCTGTTTGTATGACGATTATAATGGCTTAAGATGCATCTATATAATATATGTAGTAATAATAATGCTTTTTATTACGAGGCACATGTTGATTTCCATCATTTAGATGCTTAAAGAAGACATCTTTTTCTATGCCTTGGATAATCCAAGTTGGATTCTGTGATGTATCTTCTTCTTGTCATTGCCCCCAACATTACAGGGTCCTACAAGTGAGGAGTTAGCTGCTGCCTCAAAACTAGAAGATGACATTAACTTCTTCCAGACAGATGACCCTAATGTTGCCAAACTTTTCCACATAGAACCTACTGTGGAACGCCCCACTTTGGTCATGCTTAAGAAGGAAGAAGAAAAGGTTGCCCATTATGGTTAGTTTATCTTGTGTTTTTTATTTTCCAACCCGGTATTAAAACAGAATAGTGTTCTGCTGCTTCTGCATATGAACGCATCAAACATTTAAAGAAATGGAGCTGACTGTTGATTCATGAGTGTTATCTCACATTCTATGCAGAGGGTGTCTTCAAGAAATCATATATAGTTGCATTTGTTTCTGCAAACAAGCTTCCTTTGGTGATAACATTCACTAGAGAAAGTGCACCTTTACTCTTTGAAAGTCCAATCAAGAAACAGGTAATAGGCTGCTTTACAGGATGTGAGACTATCAATTGTGACCTTTAGTATAGAGATAGTTTTGTTATGAAGGTTCTCAAACAGCAGAAGTTGTGGTGGTGCATATTTAATTTATCTAAAGAATTGTATTCTCAGGTGATGCTATTTACCACTGCAAATGATACTGCAACGTTCTTGCCGATCTTCCAAAATGCTGCAAAGTTCTTCAAGGGAAAGGTACCAGATCCCCCTGTGAAATTTTAATAAGAAGGAAATGAAGAGAATAAAAATCAGAACTGTCAACTAAAAGAAGGAAAAAAGCACTACTTTACCATCTTGCTAATTGACCGGTGTGCAGGTTACTGACCCACTTTTATTCCCTTCATTTGTGTGAACTTCATGTTAATAAAGCTTATTTTTTAAATTGTAAAAATATCCCACCGTTGGCATAATTTGATTTATGTTGTCTACAATGAATTTCAATTTTCTAGTGCGTAAATCCCTTTTAGCGTTGCTTTATTTCTTATTTTTGTGACTTTTATTAGGTTGCCATTTGTGAAAGCTAAAGTGTACTTGCAGTCTTGCATTTTAGTTTAACTAACGCCCTTGTTTTGTTTTTCTGACTTTATCCAGCTTCTATTTGTATATATCAAAATGGACGACGAAGAGGTTGGAAGGCCAGTGGCAGATTATTTTGGAGTTGATGGGGATGCTTCAAAGGTAACACTTCTCCTAAAACTCCCTTTCCTGTCTTTTGTCCCGAGATTGAAAGAGCAGCCAAAGATGGGGTAAGTAGCTTTGAGCTATTTCGCTACAATGTGGGACCAATAACGTTTTTCCTTTCTGAAATTTATCGGAATTAGCTATTTCAGCCAAATAAGTCCCACCAAACAGTCCCTAATATTGTAGCTTTATTTTGTAATTCTTTATTACTCTAGGTACTTGGATACTCAGGAAACGATGATCCTAAGAAATATATCTTTGACAGAGAGATTACACTCGAGAACATTAAGGTTAGACGTAATGTACTTCTCTTTTAACATACATTGTTTGACAACACTTGTTTCTCCTTTTATATCTTTGCCTTCTAAATCCATCAGGAATTTGCTGCTGATTTTGTGGAAGACAAACTGAAACCGTTCTACAAATCAGATCCTATTCCTGAAACTGTAAGTTCTCCTAAATCACCGCCATCACCCCTTTTGTTCTTTGGAGCCATCTCAAATTTGAGTCTGCTTATTCGGCTCTAATGCTCTATCCATCTGCTTACATATGCAGAACGAAGATGATGTAAAAATAGTTGTGGGAAATAATTTTGAAGAAATTGTTTTGGACAATTCAAAGGATGTTCTCCTTGAGGTGTGTATTCTCAAAGAGTACTTCTCTTTTCCTGATATCTACACTGGCACCAAACTAATATATAGTCTGAATTTCATATAGGTATACGCACCATGGTGTGGACATTGCCAAGCTCTAGAACCAACATACAACAAGCTTGCCAAGCATTTACATTCCATTGAGTCTCTTGTCATTGCTAAAATGGATGGAACTACAAATGAACATCCTAAAGCCAAGGTAATTTTTATAAATTATTAAGCCTTGAAATGCAAAAAAAATTCAATTACAACTTATATTTTGATCTTACGCATATTTAAGCATGGCATAATTCTGAAAGTCATGGAATCCAACACATGTATTTATTTCTTTTGGTTTTTAACTGAGTTCATTGCATTTATAGCCTTTTTTTTTTGAAAAATTACACAAAAGTTGCTCCATTCTATCATTTATGGAATGATTGTTTGGGTATAAAGTTGACTTCTTAAAAGAGGCTATTTTATGAGATGGAGAGAGCATTACAATCATTCTTTTAGATGTAGTAAGTTAGTAACATAGTTCTGATATTGAATGGTTTTGCAGGCTGGAGGATTTCCCACCCTTCTTTTCTTCCCGGCCGGAAACAAGTCTTCTGATCCAGTATGTGATATTTTGTTATCTGTGGGTGTAATTTGGTAAGACGTAATGCAATGTAATGAAAAAATAAGTGGTGTAATTTTACAAAGAAAATATATATCTCATTACATTGCATTGAATCACGGCTTACCGAATGTTGCCTTAATACTTGCCATAACACATTTTTTATTGTTTTGATTACATAAGGGTGTGGTTTGTTCTGGCAGATCACTGTTGACTCTGATAGGACAGTGGTGGCATTGTACAAGTTCATCAAGAAACACGCAGCTGTCCCCTTCAAGCTCGAGAAGCCATCAACTGCTGACACGTCTGAGAAGGCCGGAGACGATAAACGCCCGGATAGTAACTTAAAGGATGAATTATGAGTAGTGCATTGTATTAGAGGCATACAGGTCAAGACAGTAGAGATAAAGGATGGGTTAACATTAATTCAATTTTCTGGTTAGCAATAATGCATCATTCTCTTTTAACATTTGAGTACGCTGCATTTACTGAATGCAGAGTTACTTATTAGGCAAACCCTAAAAACTAAAGCATGCTATTTAATACTCGGTACATGTCTACATGATATATCTTTGAAGTAGTAATGAATTTGCAGTTAATTTGTTACCGAAATCCTAACTTGAGGAATTAAAGGCAAGAGAAAGTGAAGGTTTACTTGAAAAAATGATTTTACAGACCTTTATACAAATGAGAATAACAAAATAAAATTTCTAGCTTGTATATAAACTCACTTTGTCCGCGCTTGGCTTGACTAACGAGAATAACATACTCCCCTGTCTCTTTTTGGTCAGTTTAGTTTTCTTTTTGGATTGCCTCTAAAGTCTATATGAGTGTTTTATTTTCCTTTTTAGCAAGTAATATGTGATATTTATCATTTCACTTTATTTTACTCAAACATCAACTATAATTTGTACCTTTCAACCAATATGTCAAATTGAAGGTAGTACTTTTCATTTGGGGTTTGAGCAAAAATACGGAGTATTTATCTAAGACCCAACTTGTTAAGTTGGTAAAGTCTAGTGTTCAAGTTGAAGTTGGACCAAGTGGCTGACCACGCATACAAAACATTATGGTGACCCAAGGGCCCAAACTTATTTATACTATTTTCTTTTAAATATGCACATTCAGTTGTTTTCTTATTGATGTGGAGCAAAATTTTCATCCCTACATTTCTTTTATATCATTCACTTGTAGTAACTTGCTTTGAATTGAGGATTAATACTCCGTATATCATTCACACGAAATTTTGAAAAAATATCAAACGCTAGGTTTTTTCTTAAGAAAATTACCTACACATTTATATCATTTGTTCCAACATCGTTACACCTATCAAAGAAAGACCATACCTAATATTAACTAAACTTCACCAATTACGACTGTAAACCCTACAATTATATATAGAAACGACCATCCATGATAGAACAATAGAATTGCTAACCACAAAACAAAATTGACACAACTATCACTGGTTCTATAGATTCGTATACTTCTAATGATAAAAAAAATAAACTAAATTTTGAATCATCTCGGAAAAACTAGTAACAAAGACTTTAACAAGAATTAAAACATCAAAATCACAATGACTAATAAGATAAATTTCTTGAACTCTAGCACCTCGTTCAACCCATGGCGGTGATTGTCGACGCCAAGCCACAACTCCAAACCCTAGCACAGAAGGCTCTGCTCCAGTCCACGGCGCAAACGATTTCTTGCCAACGATTTCTTGCCAAGCACTCTCCATCTCCCCCGCCTCATTTGGTCGCCGCTAAAACTCGCAGACCAAATAGGGTGGCTCCAACTCTGCCGCAGAGAACCCGCGCTCTTATGCTTTTTTATATTAAATGTTAGGTTTAGCTACTCCAATGGTAATTTTAAATATAATTTATTGAATATAAAAGCAAACTTAGTCTGTTTAATAATGTGTGATCATAAATTTCCAATACTTTTATAAATTATGACACCACCTTTTTATGTCCTGTTTTAGAGAAACTGGTGTAGTATTAATTTACTACCGAAGGATAATAATGATGAAAGGTGATAAAACGAACAAAAGTGGAAAGAATGTGACTCCACACACTTTGTTTAGTTAAATGTAGATAAAGAAGTACGAGTAATAATAATAAAATAAATAAAGATAAACAAATTCTATAAAATGCATGGACCAATTCAGCATTCAGCCAATTAACTTTCACATGCTTGCACTTTTGCACATTCTACCCAACAAAAGTTAGATGCAGTTGGCCGGTGCTTCATTATTATTGAACCACACACAATACGTTGTAGCTAGTAATATACGTAGTATAGTCCAATAATGAAACCAAAATGTTATGAATTTTTCAAAGTAGTAAAATTTATGTTTTATTCTATAATCACGACTTATATCTTTAGTCCATATTAGATCAGATTAGATGGTATTATAATTTGAATCCAAAATATAATTAGACCATAAGGCCCCGTAAGGTATGAAATTAATGGACAAGATCTCATTATCAATAATTTGCAGATTCGATAGTGATGGAAGGATTGGGTGTTCCTGCCAGGTGGTCAGCCAAAGTTAGGGGTGTTCGTCGGTTCGGTTTTGGCGGTTTCGGTTTTATCGGTTCGGTTTTAGTCGGTTTCGGTTTTTAGTCGGTCGGTTTTGATCGGTTTCGGTTTTTAGTCGGGCGGTTTTAGCGAGAATCGGACCGCAAAAATTGAGTCAATTTTGGTCAATTTGTATCGTTTTCTGTCGATTTTTACCCATTTTTGCCGGTTTATTTTCATTTGACCGATTTTTTAAGTCAAAAGTATGAACCGTAAACCGAATAACCGATGAATTAGTCACTTTCGGTCGGTTTCGGTTTTATCGGTTCGGTTTTGGTCGGTTTCGGTTTTGGTCGGTTTCGGTTTTGGTCGGTCGGTTTCGGTCGGTTTGGCGGTCGGTTTCGGTTTTTCGGTTTTTTTGTTCACCCCTAGCCAAAGTAATTTATCTCAAATGTTAATATCAAAATATTATAATGACCAACGTTGCGGCTATTTTTTACTTCGTACATTATATGTCTAAAAAGAGAGTCCCCTTTTAGAGTATCTCCAATGCTAAAACGTTAACGGTGCATACGTGGCATGGAAAACAACCAATTAAAAAACAATAAATACAATATCTCTCTCCTTATTTGAAGGATCTTACTTCATTTTGGTAAGTTTTTCTTCACAATGTCAAACACAATGTCTAGATGTAGACATTGTGATTGACATTGCAGACAAAAACTTACCATAAAAACATAAGACCGTGGAAAGAAAAAGAGAGATATTGTATTTAATTTTTTTTAATTGGTTATTTCTCATGCCATGTATGCACCGTTAACGTTTTAGCATTGGAGATGCTCTTATGATGTTTAGGATGTTTTCTTTTGGACTGTTTTCAGTCTCAGACCAGACCAGACCAGATCTGACCAGATCAGACTTAAACAGATCAGACCAGACCAGACCAGACTTAAACCGACCAGACCAGACCAGACTTGGATAGTTATAAAATACACAGAGATCAGACGTTTACTAGACCAGACCAGACCAGACCAGATTTAAACAGACCAGACCAGACCAGCAAATTTCAGTCCAAAAGAAAACATCCTTATTTGATGATTAAATTAAACTATTTAATAAAAAGGAAAACTCAGTGCACGAACATATGACTTCTCGATCACACAAAAACATTACCTTAACTAATGCATCAAGACTCCCCTTCTAATTATTTCTTAATAAATGATTAGACCAATATAAATTCTTGAAACGCATTTACTAGGAAATTACAGCAAATTAATATTGAATCGAATAATCAAATTTGGGTGCTACATACAAAAGATAACAATTTTGATACACGCATGATTAATAGAGATTTTTGACATGGCTTAATGTCAAATATCTTTTGATGGAATAATTTTGGCATGGATTCACAAGTTCTTGCCAAATCAATGCCCAGTCTCTTGGTGACGAAGCAATTAGCATCAAGTTAAAAAATAAATTTGTGTCTGATAAATCCATGTCAAACACGTTATTTTTATATTGGAATATAATTCGATATATTAACTCAAATATTAAAATGGAGTTGTGTGATGAAGGATGTTTTTTTTTTGGACTCTTCAGTTCCAGACCAGACCTGACTTGACATCCGTAGTTATAAAATACACAGAGACCAGATGTTTACCAGATCAGACCAGACCAGATCAGATCAAACCAGACCAGACCAGACCAGACCAGACCAGACCAGCAAATTTCAGTCCAAAAGAAAACATCCTAAGTGTGGAATGAGTGGATATATTAACTGAAATATTAAAATGGAGTTGTGTGATGAAGTGTGGAATGAGTGGATCTAAGTTGAACTTCATTTTGAGATAGGTTTAATACCATGTACTCCCTCTGTCCCTTAGAATTTTGTCAACTTTCTATTTTTGGATGTCACTAACTTTGCCATTTCTCCTTTTTAGTAAAGAATCTGTGGTTCCGGTTAATTCTCTCTCCTCTGGACAACCTCTACCACACACTTTTAACTTTATTAATTCACGTGTCGGTCAACATTGGCAAAGTTTTAAGTGATAGAGGTAGTATTACTCCCTGTGTTTCTAAATGAAAGTCACAGTTTGACTTTTTTGAGTCAAACTTGTTAAACTTGACCGTTTATTACTCAAAATTAATAATATTCTATGCCCCAAAAATTATTTAATGTGCTTCATTGTAATATGTATTATTCAAATGTCAATTTATTATAGATTATATATGTATATATTAATAGATAATTACAGTTAAACATCCGTCTAGTAGACTGCAAAAGTCAATTGGGGCTTTCATTTAGAAACGGAGAATAGATGTGTAGGGTTGGACATGGTCATAGTTTAGACGAAAGGATAGACGATTAATTTTTAGAAAACATGACAAGAATTGTTAGAATTCTAATCACAAATAGGAAATGGTGTATACAGTTCTAATAAATTATACATAAGGCTCTAACTCTAATTATATTTATCTTTGTTTTTGCCACATTACTTTTATCTTTTGAAAAGCTGAATTTTACCTAAATAAACGGGCAAAATAAAAAAAACAGTGACGCGCCATTCAAATATGTTAGTGAGAAAAGAATTATGAAAAGCCTCACTCTAAAATTGAAATGTGGATATTTTTTGGCAAAATATATTTTGCAATCAAAGTACTACTTCCTCCGTTCTTTAATTCTTGTAATATTGTGATTTTTACACTATTCACCGATCTTAGTTTGACCACGATTTTCTACTAATATACATAATCAAATTATTACGTATAAAATGTTATTGAATTCCTATCTATGTGAATTTCCAAAATATCAACTTTTTATAATGTTTACTAATACATAATTAAATATAATTACAGTCAAAGTTGTACGTTGCCAAACGTGAAAGTCAAACTGTTGCAAGAATTAAAGAACGTAGGATACTATATATTGTCTCTACCGAACGATTTGAATATTGCAACTGAATAATTTAAATATAAGTAAATGATAAAATATTTATTTGGACCAATCAAATGTACGATAAGTATTATATTGTTATTGTTTAATTAATACTCTAGCATTCACCATTTTCTTTGGAATTGAAACCAAAAAAGTAATATAAAGAGCTCGTTTGGTGACTCTGTTTTTCAGCTTATTAAACCTATCAACCATTTTTTTCTCAAAACACGTAACTTTTGATTTCACGCATTTAATAATGTAATAATGAGAAAAAGTAACGATTACTTTTCTGATTTTATTAATTGAAGTTACTGTAAAAGATCATTTTTGTTATTTTTCATACATATAATTTTTTCTTTATTTAATTAATAAAATGCGTAGTATATTTTAAATATTATTTTTTAATAAATCGGTAGAATCTAACAATCCAGACATTTGAACTAGAATTTCATAAATTTCAACATAATCAAGAAATTCACCCAATTTGGATATTTCCAAACCGGCTGCCATTTTGGTAACTTTTTTATTTTATCAAACTAAGACTGTAATAGTTTATTTAAGTATATTAATTAATTCATTAATCAATATATATATATATAAAAGAGGAACTTTTTAAGAGCATACAAAGCGCCACCTAATCATGCCATGTCATCCATCATTTAATTTTTTTAATATTCCGTATCTTTTTTTATTTTATTAGATTCTATTTTTGATTGCATATTGCTATGGAAACAAAAGATTTTATGATAAAAATCCACCTTATTTGGAAACTTTTTTAAAACCTATTTAATAATTATGAAATTCATTAATTGGAATCACACTTATTAAATAATCAATCATACGAAGTACTTTTTATAATGTACTTTTATAGGCACGTATAATTTTTTTTATTATTGTTATACTTCTTATTTTTTATTACATTTTATTGAAGAAATAAAGTATCTTTGTTTTGCCCATTTAACAGATAAATCAGTTCCTTAAAAAAATAGATAAATCAGCCAAATTGCTATTTATTTTGTCTTCAAAATTATTTATATATATAAAAAAGTATTAATAGTGTCCTATTTCCTAAAATGTTACTCCGTATATTTTATTCTTCTAAACTCAATGTTGAGATCATGATTAAAATTTTAAGCTATAGATTTGAAACTGTGTTAATACTTCGTATTTTTCTACATCTTCGTATAATGCTTTCTTAATTATTAACACAATGATGAAAATTATAACCACCGAAATTTTGAAATTAAAAGCGAAATTAGTACTATTAGACATTCATATATAGAATCATATAAAGAGAATACTTCTAATCAAGTAGCTTATCTTCATTACATAGTATTTAATAAGGATGAAAGTTGATATCATACATGCATATGTGTGTTCACAAGTTAATACGTTTAGTCTAGCCAAAAGTCGATATGTTGGATTGTTTCATTTCTTTATTTTTACTACGGAGTACCAAATTCAGTTAAATGTAAGAACCTAACTCACTATTAAAATTTAAAAATATGTATTTCATACCAAGTTGATTGAGAAATATTAGAAAAATATTATTTTGAAATGCTCATTAAAGTAATATAGACGTTCATAACAATTAAAAATCATTTTCAATGTGACGAAATAATGAGTAAAATGTAAAAACACTCCATTTCTTACATTTTCAATGTGATGAAATAATGAGTCAAATGTAATATCTTACTATTAAAAGTTAACAATAAATACTCCACAGTTCATACCAAGTTCAATGAGGAATATGAAAAAAATTGAGATGCATAATAAAATAATTTAGAAGACATGAGATTAATTAAGAAGCTTCTCTCTCAATTCTTTAAAATTGGGTTCACCACAATGGTGTTTAGTTGAGATGCTTATGTAAAAGAACATTTTGAATATTTTCCATATAATTGTCTCTTTATTTTACAAGTGAATTTTTTTTAATTTCTTTCATGATTTGAGAGATTCTGCCATTTCAGCCCATTCAAGTGATTCAACCCGAATTTAATCAATTTCAGTAAAATAAGCTGATTTCGCTAATTTTACTACGAGTATTATCAAACGAACTCTATATTTAGATTGAGTTTATTTTTCTTTTGCATCCCATTATATATGATTTCGAAAATATCAAATTTAAAATTAGCTAAATTATGTACTACCCGTGCATCGCACGAGCTTGAAACCTAGTTCAATAATAATACCAAATCGTCTCTCAGTCTCTCGCTTGTCGTTTTATTATTACAGTATTATTTTTTCCTTTTCGAATCAGTTTGTTTGTTGTTCGAAAGTACCGAATCCCAAGGCCGCAACTTCATTCTCTCTCATACTATTTGTTTCGGTAAAATAAAATGCTCGCCGGGAATCATCTCTGACATGTTTTCCGGTTATGTATCCCCTGAACTGGATCTAGCTACTCCCTCAAATTTCTCCGTTTAAACCCCTCCGTCCATTCATATTTACCTCATACGCGTCTGAAGGGGCAGAGCAGTGTCAGATTCTCAGTTGCGATCTGGATATCTCTCAATTCTGGTTTGGATCCCCACATCTCTCCATTCTTCCTCAAAATATCACTTCTCTTGTTCGCCTAATAATTTGCATATTTTTTTAATTATATTTCAGGCAATGATCATTTGAAGCTATTTGATATCCGGATTGAAAATGAAGGTTAGACAGTGTATATCAATATTTGGAACTATCGAATTTATGCATAGCCTTATATAGGAAGTCTGGAATTTGATTTGATTTTACATTAATCAAGGTTTGCTAATGCTCTACTTAAGTTCGACTAGTCCTGGTCCTTATTATAATCATTGATCTTGGGAAATGGACAGTGAGTTCCTGTTCGATTGGAAACAGTGACGCTGAAAAGAGCAGGCACATTTTGGTAGTCTTAACTGTGGAGTACTTTTGACAATATGGGATTTGAAACCCACGAAACTAAGAAATTGATTCTCTCTTGTTCTTTTAAGATCAATAAGTCCTCAATTGATCATTCATATCTGAAGGACGGTAAACATGCTTTGGATACGAGTTCTGGTGGAGTGGACGATGGTTGCGCGAAATTAGGACCAAATGACTCTCTCCTCCCTGGTCTACACAATGATGTAGCATTGACATGTCTAGCTCGGACATGTAGATCAGATTATGCTTCACTCTCTTTCCTAAACTCAAAATTCAATTCATTGCTTAAAAGTGGATATTTGTATGAGTTGCGAAGACATCTGGGAATCGTTGAACATTGGGTTTACATGGTTGCTGACCCTAGGGGTTGGGAAGCTTTTGACCCCTTTAGAAATAAATGGTTCCGTTTGCCTAAAATACCTTGTGATGAGTGTTTTAACTATGCTGATAAAGAGTCGTTAGCCGTGGGTAGTGAGTTGCTTGTTTTTGGTCGAGAATTGTTTGATTTTGCCATATGGAAGTACAGTTTGGTCAGGCATAACTGGATCAAGTGCGATGTTATGAACCACCCCCGTTGCTTGTTTGCATCGGGTAGTATCGGATCAATTGCAATTGTTGCAGGGGGGAGTGACAAGAATGGAAATGTACTTAACTCTGCTGAGCTTTACGATTCTTTAACCGGAAAATGGGAGATATTGCCCAACATGCACTCTCCACGCCGGTTATGTTCTGGTTTTTTCATGCATGGGAAATTCTATGTGATCGGTGGAATGACAAGTGCCACTGACTCATTAACTTGTGGGGAGGAGTTTGATCTAAAGACCAGAAAGTGGAGAAAAATAGATGGAATGTATCCAACCGTCAATAGAGCTGCACAGGCACCTCCATTAGTAGCAGTTGTTAGTAACCAACTCTATGCAGTTGAGTATCTAACCAACATGGTGAAGAAGTATGACTGGGAAAAGAACTCGTGGGATGTATTGGGAAGACTACCTGTGAGAGCCGATTCTTCAAATGGTTGGGGTCTTGCTTTCAGGTCATGCGGGGAAAGGCTTCTCATTGTGGGAGGCCAACGGGGCCCGGAAGGTGAGGCTATCGTGTTGAGTGCTTGGTCACCTAGGTCAGCTATTAAGGATGGAACCTTGGACTGGAAGGTTATTGGGGTAAAGGAGCATTCAGGTGTCTTTGTTTACAATTGTGCTGTGATGGGTTGTTAAAAAGAAGGGTGAGGTCTCTCTATCCTCCGGCCTTTGCTTTCTCTTAGGTACACTATTCTATTCTATTCAACACATTTGATTTATATTATTCATTGTAACTTAAATTGGTGGGGTTTTAGTTAATTCTTTTTCATAATATATGTTCACCATTTGTTTGCTCTGCTGATTATTGACGGCTTTCAAGTTGTTTGTGTGTTGCTGGATCAACTTTCATCTGCAGAACATGACCACATACCACAAGGTTCATTGTTAATGACTTAATGTCCCAGTTTGCTTTGTAGATGCTTCGTTGTAAAACTCATGTATTATAAACATTCTATTATTATTCTCCTGCTGAGAAATGCAAGTTTTCTTTCCTTCAGCTTGGTTGTTATTCTCATCCTTATTGACATGTATAACCTGTATGTGCTTATTTGTTTATTACTGCATTCATATTGATTTTTTCTCTATCCTACAAAGACCTGATTTTTTTAATTAACAGCCTGTTTGGTTAGATTTTATTATTTCAAATGGTTGAATCTACGGTATATTCTCAAAGGAAAACGTTTTGCTGGAATAAATTTCGTCCATATAAGTAAGCCAGATTATACAAGTACTTATTTTGGTGATAACAAAGCCGATGATGGTACCACCGTGCCAAACAGAGCCTAATTTTGTTGAGTTTTTTTCTTTTCTGAAAAGCAAAGTAAGCTGATTTGAGAGAGCATTCATTTAATTAACAAATGAGAACCAAATATTTCGATTTTAACTATAAAAAATTGTAACGCCCATTTGTTTTTGCGTGGAAGGAACATGGTTGTGGTTATGCCAAAGGGGATGGTATTTTCAGAAGGTGGGTGCATGTGAATGACTGTTTGTTACTTGTAACCCCACTATTACACCAATACCAGAAAGCACATATGCCTTGTATGGCAATTCTTTGCCTTCTTTCCAACGCTCTCCATTTCATCCTTACCCATTTTAGAAAACAATAAATAAAGCTACCCTGTGGTGGGGGTTATCTTTTCTTATGCTGTTATGCAGCTTTAATCATGGTAAAATTGAAATCGATTATTTAAATACGTAATACGGAGTATGGAGTAGTACTACTCACACTGCAATTGTAGAAAATAAATTGTCTCATAAAAAATAGGAACATGATCAAATGCAACAACATTCGAGCCATAATCTTAAAAGAT
Source organism: Cuscuta epithymum (assembly GCA_945859915.1). Lineage (NCBI taxonomy): Eukaryota > Viridiplantae > Streptophyta > Magnoliopsida > Solanales > Convolvulaceae > Cuscuta > Cuscuta epithymum. The sequence goes on along the minus strand of CAMAPF010001062.1, from coordinate 221,219 downwards.
TTTGGGGTCAGCTAACATAGTAACATACAATAGGAACATGATCAAATAAGAGCGACTAATTTTTTTGGCTTTATAACAACAGGTTATTCCTATTTAGGAGTATGTATGAGTGCTTTTCCTGTTTTTAGGAGGATTATGATATTAAGCATTATGTTACAGCAAGAAGACAATGAGTCCGTTTAGGAATTCCTTTTTTGGCTTTGTTTGAATGATTAGTGATCCCTATTTTCAACTTATCAGCCAACTTTTTATCAAACAAGTACTTTTTTATTTTGCGCGTTTAATTGTGGAATAATCAAAATAAGTAAGATCAGACTTACTTTGTGGCCGAAGTGGTTGAAATTACTATACATGACCATTTTAATTATTTTCATATGTTTTTTCTTTATTTTATAAAACATATTTTAAATACAATTTTTTTTATAATTCAGCAAATTGAAACCACTTCAATTAGAATTTTATCAATTACAACATATTCAATCCATCACTTAATTTTAGTGTTAGCAAACACACGGGCTTATATATTTAATTAGTTTAGATGAATTTTACACGTAATTTTCTTTGTAGCACCATACATCATACAAATTCGTATTGGGCAGCTTATTTATGAAGATTTATCAGTCAAAATTTCAACTAAATTCTAACTGAATTGATCATTGATCCAGCATTGATGAGTTGCGGAATAGTGAAAAGATGAATTTGTGTTGCGTTGAAGTTACTTGTTGAAAGGACAAATGAAAGAAGAAAGAAATTAAAGTTAGCGTTTAAGAAATTCAACTATTTAGTCAGATATAAATCCTTGCCAAATGGGCTTTGTCTCCTTGTCTTATCTCAGTGTCGGGCCAATGATTATGCTTAACATCATTATGAAACATTAAACATTTTTTCAAGTATATCATGAATGTTAGGTGAACATTTTTTCCAAAAGCATAAACTTTGTACATGAAATATATTATTATGACACGTGATAATGATAATTATATGTACAAAATTCGATTGCGCCTCGAGTTTGAAATGTCGGGTATGACGCAAAGGAAAGTATTGGTTTCATAAATAAATAAATTAATTACAATGTTTTGGGAGCATCTGGCATGGGAGTATAGATTTAGGAGGTTCGATCCGCCCTGTGTGACATTGATATGTGCAAAAGGAGTGAAAAGTAGGATGATATTAACCATTTATATAAAAAATCTGCATGACATGATGCAAACGTAATACGAAGTATATCAAAAAGGAATACTTGGATAAATTGAGCCCAATCCAATATGAAAACATAGGAAGGAGACAATGAGTCCGTTTGGGAATACCTAAATTGATTGCATTTGCTGATTCGGCTGAAATTTATATTGATTGATTCTGTTAAAATTTATGAAGTTCTGTCTGAAGTGACTAAATCAGCTAATTCTACTTATTTATGGGGAAAAACTTAAAATATACTGATAGAGTATTTAATTCTAGAGAGAAGTGAGAGCTAGAGAGAGAAGTGAACAATTAATATTTCTCAACCCCCTATAACTACTCCAAGGAGAGTACTTATAGGAAAATGTGGATGTGGGCTCCTAGCCTTGGCCTTAGGAGGCCCATTACAATAATAAGGCTGCATTCTCTCTAAGTGTAAAAACTATTGCGCTAATTACTTTGGGCTAATTTTACAATAATAAGGCTGCATTCTCTCTTAGTGGCATAAAAACACAAATTCATCTTTTCACTATTCCGCAACTCATCAATGCTGGATCAATGATCAATTCAGTTAGAATTTAGTTGAAATTTTGACTGATAAATCTTCATAAATAAGCTGCCCAATACGAATTTGTATGATGTATGGTGGTACAAAGAAAATTACGTGTAAAATTAGCCCAATGGTTTTTACACTCAGAGAGAATTAGGCCACTAAGTGTAAAAACTATTGGGCTAATTACTTTGGGAAAATTACAATAATAAGGTTGCATTCTCTCTGTTGTGTATAATAAGACCACTAATGGGCTGAATACATAATTTACTTGGCTTTAAGTGTAAAAACTATTGGGCTAATTACTTGGCCGATGCGCTCCCCTGGCCGATGCGCTCCCCCGCCGATGGACGGATGGAGGACCCACTTTGTCTCTAGGCCGCATTTTGAGTAATTTTGGTTATGGATGATGAAGGACCCATCTAGCCGAAGGAGTGCCACGTGGGTGTCCATCTTCGGTGTCTTGATCCTTAGAGTATGGGGTCATGGGGTCTGGGCCCATAAACAAAACACCATTAGTGCAGTGCTTCCCCCTATGACACTAAAGTATATGAATAACTTTAAAGAGAATACGTGGGGTGTTTTTAAAAAAGGAGCAAATGATGACTAATTATGATTAAATACATATGCACAATAAAGTGTAATCTCAAAAAACTCCTATCGGTATGGAAATTTTTAAAAATACCCCACTACTTGAACCTCACACATTAGGGTTGTATCACTTAATGCTACTCCGTATAATATTCACAAAGAGAAGTTGACCTGGAGCTTTTGGAATCGGAGATGAAGCACTTGTGAGAAATAATTGGAGTTTGTCTCTGAGATTGGGGAATTTCTTTATGAGATTAGTAAAGCCGAAAGGCTTGGAAGAAACGTCAACCCAACCTGATGATTGAGGACCAGATTTCCGCCCTTCTGAACTCCATTGACCATCAAGAGGTAATATCTCATCCATGTGAGTTCGATGTGAAGGTCATCATCAACTTGTAAAGAGGAGGCTGGTGAAGCTCTTGGTTGTGCTTGGCGATATCCAGAGCCACGGAAACAGCCATTGTGGCGTTCTTGTGATGAGTTTTGTTTTCATTGTAGACCAAATAAGAGGGCCTTTTAGTGGGGCAATTAAAGGATGAAGCTCAGATCCAAGTGTCGATCCTTTTCTTAACGCCGGCCGTAGATTAACGGAGATGCAGGCCGTTGTCTAACGGGTTAAGTAAAGATGTATAGACATACTAGTTTAATAACGCGCGTTGCGCGTTCGTGGTAATGCCCAAGACAATTTTAGGAACATTAATTTCTCGATTTAGATTGAATATGAGTAAAGTGAAACATGTCGATGCAGTTACAATAGAGGACTCGGATTTGATCGCCTTTGGTTGTCCCGGAGTAAGCTATCTAGTTATAAAGGAGTTCTTTTGCACAACCAATTTTCTATCATGGTTCATAATAAACTTGGGTATAGAGATCATATGCAAAATGGACAAGTATGGGCAAAGAGTTGAATTCCAATTTTCCATGTTGCAACAGAACAAGGAGTTACTTTACTGGTTTCACAAAATAGATGGTTCTTGAGATGTGCATATTGAGTGGTTGTGACTATTAACGGTCTTTGCCCGGGATGTGTCTAAAAAAAGCTCATGCACTGATGAAAAAATTCAGAAGTTATGACAAGGTGAGAACAAAAGAACTGGTGTAAAAAGATTTATTAATTATTATGCCACATTCTACTTCATGACCTTTCAGAATCACGTGAGTCCCATTGCATATGCAGACCGAACCGTATTGCTTATACATGTAATTAAACACTTGAGATATAGTACTGTTGAAGTACCTCCTTTTTAGAAGGAAACTTTCAAGAAAGCAATCATGACTTTCCTGCATCAAATGGTTAAACACAATAGTTACGTATGAGGTACAAAGTTAACTTCAACAAAATACACTTAATTTTGTTAATTATCAATGTTTTGTTTCGGGCATTTTATGTTTTCCTGCTGAACAGTTATTTTATACATAGTAATGTGGATTGAAACCAGAGACTTCATTTAAAACATCAAAAAGTAGAAAGCATACAGAATACCTAATGTAAATCTAAAACCTCATTGCTATCTCTTAATCTGAAAAGTTTTTTACTATTTTCCTGTTTTTAAAACTTGATGCTTTTAATTGGTTTTAGTTTCAAGTTCATTACTTTCTATTAAGAATGAAATTCTATTATCAATTTAATAAGTTTGGACTCTCATATGTTCACCATGCTTTATTTCATTCTTTAGTTCATCCTTGCCGCATAATTTATAATCCTTTAACTTTCTGAGTTTCAAACAGAAATTATAGCTGGATTATTTTCTTTGAACTACTTTCTTTTCTGTATAATTTATAGGCATTTAACTTTCTTAGGTTCAACAGTTTTGGAAGTAAAGAAAGAGGCTACATACTATTATATCTTGATGTATCAAGGGCTGAAAATGCTAAATAAAACTTTATGAAAAATAAACAATAAAATAAAGAAACGTTCTCATATAAACATCACTGTTTAGAGAGATCTACTATCATTGTTTAGAGAGATTAATTTGGAGTGATATATGCTGGTCTTTTTACATTTTTTCTTTCTGAACTGCAGTTCAATTAAACAGACACTAATCACTTGATAAAACAAAAATAGGCTAAAAGGAACTCTGGCTTTATACTACATCAAGTCTATGAAATTGGAAACCTTTGAGCGATAGGTAGTCTGCCAAGTAAAGGGTGAGTTGTTTCATGTAATGTGTCAAGTAATTTGCCAAATATAACTGGCTTCCTACTGTTTATGATTACTCTTTCCAGTTTAGTGCTATCAAAAAAGTTGGCATCACTGCCATACCCAAAGGTCTGCACTTTCAAATAGAAAGGGATGGGTGCAACACTACTTCATAAATGTGAGCCTTGGAACATGGAAGATAAGCATCAGGACAATAGAGCACCCTTCACTATGATAAAAGAGTACTGGAGCAAATCTCGAGTATAAAGGACACATATGTTAGCATGATGAAAGTGAAAAAAAATAGATATATGGCGAAGGTGAGAGGAACAATTACTTAAGGACCATTCCTATGGCCAAATTCTGGGACTTGAGTTAAATCAATCAATAATAGAAGAAAAGTTAGAAATGTAAGTATAATTGATGATTTCCCAACAGTTATGTCTTTTTGTTTACGTACTACTATTAAGTTTATGATTATGGAAGTATATTGTCATAGACATTAGGAGTAGACAGTGGTTTTCTAAATCTCACGGGCAATTGGTCCAATGAGAAAGATTGCCATAAACCATCCCAAAAAACATGATATGAGATTGAATCCTGAAACCTCATTGCCATATGATAAAGTAATCAAAACAAATTGCATATACTTTGAAGCAAGATAACCATAAGGAGTGATGACAATGCTCAAATATTCCAATTACACAACTATATCCAAGAACAGCTTCACCATTAGCCATTAGGGACGAATTTATGAATTCATGTTGGCTGCAGAGTTGATTTAAATAAAAGCATAATACTCAACATAAGGCGCAACTCATAACCAACATAAATAAACTTGAAGCTTTTCAATGAAGAACATGAAGGTAAATGACGCATTAACCTCAACCATGAGTACTCAAGTCCTCCTTTTACCCTTCAATAATTCAATCCATAAAAACACTGCTCACAGACAAAATAAATTTCATGCTTTTAATGGCTTAAGAACAAATAAGTAAAACAAATAACAAATTATATCATTGTACTATTTTTTGTTGGATGAGCCAAAACCAATGGAACACACCAAAAGGAACAAAGTCATACTCAAATATCTGACTACACAGTATATCATACACAAATTAATTAATATGAATATATACCTCCTTATTTCTAGATGGCCAAAGATACTTCTACATAGGATTTTTAAGGTGCTGGCGGAAGAAGCAGAGAAAGGAGGCGACATTTGCAGGTGCACAACTAAAGAGAAAAAAGCAGAGATTAATGAGGTGATGAATATATGAAGCTAGAGGCGTGAAGTTGGAGGGCATGAAGGAAATAAAACGGAACCGCCAAGTCTAAACGATGCCCTCCCTGGAGTTTTAGATTTCAGCTTTTTGGGTACAACCAGCTAAAGCAACAAAATGAAGGAAAATAACAACTCACTGGAGACACAACGAATGAGATAAAGCTAATGACCTGGTTGACAAATCAGCGGAAAAGGTAGACAGGGTTCATATGGGTTGTCGAGGGAGTAAAATAGATTTATAAAGGATTGAGTGTTACGGTCGAACATGAAATCTATATTCAATGAAATTGAGTGTCAACTCTATATTCAATAAAATCTTTAAATGTATTCCTCAACAACATTAAAAACAACTAAATTTTCGTGCAAAAAAAAAGAAACTAAATTAAAAACTTACATGACGCGAAGAAGATGAAGGAAAGAAGGAAGGTGATGAACGCAGGCGTCAGGCTCTTATCTGAGCAGAATGGAGTCAGTTGTCAGCGCCTAACCTAGCAAAACGGAGCCGGTGGCGCCTCTTGAAGTTCCATAATTGCCCCATTAGAGTCGCAAATGATGCAGAGGGCTGCGTTGTGCTTCTTTCCCTCCACCGGTCGCCGAACAATCGAGACCAGTTGGAGTCTCAGTTGTTGGCCATCCATATGCCGTATTGTAGCGTAAGTTCGTAACTAAAGAGGCTAGGGAAATATGTTGAAGTGTTTGAACGGAGAAGAGGAGGTGAAAGGGTAGGGTTGAATGACAGAAAATTACTTCCCAGTTAAACCACAAGCTATAATAAAGTTAAAAGTACAACAAACCATGCACAATGTACAACGATTTTATGCAGCAAGAGACACCAACACATTTTTTATGACCATTGTACCTTTAACAATATTCACTCTTATAAGATTGTAGAGATACAAAAATATAAGCACACTGTACAAGTCAACCAAGTTACACAATTACACGAACAAATTTTTTATATCTAAAATGACCCTACCTCTATTCATCTTTATAATTTTGTGAAGATAAGGAAAAAATTATATGAAAAAGTAGCTAAATGATATTCTAAAATAATTTCAGTCAATACAGCCAAAAAAGTAACTACAACCTTACCTTTTTTTATTACACAATTCGACGCACAAAATAAAAAAAATACGTGTTTAGTGAAAAAGTTGGCTAATAAGTCGAAAAGCATGGTCACCAAACGGGCTCAATGTGTTAATGAAGTTCAGTAGTTGGGATGATTTTTGGATGAAAAAAAAAACGGGAATAAATAGAACTCTGATTGGGATACATAATTTCACGATTACCATATGCGAGTGGACGGATCAACATCCGAACCTGACATAGCCGAACGGCGGCGCGCGCATGAGATACGTATAATTTTATCCTTACGACATATGGTCTTCACTTCTCACAAAACTAGAGTGTCCCTTGGGCCCAACCCAATACCCAATGTTGGCTTATAAAAGCCACAATTTTTTAATATTGTGAAATTAAATCATACTAGTCACTTCACCTCTTATCCCTGTTTTTCTTCTCTTTTGACATAACTATTTCTTTTGCACAAGTACGATGACATGCATTTTTTAACACCATGTTCCGTATATGTTTCTTCTAATAACTCATACTCAAAACACTTTCCCCAATTAATGTTTTTCCTAAAATATTATCTTCGGCAACCACCGTGAATGACGGTGCAAGAAAAAACTTTTGTTCTACTACTTCAAAACATGCAATCTTATTTAGATTTTTATTGAATGGCTTCCTTGAAAATGATGGACCTTCGTCCAAAACTCAAGGAGGGGTCATTGAATAGAGATTGAAATGAAATTGTGCTTTTTGAGTGAGCGGGGCAAGAAATTTTGTCAAGAAGTCCTTCCTAGTACGTGGTTGTTGTAACAACTACTCCATTCTCAATAAAGTTTTTCTTCAATCTCATTTGTTTAAGATAGTTCTTAAGGATACACATTAAATATGAAAAATATTTTGATGATGTGTTTGGGAGACTTTAGGATGTGGTGTGTGAGTATAACGAGAAATATAGGTAGAATCGTCGTCTATATGCAACTTTTCATACTCGCGAAATTTTTCTTCAATCTTAGTTTTTTGAGATAATTCTTAAGAATACACATTAAATCATTTCATTTTCATTTACCCCAGTGCCGCAAAGGCTCGCACCTACGGTGGGGTAAGGGGGGTCGGATGTACGCAGTCTTACCCCTGTACTAAAGCACAGAGAGACTGTCTCCAGATGATCTATAGTGAAAATCGCGTCCAAAATTGCATGAACTCACTGCTGCTTCATAACAAAGAAGCGCAGACAGTTTACTGGGCCATTTTGCTTTATTCCATCATATTCTCAAGACAAAAAATAATGAATCTTTGACTTCATTGCAAATGATGGAAAAGAATACACATTAAATATGAAAATATTTTGATGATGTGTTTGGGGATTTTAGGATGTGGTGTGAGAGTACGTATAATGAGAAATATAGGGAGAATCGTCATCTATATGCAACTTTTCAAAATCATGGGCAGAAATGGATTTACAAAATGTATTTGATTGTAATTAAAAATGGAGGCTGGAATAGCAAATTAGAGGTTGTATTTAGAAATGCCTCTTATAAAATGGCTCTTACTTTCATTAAAAGTTTTGGTGTAGGAAATGTCCTAAATGAAATTAGTTTCGGGAAACTTTTTAAGGGAGAAGTTCTCATTCACTTTAAAATAATTTTTCACAACTTAACATATGGTTTTGTGCGCCTTACAGAGCAAAACATAAATAGACTTGATCCCTCGATAAACAAATTGTGGGCCTCTGATTTAGGCTGTGTTTGCATTTGCTAAAAATAAGTGATTCTAAGCTTTTAGATTAAAAAAAGCTAGAAAAAGTGTTTGCTAAGAACAACTTCTGATAAAAAAAAGAACTTTACACTCAAAAGCTAGAAGCTGGGATATGATATACCAGCTTCTAAATGCTTCTAGGTATTGTTGTAAATAGCTCAAACTTTTTGGATAATTATAAGGCAACAAAATCCACCCCAACCCCAAAATACCCTGAGCAATCGTGCTTTGTCATCGCAGGTCTCTTCAACATCGCATGTTTCTTCTTCAGCCTCGCATGTGTCTTCTTCAGCCTCGCAAAGAACTTCAAACCCAATTTCAGATGGAATTTGTACGCGAACTCATCAAGGGGACATCATCGTGAATTTGTCGAACACATAGTGGGCGATTTCAGATGGAACCGCTTGGGCTTCCGAAAAGAGGACCTCAACTTCATATGTAATTCTTCCTTTCCTCTTGATTTTCCAAAGTGTATGAGATTGAAGAATTTTTTAAACTAAAGCTCTAAAATTTGCTCGTTGAAAGCTTGTTGCGGTGAAAGAAAGCTAAGGAAAGAGAAGCAACCTTTAATTCGGCATTTAATTAGGAAGGGTAAATTTGTACTTCTACAATCTACTCCCAAAAAATCACTTTTTTACCAAACACTCCAACTTTTACCTTTTACTAAAAATCACTTCCATTTCCAAACACTATCTACTTTTACTTTAAATCATTTTCCAATAATCTCTTAAAAAATCACTTAAAAAAAAGCACAAGCAATCGCAAACACTCCCTTAATTTAGCACAAATGTGACAAATATATTAAGTTATAACCATTTTTCAACAAAATTTATTTTAAAAATAAAAATTCAAATAGTTTGGAAGACATGTATGTAGTGCTTAACAAATTAATGAGATAAACTTGAGAGCTCATTTGATCACCTATTTTTTTGGCTTATGAATCATATAAGTCATGTTGTTACAAAATACTGGGCGTCATGGGCTTTTAATTTAATGCGCTAAATAGTGTAATTAATAATCATAATATGATTGCGGTTATTTTCTGACCGAACTGAGTGTAATTAATAATCATAATATGATTGGACCATTAAAGTTTTTATATTTTTTTTCTTTACTTTATTTATAAAATATGAAGTACACTTTAAATATAATTTTTTCAAGATTAAGCCTGTTTACCCATTAAGTTAGAATTTTAAAAATTATCAAATAGACTTTTAAGCTTGGGTATTAGAAATCCACATCTTGGCCTCACTACATTATATGCTTAGGCATTAGACTTGTATCACAATATAAAATGTCTAATAATTTAGTTGATGTTTTTTTACGATAGCGTGTTGTGTTAGATATTCCGGTAAATATGTTGGTAGACTGGTGACAATCCTTCTACATAATTGCACTACATTTTCCCATCCCATTCTTCCACCTAAAGACATTTTCATCCGTATCATCGAGCTTCCTTGATCACTCAACTGTCGATTTTGATTCACATCTTCATGCCTCATCCCTTCTGGCTCTTCCTTTCCCCATTCTCATCACCCCATTCCTTCCACCTTCATCCGAACACTATCAGCACCGCCTTCCAATTGAGTCTTCCTCTAAGCGTCGTAAACTTTGCATCTGAATCACAAACTTTGCTTTAAATTTCGCCTATGTCTCCCAACTTAATGGATCACATACACTAATCTTGCCTATTTGTCGCATCTTAACGGACCACAGAAGCAATTCATCCATTTCTTCTTCAATTATTCATTACAGATTATCCACAAGATCAATGCATTTCTTCCTCATAAAGTTCTCATTTTTCATCGTCTTCATCTCCATCAGCTTCGTCCTTTTCATCCTTCATCAAGAGGATGTAGTTTGCATTGGACTTTTATGGCAAGATATTTTTTCTATAGCTATCGATTCAATTTCATGCTCTAGAGTATGGTTTACATGATCATATGAGTCTTACCAGATGGTTCTATGATCCTCTTTCATTTCAATTTTAGATCTGCTGTTTTGTTTTTATTTTGCAAAACTCATTCGCTCTTGCAAATCAAACATGGCTTCCTTTGAAAAGACATTCACTCTTTGAATCTTCATCTTTTAGATCAATCTTTGACTATTTCGTTTAAATATTCTTGGTTGTTTTACATGTACTGAATATCTTTAAAATTTGTTTGGACAACATTGTTAAATTCTTGAGCATATATGCCTTTCCAGGATTATAAAACTATTTGTATGACTCTTTGGTTTTAGTTGTTCTGAGTGTGCTTTACTCTCAATCCTAAATTTTCATCTCTATGTGTTGTATGGATTGATTTGGAATACTATTTGTCTAATACTTCTCTTCTTTAGCAACACATATTTGTGTTTTTTTGATACACAATGGTCCCTTAAATTAAAATATGTTCCACCTACACTTTTAAAGCTTTGAGCATTTGTAATGACTTTTTGGTTTATAATTCATTCCATATTTATAGCACGCTATTCCTCAAAACCAAAGAGAATTGAAAGGCTATAATCTTCAATAATGTTGGTAATATTGGGAGTATTTCAAATGAATAAAGTATAAATAAATTATGTTTTCCCACTATTTTGGTATTCAACTTTGCACGTACATTTATTATTGTTTTTGTTTGTTAGCTTTTTAACTTAATCAATTTTATAAAGTAAATGATGGTACATTACTTTTCAAAACTGAATGCATGTGTTAATTAAAATATACTTCGTATGTATCATGCACTCACAACTGTTTGTGAGCTGCTAGAGTTATTAGTATGCTCTACGTGGGATTCAACGTTAATATCATTTAGTAATACGAATGTTAGTATTCAAGAGCTAACTTTTTATCTGCTGCAACGTTCGTATTTACATGTATATATATTGATGATGAGCTACTTTGTTAATACTAGAGTTTTTGTAGCTACGAACTAATTCTCTCACACACAATAATTCTACTCTGCTGGATTAATATAATTTTTCACTCTCGTTGTTCTATTACCGGCTTACGCCGAAGAGCTCGTTTTATCTTGGGGAAAGGTTTTCGCTAGTCGGAAATACTTTCTTGAGGACATCGTTACGCGACTCGAGCTATATTATTTTCTAACATTTTTTTGCAGGTTTATCCGACGAATTCCTCCAACAAATAATAAGATGAATTAGAAACATGATGAATTTGGTACGTGCAGGTACCCATCTTTCAAATTAATCAAGTTTGCTTATAACAAAATAGTCAATCCTACAAGATTCTTATTATCCTTACAATACATATGTTAAAAAATTGAAGATGGTAGAAATTAAAAGAAATTATCCTTACAATACATATGCTAAATAGAAACTATCTTGTTCTCTATGTAATAGTACATTGAGTTTGTTCAAGTTTTTATTAAACTGTATTTTTTGTTTAACCTATCATTGTTTGTACATATAGTCATTGCAATCACTAACCAATATCTGTGTTGGCTACTTTTTTTCCATTTTTGAAATCTAATTCTTAGTTTTAGATTTTGATAATAGGTGTTAATAGGTATTAGTAGAAGTAGAGTTTGAAATTCTTTTTTACTTTATTTATTTCAAAACCACTGCTTTGTATTTCAAGGTAAGGTTAACTACCGTGACAAGGGAAAAAGAGTTGCTATAGTGAGGGAAGTTAGCCAACGGCTTCAGGCTCTCAAATGCACTCTCCATCTCCTTCAGACCATGTGAGACCAACTACGTAGCACACCACCTCGCCAATTCGGGGCTTCGACTTCATGCAATGAACTTTTACACGGTCAACACCCTCCCTTCCAAGGCTAAGAAAGCCTATATATTTTGAAGACCGGGAAGGGACTACCTTTTTCAGAGATACAGGATGAACCGAAGCGGTTATCGAACAACATGTGTACGATCTTCAACTCTCCAGATCCGTCTCAGACTCCCTCTCTCTCTATTGAAGCTCCTGGAACCCTAGAATTTTTGAACTACTTTATTCTTGGACTACTATGTATGACAGGAGCATATATTCCTTTTCCTTGGAGTTTAGTAGGCATTACTTACTGCATGAGCCAATGGAGGCCCATTTAGCTCTTTACCAACTTTGGTTCTGTTTTCTTAAACCGATGTATCGTTCAAACTTTCCAGTTTTAATAAATCAGGTAAATGTTCACCAACATTTACCTCATCCAACATGGTGATTTTCGGGAATAAACAAAAAAAAAAGAGTTGTGGTAATATGATTTATGATTTGTAATGTCACTTATTTTTTCCATCACAATTTCTTATCAATGTAATAAAGAAAAATGATTTCTTAAAAAAAATTGAGGGAAGTTAGCTGAATTTTAATTTAAATGAGTAGTCAAAGACACGATTTACGTGTAAGTGGTTCATTGTGGACTTGAAATTGCAGGGGTATATTCGTGTAGTGTGAATACATTCTAAAATCATAGCCTAAATAATTAAATATCTATACTTGTGGTATATTGAGTTGGCTTAATACTGGTTTGGTGATATTGCAGATTCATTGCAATGACTCCTACCATTTAGTGATGTTGATGAACATGTCTGCTTTTAATTTTTTGGTTGTGACCATATACTTCCTCCAGCTTCACCACTTTCTCGAACCACTTGGATTTGGTTCATTAAGAACTTAGTCTTTTATTGTGTAATTGAATTTCTAGAAGCAAAAATGGACCTCGAGAAGAGTTAGACCTGAATGTAAAGATGTGAAAACGGGAAATATAATGTAGATCATGTTGAGCTATTGTAACCTACTGAACAATATATACATAGAAGATTCGAATTCAATATGGTACTATGCCATGAACGTATACTTTACTCCCTTTGACCTCATATAAACTAAACTTTTGCTCATAAAACACCCAAAATGATGCATCTATATCTAGCGGACCCATTCTAATTTCTAAATTAGAAACTTTTTATCTGGGGAAGAGGGTCAAATAAACCTTTCTACTATTTTTGTTCCATCACTTTAGTCTTGCTACTAAAGAAAACATCATATAAGTATGTTTACTTTTTAAATTCAATCAATCATGCCATTTTGACCCGCAATATAAAAAATCATAGAAATTTGAAAAACAATGTAATAATAATATAAAATAGCATAAACTTAAAAATATATAATCAATTTTCAAGTGTTAAAGAAAATAAGAAAACTGAAGAAAAAAATGAAAATGTAAAAAATAGAAAATATAAAATGTAAAACCCTTTTAAATAGATGTAGAGCATACAAATAATATCAAATTTTCAAAAATATTGACTTTGACATTCTTAATTTTTCCACAATTTTATCTATATTTCTTTAAATTTTAACATTTTAGAGATTTAATTATAAAAAACCAGCTATTACATACAGGTCAAAAAATGAATAAATGGCCAAATTAATAAAATTTTAAAATTAAGTGTACTTATATGATACTTTTTTTTGTACAGAGGCTTAAGTGATAGTTTGAAAATAGCAGGACTTATTTGATTCTTTCTCTCTTTTATTTATTGTTTTTAATATTATTAGAAGTGCTTACTTTATTTGTTCAATGTGGATCAATGCTTAAAATTTTCAAGTAGACGAGATTCAAACTCTTTATTTGTGTCATTGTTGATAAGATATTGCCATTTCTCTAATGCGTCTCAAGAAGACTGATATTGCAACACAAAAAAAATTCTTATTTTTTAAAAAAGTCTCAAAAGATATTGTTGATCATAAAATTCAACTCAGTTTTTTATATTTATGTCTCAAATGTCAGATGCAAGTCACCCACCTCAACTCAATATTTAATTATGTGGATATCATGTATTAAGTACAAATTTGTTGTTCATAAAAACAACACACGTTGTTAGGCCAGGAGTTTAGCAATTAATGGGCCGATGGTTTAATGAGATATACAAATAAACTAGGGCCAATAACCCGTTGAGTAAATGGATGCATGATTGAGGAGATAAAATTGGGCTACTAAGTCAAACCAGTTAGTGGAAGAGAGGATAAAGTAAAGCTAACAACGTGCGTCCTAAATCTAAGGGATAGGCATAAAGTTTGGCGGAAGGTTAAATATCAAAGGGGAATTCATTCATACTGGAGTACTATATACAGGTGGCGAGATCATTCCTGAAAAGAGGTTGATTAATCAACATACTATATATTTATTTCTGGAGATTATTACTATTCACGAGCAATTTAGATTATATCACTAGCTATCCGTTCTTGTATTCACAGCAAGTTCATCACATTAATTCTAAATTTATATTATTAATTGTTGAAGTATTTTTCTTGTGCGATCCCCATTTCATTTATTTGATTGTTAGAAGAAATTATCAATTTCTTGCCTAAACAATTTGGCGCCCACCATGGGGCATCGTGCAAGAAAAAGATCGATTATGGCCGGAACAAATCAATTGTTGATTGAATTTCATGAGCAACTAGAGACGATTAGGGAGGAATTTCGGCGCGAGGTGGCGGAGAAGATGGCCCATCTTCAACGGGAAAACGATGTGCTTCGATCTCAGGTGCAATCGGCGGTATCAATAGCCTCAAAGTCAAGACTCAAGCGGAGGAGTGACACAATGAATGCCGCAACACGGCTGGATCTTTGTTTCTCCCCAGCTGCGACGGATCCACCCGCAACATCGACGGATCCACCTGCAACAGTGACGGATCCCGTCTCCCTCACGCTAGGTCTGTCACCTACACCACTAGTCAATATTCAGTTTGCTTTTTCCTGGAATCCCTTCGGGTCAGATCAAATGGATCTGGCCTATATTCGGCGACCCAATGCATACCTACAACGATTCTCTCCTCTACCCCGACAGAGCCCTCAATTCCTCATTACAGGAGCAGAACTTGTGGGGAGCCTGGTCCATCAAGTTTCATGCAGTACGCCAGACGGAATGAGCCTAGTGTATCATTTCTAGAGCCTCTGACGGAATGCTTTGGCAGACCTGTCACGACATCAGCGTCGACACTTCCGGAGCGACGCCCCGAAGTGAATTTCATCCTGTCACCAAACCGTCCTGAAGTCACCCAGATAGTTGGACCAACGTCTTCTATCCCAATACCAATCCACCCAGCCGTAGCAGATCAGATGTCCATGTTGATGGAGCAAGCGCGTCAGATGCAGGACAAGATTAACGGATTGCCAGGGGTACCCCCGCCCTTGGAAAGAGCATCACGAACGTGTTATGAAGATTCACCTTTTGACGCTTCGATCATTCGTGTCCAATTGCCGAATAAATTTGACGTACCGACCATGGAGCCATTTGATGGAACCACGGATCCCGGAGAACATGTCGCACGATATAAGCAAGTGATGTCGACCGTCTCTATTAGACCGGAACCAAGAGAGGCATGTATGTGTCGAGGATTCGGCATAACATTGATCGGTCCCGCTTTGACATGGTTTGTGAATCTTTCGAATGGAAGCGTCGATTCATTTGCCAAACTCGTCAATCTTTTCAATCGACAGTTCGTGAGTAGTAAGGTATTGGAAAGACGGACCAGTGACTTGTATCAAGTCACACAGAGGCATGGTGAATCACGTAGAGATTATTTGCACAGATTCAATGTAAGGAAGGTGTCGATCCCAAAATGTGACGTCTCTACCGTCATTGAAGCATTCAGAAGAGGTTTATATGAAGATTCAGAGCTATACCGAGAACTAACAAAATACCCTTGTCGATCCTTCGAAGATGTCCAAGCAAAGGCGTTGGCTTTCATCCGTCTAGAAGAAGACTTACGATCCCGTCTTGGACATGTTGAGCATGAATGGGGGCACAGGAAATCAGAATCTCCTAGGAGGCATGATTACAAGTTTGGGAAACCTTATTCAAGACCCGAGGAACGAGTCGTCATTCCATGACGAGATGAACAGGACAAAGTGATTGATATCTCGGACGGGGGGCACATCGTCCGATGATAGACAGATTCTAAAGAGCTGCAATACGGTACCCTTAAAAGATGTTTCATTTTTAGTTTGTTACTTTCTTTCGCATATTGTCATCAATTCCGTGACGAGTCACTTCTGTGACGGATCGCTTTCGTGACGAATCACTTTGATGACGAATCACTTTCTTGACGAGTCACTTCCGTGACAAATCACTTTCGTAACGAGTCACTTCCATGACGAGTCATTTCCGTGACGAGTCACTTTCGTGATAAGTCACTTCAGTGACGAAATGATTGAAATCATCAGACGGGGGGTATATCGTCCTACGGTAGACATGTTATGGCGATAACTTATCTAGATTGGTATACATATTCTTAATCTATTATTTTCATTTATAAATGATCACTAACTTAATCGTCGGAGGGCCGTTGGCTTAAGGCCAACAACCAATCCTAACGATGTTTTAAACATAGGAAAGTAAACGGGACGTCGACTTAAAAGAAGTGTCATCTGTAAGTTACCTTAATATTTTTCACTTCTTTATAAGTTCATCATATTACTGACGATGTGTCAGGTACGGGGAGGCTAGCAAAGCGTCATGTTGGAAGGTTACAATATGAATTTGTATGTTTTTTGCAAGTTATTTCTCACTTTCTGATTTGACCCTTTCCTAAAGATTGATTAGCCGCCTTGTACTGACTTAACCATCTGAGGGCCGTTGGCCTAAAGCCAATGGCCAACTTTGACGATTTATGACGAATGCAGGGATATCTTGAAGTGTAAGTTCAGACAATTAAAGAAGCGACCTACAAAGGTTACAAGACATCAATCAGGCTCACATCAGCCAAGCGTTTTACTCAAACATCAAAATGGGAAGGGTTAGGCTGCCCATGAGAATATCATGGATCACAGTCCTAACAGAGCCCATACAATGCGTTTTGGCCAAAACCTGCACACGTATATGACGACGCACGTGCAACCAAAACATATATGACAACGCACGTGCAACCAAAACATATATGCCAACACACGAACAACAAAAAATACAGAACTACACAACAGAAACACATGCTCCAACATAAGAAGATAGTACAAACGAAAAACGTAACGCTATTTAAAGTTTTTGCAGGATATGGACCAAGTTCGCCCAACCCATCTCGTCATCTTCAACGACGGATGATGTTCCCTTTGTCAACTGAAGTGTCGACATCAACCTGGACGAAGTTTCATCTCGTAAGCACTGACTAGTTATGAGTCATTAGCACAAATTTGGAGGAAGATGATATGACATCAGCCTTCATTCTTCGTCGCTTCAGTCAAAGAGACGGATTCGATCAAAAACTACTTGCAAGGAAAGTTACTAGTTGACGGAAGCGTCTTATCTAAAGGTTGACGGGTTGACGAAAGAGCGCTGGACAAGTGACATGTTGATAGAAGCGTCTCCTCAGACAAGTGACGAGTTGAAGGAAGCATGCATCTTGCCAGATAAATGACGGATCGGTAGAAACGTCTTGTCATTCGAGTGACGGATTGACGACATGTCTTCTCAAACTGATGACGAGTTGATACGTGTAATAGTCAAGGATGACAAATATAGGTGTTTTCAAGATTTTGAAAAGTTGATGCTTAACGGGTTAGCATGTGTGATCATACGCCTCAACTTCTCGAAAGGGGGCAATTGTTAGGCCAGGAGTTTAGCAATTAGTGGGCCGATGGTTTAATGAGATATACAAATAAACTAGGGCCAATAACCCGTTGAGTAAATGGATGCATGATTGAGGAGATAAAATTGGGCTACTAAGTCAAATCAGTTAGTGGAAGAGAGGATAAAGTAAAGCTAACAACGTGCCTCCTAAATCTAAGGGATAGGCATAAAGTTTGGCGGAAGGTTAAATATCAAAGGGGAATTCATTCATACTGGAGTACTATATATAGGTGGCGAGATCATTCCTGAAAAGAGGTTGATTAATCAACATACTATATATTTATTTCTGGAGATTATTACTATTCATGAGCAATTTAGATTATATCACTAGCTATCAGTTCTTGTATTCACAGCAAGTTCATCACATTAATTCTAAATTTATATTTTTAATTGTTGAAGTATTTTTCTTGTGCGATCCCCATTTCATTTATTTGATTGTTAGAAGAAATTATCAATTTCTTGCCTAAACACACGTGTATTATTATTCTTTGAACCCATTACCCATGGTATTTGTGTATATATGAGTATATTTAGAATAAGGAACAATATATATCTAATAACTCATCCCGTGCAACGCTACATGGCATTGTACGGGTGAAAATTCTAGTATAAATAAAGGTGTGATTAATAAATTATGAAGTGGCTATATTCGCTTAGCCGATAACATCTAAATATCTAGTGCAATTATTGCTACATGGGATGCTTTCGAGGAAAAGATGATTAGTAGTTAGTGCATTATAAAGTAATTTTTTATTACACGATAATATCATAAATGACATGTAATACTATTGCTACATTGAAATATGATTTATATAAATTCAACATTTTTTGGTTTACATATACATTTCTAAACTAATTAGATTTTGCAGAGTATAGGTTAAGCTGGATTTGAATGCATACGCCTGAGCCCATAGTTTTACCGGTGGGCTAGACAGATTCTTGCCTATACAAGCTATGTTGATTTTGGATGTTTTTACTTGGACTGAATTTTTTTAGTTTGGTCTGATCTAACTTGGTCTGGTCTGGTTTGATCTGAATTGGTCTGGTAAATGTATGGCATTTGTGTATTTTATAACTTTCCAAGTCTGATCTGGTCTGATCTGATCTAATCTGGTCTGGTGTGGACTGGACTGGTCTGATATGGTCTAGTGTGATCTGGTCTGGTGTGGTCTGGGACTGAAAACAATCCAAATAAAAACATCCTTTTTCATCTTTTTGGGCTGATATGTTTTGGATTGGTGAGATTGGCCTATAACTATAAGCTTGAAGGAGTTGTAGGCCTTGTCCTCATTCCTATTCAATTTAGCTTTATTCATTTTTTTATATATAGAAAACACATTTATGTCGAGTATTTGGTACTCTTGATAACATTTGTGTCGACCTTTTAAGGAGAATGTCACACTTTACAGTTTCACCTCAATCAATGATGTTGACATTATCTTGAACAAATATTAGAACATCTCCAATGCTACAATGTGCACGGTACACATGTGGCATGAGAAAGATAGACACAAAAAATTGAATTTATGACATTTCTCTCTCATTCTTTTCACGATTTTATGTGTTTTTGGTAAGTTTTCCTCTGCAATGTCAAACACAATGTCTACATCTAGACATTCTGCCTGACATTGTGAAAAAAATCTTACCAAAATGATACAAGATCCTTCAAATACGGAGAGAGATATTCTATTTATTATTTTTTAATTGGTTATCTCTCATGCCACGTATCCGCCGTTCACGTTTTAGCATTGGAGATACTCTTATCATTATGTCTTCTAATTCCAAATACCTTCATTAATAAAAAATATACTTTAGTTAAATAGTTTTAGTTAGGCCAAAAAATGTACGAATATTTAGACAAAAAGTAAATCGTGGTTAATTATATATACTATGATTAGGCCTTCTGATTCCAACTACTTTCATTAATAAAAAAAACTACAAGGTGAAAGATATTTGTTAAATACTCAATGAGAGATGTAATCAATAAATCACCCCACAAATGAAAACCTAACTATAAAGATCAAAATGCAAATAGAATTGGGGATGCTAACAATAACCACACTTAGGCATGAGGTGATTAGGGTTAATGGTGACTACACCAATGCTTAAAATGAGACATAATATACTATGACGTTGTGTGCTTTTATATGGACAACACAAATGAAGATGGTGTCCGTTGGAACTGGGAAACACACACACAATAAAGTTTTGTCGCTTTCTCGAGTCTATTGGAAGCAGTGTCGGCAGTACAAAAATATACATACAACTACATATACATTTAAAATTTCGGGGTGAATATACTTAGATTTGTTTTTGGGAGGGACATCAGCCCCCTTTGTCACCCCCTGTGTCCGCCACTGATTGGAAGTGTGATTGCATTGCTTGGACCATGTAAGTAACAATCAAAACATGATCATTAGGGGTTTTAAGATGTACTTGCCCGTTTGGTAGCCATGAATTTTGGCTATTCAGACTTATAAGCCAACTTTTTTACCAAACACGTAACTTTTAGTTTTACGAGTAGAATTGTGCAATAATAAGAAAAAGTAAGGATGAAGTTATTTTTCTGATTTTATTGGCTGAGGTTACTGTAGAGGGTCATTTTAGCTATTTTTTCATATAACTTTTTCTTTGTTTTATTAATAAAATGTATTTTAAATTATTATTTTTCACAAATCAACAGAATCAGCCAATACAGCCACATCAACCAGAACTTAATAAATTTTAGCAGAATCCAATACAGCCGATTGGCTATTACCAAACGGGCTCGTAAATAGTCTATGTTTCGTGATAAGGTTGATGTGTGCTTATGCAAAGTTGTGTCGGTCATTTAATGACGGTCAATCTAATAAATAAATAAATATAATAAAATCTTATAATAGTGAATGAGGGTAAGGGTACTTTGAGTATAAAAAATGTGTTGGTGTAATTATAAGCTGATGTTAACTTGTACTTTGAACTTAAAAGATGATGCCTAAGTATGTCCATTATCTTTAAACCTAGAGACAAACGTGACTCCGTTAGTAACGTAATAAAACTTAAAGCCTTTTGTTCTCCCCCAAGCATTTACCTTATATGGAGTAGTAACATTATATTTCTTGCTATTGCATAATACATGGGAAAATAGGGGGATTTCAACAAATAAGACCTAATCATACTAATTTTCCAAAATTAAGACTATAGATTAGCATAAGACCTGACTACACCTGCTTTGACCAAATTGCCCCCTTTGTTTTAAATCCCCCTGCGCATCAAACTGCCCCTGCGCATCAAAGGGATCTCCGCATCAAATGTCCCTTGCCTATCGATACTTCTCTCCTTTCCCCTTCTCGCTTTGGATCGATCGACGCCGATGGGGTTCGGTGACGGCGGTGGCTAGAGCTCGACGATGGCGATGGTGGCTAGGTTTTTGCGATGCAGCAGCGCGGCTAAGGTAATTGACAGCTGAAGGCTCTTCTTCATCCTCCTCGTCTGCTTCTTCTTCTTCCTCTTCCTCTTCCGATCTTTTCCTCCTCATCCTACATCATCCTCGTTCGTCCTCTTTTTTCTTCTTTCAATTTTTTTTTGTTTTCCATCTAAGATCTAAAATCATAGATCCAAAAATGCAAGGATTGGATCTGATTTTAAGATCCAGAAACATAGATCCAAAATGCAAGGCTGTGGCCCGTGTTTAAATATGAAAAGATAGATCCAAACATGAATTTCAATAATTGGATTTGGAAATTTTTTAATCAAACATTTTAAACGTTTGAAGAAACGTTTACAACACCACAGGTATTCTGCAAAATGTTTGAAGAAACCAGATCCAAAATCAAACTTGCAAACACTAGACAATACATAGACATTAAGTGGTCAGTAAATAGACAATAAGTTCTAATAATAGTTCAATAGCAGGCAATACATAGACACTAAGTAGTCATTAAACAGACAATAAATTTTGATAATAGCTCAATAGCAGAGCAGGTCACGTAAAAGAAGGGTAAAACTGGAAGTTTAAAATCCAGTTTTCAAAAATAGAACCACATGGCTCTTACGCAAAGAAAAAACGTATGTAAGTACTATTTTTATAAAAATGCTATGATTAAGTCTTACATGGAGCAATTTTCTCGGGAAAATACGTAGTCTGTAAGATTTCTTTTCCTCAACAAATAAATACGTAGTACTACATTACTACGGGGTATGTAACAAGCTTTTGGAATATTGATATCTATTTTCCCTTCTTTCTCAAGCAAGAAATAGAAAAACTATAACTAGCAATACTATTTTTTTTTGACAAATTTAGAGCAGTATGGTAATAATAAAATTGACTGAATCAACTGAATCTGCAAAAATTGGTGAAATGCTTATTGAAACGGCTGAATTGATTGAAACTGCTGAATTATTATAAAATTGAATTTAAATTATATTTTGTTGATCAGATAAAATTATAAAAATAATAACTAAAGTAGTCATCTATGTACAATAACTTCATTCAGAGTTAAAGTAATCTCAAACTTACTTACTTTGATTATTATTGCCCAATTCAACGTTCAAAATAAAAAATGACGTATTTAGTAAAAAAAAAATTGACTGCTAAGATTGATAAAATTGTAAATATAAACAAAAGGATGAAAAAATACTTTCTAAATCTTTTACAAACACTCTTTGACTTCGTCTTATGTACTCCATAGAGTGGAGTTCATTTGACTTCTCATGATTAACTTAATTGCAATTATTAAGTGTTTCGATTTACTCATAGTATTAGACTCTTAAGTTGTTCACAATTGATTCTTTCATTTTTTTTTTGCAATTTCTCTTGCTTTCGTTCTTCAACTTGTTTACCAATAGATATCAGTTTAAAATGGTAAATTCAAAGGGATTTGCTTTTTTAAAACAAAGTTGTTTTCATTATCACAAAATCCCAAATCTTTATAAATTTGCTCATATACACCTATCTTACGATACGATATTTTCTAAAGGTGTTCAATGTTTGAACGTTTAATTTGCTCAAAGTTGTTATAGATGTGTTGGTGTAATTATATGATTTTTTAATATTCAAAAACTCTAAAAAATAGTTAAAACTTAAAAGAATGTATACAAAAATTGTTCAAATTTTCAGAATATCAAATTCAATGTTTTTTATTATTCAAGATTATTTGTATATTCTACATCTATTTTAAAGGTTTTTAACTTTTTTTTTTGTTTTCACTTTATTTTATGCTATTTTACTTTTTTATTTAACGTTTTAATTTGTTTTATCTACTTTTTACATATATACTCTTTATTATTATTAGATTATTTATTCAAATTTATATGGATTGTTGTAAGGTTTATTAATATTTTTAATTAATAACTTGCTATAGATTAAATGGTTTGATTCACTACATTTCACAAGTAAGTGTACTTATATGACATTTTTTTAAGTAAAAGAGCTTAAGTGATGAAATCGGAAATAGTAGGGAGGTGTATTTGACCTTTTTTTGCTTATATTAATGTACCTTTTGATTTATATTAGATGGAATGTCAACCATCAATATTAAGGTATATATATATTAGATATTTGAAGAGTAGACTCTAGCAACGCTTATTTGAATTTACATTTTTTTGTGTCCTCTTTCATGATGAAGGCATATTATTAAGTACTTAATTTTTAAATTAACACAAATGTTAATGTGTCATGTACTAACAACAACTATATCAAATAAACATATTTTATACATTTTTCAAAAATTCAAGTACAATAATATTAAAGTAAATACCAACACTGCAACACACTTTAAACAAGAGTTTCATAATATCATGTGCCTTTATCTTCATCATCATAGTTTGTTTTGTGGTTATCATTACTATTAGTTTCTCTTTTAAGTTTCTAAAGTATTAATAAGCAAAAATATAAATAAAATATAGCTATATGGTAACTAAATTCTTATAATTTACATTGATCGTAGTAATGTGAAAATATCATCATAGTCATTGTGTGTTAAAATAACATTTTTTTATTATTTCATTTTAATCGTATTCATCCCTATTTGTTAATTTTAGTTACTCATACTTCGAAAATGATTTTAATCTTACTATTCATAGTTTCAACTTTTAACCTTCCTTGTGATTTGTAAAGACAGTATATAACTATACAATGAGCCTGTTTGGTGACCCTGTTTTTGACTTATCGGACTTATCAACTAACTTTTACACCAAACATGTATTTTTTTTTATTTTGCGCGATGAGTTGTGTAATAATAAGAAAAAATAAAATTAGAGTTACTTTTCTGTCTGTATTGGATGAAGTTACTGTAGAAAATCATTTTAGATATTTTTCATGTAAGTTTTTCTTTATTTTATTAATAAAATATACTATATATATTTTCTTAAATCAACAGAATCGATGAATTCAGTTACTTCAACCACAACTTCATAAATTTCATCAGAATCAGCTGATTTCAGTGTCACCAAACTGGCTCTATATACTTCTATTAACTACTCCGCAATTATTATTGAATACAAAGTATTTCGCAATAACATAGGGGGTGTTTGGCAATTGGTCGTTGGCTGTTGGCTGTTGGCTGATTCTGTTGGCTGATTAGTGACAGCGGATTCTGTTGGCTGGTTTGATTAGCTGATAATGATAGCTGTTTATAAAACAGTGTTTGGTTAAACAACTTTTTACAATCGGCTGATAATTTGTTAAATTACTCTTAAGCACATCAATTAATATGTTTAGTTTTTTAAAGGATTAATTCGTTTTTGTTTATTAACTACGGAGTACTTTATACGGAGTATATGTTTGCCAAAAAAACGATTAAATTTTGCTAATAATTTTACATGGCACAAGTTACAACGATTGACATGTGCTATGACATGTTTGATTTGTTGTTTTAAAAGGATAGGTTTTATTTATTTCAGAATTGCTGATTTGCAAATGAAAAAATAAAAGTGAAGATAGAAGCACCATAGCTTGTTATAGGGAGAAGTACGTGCGCTTGGTCCAGCTATATTTTTTTTTGTTGACGAGCACTAATAGAGTAATAGGAGCAGCGTGGGCAAAATAAGAATTTGCCTTAGATATTAAACGGCGGACCATCTAAACGCCATGTTTATCAGCTTTTTTAATTTTGGCTGTTTGAGATAAAAAGCCAAGTGAAAAAGCTAATTAACCAAACATTCCTATTGACTATTTATCTGGTCAAAAAGCCAAATAATGGTCAAATCAGCCGAAAAATGACTGATAGGCCATTAACCAAACACCCCCATAATGTTTGTAGATGTGTAAGAATGCTTTTAATTGAATTGAAATTATATAGTCTAATATATTTAAATCCGGTATGATCTGGTCTGGTAAACATCTGGTCTAGGTCTATTTTATAACTATCGAAATTATAGATGTCTGGACAGCTGGTCCCTTTACGTGTTGTTTGGTCTGATCTGTTTAAGTCTATCAGTCTCATTCGATACTTAGAATGTTGTTACTTGAACTGTAATCTATCCCAGACGAGATCAGACCAAACCACGCCAAATCAGTTTAGACCAGATCAGACCAGCAAATTAGGGTCCAAAATAAAAACATCCTTAAACCATACTTAAACGAGTACAAGTAAAAACAATTGTAAGCATGTACCAAAAAAAACAATTGTAAGCCACTAATATCACGGACAAGAAATGTAATTAATTAATGAGATAAGGGTCAGATAGAGTCTCGAACTTGAAAAACAATGTCAAACAAGGCTATATTTAGGATGCTCTGTCCGGCCGACGCCATTCGGGGTGGTTCCCGGTAGAATTTTTTGATGAAATTTTTTGAGAATCTTATTCATTAAGTCTAGTTTACTCATATCAAATTTGAACTAAAACTTTAATCGGGTAGGCATTCAAATGAATTCTTGAAGATAACTGTACCGTTAAAAGCGCAGTTATCTTCATGAATTCATTTGAATGTCTTCCCGATTGAATTGTTAGTTCAAATTTGATATGAGTAAACTAGACTTAATGAATAAGATTCTCAAAAAAAATCATCAAAAAATTCCACCGGGAATCACCCCAAATGGCGTCGGCCGGACAGAGCATCCTAAATATGGCCTTATTTGACATTTTTTTTTGAAGTTCGAGGCCCTATCTGACCCTTATCCCATACTCAGGGCCGTCTAATGAATTTGGAGGCCCCTGTTCAAAATGCAAATTTGAGGCCCCTCGTCAATATAAAAAACTACAAAACATACTCGATGTAGATTCTTATTATATTCAAACCAATTGAATACTCATTAAATAATGTAATTACAGAATTACATATTGTAACTTTCCCTTTCAAATAATTAATCTCTACATTTTTTGTAAATGGTTTTAATTTATGAGGGCATTATTATACGGAGTAGTGGAGTGTGAGTTTAGCTGCAGGCTGCAACCCATATTCATGTATGATAGTATACACTATTACATTACATAATAAATTAATGTTAGTGATCTAAAAATAATACCACTAACATCTTATAAATATTGGGGCCTCATGCAAAGTGAGGCCATGTTCCATCGAACCTAATAAACATGCTAAAAAAGGGCCCTGCCCATACTACAAGCTATGGATAAAAAAATAATATTCTCCATTTATACTCCTAAATATTTTAAATTATTTGAAGGAAGACAGCTCTACATACATTGTTTTTGACTTTTTATTTTTTCTTTCGTCGTGCATTAGTTTATTGTGTTTTAGGTCAAAAAAATGTTATTTATGTTGTAGGGCTCGTTGGTTTGGCCTCTGGGGAAGGAGAAGATTGCAGCTTGCTCTGGTTTATTTGCCATTCTCGTCAATAAGCTGGAGCGCTCATGATGTTGGCGTTCAATCGGAATGGAATCAATTTGATTAACTGCTTCTCCCACTTTTCTGAATGGCATCCTCTGGAAAAGCAGCGCTGATAGGGGATTGATCCCCACCGTCACAGCTTTCATTCGCAAGGTTATCTCCTAGCTTCTGTATTTTTTTTTTTAAATTATGAATGAAGTGCTGCCTTAGTATATCTTACCATGTTTATGCATACAAAATTTATGAATATTGTATTGATCGAAAATCTTGGGAACCCAAAATTGCCTGGCTCCTTTATATTGTTCTGCTGCTTTAAGAAATCAATATTGGTTTGGCTTATTTTCAGGTTCCGGTTCCATTTGTTGATTTCATTTATACTGTAGCCAGACATTTTTTTGATCAATTGTTGATGTTCATGAAGAGAGAGACCTTTGATAAAGTAACAGAGATGGGTTGCTGTGGATGTTTTGGATTCTCATTTACAAGAAAGACTAAAAAAGTTTTGAGGCCCAGCAAGGGGTTGGGATTGAGCAACCATCCTTCGCAGGAGCCGTTGCTGGATGAAGATGCGGAAGAAGATATAGAAGACGACGATGTCGGCTCATACAATGGTGATGGGACTGATACTTGTAATGGAGATGATGGCGATTATCGTACCCCAGTTAAGCGTTCTGAGGAGATTCTCTTAACAAGAGCTCAGAAAGGATTGATGTGCAGGGAATTTCCTGTTAAGGAAACCCGCATATTAGCACGCTCTGAGGTAATAACTACTTTTTGTGCCTTTCAAGTTTTAAATACACTAGTTCCTGTATCGAGGCGGTTTGTTCCAGGGAGGCGAGGTGTAAGCCTTGAGTTGTATTGAGGCTTAAGCTTCAAAATATACCAACAAATAAAACTTAAAATAGTTAAACTACTAAAAACGGCATATTTATAGGTCTAAAAAGTCTCAAACTCAAACACATTATATGATCACATCATCAAACACAATAGTTCAAAATGAGAATTTAAACACACAAACAAACCAATCACACCAATGACATAATTTAGAAATCTTGAATCTTAATCATCATGACATTAAGGCTCTTTGGAAGAATCATCATATCTTATAGCCTTATCACCATCGTCCATTCCATTATTACTATCAAAATAGAGTGACTCTTCTTCTTCTTCTTCTTCATCTACCTCCATTGGAAACCAGTCTTATTATAGTGATGTTTCATTTGCCAGACTTGTTAGGGTTTAAAAAGTATATGTGGACACATGTTTAATGTACGGGCCTTTTACGAAGTATTAAATACAATTTACTGGGCCTTCTTTAAGTTACACCCAGCATAGAAAGAAAGAAATAAAAATGCCTCAAAAAATGCCTTGAGAGTTGAGACATGCTTCAAGGTGTCCGTCCTGACTTTTGAGGTTTAAGCCTCTTACCATCTAAAAAAACCTAAGACTCAATGCCTGATCTCTGCGCCTCACATTAAGGTGCACCTCAAAGGCTCAAAACCCGCCTATTAACCTCCTCTTACAACCATGGTGCCAGTATCTAAATGCAGAAATTTCTTCTAATATGGGGCCATCTGCTTTAGGCATTTTATTAACTGAATCTACCTTATGCTGTTGGATCTCCTGTTATTTCTAGTCTCGTCGATGAAATCCTCAATGCTACAATATTTTATCTCCTTATTTATTATGCTTGGTAACATGGGCCCTTCTGCTTCTTCTAGGATGAGAATGGGAGCAAGATGGTGAACGAGTATGTTCATAAATATAAGATTGGTTCTGGTAGCTATGGGAAAGTTGTAAGTTGTATGCAAACATTGTCTTATATTTCCCGGTGCACGACAAATTTTTCTAATTAGTAATTAATCTGCACTTTTTATGCTCTTTAAATGCAGGTTCTGTATCAAAGCTCTATAGATGGAAAGTACTATGCCATAAAGGTGGGATCTTTATTTTTGGCTGCACATATTCTTAAAATTATTCTAAGACTCTTTAAGTAGCTCTTAAACGAGCTTGATCATGGTCATATTGTTGGATGTTTATTTCTGGGTATTTTGATTGAAAATGTAAGACATGTCTTGATTGTTGATCTAGTTATTTAATCTATCTTCATGTTTGCTTAGCTTAATTTAGTAATATACATACGACATACATACATACATATGTATACAGATTCTAGATTAAATAAGAACAACACTTATCGTGAAAACGTGAGAACACACACTTAGCCCCATCTAATGCACTATGAAGCATGTCCATTGCACTTTGTCGCATTCGGCATAATATTAACCAAAATGCCACCTCGATTATTTAATATTGGCTTGGTTTGAGCAAAGTTAATGTGTGTTCTCACATTCTCACGATAAGTGTTGTTCTTATTAGAACCGTACCCTATGTCTACATGTGTATACGCCACACCATATTTATATAATTTTTTTGGTGCTGTTGGATCCTTATAGTCTGACTTGGGACCTATTCAATTATAAGTAACTCACAAGTGTAGTCATTGCAGAGAGTTCATACTTTTTTGTCAAGGTTAATTACTTAATTGTAGAAAAAACTACATTGACATACTAGCTGCTGAGTATATTTGAAAAAATAGGCCCACAGCAGCATTCTGAATTTCATTCTGAATGATTTGGATAAGAGGGGTCACATGTAAGAGTTTAATGATTTGATGTTCCTCCTAATGAGCAGCATTTCGTTATACTTTAACACAGGCCTGAGTTTAATGATTTGATGTTCCTCCTAATGAGCAGCTTTTCGTTATACTTTAACACAGGCCTTTCGCAAGTCTCACTTGTTAAAGCAACGGGTTGCCCCATCTGAGACTGCAATGAGTGATGTCCTTCGCGAGGTATTTATTTTCTTTTACCAATTCTGTTCTTCCTTTTACATTTACCTCACTATTATGGGTTATGGGTGAGGCTGAAATACTTTATTTGATGTTATATTGTTATGGATGTTAGATACATTCATACATTATTTGATCTATAGTACTTTATAAATATCATGATTACGTTGTGGCTTCCAAACTTCTTAGTAATCTATGGTCTAGAATTTGTATTTTTATGATTAAACACATATTAGTGAAATTTATTAATTTTCTTATTTTTCATTATTGTTGATGATAATGATATTTATTGGTGCTTTTATACACAAGCAATTATATTTTTTTTGTTACTTTTTTTCATTGATTGATGAGTTAGATTTCTTTACTTTACATAATTTGCTTGGATTTATCCTGATTACAAAGTATTTTCCTTTTTTTTTTCAGGTTTCAATCATGAAACTTCTAAGCCACCCCAATATAGTTAATCTCTTTGAAGTGATTGATGACCCAAGAACAGATCATTTTTATATGGGTATTCCTTTGCATCTCCTTTGGTTCTTTCTCTGTAGCCATGCGCCCTACACTATTCAGATCATTGCATATTGATATTGAGTTGACCTAACTTGCTCTCTAATTTACCCCACCTACCTGTAATCTCTCCTATCAGTTCTGGAATATGTGGAGGGTAAATGGGTCTTTCAAGGTGATGGTTCACCAGGTGGTCTTGGAGAAAACACTGCACGCAGATACCTACGGGATATAGTATCTGGCTTGATGTATCTGCACTCCCATGTATGAGTCAACTAACTGTTCAACCTGTTTTAATTTCCTGGTATTTAGTTTTTGCTTGAATTATTAATGTGGTGCATTGTGTCTGCTGCTAAACAGAACATAATACATGGGGATATTAAACCTGATAATCTCTTGGTTTCTGCAACCGGCACTGTGAAAATTGCTGATTTTAGCGTCAGCCAAGCTTTTGAGGTAATTCCTGGTTATAAACTATAAATGGGCTAAGTTTTGTACCGGTGAAACTTGTTTCTGCCAAAGTTGACAATAGATGTTACCTCTATCTCAGAATGAAAAAGTCAATTTAGACACTTCTTTGTCCCAAATAAGACAAGTCTAGTTTGAGTATAAAAAATAACAAGAATAGATAATTTTTCATGTAGTTTGCAAAATTCCATCTCAGACAAGTCAAGTTTGAGTATAAAATTTGGTTAACACAACAATTATGTTGTAAAAGTATGAGTAAATTTTAAAATTTGTAATTGTGCATTGGTCAAACATGACTCTCATAGTCTTATATTTGAGCCGGGGTAAAGTGTGACTTTTGAATCCAGGTCTTATTGTATTCCTTTGCTGTGATGTTATAATATAGAATCCAAAACCAGCAAAGTTACCAATCTTTGTCTCTGTCTTCTGCTTAGGATGATGATGATGAGCTCCGGCGATCACCTGGAACTCCTGTTTTTACTGCGCCTGAGTGTTGCTTAGGTCTGACTTATCATGGAAAAGCTGCTGACACTTGGGCAGTTGGTGTGACTCTATATTGCATGATCATGGGGAAATATCCTTTTCTTGGTGACACCCTTCAAGACACATATGATAAGGTGTTTAAACATTTTTGCTTTAATTTTTTTACTGGCCCTCTTAAACATTCATTTATTTTTGTTGTTGTTCTATATTGATGTCTAAACCATTCACTCATTCTCCAGATAGTAAATGACCCATTGTGCCTTCCTGCTGATTTAAATCCTCTTTTAAAAGATTTGCTTGAAGGGCTTCTTTCTAAAGGTACGCTTTCCGTGTTTCAGCCCCTCAATACACATAATGAGCTCTGCCTTTTGTGCATTTTGGGGAGCACTTAAACAAACCAATGGCACACAAAATGATAAAAATGGCAGTTTTCCGTTTTATATGTTTGGTTTTAAATTGAAATATTAAAAGTAAAAGAAAGTTTTATTTTTTAATATTTTAAGCATATACCTAAATTACTTAGAACTGTTCATTTGGACTGAATTTATTGATTTGATCTGTTTAGCTTTGATTGGTCTGGTATGATGGTATCATGTGTATCTTATTAATGCCTAAGTTTGGTTTTATCTGATCTATTTATGTCAGTTCGGGCCTGGTTGTTTAAGTATGGTCTGGTTTGATCTCGTGAAAGGATTTTTTGAATGTGTAATAGAATTGAGATAAAAAATGAGCTGAATAAACATTTTAAAATCAATCAACCAAGTTTTGACTTTTG
The DNA here is from genome assembly GCA_945859915.1 of Cuscuta epithymum. Classification (NCBI taxonomy): domain Eukaryota; kingdom Viridiplantae; phylum Streptophyta; class Magnoliopsida; order Solanales; family Convolvulaceae; genus Cuscuta; species Cuscuta epithymum. Next base: position 189,230 of record CAMAPF010001062.1, on the reverse strand, counting down.
GGTATCTTTTTGTTATTTTTTCCTCCATGTTTTCTTTCCCTTGTATTATTGTGTACAAAACAGACCTTTAGTGCTCTGGTGCTCCAGGAGTGCTGAGTCCCATTCAACCCCATCCAACCCCACCCCATTCCTATTCAACCACATCCATCTCCACCCCATCCAACCCCACCCCACCCTACCATTTTGTCAGTTGTCACTAAAGAGTGATTGTGCATTGAACAGATCCAAGCCAAAGGATGAGTCTGGAGGATGTAGCACAACATGAGTGGGTCATAGGAGATCAAGGCCGCATTCCTGAGTACAATTGCTGGTGCCGGACTGCCAGAGAGCAAAACTAACAGCAACGCCAAATGTCATCTAGTAGCAGCTGTTTGTGTACCATTTCTTTTATTTTACCATATTTCACCGTCATGTGTTTAAGGAAAGGTGAATGGTACGTGACTAGGGTGCTGTTTTAAACCTCAGTAAAAAAACTGAACATGCAATGTTATATTTATGTAAGATAAAGATGACGTGGCAATCCTTTTTTATTTAATTACTATCGTATATTGATGTTGGAGTTGATTACTTGATTCCCCAAATTGCATTACTCTAACAGAGTTCAGAGTTGGTCTTGATGAATCATAAAAACAATACCTTTATAAATATTTTTCAATATATCCAAAAAAATATTAGAAAAAGGCTAAAATAGCGTCTTCTGTAAATTCAACGAGAGAAAAAACTACAACTTTACATATTTTGATTATTTCACATATTAGTGTGAAATCAAAAGTTTAGACCCGTTTATTAGTTTATTAGTTTTATTGGTCAATTTTTTATGAAATACTTAAATTTTGATTTCTCGTGTTTAATTGTATAATACTCGGACTACGTGAGATAGAAGTTAGTTTTTCACTTTTTTGGTTGAATTGGTTAATGATACTCCGTATAATACAAGATAATTTAACTATTTTTATATATGTTTCTTTATTTTATTAATAAAATATATTTCAATTATATTTCTCACAATTCAGCAGATTCAACTAATTCAGAATTTTATCAATTTTAATAGATTAGTAGATTCAGACAACTTAGACTTACCTGAGTCTACACTTTGAGTCTTAGCGGTGAGAATTGCCATTTGCTAGGACTTCCGGGCCTCTTGGCTAATGAAAACATTTTTTTGAAAACAAATTACTTTGTTTTGTGCCAATCTTATTTAGGGGGGAATATTTTTCCTCTCCTTGGGCTCCGTTTGTTTATCAGAATAAATCAGAATAGCGGTTTGGAATAAAACTGCTAAATGAAGTAATTTTATATTGTAAAAATTGATGTTTTTAGATTTCTTAATTATTGAAATAGATAAATAAAAACAGTTGAAAAAATAAAAATAGAAATATTAAGTTAGAACAATGTACAACGTATTTTTGTTCGGTTAAATATTTTGTTTCTATGTATATTTAGATAAATAGAAGTATTAAGGGTCTGGCTGGGGTAAATTACACCGTACAGCCGGCTGTACGGTGCTCACTGTACAGCCGGTTGTACGGTGCTCACCGTACAACCAGATTTTTTTGTAATTAAACCTCCTGCGATTCAGCCCTGCAACTGACCGACGAAGACAAACGATTCAGCCCTGCAATTGACTGACGAAGACGGCGAAGGACGGCCTCTGCAAAAGTCTGGTGCAACTCACGAACGCAGATCGCAGATAGCAAAGCTTCCAAGTGCAACTCACGGCTGAGATGTTTGGCTGACGCAGAGACGACCTATGCGAGCGATTCCTATTCTTGGCAGCCTATTTTCCTCTCTTTACTAATTTCTGACCTGCTCTGTGCTGTCACAATTTTTTTTTATAAAAAATCTATTACATTTGCCATGATATTATAAAAATGAGTTTTATATTAAAATCAAATGATTATACGCTTAAAAGAAATGAACATACACAAATCAATATTGAGCATATTAAAAATGAGTTTAAACCCAAAATGAATGAGTATACAAATAGAGCTTTTGAATTTTTTAATACTTATTTTGTAAGTTATGTATGCTCATTTGGTACATCTTTATGCTAATTTTAAAATGTTGCACATTTCAAGCTCAAGTGTATCTGTATCATACTATATTATGTTAAACTCAAATGAGTATAAGGCCAAAATGAATGAGCATACACAAATGAGCTTTTGAATTTTTTGATACTGTTGTGTAAGTTACATATGCTCATTTGGTATTGTTGTATGCTCATTTAAAAATGTTTCACATTTCAAACGCATCATACTACATTGGATTCAAATATTGAAATTGATTATAATAATAATTTAAGATTTTTTTATAAACGGAAATAATAATAAAAAGAAATTGAATTAGAAGATATATGAATCAGAAATCACTGGTGCTCATTGTTAGACTCGAAAAGAACAGACCCGATGTTCATCACAATCGCATAATGAAAATCACTGGTGCTCATAATTTCAAGTTGGTGCTCAATGAAAATGTCTTGATGTTCAATTAAGTATACTTATGATTTTCATATCAATTCTCATTTTATAAGTTATGTATGCTCAACGGGTATTCATATTATGCTCATTTGTAAAATGACATAATGATGCTTATTTCAAAAGTATCATATTGCATTAAATTCGCATACTGAAGTTCATAAGAGTTGATTATAGATATAATTAATAAGTTTTTATAAAGAAAAAAAAATAAGGAAAAGAAAGTAAATTCGAAGAGATGAAGCATAGATCATGATGCTCATCGTTATGCTTCTAATGTTCAATAAAATATGTATCATGCTCACTAGACGTGTTTTAATGCCTAGTTAGTACAAGACGCGAATTTCATGTAAATTACAAAAATGTCACTAGTTGTACGGTTCTCACCGTACAACCGGCCGTACGGTTCTCACCGTACAACCGGCTGTACTATATACGTGGCTGGGGGTTGCTGCCATGTATTGTTATTGTCGATGGCGAGCTTCACTCTCAGTCAATATCCTCTCGGACAACTCGAACATCTCATTCATGTGGTCCTTTCGTCATTCGTTGCTGCTTCCCGATGGTGACCACGTTTCTTAGTCAATCTCATCTCGAGCAACTCGAACAATTCATTCATATGGTCCTTCGTTGCCGCTTTCCCATGGTGACCACATATCTGCATTATTTTCTTTCCCTATCATTTTTAGTTCCAATGGAAGGATTTTGGTGTAAAAGGGGTTTTGATGAAATTCTTTTCCACCAAAATGACTTCGTGTTTTGAAAACAGAGTTGATTTCTTGCAATGGTTTCATATTTTCTATTTTAGGTTTAACTATATATCTATATTTTCTTTGAGTAACTCATTTTTCGAGAAACACTTTTTTAAAACAATACCCCCTTCGTCCTCTAACTTTGTTTCGTTTTACCTTTTTCGTTCGTCCCATTAAGTTTGTCGCATATCATATTTGATAACATTTGAGTCGTTAGAATTCATTCTTACATTATTCACACTTTATCAATTCAACGCCAACCACACAATACTACTTTTTTTTTAAAAATCACACAACACACCTTTATCCCAAATTTAGGGGGACGGAGGTAGAACTATTTATGGTGTCCTAGAAGTTTTATACGGTGTGATACATATGCAATATACCTGATACTACGTGTATGAGTTACCCCATATTTAATTGTTGTTGTCCATATTTAATTGTTGTTGATGCTTCTAAAATGGAAGTTCACATGATTCGGACAATTGGGACAAATGCAACGCCGTCATGGTAAAGGTGCGTGTGTATTTGTGTAATCATGCTTATAGAAATTTTAGGGGTGTTTGGATCTAATTCTTAAAACTGTTTTTACTTCTTCAGGGAACAGAAGCATAAGTCAGACTGTTTGGTGAAAGTGCAGAAGTGATTTCGGTGCTCTAATTTACTCCTAGAATCAATTTTTTTAGAAGTTGGGGGGACCAGCTTCTGAAAACTGATTCTGATTATGCTTCTGCTTTAAAAAAGAAGCAATTCCAAACATCCCCTTAAACTTCTTATTTTAGAGTTCCTTTATATCAATAAAATTGGTTCAATTGATTGAATTATGGGGTAGAAATGTCTGAAACTCTTCATGTTTTAAATTGGTTAATTCCTAGCTTTAAAAATTATATAAAATAGTTAAATATGCATCTTTAACAAATTCTGTCAATTCAGTCGGAAAAAAAACTACAACTTTCATATTTTTATTATTACACAAGTCAACAAAAATCTAAATTTATGTAGTACTACGTATTTGATAAAAAAAAGTTGATCAATAAGCGATATAACTTTTGTGTAGTTCATCGGACCATTCATAATGTGGTCCTTCAAGAGTGGGTTGACATTAATTTTTGTGGAGTTCATCGAACCATTCATAGTGTGGTCCTTTAAGAGTGGGTTTGAACCAGTGACAAATATAATCATCTGACGCTCCATGAGCATTCAGTTCTAGTACTCGGTTGAAGTACCATTGGGGGTCCGTCTTACAGACTGATCGTCTATCATAGTTCATCGGTTGAAGTACCATTATATTGGAGGGCTTCATAGGGCTTGGTCGTCTATCAACTATATTTGGTGGGGACTTGGGCACCTAGAGGCTAGAACTCTCAGAGTGAAGGTGGTTCTTATCCTGATTTGGATGATGGTTTCCCCTCACACTTGAAGTCCCCGACCAAGTGGTCTGGCTGGGGAGTTGCTGCCTTGTGTTGTTGGTGTCAATGGCGAGCTTCACTCTCGAAGTCTGGTCATTCTCCTCTCGAGCAACTCGAACATCTCATCCATGTGGTCCGTCGTTGCCACTTCCCGGCGGTGACCATGTTTGAGTCTCTTCGAGTGAGCTCGTTTTATCTGGTGAAGGGCATCCTCCCTACAAGGGGCTTATTGCCATTGTCCTTTGTATATCCTCTTGTTTGCTATCCGGTAGGGGCGTAGCTAGGGCCAACCCCAAATTTTAAAAATACTTATATTTTTTTAAAAAAAATCTTGTGATTTTTTCCCAAAAATATTCTTTATACCGGCCCAGTACTTGACTCTGTCCCTGTTATCTGGGACACCTAACCTATGCTCTCATTGACAGAGTCATGCTCCAGATCTACTTTTGTGAGTTCATCTTTTCATGGACCGATCGTCACTTGTCTTACAGTCTATCAAAGGGTGAGGGGGTGCCTCCTCGTAGGATTGTGTCAATTGCATGGACACCTTCATTGGTCCACTTTGTTCTAGTCTGTTTCTGACTCCGAACTGGTCAAGTTCCGGTCCCAAATCATCTCTACCCAATGTTTGAATCAGAAGTTCTGGGTAAGATTTAGTTTGAGACGGTACTAATTTTGATCCATGTTCGACCAAAAATCTTATTTTAGAAATTTTGTGGCTGGAATTGGCCCGATTAGATGATACGAAATTGTATGTGTTGGGCCTATTTCGGATACCCGCTCGGATCCGATTCATTTCTAGACCGGGCTCACTCAATCCATGAGGTGAAAATCATGCGTCTCCAATTGTCACCAGCCCATGGGGTTGAACTTGGGCGCAGCCTAGGCTCAAGAATCTGAAATTAAAGTTGGCCCAAATATGGCATTTGAGTAATTCTGTGATTCTGTGATTCCTGTGTATTCCTGTGTATTCCTGTGTATTCCTGTGTATTTGGTTCAATTTTGCAAGGCAATATGCACTACGTAGAACTGTAGAAGACTCAAAAGAGGCGGGGAGCAACTAAGCTCTAAGAGACGCAATTCATCATATCTCACAAGTTGGCCCTCTTACCGACGACGGTAATACAGAACGCTGGTTTTCTTCCTCACATTTCTGCCTGAGTTGTTAGTTTTCTGCCTTTTGATTTTTTTTTTGAATGTTCTGCCTTTCGAATATCATGTCGCCAAGTTGGAAATATCTTGTTCTTCACGGCTTACATACTTGCGATTATTTTCACAGTTCATCAGTTACCAAACAGATTCCTTCATGAAAACCAGAGTTTAATTTAGCTTGCTTTAACATGAAGAACTAACTTTGAAGTGCCATAGACTTTTGCAGCTAATTAAAATCAATTTATGGGATTAGATTTAATTTGCCATTGGAAATTTCTAAAAGAATCCGGAGAATTTCCCAAAAGGACAAAGGTAAACATCACATGATGTAATCATTAGTGCTATTTATTCGGGGAGTGTTTTTGATAAAATTGGCGATTTAAAAAAGAACAATATAAAATGAAATTAGAGATAGCAACCTTCAGTTAAAAGGATAATTGAAAAGTTATGCTTTAGTTAAGATTTTGAATACTAATTGTCTTGTTGGAGATCAACTAGAACACCAAATTTCTACAGCCAACAGTTTTTACAAAATTAATACTTTATGTACAGCTTTTTATCGTATTTTTCATTAAAAACATTGTTGAATCAACTTTTGTTATTATAATAGACCTGTGTGGAGTTTCACGCATAGGCTGCAAAAACACACAGGACTACATTGCCTTGTCTTTGAACTGAGAGGGCAGGCAGAAGGAAGAAATGGCAGTTGGGGTGTTGGCCTTACAGGGGTCTTTTAACGAACACATATCAGGTACATTTCTTTTATGATTCAGCTCTTTTCTAAGTGAATGAATGAATGTTTTTCTATTTGCTGGTTATGGATTGTTTAATGTTATTGGGCAGCTCTGAGGAGGCTTGGAGTAAAGGGAGTAGAGATAAGGAAGGCAGAGCAGCTGCAGAGCATCTCCTCCCTCATCATCCCCGGCGGTGAAAGCACCACCATGGCTAAAGTCGCAGAGTTTCACAACCTGGTTAGTTTATCTCTCTTTGCAGACTCATTTATGTTTTTTTAATGTGCATACATGGATATTGGGTTGATTATACATGTATGCTTCTTCCAGGATTCATCCCAATTTCGTTCAAAGGATAGTAGGTCTACATTCTGCAAAATTTAAGAATTTTACTTCCATAGTGTGCAAACTTATATTTATTGTGGAATCTATGCCAGTAGACTTGAACCAGATCACTGGATAGAAATATGTGGCATTTTTTGAATATTAAATTATGATTCTACCTCCATCCCTTATAGATAGTCTACTACTCGTATTTATTGCTGCACATTGATTTTAGAAATTATTAATATTTTAGAAAATCCTCAAAATAAGACTAAGTATGTTTTCTTTCCAAATGAGGGCCTATTAGGTCCAATTAAAAAAGTACTAGTATTTCCAAAATAACAGTGCATAAGTTCTACTTTGGGGAGAAAACAAATGTGTTTCTATTCAAGAAAATTTGCTATTCCCCCATCCCATTCAAAGGTTCTCACTTTCCTTTTTGGGACATCCTAACTAAAGGTTCCCAATTTCTATTCTAGGAAACAATTAACACTCTTACATAGCAATTTAATCATCAAGTATTAAAAATAATACATCTATAACATCACAGTTATAATCAATAACCCATTATATTATATACCCATCAAAGCTATTTCTCAAAATATCTCTAATTAGCATATTTAATTATGGTCTAAATAATCGTGCCTTTTTGCAATGGGAACCTTTGAACACGACAAATGTGGTATCTTTTACTCATTTCGGGAATTTTTTCTTAATATTTGAGTTGAAATAACTACCTTTGAATGCAATTCTCACCTTTTCCCTTTTTAAGTTCAATCTTGTAATTTCTATGTAGTCCCCTTAACATTTAATTTTGATGTTGGTGATTAAGTAGGGGAAATTTGGAAAAGAGAAATTCTACAAACCCAATAAAGAGTTGACTATCTTTGTGTGATAAATGAAAATGAAACAGTGGACTATCTTTGTGGGCAATATGGTACGGATAGACTATCAAAATTTCACATTTCTGGTAGAGAGTTATTTAAAGTAAAAGAGCATATACTAAGAAATATGATAGCTCAATGATGGCGTACAGAAAAAACACGGACTTCCAAGAAAAAACCCTCCAGCAAGATAACATCTAGTCTTGACCACATCATTTATATTCTGGTCAATAGCTATGCTGTTCCTCCCTTGATCTTGTAAAAGGGATTCTATTTGTAGCCTTAGAGATAATGGGGGTGTTTGTGTAACCGCGTTTCGCCCCGAAACGCCATTCTTTTTCAACGTAAAACACTGTTAAATGTAGCGTTTTGGCCACCAAAACACTGAAATACAAACATGCCCAACATGGAAGGTAAGTAATAGATTAAATATCAATCAAGGATGAATGAGATCCCAAAAATTATGTTTAGAAGATAAAAAATATACGCTAATGAGACCACCCATTCTCTACTCAATTTATGAAAGTACCTTTCTTTGCTGTCATATGCACTCTAATATTTTCTTTAAAGACTATCTCATCGAAATGAGAATAGGGTACCTTAGCATTCCGTTTTGCTTCCTTTTATGGTTCTTTTGTCTTGATTGGCATGTTTCTTTACTTTCACGTCTGAATCAATGCCTGGAATGGATCTATCTTGTAGCTTTATTATAGTTAAAATTGCAGTTTCCCGCATTGCGTGAATTTGTGAAAACGGGGAAGCCAGTTTGGGGAACTTGTGCAGGCCTAATTTTCTTGGCAGATAAATTAATCGGTAAGTGCCTATCGCTTGATTATTAGTAAACTGTTTGTGTTTGCTCTTACTTTTGAAATTCTTTGAGAAGTTTTTATCTTAGAGAAGAGCATTATTACAATTATGGGTTTCTTTAGATGTTTTGTGCTTATTAAACTTTACATTTTGTAGTCTATCATTAGTTTTCCTTTCTTTTTCCTCAGGGCAGAAATCCGGAGGGCAGGAACTGATTGGTGGTCTTGATTGCACTGTACATCGCAACTTTTTTGGGAGCCAGGTAACTCATACATGTACTATTTCCTTCCACACTCAATGTTTTAATACCTGAAAGGATGGTGACTGAACGAAAAATTACTGGTAAAGGGGTAATTGATGTATTGATAAAATTCAAATCTTTTGCCGTGCAAAGCGCAAAGGAAAAAATAATAATGATGTCGAGAAGATCTCGCACTCCTGAGAATGGTTTTAACAGACTACTTTGCCAATATCATAGGAAGGCACACAATTTTTTATTATGAAAATAAGAAATGCTGTTATATGCATCTAGTTCATGTCACCTGGGATTGTATAGGGCATTGAATGTTTAATGTTTACTCGTCTTCTTATGATTTATTATTATTCACTCCGTACAAAAAACAAAAATCCATGTTTGTAATATTGTGCTCCCTCCGTCCATTTTACATGTCCTACTTTCCTTTTCGGGTTGTCCCAAAATAAGTGTCACATTACTAATTGTGTCAAAGCAAAGTAAGACACATAAAATGGGACGGAGGTAGTAGTATTACTAAAATGGGTACATGGTTTTTTCAACGTATTATTTTCTTCATACAATCTCTTTGATTATATTTTGATGTATATCATGGATGAGTTTAGTCAGTTTACATATGATGGTATACCCACACTAAGGCTACGTTTGTTAGCCATATCTGGCTTATTATATTGTTTGACATATTAAGCAGCTTTTGATTTATTTGGCTGAAACTGACATAAACAAATGCTTTCCCTTAAAAGAATCAGAGAGCAGCCATTTTGTCCAAATAACTCTTTCTAAATGGGCTCCAAAACTCTAACTAAAAATTCCAATAACAACATTTGTCATAATAGTTGCAAAGCTTCGAGACAGAGCTTGCTATTCCAAAGGTTGCAGCCAATGAAGGTGGCCCCCCAACGTTTCGTGCTGTTTTCATTCGTGCACCTGCAATACTGCAAGTTGGTCCAGATGTTGAAATTCTGGCAGATGTTCCATTCCCATCCACAAAAACTGTGGATTCTCAATCTTGTACTCAAGACCAACAACAGGTGAGAACAAGGCCCTCAGTCCTTCATAACTCTTGCACCCTTTCAGTCCATTTGTCTATCATCCTGTTTTTGCCATTTGGTTTAACATTTATATAATTTAGCATTAACATTCAGATTTTAATTGAGCATGACATGTCATCTTTCATTTTTAGTATCTGTTGTTAGATCGCAGTGCCGCAGCGGTCATATTTTCATTTTAAGAGATTTATGAAACTTGATTACCCTATGGCCTAGCTGAACTAATACTCCCTCCAACCAGCACCATGCATAACCAATCCATCCTTTTGTGTTTTGGTGAATAGTTTAAGTTTTTTGCATTATAAACCAGCATAACTGGCCAAAGTTAAGTGAATCTACAACTCTGACTGCAACTGACAAAAGCGCAACTGAGATAGGTTAAACCGAACCGAACAAACCATAACTGACTGACAAACATGCTTACTGAATGAACCCAATGAATTGACCTAAACCGAAACAAAACCCCCCTTTTTTATTAACTGTGAAAATGCATATGAATGAATTAATATCCTGTTCACCCCATTTCTGTACTTACTGGAGTTTTGGTTTACCCCCTCATTTGCTATGATCTCAAGTACTGTAGTAGAACAGTACTGTTTAGGAACAGTACTGTTTAGGATCTTAAGTTTCCTAACAACATGTGTGTTATGATTTCTCTGATTTCACTACTTCCTAAGGGTCCCATTCCAGACTTGGAAAGTTTTTGGGAATGTAAATAGGAAGCAAAATTGATACGAAAGAAAATGTGGAAAAATAAAAGAATGAATGTAATATGACAACAATATAATATATTATGATTTCTCTGATTTCACTACTTCCTAAGGGTCTCATTTTATTTTTTTATGTGAAATATGGCAGACTAGGGAATCTGAATATGTCGAGAACTTTAAATGAATAAACATATTTTAATTTTCTTTTCTCTTCCAAGGTAAAATGAACATAAGGATCTTTGTTTTGGCATTTCCTTCCTCTTTGCCTTTTCATGAATCCAAAGATACCCTAATACACATCTTTAAATGGTATAGATTAAACAGGAATCTCTTACTCCTGAAGAGAGAGTGATTGTTGCTGTAAAGCAAGGGAACATGCTAGCTACCGCGTTTCACCCTGAACTAACTGCTGATTCTCGGTGGTAATTATACATGCTCCTTGATTATTACTCTACTATTGTTATTGTTGTGATTAATATGTTATAAATATAGTAACAGTAATAACATTGTTACGATTATTATTATTATTATTATTATTATTATTATTATTATTATTATTATTATTATTATTATTATTATTATTATTATTATTATTATTATTATTATTATTATTATTATTATTACGGAGTATTATTTAGGTATTAATTTTGTTCTTGTCATAGGCATAGTTACTTCTTGAAAATGGTGCCTGAAGATGGAGAAGGAGCTTCAAGTATCATCTCAACTGTTGATTTACGACCAAGAACTGAGCTTCCAGTATTTCAATAGGATCAAATAGTTAAAGCATTGTTATGAAATTGTGACTTTTTGGGTGGTAGTATTTATGTGTTTTGCATATGCTCAGATGATTATTGTATCTTTGGGAATCTCCTCAGTGTAACATGTATGTACTTATCTTAAAATTCTTAAATTTATTAATTGCTGTGTTTTAATAAAAAGGGGAAGCACCAAAATCTAGCTGATTACTTGAGTTCAACAAATATGATTTTCACAATTACGCAAGAGAGTCACACAAAATATTTGTTCCTTGACCAGTTTCAAAATATCATTATTGTCTGGACCGTCTTTATTTCATAGATTTATTTTAGGGAAAACTGTCAAATAAGTCCATGTACTATATACAAAAAGTCAATTAGGTCCCTGTACTAAAAAATCATCCAATCAAGGACCTCAACTTTATAAAAACACCCACATCAGGCTTTTATCCGGTAAACAACCGGTTACCGAGTTATTTTGCATATGTGGTGATCCACGTGGCCAAGTTTAGTTTCTTTTCATCTTCTTTTCCTTTCTTCTTTGTTTTTCTTTCCTTCTTAGATTAGCACCGACCTTTCCTCCCACATCTCATGTTTCGTCTAGTCCAAATCCCCCCCCCCCTTTCCCTTCTCCCTGTTTTCTTCTTTGTTCTTCTTCATTCTTGTCACGTATTTGTTCATTCCCTGTCAATATTTATAGCCGGTGGAGGTGGATAGTATACAGAATGCTTTGCCCTCTTCTTCTTGTGGAAGTGTGGAACACTTCTCGAAGGAGTTTCTCCCGACTTAAGCAGATCTTCCTCATCAATTGGTCGACGAATTCAACTTCATCCCTACTCCCTCAAGATACAGCAAACGGCATCCTTATACCTTTGCCTTACGACGCATGAAGAGTTCAACAACAAACTCCGGCAAAGTTCTTGATTCATATAATCATATGTCACCGGTCATTTTTGTTTAATTCAACATTATATTCTGTTCGTCAGCTCCCCTTTCTCTCAATAGTTTTCTGTTCATGAAACCCCCATTTCTCTATATTTTTTCTTTCTGCAATCCCTAATTTGTGCAGATTTAGGTCAGTTTTCTTTTTAATGTTATGCACCAACAATATTGGTTTGAATAAACAATCCTTGCCGGCAAGTTTGATGTATAATAAACAATATGGAAGAACAAACGAATGAGAAAATTTTAAAAGAAAAACATAGAAAAACGGGAGAAGCAAAAAGATGTAGTAGCAAGCTTAAGAGCATTAGGAATTCTCGAAGAAGAAAGGCTGAAAGGGTAAGAGACAGGGAGAAAGAAAAAAAGGAAAGGATCCGAGTATAATTAGCCACGTGGTGACCTTTCTGACCTACGCGGGTGCATCAACCGGCTGACCGGGTGTTTAATGAATAAAAGTCTGATTTGAATGTTTTTCAAAGGTTGGGGGACCTGATTGAACGGTTTTTTAGTACGAGGACTTTATTGACTTTTTCGTTATAGTAGAAGGACTTATTTGACAGTTTTCCCTTTATTTTATGATTTCCATTTCCTGAACTGGAAGAACTTTACCAAACGGTTGGTCCAAACCGGAGTGGATTAATTTCCAGATGCCCTAGTATTGAAGACCGAAACTGAAGACCCGGTCCCGGTCCCCTAGTATTGAAGACCAAAACTGACCCGGTTTTTAACCAGTTGTGGTCTGGTCCAGGGTACCCGGCCAGTCCTGGGTCCTGTCCTGGGCCAGCACCCCTTAGTTAAAAAAAACATTCAGCTAACCGTGGGGAGTTGGGACTGGAACTAGACCTGGAACCACCCGGTCTAGTCCCCAAATATTGTACCCGCATATCCAGGTCTGCCGGCTACTCGGTCAACTACCCGGTAGTGCTGGACTTGGGCCGGGCGGCCCGGCCCGGAACCGGCCCGGCCCGGTTACTGTTTGGCCCGGCCCGGCCCGGGGCCCGGTGGGTCCACCGGTTCGGTTCGGCCCGGCCCGGCTGCTGGGCGGTTCGGGCCCGGGCCGAGGTTTTGGTGAACCGGCCCGGCCGGTTCGGGCCCGGTCCGGGCCGGATTTTAATTTTTTTTTTTTTTTTTTGAAATTTTTTTAAGTTTTAGGTTGGATTAGGTATTTTGGGCCATTTGAGGTGGTTTGGGATGGTTTGGGGTTGAGGGGGAGGGGTAGGGGATTAAATAGGAGAACAAAAAAAAATTTGGGCCGGTTCGGCCCGGCCCGGCCCGGTTTGGCCCGGAACCGGGACCGGAACCGGCCACCGGCGGTTCGGGCTCGGGCCTCCCTTTCCTGGCCCGAGGCCCGGCCGGACCCAGGCCCGAACCGGGTCCGAACCGGCCCGAGTCCAGCGTTAGTACCCGGTCTTGAACTGGGGCGGTAAAAATGGACTCGGTGCGGTCCTACATAGTATCGGACCCGGTTTCGAGCTGGGCCAGACTGCCAGGTCGAGTCCACTCTTAGCTATAACTTTCTCAAAAAAGCACCTATGTGAAAGACTGTTCGTGTAATTTATATTTTATTTTTGTATTTTGTAATGGCCTTGGCCATATTGTATTTCTATTGGGCCTAGCCCACTCCAAAAAGAAAAAAGATGATACAAAAGAAAAAGAAAAATTAAAAGAAAAACGATGATACAAAAGAAAAAGAAAAGAAAAAGAAAAAAGATAACTAAAATGTTCCTTCATAGTTGACAACATTATATTGCTTAAAGTGAAAGCTCTCATCCACTCAAATCTCTCAACCAAAAGTGGGAAGGTCTCTCACCCACCTAATAGAACTCAACAAGAAGTGAGAAGGACTCACCGTCCCTCAAAACTCAACTTTGGAGTGGGATTATAGAAAAATTCTAAAGTTATCCCATTTTGTATCCCATTTTATACCCCTCCCTAATTTTGTGGTTCACAAAGGCAATGAGTTAAAGTGAGACAATTATTTTGTAGGGTTGGGATTTTGTGAGCCACTCAATGAGTGAGGTACAAATGAGGTACCCAAAAATGGGGTACCTCTAGCATTTCTCTTACAGCACACTCAACACCCTCACTCCCAAACTTCTCCTATATAAAGGAGGTCCGCTCCACCTCAAAAATCAAATTCTTAGATAGCAAAAACCGAGTTCTTCTCTCTTTGTCTTTAATTGAGCAAGATCTCCTACTATTTTCCATATTTTGTATTATTAGTTAATTTTCTTCAAAAAATCTTGTAAGTGTTTCATTAATGTTTTAGATTGTTTCTTTCATGTTATTTGCATCTTGTATTTATGTTCTAATTTAAATATTATTGTGTTTTCCATATCTCCTTGTTCCTCAATTTTGTTGTATTCTATAAGTATGCTCTGCACCTGCGGCATTGTCTGAACTTGTGCATCAAAAACTCTGTTAGTTAATTAATTTATTTATTTATTTTACCCTTTATTCCTTAGGGCATCCCTGGTATCATATATATAGCGAAATCGTAAAATATACCCTTTATAATTACTACCTCCGTCCCCCTAAGTTTGGGACAAGAGAAAGTGGCACGGTTATTAATAAAAGTGAGTTTATGTGGTTGATATTGAATTGATAAAGTAAGATAAAAGTAGAAATGATTTAGAACCACACAAACTTTACCAAATAAGGTATGAGACAATCTTAGTGGGACAGACCAAAATGGTAAAATGGGACAATCATAGTGGGACGGAGGGAGTACTAGATTGTAATATTGTACACAATATACAAAGCAAGGTGGCATAAAGGCAAGGTGGCATTTTTGTAATAAAACTCAACTTTTTAGGGTGCAACTCGTTGCACCTTAATGTGCAACTTTTATTTTTATGACTTTATAATGTGCAACACTTTGAACCTCAATATGCAATGCAAATAACATCAAGGTGCATCGTACAAATATTTGCACAATAAGCACACTTTGTACTTGATCTTTTCCTTATATATATATATATATATATATATATATATATATATATATATATATATATATATATATATATCATATTATTAATAAAATCATGTGTAAAATAAAAACTGAATTGACAATACCCTGTATTACCATGTATTGTAATTGATTGTTACCGTGTGTGTATAATCATATATATTAGTAAACTTTCCCGTATAAGGACTCTGATTATTATAAATTTTATAATTACAGTTGCACATAAGTGAAGAGCCAAACATTGATGCATTAGCTTTATTTGGAGAAATACTATCCTCTATGTTTCAACTATACGTGTAATGCCATTCATGCACATGATGCTTCAACAGCTAAACTCTTTGTAATTCCTACACATGGGTCACCAAATGTATTGATTGACACACCAACACTGCAGCTTCTTGTTCCAAGGCAAGCCTGTAATCAATTTTTTATATTGAAATTAACTATAATGTTAACACACAATTATATACGAGGTAAGGGTCATATTGGTACTCGAAGTTGCATAAAAAGTGTCAATAAGTCCTTATAAAGGAGGCTCTGTCCGGCCGTCTTCATTTGAGGTGGTTCCCGGTGGAATTTTTTGACGAATTTTTTTTAGCATCTTATTCATTAAGTCTAGTTTATTCATACCAAATTTCAGCTAAGAATTCAACCGGCAAGGCATTCAAATGAATTATTGAAGATAACTGTGCAGTTAAAAGCGCAATTATCTTCAAGAATTCATTTGAATGCCTTCCCGGTTGAAGTTTTAGCTGAAATTTGGTATGAGTAAACTAGACTTAACGAATAAGATACTCAAAAAATTTCATCAAAAAATTCTATCGGGAACCGCCTCAAATGGGGACAGCCGGACAGTAAGAACTTATTTGACACTTTTTATGCAACTTCGAGTACCAATCTAACCCTTACCTCAATTATATACTGAAGTAGTTAAGTCAAGAGGAAGAGTTGGTCTTTAACCTTTTCTAGAATGGAAAGAGCATTGCTGCTCCTGCATTTGCCATGGCTATAGCTTCCACATCTCCCTTGAGGTGTGCCAAAGCTTGCAAAGTTGATTGAAGATATGAGCTGATTACGATGAGGGCACTCAATAGACATGGTGGGCCCCGCTTGCATTCCCGCGCCTTCTTCTGAAGAAACCCACATGTCTATAGGGGTTGGATGAGATTCTGATATTCTTGAGCATACACTTCCCGTCTCTCTGGTAACAAATGATATCTTCGTTGGATCTCCACCCGCTTCCTCGAATAAAACCAGCACATTTCCACTTGGCTTTAGCCATGAACGAGGAACATGGTAACTGCAGGATTAGTCCAAATATGGTTAATGACAAACATATGTTTTTGGCAGAGTAATACAATGTTTTTATTTGAGGAAAAATTGACCTTAATAATCTCAACTATGACTGGTCTTCTTTAAACTAATCTCAACTATTGAGTAATGTTCTCAAAAACTCAGGTGACTTGTATTAAACGATAACTAGATCGAAATAGTTTATTTTAGCTGCTTTTTTATATTCAAGTGGCTGTTTTAGTGTTTTACCTCCCAGCTACTTTACCTCCCATCAATCAATGTACTGATGCTGATGATTGGCAAAATATGTCATAAATTTAATATTCTTTTTTAAAAAAACATAAAGTTTCAGAATTTAGGGTATATATTGGAAAAATGTACAAGAATAATCCCAACTATTAGTGATCTGCTTGAAATAATCCAAAGTATCAATGATCTCAAAATAATCCCAACTATTGAAAAATCTTCTCAAAATACTCCACTTACTCATAAATTATAAGTTATTTACGGATAATTATAAGTCACCGGAGTATTTTGAGAAGATTTTTCAATAGTTTGGATTATTTTGAGATAATTGATACTTTGGATAATTTCAAGCAGATCACTAATAGTTTGATTTATTCTTGTCCATTATTCCGGTATATATTTTTAACTCTGAAGTTGAAGATTAAATTTTGATAAAGTAACACTAAATATCAATATATTGATCAGAAAAATGCCGCGTGTATTTAGGTTTTAACTTACAATAGGTTACTTAGAGAATGTTTAGTCATGTTAGATGGAATTACCTTGAAATAATTGATAGTTGAGATTACTCAAAATAGACCGATATTAGTTATGAATATTCTCTTCAATTATTCTTTTATACTCCCTCCGTTTCTAAAAGAACCTCACACTTTCCTTTTTTGGATGTGCCAAAATAAAAGTCACACTTCCCTTATTTCCTTATTTGGCAAAGAAATCTACATCCAAACAGTGCCAAACAGTGCCAAACAGTGTCCAAACAGTGTCTAAACAGTGTTTTCTACAGTAAAGTCAATTTATTTCCTTAATAATCGTGAAGTCAAACCGTGACTTTCTTTTAAAAACGGAGGTAGTAATAAAGAAGTAAAAGCCTTACGTGGTTTGAGATGGTTTTCCACAGTGCTTGAGGCATTTGCTTTCATCATAATGTCCCTTGTAGTTACAAGAATCTGTGCAAGCTGAGGTGGTTGAAGCAATATACGTTGGCCAATACCGTCCAATGCTTTCACCATTTACCCATGCTTCACCCTTGCCCATCCCAGTGAAATCTATGGCAACAGGATTATCACCACCTGGTGCCTCAAAACTGGTCTAATAGAACAACAAAATATTTCAACCACAGCTTATTGCGAAGAAATTTAATATTACTGTATGCTAATTTTTACCATTAACATGCCTCCACCAGACGGTGGCTCAGTATAAAAGACATATCTCGATATCAGTATGCTCATTTTTTAGAAATACGAAGACAGTATTGCTCTTTTTATGAACTTCAAGTACTCAATACAATATAAAGGCTTCAGTTACATCTCAAAAACTCAACAACGAATAGTCATGGCTTATATTTTGATTTATATTCTTATTTTTGTTCTGTGTGGAATGACTATATTTTCAGACTTTCAGGATATGAAAACAATAGTAACTGTCAAAATGACACTTCACATGTTTATATATTAGAAGTCAAATAAGGGGAAAATAGCATTCCGGCCACTAGCTGTTATAAATCAAAAATATATTGATATATTCAAAATGCAAATAACACACAACGAAGTTTAAGATATTACCTTATACCATATTAATGGTTGGTTTTTGGGCAAACTAGATTCTGATGTCCAGAGTGATGAAACTCCATTGGACAAGCTTAAAGCTTCCCCTTTTAGTCCAATCTGCAATTTCAAAAGAATAAATGATAAGTGGAAAGGTATGTACTAATCCATAGTCTTTTTTACTTACACGGGCACTAGTATGATAATTTACATATCAATCTAAGGAAAAATGAGAAACACTGAAGATGATGGCCATAAATTCTTGGAATTCGGTATTTTCAAGATATGGGTTTCCACTTAAAAATAGCCCAACACCTTATTTGTTTACTTGAGTGTTATTTTTTATATATGTGGGATGGTTTAACAATAGTAACCTGATATGTCCATTGCTGTGAAGAAAGATCGGCTATTAAGCTACCACTTGAACCTTTCAACTGCACAGGACCGGTAACCCCTGCCCCTCTTAAATCATAATGCGCTCCATAATTCTGCAGCCAAATGCAAATTTATGTTAAATGACAATTTTTCTTGTAAAAATGGTAGTAAGTATCTTCTTAATTGTAATCATGCAAATTAATCAGCCTGGAATCCAAATTGTCAAACCTGCAGTCCAACTGTCAAACTTAAGAGATCGATTTTATTTGTCCCTTGTAAAAGGTTGATGGGCACATCTAACGTTACTTTGGAATTTCCGCTATTGCCCTTTCCACTGCCTGGAAAACACTAGTAAGATATTCAATATATGATGATCAATGAAACTAATGATCAGTGTTGCATATCATATACACTTGGTTTGTGACCGGATTTATTTTCCTAATATTAGAAATAAAAATAATTATTGCCTACTACTATCTCCAATCCTAAAAAATGAGTCATGTTTGTAATGCTGATTTCAGTATTACAAACAAAGCTCTTTTTTAGGTCGGAGGGATATATATTTATTGTCCTGAAGAAGAAAATAAAAAGTAATCTTGTGGCATTGTCCAAATAACTTCACCTGAATGGATTCCATTAACAAAGACATGAAGTGCATGACCAAGTGATTGGACGTGAAGAACTGCTTGTGATCCATCTTCTAGGAAAGGTTCATCACCTTTGATCTCAATACTACAAGATGCAGAAAAGTCTTAGGGGAAAGAAATGAGGGTTTGTTACATCATACATTCATACTTATCATACTCCATCGAGCCTTGGTTAAATTACAAAATGACTTGAGGTTTCTGAATATGACAATTGACCGTTGAGCTCTAAGATTGAAATATGTTATACTATATTTAAAATTCTCGCCAGGACAAATAGTGTTTGCTAGAGTCCATACTGGACAAGACATGTAAAGAGAAAATGATGTGTTAATAAGATATTGGGTTGAACTAACATTAAAGTCTCACATTGAACAAGTAAAGCGAAAGTGATGGGTGAATAAGGTCTTGGTTAAACAAGCTAATAAATGTGGACTCTAACAAATATTGAGGTTAAATTTAGACCAAGAAAAACTCAATTCCTACTAAAAAAGTCTAATGTCATTATACTAATATCCTATTATATTTCAGTCTCGTTTGTGGAAAATCTAACGAATCAAGAGGGCTTATTTTTAACTTTTGAAAACTCCAAGGTTTGTTCAATATTTTCAACAATACTTCGCAGGAAGTAGATTTAAGTAACTCTAGAAATGATAATAAGGAAAAATCTGCGCACTTGGAGATGGTTTTCATACCTTCGAGAATACCACAAATAATCACTTTGGTCAGCTGTAGTGTTTATCTGCTCTAATAACCCAACTCTTGTAAATGCATTATCGCTTGATATACCAACAGGTTCATTAATCCAGCTCCAGTCAGATAGAGATGCTTCAGAGGTATCCACATTAGAAGATTGACTCACGAATCTGGAAATGGTTGAAACAGAGTTTATCTGTCACCACAAAATAAAAAACTTAGCATAATGTGGAATGAAGTTGCTTAAAAGGCTCAATAACTTATTTGGTGGGCAATATATGAGTAAATTTTGGATGTGGGATACTTGAGAATAATATTGTGGATATGTCTTCTAATAGGTGTTAAGTGCTGGGCAAGTTGTTGACTAGTGCCTAGCACCTAGGCAGGCTTGGGCGGAACATAGGCAGGGTCATAGGCAAATCAATGGCTCCTAAGTTCAAAGTTGGCCGGTAACACAACTCATTTATAACTTTTATCGAAAAAATTACGTCTACGAAAAAATGTTGAAAAACATAGACCGCTAAAGGAAGCCTAGTGCCAATGCAAATATTTTGTTGAAGAAAATAGGCGAATGAGATAATTGTTAATAGTAAAAGGATGGGAGAAAATAACCTTGGCGGTATTAAATGCCACATTCTTGCAATCTGGTAAGATGCTAACTGACCAGGCTGGTAAGTGATAAAAATTGCCATTGAAGTTAACCATTGCATCGGATTGGGGACCAAAATTTGCTAGGAAGGCAGAGCATAACCCTGATTCTGTTTTCTTATACATAGTGGCCTGAAACATGAAATAGCTCCTTTTATCAAGAGAAAGCAACATTAAAATGTATAATTGATAGGACTGTCTAGGGTTTCAGAAGAAATACAGAGAATTAACAAGAACAATGGCAAACTTTATTAGTGTTAACAAGAAACGATTACAGGAAATCAATGGCCGAAGCCCCCAAATGAGCCGAAGCCCCCAAGAAAGAGAGAAACTCTCGATCTCCCAAGTCCCAGTCTGACAAATGTCTAAACAGTCTACCCACCTTTCCCCCCAGCCCATTCTATTTATACTAGACTTTATTTTTATTATACTCTATTTGGGCCGGGCCCCTAACAATTCTCCCCCCCTAAACATCCACCTTGCCCTCAAGGTGGGTGATAGGACACAGCCATAATCCTTTTATTTTCTTTCATCCTAGCACTTCTTCCTTTCCAATATTGGCATGATTTCAGGACCCTTAGCTTGGCTGATTCCATCTTCTTACCTATACCTTTCAAAACAGATTTACACTGCTGCCAGGATGTTTTATCCAGAATTTTGACTCTTTCTGATTCCTTGAAGGTTAGGGCCCCGCTTGCTGCAACACCAAATACATCAACTTCCTGCTCTTGAGCACTTCCTTCTGAAATATCTATATATAACCCATGGGATTTCAGCAATTTTCCTTCTCCCTTCTTGTCAGTTTTCAGTTTTCTTAATAAGGGATCTCCGTTTATATTTGCCTTCTGCCCAAATACTTCCCATTGGATGGTTTGATTCTGAAAGTTGACTGCCATATCTCCTAGGCCAGCTAACCAATCCATTCCTAGCATGACCTCAACTCCACCCAATTGCATAATATAAAATTTCTGCCGAATTTCATTTCCTTGTACATCCACTGTCAGCCCATCACACCTACCATAGATGAAAAGGAATTCTCCATTCCCTAGCTGCACTTTATGCCTTTTTATGTAAGCAAAAGGTATCTTCCAGGCCTCCACAATCTCCTGTGAAATGAAATTATGAGTCACTCCACAATCAATCAAAATATTCACCTTCTTTTCCTCATTCAGCCATTTCAGAATTCCCCTGACATGGAATGTTCTCATGGTTGGTGTTCCTTCCTGGTCCACAACAGATAATTGCAAAGTTTTAGCTTCCATATTTATTCCTTCTTCTCCTTTATCTTTACTATAATCAGATTCCTCCTCACCTTCAGATTGTTCTACCAACATCACTGAAAAATTTTTCATTCTGCATACGTGACCCCTATTCCAGTTTTCGCCACACTTGAAACATAACCCCTTCTTACTTCTTTCTTGCAACTCATTCTGTGATAATCTGGGACTTGTCTTCATATAAACAGAACTTGATCCTTCTTCCAGCTTCTTGTTACCGTCTGAGTTCTTCACCAATGGATTTGTAGATGCCAGATTATAACTAATTCGACTACCAACTTCCCCTTTAAGATAGCTCTGTCCTGTTCTCTTTCTTTCCTCCTTATCCTTGACATATAGGGTTTCATAATTCTTCTTTTCAATTGCAGAAACTGTATCCATCACTGCTGCCAATGTTCTGGGACGATGTAACTTCAATTCTGCTCTTATATCTCTTCTCAATCCTTTAAGAAAGGCTCCTTTCAAAACTTCTTCAGTTAAATGGCCTTGTGAAGCGATAGCCTTTTCAAATTTATCTCTGTAATCCTGAATTGTTCCCTTCTGCTTTAGGCTAAACAGAGGTCCTAGCGGATCCTGTACCAGATCAGGTTGAAACCGCTTACTCAAAGCTTGAGTAAAAGTACTCCAATTCTGCTGCAATGCTTGTCCCTCCCACCACTGGAACCAGCTTAAGGCCTGGTCTTCCATGGCTACGACGGCAACGTCAATCTTATCCTCTTCTTCAGTCCTATTCAAGCGGAAGTAGCGGTCCATTCTGATTAACCATCCGCCGGCGTCTTCCCCATTGAAAAGAGGTAAATCGATTTTCCTTCCTATCGGAGGATGATCTCGATTATGCCTGTGGTGATCGCGGTGTTGATGTCGATGTGAAGGAGAAATATCCGAATTGTTTTCGGATCCTTCTGAACTGGTTGCTTGTCGCGAACGATGATGGAGAGTTGAACGATGATGGTGATGACTCGAAGTGTGATGCGATGCAGATGATCGATGCGATGCAGATGAGCGATGCGATGCAGATGAGCGATGCGACCTACTGCTGGATCGATCTTTGGCATCCAACCTGGCCATAATCGCTGTCAACATCTCCGTTGTCCGTTGATGATTCCGATCAACTTTCTCTTCCAGTCGGTTGTGATGATTTTCCAACTCAGTCAACCGCAAATCCATTTTCGTCCTCGTCCAGACCATCCACAGAAGCTACCGTCTCTGATACCAATTGATAGGACTGTCTAGGGTTTCAGAAGAAATACAGAGAATTAACAAGAACAATGGCAAACTTTATTAGTGTTAACAAGAAACGATTACAGGAAATCAATGGCCGAAGCCCCCAAATGAGCCGAAGCCCCCAAGAAAGAGAGAAACTCTCGATCTCCCAAGTCCCAGTCTGACAAATGTCTAAACAGTCTACCCACCTTTCCCCCCAGCCCATTCTATTTATACTAGACTTTATTTTTATTATACTCTATTTGGGCCGGGCCCCTAACAATAATGTATCATCCATATGATGTACTCCTATCCATTGTGTTAGACGCGCTTTCCTTTTTTATACATCCATATTGCCATAGATGTCCATACAAATGCTTTTATGATTCTCTATAGATATTTTTAGACAACAAAGCATATGTAATGCATATGGGGTAGAGAATTAGGACATATGATACTGTCCACATATCTACCTCCAAATTCGAGCCAAGAGAAGTGGTGGTCGCATCAGTTGACACCATAGCCTCTTCACAAAGCTTTATAGCCTTATGCAGATCTTTCAAATGACCATATTTTGGTTGTCTTAGAAGACCTGAAGAACACAATAAAGTTATTTCAATCTCTTGTTACCATCTTTCGGAAAATAATAGTATAGATATTATGGAAATAGACAAACTATTCCCTTCTACACAAGTGATCTCAACAAGCAGAGAGATTATGAAGGTATTAAAGACTAATATGTTTACCATATTCATCAAGGGGAGCATCATAATCATAGCTTGTTGAAATAAAGGGTCCTCCACTGGATCGGCCAAAGTTAGTTCCTCCATGGTACTGTTTAGCATAACCAGTTTAAATTTGCAAACAACACTGTTGACAAAGCTATGCCTTTGATTTGAAAACAAAAAGGGTTATATGAATGACAAAGTACCATATAATAATTTTGAAAGGTTCCACTGCGCTGATAGAATCTGGCCACTGCAAAAGCAAGATCTTCCACAGGCCTGTATGGTACAGGACCACCAAATGCAAGAAACCTAACATTCAAAGGAATCAAGCAGGATTACAAATAATAACATACTTTGTCCTTGGCTATTTGATTATTCATATAATTGAACCACCATTTGCGGACTAAAAACTTAATGTGATCATGGGAATCCAGCCAATTCATATACATTATTTGTATATTAATTTCAATATTTAGTCCGGTAAATGATGACTGTGTTCAATAGTACTCATTCAATTTCACTCAATTGCAGATTATTCTGTCACGCAACTAATAAACATACCCACATTAAGAGCTTTTCTGCCAGAGTGTACAAATTCCACGGCAAAATACATGCTGGCACCTCCTATTGCGGTGGACTTTTCCAGTAGAATTTGCATTTTCTGGCACAAAAGTCCTTAATATGGCCAAATATATTAGTTATAATAAGACACAATCGGCTCATGAATAAAGATACAGTACTAATAATTGGAAAATGGATAACTCATTGGACTAAATCAGCAATCTTTCTTATTTATAATTATAACGGCACAGACGTAGCTTAGGGAATAAGGGAATCTTACCATCCACTCCAATTCTCTGTCCACATTTTCGGTGTCTTGGCAGAATTTGGGGTAAAGTTATCACAATAGAACCCATTGCACGTGTTTATCTGTCATTAATCAAATCATTGCTTAATCAGTAACCTGCTTATGTTGCTAAGCACATCGTAAACAAGATGAGCTCAATTTATATACACGCGCTAAAAATGGGAGCTCACAATAGGATCAGGGGCATCCGCTTGCTGACACATAATCCAGGGTACCCCTGTATCTAAAGAGGTAGCCATGGCTGCTGCCCAATTGATGTATGATTTAGCACGAGGACCATATCCTGAAGCAATATTACCATACTCGTTTTCGATCTGAAGCATAAATGGATATAGGTTTACTATGTTAGGACCATAAACATCACCATAACTCCACATTAGTATGGTATGTTTAGACGATTAATTACCATGTCCACAAAGCTAATACTACTTTCAGTTTTATTCTAAATTTCTGCAAGACGAGTGATAGAGGATGAATGAACAAAAACATTATATGTTACTTTGTATCTTTATATCTTATAATTCGAAGTGTTTAACAATAACAAATGAAGAAATATAAAACCTGAGACAATATAATTGGGCCGCCTTGGGAGGCATAGAGTTTTTCTTGCTTCATCATGTCAACAATCATGGCAGTAAACCTCTGCATTTCAGCCTGTAATACAAACTCCTTTACTAAAAATGGTGTCCAATCTCAAGATTGAAAGTAGCAGCAAGAAGGTTGAGATGGAAACCTTGAATGGCTCATTGTCAGTCCGAAATTCAATTCCAGGTATAAAGTGCAACCAGAGAGGAAACCCACTGTTCAAAATTCCAGATCATTTACTCAGAACCAGTCTAAGAATTTCCAAAAAAAAATGTCATGAAAATAGTGAGAAATTAAATGTGTACCCATAGTTCCACTCAGCACAAACGTAAGGCCCAATTCGTAGATGAACATATAAGCCAGCATCCCCAACCAATTTCACAAACTTCACTAAATCTTTCCTTCCTTCAAAATCGTACTGCAGATTTTTTGTTCATAATCAAAGTTAAAACCGAGAAGCTCAAACCACTCATCTAAATGCAAATTATCTATGAAGATTTTGTCTGTACTCCCTCCATATTTATATGTTTCCTACATTTGTACTCCCTCCATATTTATATGTTTCCTACATTTGCTTTTGGCTCAGTATTTTAGGATAGAATAATAAGGATAGTGAATAGTGTAGAAAAAGTAAGAAAGAATATGTAAAAATATGAAAGAGAAAATAAAAAGTAAATAAAGTAAGGGTAATTGAGTATTTTATACAGGATAAACATACCAAAAATAGAAGTGTAGGAAACTTTTAAAGGACACACAAAAAGGAAAATGTAGGGAACTTTTAAATACGAAGGGAGTACAAAATCTCTTCTTTTACATTCTTTCTTTTTTTGAGGCAAAAAATCTCTTCTTTTTTGTAATTTGTATGTGGAACGTTGTATGTGGAACCAAGGACAGATTATTTAATACTGCATACTACGTATAAATTATAACAACCAGGCTTTAGGTACACATTTTTGTACACACTTACACACTCGTGTCTGTGAAGTGTTTTGTTTTGTCTGTATACAGACACAACTTATTTCACAGACACTTCAAATGCGTTGTGTCTGTATACAGACAAAAAAAACACTTCACAGACACGAGTGTGTAACTATGTGTACAAAAAATGTGTAACAATAGTTTTTTCCAAATTATAATTGATACGGATTATATTTTAAAGGGAAAATGAAAACTAATAATCCAACCTTTTAGCGGTATTCTTACAATAGTCCCACCTTTTCGTTATTTATGAATAATCCAACCTTTGCACCTTATCTTCACTCACGGGTCCCTGATCGGTTGATGACCTGCTATTACAAATTATTTTCTTATCTTTGCAAACCATTATACCATAAATCTCACCTTTCACAAAGATAATATTTTGCAAAGATAAGAAAATAACTTGAAATAGCATGGCATTAACCGGTCAGGGACCAGCGAATGAAGATGAAGTGCAAAGGTTGGATTATTCTTAAATAACGAAAAGTTGGGACTATTGTAAGAAGACTGCTAAGAGGTTGGATTATTAGTTTCCATTTTCCCTATTTTAAATATTTGGTACTTTTGTTTTATTTGGGGTGGTGAAAAAATTACACGCTCTTTGTAACATAGTGCAATTACTTCGCGTGCAATTTAAGAGCCCGTCTGATTCTGCTAAAATTTATGAAGTTCTGGCTGAAGTGACTGCATTGGCTAATTCTGCTGATTTAAGAAAAAATTATTTTTAAAATATATTTTATTAATAAAATAAAGAAAAAATTATATGTAAAAATAACTAAAATGATCATCTAGTAACTTCAGCAAATGCAGCCAGAAAAGTAACTCTAACCTTACTTTTTGTGCTTATTAGTTATTACACAATTCAGCGGGCGAAAACAAAAGTTACGTGTTTGGTGAAAAATTGACTGATAAGCCTGATAAGCCCAAAAACAGTATTGTCAAACGGCCTATAAAACAAACTTTGTATCTAATTAAACAACATATTTTTATTTTACGTGCCACATGAATTTGATAACATTTTAGAACTCCGATTGATTAATACTGATAATTTATACTCCCTTTATGTGAGATTTTGGTGCAATAATTCCCTTTTAAATACTACCACATAGTTTATCTTAATAAACTAAAAATTCTCCAAATGGCTCTCAACAATCTATAAATAATGTGATTCTTTGTAAATTATGCCGTCATTTGTTATATCTAATTTCATAAATAATATTGAAATAATTCGAGTAGGTTCATACGTAGTAATATTTTATCAAATCAATTCCGCTTTTGATGCGATACTCGTAAAACAAAAGTGAAATTTATTCTAATTGTAACTTACAAATTAAACCGTTGCACCAAATAATAAATACTTCGTATCTCGCACTCTACCACAACATACTCTAAAACATAACCCACAAAATCACAATTCACAAACGTGTCACGACTGATCTAACCTGTAGCAGTTATGTACGTGTTTACCAACATTTTGCCATCAGCAAGCTTGGCAAATTGAATTGGCGGATTATAAAAATATGTTTGATATATAATTTAGCATGTTGATGGTGGATTGGTGGATTGAATGGATTTGACAAGCATATTGATCGAGTTGGGGGATTGTATTGTTAAAAAAAGTTTGATAATTATCTAATTGGTTGTAGCGCGAATTATGTTGGCAAGTTGTTGATGGAATGATGGCGGATTAAATGAATTTGACAATATATTGAGTTGGGAGTTGTAAAAAAAATGTTTGATAGTTAGCTATTAGGTAATCCCATGTTTTAAATTGCTAAACCCAAACACTACTCTCTGCATCATTTCTGCTTAGATCCTGTTTATAAATGTTTGGGCAGGCAGCTATATTTCAAACAACATGATTCGATGTTTTCACGAATTGAAAATGCTGGAAAGATTAAACAGGCATTCTTTTGCTAAAACATCATTTTCCAACCACACCCAATGTCTTATTGAGGCTAAACTCTAAACTAAATTGGAAATGGGCCAATCTTATCTAGAAATCGATATACGTATTTGTTTTTTAGGCTTAGCAATGGTCTATAAACATGTTTGCGCGTTTAGAAAAGCAAACAAAATTCAGCCAGAAGTGGAAACAATTAATTAAAGTGAAAGGCACAAACCTGGTTACGAATTGGTTCATGCAAGTCCCAGAAAACATAAGTCTCAATGACATCTAAACCTCCCTCTTTCGACTTTTCTATCAAATCAGGCCACATCTGCATTCCATCATACGGAGTACATAACTTTAACATAACTTTAATCTTTAACAGGCCTTATATAATGTTTAATTATTTTATAGCTTTCCGACGTATATTTTAATTATAAAAATGCTTTAACACGCCCCTTCAATCCAAATCGGGTTAGACAATATCGGGGCATATAAACGGGTCAAACAAACCCTTAACAAGCCACTATTAATCATGGATGCCGTCAAACCACGATCGGAATTGGCTCTGAGACAAATGCTTTAACAGTTTGAAACTCTCCAAAAAGAGTATGTTTCTATTTCGGAAATTCTACTAAAATTCCTTAAAACTTGTCTCAATACTTCGTACGGAGTATTTGTTTTAGTATTGTAAGACGGTTTTCTCAGTTTCACATTTTTCTCATGAATTGAACATTTTCGTGTAAACTAACATTGGTACATAGACTCATAGTGTATATTACAATCACCGAAAATATGAAATAATACGTACATGAGGGGTGCTGCGTGGATAGTGAATGGAGCCCGAAACTAATACTCTACGCTTGCCGTCGATGACCAGCGCGCGGTGGTCGTACGTCACATTGACGGCGAATGACGTCAAGCACCGCAGCAGAACCACCGTCAGTACCGCCGGTACTAATAGACCATGTTTTCCTCCTCTTCTCATGATCCTGAACGAGAAAAAAATGTTTGTACCTTTATTTGAAGGACAGGATATTATAGTGAGGAAGAAGCATTATTATTAGTGTGTAAAAGTGGGATGCTTTTTGAGAAAGAGAAAGAAAATAAAAAACTGGGAAAATGATTATCTTATAAATCTTGGGAGGAGTGTAAACAGTGTTTGGGATGAAAGGGTGTGGGGGGAAGTTGCTTGCTTGAAGCAGATAGATACCTTAATTGGCTTCTAGTGTTTGTGATGATAGGCTTTGCTTAACTCCAAGAATATAGTGTTTGTTTTTTTAATTATCTTATCTTAAATTGATTCATTCCACATCATTTTATTATATTATTAGGCACTATATATTTTTTTTACTCCGTAACGGTACTCCATTCTTAAATATATACTCCGTACAACATTAACTTTTCACGTTTGTCAACGCATAATTTTTTCATTTTTGGATGTTTTCTATTATTATACCATACTCTGTTTGTAGATTCTATGGTACCCATAAGATACCATACTTTTGTCAACTAATGAGAATGTAGCAGTTGAATTATTTAAATCTAAATTAAAAATGATAAAGTAATGTGGTTCAATCAAATGAATGATAGATACGGTACCCCATTTTTTAGAAGGGTACCGGAGTTGTCACCTACTCTATTTAGTTATATTTGTATAATTCTAATTCATTCTTATTTTATTATCACCTTATCAATTCATTATCAACCACATATTTCATGTACTTTTCTTAAAAATCACACTACTCACTTCCGTTCCAATTTAGGGGGCGGAGGTAGTATAACATAATCATAATAGAACATTTGAATAATGTATAATTTAACATGTTGCATTTATTTAAGAATATTTTATAATCCGGCCCGAGAATAGCGCCGCAACGTATCCGATCTTCACATGAAGGCGGCGCAACCAACCGACGCGTCATCCGCTGCCAGTAGCTCCTCCGCCTTCAATATTTGACTCTCTTTAATGCTTGTTACCTTCAATGAGCTGGCCGTGTCCTCTGTATATCAAGACACCGGCCCCTACCTCCCAAATTAATTTCTCATATTTTGAAAACATATATTATCGGTATCAAAGTAATAATGACATAACAACTCATCATTTATCATTAAATAAGATAAGATGATATTGCAAGTATTTTCTTTCTTTATTAATTGCAATAGTTTGATTTTTATATTGGAGTTATTCCCTGAATATTACTTTTGATTTCCAAAAATGTGACAACTTTTATATTTTGACAAAAATGTGACTAAAATAAAGTGACAAATGACAATCTAATATTCATGTCACTATCCCATTTTTCATGTCATCATCGGATGTCACTGCTATTGTTGCATATGTCACTGCCACTATCGACCATGTCACTACCACCGTTGGTCGTGTCACTGTCATCCCGTGTCACTGCCGCCGCCAGCCACATTGACACCTCCGTAGTGACAACTCCACAGTGACATTTCTGTAGTGATATCTCCGCCCAACCTCTGGCCACAGTGACATATCTGTCGTTCGACCACCGCCGCTGACGGCCACAACGACACAAAATTACTCCGGCGACCGCCCTCCTGTCAGTTACCACCGCTTTCCCTGCGGTGACCACCTCTCCCCAGCTACTGCACCACCACTGCCCAACCCCCGCACCACCTTCATTGTTTCCCACTCTCAGCCCCACACCACTGCAACCATCACCCACCAAATCTGCAAAATCCTTGTTGACCATTGCAACTTGCGTTCTCGTCGATTCCCAGCCATCTCCGTTGGATTTACAAGCTCAATCGACTTAGAAGCTCCCCATCACCCTCTCTAGTGGTTCAACCCTCCATGTCGACGTCGTATCTGTAGTGACTACCGTCCCAGCCCCTTGTAGCAGGCCAACCCCTCCCTAGATCTAGACCTTTGTTCAGCATCCCCCAATCGTCGCACCCCATCCCACAGCAATAGCCGCCGCCCAAATCAACCTCACCATCTCCAAAATCAACCGCATTGTCGCACAATTCAACCGCACCACAAGGATCCAAAATCTCATGTCGATGTGGATGAGGCGGCGCATGAACAAAAAAAGGAGAAAGTGAGCAAGGGCGGGTTTGGTGGGGCCTGTGGCGGAGTATGGCGAAGGATTTTTTTTGTGCGCTTCCCTGGAGCTGCTAGCCTGCTACGAGAGGGAAGAGGACATGTGATGCGTAGATATGGGCGACTTGGTGCCGTTCTCACGCGGAAGACAGAGGGAGCGGGTCACTTTTTTGGCAAACCATAAAGTGGTCATATTTTTGAAATTAGAAACTTAGGGAGTACTCCCTCTGTCCCGCAAAGAAGTTCTCGGTTTGACCTACAAACATATTAAGGAAATAAACTTACCAGAGGGTAAATTTTACTGTTTTGACGTTGTTTCAACACTATTTGACACTGTTTCGCACTGTTTGACACTGTTTTGATGTAGATAACTTGTCATTTAAAGAAAGGGGAACTTCTTTTTTAGACTGCTAAAAAAGGAAAGCGAGAACTTCTTTGTGGGATGGAGGGAGTAATATATTAGTGTCATTGTTTCTTTTATATGTGTTAACATATCATTTTTTTTGACAGATGTTAACATATCATTTGATGATTGCATTTACCTTTGTTTCATAAATACGAAGTATCACAAGAAGATTATGTTTTAAAAACAATTGTTAAAAGAATTTTAATAAAACTTTGAACTCGGTTGTTTGGTAAAATGATTATCTCGAGAAATTGTCCTAAATAGGAGTACAAACTTTTTGAAATTGCAAAACAGGACTTTCATTTTTTTATTTCCTTAATAAGAGTAATTCTACCAAGTTCTGAAAAAATGTCATGTTTAAAGCCTAGTAATGCAAAACTTGGGAGAAATTTACTCCTATTCAGGGAATAAAAAATATGATAGTCTTGTTTTGGAATTTCAAAACGTTTTTACTCCTATTTAGGGAATTCTCTCTTTAAACTGAGCTAGTCATATCCGGTGAAAGTGCTCTTTGTTGAAAATACTTTCATAAAGGTACACAAGTTATAATTTTCATTGATTAAAAAGGTAATGATGGAGTTAAATCCAATTACGAGAGCTAAATATACGTAAGTATGATAATAATATGGCAGCGTAAAACAGTTTTTACTCTTTATTCCGGAGAACTAGCAATTGTCTAGCCTCTGTTCAGAACTTGATCGGAGATCCCCTTGGTAGGGTGTTTACATGAAGTATTTATAGAGATTAGGAAGTAGAATTATGGGAGAAATCTAATACAATAAATGCTTAATTAATGAACTATATTCTTGCTCGAAATAGAACTCCTTTTCGTGCTTCATCCTCACGCAATAACTATCTCCTTCTTGTCCACGAACTCCTCTGTTTCCAAATATATATGTCGAATGGTACCTTGCCACGTAGACCTCAGGAATATCTCGGCCTCACTAGAACTCCGCCCAGGCTCGAGGTCTGCTGTCCAGCCCGGCCTGGCTGTGGGTTCCTATCGTGAGCCTGATTCCTAATGGGTCGAGTGGCTCACTCGATAATACTCCCGTTTATGGGCTAATCCTGTTAATTAGGCTGATCCTGTTGAGGACTGATCCCGTTGATGAGATGATCCCATTGAGGGCTGATCCCGTTGATGGGCTTTGCTTTAATTCAATCTTGGGCCATGGATGTGATCCATGGTACCATCACGTAAAAAATGTTACTACTTGAAATTTTAAAGGGAAGGCATAAGTTTAGTGGATGGATGTTTGTTCTATGCAATTTCTTATTTTTAATTTACTTTTGAAATACAATATTTGATATGTCATTGTTTTCTACGTGAAAACCACTTTCTCCTTTTTTCTCATTCCACTCTCGTTTTTACATTATTTTTATTCTGGAAACGGAGTAATTTGATTTGAAAATATCATGTTTTCGAAAAATGACATGATTTCATATCTGGGAGTGTCAATAAAAAAATGCCACAATTTTCTATATGAAAATGACATTTCATACTCCATATTATTTCAACATGGTGTCACGGTGATGCATAGTATGTCATTACTTTATCAACGTAATATCGAAATATGATTTCTAAAGTAGTTATTTATTTTAACATTCTACTCTATTTGTTTTAATATTTTGTTGTTAATATGAAGACAAAATATATCAGTTTTAACTACTCCCTATTTCGTATGAAATGCAAAATACATTATACATACTTCGTATAAGTTTTCTCTCAGCATGACATTCACCAATAGGGGTGGCAACGGGTCGGATTTATACCGGGTGAAGGCTTATCCACGTCCACCCGTTAATTTTTCATGCTCCACCCACTCGTCCATCATCCATTAAAAATTACATCCACATCCAACCCATCCATCATGGACGGGTCATCGGGTGGATCGGATGAGTAACGGGTGAATATAAATGGTCTAACTTGAAAGACAAAATAAATAAATTATAAAGAGAAATCATGACAATTAAAAACCAAAAATTAAGAATTCATTGAATAACAACAAAAACTTGAGTAATTGAGTATATTACAATCATTAATTCATTGTCTAAAAAGAAAAAACTGATTATCAAACAAAATAGACATTAAACTTCTTCAAACTGTCAAAATCTATATTTCTCATCGGTACAAAACTATTTTTACAGTTCAACTGTCACTTCTTGAAACTCTCCAATTGTATTTACTTAAACAATTCATAGATATGTGTCTTCTCCATTAATTAATACATACTCCGTATCTATTAATGTATTAATATTTATTATTATATATATTTTTAAATAGACATTATAATATGCGTAGTATATATACACACACATATATGCGGGTTAGCGGGTGTGTGGGTGGAGCGGGTGACGGGTCGGGTGACGAGTTGGATGAGTGTTCATCAGTTCATCCACACCCAATCCAACCCGTCTTTCAATCCACCCGTCATCCATTTTTCATCCATACTTTTGCGGGTTTTCGTCCATATTTGCGGTTCGGGTTGACCGGGTATCCGCGGGTGCGGATGATATTGCCAGCCCTACCTGATTAATGCGGTCAGCCTGGCCCTTGAAAAAAATGGGAATGATCGAGTTATCTCAGCTCTGAACTGGGACCGAACGAACCTGGGTCCACCCCTAAGGTTAAACATAGACTTGTATATTTCTCCACCGGCCATAGCCCATATATAGCCGCACATGATTAATTTTGATCGAGATAGATTTATTGCTTGAGACCATCATTTTATTAGTAACACTTTAAAAATATTAAAGAATTTCACCATGGGAAGTATTTAATACTACGTATTTGCGAATTCTTGTCATTTTAGTTATAATTAATTCCATCATTAGTAGAACTTTAAAAATTTTAAAATTCTCCATCATGGGAAGTAATTAATATTTGGGATTCTTGTCATTTTAGTTATAACTAGTATGTCACCCGTGCGATGCACGGAGAAAGATTTTATTAAGAATTATTAATTAGAAAAAGTAAAATTACAAAATTTATAATGAAAATACAACTTATTACCGCAAAATGTCAATATAATAAAAGCTTCATACGAATGAGGTAGTAATAGCAAAGCACACAAAACCAATTGCAATTAAACAAATTTTCAATGTATAACATAATGTATACGTTTTAGAATGGAGAAATGTTGTGTTGCAAATTTTACAAATTTCAAAAATAGCCCGACTTGTATATAAATATGAACATAAGGGCAACTTCAACAAGCACCAATTTCCACACCAAAATGATGTATTTGCCAAAAAAATGCTCCAATAGCAACACCATCTTTAACACCATTTCACCATTTTGGTGGAGAGCCTTTGGCTTTACGCCATATATGGTGTACACCAAATCCAACACCATCTTCTTTTTCTATTTTTTATTTATTTCAAATGTGACCCAAAGTTTTGATTATTATAGTTTTGACCCATTTTTAAAACAACAAATTAGGATGTTTTTACTTGGACTGAAATTTGTTGGTCTGGTCTGATTTGGTCTGGTCTGATCTGAACTGATGTGGTCTGGTTTGATTTCTTTGTATTTTTATAACTATCTAAGTCTAGTCTAATCCGGTTTGATCTGATCTGAGACAAATTACAGTCCAAATAAAAACATCTGTATAGAACAACAAATTAAAATTATTAATTTGATACAAAATAACAACAATATAATAACATTTGTGAAATGCGTGAAAATACATATTAAAATGATGTATTTTAATTAGTGAAATGCGTGAAAATACATATTAAAATGATGTATTTTAGTTTGTATGTGTGAAATAATGTGTGAAATATCAAAATATTAAATGAGAGGCTAATGTATAAATATATGATAGTTAGATACTTAAATTGAAGAATGGTAAAAAGTTAGTAAAAAGAATGAAAAGAGAATATTCTTTTTTGGTGATGAAAATGGTGTAAACTGTTGGAGATAAAATACTGTTTGATGTGATGTTTACACCATTTTAGTGTAAAAAATGGTGTTAACTGTTGGAGATGGCCTAACTATGGTTTCTTACATGATAACCATTAGTTTTTTGTCACCTCAAGCTTGTGACCATGCTTCTCATTAGTTGATCGAGATAGATTTATTGCTTGAGACCATCATTTTATTAGTAACACTTTAAAAATATTAAAGAATTTCACCATCGGAAGTATTTAATAATTAATACTACGTATTTGCGAATTCTTGTCATTTTAGTTATAATTAATTTCATCATTAGTAGAACTTTAAAATTTTTAAAATTCTCCATCATGGGAAGTAATTAATATTTGGGATTCTTGTCATTTTAGTTATAATTTCAGTGACAGTGCTAATATCACTCTTAAGTTTAATTACCAAACTCAGTCGTGATATACGAATTTTGTGGATTAGCCCATTTTGGTTTGAAAAATGAACTGAATCACTGTGGTATGACATAATTGTTGTATTGAACCCATAAATTTTATGCATAGTGAAATAGTGAATGTCATTTATTCTTTTATCAACATTAATGATTCACCAATATTTTTATACTAGTATTACTAAATCATACATTAATTATTACGTTTGCTCTAAAACATAACCATTCAATAAAATATTTTAAATTATATAAACACCAATGGCTATTTTATCTAAACTAATTTTATCCAGTCAAAGGAGTTATATTCACAGTCTCCTTAAAAAAGAATAAGCATTCACAATCTAAAGCAATTCCAACTTTCAAGATAAAAGAAGCATACTATGTATGTACTCTAAGACATTTTGTTCACTTATTACGGTAGTTAATTAATATAGCATAACGCTAATGCATTAATATTTAAGTTTTTCCTCATTTACATTAAAAGTAGTCTTTAAAAAGAGGAACTTCAAAGTCATTCGACACATCTCACACACTATAAATCTACTTTATACATCTTTTCTCGACCGGTTTATTGGGTGCGTTTGTTTTTTAGTGGATGGACTGAAACATCATTTTTTCAACAACAAACAGTGTAAAATGCAATGTTTGTGCTATAAAATGTTGAAATACAAACATGGTCATTGTCTTGATCGGCATACAAAATTGCAACTCAACTATACCATGGTCCATGGATGATGAATGTGGAGTAAACAGAGTAATTACATGTCAATTACATGTCAGTAGAATATACTCCATTGCAACAGTCCATTGCAAATATTCCATTACAGCTCCCTCATAATACTTATCACAAACATATCGCCCGATATCGGTATGTAGGAAATGCCACAGATTGTGAAAAGGCCTATTTAGCATCAACATTATCTTGATTGATGTTTTTCAAATACTGTATAAATGAAGGAGTGCCTTTTATTAAGAAAATTGGTTATTTATTCAAGTAAAACATTCAATTATGCACAAAAGTTGAATCGGAGCATTCCTAATCACAAAATATAATCACGTAAAAGTTTCAAATACGCTTAAAAGGAAGCACTCTTTTGGTATCCAAGTTGAATATAGTCAAAGTAAACTCAATGGTGCCAATGTGGCTCTCAAAATAGGAGGAAGAACAAAGCAAGAACTTAACTCTAAAACATAGAGTTAAATAGTTAATGATCCAATAATACCTTAGCAGGCAAGGGCATTAAACAGTTATAACAGAGGAGCATATAGATCTACTGGAAAACAAAATAAATAAGTGAAGGTTGGAGCTCAGATTTATTCATAAACTCAAAAAAATCTATATTATTAATCAACGGTGTGAATATGGAGGGTGACGGAGAATGCATTTCCAATACTATTCTTCATCCCAAGTTATGGTTTACCCAAATGAAAAATTGAAAACTTAATAAATAAGTAGCCAGTGCCGGTCCTACCTGAACTCAGGCCTGAGTCGACTTTGATAAAATGGGCCTCATACATAGTGTTTGTTTATCATATAAATTCACTAAAATTGAATGATTAAATATCACAAAAATGCAATCTTTCAACAAAAGTATTCCATTATCACAAAACGACATTGAATGTATTAATAAAATTACTTAAGTAAAACCCGTCGAACAATTTTAGATACATAATTTAGTGGAATCCTCAACAATATATATTATTAATTTTCTCTACAAATCAGCCCTCGAACTAACTAAAAAATTAAAGTGCAAAACATCCCTTATACAAGAGGTTCTGTTCGACCGTCACCATTCGGGGTGGTTCCTAGTGTAATTTTTTGATGAAATTTTTTGATCATCTTCTTCATTAAGTCCAGTTTATCTATACTGAAGTTCAGCTAAAAATTCAACCAATAAGGCAGTCAAATGATTTTCTGAAATATACTGCGTTGTTTAACTGCGCAATTATCTTCAAAAATTCATTTGACTGTCTCCTCGATTCCGTTTTTTACTGAAATTTGGTATGAGTAAGTTAGACTTAATGAAAAAGATGCTAAAAAAATTTCATCAAAAAACTCCACTGGGAACCACCCCAAATGGCGACGGACTTGGAAAATACATATGTATAATAATAGTAATGCTTAAAAAATTGTGGGCCCCTAATTTTTATAATTTTTTGGGGCCCTGAGGCTTGGGCCTCTCCAGCCTAACATAAGGCACGGGCCTGTAAGTAGCCAAAACTTGAAGATTAACCGTTGAAATGAAATACTTGCAATTATGTTGCCATTCTGTTCCCATCATACTTGCAATTTTACCTCTGTGAGAAAATTATAAAATATGAGCTCTAACAGTGTAAATGAAATAAACCTACACAAGTTAATGTAAATGCTTTTAAAGAAAGCAATACCCACTTTCACTGAAAAACATTTCGTGCAAATACCATAGCATAATAGAGACCTTTCAAAAAACAGCATAATAGACATAAAACTGTTGTGTCATTTAAATAAGCAAAGGTTTGTTCTGTGCTTTCTAAAATGTTATGTCAGATTAACAACATAACTTTTCTAAAATTCAAATTATACAAATCAGAAATCGCACCATAATCACAAGTTCAGCCAGTTTGAATAGTATACACTTAAGATTTGATTGCTTTAGAAGAATAATTCATCTCAAACTCAATTTGAATGGACTGATTTCGGGCCAAGATGATTTCGGCTAAGATGATTCCGGAAAATGAAGAATGAATATCAAGGAATGCATAACTTATGCGGAGTACATATTCAACATCCAAAGGACATAAAAAGTATCAAAACCTGCAACAAAACAAATAAATCAAATTTCAAAATCTGAAATAAAAAGTGCATAAATAAAACTGTAGTCAAAATATATTTACTACCGAAAAAAACTACCTAATCTAATTTACGTTTTACCTAAAAGAGTTTTACAAAAGGATCAAAAACTGCCTATAATAAAAAATGCCTAAAGTAGATTCTACCTTAAATCAAATTTTGAGAGGGCAGTATCATTTAATTGTACACATGACCTTCAATTAAATATTACTTATATACCTTAGATTTTATAAATTATTGAAGACCTCTTTATAGAATTATAGCGCATCACTAAACTGAATGTCCTTTGTCGTCGCAGATCACTAAACTAAGTCAGAAGAATTTTTGGGTGCAAAAATCGCCCTTCCCTCATGATATGATTATGTAGTCATGCCTTTCAAGAAGTCAGGATTGGTAATGATGGATTTAACGCAGTTAGAGATCACTTGAATATAAAAAAATTCCAATATATCTACTTCTATCGCTCTATCATCGTCCCCACCCTCCAAACACTATCACATATTTGTATGAATACTATTTGTATGCTTTTTATGATATGGTGTTAGAATTACCTCATATAGTATCACCGCAAAGGGGTTAAAATGTTGGAAATATGCCCTAGGACAATCATAGTTTATGATTTATCAATAAATATTTAATGCTCATTAATTAATAAAGTTGCAAACTCATTTTATGTTAATTATTATTGTGAGTTTTCTTTATTAATATTTAGTCCCTGAATATTCTGTTTAGTAGCTAATTAAGTATGTGACTTAATTGTGGAATGCTACACTTTAAAATAAACATAATATTCTAATTGTCCCTGGTCTAATATTATTAATTTGGGACATTAATAATTAATGGACCAGTATGTGGATTAACTGATGGCTATATTCCACTAGTCATGGGTATAGAGATATCAAGTTAACAACATAGATGCTTGTTAGGGAACAAGTTCATTGGACAGACCCAACTTGGGGACACTGCTAGGTTATATGTCATCAGTGTTGTCCTCAATAATGATGAGGTGCTATATTCTTATACTTGAGATAATCATGGTTACTAGCATGAGAATTAAGATGTATTAACACCATTAAATGTTATCTTTAACTGGATAATTATAAAGGTGGTGATTGTACATATTATGAACCATGTAGTAGTATGTGAATTATCAAGATAGTTTTTGTCACTCTTGTACATCGAGAGAAAGATATCTATTGGGCCCCTTGACAAGTAAGATTAATTAGCATGGCCATGCTCAAATGAGGTGTCATTTGATCAAGATTAATCTTACTTGGTAATCAAGAAATATTAATTGAGAATAACAAGGATGACACGACCTAACCTTGTCTCAATTAAGATATCGTTTGACAAAAGAGAATTGTTAGCACAAATTAATCATTAAAAGGTTATGTCAGATTTAATTGACATTTATATATTTTGGATAGTCATAATGCCTTGCTAGAGACCTCTTATGATTTGTGAAGCTCGAATTAATTTCTAGCCCACTACAAATAATATATAAACCTACAGGGTCACACACCTAAGTGATTTGGATCATTAATGTTTGTTAATAACATTAAAATAGCTTGATTAGCCCAATTCGAAATAGGTTTTCGAATGGTATTGGGCTAGGGCCTCTTTAAGGGTTTTATTAGCCATAAAACCCCTTCTTTACTCCTCTTATAAATAGGGCCATATAGACCCACGAATTTTAAGAGTTAAAATTCACTTCTTAAACCTAGAGTAGAGAGGAAGAAAGAAGAGAACGCTAGCACGTTCCTTGCGGCCGATCCAGTCACGTGCGTGTGGATACCGGTAGAGCCCGGGATCGTTTTCTCGGACTGTCTGACATCCCTGATTAAGATTGTTATGTAAGTCCCTCTTAAATTCTTGTAATTTCGTTTATAATAAGAACCTCAGATCCGTTTGTTTACTTTTGGGTAGTAAAAATTTTTGTTTATTCCGCTGCGTTTTTCTGCCCGAAACCCAACAGTGGTATCAGAGCCTACGGTTCTTTATTATACTCGGGTTACACGATTTAATGTATAATCTATAATTTGATTATTTTGGGATTTATTTTCGGAATTAATTTTTATTAATTTCGAAATTATTGATTTATTAATTTCGGAATTATATATGTGTATATTATATTCCGAATTTTTGTAAGGATGTGATATTCGAATAATTCGAACTTGATCCAATATATATTCACAATAATATTTGGAATGTTTTGTGATAATATTTATTTTACAAATCAGATCTGAATAGATTAGGAATTGGATGGAATCCTACAACCTAATTATTCGGAAGAGATTTGAATGGACATGAAAATTCAAGAGTTTGAATTAGATCCAATTTGATACTTATAATTTATGTTTCAGATTCCGAATATAACTAGTTATATATTGCTTCGTATATAACTTTGATACCAAGTTTATTTTGCTTCGTATATAACTAGTTATAACTAGTATAATTTATGTTATATATTGCTTCGTATATAACTAGTTATATACTATCAAGTTGTATAATTGGAATAATTTTGTGTATAACTATTCCGAATATAGATTGCTTCATTCGTATCAAATTCGGAATGTGTTATATATTGATTTCCCAATTTGAAATCAATAAAAGATTGAATTAGATCTAGTTTATATTTTTAGATCTAATCTTGGAAGTTTTAGCTTCTTGTTTTTCGGATGAGATCCGAATTGATTTTACAAATTCATTCTTCAATTATACAAATTTAGTGATCTGCCAAATTAGTTCAGAACGAAGAATACAAAATTAGTTGGGATGAGATCCATATTATAACATATTGGAATTAATCTATATTACTGATATGTTATCTGGGAAATTCGAATTTAATCACAAATTAATTATTTTCGAATTTTAGTTTATTAATTTTTATTCATAGTTATATATGTGTATTAATCTATATTACAGATATGATCTGTATTTGTGCATATGTAATACGAATTGTTTTAGAATTCATTGAATATGTATTTTTTCGGATGAGATCCGAATTAATTACATATTAGTTGCGGATTTTAAAATTTAATTTTCAATCCGTGCATGCGCAATTATTTTGCTCCGTCACAGGAACAGTTTGAAGTGGTGGTATAGCATGATCTGAATGTATGTTTTATATTATGTTGTTTTACGGCCTGCGTGCCGTTTCCCACTATCCCCTGTAATGGTTTTCAACCCCGTAGATTTTTAGTAGTACACTACACAGGTTGAAGATGTCAAGGAGATATGAAGATTTTGGGATCATGCTATATCACTGCACTAGTTTTAAATTATTTATTTAAATATTTGATTGCTGCATGTGTGTAATTATTAGTCCCAACTAATTATAAGTCTAAATTGCTTTCCCAATATGACCACCATTTAAACTATGCTAGTCGTGATATGTGTCTGCCAAAGCAGAGCATTTCACACTATCTTAGGAAGATGTTTTGAATGATCGTCATTCTCGGGTCTTAATATTGGTTTGGACTTACAAGGCCATCAAAATGGTTTTGGGCCTTGAAGCAAGGAGTGTTTGGATAATCAAATGATGTTGACCAAACAAACCAAGAGTCATATAGGATATGATTAACAAGAGTTGTTTACCTAAATAACTAATTTTTAAGTGATAAGCCAAAGCTTACTTAAATTTTAGTGAAATATGGATCTTGGACCACTATATTTGGGACTTTCTATTTAATATAGTGGGAGTTATTTTTGAGCATTATTTAAAATTCTTTGCATTATTTGTTGTAGTAAATATGGCCGCCAACACAACTTTTTCACTGCGATCTATCCTTGAGAAGGAAAAACTTAATGGAACAAATTACATGGACTGGGATAGGAATATGAGAATCGTTCTCAAACAAGAGCGTAAAGAATATGTCCTTGACCAACCAATTCCTGCTGAACCAGCGGCCAATGCTGCTAGAGCCATTAGAGATGCTTATGAAAGGCATGTCCGTGATGAAGTTGATGTCACTTGTCTGATGTTAACTATCATGGAAGCTAATCTTCAGAAACAGTTTCTGAATCGTCGTGCACATGACATCTCTAATGAACTCAAGAACTTGTTTCAGAAACAAGCACGGATCGAAAGGTTCGAGACAAACAAAGCTTTGTTTCACACAAGGCTTACTGATGGAAACCCGGTTGGACCTCACGTGCTCAAGATGATTGGGCTTAGGGATCACCTGGAAAGACTTGGATCTCCAATTAGTCAAGAGTTGGCTACTGATGTGATTCTCGCATCACTCACTCTGGCATATGACCAGTTCATCATGAACTATAATATGCATGGTCTTGAGAAGACCTTAACCGAATTGCATGGAATGCTCAACTCTGCTGAGCAAAACATCAAGAAAAATCGGAGTGACATTTTGATGGTCAAAAAGGGGAAGGGATTCAAGAAGCATGGTAATGGCAGGGTTGGTGGAAACAAGAAATCCAAAACCCTGGTTAAGAACTCGGGTAAAAGCAAATCGGTTGCTGGCTCTTCTTCTAAAGAAGAGCAAAAATGTTTCCACTGCAACAAAACTGGTCATTGGAAGCGGAATTGCAAGGCATATTTGGAGGAACTGAAAAAGAAGGGGCATGGTGATGCTTCCAATTCAGGTATCTATGTGATAGAAGTAAATGTTACTACCACTACTTCATGGGTATTGGATACCGGTTGTGGTTCTCACATTTGTTCAAATGTGCAGGGACTAACAAGGAGTAGAAGGTTGGCTAAAGGTGAAGTTGACCTACGAGTAGGCAATGGTGCAAAAGTTGCAGCATTAGCAATAGGGACATTTACTTTGAATTTGCCCACGGGCTTAGTTTTAGAACTTGATAATTGTTATCATGTACCTGCCATTAGCAGGAATATCATTTCTGTTTCTTGTTTGGACAAGAAAGGATTTCATTTTATAATAAAGAACAACATTTGTTCTATTTATTTTAATGAGATCTGTTATGGTAGTGCTAGTCTCATAAATGGACTTTATGTTCTAAACCTTGAAATGTCCATCTATCACATAAATACAAAAAGGTTTAAATCTAACGACTCAAACCCAACATACCTTTGGCATTGTAGACTAGGCCATATAAATGAGAAGCGCATTAAAAGATTCCATTCTAGTGGATTTCTTGATTCTTTTGATTTTGAATCAATCGAAGAGTGTGAATCTTGTTTATTGGGTAAAATGGCCAAGTCACCATTTACTGGTAAAGGTGAAAGAGTTCACGGTTTATTGGACCTCATACACTCGGATGTATGTGGCCCAATGTCAACAATGGCCAGGGGAGGTTTTCAGTACTTCATAACATTCACTGATGACTTCAGTAGGTTTGGTTATGTGTACCTAATGAAGCATAAACATGAAGCTTTTGAAAAGTTCAAAGAATTCCAGAATGAAGTTCAGAATCAACTTGGCAAAACAATTAAGGCCATTCGATCAGATCGAGGTGGTGAATATTTGAGCCAGGAATTTAGTGATCATCTAAGAGGATGTGGAATTGTTTCACAACTCACTCCGCCAGGTACACCACAATGGAATGGTGTGTCCGAACGGAGAAATCGGACCTTGTTAGACATGGTCCGTTCCATGATGAGTCTCGCTGAACTACCAATCTCTTTCTGGGGTTACGCTCTTGAAACCGCTGCATTCATACTCAATAGGGCTCCAACAAAGGCTACAGAAAGGACACCATATGAGATATGGACAGGAAAGGTTCCTAGTCTAGCTTTTGTGAAGATTTGGGGTTGTCAAGTTTATGTAAAACGTTTACTTTCAAATAAACTTGAACCCAAATCAGATAAGTGTTTATTTGTGGGTTATCCTAAGGAAACAAAAGGATATTACTTTTACAACCCATCAGAGAACAAAGTGTTTGTTGCTCGTAATGGTATTTTCTTAGAAAGAGAATTTCTTTCCGAAAGAACCAG
The DNA here is from genome assembly GCA_945859915.1 of Cuscuta epithymum. NCBI lineage: Eukaryota > Viridiplantae > Streptophyta > Magnoliopsida > Solanales > Convolvulaceae > Cuscuta > Cuscuta epithymum. The sequence continues at coordinate 144,484 of CAMAPF010001062.1, read as the reverse complement.
TGGGAGTAAAATTCAGCTTGAAGAAGTTCAAGAAGATCAAGATAGTCAGACTATGCAAGCAGTCCCACAACCTCAGCCACAAGTTGTTGTGGATACGTCTGAGATAACACTCGCTCCAAGGAGGTCATCTAGGGTACGTAACGAACCGGTTAGATACATGTTTATCTTAACTGAGCATCGTGACGTATTATTGATTGACGAAGATGAACCTTTGACCTACCAAGAAGCAATAACGAGCCATCACTCCGATAGTTGGCTAGAAGCCATGAAATCCGAAATGAGATCCATGGCTGATAATCAAGTCTGGGACTTGGTTGATCTACCTGATGATTGTAGAACCATTGGGTGCAAATGGATCTACAAAAAGAAATTGGATAAAGATGGCAATATAGATGTGTATAAAGCACGTTTAGTGGCGAAAGGTTACAAACAAATTCATGGTATAGACTATGATGAAACATTCTCGCCAGTTGTCATGCTTAAATCAATTCGGATTCTCTTAGCAATTGCCGCTCATTTTGATTATGAGATTTGGCAAATGGATGTCAAAACTGCTTTCCTAAATGGAAATCTAGAAGAGGACGTGTATATGATACAACCTGAGGGTTTTGAACATCCAAGTAATGCTGGGAAGGTATGCAAGCTTAAAAGATCAATTTATGGTCTAAAGCAAGCATCTCGGAGTTGGAACCTTCGTTTTGATGCTGCAATCAAAGAGTTTGGTTTCAATCAAAACGAAGAGGAACCTTGTGTTTACAAGAAATTGAGTGGGAGTGCAATCACTTTCCTAGTCCTATATGTAGATGACATACTTCTCATTGGGAATGATGTTCCAATGCTTTCGTCTGTAAAGGCTTGGCTTGGAAAGTGTTTCTCAATGAAAGACTTGGGTGATGCATCCTATGTGTTAGGGATCAAGATCTATAGAGATAGATCTAGAAAACTAATAGGACTAAGTCAAAGTAACTACATTGACAAGGTCCTGCATAGGTTCAATATGCAAGATTCCAAGAGAGGATTCTTGCCTGTGTCACATGGCACATATCTCAGCAAGACTCAGTGTCCACAAACACAAGATGAGCGAGATCGGATGAATAGAGTCCCTTATGCTTCTGCTATAGGTTCTATCATGTATGCTATGTTATGTACTCGCCCTGATATAGCTTGCGCTCTAAGCATGACTAGTAGATACCAGTCAGATCCAGGTGATAGTCACTGGATAGCAGTCAAGAATATTCTAAAGTACTTGAGAAGAACTAAGGATGTATTCTTGGTCTATGGTGGTGAAGATCAGCTCATTGTAAAAGGTTACACAGATGCTGGGTTCCAATCCGATAAGGATGATTTTAGATCGCAGTCAGGATTTGTGTTTTGCCTCAATGGCGGAGCAGTGAGCTGGAAGAGTTCTAAACAAAGACAAGGTGGCTGATTCTACAACAGAAGCTGAGTACATTGCTGCTTCAGAAGCAGCAAAAGAAGCGGTATGGATAAGAAAATTCATCACTGAGCTCAGTGTGGTTCCTAGCATTGTTGGACCAATGGACTTGTATTGTGATAACAATGGAGCCATTGCACAAGCCAAGGAACCTAGATCGCACCAGAAATCAAAGCATGTAGTCAGACGCTATCATCTCATTCGAGAAATAGTCAATAGAGGTGACGTCAAGATATGCAAAGTACCGACAGATTCAAATGTGGCTGACCCGCTCACCAAGCCACTACCACAAGCAAAGCATGAACGTCATACTAGTGCATTAGGCATTCGTTTTGTTCACGATTGGTCCTAGTGCAAGTGGGAGACTGTTGGAAATATGCCCTAGGACAATCATAGTTTATGATTTATCAATAAATATTTAATGCTCATTAATTAATAAAGTTGCAAACTCATTTTATGTTAATTATTATTGTGAGTTTTCTTTATTAATATTTAGTCCCTGAATATTCTGTTTAGTAGCTAATTAAGTATGTGACTTAATTGTGGAATGCTACACTTTAAAATAAACATAATATTCTAATTGTCCCTGGTCTAATATTATTAATTTGGGACATTAATAATTAATGGACCAGTATGTGGATTAACTGATGGCTATATTCCACTAGTCATGGGTATAGAGATATCAAGTTAACAACATAGATGCTTGTTAGGGAACAAGTTCATTGGACAGACCCAACTTGGGGACACTGCTAGGTTATATGTCATCAGTGTTGTCCTCAATAATGATGAGGTGCTATATTCTTATACTTGAGATAATCATGGTTACTAGCATGAGAATTAAGATGTATTAACACCATTAAATGTTATCTTTAACTGGATAATTATAAAGGTGGTGATTGTACATATTATGAACCATGTAGTAGTATGTGAATTATCAAGATAGTTTTTGTCACTCTTGTACATCGAGAGAAAGATATCTATTGGGCCCCTTGACAAGTAAGATTAATTAGCATGGCCATGCTCAAATGAGGTGTCATTTGATCAAGATTAATCTTACTTGGTAATCAAGAAATATTAATTGAGAATAACAAGGATGACACGACCTAACCTTGTCTCAATTAAGATATCGTTTGACAAAAGAGAATTGTTAGCACAAATTAATCATTAAAAGGTTATGTCAGATTTAATTGACATTTATATATTTTGGATAGTCATAATGCCTTGCTAGAGACCTCTTATGATTTGTGAAGCTCGAATTAATTTCTAGCCCACTACAAATAATATATAAACCTACAGGGTCACACACCTAAGTGATTTGGATCATTAATGTTTGTTAATAACATTAAAATAGCTTGATTAGCCCAATTCGAAATAGGTTTTCGAATGGTATTGGGCTAGGGCCTCTTTAAGGGTTTTATTAGCCATAAAACCCCTTCTTTACTCCTCTTATAAATAGGGCCATATAGACCCACGAATTTTAAGAGTTAAAATTCACTTCTTAAACCTAGAGTAGAGAGGAAGAAAGAAGAGAACGCTAGCACGTTCCTTGCGGCCGATCCAGTCACATGCGTGTGGATACCGGTAGAGCCCGGGATCGTTTTCTCGGACTGTCTGACATCCCTGATTAAGATTGTTATGTAAGTCCCTCTTAAATTCTTGTAATTTCGTTTATAATAAGAACCTCAGATCCGTTTGTTTACTTTTGGGTAGTAAAAATTTTTGTTTATTCCGCTGCGTTTTTCTGCCCGAAACCCAACATAAAATTGATCTCATTGTCGTATCTCCGGTGCTTATAGACTTCAAGGGCCATATAACAATCTTCAAAAAAAAAAATGATGATAAAAAGAGAAAACATCAAGTATAAATGCCTCATGTACCCCCAGCCAGTTAGCCATGTTAGAAGACAGAAAAATAACCTATAGCTCCCACAAACTGAAACTTATATACATTGATGGTACGTAGTTGGAGCAATAGAGGCCATGAATGACATTAAGTGTAGTAGTAGCAATGCTTATTACTTTTACTCTGCATTATTATTATTATTATAGAAGTATCCGCCAATGCAAGTGCAATGCCAAGTATCCGCCAATGCAAGTGCAATGCCAAGTTTGTCGTCATTCTTATGAAATAAGAGTGGAGATTACCTACAAGTTCTATAGGTAAGTTCTTTTTGTAAATAAGCTCTATTCGATCTAATCGGATACAAATATATTTTAAGTTAATTGTGTGTTGTTCCAATGGTACTATTTTTTTTTATAGAGGTGTTGAGAATCGACTTGGACTGAATTTACATTTCATTGTTATTATTTTGAATGTGTTGGTCTTATTTATGATTGAAACAGTTAGGGTTATTATTTCGACTATTATTCATTTTGGGTTTCATAATGAATTTGTTTGAGAATAAATCACTAACTTGTGTCCATACTAATTCTACTAATTCTTTCGTTTCTAACATGCTCACAAAGTGCTCGATAGATTTTTGGATAGAACATATTTAAGTTATTATGTTTTCAGTGCGCCTACATTAAGTCTTGATATGGATTTATATGGACTCAATATTTTAATATCTACTTGTTTAGTTTCTAAAATTTGGTCAGAATTCTTCTTATTATGCCACTAAATTCACACTTACATGGGTAAGTTAGTCTAATCTTGGTGATTCTCCATCCATTATTTTTAATGAGGATTGCCATTTTATTTCCATTTATAGAGGATTGTTCTGTTCCTCAATGATGCCTTTTGATATTCATGAGGGTAAGTAGAAGGATAAGTTTTATTTTAAACAATCCAAGCAGTTTAAGCACTGCCCTTTCTTCTGTATGTTGATCTTTTCCTAAAATCTTATAATAGTGAATGAGGGCTAGGACCTTTTAGGCATTAAAAATGTGTTGGTGTAACTCTATAGCATTATTGAGTTGTAAATTTTGCTTAAGGGGTTGTGCTATAAATGTTTTCTCCCTCTTATCTCGGTGGATTCCGTTAATTCAAACTTAAGATGTTATCAACTTCCGTTAATTATTCACGTCATTACGTCAAGAAGTTATATGGAGAAGTGGAAGAGATATTATACCCAACACCCATCATCAATCTTTAATAGTAATACTCCACATATTAAAAAAAAAGAGTAATACTCCACAATTTAATAGATCACATTCGTGGGGATTGTGAAAGCATGCGGCAAATAATAAACCCACTACCATTTGTACATATATGCATGTTATGTCGTTAAAAAGTTTGAGGGATGCATATAGTACATATCATGCTTACTCCATTTTTTAGCAATCAATCAAGAATGTACACACATGCACAAAATACTGAAGCTAAGTGAAATTAGATATATTTTGAGGCCGTTTGGCAACACTATTTTTCGGCTTATCAGCCAGAACTTCATAAATTACAACAGAATCAGCCAAATCAGCCAATTTTCGTGCTACCAAACTGGCTCTTTGTGTCATACTACATAGTAAATCAGAGACATCCAGTGATAAATTAGATATATTTTGTGATCATAGAATTTCGATGATCACTCCATCATAAATGATCACTTCAAGAGCCCGTTTGGTAGCTCATTTTTCAGCTTATCAGACTTATCAACCAACTTTTTCACCAAACATGTAATTAACTTTTGATTTTGCTCGCTGAATTGTGTAATAATAAGAAAAAGTAAGATTTCATATAATGGCTGAAGTTAATGTACAGGACCATTTAAGCCATTTTTCATGTATTTTTTTCGTTATTTTATTAATAAAATGTGTTTTAAATATACTTTTTCATGATGATCCAAAAAAAATCATAAAGCAGCGAAATCGGCCAATACAGTCAGTTCAGTGAGAACTTCATAAATTTCAGCAGAATTTGCCGATTCAACCGATTTTAGTGTTACCAAACGGGCTCCATATATACTATGAAGTTAAGCACAAAATGAGATAATATCTAATTAGAGTTTCCAAAACAATTGTATATTTGTATATATAGATTATGGAGCAATAATATCTAATAGCTAAAATGAGAATTGATTTATAAAGGGAAAAGGGGCAAATAAGCCCTCGAACTAATCAAAAAAGTGCAAATAAGCCCTTTTGTAGGAGGTTCTGTCCGATCATCGTCATTTAGGGAGGTTCTCGGTGGAATTTTTTGATGAATTTTTTTGAGCATCTTCTTCATTAAGTCTAGTTTAGCCATACCAAATTTCATCTAAAAATTCAACCGGGAAGACACTCAAATGATTTTCGGAAATATATTGCATTGTTTAGCTGCGCAGTTATCTTCAAAAATTCATTTGAATGTTTTCCCGATTGAATTTTTAGCTGAAATTCGGTATGACTAAACTAGACTTAATGAATAAGATGCTAAAAAAATTTCATCAAAAAATTCCACCGAGGAACTCCCCAAATGAAGATGGCTGGACATAACCTCATACAAAAGGGCTTATTTGCACTTTTTTTATTAGTTCGAGGGCTTATTTGCCCCTTTTCCCATTTATAAATGAGAACTTCTAAGCTCCACCTTTCACATTTCAAATCAACAGTTAGAATCAACAAAGTGACATTATTTGTAATAATGTTTTTAATTACTAAAAATACGTCATTTGAGTTTTGAATAATTATACAAAGGACGCATCCCATGTGCATCCTACCAATGATTGATTAAATTGATAGGTTGTTATTAAAAGCTCTCCATATGATTAATTTTCATTTTAAGATGAGTTCTCACTGGATCTGTCTTGTTTTTTATTATGAAATTTTATGAGTGTTTTGTTCATGAAATGTACATTATGTAGACTATAACATCTTAAAATTCGATCGAGAAGTCAGTTAAATAAATTATTAAAATACTCCACGCCGAAATATATAAAAAGTAAAGGATCAGCCAAACCCGATTCTCCATCTTAATTTATTTAACTTACTCCCCGATCGAATTTTAATCTGAAATTTTATGAACATAATCTTAATTTCATAAAGCACTTGCTCACAAAGATTCTTTAAGAATCAGCCAAACCTGATTCTCCATTAAAGGATACTAATATTAGTCTTTGAATAGATTCACTTTAGCTTGTTTAAGTATTCCATTATAGTTTGATTAAGGCGAACCGTACATATGATATCTTATCATTCTAGATTTTTTTTGGAAACATCTGATCGTTCTAGATTGGTAGTTTGATTGCAAATAATCATTTGTTTGAAATTAAATCACTGGAAAGTGTTGTATTCAATTACAAGGTATTCCTATTCTACACCTTCAAATGAAAACTACTTCCTTCAGTTGTAGTAAAACAAACTTTACACTTTGTCCTTACATTTTGGGGTAAATAATGAGTGAGTCTTTGTTACTTTAATTTTAGTCATCAACTTGTGTCAATGAAACATTTGATATTCAATTTTTAATTTTCTATTTTTAGTTCTTTGATTATTGTGGGAGGGCCACTGTTAGTCCAAATTTCACAGTTTCTTATATTTAGTCCTCTTAGTATTGTCCAATTAATTCATTTTCTTTTTTAAACTTAGCTCCATTTTCGTTCAAAAAAACTTGCCTCCGCTTAAGACTTTCACTTATGTTCTAAAGTTTTCAAATTGTATACAAAAATTAAACAACATACCTAATCAATTGAACCTAAAAATAAAAAAGAAAGCCTACTCAAAATAAAATAGTTTTTGTACTATTTTTGGAGGCCTAGGACGGTGGCCCCTATTGCCCCATTGGGCTTGTCCCGATGTTATCTAAATTTACTTTCAAATGTTCCAATCAGCATGTGTACATAGTTCAACACTTCAACAGATTACATATACTTCGTACGGAGTATTATATTGTGCATCTACTCAATCGCGCATGACGCGTAAAAAAAACTAGTATAAGAATAAAACCATAAAGATTGATCTTAATTTGTGCAAAATGTTTCTCATTTCAATATTATCCTCTAGTGTTTTTGCTACAAAGGGTGCTTCTTTCTTGTACTGACTTCCAATATTATCCCCACTACCTCATTGAGTTCAAAATTAAACAAGAACAGAGTGAAAAGATGAGACTTACAATTATTATCTTAATGGTGTAGTAAGGTAAGAACAACTTTCAAATTTCTAGTTATTACAAATCAACCTTGAAAATCACGGATCAGGATCCTCTGCCATAAGGCAAGTGCCTTGCAGCATCCGACGGTAGGGAGGCGACGAGGACGACCTCGAGATCGGCGAAGTGGTGGAGCCCAACATCTTCGCCCGTCCAATTCCCGATCGAACGACCCGGAAGAGCCAGGCACCCTGCCTTGCTTTAAAGCAATGCAGAGGCTCCGGATCCGAAAATAACACCAATTGAAGGCATTGTCATTGCCATGATAGGAAAATAGAGGCTTTTTTGCAATAGAAAACCAACGGTTCAGTTTCAATTCGAGTTCGGTTCAAAACTGCAAACACCCATGCAGGATGGGCTCCATCCGCATGTATTTGCAATCATCTTGATCACCCGCACGGGTAACTCAGTTAGTTGAATTGTGGGAAAGTTGGAATAACACTAAGGATCGAATTCGCAGCGACCGTGTGGAGGTTACACCCACTGCGTGATGGACTGGACCTCTAGCGTGCATGTGTACAAGGTCTAACATCATTGACCGACTGAATCACCCTGACTAACAACCTCCCAAAATCTTGTCGGGTCGGGACGTGGGGATCTTTGGGGTGGGGGATTCAACCTTGTTTCTTCTTCAATCTTTGGACTGAAGCCCCCTCCCTGGCCCAACTTCACAACCTCGTACAACCCAACTGGAATTATACCCGTCGGAAACAAGACAGGTTCGCTTTCGCAGCCACGCGAAAGAGAGCGATGGCGAAGAATCAAGGAGTAGCCGATACAAGCAGAGCCAAAAAAGTCCCCCTAAAGGGTTCGCAGACCAAGAAGAACCGCAAGTCTGCTTCAGGAAGTTCTGATAGAATCGTAATTGTCAATGACGACGAGCTCGAGACCGCCGCGGTACCTTCTAATAGCACCGAATCGGAGAACGGAGACCTAAGAGGCTCTGAAGACGGAGGAATTACGTTCATTGCCGAAGAACAGGAAGAAGATGATGCTGAGGAATACGAAAACGGAGACATTCAGTTCCTTTATGATGAGAAAACAGGTAATACTGACGAGAAAGAAGCAGGGGCTAATAGCAATGGGAATGTCCAGAAAATGGATAAATGTCGCGCTACTAAGACGAGAGGCAGCAAGAAAGAGAAACAGAGTGAGAGAGTAGTGAGTAAAGCGAAGAGCAAAGCAGGTACATCTCAACAAACCACGAATGCAAAAAATAGCAAAGCTAAAAAGAATGAGAATCAGAGCGTACAGCTGACGAAAAATGGGAAGAATGAGAAAGAAAAGAAGAGCCAAGGGAACAAAAATGTGATCTTGAAAACAGGAGAGAGCAGTAGTATGAAGAAAAATGAGAAAAGTAGCCAGGAGGAGAGTAAGGCAAACACAAAGAATTCTCCAAGAAAGGGGAAAAGCAATGGAGATGAGGAGAAGATGCAAAAGGGGAAGAAGAGGGTTGAAGAGGATGAGGAGGTTAGTGGAAAAGTAGCTAAAAAAGCTAAGGGTAGTAGCACTAGTGGTGATAAGAGCCCATCAAGCACAGAGAAGAATGGGAAGAAAGGGAAAGAAAAGAAGAGCGAAGGGAACAAAGATGTGATCTTGAAAACGGGAAAGACCAGTAGTATGAAGAATGAGGAAAGCAGAACGGTAGAGAGTAACGGAAACACAAAGAGCACTCCCAGAAAGGGAAAAAGCAATGGAAATGAGGAGAAGATGAAGAAGAGGAAGGAGAGGGTTGAAGAGGATGAGGAGGTTTGTGGAAAAATAGCTAAAAAGGCGAAGGGTAGTAACACTAGTAGTGATAAGAGACCATCAAAGACAGCGAAGAATGGGCCAATCAAGAAGAAAGAAATCTTGGCTGAAGAAGATGAAGAGGGTAGAGGAACAGTTGTAGCAAAAAAGGTGAAGAGTAATGGACAGACTAGAGGGAGCAAGGACACTGCGGAGAAAAAGGATATAAAAGATGAAAAGAAAGTAGAAAATGGGGAAACTAAAGTCTCCCAGTCCAACAGGAGAATGAAGGAGGATGATGAGCACGACGGTGACGAGGAGGATGCTAAGTGTGAGAGTACATTGTATAAATTTCCAATGAGTCGAATTGCTAGGATAATAAAGAGTGAAGTCTCTGATGCCAAACTTTCCCAAGAAGCAACTTTTGTTATCAATAAAGCTACGGTATGTCTGAAACCTCAGCTATATTTTTTCTTCAATCTCAGGTGCTTCTACTCGTCTTATGGTATGCCGTGTATGTATGTTTCAACTTCCAACGACTCTAAAACCTAGGGTTCATTTTAGAAGACTTGCACATATAGGGTAATATTATGCTAGTGTACGTTGTAAGATGCATTGTGTAACTCAAAGAACTACAAAAAGTGATTGGACAAAAAAAGATTTTCTTGTACAGCACTACAGCCCATGAACTCTTCAATTTTAACTGGTTGGAAAATATTTAGATTCAAATTCATAGAAACGTAGAATCTCCCAGCAAGGAACAAGCCACTTGAAAAGAAGAAAAAGCGGTCATTCTGCTTCAAGTTATGGTAAATTCTTTGAACATTGTCTTATCTGTTTGAGACATTGAGCTAAATATAAAAAGGGAAGCCCGGTGCACGAAGGCATTTTCGCAAGGCGAGGGTGCGGGGAAGGGTCCAACCACAAGGCTGTAGAAGGGGCAAGCCTTCCCCTGTCAAATTTTGACAAGAGGTTGCTCCCAAGACTTGAACCGACCTCTTGGTCACACAACAACACCTTAACCGGTGCCTCCCCTTCCTGTTTGAGCTGAATGTACCAACAAACAAATTATAATCTAGAAGAAACCCGGACTTGAATTTCAAACATTACAACTCTCAGAAGCCATCCAGACGTAAGTATTTATTTGTGACAAAAAGAGTAGTAGTCTATGAATTGTTGGCATCCAGACGTAGGGTACTTATATCTAAAACCCTGTATCTAGCAGTATTGTATCCTACTATAATTATTGAGACAGTAACGCTGGATGTTGAGTGATCAATTTATCAAGTTCTACGATAGAAGGAAGTAAAGGATATCCTGTGCTAGTTAATTTTGATTTGTCATTTGTTTTGATAAGCTATGGTAATTTGGAAGCATTTAAAGTCTGCTTTGCTCCAAGTTTTTGTATATTTGCGGGTGTGAACAGAGCCCAAGTCCTAACATGAATGCCTTCAAGTGTGGTATTTGCGTCATTAATTTGGATTTTGGTCTCTCAAGGTTTACATATAATTAATATAGACAATAGAAGGCTATTCGCCTATTTGTGTAGTTTACTTTCGCCATGGTTCCAATACGACAGTGGACTTTGAACAGTTCTAGGTTTGAATTGCATGTAGATATCAGAGTATATATTGGATGAATGTTGTGTATAGCCTGGAATGCAATATCTGTTGCAGACTACGAGAAAGGATATTTACCAACATTTTGTGATGATTGAGTAATAATGAAGATGGTCCTGTTTTAATCTTTTTCATATAGCTCGATATTAATCCTTTACTTGATGAAACCACAGGGGATCTTGTATCTTTAGTTTCACACAGGAAAGATCAAGCTACTTCATGATTTATGCAGTATCACACGCATTGTTTGAAACTGCAATGTTCTTTCCCAGCAAAAGTTGATATCGTTTAGATCTCTTACAAGAGGCCATAACATTCATTTGGTGTAAAGCTTCACTTATAAAGCACGGACATCAATTATTGATGGCTTTATTTCACTTCTGAACCCCAAACGTGGAACAGAAAAGATTTTGTTGTTTTTTTAGCACAGCTTATGGATTATTCAGTGTGGGTATTGGTCTCAGAGATAGATAAAAACATAGTTCTGATTGCAGTTTTAAAAGGTTGAAAATGTGACCAAATTGATAGATTTCTTTTATGTAAAGTTTAGTTTTGATTTCTCTTCCCTCCAGAATTACCTCGTCACCTCACTACACAGTTCACTGTGAATTTTTTCAAAAGAATGTAGTTCCAGCTATGTTGCAAGGTAAGCTTAACTGAATTTCCTGGCTATTGGGAAAGATCTGTGTTGGCCAGTTAGCTCTTAACCACTGACAAGGAGTTTGGAGTGACACTCAAGTTGCTATAGGATTTATCTGAGTGTTGACTGTTAGTTTCATTATGAGATTTTCTTTGTACTTCGCTTGATTTGTATCAAACAATTTATAGAAACACACCAAAAGATTCATGTGAAATACAAAGTAGTACCATATTGAAATGAAATGAGTATGGAGTATCTCTATTGCTTAACCGCGAGTTGCAAAACTTGAGTATTTTGCTGTCGTTGGTTTATTTTAGCAGCAACTTTTCATGCTTCTTCCCCACGGTTCTTTGGTCTTTACTTGTATCTGTTTTTGAGAATGTAGGAAAAGTTTCTTGACCTATTATGCAAGGAGGCTTATGCTTGTGCTTTTTTGGATCATAAGCCTTATGTTGGATATGACCATCTATGTAAGTTCTAAAATCATACATTTTTGCACTGTAGTAATTCTCTTATGCTTTACTCATTTTCCACATCTTTTGAAGCACATCCTCTCTTTTGATTTACTGTGTTTTTGAGTCCATGCCAAATACCTTTTGCAGCGGCTTTTTAACCGTGAGATTATTATTGACTTTAGTTTTGCTTTCCAGCCTCAGCTATATGTAAAAGGAAGAGATTCGAGTTTCTTTCAGGTAACAAACTCACCATTATTTTCTAAATTAGTGATCAATCATCTACCAAGTATATTACTTCATCGTTCTTTATGAATTTTGCTGATTTCCCGTGTCTCCGGGGTGCTGTTTATGCCAGATTTTGTACCTGAAAGAATCAAAGCTGAGGTGGCTCTAGCAGATTTTCAAAAACTTGGTTAGATTAGAGCAGAAGGATTCCGGGGTATTTGGTCTACAAGAAAACTACAGTTTTGCTCTCCTTGTGTACTGCTCCAGTATGTCTCTTCTAAGAGTTGATATGTGGTTACTGGAGAGGGTTCTATACTTCTATCCCCCCCCCCCCCCCCCCGTTACATCCACACTGATTCACAATTTCACATATTGTAATTATAACTAGAAGATAGTATTTAGTTCATCTTCTATAATCATCATTAATACATAAATGGACTCACTAACAACTGATGGAGGCTGTTTGCTGATGCGTCATCATGATAGGAATGTTGAAGTAAGCGTTAAATCATTTCAAACATTTGGTGATCTATCAGACTATCACGTTTAGGCCTAATTTGGTTGACATTGCATTTCAATAAACCTCATAAAAAGGGTTCTTCTGCAAACTGTTCTTGATGTGTGTGGTGAGCAAATACCCCAATTTGGCAATCTAATATCACACATTCACACTTTCATAGTTTCATGGGTTCTTAAGTTAAGGACCGAGTAAGTCGCTAGTCATTCAATGAATTGAAATGGTTAGGATGTTTTTACTTGGACAGTTTTCAGTCCCAGACATGGGAGGAGTTAGGGGTGGGCCAACCTAGGTCCTGGCCCACCCCAAATTTTAAAAATACCTTAATTTTTAGTGTAAAAAATTCTGGTGTATTTTTTTTCCCAAAACATTCTTTGTACCGGCCCAGTGCGACCCAGTGCTCTGGCTCCGCCCCTGGTCCCAGATCAAATCATATTTCGACAGTTATAAAATATATGGGTCAGATATTTATCAGATCAGTCTAGTACAGATCAAACCAGACCATAAAATTTCAATCTAAGTAAAAACATCCTTATTATCTAAAGATAGGAGTAAAACCAATATGATGTTCCAGAATTGGTTTACTATGTTTCTTTCGCCAAACAGTAGCACGTCAATTACTACTATGTAGGGAAATACCATCTTTGTAATTATCAAACGCTAATATGGCAGTACAAACATTATAATTGATAGCATTTTACAAGCAATTGGTAACTATTACGGACTTACGGAGTATTTAAAGAAAAAAACAGTCTTCATATTTTGGAGTATCATTTTTTTTGGAGGATGGAAATTGGGTGCTATGCATTTATTTGGACTCATATTATTTGTACCCATATATTCCGTATATATGGGTTTTTGTTATCTAGATTACTTTTTTGTCCTAGGCTCAGACTAGTCTGATGTCTCGGGACGTTGTGCGAGTGGTAATTACGTGACATTTTATACCCACCCTATGAAGAGTTTTTTTTTTTGTCTCTGAGTCCACTTCACAGTTAAAATATTTCTTATTTTGTCTGTAAATGGAACTCAGACAAAAAAAGTCTTCACAAATATGAGCGGATATAAGGTGAGTACACACATCATTTTTTATTTGACATTGAAGTAAAATATACGAGTACATCCTATTGTGTAAAATTTGAAAATGTATAAAAGAAAACAATTTAACATCAAGAAATTATGGAAACTCGAAAAACAGGAGTCGTCTTGAATTGACTTGTGTGTCACACCCTATGTGGCATTTGAAATCAACTTGGGAAAAATGCTTTTGGCATACAAAATGTGTACACATGTGTATCCTTCGAAGAAAATTTGTCTGTCACAGACAATTCATAAGGTGTGACACAATGAGAGACAATTCATAGGGTGTGACAACCTCGACAATTCATAATGAATTGTCTGTGACAGACAAATTTTATCCGAAAGACAGACACGTGTATACATTTTGTGTACCCCAAGCAAAAGCCATCAACTTGTAGGACAAAATGAGAAAATAATTTGTGATTGCACAGAACAATTTTCTTACTACTGCAATTACTGGTTGTTTAAAAAGATCAATAATGCTCTTTGGTTGGGTGTATAAATCTAGACGTATTATCTCAATCAAAACTTTAAATCGGTCGGTGGGAAATAATATAAACAAATGTTGTATTCAACAGATCGCTGACTTTTACGGTACGTTAGTTAAGCTATTGACATCAATTTACTTGACTGAGCGGTAACTTCCGCATTTGGGCACTGCATATCGCCATTTAAGCCCTTGGAGTTTGTAGGTTTTCCGGAAGTTCCTATACAGATAATGAATTAAAAATTGGTTGCAGTAATGTCACCTTGAATCTTTTTTTATACTCCTGTTCTTAAAATAATGCTGCCTAGCTAGTTCTATGTCCATACGTTTTCATATCATTCCAAACACTTTAAGATTTCAACTTTAGGATTCAATGTGACATTACTGCAAGCAATTTTTAATCTAATACATAGTAAATGTTACGTTGTAACATGTACACACTATCATGAAACAATTAATAATATCGTCAGTCAAATATCGTAAATCAAGGCAGAATGGGCCAGAGAGTACATATACAAAGTATTTCATGAAACGAAACATTAATGTTATTTTAATTTAAGTTCTTCCTATAAAATCGCTAAGCAATTATGAAAACCCATGAAAATGTAGAAACTTTTAGGTATGTACAGGGGCGGACCGTAGTGCAGACCCAGGGGGGCTGCCGCCCCCCCAACAATTTTTTTTAGTGTATATATATATACAAAATTTTTATTTTTACCCCCCCAACATTTAATTCTCGCCCCTCCAAGAAAAATTTTGAACCCCCTCAAAAAATATTTTCTCCCCCAAATCATAGCCCACTCGCACAAACCCAATTGTTTAAGAGTCTAAAAAAATAGAAATTTTACAAGTAATATTATATCAACTCACTCCAAAATTTATTCCCCATTAACCCATCCCAAAATCTAATCCCAGCCCACAGCCTAGACCAAACTAATGAAAAACATGTGCACCTAGAAGAAAGAAACGGAAAGATCAATTATTTTTAAATGATTGTCCTTATGCCTGCTATGTTAATTGCTTAGCACATCAGTTGCAATTAGCATTGGTTGCTGCTTCTAGAGAGGTGAAATCTGTGCACAATTTTTTCATCGATTCAGTCTTTATTATTAATGTGACTAATTCTTCTTGCAAACGAAGTGATGAATCAAAGGAAGCTCAAGCACTTGAAATTGCAAGAATGTTGGAAATTGGTGAGCTTGAAACAAGCAGAGGACTTAATTAGGTTGGTACATTACAACAAGCTGGGGAAACTCGTTGGAGCTCACATTTCAGTTCTGTTTGCAGTTTGATTAGGATGTTTGCTGCAACTTGTTCTGTTTTAGAAGATGTTGAAGAGAATGGCAATAACTATTCTACTCGTGGAAATGCAGCTAGAGAACTTAAGAAGATTAAATCTTTTGATTTTGTTTTCTTGTTGCATCTTATTAAAGAAATTATGGGCATTACAGATCTTCTATGGCAGCATATACAGAAGAAGTGCCAAGACATAGTAAATGTTATATATGCATTTGGTGTCAAGCACCAAAATGTTGATCCAAAAGTTAAGGGAGGGTGGATGGGATAACTTCTTAGAAATTGTTAAAGAGTTTTACACAAAGCATGAAATTGAAGTTACTAATATGAAGTCTCCTTATGCGATAAAACGCAAACGCCATGATCAAGAAGGGTTTGATATTGAACGTCACTGTCGGGTTGATATGTTTTACGCAGCCATAGATTCATAATTGTTGGAGCTGAATAGCAGATTCGGTGAACAGATAATGGATCTTCTTACTCTTAGTGGTGCTTTGGATCCTAAGGACTCATATAAGTCTTTTAACATTGATTATATCTGTTCTTTAGTGGATAAATATTACCCCTTTGATTTTATTGAGCAGGAGAAGGTGAGCTTGAGGTTTCAATTGCAACATTATAAGCTCAATGTTCTAAACCATCCAAAGTTGGCGAATTTTTCTACAATTGGTGAACTTTGTCAAAGATTAGCGGAGACGGAGATGTCAAAAGTGTACTTTCTTAGCTTGTTGATAAATTGATCCGACTTTTGTTGACTCTACCGATTTCGCCAGCAACAACCGAAAGGACTTTTTCCGCAATGAAAATTATAAAAACAAGGCTTCACAATAAAATGGAGGATGAGTATGTTGCACACAACCTTATTGTTTATATTGAAAGAGAAATTGCTAAAACTTTTGACTAAAAAGCCGTGATTGAGGCTCGTTGAAACAGCGTTGGGTACAATTCTAAGGTACTAACTTTAACTATTTTGTAATAATATATTTGTCTCTTCTTCTATTATAATGCTTCATTTAATTACTACACCGTATTATATTAAGGTTATAACTTATAATAATAATAATCGCCTAGATTTTTTTTTGTTTAAATTATCGCCCCCCAATATCAATTTCCTGAGTCCGCCCCTGGGTATGTAGAACTAAAATTGGGTATGTAGAACTAACTTTTAGGTAATGCCCGAAGTAGTTGAATTGCTCAAATTGTAGAAATTCCAAGTGAATTGATTGATTCAGTTGAATTACGAAGAACAATACATTCGAGTATACTCCGTGTTTATTGATTAAATAAAGAAACCAAAATAGCCTTTTTGATCAAAATCAACCAATTTCGGAAAAAAATACTTCCAATCTTATTTATTTTATTGCTCATCGCAAAATGCAGCACCATCAAAACTTTAATGTTTGGTATAATTTTTTTTATTGTGGTATAAATTTTATTGATAAGCTGAAAACATAAGTTAGGAAATTCTATCCAACAAGATACGTATTACGGAAATCCCACTCTTTTTTGGTAGTGGGAAACAAGCAATCACTTCTCAATAGTCAATAGGATGTGCCTATTGCTTCAACCACTCGCGATGGATATATTTGGAAAAACATTATTATTTGGCTCCTTGAGTCTTCCAATTTTCTATTTTGTGCCTCACCTATTTTATTTTGTACCTCCTAAATAGCATTAAAATATTATTACTCGGTATATGTTTTTTCAGTAATACATATATTAATGTAGGTTTAAGAAACTTTACCCATACATGGTGGTTATAAATGAAGACAAGGAATGAACATTTTGCAAGCACTGCACTTGTATTGTATCTTGTCTTTATGTATGGTAGCGTTTTGGTAAAGAAACTGCTCATCAAATAACAGTTTTTTTTGCAGTGCTCAACTAAGAGTTAAGCATGGAAAATATTCAGATTAGGACTACTAGTTTTTTATCCTCGAAATAGAATTTATTTTAGTCGTATTTCAACAAATGAGTGATGTTTCAAGTGCTATTTTTATCCCCCATAAGATGTGATCTTTATCCTTTTTAACGAAATGTTTTCACTTGAATTTGTTCCAACCTAACTAAATGAATCAAACTTAAAAAATCCGACGGACTTAACTCAAAAAATAGTAAAATAAACATATAAATTGACTATACTAGATTAGCCAAGATTTAGAACATGTCAAATGCAACAGTGTGCATGGCGGACATGTGACATGAAAGAGATAGACACATAAAAGTAAATTATTGAGATTTTTCTCTCCTTTTCACGATTTTATATAATTTTGGTAAGAATGTCAACCACAATGTCTACATCCAGATGCTCTTAAGCACACCAGATTAGATCAAACCAGACTTTAAGTAAAACTATTCTAAATTGACCATCCATCTGACTAATAAGTAAGCAGAAGCATAATTCTATAATTGAAACTTGAATTGTGACCCCTCAACGAACATGGTTGATAAGAAAAAAAGCTTGAGTTTGCCAGCCAGTACACCACTTTCCCGCCCACCTAACATATATTTTCATTTCTTCTTCTCCATATAAGTCTATCTCCCCCATCTTCGCATGCACATTGCACACCACCACCTCACTCTTAGTCTTTCCTCTCCATATTCTTGAAGAAACGAAAGCACAAAAAGAAAAAAAATGAAGTCTTTCGTTGTCTCAATTCCCTTCTTCCTAGTCGCAGTTCTCCTATGTTGTTATACCATAAACATTGCTCATGCACAGGCCGCCTCCGGCCCGGCCCCTGCCGGTCCGACGAATATAACCGCAATCCTCGAGAAGGCCGGCCAGTACACCACCTTCATCCGCCTCCTCAAAACCACCCAAGTCGGTGATCAAATCAACAACCAGCTCAACACCACTAACCAAGGATTGACGGTTTTCGCCCCCACTGACAATGCCTTCTTGGGGCTAAAACCAGGAACTTTAAATTCCTTAACCGATCAAGAAAAGGTTGAGTTGGTTCAGTTCCATGTTGTGTCCTCTTTCTACACAATCCCACTCTTCCAGACTGCGAGTAACCCTTTGAGGACTCAAGCCGGGAACAGCGTCGGGTCTTTCCCGTTGAACGTCACATCTGCGGGGAACCAAGTCAATGTCACCACCGGAGTGGTCAACTCCACGGTGGCTAATACAATTTACACTGATGGTCAGCTGGCAGTGTATCAGGTTGATACCGTGCTTCTTCCTATCGGCCTCTTTGGAACTCCGGCACCAGCGGCGGCTCCCGCCCCAAACAAGTCGAAAAAGAAGCCGAAGGCAGTGGCTGATGGTCCCGTCGCCGGTGGAGATGCTTCTCCGACGGATACGTCCGCTACAGTTGGCGTGCATGGCATGTTGGGGGCAGTTCTTGGAGTTGCGGCTTCGATTGCGTTTATGTTGTAACATTTGTGTATCGAAGGGTCGAGATTGTGCCACGCGGTTAAGTGAAGTCAGTGTGTGTCAGAATATGGTGTGCCGAGTTTGAATCGGACGGTAGATATTGATTGAGTGGTTGCCTTCTGAATAATTATCTAGGTTTTTATTTTTCCGTACCAATGCAATGTAAGAAAAATACAAAATTCAAATTTCAATTTTTTCCCTATTTGTATTGCTTACCTTACCAACCAGAGAAAACACAAAAAAAAAATTATGGAAAGTAGTTTCTGTACATAAGTTCTTATATTAACGTGTATACGAAGTATTTTTTTTGTTCAAACATACACATCTATTATTCTATTAATTTCTTCTTTGACCATGAACTGACAATAAGTCAATAAGCCCAAAAACTTTTATACAAGTGTGTGCTATTCTGATAGTGTTCTAATTAGGTAGTGGATCCAGAAACCCAGTTCAATCACTTAGGGAAAGGTAGTGAGATGTTTCCAATTAAATTGAAACAATTCTATTGTTGAAATTTGATCTGTTGTGAAACTGAAACCAGTAGAAATGAAAACATAAGAGTATAGCTAAGCTAAGTTCTTGATTTGTTGAAATGAAAACGAGGTGGACTTTTCAAGTACAATAACCTAATTAACCCGGAGATGCCTGTAATTTGTTGAATTTAAATTTTCCCAAGTGTTATTTTTCATCTTGCTATATATGCATGTAACAAATTATTGGTTTCTTTTAAATTTTATTGTTGCAGAACGCCAGAAGATCTCACTTGCATAATATATTAATATCTCGTATCCTAAGAAATTTCTCCACACAAAATACCAGAGATCTCGGAGCTAGTTTTCTTTAGTGCACCTAAAGCTCTTCCCGGGCCCTTGGTTGGAGGGCTTTGGACAACTTTCAAAATAACAATGTATCTTCAGTGTATCAATATAGGTTCGCAATTGATTCTCCATAAATGTTTTATCTACATTGAAAAATGAATGATTTTACAAATTCCGGCAGGTAACTTTCAGAATCAGAATATAACACAATAATCGAATAGTCCAGAATCAATAATGAATCGAGATATGTTAATTAGCGCAACAAAATCGTATTCTCAAGTAGCAACATCATCTCATATGAGTTCACTTTCAGAGGCTAGGTACCTCGCACATCCATGATAGACCAAACAAGGTAACATGAGACAGCTCCATGTGCATCATTGTAATATACTGCATAAACAAAATATGAGTTTTATTACCAAAAAAAGAAACCCATTTGGTAAATTCAAATTCTCTTTAGCTGTGCAATTGCTGGTTGAAAAACCATGGAACTCACTTGTACAAATAGGATGCAATCCCCAAAATGACAAACAGAAGAATGATATCAATACAGAAATTTTGGGTGGACCGGACCTGAAATAATATGGAGTATTATTTAAGAATGATTAAAGCTTTAAATAAAAAGGGCCTCCTATTTGTTTTGCATTTTAACAAGCAATAAGGTAAGAAATGTTTTGTAGCCAGTTCTGGTTTATTCTTCATAACACTTATTTAGCCGAAATAGTATTGGCACATGCCTTTCCTTTTCAGAAAAACTTAGCACATTACAGCAAAATAACCATTACCAATCGGACCCTAATTAGTATGTACCTTAGTAATAGTCTCCTTGAGTCTAACATTAGTGTTTTTTAAATCATATGTTGCCTGGTCCACCTACATATGAGGACACCAGAAGGGTATTGGATGGTAACAATAATCCAAAATTGATTAAAGTGCAGTAAATCCAACGGTCATATATGAAAAGCATGAACAACCTTGGTTTCAATTTCATCAACCAATGGAACTTGTCTATCCAGTTCCTGAGAAAAAAAGTCGCAAAACAATAAGATTGCATTTGCCTTCAACCAGAAAGCAACATACTTTCATTTCCCCCTTGTTCTCTTTCACTTTAGGGTCAGTGTGGAACACACAAACTACTTTGTAAAGAAAATAGGAAGGAAAACATGTTGATACAAGCCCAGTAAGAAATTATGTACGAAAATAAAAGCCGAGTAAACTCATTAAATTTATTTTAGATATATGTTGATACTCATTAAGTCGTTTTTATTTAATCATACATTATAATCAGTTATTTTTCCATCATTTGCAATGGATCAAAAGATTCATTACTTTTTGGCTTGAGAATATGATGAAATAAAGCAAAATGGCTCACTAAACTGTCTGCGCTTCTTTGTTATTAAGCAGCAGCAGTCAGTCCATGCAATTTTGGACGCGATTTTCACTATGGGTCATCAGGAAATAGTCTCTCTGTGCTGTAGTACAGGGGTAAGACTGCACACATCCGACCCCCCTTACCCTACCGTAGGTGGGAGCCTTTGCGGCACTGGGGTAAATGAAAATGAAAATGATTATCATCAATTAATACTAAACCTATAAAAGCTACATGGTACTTTTTTAGTATTTTATTTCCTTTCAAGACCATATAATGCGATCAAAACATACTCTTAAGTCTTAACTCTTAACTCCCTTATGCTATGTTTGGATTGTAGAAAATACTCGGGAAATGAAATAAATATTAAGGAAAGTAAATTTCATTATTTGGATTTAACTCGGAAAATGCAAAGGAGGATGAAATATAGTTTATGTTTTCATAGATTTTACATATGTTTAAATATGTGCTTAGGCTATGTTTGGTATGGTGTAATGCAATGCAATAGAATAGAGTATGTAATGCAATAAAATTGTAATGTAATGGAATGAAATCAATATTCCATTACTATGTTTGGTTAGTTGCGGAAGAACACCCGGGAGGAATAAAAAGTACAGATTTGAAAGGGATAAATTCATCTGTTGTGAGCAGGAGCAACTGGTCGCACGAAAAAGAAATACAAGAAAGTGTAATTTCAAGTACATAACTTTTCTAATGTAAAGCTTATTACACAAATTAAAGTAATGAATTCTACATACGCAATGCACATTGCATTACGGTTTATAATAAAATGTCATACCAAACAATGTATTTGAATCAACACGTAATGTTCATTACATTACATGATTGATTACATCATACTATACATAACCTTAGTGTTTATATGATAAAATTCAATAAATAATACCATGTAAACGAATTAGAAACAATACTTTTCTTTCCTCAAAATTTTCTTTCCCACCAGATTTCTCATACGTAGGGCATGTTCGGCACAACTAGCTGAAAAGATACTTTTGTGAGCTTTTTAATAGCTGTTAGCTTTTAGTGACTGGAAAGATCTTAAAAAGAAAAGATGGTAACTGTTTGATAAAAAGCTGACTGTTTGATTTAGTTCGGTTTGGTATATAAGCTGTTAGGATTAATTAATACTAAAAGTCACTAGCTTTTCTTAGATGCTACTCTCGGTAGCATCTCAAAAAAGATCTTTTAATTTTTGAAAAGCTCTTAAATATTGTCATGCCAAACACACAACTAGAAGCTTTTAGGAACTTTTTGAACAGTACAAAAACTAGAAATCAGGGACTTATGCCCGCCAAACATAGCCATAGTATATTTTAACCCGTCATTTATTTCCCTAGCATTTCCGTGTTCCAAATGGATCCTTAGTGGGCAGGGAAGGGCAGAATAAAGGGAGTAGGGAGATTAACCTCGTTCATATCATGAGCCAAATTCTTAAGTGTGTCCAAACCTTCTGAAATAATATCCAATCCTTGGTCCTGCAAGAGTTCATTCAGATATATGTAGTCTCTTTATGATGCTGAAATAATCTCATATTACAAAATCGAAGTATTCAAAAACATATGGTGCAGAGGAATAAGATGAGGGAAGTTACAAGCCTGTTTGATTTTCCTCATCTCGTACTCATTCCTAAACTGGCTGGATTCTTCAGACTGCTGAAAGAAACTATCGCTAACAGGCCCATCTGTACATAATAAATTCTAAAACAGTCATAAAGCATGCAACAAACATTACAAGAGATGAAGTTTGAGGAAACACTAATGGAAGTGTCACCTACCTGAATCGATTGTTATGATTTTAGAAGACGATGAACCCCCCCGAACCCCAGACTTGGCTGAACTTGTA
The DNA here is from genome assembly GCA_945859915.1 of Cuscuta epithymum. Classification (NCBI taxonomy): domain Eukaryota; kingdom Viridiplantae; phylum Streptophyta; class Magnoliopsida; order Solanales; family Convolvulaceae; genus Cuscuta; species Cuscuta epithymum. The sequence goes on along the minus strand of CAMAPF010001062.1, from coordinate 121,513 downwards.
TCATTTGTTCCATCAGGTATTGCTTGGATCCTTTCAGGTAGTGCAAGTACAATGTCTTTACGTATCGCTAATTCTTCTTGTGAGATGCCTTTAACCTGTTGGCAATCCAAATCAAGTTAAAAAAAGTGCTTTTAACTTTTTTTTTAAGAAAAAAGCACTTATTTTACCAAACACTACCAACTTTTACTTTCTCGGCTTCCGTGAAGAATCTACTTTTTATTTTTTCTATTAAACAAAAAGCACTTATTTTACCCAACACTATCAACTTTTACTACTAATCACTTTTTCCCCAAAAGTGCTTTTATTTAAGCACAAGTGGTTGCAAACAAAGCCTTATACTCTTCCTTTATCACTTCTAGGGATTATTGAAAGGTGAAATTACATTGACTCATTTAAATACATTAAAGCTAAATCAGCACTTTACATGAAAGTCAGTAGAAATTCAGATCAATAAATCATAATATCAACAAGTTACGACTGAACATGTCCTACTTGATGAAAATGGAAGCTCATTGAAACAGAAAAATCTGTGAATTCTGTATGCTCGTTATCATATATGCTCATGGATTGAGTTTACTATGGCTATCAAATTAAGATTCAAAGTTTCATAAAAAAATTCTATATCATCAAACTTATATAAGGGGCAGCAAAAGTCTTATAAGTTGGTCTATTAATTTATACTCCGTATTACACAAACATAAACTAAATAAACATACATATTATTCGAAATATTACACCAATTCAAAATGTGAGACATAAAAATACCTAAAGCCTAAAGCTAAAGGATAATAATATTAATAGACAATAAAGAATTAAAATCGTGACGAAACAAACCCACCTTCTTAAGAGCAAGTTTCTGCAACTTTGGGACTTCTTCCAACAATCGGGCCTTCAGACGCCGTACCTCAGCCTTCATGGCCACAGCGGCGGCCCTGTTTGTCTCCCTAGCCGCCATCTCCGCTTTCTTGAGAAAAGAAAAAAAATATAAATCTCTGTAGCAAATTCTCATAAATTTCTGATCAATAACAGAAACAGAAGAGGTAATTACTTGGAGAGCGAGGTCAATTTGTGAATCGAAAGACGTGTAGAGGCGAGCGAAGGCATCATCTGAGGATGCGTTGGTGGAACGCTGCTTCTCGACATCGTACTTCTCGTACTTCTTGCAAATCTCGTCGACTCGGAAGAGAATGTCGATCACGCTCATCTTTGCGCTGCCGGCGAGGGTGAATCTTGGAACGGATGTCGGGAAAGGGAATTGCTTCTTTTTCTCCCTTCCCTCCCTCCATTGTTTCTTTCCCGCTGTTCAACAGGAGTGGTCTGCGGGAAAATGGAGGTTCACCGTCTAATGCGCATCCAGCGAGAGACGGGTCGGATGGCGGGAGGCCGGGAGCCATGGAAATCACTCTATGCCTCTATTCTACTTTCATGCTTTTTTTTTTTACTTAAATGTCACTAACTTGTTTAAGGGAAAATAAGCCCTTATTTAAGAGACTTTGTCCGGCCGTCGCCATTTAGAATGGTTCTCGGTGGAATTTTTTGATGATTTTTTTTGAGCATTTTATTTATTAAGTCTAGTTTACTCATACCAAATTTCAGCTAAAACTTCAACCGGGAAGGCATTCAAATGAATTCTTGAAAATAACTGGGCAGTTAGAAGCACAGTTATCTTCAAGAATTCATTTGAATGCCTTCCCGATTGAAGTTTTAGCTGAAATTTGGTATGAGCAAACTAGACTTGATGAATAAGATGCTCAAAAAAATTCATTAAAAAATTTCACCGGGAATCACCCCAAATGACGACGGCCGGACAGAACTTCCTAAATAAGGGCTTATTTGACCTTTTTTTGTTAGTACATGGGCCTATTGCATCTTTTCCCCTTGTTTGATAAACCGGACAGGGAAGCGACTAGGTCACATGATCGGGTCATTGGTCAATCCCGACCTGATTGGTTAACACGGTCAACGTCATAAACCGGTCAACCATATAATAATGATAATAAATATGTAATTTTATACAAAATTAAAATATAAGGTAGTTATTTCATAATAATTAACTAATGATAATACTTACTAAGTATTTAAAGTTAAAACAATATCATAATATTCCAAAATATCATTTTGATCTCATTAAAATATACAATGACACACCTCATTTGTTATTTATATTGTACATTTATTATATAATTTGATACGGAGTATGATTTATTCTTAAACAAATAGTAGTAAGTGGTGCTACGTATATAAATATATTGCTTTTTTCTTTTTTATGGTATTGAAATTAGAACTTCATTGGTTAAAAATGCTTTAAAATTCAAATAAATAAAAAATTACTTTTGTTAAAACAACCAAAACCGGGGTTTTCAGGCCCGGGTTTGGACTGGGTCTTTCCGAGTCGGTCGGGGTTTTCCGGTTTTTGACCATTTCCGGGTTTTTAACTAATCGAACCGCGTTTTGGTCCGGGTAACCGGGTTCCGAGTCGACCCGGCCAGTCCGGGTCGTTTTTTTAAACACAAACTAACATTTATTTTTAATTTTAATGTAAAAATAATTACATATCTATTTAGTTTAAAAACGTGACATTTAACTTGTGGGGGTGGGCACAAAAAGCAAACCGAACAAGGACATAAACATTCTGTTTACCAATCGGAATATTTTTAATTTTTTAGAAAACTGGAAAACTAGAGAAGGGAAAACTGAAAAGCATGTTTACATGTTTATTCTCCAAAATTAAAAACAGAGACATATTTGATTTTCTTCTTAAGTTGGAGAACTCTCGCCACGTTTACTAACTAGAATATTTTCTATTTTTCCATAAAACTAGAAAAATTGAAGAAAGAAAAATTGAAAAACATGTTTACCTATCTAATCTCAAATATTGAAACATAGAGACATATTTCTGATTTTCTTTTCAATTTTCCAAAATTAAAAAATGAAAACACAGAACATGTTTATCGAAAATTTTTGCTAGAAAAATGGAGAAAAGAAAACATGCATTTACCAAATCATTTTTCAAAACCAAAAAAATGAGACATGTCTCTATTTTCCTTAATAAATTGGAGAAATGAGTTCTACTATTTTTTACAAATTTGACATACGCAGATGTTGCAGTGCTACTGCAATGAAATTGCATATTTATGCCTAGTGGTGGCATGGTCCTGCTCCGGTCTCCGTTTCGATCAGGTCCGGTCAAAAATCGGCGGTCTCTATCTGGTCCAGTCAACAATCGGGTGGTCCCTGTCCGATTTGGTCGATGACCAGGAGGTCCCTGTCCGATCCGGTCAATGACCAATCAGTCTCTATTTAATTCAGTAGGGCTGAGCAAAACCCGATCCGACCCGAAAAACCCGATATTTTTCTCGGATATTATCCGAACCGAAGTGGATATCCAACCCGAAAAACCCGAAACCAAAAATCCGATTAGTATTGGGCCTAGAACGGGTGGCGGGTAGGGTTTGTGAAATCCCAACCCGACCCACCCAAATATCCGAAATATATGTTAGTGTGTACTTTGAATATTTAAATTAATACTTGTGTTCAATTATTTGTGCAATTTGTATTAAATTATTTGAATGTATGTGTAGTGAACTAGTGTGTACAATTTTTGTTAAATTGGCATTCCAACACTTTAACTATCAAATTATAATGTGTTTTGATATAACCAAAATATCTGAAATATATTAAATTATGTAGTGTGTACTTTGAATATGTTAAATTAATACTTGTGTTAAATTATTTGTGTAATTATTTGTGCAATTTGTGTTAAATTATTTGTGTAATTCGGAAGTTTAGTGCACTAGTGTGTACAATTTTTGTCAAAGTGGCATTTAAACACTTTAATTATCCATTTATAATTTTTTTAATATAACCGAAATATCCGAAACCCGACCCGATATCCGATAATATCCGACTTAAAAATATCTGAAATACCCAATTTGAAATATCAAAGGGTCGGGCGTAGTATTTAAATTAAAAAACCCGAACGGGTTTAGGGTTTGCAAACCCGACCCGCCCGAACCCGACCCGTGCACACCCCTATAATTCAGTCCATGGACGGGTAGTCCAAGTCCGGTCCAGTTCAATCGATGACCTGACGGTTTAGTTCCTGTTTTTTGAAATCAGTTTTCAAAGTGAAGTGTTTCAAAAAAATCGTTGGGTTGTCAACCAATAGGGTAAAGAGAAAAGAATTAGTCAAACTAGTCGTTGGGACCGACCAGTTTTAGTCCCAACTATCTTATACCCGGGACTGGGCACCCTACTTCACTACTTTATCTTCCGATGGGTCCCAGAACCGAGTTAAAAATTTGATGAATATGTTTACAGATTTGGAAATGGAAAACTTAAAAACCAAAACAGAAAATTGGAGATAGAAAATATAGAAAATTGCATAACAAAAAGTAGAAAAGAATACTCGAAGATGTCTCTATAATTAAATGTGTCCTCACTTTTTGGTGTTTTTCAAAATGGATATACACAATGCTATATATATGTTGAGGTTAAGTCATCACATTTTAAAGGCCCAACATTGTCCCTTGAGCTTTGGTCAGATTCTTTTAGTTGATTGGTTATTGAGTGTGGTAGACAAGAATGAGGCACATGTAATAGAAAGTATTCAAAAGGCAAAGCCGGTCTAGTCTATTATGCCTTTAAAACGATTACAATTAGGGGTGTAAACGAGCCGAGCCGAGCCCGAGCATGGGTATGCTTGAGCTTGAGCTTGAGCTTGATAAGAATTCACGAGCTCGAGCTCGATCTCGAGCTTGGACGAGTTAAATATTTCGAGTTCGATCTCGAGCCGAGCTCAGCTCGAGCTGTATTCGAGCTTGATTCGAGCTCTAGTCAAGTTTCGCTAATTAATTTTTATAGATTTGAACTTGAATTAGATGCTCGAACTCGAGCTAAAAATATTATAGGTGTACTTTTTCATTCTCATTTTTAGGTTATTTCTTATTTACTAACATTTGTATTCTTATTTTATTGTCAATAAATATTAAGAGTACATATTATAATTATTACAGATTATGAGTACTCCCTCCGTCCCCTTTTAAATGTCCCGTTTTACCATATTGTGATGTCCCAATTTAATTGCCCCATACCTTATTTGGTAAACTTTGTGTGGCTCAAAATCATTCTTACTTTATTCTTACTTTATCAATTAATATCAACCACACAAACTCACTTTTCTTAAAACCCGTGCCACCATCTCCCGTCCCATTTAAAAGGGGGCGGAGGGAGTATAATAATAATACTACACACATGTTATTATTTTTGTAATTATTACTATTATAATATACTCCATCTGTGATAAGTATTGAAATGGAATAGTCCTAAATTGGAATATATATTTCAAAAAGTGTATATATATAATTATTACATATATATTTATTATATATAAAATATGACACATCGCTCGCGAACCGGCTCGCGAGCAACGAGCCTAAAATAAATAGGTTTGAATTGAGCTTGTTAACTATTCGAGTCGAGCCGAACTCGAGCCGAGCTTAATATGACCGAACTCGAGTCGAACTTTTTCCGAGCGATCCACGAGCGGCTCGCGAGCGGCTTGGCTCATTTACACCCCTAATTACAATATTTATGCCGAATCCGAGCTCCGACTCCCTGGATCAAACTGAAAATCACAAGAGAACCGGAGATAAATCTATTGCTAAATATATAGATTTGGACTTGAAAATGACTGAAGTCTATATAGATTTGGACTTTATGTCCGCTAAGTATGTTGGCCAACGATGAATATTGATTTAGCCGACTTGCTCCTTTTTTCTAGAAGAAAACAGAACTGGTCGAAACTGGAACAGTTATATCTCAGGATTCCAATTTTACAACAGTATTAAGGAAGAAAATTCAATTCAATGTGGGTGGGTAATGCAGAAGCTGGGCGGCTGGCCGCCCAAAACAGAACAGAAACAGTCGTATACGCGCGTACGCTCCTCGACCCCATCCGCCTTTGATCAATTCCCTGCAATGATCCAATGAATGTAGAGTATAAATATTGGACCAGCCGGCCGGCACCAAACAAAAATTAATCAGCTAGCTGCTAGAAATTAAGCATTATGTATACGTTCAGTACGAGAAAGCAGATGCCTTTCTCCTCTTTTCTTTTTACTGCTTCTCTGCTCATGATGATCTGTGTTTTCATTTGCCAGTTTGATGCAACACAGGCACAAGAAGTTGAGGACGAGAGGGAGTTCGATTACGACGAGAAGAGCGGAAAGGGCCCGGGGAGATGGGGAGAGCTGAAGAAAGAATGGGCTGCTTGCGGGGATGGAAAGATGCAGTCTCCCCTCGCCCTCTCCGCTCCGATCATCAAACGCCGCGGTGGCGTTCGCAAGCCGGGAGTTAAGATCACTAGGAACTCTTACATGCCAGCGAATGCTACTCTTCACAACCGAGGCCATGACATTTCCATTGAGTGGGTGGGTGATCCGGGATCCATTCCTATAAATGGCAAACACTTCTCCCTCAAAGCGGTTCATTGGCACTCTCCTTCCGAGCACACTCTTCATGGTACCAGGTATGATCTGGAGCTACACGCATTGCACATGAATACAGACCAAACGAGTGGAAAGAACACAACAGCTGTGTTTTCGGTTCTCTACCGCATTGGTCGAAAACCCAACCGGTTTCTCTCTCGGGTGACGAAGAAAATAGCATCTATGATGGATCAGGAAGGTGAAGTGAGAAATGCAGGGTTTGTTGATCCAAATAAAATCCAATTCATAAGCAATGATTATTACAGATACACGGGTTCTCTCACTACCCCGCCTTGCACCGAAGGCGTCATTTGGACTGTCAATAAAAAGATACACAACGTTTCCAGGAAGCAAGTAAAGCTGCTTCGAGAAGCAGTTCATGACTCTGCAGAAAGAAATGCAAGGCCTCTACAACCGCGCAACAATAGAGATATATATCTCAGACTGTCGTCTTGAGTGATCAACTGATCATAGTATCATAGATGATTATCATTAAAGAGAAAGTTAGAAATTTTGTCTCATAACTTATGCACATGACATACTCTCTTTTAGTCATGTAGTTTTAAGTACTTTTTTTTTATTTATTTTGATTTATCATGTGACTAGTAAATTCAAATATATTAAAGACTTTTTCATCTGAATGTACAATTTATGATGAAATATATATAACAAGTGATGGGAACTTGACCATCCATTAGACCCCCTTTGATGTTTGAACAACTCCATTGCAAACAAAAGCTGTGATCTATATTTTTAAAACAAAAGGAAAAATTTCATTGAATGTTGAGCAAATGTGATTACATAGAAAAGGTGAAAAGGAGAAATAGAAAAATAAAACAGCCAAAGCAAAGTATATGATAAATTAATTGATAACTCAACCGTAAGTACTAGGAATATCGATTCATATGTGATTGAGATCTCGTTATCATGATATGCTATTTCTATAAAGTTTCATTTTCGTGTTGAGATTCTGTCTAAACAAGGTTTGATCTATCATATACAAACATAATAGTGAAGGCAAAATATTTTGTGCGCTAAGCTAACCGCAACCCAGCCCGTCAATAAATCTAATTTTCTACCAATTTATACGTATTCACTCAATCAATTCAGTTTTTTCCTGCAACCCAACACCGTCAATATATTCAATTAGCACATATTTTTTTCCACTAAATGCATAATCCTTAAACTTTTTTTATTGCACATCAATTATGCGACAATTTTATTGTTACCGATACTTGTGATTTAAAAAGTCAAACATTATGATGTAAAAATATATAAATTTAGAGTATAATTTTTTTGAGACCTATTTTTGAAAAATAAAATAAAAAATAGATGTAAAATCGTATCCTTAATTTTAGATCTTAGATTTGATTAAGAGAAAAAATTGGGTTTGACAATCTCTAGCAGTTGAAATTTCAATTTTTCTTTTTTAATTTATATATGTGATATTGATGTCGAATGAAAGAGAATAAAAAGTTCTTAATTTTTAGATATTTTTTTTATTATAAAAATTGAATTTCTCATACAAAAGTTATGACACTTTAAAGATTAATGTGATTTTTATTTTAGTTGGGTCCCGAGAAATTCTTCCATTCACGCATCACCTTTCCTATGCGTCAGTCCTCATTCCCGTCTCTTTCTTCTGTCAATAGGGGTATCACCTATCCCTCCCATGAGTTTTCCTAATTTACTTTGAGACCTTGGCATACATGTTTTTAGTTGGGTTGCAGCCATTTTGGGGTGAAAACTTTACCTTTGGGGTTTTCACCCCTCCCATTGCAGTCAACCTAAGTGTCAACCCACTTTGGAAAGAAAATTAAAAAAATCTTCGTAAATCAAAGAGAAAAAAAAAAGGTAATACAGTACAATTCATATATGAATGAAAGAAAATCATAATTTTCAAAGTACATTAAATGAAAAACGAATTTAGTAAAGCTCAACCATACTTCTTAAAAAAGACAGCACATTTAGTAACATTGCCTAGTGCCCTCCTTAATTGCTGCAGAGAGTTTTCAATTCTTCTACAGCGGTCCTAGTGAGCAGAATGGATGCATTGAACTTTTTGAGAAAGTTAATTAACTTCATAAGAGTTTAATCCATTGCACCTTCCTTAGCTTCTTGTACAACAGGAAGAAACATGCCACAAGCCGCACATACCACCCACTTTGGGGATTGGGAAAGTGAAGTAGCTGGAGAAGAAATGGAAGAACTAGTAGCTAGCGGTCCCAGTCATAGCTATCCGTCTGAACCTTGTCTATGAAATAACTGAGCCTTTGGATCTTCTTTTGCATACATAGCGAATACAGAATTGGGGGATTTTATGGTACTTGAGGTACTATCATACATTTGTCCACATAAATAATCAATCAGAATGTTGTAGTTGAATTATTAAAATATAAATTAAGTCAAGTAGCTTGTGGTCTGATAACATCCTAAAGCAGATATTATAATAGGTCAAGTGAATAATAGGTACGATACCCCATTTTTAAAATAGATACCTCAAAATTTCACAAGGCCATACCTGAGGCAGTTCGAGGTGCTAAAGTTATTTTACAACAACAATTTCACTAATGCTAATGCCATAACCTTCAGAGAGCCATACACATGCAGCTAGGGCATCATTCTCATTCGCTTCCTTTTCTTTGAAAAGAATGAATTGTGTGTGTTCGAGGTTCCCAAGTTTCCCATTGCAACTTATTTCTGAAGACGAATTTTGATGAAAGAAAGAATTTCTGGATGTGTGAATGTATGACGAATTCTTGATGAAAGACATAGTTTCTTGATTTATGATGAATTCTTGATGATTTTTCCCTACCTTTTGATTCCATGTATATTAATGGAATCTCAGAGTGATTCAAGGAGGTAGCCACCCCTTGATTCCAAGACTTATACTCTCTATTATTATACATTTACACTGTAGTAAATGTTAACTTCTTTCGATTGAAAATACACTAATAAATTCCAACGAGATAATTAATTTGTCTTTAAAAATAATCATTACGTCAAGTAATGTCAAAGAACTTATTAGGTGAGCCATTAGATATTGAGAATTGATTCACCATTAAGAATTCTAATGACGAGTTCATGTGGGTGAATTAATACATTAAAAAAGATCACTAGTTATATTCACTTGCCCCATAATCAATTATCCACTTGCAAAGTAAAGGAGTGTTCTTACCATTATATGACATGAATGCACACACATATATATAGCTTAACCATAGGTGTGTAAATATGTGATTAATTAAACTCCGATCCTAGTAAAATTCAAAGCTACAATGATTTTTGCTAGTCCTTAATGAGTTTTCTGCTTTTATGCTCAGAGGATGTGTAAGATTCAAGTGCTTACCGCTACACTAAAAGTAATCGCTTATAGCAAAGCCTCCTTTCTCCCTTATAGAGGCCAACCAGCGCCACAAGTTGATTTAGGACGATATTGATCAATGATCCAACAAGACGTCTAAGCAAATAGGGAGGCCAGGGAGTCAATCTTGAACTAAGAAGCCAAATCTATGTGCACGAGGTCAAACCCACTCTCAACTAGGCATGACAATGGGTCGGATTAGGACAGATATTGCAAGATACAAGCTTGCCCCATTACTTTACTAGCTGGATTCGTCCCGCCCCATAACTCACATGAGTCATTAGATGTTGACCCATGATCCACCCCACCCCGCCATAATCTTATTAGCTAGTACCATGAGAGGATTATATTTGTGCTATAAACAAGGTAGGCATGGGCTACACCTCAAAAATTGATTCTAGCTTAGAGGGTAGTAGTGTTTCTATCAAAATTTTGCGAGGCTTTGGGTCGTGTGTTCAAAGTTTTACGGGTGCATTCACTAAATACTTCGTATTTATCTTTTTAAACACCAACATATAAAAATTGATGATTATCAAGCCACACTACCTCTCATGAAGAATAATAATATAAACTATTCAAACTCAAACTAACGCCTGAAACGAAGAATCACCCCACATATATCTGCCCCTAACATCTCAAGCTTTTTGCTTTCTCATGAATTGTTTATGTTTTTCATAAATGCCCTTTTACTTTTCTTTTAAAATATACTACTCAAATTTATATTCCTAAACTTATGAAAGGATCTTTCGTGGAATATTACAAATTATATCCAATTTCCAAAAAGTGTTCATTTTTGCAAAAGGATAAAAATGTGACTAAGAATGTCATATATTTGGAAAACATGATTTTATTGTCATATTTTCATGTCATGGGCAATTTTTTATGTCACAAACGGATCCCACATCTAGATTTTCATGTTACTTACGGATGTCACTACCGTCGTGAAACATGTCATTGTGACTTCTAGGAAATCTACTGTTGACTTGTTGCGAAAAAAAAAAGACATCCACGGCTGGTCACATAGGTTAGTTACAGTCACAACATAATTTTTGATGAAATTTGTTTGCCAAAACCGTCACCCGCCACCCTTCAGGCACCACCATTCCACCGCCACTGTTCCTGTCCATCCCCATGCCAAAACACCTCAAACCCCACCCCATGCCTCCTCTCCACCCTATCCTTGACCTGCCCCAGCCTCCTTCCCCAACTCCACTAGCTAGCTCCGACTAGCCCAACCCTGATCCAACCCTCCCCATCCCTAGCCCCAAATAGTGTAACCCAACCCCTGATCCACCCTCCCCATCCATGATCAGCCCAACCCTGACTCGACCTACTATTTCCCCCTCTTCAGCCCCAACCAATGCTGCCAAGCCATCACACCTGAAATGTAACCGCCACCACTGAAACCCTAGTCGTTGCCTCTATAACTCAGCCATTGGGTCATGTCATTCTAACCGAACCCTAGCTGCAGGACATCATCGATGATGGTAGTAGATCTGACGTTCGTCACTGAGCACTAGTCCTATGTCACAGTAGTCATCGTCACACATCTTATGATCTTCGCGGTCGTCCTCAGAAAGAGTAAGGTTAAAAAAAAAGAGTACAAACCTAGAGGAGATGGCATTGGTTGGCTGCAATGAAGACAATATCGGCAGTATGGATTGGCTTCAATGAAGAAGAGTGTGGCGTCGATTGGTGGAGGAAAAGCCACCGATGGGAGGCAATGAAATTTGAGGGATTGGTCGGGTGAAGCTTGATCACAAACGGAATCGTTTTGTTTATAAAAAAAACCTATGTAGTCTCTGATAGCGATGAACCGGGAGTATATCGGGAGCCGCCGCCCACCAAGGTTGCCTCAAAATAGGAACTTAAGGACTTCAATCGGAGAAAGAGATGGGAGATGTGGGACTGCCGAGCAAAGGACTGGTAAGACGGTGGAGTGGTGATCCGTTACCTCCTTTGCGGCAACAAAGATGGAAGCTGCATCCATGGTAGAGTGGGGCAGAGCTTGGCCACCACCGATTTGAGAACGATTTGGCTGGAGCTTCGTATCAAGTTCTCCACAGAATTAGAGATATGCTTTTATAAATTGAATCTGTTGTTCTTAGTCCATGGATGTTTCTTCAAGCTTTTGTTTATGCTGCTATGGAGTTCGAAGTCTACGGATGAGTGTCGGGCTTCTCATTTTTATTCATCTGCAACAACTTACATTTTTTTTTAAAACGATTTACATTTTCATTTACTTCAAGTCTTCAAGTTACACATCAAAACAATGCGAGTTACACAACAAAGTAAACCCTTGTTATTCAAAAAATGAATTTTTATTAAAAATCATTTTTCATATCCTGATATTAATACCAAAACATATACACTATTTATGTAAAAATATCAAGCTCTTAGTTTTCATTATCTACATTGACATGAATGTTTTACTTCTTATATTATATTTTAGACAATTTACATTTCAATTCGACTCAAGTTACATTTCTTATAATCTTGAGTTACATTACTTTAAGCACGAGTTACATCAGTTTGCTGCTGAAAGCAAAAAATGAAAAAAGGAACCCTGGGGGCAGGATGCTCAAGGTGAGCCGCTACCACGCTATACGTACGTACTCAAGCTTGACGGACAAATGATTTTGACGAACGAATTACAGGCCTTTTATGTTTGGTCTTTTTTTGTCCATGGCATAAAATAGTCATATTTTTGTGCATCCAAACCCCATAAGCGATATTTTTGTCATTCTTTCAATTAAGAATCAATTTACCTATAAGAGGTGCTCTTTACTACGTAGTATTAGGGGTGGACTCGGGCAGGGTGGCCCGACTCGGAACCGGCCCGAACCGGCACTATTACGGCCCGGCCCGGCCCAGTGGCCCGGTCAGTGACCGGTGCGGGTAGGCCTGACCCGCTGGGGGTCCGGTCCGGGCTCGGGCCCCCCAAATCATGAACCGGCCCGGCCGGTTCGGTCCCGGTTCCGGGCCTTTTTAATTTTTTATTTTTTTTAAATTTTTTTTACTTTTCGGGCCGGGCTGGGTATTTTGGGCCATTTGGGGTGGTTTGGTGGTGAGGGGGAGGGTTGAGGGTTAACTAGGAAAAGAAAAGAAAAAAAATATAGCTAAGGCCCGACCCGGAACCGGGGGTTAACCGGGCCGGTTTCGGGCCCCCCATTCCTGAACCGGAGGCCCGACCGGGCCTAGGCCCGGCCCGGGCCCGAACCGGCCCGACTCCACCCCTACGTAGTATGATTTTGTTATCGTATTATTTTCTATTTATTCTGTTCATGTATCGTATTAGTAGTACTTTTACCCTATCCCTAACGTCTAGGTCCGCCATTAGCTAGTATGCATTTCTATATGCATGAATTCGTTATATCTTACATTTGAAAATAAGTTTATCTTCAAATTATTACAAAAAACAAATTAGATATAATAATAATAAATTAAAGTGACAAGGAAATGAAAAGTGTTAAAAGTTAAGAAAAAAGATCTAGACTTGGATTTATAGTTGACTATTTACATATGAATAAATGGATATACAAATGCTAAATTTAAAAAACACATTGACAATTAACAATTCATCTTGTTCAAAATGTAAATATTTTATATTAAAAGACCAAAGAATTCATGATTTATTACTCACACATATATACACACATATGTGTATATTTATAGTATAATATATAAAATGTTTAAACTTACATATTGAGCGGGACATGTCAAGGAATTGAAACAACCAACACTAATACCCGAACTCACCCCATTATGTTTATGAGGTGGGACATACTTTCCACATTTGCAGGGCAGGGTAGGCCGAATCCAATCTGCTCTAGATATCTTGTTTAGGGTGGGTCTCTACGGGCCCTCTATTAGTGTTTATAAATTGATTGGTGTATTAAAAGCAATGTTCTAAAAGGCGCTAGGCGCTAGTCGGGCGCCAGCACAACGCCTAGCGCCTAGGCAGCTAGGCGTGCGCCTAGGCGGGGATTAATCGGAGACATAAAAATTGTAGTTTTATTAATATTTTGCATAAATATGATTAATAATGTTGTGTTTATGTGTACATAAAATATAAAACACATACATACACACACTAACATGCATGAATGATAAGAGTTTTCACACTTAATAACATACTCCCTCCGTCCCAATATAAAAGGCACATTTGCGTTTGGGGAGTTTTTAAGGGTGAACACTGTTTGAACACTGTTTGACACTGTTTAGACACTGTTTGGCACTGTTTGGACACTGTTTGGCACTGTTTGGCACTGTTTTGCACTGTTTTGTTTGCCAAAAAGGGAAATGTGCCTTTTATATTGGGATGGACCGAAAAGGAAAGTGTACCTTTTATATTGGGACGGAGGGAGTATTACACATACTTACTTCTTAACTTCAAGTAATACTACGTAATAATTATTAATAAATAATAATAACACTTAAGAATATATATATATATGTATATATATATATAGAAAAGATCCTGTCCAGACGTCCGGACAGGAGCCGCCGTCCGGCCGGCGGCGTTTGGCCGCCTTCCCGGTGGAATTTTTTGATGAAATTTTTATGGCATGTTCTCCATCAAGTCTAGTTTATCCACAAAAAAATTCAGCCAAAAACTCAATCGGGAAGGTCGTCAAATGATTTTTGCAAGTTAACTGGTCCGGAATATGTATTTTCCGGACCAGTTAACTTGCAAAAATCATTTGACGACCTTCCCGATTGAGTTTTTGGCTGAATTTTTTTGTGGATAAACTAGACTTGATGGAGAACATGCCATAAAAATTTCATCAAAAAATTCCACCGGGAAGGCGGCCAAACGCCGCCGGCCGGACGGCGGCTCCTGTCCGGACGTCTGGACAGGAGCATTCCTCTATATATATATATATATATAAAAGAACATGTATAGCATTTATATTAATCTACAACTAGTAGTTTTCTTCATATGCGTTGTTACAGTTAAAGATACATATATCTCTTAGAATACTAAAATAAAAAACAAAATAAAATGTTCGATGAATCTAGATGTCTAGGCGGCTGATTAAGCGCTCTAGGCGGGTAGTTAGGCGCCTTAGGCGGCCGACTAATTCACCTAGGCGCCAAATCAATTAGTCGGAGCGCCTAGACTAAAATCGGGGCGCCCGACTACCGCCTAGCGCCTAGGCGGGGACTAGTCGGGCGCCTAGAGCGATTTTTAGAACCATGATTAAAAGTGAACAACAATAAGTGAATTATAGCTGGTTAATTAACAACAATGCTTTGGTCGAGCCCACACAAATCCTTGGGTCCCTAAGCAAATATTATGTTAAAATCTGCTAGAGCCTGGATTATCCTTGCTCAAAGGAGGGTCAATAATCCTACCACAATCTTGATTCGGTGTTCTGGCCTAGAAGGTTCGATTCCGACCTCCTCAAGCTCTGAGACGAGCTGAGCTCTAAATTGCCCTTCCTCGTATTTTGACAGGTCCTTCTCAATGGCGTTGATCCTCATGCCATTTCTTCTGTGGGCTTTGCAAGCCCTCAGATCACATAGCAACTCCAGCCATTGTTTGATCACCTCTCACCTTGCCTATCGCAGTTGTGGTGTGAAACTTCATGCACAAGTGAGATTGGGAGATTATCGCTCCCAGGTCTTCCAATAGAGGTATGCCAAGAATAGCCAGCTCGTGAACACTTGGCAGTTGCACCACTACAAAATCAGCTTCAACAGATCGCACCCATGACTATGATCCGAGCTGAACTATAAGGGTTGCTCCCTCTGGTTCGATAATGTCTCCCATAAATCCTGAAACAGGAGTCTTGACTTGTTTCAGAGCTTCTTTCTGGTGGCCTTCGAAGGTATCCAATTATTTGATATTCACTAAACTGCCATTATCTACCAGCACTCAATGGATAATTGTATCCATGACCTCTATCTTCACTACTAGAGTGTCGCTGTGTGGGGGATGGCAAGCTGGTAAATCACCATCTATAAAGACAATTGTTTCCCGTTTTTGTTTCTTATCTGTCGGGAAGCGATTGATCGCACCGATGAACAATTGACGGCTCCACTTCTTCCTTTCTCAAAAAATATCTCCCCCACCGGTCCATCGTAGATCTAGCTGACATGGGGGGGGGGGGGGGCGGTCTTCTGCCGACCTGAATCTTCGTCATCATTATCGTCCTCAAACTGGGCCCTGACCTCTCTTTTCTTGGAAGTTAAGGCCTGCTCTTCTTTGCCCTTAGTCCATACGCTCTTCTTTTGAGGGGGTGACCCCTGGCCCCCTACTAATTCTTCTTCACAATTTGATTTAATTGTCCGGCCCGAATGACCCTCTCCACTTATTATTTCAACACATAACACTTGTCAGTCTTATGAGTGTTGCTCTTATGCAACTTACAATTTTTTCCTAGAGCGGATTGGATAGTGATAGCGTCACATCTGTCGGCCAACGTAACCAGACCTTGCTTTGCGGCATAATCCAGTACGATGCTTACTGGATGTGTTAACGGGGAGAATTCTAACTGACTGGATAACGGGCCATCAGGCACCCTTGACTTATCCATGTTCCAGTCCTTCTTCTTTCTTTTGAACTCGCTTTCCTTGTCAAGGTCATGGGCTTCCTTGTCGTTACTCTTCTTCTTCTTCTTCTTCTTCTTCTTCTTCTTTCCATCACTCGCTTGAGGCTTACCATCTTCTCCCTCCTTTTTTCTTCTCTCTGATTCCTCCACCTCCGCTTGCCGATCGGCCCGTCCTAAAGCAACCTCGTGCAAGGTTGGGGGCTATGACACGAATTCTTTGTGCAACTCACCCGACCTCAAGGTGTTGGTGAAGATGGTCACTGTCTTATCATCAAGGCCATCAACCTTTCTGATTCATCCCTCCAATGGGTTAGGAAGGTAGTTAAGGTCTCTTGGAGCCTTTGTTTGACTCCCAGGAGGTGAGAAAAGTTCTTTTAGAATCCTTTGAACTAGTAAATCATGCAATGATGCTTGGGCCAACTCCTATTGTTTTGTATCCTTCCGTCAGGTAAGGAATCATACCACTCCCAGGCCGACCTATCTAGGGTAACATAGAATCCTTGACATCTAATTGCATCTTCCTACCCCATCATCACAATGTGGACATATACCTAGAGACATGGTGTTGGGGGTCAGTCTTTCCTCGATAGACCTCGATATTGCAAGGCTTTTATTCTTGTGGCAGTGGGGCATGGGGCATCCATGACTCGTCAGACAAACGACTTGTGAACTCACATCGTGTGTGAGGTAGGCCCCGCCGTCTACCACTTTCCTTAGGTCATCAAGGCATTTGATCTCCTGAGGTCGTCCACATATCGGCTTACCTGATTGCGAGGCTAGGGGGTGTGATATTTACGGGCTTGCCGATGTCCAGGGATCTCATGTATGGGACCCCCCATGCACGTTACGACGGTGAGAAGAGACGGTTGCGGAAATGCTTCATCTCTCCTCTCGATTGTTAAAGAGAGCGTGTCATGGAAATCCTTGACATCTAATTGCATCTTCCTACCCCATCATCACAATGTGGCCATATACCTAGAGACATGGTGTTGGGGGTCAGTCTTTCCTCGATAGACCTCGATATTGCAAGGCTTTTATTCTTGTGGTAGTGGGGCATGGGGCATCCATGACTCGTCAGACGGACTTGTGAACTCACATCGTGAGTGAGGTAGGCCCCGCCGTCTACCACTTTCCTTAGGTCATCAAGGCATCTGATCTCCTGAGGTCGTCCACATCTCGGCTTACCTGATTGCGAGGCTAGGGGGTGTGATATTTACGGGCTTGCCGATGTCCAGGGATCTCGTGTATGGGACCCCCCATGCACGTTACGACGGTGAGAAGAGACGGTTGCGGAAATGCTTCATCTCTCCTCTCGATTGTTAAAGAGAGCGTGTCATGGATAGAAACCCTACTCCCCCTATCTGGTCCATCACTGAGGTTCTTGGCGTCTGGCGAGAATGATGTTATCTTTGCGACCTGGGTTGAGGTGAATCCCTCTAGCAATGCGCCGAGGTGTAAGCATAAAAAACATACCCAGTTAACTAACAAGTAATATTTCAATCAAAATCGAGTAAATATACACAATTTTTAATTAAAAATCCTAGCAGAAAATCTAACAAAGCGATTTAAATCAAGCCTACCAAAGCGAAAATCTAACGGAACTACATCCAGGAACACTCTAGCAGAAACTTTCCTACCAATTACCAAAGAAAAAATCTACTTCCTAACATAATCAAAATTAACTTACACGTAAACTAAGAAAAATAAGAATTGTGTGATTTAGATTTGTGTAGATGAAAAAGAAACAATTTTAATTACAAATTTATTACTTTAAGTGGAATAATAGAAGTTTATAAAGTGTAATGGGAAGAAAGGAATGTGTTTTTTAAAATAACACATCCTTATGAGCAATATAATAATGTGATATACGGGGGATGATAGTAGGAGTCATGATGGGTCCCACCCACCCCGGCCCGGCCAATTTGTTTTTAATTATAGGTAAGATTTATAAAAAATGGTGTTCAGCTCATCCCAAAAAGATATTTAAAAGTCCAACTAAGTGAAGGTTTTAAAGATTAATTTAAAATGCAATTCATAATTCTAGTACTTCTAACTTTTTAATACATCATAATTACATATACAATTGAAGATTAAAGAATAATTTCACATACAAAAGTTCAACATGTTAATGGTCATATATTATGCATTTAAAATTACCATTAATATGCTACCTAGTACACAATGGAGCTTGAGCTTGGCTCGATAGATTTTTCTAATAGTCGGGACATTAGTTTTAGAATTCAAAATGATATTCCCAATGAGATATAAAACGTTTGAAGCGGAAGAACATACATCAAAATATGATCAAATTAAATATTCAAACAACTTTTATCACTCATATGACTCTTTTTACGTGGACGACTTAGCTTTCTAGGAAATGCATCCGAAAGCGATCGTTATTCCCCTGTTTCAACTTCAACAGAAATTACGAAATCAAAATTCAACAGAGCGATTTGCAGCAAATCCATGTTTGTTACCTTAGGAAATTGCTTGCCAACAGACAACTTGAACATGCAACTCAAAATTTACAAGAAATCTGAAAAGAATAAAAGGCGCCACAGTATAAGGACTAGGTCTCACTTTAGAGAATTCCCTTGGGTCTAGTTTTAGGTTTTTCTTTCTCTGTACTATTTTATTTTCTTTCTTTTTATTTCCTTTTCGCATTGTACTGTTTGCCCCCAATAAAATCAATTTTTTTTAAAAAGATCAAATTAAATATTTAGCCTTTTTTTTTAAGTAATATAACGTTTTCAGCGTGAAATATCACATTTTTGCGTAAACATGGTCTTAGATTCAAATTTCGGTTCATTTAGTAACAATCCCGTAATATTTTAAAACGAAGTCTGAATAAGAGTTTTAAAACTCGATAAGGTCTTTCCAACGAGATAAAAAACAAACATAATATATTGTTTCATGTTTTTTACATATATTGTTTCATGTTTATTATAAGCTACTCAATTTTCTCTTTGGTAGACTGTTATTTAACAAAAATCTAGCGAAAAATAAAACAATACTCCCCCCACCGCTGAAAATTCTTTACACTTACCCTTTGGGATGTTCCAAATTATTCTTCTCATTTCCCTTTTTGGAAAGGTTTGTGTGGCTACCATTCATTTACTTTTTTCTTACTCAACCACAATCATATATTTTCACCTTTTTTTGCTATACTTTCACTTTTCTTATACTCCGTAGTATCTATTCTTTTAAATGTCAACATCCTTGTCTGAGATGAGTTTTGAACTTGGGTGTTGTCATACATTTTCGCTTTATTCTTACTTTCTTAAAGTCAGATTCAAATCAAATCGGCAAATATTTTGCGGGATAGAGAAAGTTTTTTATAATGCCATCATATAATATTTCCGGCAACTTTGTGAGGGAGTTGAAATATGTCGTATGCCCGTAACTCACCGATCAAGTTACAAAGTTGACCTTATTAAAAATAAGAGGAAAGGGTCAATTGAGTACACCAACTTATATGAGGTGGAATAAATGGTACACTATATTGCATTTGATCTTTTTAAGTACCCAAATTCACGGTTTTAGTGTTAATTGAATATACTTGTTAGATTATCGCATTAATACAGCTGAGTTGGTTAATGCAATGTTGAGTAAGAAGGGTTAATGGACAAAGGTTATGGCGCCGACCTTCACGAAGTTGATCTAAAAGGAAAAATCGACCTTCGGAGGTCGACCAGCGGGGGGGGCATCGGCCAGCAAGGGTGCATCGATTAAGGAGAAGTCGACTTGCGCGGGACTGACGTTGACCAAGGGGAGGAAGTCGATCAAGTGGTTGGGGGCCGACATCGACCTTTAAGAAGTCGACCTATTAGCATTCTGTAAGCTAACTCGGCCGTATTAACATGTTAATTATCTAATGGGTGTACTTAATTAACACTAAAAACCCGAATTTATGTACTTAAAAAGATCAAATGCAATATAGTGTACTCTTTAGTTCATCTCATACAAGTTGATGTACTCAATGAACCTTACCTCGTTAAAATAATAAAGATCCGTTTTCTGAAGACACTCGTTTTTAATCGTACGTTTTAAAAGACCAAGCCGGTTTAAATCATGCCCACCAAAGCGAAAATCTACGGAACTGAATGGATGAAACCCCTACTCTGTAGCGGAAACTGTCCTACCAAAACAAAACTCTAATTCCTTAACTAATCAAAATTAACTTACACCTAAAATAATAAAAATAAAAATTGTGTGATTTAGATTTATGTAGATGAAAAAGAAATGATTTTAACTACAGATTTATTACTTTAAGTGGAATTGACAGCAAAATTGGAATATTTAGAGCTCGTTTGGAGACTCTGTTTTTTCGACTTATGGACTTATCAACCAAATTTTTTCAACTTTTTAACCAAACACGTAACTTTTGCTTTCGCGCTGAATTGTGTATTAATAAGAAAAAGTAAGATTGGAGTTACTTGTTGTATCAGCTGAAATTACTGTAGATGATCATTTTAACTATTTTTTCTTATATTTTTTATTTATTTTATTAATACAATATATTTTATTCATAAATAATTTAAAAGTCCAATTAATTGAATTTATAAAGATTAATTTAAAATTCAATTCATGATTTTAGTCCCTGTAATTTTTTAATGCATCATAATTCCATATCTAATTGAAGGTTAAAGAATAATTTCATATACAAAAGTCAATGTGTTAAAGGTCATATCTTATGCCTATGAAATGATCATTAATATACTACATGGAAACAATGAAATGAATATTTACCTAATAGAAAATGGTGCTCGAGTTTGGCTCTGTAGATTTTTGAGTAGTCGAGACATTAGTTTTAGAACTCAAAATGATCTTTCCAAAAAGATATAAAACGCTTGCATTGAAAGAACATACAACAAGATATGATCAAATAAAAGATATACTACCTCCGTCCCCCTAAGTTTGGGACAAAGGGGTGTGATGTGATTTTTAAGAAAAAGTAGAATTGTGTGGTTGGTATCGAATTGATAAAGTGTGAATAAAGTAAGAATGAATTTTAACCACTCAAATATTACCAAATATGATATGACACAAACATAGAGGGACAGATGAAAAAGGTAAAACGAGACAAACTTAAGGGGACGGAGAGAGTAACATGTTTTCTGTAATATGGCGGTTTCAGCGTGAATATAACATATTTAGCGTAAACACGGTATTGGATTTCAAATTCGGTTCATTAGGTAACCATCCCGTAACATTTTAAAATGGCGTTTGAATACGAGTTTTAAAACTCGATAAAATCTTTCCGACCAGGGGCGGAGGGAGGGGGTGGCCTGGCTGGGCCATGGCCCAGTCTTTTTTTATACATAGTATATGAATTTTTAAAAATTATTTAGAATTGGCCCAATGCAAAAAAAATACTGGCCCAGTGTATGGCCCAGTGCAAATAAACCTTCTGGTGCAGCTGCATATACAGAGCCGATGGACGTGCAGACTACTCCGTCCACTCGCCAGACGGCGGGCGCCGCCTCTCCTCCGCCGCTGGCCCTGCGCAACTACGTTTCCTTGCCTGCTAACCTACTCACAGCTCACCTGCTTCTGAGTTTCTCCAGTTCTCTTGACTTCTCGAGGTAAGGGTTTCAGACTGAAAGTGTTTTTTGTTTTTACAATTTTTAGTTTAATTTAAGTATTTTATTTGTTAATTGTTTTGTGTGCAGTGTGCTTCTACAATTTTTTTGTTATTTTTTGATTTGTGTGATTTGAATTGTAAAATGAAAATTAGGATTTAGAAATGTCAAATGCGACTTGTGAATTTCTTAAAATATTAATATTATTTATATGAATTCAAATAAAATATTGATTAGTCACTACTACAATTTAAGACCTAACGTAACATTGAAGATGTTAATAGGCTAATATAATTAGGAATCTACCTAATAGATATTTAGGAATCTGCCTAATATCTATTTAGGAATACTTTGTATTTTGGCAACTCTTCTATTATAAATATATTTGTCAGGACTCCTATTGGAGTACCTCTTTCCCATTATTTCACATGGTATCAAGAGCTCTAGGTTTGTAGATACAATTTTTTTCTTTTTTCGGTTCCCATGAACCTTATTATAGCCGCCGCCGCCTCGGGGTCGACTGCCGCCACATTTACGGTTGTCTCCGATCCTTTGAAGATGAGCGCGGCTAATATGGCGCAGATCACCTCCTTTGCGTCGCTGAACACGGTGCTTGCTTCCAGCATGCCGTTGAGTTCGCCGCCTGCTGCTGCCTATGTCCGCGCAGCCCACCTTCTCTGCGTCGCTGACCACGGTGCTTGCTTCAAGCGCGCTGTTGAGTTCGCCGCTTGCTGCTGCAGACATATATTCTCATGGAGATCTTATTGTCAAAGATGTGCCTTCTAATCTTCCGCTCACGGATATATTTACTAAGAGTTTTTTTTAGTTTGCAATTTTATTTTTTTAAAAGACAACCTGCGCGTTGTATCTCTCGCACAGTTTGAGGGGGTGTAATAGGCTAATATAATTAGGAATCTACCTAATAGATATTTAGGAATCTGCCTAATATCTATTTAGGAATACTTTGTATTTTGGCAACTCTTCTATTATAAATATATTTGTCAGGACTCCTATTGGAGTACCTCTTTCCCATTATTTCACAGATGTAACATACCTATAAAAGTGTTACATTTTCTCTAATGTAACACTTTTCAGTGCTATTGTAACACTTTTGAGTGATACATTTGATGTTGAAATGTTGTAGTGAGTTTTTTAATTTTTTTGTTAGTTTTAGTAGGTATGGCTACTCAATCTACTTCCAAAAAGGCAAAAATCACATTGCGTTCGTTTTAAGTTCATTCTCTTGCGAAGTTGAGTGAAGAGTTGGTCAAATCTGGAAAGGCAGAACACTTCAAAATGGTTACAAGATTAATTTATGTTGTATTGACTTTACCTGTTTCGACTGCAACAACAGAAAGATCATTTTCTGCAATGAAACTCGTGAAGAATGATTTTCGTAACAAGATGAAAAATGAATTTCTTGCCGATCGTTAGACCATCTTTATTGAAAATGATTTTGCCAACAAAATCGACGTTGAGTCTGTCATAGATAAGTTTGCTAAGGTCAAAGAGCTTTGTGTCCAGTTAACGTTTTAGTTTCCAACATTGTATGTATTGTTTAAAAATATTACTATAAATTTTAATGAATTTTAATCGTTATGTTCACACTATTGTCGCTTTTAAAAATTTTATATAATGTTTTTAGTGTATAGTTGGCACAGGGTAAACATCCGTCCTGGTTACACCCTTGTTTCCAACGAGATAAAAACAGGTATAATATAATGTTTCATGCTTATAAGCTACTCCATTTTCTTTTCGGTACACTTTTGATTTAATTAACTATTTTGATATCTGAGGTTGGAAAATAGGAAGCCTATTTAATTAACTTTCATTTAAAAAAAATATACATAGAATGTTGGTATCATATGAAAGATCGTAAAATTTTATGAATTTTAATATATTTTTTTTTGTAAAAAAAGAGCAAAAACGAAAAAATTACTCCGTATAACATTTTAAAAGAAAAATTATTTTTTTAATATTTGTGCCCCACTAACCGAATTTCTTTCAGTTGGAACGATCATTGGCTGCAGTATTCCTAATCCCAAGAATAAGTCGCTGGATGGATTGACGTTTTGAAAGTTGTCAATTCGTTTGACGATTTGAAAGGTAGGTATGATACCTCATTTTTTAAATGAGCACCGGAGTTGTCACCTTATATAATACTCCCTCCGTCCCGTTGGAATGTTCCCGTTCACTATTCATTGGTCAACTTAGGTCATTCATAATCTTTTACTTTATATATCAAATTTTTATCAAATTGAACTTTTCTTGATCAGGCTTTGTTTTTAGTAAATTTTATTTACTAAAAATAAGCGGAGTGTGAACAGGGATAGAGTTGCTTTATCGTCAGTCAAGCATCGTAAACCGAACGGAAACATTCCAACGGGACGGAGGTAGTATATGTCGGCAACTTCGGCAGGTAGTTGAGAACATAGAAATATGACGTATGCTCGTAACTCACTGATTTCAAGTTATAATAACAAAACTTGAAATATGACACTATGCTCATAACTCACCGATTTCAAGTTATAATAACAAAACTTGAAATATGACGTATGCCCGTAACTCACTAAATTCAAGTAGACCTGCACAAAAACGGGTTCGGGCCGGGCTCGGGCCGGGCTCGGGCCGGGCTTTTTATAATTTTTTTGCCCATCATATGTAGGCGGGCCCGGCCCGGCCCGCAAAAACGGGCCTAACCCCATGTCCATACCCGCCCATAAGAGCGGGCCGGGTAGTCCACCGGGCCTCTGGGCCCGGAAAACCTTTATATTTTTCGAATTTTTTTTAATACTTTAAAACTAATATTACAACATTTACAAAATTGTTAATATGCGTGTAATGTTTATAGGTCTTTCACCATATACAAAAATAATACTTACACAAAAACAACAATGAGAAACTATATCTAAAATTTAAAATTCAAGCACAAAGTATTATCTTTAAGTACAAAAATAGATACTATATTAGTTGGGCTAGTGGTTCAGATCTAAAAATCTAAATTTAAACATCATAAACTATAAATATGTATAAAGATAAATTATATTAGAAAATATAAATGTACATGTAAATAGATAAATTATATATATATATATGTATATATATATATATATATATATATTAAATGTAGCGGGCCGGACTTATCGGCCCGAACGGGCCTACACCCTAACCCAAGTCTGCCCATATGTTATTGCGGGCCGGGCCGGGCCCGGGCCGGTTGGGCAGACTGGGCGGGCCGACCTGGTTTTGTGCAGGTCTAATTTCAAAGTTATAATAACAAGACTTGAAATATGACGTATGCCCGTAACTCACTGTCTCACTGATTTTGAATTGGACTTTTTCAAGTGTGGAGGAAGATATGGAGGTATTAATTCATAATGTTTTAACTCTTAATTCATAATAAAATGTTTTAATTCATAATGACATTGTAAAATAATAATAAAATCGTAAATAATAATAATAAATTTATAAAATAAAAATTTAATTTAATTTTTTCAAAAGAATTTTAAAAGATTAATAAAAAATAGTAAAAGCACATAAAAAATATAAAAACATATGTATTCCTTTCCATCCGCCTCTACCGCCTCCCAGCACCACCACCTCCGATCGATGAACAAAATGCCATTTTGTGTAAAAAAAATGTCATTTTTTCTGAAAATGCCAAGAAAATGGCATTATTACTCACTGAAACTTCCATAAATGTGGCATTACTAATGCGTGTTGACATTTTTTCCGGTGATCGGAGTTGGTGATGATGGGGGCGGCAATGGCTTGTATATATAATTATTTTTACTTTTTATTTTTTATGTTTTCTTTTATCATATTTTTTCTATTTTTTTTAATTTATACGGAGTAATTTATGTTTTTTCTAATTTTTATATATTAATTTTATTTAATATTAATATTAATCCAAAAAGGTACATGAGTATATTTGTCAGAACATACACAATTAGTCTCTTTTAGAGAATATAAAACAATGTAATACTATTTGTGATTTTTAGGTACGTTTTACTACTATTTAGAAAATACATCCTATACTCGCACGGGTAGCTCAACTGGTAAAACAGTGGGAAAGTTAGACAAATGATCAACTATCGAAACCCGCATTCATCGTGAGGAGGTCACAGCTCCTATGTGCTGGGTTGGACCTGTGATGCGCATGAATATAAGGTCTACCACCATGAGGGGTCCTTGGGTTCACCCTATATATATTGGACTGGACGGCAGGCACCAAATAAAAATTAATCGGCTGCTACTGCTAGAAATTAAGCATGTATAAGTTCAGTACAAGAAAGCTGCCTTTCTCCTCTTTTCTTTTTGCTGGATCTCTGCTCATGATCATCTGTGTATTCATTTACCAGTTTGATGCAACACAAGCACAAGAAGTTGAGGATGAGAGGGAGTTTGATTACAACGAGAAGAGCGAAAAGGGCCCGAGGAGATGGGGAGAGCTGAAGAAAGAATGGGCTGCTTGTCGGGATGGAAAGATGCAGTCTCCCCTCACCCTCTCGGCTCCGATCATCAAACGCCGCGGCTTTCGCCATCGGGACCTCAACATCACTATGAACACTTACACACCAGCCAATGCTACTTTTCACAACCGAGGCCATGACATTTCCATTGAATGGGTGGGTGATCCCGGATCCATTCCTATCAATGGCAAACACTTCTCCCTCAAAGCGGTTCATTGGCACTCTCCTTCCGAGCACACTCTTCACGGGACCCGGTATGATCTGGAGCTACATGCATTGCACATGAATAAAGACGAAACAAGTGGAAAGAACACAACAGCTGTGTTTTCGGTTCTCTACCGCATTGGTCATAAACCCAACCGGTTTCTGTCCCGGGTGACGAAGAAAATAGCATCTATGATAGATCAAAAAGGTGAAGTGATGAAAAATGCAGGGTTTGTTGATCCAAATGAAATCAAATTCATAAGCAATGATTATTACAGATACACAGGTTCTCTCACTATCCCACCTTGCACCGAAGGCGTCATTTGGACTGTCAATAAAAAGATACACACCGTTTCTAGGAAGCAAGAAAAGTTGCTCCGAAAAGCGGTTCATGACTTCGCAGAAAGAAATGCAAGGCCTCTACAACCTCGCAACAATAGATATATATATCTCCAACTGTCGTCTTGAGTGATCATAGATGATTATCATTACATAGAAAGATATAAATATAGTCTGGTAATTTTTTATTTTGGTTTAATCATATAGCTAATAAATAAATCAACCATATTAAAAACCTTTTCAGTTTTACTTCACCTGAATAATGTACCATTTCCGACGAAATAAATAAATAAATAAATATATTTATATACTCCATCCGTACTACAAAAATTGTATGATTGAGATTTGTTTATAAGAGAGAGAAAAATTACTTTGGTAAGCTTAAAAAGCGAATTTTGGTACGGTTAGAAAGGGAATTTTGGCCAAGTTTTGTGGGACGGAGGTAGTACATATTAAAGAGGAAGCGGTTCAGCTCAGCTAATCGCGATTAGCTGAAAAGCAGCACTTAGCTTCGCTTTTCTAGCAATGGTTTAAATAATTGACGTTAAATGTGTATCCAACATTGGTTTCTTAAGCGTTGGCAATCAAATTCTTATTTTGCGGTACAAGCTTAGTGTCGGTTTTAAAGAATCATTGCGTCGGTTTTAACCGACGTTATTACTAAACTAGTTATTGTAACGCGCGATGCGCGATAGGATACTGCCCAATTTCAAGATAGGATAATGCCCAATTTCAATATATGTGCAGATATTAATTTTTGCAATAGATGATTATTTAGTGTGTTACAATGTCAAAATTTAAGGGTGAAAATTTAGTGGAATATAGTATGATTTGAAAGGGTATACACTTTGTCTTCATTTTAGTTCTATTAAATGTAGGAAAAACAACAACATATTTAAAAGTTAGAATGCGTGTCAACATCAACAAAGTGAAAAAAAAATCCTACCCATCCAGCGTCCATGAGATTCATACGGGGCAATGAATGTGAACATACATGATCAAATGCTTACAAAAACTAACATTCTAAATTTTAAATTGTACTATATTACTCCCTTCACCCAATGGTCGTGTTCTTTATACCATCTCTTTCCCTCCTTAACAATGGAATTCCGCAAATTTGTAATCCTAAGTTCTGGAAAGTAAAAATTATTCAAGAACCTAATAATTTGAAGATCAGACAAGAAGATGACCATAAAGTAGAACGTTTTGATTGGCATGCACGGTTCAACTCCTAGAAAAGACAAAAGTGTGCATTGATAAAACATTTTAGTATATTCTGTTAAAAACACATGCATGACAGGCATACATGTATACTTGAATAGAAAGTGTGATAAGCAAAGTAGTAGTGTTATTGTGCTAGATATAACGTGTGATTTTGAATAGTAGTTTTGTATACAGTCGTAGTAGTGTTATTGTGCTAGATACATGTATACAGTCGTAGTATAATATAACATGTGATTTTGAATAGAAAGTGAATACGCAAAGTAGTAGTGTTATTGTGCTAGATTTATGAATAGAGCACCAAGTATGAGTGAACTGGCTAATGAAAACCTGTAACCTAACCTGGTCTGGTCTGATCTGGGACTGAAAACCGTCCATGTAAAAACATCCTAAAACAACTGCCGCCGAGTGTTGTCCAAGAATACAACCCACTTAATCATCTCATAGGAATTCTCTTCCACTACTACTAATAATGCATACATTTTGATCTATTACTGTATTATACATATAAATTCCCAACTAAGCAATCCAAATCTATCCAAATTACAAAATACAATTACAAACTTCTTATGGATTCTTTAACTATGTTATAATATACGTAGTAGACTGTAGACTTTAAGAAAAATATATATAGTATAATCTCAAGTATATTTTAATTTGAATTGAGCTTGATTTCATTATTCAATATTTGTACTTTCCATCTTTTGATATTATATAACTTTAATTTAATTTATACTATTATTGTTGCTCCTATACTTATCGTAGAATTTGATTAAAATACTATATTTGTTCATTGATTGATGGTTATTCTATGAATATGTGAGTTTACTTTACTAATCAATTAGACCCGTATATTCAATTATCAATTACAAAAAAATGAATGGAATATGAGCAATTAATTACACCTAAGCAATTAATTCTTAAGTATCATTGTAATTGAAATGGAAAAACGGAAGGAACAAGTACAGAACGGAAAAGAACACTTAACGGAGTGAGAATTGGGCTACTTGGGAAAAGAAAATGAGTGAACAATTGGTTAAGCTAATGGAACAACTTAATATTGCTTTTGTGTTACACCAACATTTTTTTTTATACCATTTATATCCTTACCTTCATTGGTGTTTATAAAATTGTAGATATAAAACCGCGAAAATTGGCGCGCACTTTGGCGGGTCTACTATCCAACTTACAAATCAGCATATAACTTAACCGAGACTAGCTTCAAACATTTTAGAATAATGTATTCCAGATTTTCTCTAAACCTTAACCCTACTTTCATTTTCACAATTTTCACTGAGAAACTCCTTCAACTAGAAAGGCCGTTCCCTTCCTCTGTCGGTTCTTATCTGCGCCAATCCATTGCAAGGGAAATTGTCGCCATAGTAGATAGAGCTCAGACAGTTATCCAACAAAAAGTAATCTGGTTCAGAGCTTCATCTACCGGTCATGGAACACTATCCCAATATATTTCGATGCCAATTCCTTTTTCATCGTAGAGTTCAAATCTTCAACTTGAGGTAAGCCATCTAGTTTAGGACTTCAATTTCTTATTTGTTCTTTCACTGTTCTTCTTCTTTTAGTTTAATTACAGAAATATAGCCACTTCTTATCTTAGAAATGGATGGAATGCCAATGAAATTTATTTAAAGCCTATTTGGTTTGAACTCCATAAAATGAATTCATTTTTATTGTTTGAAAGCTATTTTTGATTTTTTATATATTTTAGAAATACTCTTAGACTGAAACCAATTACTCCCTCCGTCCCAATATAAAATGCACATTTGCTTTTTAAAACATTTTAATGAGGAACACTGTTTGGCACTATTTAGACACTGTTTGGCACTGTTTGGACACTGTTTTGCACTGTTTTGTTTGCCAAAAAAAAGGAAATGTGCCTTTTATATTGAGACGGCTCAAAAAGGAAAATGTGCCTTTTATATTGGGACGATGGGAGTAGTTTTCTTTCTTCTACACGAATAGTTAGTTTTGGACGATTATATTTAATTGTTGGGTATATCGCCAACTCACTCTCCCATACTGGAGGTCTCGAATCCGAAACTCGTGGAGGGAGTTTCACCCCTGTTTGTCCTAGACTTCCCCACCCCGGCCCCTTCCCAAGACCCTCTCGGGGTAAAAAAAAATTACACACACACACACACACACACACACACATAGTCAGAGACTCACAATGACATGTTTCACAGCGACATTGACATCTGTAAGCAACATGAAAATTTGAATGTGACATCCGTTAATAACATAAAAAATTGGCGGTGACATGAAAATGTGACAATGATATCATGTTTTCCAAATATATGACATTCTTAGTCACATTTTTGTTCTTATGCAAAAGTGATCACTTTTTGGAAATTGGATACAATTTAGTACTACGAGAAAGGAATTGAGTTGCTTATTTGAAACGAAAAGTAAAAAGACATTTAAGAATAACATAAAGAATCTATGAGAAAGCAAAACACTTGCGTAGTTTATCATCAATTTTAATACGGAGTATGTTGGTGTTTAAAAAGAAACATTCAGTGAATGCACCTGTAAAGCTGTGAACACACAACCCTAAGCCTTGCAAAATTTTGATTGGAATATAATACTATTACCTGCTAGACTAGCTAATTAGATTACGCCGGGGCGGGGCGGGGCGGGACGGGGCGGATCATGTTTGGTATCATATTAACGCGTACATATATTCAATTCTCTGGTATATAATAATATTAACATACATTCCGGTATAATAAGATCTACAGTTTGTTTGGTAATGCTGAAATTAGTTGAATTGTGGAAATGTTTGAGTATAGAACTGAGAAAAATGCATTTCTTACTAACCAAAGAATTAGAATTATTCATTGACAGTCTGAGTACATCAATATTTATAGAAGTGTATAGAACTGTTAATACAGTTAAAATTTTGTTATAACAAGTATATACGACTAACTGTAATAACAAGACTTCTAACAATACTCATATCTTCACAGCCCCCCGTCAAGTTGGACTTGGTGAGTTGAAAACAAGTCCTAACTTGGAGAAAAATGTTTGATGTTGTTGAGAACTCAATGCCTTGGTAAATATGTCTGCAATTTGGCATGTAGTAGGAACATAATGTGGCTGTATAATTCCTTCTTGCACTTGTTCTCTAATATAATGAACGTCAATTCTAAGATGTTTGGTACGTTCATGCATGACAGGATTTTCAGCTATATGTGGGGCTGCTTTGTTGTCACAAAAAAGAGGAAGAGGTTTACTAACAGTTATGTGAAGTTCCTTAAGTAAACCATCTATCCATGTGATCTCAGAAGCTGTGTAGCTCATACTTCGATACTCAGACTCTGCAGTTGACTTACTGACAGTTTTCTGCTTCTTAGTTTTCCAGGATATGAGTGAGTGACCCAGAAAAATGCAATAACCACTTAGTGACCTTCCAGTTAAGTAACATGAACCCCAGTCAGCATCACAATAAGCTGTCAGATTTAGGGAATTTTGAGCAGGGTAAAACAATCCCAGATTGATTGTAAATTTGAGA
Source organism: Cuscuta epithymum (assembly GCA_945859915.1). Lineage (NCBI taxonomy): Eukaryota > Viridiplantae > Streptophyta > Magnoliopsida > Solanales > Convolvulaceae > Cuscuta > Cuscuta epithymum. The sequence goes on along the minus strand of CAMAPF010001062.1, from coordinate 89,754 downwards.
TATCTGACAAGATAGAGTGCTACATTCATATGATTAACACGTGGTGCACTCAGATATTGGATGAGTTGTTGCACAGTGTAAGATAAGTCAGGTCTAGTAAGATTGAGATATAGCAGCCTTCCAACAAGTCTGCGATATTGATCTGGTTCTGGAAGAAGATCACTAGTATCACTGGAAAGATTGAGTCCAGTAGGCATAGGAAATGTAGCAGGTTTACATTCTATCATATGAGTATCCTGGAGAATATCCAAGATATATTTCCTTTGATTTAGAATGATTCCTGTGGAATTTCTAGCAACTTCTATGCCTAAGAAGTATCTCAAAGGTCCAAGGTCTTTTATGGTGAAAGCCTTATCCAGTGCTTGTTTGATGTGAAGAATCTGGGTTTCATTGTTCCCTGTAATGAGTAGGTCATCAACATAGGCAAGTACAATGATAAAGGATTGTCCTTCTGACTTGATAAACAAGGAATAATCTTGTCTAGACTGTTGAAAGCCAAACTTTTTTAGGAATTTGGTGAGTTCAAGGTTCCATTGTCTAGAAGCCTGCTTTAGGCCATAAAGTGATCTCTTTAGTCTGCATACTTGTCCAGGTTGAGCTCCATTATATCCTTCTGGAATTTCCATGTAAACTTCTTCATCAACAAAGCCATGTAAAAAAGCATTATTGATGTCCAATTGGTGTATTTTCCAGTTCTTTGCAGCAGCTATAGCAATGAGTGTCTTGACAGAGGTAAACTTTGCTACAGGGCTGAAGGTATGTTTGAAGTCTTTTCCTTTGATTTGGTTGTATCCCTTTGCAACCAAACGAGCTTTGTATCTTTCAACTGTTCCATCAGGTTTGAACTTAATCTTATATACCCATTTGGCTCCTATGGCTTTCTTTCCCATGGGTAAGGAAGTAAGTTCCCATGTGTTATTTTTCTCCAAAGCTTGAAGTTCTTGTTGCATTGTTGATATCCATTTCTCATCTTTCACAGCTTCTTTGAAGGTGACAGGTTCATAGACTTGAAATGTATTTGCCAATGATGTTACATAATCAGAAGCAAACATGTTCAAAGAAGAACAAACCATATTGGCAAATTGTGAGGTTGTTGAGGTATTGTTTTGTAATTCTGGAAGTAAAGATCTTGGGATATCTTTACAAATAAAATCTTGGAGTTTTTGTGGTATAGCCCTTATTCGAGATGATTTTCTCTGTGGTTGATCAATGATGTTTGAAATGTGATTTTGAGATATGTTAGGAGGAACTGGAATTTCATATTGAGGTAAAGTTGAATGTTGAGCTTCAGGTATTGAAGGTGTTAGAGATGTGTCAGGTTGAATGGTTTGTGTATTTTCAGGAGTTGGAAGAAAACTTCCAAGTGGAAAAAATGTTTCAGATAGGTCAGAAGAACATTCACTGTGGCCTTTGAATGGGAATATATTTTCTTTGAAGATCACATCCCTGCTTAGGAAAACCTTCTGAGAATCAATATCATACAATTTATATCCTTTTTGACCAAAAGGATAACCTAACATGATGCATTTGATTGCTCTTTTATCCATTTTTTGTCAACAGGTTTTGTTGCTGCATAACATAGGCAGCCAAACACTCTCAAGTGTTGATAGTTTGGTTTTTTTTTGTGAAGAACTTCAAATGGTGTTTTCCAATTGAGATTAGAAGATGGCATGATGTTGATCAAATGGGTAGCAGTCAGTATACACTCTCCCCAAAATTTCTTAGGTAATTCAGCCTGAATTCTCAATGCACGAGCAGTATCTAATAGATGTCTGTGCTTTCTTTCTACTCTGCCATTTTGCTGAGGATTTCCTGGAATACTTCTTTGATGTATAATTCCTTTTTCCTTGAAGAATTGATTACAAGCAACTTGAACAATCTCTGTGCCATTATCACTTCTGATATTCTTTACTTTGGATTCAAAATGTGTCTCCACATAGGTAAGAAAACTAGAGATTATGTTAAAAACCTCAGTTTTATCCCTTATTAGATAAGTCCAGGTGTTTCTACTGTGATCATCAAGTATAGTAAGGAAATATGAAGCTCCTGTAAGTGATTTACACTTGTAAGGACCCCATAAATCTATGTGAACTAGCTCAAACATAGCTGAAGTCAAAGAGTTGCTTCTATCAAATGGTAACTTGTGATGTTTGGCTAAAATACATGTTTCACATGACAAACTCTTCACCTTATTGAAAACAGAAGTATCATACAAATGTTGTAACTTGGACAAGGATGAATGACCTAGTCTAGCATGCAACAACATTATGTGTTCAGAACTTGATTCTTCTAGAACAGGAGAATTATTCCTATCTAAGGAACATGCAAATGCTTTATTTATGCTGTCATCAACTTCAAGTATGTATAAGCCTGATTTCTTCCTCCCCAAACAAATCTTCCTGTCAACCAAAGGGCCCTGAATAAAGCAGCCAGATTCATCAAAAACTGCTGTTAGCTTTGTATTTTTGAGGAGTTTACCAATGGATAGCAGATTATGTTTAAACTCAGGAATATACATAACTCTTTGTAAAATAATATCCTTAGATAATATCACATCTCCAATGAGATCAACCTTTATAACGGAACCATCAGGTAATGCAATGAATACAGGCTTAATCAATGATGTTTTATTCTGTAGTCCTTTGATATCACATGTCATGTGGTCAGATGCTCCAGAGTCAATGATCCAATTTGTGGACATAGAATTATTTGAACTTGAATCTGTATGGAAAGCAAGAATCATACCTGCTAAATTGAAACTGGATGACGCTGAACCAACCTCATACTCATAATTGTTATTGTTCCTTTGAGACAAGAAAGTTTGAACAACCTTTGGATCCATCTGTCTTAGCATTGAAAATTGTGATTCAATTCCAGATTCACCAACTTCATTTTGAAATTCTTGCATTACACCTTTCTGTTTCTTGTTAGAAATAGCATTTCCAACAAATGTGGTTGTATCAGGTATTGGTTTATTGTTTGTTTCAACATTCCCAGCAAACCTCTTATGTCCAGTACCATTTTCTGAGTCCTTAAATCCAGAATTTGAATTTATTTTTCCTTTGTAACCTTGGAACCAATCCGGATAACCTTTGATTTCAAAGCAATCTTTCATCAAATGTCCTTTCTTATTGCAATGTGTACAGATTAATGATTGTTTTTCAAGCTTAAGTTTCTGATGATCTGCCTTGGTCATGAATTTGTTCTGCTCAGGTCCTTTCTTGTTGTATTTATTCACAGCCATAGCTATTCCTTCAGAAGCTTCATTATAATGAGCAGTAATTGTTTTCTGCATCTCAACTTGCTGAACACGGAAGAATGCTTGATTCACAGAAGGTAAAGGATCAATAGCAAGAATTTGGTTTCTTATGGTTTCATAGGTATCATCCAATCCCATAAGAAACTCCAGAAGTTTGTTCCTATTATCCCTGTCAACAATTTTTTGTAGAACCACATTCGCATACTGGTAATGGATCCAAAGCATTGATATCCTCCCAAACTGTCTTCATCCTTCCATAGTATTCTGCAACAGGCTTTCCTTCTTGTTTAATTGTTGTTAGATCTCTTTTCAGTTGGTAGAGGTACGGTGCATTTGTTTGGCTATATCTTTCCTTGAGTTCATCCCAAAGCTGCTTGGATGATGTCACATACATCATAGATTTAGCCATAAGCGGTATCATAGAGTGCAAAATCCAACACAATACTGTATAATCAATTCTCATCCAATCCTGGTACGCATCATCATCATCTTCAGGCTGTTTGATTTTACCTGTGACAAATCCAAGTTTGTTTTTGGAGATTAGCGCCATTTTAACTCCTCTTGACCAGTTCAAATAATTGTTTCCGTCAAACTTTTCAGCTGTGAGATTGTTGGAAGAGCTATCGCCAGGAGAAAGATAATAGGGATCCTTGTACGATCCGTGGCCAGAGATTTGTTGATTGTGAACTGAGTTTTCTGAAGTCGGCATTTTGATTTGTAGATCTCGAATTAGTTTTAATTCGATGGATTCGTCAACAATTACTGCTAGAACAGTAATAATTTTGTTTGAAGAAGGATCGTCTAGAACTAGTAACTTCTCCAAGTTTTACTGCTCGTCTCTAATGGCGGAATTAAGTGCGGAATTCGGTGGTTCGGTCCTCAGAAGCCATGAATGGCTCTGATACCATGTGGAAATGTTTGAGTATAGAACTGAGAAAAATGCATTTCTTACTAACCAAAGAATTAGAATTATTCATTGACAGTCTGAGTACATCAGTATTTATAGAAGTGTATAGAACTGTTAATACAGTTAAAATTTTGTTATAACAAGTATATACGACTAACTGTAATAACAAGACTTCTAACAATACTCATATCTTCACATGAATAAACTGAATCTTCTTAAATTGGTAAAATTCTAGCTGTAGCAGCAGAATTGGATGAATCTACTGAATTATGAAAATATTATATTTAAAATATATGTAGTATGAAATACTTTATTAATAAAATAAATAAATAATTATATGAAAAATAGCTAAAATGGTCATCTACACTAAGTTTAACTAATTCACCCACAAAAGTAACTATAAACTTACTTATTCTGATTATTACACAATTCAACGCGTGAAATAAAAATTATGTATTTATTATAATAAATGATTAAATGACTGATAGTCTGATAGGGGCCGATAAGGTAAAAATAGAAATTAACAAACGGATACTTAAACTGCTGTATACTTGTATATTGCTACACAAATTGAATTTGTAATGGAACCATAAGGCACATAAAATAAAATGACCTAAACATACAAACTTACACCATATTGGTATGCAAGTATTGTTTTTGTGCGAGGAAATAGCGCGATCACAAGTGAAATTATATTCTGTACAATAATTATAAATTGTAGACAATTTCCATCATTTTAGTTCAATCTCTTAACAAAAGAAAAATCACTTTGTTCCTCAATATTGATGATTTCGTGTTTCTGCAAAGGGACACGAACCAGCTCCAACAAGTTGGTGGGATCATCATTAATATTTTTAACATCATCATGATCACCATCATCTTGTTGAATTATATTGTTCGAAGAAGAAGATGGTCCATATCGTGATTGTCTTCCATCAACATGGCTGGCAACGAAATGTGGCGGAGATTGTGAGCCACCACCATTGTCATCACTGCGTCCCCAATGCTCATATAAGTCGTCGAACTCGGGTTTATCACGCCCAATTGATTGAGTACTACTCGCCGCGTCCATCTCGCTTCGGTAGAAGCCGTGGCCGCGGAGGAGGTGCACCGGAGACATGCCGTGCCGAGAAGGTGTTCCCGGACGGCTTGATGTAGGTGTCACGGAAGCGCTCTCAATTTTGTTATGATCTTTTATTCGTTTCTTCGCTGTGTGATGCCAGCCTTTCAATGCCCTTGCGACGTTCTCGTTGAAAATGGTTGGTTTCATATTTGAACCCATCTGCATTTTGTCCATATTACATTATATGAATGCCGCATATATATACTCTGTTCTCAATATTAAGGTGGTGTTTGAATCCAATTATTAAAATGGTTTCTTTTACTCTTTCGGGGAGCAGAAACAGAAGTGCGTGGAAGTATTTGGACGAAAATGTAGAAGTACTTTTGGTGCTCTAACTTACTCCTAAAAGCAGTTTTTTAGAAGATGAGGAAAACCAGTTTCTGAAAACTGATTGTACTACTGTTTTAAAAAATAAGCAGAATCAGAATCAGTTCCAACTTCCAAACACTCCTAAGAAACAAAACAAATTTATAGTAACATGTTCATATAGACTAAAAAATATTCCGTAATTTTGTTGGGCATTAATTAATAAAATAAAATGTACGCAGTGTAAAATTCTCATACAACCGCACCATCGTTACACTTGATTTACAATATAAAATTATTGTTCTATTAATTTTTCATTCATCAATTGTTTTAGAAAATGAGAACTAGCAAATCATTGTTTGAGAAAAAGAAGTGTTGCAAGCAATGTTCTAAAAGGCGCTAGGTGCTAGTCGGGCGCCAGCCCAACGCCTAGCGCCTAGGCAGCTAGGCGGGTGCCTAGTCGGAGACAAAGAAATTGCATTTTTACCTACATTTTTGCTTAAATATGATAAGTAATATTGTATTTTTTTGTGTATAAAATACATATATACATTTACATTAACAAACATGAATGATAGAATCATCACACTTAATCATGCGTAGTATATGATAATTAATCACTTAATTTTATTATGCTATAAATATAAATAATGATGAAATTTAGGAATATATATAGAAACATGTATAGTTTTATCTTAATTTACAACTTCATTTCTTTATATCCATATGGTTAAAACTAAAGTACATATATCGCTTAGAAAATTGAAATTAAAAAGTAAAGTAATATTTGGCGAATCTAGCTAGACAGCCTAGGCGGCTGATTAGGCGCTCTAGGAGGGCAACTAGGCGCCATAGGCGGCCATCTAATTCAAACCAATTAGTCGGAGCGCCTAGACAAAAATCGGGGCGCCCGACCACCGGCTAGCGCCTAGGCAGGGACTAGTCAGACGCCTAGAGCGATTTTTAGAACAAGGTTGCAAGTTTGCAACTAATAAAAAAAGAACAATTATTCTATAAAAACAGTTAAGATAGATAAATTCACGACTTCATGATTCTGGTGATTGAAACATTCATATTACTAGACAACAAGACCACAAAATATAGGAATCTATTAACCTTTATGATAGTTGGATTAAACGGTTAATTAACACGTAGTATATCCTAGTTTGGGTGATTAGTAGCTTGGCCAATGCCCGAGTAAAACAGGACAAGGTGTGTCTTAATAGAACTGAAATTTTATGGTCTTATCGTTTTAAGTCTTAATTATTTGATCTGAATTGGTTGTTCTGATCTGATACATACCCGGTACATATCTGGTCTATGTGTATTTTATAAGTGAAGTCTAGTCTATTTTAGTCTAATCTGTTTAAGTTTGACTTGGTTTGATCTATTTTAGTCTAGTCTGGTCCATTGTCCGAGAGTGTAGATAGTATATAATGTAGAATTAATATTAATTTTCTCAAAATAAATTTCTTTTCTTGAATTCAATAATGATTAATTAGTTACCTGCGTTACAAGGGCATAGAGAGGAAGGGTTACATAGCTGCACAGAACCTGTATAATAATGCTAAAAGGCCACATAATTGTGTGTTATTAATATTAACAATAAAATCAATGCATTATCGAGAAGTTCTCTTTTAAGAGGTAGTTACCCCATAGCGAATCTGATAATGATATCCTCCAAATGCTCATGGAAGCATGACCTCAATCCAAATGTATACTAGAAAACAAACCCCACGCCAACAAAAAAAAAAAAGAAACCAGTTTTAATATTTTGTCATCATAAAATTTAAAGTAGTCAGTAGTTACCAATATTAGCTTACCCAAGTCCAAGCGAAGAAGGCCAATTCAAATGCATTCTGCATTAAATGTTAATTAATTAGAATATATAGTTAATAGAAGGTACTTTTAAAATTAAAATTCGACAATGTACATTGTTAATTCGCTAAATAGGAGTAAATTACCTAAATCGTAAGAGTAGGAGTATAGGTTTTCAATTTTTAAAATTTGAGTAACTCTTCCTCTCTAACCATTGCCATATTTTAATAAGAATATTATTTATTTGTGATAAAGACGCAAAAATGTAAAAAGCAGGACTTGCCCGCCTTCTAGCACCACCACCTTCGACCACTGGAAAAAAATACTAACCTGCAATTGTAGAGCAAATAAAATTTTACATTTTTGAAGAATAATAATGTCATCTTCATGTAATTTTAAAGAAATGTGACATTTTTTACACAAGATGAGTTTTTTTGGCAGTCAGAGATGGTGGTGCTGAGAGTCCATAATAATGTTATTGCTATTATTTTTTCAATTTTTGTGTTTTTATCAGGAAAACAATTTTAAGTAATACAAACTATTAATTACTCACAACTCAAGAATAACTCATAATTTAAAAATAATATTCAATAATACCATATACGAAGTATTTGATTATAAAACAATGAGCGGTCCAGCCCAACTGGTCGCCAACTCACTCTCCCTTACAGGAGTGAGTTTCAACCTAGACTAGATTACTCCAGACTCCCCCAGCCCCCTCCCCCAGACGCCCCCTGGAGTAAAAAGAAAAAAAAAAGATTACAAAACAAAAGTAGTACATAGCTATTGTCATTAGAAGTTCAATCATTTAACTAATACAAAAATTAATGTCATTAAATTAAGCAAGTGACCCAATTTTGGAATAACCTATATTCGATGGTTTAATATTAGTATTTAGTGTATTTGTAGTGAAAAAGTGGCTCTATATTATATTTGTTATATATTCAAGCAATTGATATTATTAAAAATTGTTTCTAAAGTACATATTATTATTGGTTTAATGATGATAAATAAATACATATTTATTATTTATATGTTTTTATTATAAATACAAATATGATTTTCTTAATAAAATATGGTAAGGAGAAAATATGAAGAAAGAGTATAATTTGCTCCTATATTGAGATGTAAAATTTATATATGCACATTTTGTGTATATTTTGAGTTGGTTTATATTAGAAATAATTAAATAAATATGATCAAAGTAAAGATGATTTACAAAAATATGATTAGTGACTAGAGTAGTAATGAAATCATAGTAATTCATGTTCAAGTTTTGAGCTTAAGTTACCGCAACACCACATTGTAGTAATGATAGTCATATTTATGTAAATATGTTTTATTTTAGTACTATTCTTATAAAAAACCATTTATATTACTCCTATGTGCCATTCGTAAAATATGTGCACACATACTTGAAAAAGAACAAAGCTAACGAGAAACAGAATGAGTCGCGGACGGTTGAACCAGAACAGGTCATCACCCGGCTCAACCACTGGAACTCCCTTTACAATTTCATTCCTATCCTGAATCCTTAGCCCCATCTTTGTGATGATCACTTGCAACTTGGCACCAACCAACAATATAATCTGTACATACTATGAACTGTTATTTCAATCATTTTTTTCAGTGATATAAATAATACGGAGTATAATTACTTAAATCAATGTGACATGTAGTTTATATAAACGATCAAGCTAGAAGTGTTGTGGAAGAGCCTCTTTAAGCTTCGTTCGAGCATAGGGTTTAGTTTGGAACCCACAAACCTTTGTTGAATTGAAGGTTTAATTTTAGGCCAATCACGTAGGGGATTTCTATCACAGATGAGTAGGGAAGAAAGAGAGACATGGCTTTGGAAGCAGCAAGGCAGAGTTTTGGACTCCATTAGCTGAATGTCATCGAGCATCTGGAGTGCAGGGGCGGCAATGAGCAGCGAGGAGGCGTTACGTTCAATCTTAAATTGACGATACCGATCGTCTGTCCCCCTCTTGAACCAACACTAATGAAGTGAATATGTTGCTTAGGTTTGGAAGAAGACATTTCAAGTTGGAGTTTGGCGACCTGCGGTTTTTTTCTCTAATTTTACACCTATACAAAAAAGGTACATATGATTTGAGCTATTTTTAGATAGGGGCACGTGTTTCATTTTTTAACAAAGTGAGACACATGTTTGAATTCCGTTATCGCAGCACGGGCATGACGACTAACGCCGTTAGAGAATCTAACCCTGATTTTCAAAAGTCTCTGAAACATTAAAAGTAAAACACTGGGAGGTGCGCCTCGTCAAGGAGACCAACAAACTATCATTCTTTTTTTGTTTGCAGCCACCATGCCGCCAAAAATCCGCCGGAAAAATGATATTAACAAATTCATTTTAAAAAAATCCAAATAGAGCCGAAAAATTCGAAGAGAATGACATTTTGTTGGTCTCCTTGACGAGGCGCACCTCCTTGTATTTTTCTTTTAATGTTTTGGAGACTTTTGAAAATCGGGGTTAGATTTTCTAACGGCGTTAGACGCCATGCCCCTGCTGATATTTTTGAATTGTGTGTGTTGGTGCCAGTCTTGTCATGTTTAGTTTTACTACTTTTGGAGGTATTGAGGGTTCTAATGCCGATAATTGTTTCAAAGCTCTTGCGTGTCCAACGAAAAATTTTACTCAACTTTGGGTAAACTTTTCTATGACCGATAAGGATGTGAAGGGACCTCTTGATTATTATGAGTCTAGTGAGAGAGAAGATTTGAGTTAGAGTATGATATAAGATTCACGATTTCTATTACTCCCTCCGTATTTTAAAGTTTGTCATACTTTCCTTTTTTGAATGTATTTAAAAGTTTGTCACACTTTCCTTTTTTGGTAAGTTTCTTCCTTTAAAAATACTAAATTACTCTTACTTTTTCTACTTTTTATTTTTTCTTTCATATTTTTCCATCTTCTCTCTACTTTTTCTACACTATTCATTACCCCTGTTATTTCCCTCTTAAATGTTGTGCCCAAACCTAATGTAGAGAACTTTGAAATACGGAGGGAGTATATTAATATAGACTACTTTTACCTTAAAAATATAGTCGATTTACTTTTAAAAAATCTAAAAGATCATGCCATTGAGATATTGAAAATTAAATCCACTATATCACTAATAATGCTAGTGTTTTAGGACATTATACATAGTATTAGTTGAAACTATTTGTTCTAGTCCATTAGCATTGGTCTTTTATTATGTATCCAAGAACACATTGATCTTTTATTTAGTTATTGTTATGAGACAAATATAGTTTTAACCCGTAATTCATGTATGTGCCCATTTTTAGTTATGTAATTTTACTCACCTTCAAATTATAGTCTATGTTATGGACTTTTTCACATGAACGTACTATTTATTGTAGAAATTTCCATACCAATAGAAGCTTTTCTGAGCAGTGTTTGTCAGAGATTATACATCTCGATGAAAAACTCCGTAATGTTTACAATATTATTAGTTGCAGGACATAATGTACACGCAAGTAAATTATGAGACTAATAACACACATTTATAAAAGAACGGACTAAAATCCTCATCATTCAGGAGCTCATAGATAGTCTTGACAAAAAGTTAGGGGGCATACTATCATTTTCAAGATTGACATGATTAAAGCTTTTAATAGGTGTTCCTAGGCTTTTATTAAACATGTTCTTCTTACGTATGATTTTCATCCCCAATTCACTAATATGATCCTTAATAACTTCAATGTTACTTGGTGTTCCATTTTAATTCATGGAAACCCAAAGGGTTTTTGAATACCTCAAGGGGTGTGAAATGGAGGATTCTCATTCTCCTATTCTTTTTATCATTCTAAGTTAGACCGTTTCCCAACATTAAAAAATTTGTTTGCAACTAGGGGTGGTCGTTTTATTTGTCATACAAGTGTCCATTTGGTTACCCATTTGTTTGTCCTATGTTGATGATCTCATTGTGTTTTCTAATGTTAACAAAAGCTCTCTTAATCTGCTTCATAAGACCATTATTGACTATGAGGTTTTTTCAATCTAAACGACAATGTAGAGCGAACTTGGCAGGTTATTCTCGATCATCCCAGATATAGATGCATCACACAAGTCACTCACCCTTGATCCACAATCGTGGCCTAATTTATGAGGCGATTGTGCCAAGTATTTGAAATTGAATGAAGGACGAGTACAAAATCATTGTTGCTACCAAAAATTGGCCTGTGGTAGTTCACTTCGGTGGTGAAGTAGCTTTTTCCGTGGCTTATCTAGTTGTAGAATGATTTTCAGATCTTTGAATTATAGATCTTCTTATTCCTTATTTCCCAATGAAGGGAAGAAATTTTGATGTTGTTAGAGGTACATGGATATAATGACTAGCGATTTTTTTTATTACCTTTTTGGTGTTCAACATTTGACTTTGCTCTATCAAAGATGATCGTCTCTCTAAGTCTAACCATAGGGTTATCAATTGTGATTGGAGGAGGAGAGTTGTAGTCTGTATTGATTTTTTCGAATATGATGTAGGATCGTGATTTTAATTATATCAATATAGGTGCTTTCTAGTAAAAAAATATTATTTTTAATACAAGTGATCTATACTTATTGTTCCACAATTGAATAAACACACACAAACATGTCAAGTACTTTGTGATCTGATGGTATCACTGTGACACTTCCAAGGGGGAGGTCACAAGTTCGAATCTCATCCCAGTTTAAGGATGTTGGCATTAACATTGAGCAGATACTATATAGGTTAGAAAGAATTGTCCAAAAAAACACACACACAAACATGGTTCTTTCATAAGTACATAATTACTAGGAATAACTTACAATTAGGGGAAGAAACGGAAGCCATAAATAAGAGTACCAGCCTGTCCAAATCAAAATAAAAAGATATAGACTATGCCATTTAATTATTCAATATTCCAATTTCATGGAGACACATTTAATGAAAAGTATATTAATTGATATTTTAACTCAAATAGATCAAGAACTTAGTTTATATTGAACATGCATATATATGCTTGTGCATGAGAAACACAATGCACTACTTGGATCATCATTAATCTTAGGTTTGAATAATTTAATTTTACTTACCGTGAGTATTGAACAGAAGAAAGGAAACTGCAAATAGCCACATCGGAGGACTACATATTGAAAAAACACATAATGCACAAATGTTAGTAAGTGTTTTATTTATTTATTTATTTATTTATTTACGTATTTATGTGTTTTTATCTCTTTGTTTTATAACAAAAAACAAATTCAACTTCTTAAATCTACTATATCAGAATAACATGTTAAGTATATTGAGCAAAAACAAACCTGATTCCAACAACGACCTTGAAATCTGTTTCTAGTGATCTTTTGATATACTTTTGAAAATCGAAATTCGTCGCAGTTTGAGGTGTCAAATGAGCCTGATTTTCAAAGAGAAGAAAATTACGATGTGCACATGTATATATGCGTGTGTGTGTGTGTTGATGATGACGGGTTTAATCACTGACAAAGTAAACGAGTTAGGAAGAGCTCAACGAGGCTTCAAGACTACGTGGTAAATTAGAAGTGCTGCCAGATTTTTTTTAGACTTTCTATTTCCGTATTAATATTTATTTAGCTAGTAGAGTTGGAGTATAATGTGTATTCCTAGCAAGTAGGATTAATATTTGCTTTGGATTCATATTCCTATGTTATTACGTATGTATAGGGGTGTAAATACATACCTCTTCTTTATCAATAAAGATTATTGAGAGCTGTATAATTAAATTTGGTCTTCTATCACCATGAGATAGAAACGGTTTCATTGCACCGTAAGCAAGGCTGTTTCATCAATTGGCATCAGAGCCAGCTTTCTTGGCGGCTAAAATCATGACCAACAAGGAGCGATTAGATCATATGTAGCAATCCCTAGCCCAAATCACCGAGTCCTTTAGCACCATGGCCATTACCATGGATTCCATCCAGAAATCTTTAGAGAGGCAATCCAGATCACCATTAACGACCCACCGATCAGGAAGACGCAGGAAACAACCGAGCTCATCAGGAAGACGCAGGCAACAACCGAGCTCATCCTCATCCTCTGATTCCTCTCCATCTCACAACAAAGAAGATGACTCTCACAGCGAAGAAGACGACAGCAAGCACAACAGTTCGTCCCACAGGTCAGGCAAATCTAATAGGAATAATTTTGGGAAACAAGAAGTGAAAAGTGTAAACTTGATTTCCCCAAGTTTTTAGGAGAAGACGTCCTCATATGGCTTGACCACACTCGATAGTACTTTATGGTGAAAGGCATTCAAGGTCGGCATAAGATCATGTTGGCTTCTTTCCATCTTGAAAGTGAAGCAAACCTCTGGTGGCAATGATTTTCCAAACGCCAAAAGAGGGGCAAGGCATCTTGGCGTCAATTTGAAGCAGGTATCCTGAAGAGATTTGGTCCCTCAAACTTTGAAAATTATGATGAGCTTCTAAGTAAAATACTACAGACCGGGACTTTTAGGGAATACTTGAAGGAATTTGAACGAATATCAACTCATGTGTCTGGATGGAAATCTAAGGCTCTGCTTGGAACTTTCTTGGAAGGTTTGAAGAAAGACCTGTCATTAGAAGTTCGCCTCTTCAATCCACATAAACTAACGGAAGCAATCGAGTTGGCCAGACGGATTGATGACAAAATGCAGAAAAGCAAAAAAAATCCCTTAAGGCACAAAAATCCACCAGCTTTGGTAGAATGAATTAGGCCAGCGCACCAGGACTCATGAATCTAAAGGGGAGTTAAGATACAGGAATATGACGGTTAACTGTGGAGGAGATGATCTTTCCTTCTAAAAAATGTGGAGGAGATGAAGGCACGAAGGGAAAAGAAATTGTGTTACAACTGTGATGAAAATTTTGTTCCCGGGCACTGATGTAAAGCGTCACAGTTTGTCATTGAAGACGATACCGATGAAGGGGAGTGGGAATTAACAGATAATAAAAAATGATGGATTTGAGGAAGAAGATATACAAGACAGCCCCTCAGTTTCCTTGCATGCCCTTGCCAGAGGAATAGAGACACAAACCATGTGAATGCAAGGTCTTTTGCAACCTCAATCGGTGGACATCCTAATCGACTCCGGGTCCAGCCATAATTTTATTAATCAAGCAGTGGAAGAGAGATTGAGATTGGTGGTTACCACCATCAAACCCTTTGCTGCCTGAATCGCTAGTGGAGAGCGATTATGGTGTACTGAAAAATATGAGCACAACTCAATCACTATTCAGGGATATACTTTCAATACCACTCTTTACGCCCTACCTATTACAGGTATGGATCTTGTACTTGGGATGCAGTGGCTAAATGGATTGGGTAAAATAGTCGCTAATTATAGAGACATGACCATGGAGTTCTCGGTTATGGGAGTACCATATGCCATCAAGGCAAAAGCCAAGAGGGGAGCAAGTTTGGTAACAATACATGCACTGATAGAGGATTGGAGACATGGAGCCAACTTACATGCAATGGCTAAATGCATAGTTTCCCATTTATACTTAAATGGGAAAACCATAAAGTGATGTTTGGTCAGCAACCAACATCAGAAGAAGGAAAAGAGGCACATACTCACCGAACAGATGTTCAAGAGATCCTCCATCAATTCGAACATATACTTGCACCCGCACACGCGCGAGTTACCACCCAGCCGTACATATGATCATCGAATACGGCTTAAGGATGAAAAGATAGCAGTGAATGTGGCACCATACAGATACACTCACTTTCAAAAAATGAAATCGAGCGGCAGGTGGCAGAACTATTGGAATCTGGTCTCATACAGCCAAACACCAGTCTGTTTTCATCTCCAGTACTTCTTGTGGAAAAGAAAGATGGGACTTGGAGGTTTTGCACAGATTATAGGGCCCTATATGAGGTGACTGTCAAGGATAGATTCCCGATTCCCACGATTGATGATATGTTAGATGAGCTACATAGAGCCACCTACTTTTAAAAATTGGACTTAAGGTCGGGCTACCACCAGATTAGGGTTCACCCCCGGATGACATTCCAAAAATGGCGTTTCAAACTCATAATGGACACTACAAGTACCTCGTCATATCGTTTGGATTATGCAATGCACCTTCCACCTTTCAAGCAGCTATGAATGACATATTCAAACCGTATCTCAGGTTGTTCATATTGGTCTTCTTTGACGATATTCTAGTTTACAGTCAAAATGCAAGAAGAGCATTTAGAAGTTAGAACACCTACGGATAACTATGGAAATTTTATCAAAAAATCAGTTTTACATTAAGCTTGCCAAATGTTTTTTTTTCCCAAATCGGGGTAGAATATTTAGGGCACTTCATCTCAAGGGTAGGAGTCCGAGTTGACCCACGGAAGGTAGAAGTCATGATGAACTGACCCATTCCAGTCACTATGACAGCTTTGAGAGGGTTTTTGGGTTTGACAGGATATTATCGAAAATTTGTTCAAAATTATGGGCTCATTGTTCGGCCATTGACTCAACTATTGTTAAAAGGGCACTTTAGATGTAATGGAGAGGCAACTAAAGCATTTGAGGCTCTTAAGTTGGCTATGTCATCAACCCCAATCCTCGCCTTGTCGAACTTCAATGAGGATTTCGTGGTTGAAACTGATGCATCTGGATTCGGAATCGGGACAGTTTTATCTCAAAAGGGGCACCCAATTGCTTTCGTGAGTGAGGCTCTAGGTACCACCAAGCGATCATGGTCCACATATGCCAAGGAAATGTTAGCAATTGTTGAAGCGCTCCGAACATGGCAGACATACCTCCTGGGACGTCGTTTTACCTTATAGACTGGTCAGAAGAGTTTGGGACAACTCTTAAAGCAACGAATAACCACACCAGAACAACAAAAGTGGATTGATAAATTACTGGGATTTGATCATTTCATTGTGTACAAGCCAGGGGTTATGACCAAAGCTGATGACGCCTTCTCTCGACAAAACCCACTGAAAATAGAAGATCAAATAACAGCGACAACAATTACCGGGCCAATATGGGCAATTTGGGATGATATTCGTCGGCTTACACGGGATGATTCTTACCTACAGGAGTTACGCCAGAAGCTTGTGAGTTCCATAGCACTGCAATTGGGGGTCATTCGGGGGTATTATGCACATTCCAACGCTTGAAACAAACCTTTTATTGGCCAGGGATGCGCTCGGCAGTAAATAAGTATGTCCAAGAGTGTGGTACATGTCAACAAGCTAAATCCAATTCACTTGCACCAGCTCGGTTGTTGACAACATTACCGATACCTACAAAAGTATGGGCAGACATCAGTATGGATTTCGTGGAAGGACTGCCTAAATCAGGAGGGAAATATAGTGTGTTAGTGGTCATTGATCGACTCACCAAATATACACACTTTTCACCATTATCCCACCCATTATAAGCTAAAGACGTCGCAACAACCTTCATACGGGATATAATGCGTCTTCATGGGTTCCCAGAAACAATAGTAAGCGACAGAGACCATATATTTATGAGTCTATTTTGGAGAGAATTATTCCGCCTCCAAGGAACTACCTTAAAAACAAGCTCGGCATACCACCCAGAAACTGATGGCCAAACTGAGGTAGTGAACTGTTGTTTGGGTCAATATTTGCGATACTTCG
Organism: Cuscuta epithymum; assembly: GCA_945859915.1. Classification (NCBI taxonomy): domain Eukaryota; kingdom Viridiplantae; phylum Streptophyta; class Magnoliopsida; order Solanales; family Convolvulaceae; genus Cuscuta; species Cuscuta epithymum. The sequence goes on along the minus strand of CAMAPF010001062.1, from coordinate 72,712 downwards.
TTCATAACTTTCCTACCAAATGGGGAGCTTATCTGGCTTGGGTTGAACTTTGGTACAACACTTCATATCACAGGTCCACGAGAATGACTCCATTTGAAGGGCTATACGATCGAACGCCTCCCATGTTAAGATCGCATGTGGACGGGCAATCTCCTTTGGCAGAAGTTGATGTTCAGTTGCGTGATCTCAATGAGGTTATATAGGTGTTACGTAGCAACTTGGTTCTGGCTTCTAATAAAATGAAACAAATGGTTGATAGAAAAAGGAGAGAGGTCCATTATGATGTGGGTGATTATGTGTATCTCAAGCTTCAACCTTTCCGCCAGCAGTTGATCTTTCGCAGGGTATCTCAAAAATTAGCTTGTAAATTTTATGGGCCTTTTAAGATACTGGAAAAGCTTGGAGAAGTAGCTTACAGACTTGACTTACCTTAGAATTAACGAGTACATCTGGTGTTTCATGTTTTCTTACTTAAAAAGGGATAGGCGTCTTAGCTGCAACCAGACATACGCTACCACCATATTATGGGGATGGACAGCCCGTGTTTGAACCAAAGAGAGTGCTCCAGTCTCGCTCTGTTTGTACTAAGCAGGGAGTGCATCAGGAAGTATTAATATAATGGGCTGATTTGGGACCTGATAAGGCCACATGGGTGCCAAGGGAGGTTATAAAATGTCAATTCCCTGCCTTCAACCTTGAGGACAAGGTTCGACCTCCTGAAGGAGGCAATGATGAAGACGAGTTTAATCACCGACAAAGTAAACGAGCAAGAAAGAGCTCAATGAGGCTTCAAGACTACGTGGTAAATTAGAAGTAGGCCGGAGTGCTGCCAGATTATTTTTAAACTTTCTGTTTCCGTATTAATATTATTTAGCTAGTAGAGTTGGAGTATAATGTTTATTCCTACCCAGTAGGATTAGTATTTGTTTTGGATTCATATTCCTATGTTATTATGTATGTTTACGGGTATAAATACATACCTCTTCCTTACCAATAAAGATTATTGAGAGATTTATAATTAAATTTGATCTTCTATCACCGTGAAATAGAACCGATTTCTTTGCACCGTAAGCAAGGCTGTTTCATCTTTTATGTGCGTGCGTGTGCATGTGCGTGTGCGCGTGTGCGCGTGTATGCGTGTACGCGTGTGCGTGCGTGCGTGTGTTTAACTTTTCATTTTTATGTGTTTGTCATACCATGATAAATCCATGTCTCAAGGTTAGATAATCAACTTTGGGTACAGAGTGTATGAATTGTCGAAAGAAACACACCTGTACGTAAAAAAAAAATACCGCAAATTAATGCTAATTAGGTGGGGAATGTACTTGATTATAAAAATATCACCATTTGAAACGGCAAAAGTAATATTAATAATCGCAATGATTCTTTAAAGATTATTCTTTTTATTATTTCTTGTTATTATTGTTACGTAGTACTCGTTTTATTTTGGTATCTTAGCTTCATCATCATCATGAGAATTGTTACGTAGTAATTGGAGTAGTACTTTACTGTTTTTAGTATTTTAATTTATTATTTATATTTTTATGTTTGACTATATTAGCTAAATGTTTAATTTGTCTCTTATGAAGTTATGAGCTAATCATTCTTAGTTTCAATTCATAACTTAAAAAAACTACATATATATTGCCTTCTACGGAGTATTACTTATTTGTCCACGATTTGCTAGTTAGTCAAGGTTATCACTTGCCAGTTGTCACAACCTTTTTATAACTATTGTCTTGCACGTGGTATTTCTTATGCTTCACTATTGGGCCAAAATATAGGCACCATGGTATTGTACGTAAACCAAAAAATTTACTAAAGTGAAGAATATTGTGAAACTAAAGTGATTAATTAAGTAGTTGTTAAATTCATAATTTAATGGAAACTACTTTAATCTTTTTCACAATATTAAATTTAATACACCAATTAATTAAATTTCATGAAACTAGCTAGAGTATGTGCATATATCCTACAACTCATATGTAATTAGTTGCAATTAATCAAGAACAAATGTAAGACCACTTACTATCCAGAGAAGAATGGGTCTTGTTGTCCAATAGCTCAAATGTCTTCTTCCAAATGTTGTCTCTCTAGCAAACCGAAATCTCTCTGGATCTGACATTAATTAAATTTAACAAAAAACGAATATATATATATAGGTTTTGGTTCAAATAAGAACACGATCTTATGAGAGCAATGAGAACGAATCTGGGCCGTTAGATTTGCTTCAAATGAAATTCAGTGGGCATTAGATGAAACTATAATGTGCATCAGGTGAAATTGAAATGTGCATCACAAAGGGTACGATAGAGTGGCATTATATGCAGTTGAATTGTGCATTACGTGAAATTGAAATGTGCACTAGGTGAAGCTGAAATGTGCAGAATAAAAAGTACGATGTGATGTTATTTTTGTACTTTTTTTCGCACATATCAGTTTCATCTAATGCACACCTGAGTTTAAATTTTTATTTTGCACATTTCAATATCATTTAATGCACATTTCAGTTTCACCAAATGCACAATTTGCTTCCACATAATACAATCCAACGGTCCAGATTCGTTCTCATTTTTCTCCTAAGATCTGTTCTTACCGGAACCGCTCCATATATATATATATATATATATATATATATAGTAGTCTTCTTGTCCAGCCGGCCTGACGGGAACCGCCGTCCGGCCGAGGGCATTTCGAGCACTTCCCGATGGAATTTTTTGATGAAATTTTTTGAGCATGTTCTTCATGAAGTCTAGTTTATCTATACCAAATTTCAGCTCAAAATTCGATCGGAAAGGCATTCAAATAATTTTGTGAAGTTAACTGGGCAGTTTATATATATATATATATATATATATATATATATATATATATATATATATATATATATATATATATATATATATATATATATGTATGTATATATATATATATATATATGTATGTATGTATATATATATAATGGACTCAATGATGAACAATTACTGATTTACCATGAGCGAATTTGTATTCTGCCGTTCTTGTTTCTTTTTCCCATGCTTTCCATCTTCTCATCTAAAATAATAATCCATTTAAAAATGAAATTTTATATTAGATTAAACAAAATAAAAATCTAATGAGGATAATTAATGGTACTCTTTAGTGAATAAATTACCTTGGCTCGCCCCAAAGCCAAAGTTGTGACACAATAGAAGATATGAAAAACGGCTAAAACGAATATGAATATATGTAACTGATGAATTCCATCTGTAGACACTAACGGCACTTTTCCCTGAAAACAAAGAAATTATGAAATTAAATACGTTTAGCAAGCATAGTGTAACAATTAACTAGGTTTAGTAAAATTCCGTGTATAAAATGGGAAAGCAACTTGAAGAACATTAAGGAAAGTTAAAGGATTACAAGTATATGTTACGAGCAAAATCAAGCAATCGTTGACATTGTTCATAATTTGGAGTGGAATTGATTCCAGACAGATTGAGGAATTTGGATAGGACTGAGCTAAAAATCAATGATACTACGATTAAACATTAGCAGAGTGATTAAAGTATGAAAAAATGAAAAAAAAAAATACACTAAAAGAATTAGAAATAAATAAGTTGTCCTTAGCTACAACTCACCTTAGCCCTAATGTGTATCCTCCATGGTTTCGAATAAGTTATTGACGGGTACTGGAACCCTTTTATGAATATTGGGACTAGAACGGAAGCCATCGAACATTTTTTAAAATTTGAGGTGGGTTGGAGCTTAGTGTGTCCCGTCCCTACTTCCGCCCATCGCGTGCATGGAAAGTGGACCTAAGTCTATCCTACTTATTGTTTAATTACATCTCTTGATTTTGGCAACCATACATTGCAATAGATTAAAGATTTCAGGTCACATGATTCTAGGCCAGAGATTCAAATTATATATACTCAATCCTTTCGGCCAGAGGGAGAGATGTACATTGACGCTTACATTATTGTAATTCGATCTAGTTCTAGAATATATAGATGCATATATATATACATATATATATAGGGTGCGGTTCAAGTGAGAATGGTAGCTTAGGAGAGAAATAAGAACAAATCACATCCATCCAAAACAATTGATCTACGATTGCAATTAAGTTTTAAACGGTAGCATGTATGTAATTAGTCAAAAGTTTAGACAACTAACGGGATACTTAACGTGAGCGTAATTGAAAAATCCGCAAGTTTGATTTCGTTACTAGCAATAGCCGACTTTCTCTCATTTAATTTACATATGGCTAATTAAATGAATATAAAAATCAATAACTACGTGTTATACATAGTGCACTTTTACTTTTAACCAACTTTAGTTACTTTTTCATAGTTGCCTCAATTGATATGCTATGTTTGTTATTAGTTTTATTTTTAATCATCAATTAATATAATGCACATAAATTCTTCGTAACATTTATTTATATATACTATGTAATGTTTTCTCCAAAGTATGCAAATATCTAATTTTGGTTGTGCACTCATATTGCAAAGTTGTGCACTTTTATTTTTAACTAAACAATTGTGCACTTACATACCAAATAAATAAACATTTTTAAACATTATTTTGTTCACTTTTGTGATTTGTATCTGCATATTTATTCATAAACAAAGTATTATGCACTTTATGATATAAATGTTTTAAATGTGCATTTTCGTGAACCCTAAAGTGCATCATTTTAGACCGTTCTTATTTCTCACGATAAGGAGTGTAATCACCAGAACTGCACCTTAATTATAATGTTTTTGTTTTTTTTTTCAAAAAAGAATGCACATTAACGTGACAACACTTCTTAACGTAAGAAATGGGAATGCTCCAAAATTATGCATTTTATCGTTCACGAAAATGCACATTATAGTTAAAGTAATGCAAATCAAATGTGCACATTTACGTTTAAACTTTTGCACAGTTGAAATGCACATTTTCTATTTTTATATGCACATTTCTGTTATGCATGATGCATAGTACACAAATCCAACCAACCCTCCAGAATAATTCCCATTTTACTCCTAAGATGTTATTCTCATACGATCCTTACTCTGACAATATATATGTGATCTAGTTTAGTTCATTAAAAAAACTTTATATTTTCAATCTTTATATGAAAATGAATAATAGACAACTTAAGTAGTGCACTCATATCAATACAATTATGCACTTTTATCATTAAATATGGCTACGGTAAAACTACAAATATACGGAGTACTACATATGAAATTTTAGAAATATTATATATATTAGGAAAAATTGATAGTAATAATCCTAACTATTGGCGGTCCGCTCATAATAATCCCAACTATTGATTATTATAGAATAATCCCAACTTTAGGGACCTTCCGCCAATAATGGTCCCTATGAATAAATTCTTGTAGTTTCTAAAGTGGATGGAGTGAGATATAACAAGTAATCCCTCTAAATAATCTCAACTTTTAATTTTTACGCTTAATTTCTATTTAAAATTCACTTTTTGTAGAGGTAATATATGGTCATGGACCATTATTGGCGGATAGTCTATATAGATGGGATTATACAAAAATAATCAATAGTTGGGATTATTTTCAGCGGACCGGCAATAGTTGAGATTATTATTTTCAATTTTTCCTATATATTATGGTTTTATCATTTACGAGTATATGTTTACATTTATTTTTAAACTCCGATTTTTCACTATATGATATATCTATTTTCAATGATATATATGTGATCCTTAACTTCATGATCGAATTGAAAAATAATTTATGCTAAGAGGGGTCATAGTATATTTTGTCATTCAAATGAAATTGATGTGCAACTTTATTATTCTAGTGGTGTTTTTTATCACAAAGGTATGCACTTCTTATACTAACTAATTTAGAATGCCCTTGCAAACTTAAAAGTAAATAATATGCACTTTTAGGAATGTTATTGTGCATGTTTATCATTTACTTTTGCTTAACTATTCTTATACAAACTATTTTGAACTTTAATAATAATAATAATATAACTTTAACAATAATAATAAACACAATGCACCACCAAGTAACAAAAAGTACATACAAAATATATTTGTAAAAAAAAATATACACTCAAAGTAAATATTACTTTAGACGTGCCTAAATAAATTTAGTATATCTAGATTTCCAAATGGATAGAAATTTTCAAACTTATTTGAAAGTTAAATGAATCTAGATAAAAAAAAGTACAATAATGAATTTATTAGGAATTAAGAAATATGGAAATAGAAGAAGTATTTAAAAAATAAAAAAAAGTTACGTGAGTGCCTTGCCAAGAAGAAGTTACGTAATACTTCGTATATACTACAACATACGAAATATATGGGTGACTGGATGAGTGGAAAGCTCTAACAGTGTAGTAAACACAGCGTTAGTTTGTCCGTTAAGGCATTTGTTAAATCAAGGGATAAGGGTCAGATAGGGCCCCGAACTCGAAAAAAAATGTCAAATAAGGTCATATTTAGGATGCTCTGTCCGGCCGACGCCATTTGGGGAGGTTCCCGATGAAATTTTTTGATGAAAATTTTTGAGCATCTTCCTCATTAAGTCTAGTTTACTCATACCAAATTTCACCTAAAAATGCAACCGGGAAGGTAGTCAAATGATTTTCCAAAATGTACGGGGTTGTTTAACTTCACAATTATCTTCAAAAAATCATTTGACTACCTTCCCGGTTGAATTTTTAGCTGAAATTTGGTATGGGTAAACTAGACTTAATGAGGAAGATGCTAAAAAAAATTCATCAAAAATGGCATCTGGAACCGCCCCAAATGGCGTCGGCCGGACAGAGCATCCTAAATATGACCTTATTTGACATTTTTTTTCGAGTTCGAGGCCCTATCTGACCCTTATCCCTTAAATCAAAGATGGAGATGCATTCTTATTTCTCTCCTAAGATGTTATTCTCATTTGATCCATACTCATATATATATATATATATATATATATATATATATATAGGAAACTTCATGTCAGGCCGGCCTGACGGGCTGCCCCGTCCGGCCGAGCCCGTCCGGCCAATGATTTTTGCAAGTTAACTGGTCCGGAAAATACATATTCCAAATCATTTGACGACCTTCCCGATCGAATTTTGAGCTGAAATTTGGTATGGACAAACTAGACTTGACGAGGAACATGCTCAAAAAATTTCATCAAAAAATTCCACCGGGAAGGTGCCCAAACGGGTTCGGCCGGACGGGGCAGCCCGTCAGGCCGGCCTGACATGAAGAGCACTCTCTATATATATATAATGTGACAATGTATATATGAAATATGAAATCATCTTTGTGGCAATCTACATGATAAATGCAAAGATCATCAGGAAAGATCATTCAATAATTTGATTTAGTTCACAACTCTCCACTAAATTGTACGGAGTACGGTACGTAGTAAAATTTAAAGAGGTTATTGTTTTTTATCATAAAAACAAACCACTTATACTAATATCTTTTTTAATTGGATCGTTACATCAAACTCAAAAAAACTAATCCTAACAATAACTATCATTAACCAACAAGAACTATTCACCCTACGGCTAGACTCAGAGAAAATCATTCCTTAAAAAGCAATACGAATCGCAAACCAATTTGAAGATTATTAGACGATTATTAGAATATAAAAGATTTGATTAATTAAGTTTTAGAAGTACCAAAATTTGTGAGCTTCTTTAGAGAAAAAAACCCTTAGATTTATGTTCTTTGAAGATACATAAGAAGAAAGAAGTTGATTGAAATTTTGTTTTCCATTAGTAGATTTGGATGAATGGATATAGTAGGGAGACCCGATATATATAATTATTGCTTGTTTTGATGAAAAAATGAGAAATGAGCCAAATTAAATATATGAGATCAACACATTTTGTTGCCTTAATTTATTAAAATTGAATGTTCTTGGAAGATGTATTAGGGAGTGTATTTATCAAAACATAGATTGCAAATAAATGTGATTAAAACATACGAAGTATATATGTAGTATTAAACAATATGCATGTAATTTTATTTTCTTCTAAATAAAAGAGTATTGTCATGTCATCAAAAAATCATACTGTCAATGAGGACTGCCGCATACTTTCTTAAATAATAATCCGTACCTTAGCTTCTTATAATAAAAATTTATATTTCTCCTATTCTTGACTCAAATTTATTTGAAACAATTCAATTAATATTCTATGGAGCAGGGCCGACTCAATATATTAGGAGACCCGGTGAAATTAAGTCACGAAAAATTGGCCTTATAATAAATCAATACAACCAAAAATCAACCTTAAGAAACCCCAAAAAAGCTACAAGCAAATGTGAGATTAAGAAATGATCACTTTTTCAAACTTGAACAAAAAAAATTAGTAAAAAATCTAAAATCGGAAATGAACGAATAAAATAAGAAAAAGTGATTTTTTTCCTTTGGTAAATAAATTTATCAACTATTTTCAAATGGGCGGCCTTATATACATTATATAGATTTTACAAAAAAATGGGTCCTATATATTTGGAGGTCCTCTGCAAAAGCACACGCCCACGGGCCTATGGCCGTGCTACGGAGTTTGAGAAAAATAATCGCAAATTATGTAAATACCTTAAGAGCGCATTTGTCAGCTCCAGCTGCCAGAACACGCCGCGTTCCTCCGCTGACGAGAAGTCTCCGGCGGCCGTCAATATCGCCCGGCAGCGACAGTTCCAAGGCTTTAGACTCCTCCAACTTTTGTGCTCTCTTTTTGCTGCACGGAAGCCACGTGTTTCCGACGCTCGCGGGAATGCATATGTTCGAAATTGGGCTTTGCAACACAGTTAGCATCAATGATATAAATCCCAGCAGCATAAGTTCTGCATTAGAATATACACCAATTTAAATCTGTCGAAATGAAATACTCAAATCCATATAAAAATGAAGAAAAAGCCCGATCTTAGATTATCTGCTTATCTGTTGATTTTTTTTACCAAACGTTGAATTCGTGTGCTGAGTTAGTTGTGTAATACTCCCTAACAAATTAAAAGTAAGTAATTAAGATTGAATTTATTTTTCAAGTTGAATTGATTGACGTAATTGTAGTGGACCATTTTATCTATTCTCATATAACTTTTTAAAATTTTATTAGTGAGATACATTTTAAATATAATTTTCTATAGTTCAATAGATTCAACCAATTAAGCCACGTATGTCATTCAAAATCTAACAGATTCAACCAATTCAACCACATATTTCATTCAAAATCTAACAGATTCAACCAATTCCAATATTTCACCAATTCCAATATTTCACCAATTCCAATATGAGCAATTCTATTTGTATACGTTTCATAATTTAAACGTTTAATTTTAACACTTGTCTATGCAATCAATTCCACTTGAGGAATTTTGAGTTTGCACCCCACTTTTTGGTTGATACTGGACTTTGCACCGCATTTTCAAAACTTTTAGACTTTGCACTCTATCCACAACATTTTGTGAAGAACAAATCCTGAATGGGGTGCAAAGGCAAAGACATTTTAGGGGAAATAGGGTGCAAAGTGTTAGAGTTTTGAAAATAGGGTGCAAAGTCTAATATCAACCAAAAAGCGGGGTGCAAAGTCAAAATATCTCATTCCACTTTTGGTCCTATGAGTTTTACTTCATTTCCACATTTAATTCACGTCTTTCACTTTGTCTACTTTTGAATTTTGATACTTGACTAGTGTTTCTTGACCATTTGTCGTCCTTTTCGGCGATTTTAACCACCGCAGTTATTGCAGAAGGACCATATATGTGGATCAAAAATTGTTAAAGTCAAAGACGTGGACCAATTGTGGAATTGGTGTGATACTTGTATGACCAAAATGGAATTTTAGCTTTTTTTGTCTGTGAATATTGTTTTCACGCACACAAAAATGTTTGCGCACACAAGTGTAAAAACGTATAAACTTTTAAAACGTGTATTAGTAACCGGGCTCATCCATTAACGGCCGAGGAAGTATTGATCTTTCCAAAATTTGTGTGATTTGTTAATGTATAAAAAGTGTAAACTGTGAATTATACCAAGCAAACCACTTGTTTCAAATCTGAATCTCAATAAAATAACGAGTCAAAATACAGATAAAATAAGAATATAAACAAAGATTAAAAAAAAAAGATAAAATTGAGGATGAAATCAAAGAATCAAAGATCAAACCGAGAGTAAAAACAAAAAAAGGCGAGAGTCAAACCAACTTACTCATGTGCGTTCATCATGTGTGTTGCTTGACTAATATTAATGTAGACAAACTATAAACTACAAACGGATGTGATCTACCATTAACATATATATAAACATATAAACTATAAGTAAATTTCGTATATATAAAATCCAATTTACTTAAATGCAATGATTCAAGTAAAAAATCATTGCATTTTCTAAATCCTTTTGCGCATTATTGTTGGTACCTGATTTGATCTTTTCTAGAGCTTCATATAAGGCTACTTTATGTTTCAACTTCAACCACTGCAACCAATAAACACATAATTAAAAAAAAAAACTTAAAATAGAAAAATTGCACCTTAGCTTCATCACACTAATAACTCAAATTAATTAGGTCTAATAACAGAAATTAATTTTAAAAATAGTAGTTAAAAGATCAAGAAATGCGATTAATAAGATCGAGAGGCAGTAAATTAACCTACCTTTCCTATAAGATGGAGGATGTACTCAATGAGGATGGAAACTCCAACCAAAACTAAACACACCACGGAAACAGCCCACGTCGGCGTTTCCTCCAATGATCTTCCACTCCCACCTCCGGCCATCTTTTACTCGATCTAGCTTTTTGCTTTTGTGGAAGACAAAAAGGATTTCTACAATTCAAATGTGTAATGTTTAATGACAAAAGTGAATTGCGTTGAAATATAAGTACAAATCATCTATATATAATTTCTGTATATATCTCCACGTTTCCACTTTATTAATTCGCATTTCATGTCTATCTTCCCATGCCATGACTTTTATTAATAACATTTTTTCTCAAAAATATTACTAATTAAAATAAAACCCATTTACAAAAATAATATATGACTAAATTATAGTCATTTTGAGTATATAGTGTTATGGTCAGTTAAGTGTAAAAATTGATCATAAATTATTATGATCAAAGTTACAACGAATACTACAATCACTACAAAAAATTACGAGATTTGCATGGATTTGACACAGATTTACTGATGATTTCGAGCGAAATAGTTTGTGTCAAAATGTTTTTGGAACGAATTTGACATATCTTTGCCAAATTCTCAATGAATTTTGATGAATCTCTGTCAATCACTCAATCCTGTGTTTTTGTAATGAATATTAATCACTAAAATTAGGTCATTTTTTTTATTATTTCCAATAACAACTCATTCTCTTTTAAAATAAAGAGGTGCATTTTTTGTTCCGGTGTCATTGATTTTTCCCGTGAGAACAGATATGCCAACACGACTTGACCCTTCCATTTTTTTCAAAAAACAAATAACTCATTTATTATTAAAAGATATTAACGATACAAGAGAATGAATAGTCTAAGGTTAGAATGGGATGAGATAAGGGTGTGAAAATCAAGCATTCCAGCTCAGCTGGTTGTGAGGATACCGTGCCTAGTGAGAGGTCTCGAGTTCGAATCCCGCTAGGCACATAAGGGTGTGAAAATCAATGGAGTGAATTTCAACCCTGTTTACTCCAGCCCCCCCCCCCCCCCAGTCCCCCTCCTCCAACCCCCCTGAAGTAAAAAAAAGAAGGGAAAACTGTCAAATAGGTCCTCGAACTTTCATAAAAAGGTCAATTAAGTCCTTCTATAGGAGGTTATGTCCGGCCGTCGCGATTTGGGGCAGTTCCCGGTGGAATTTTTTGATGAAATTTTTTGAGCATCTTATTCACCAAGTCTAGTTTACGCATACCAAATTTCAGCTAAAAATTCAATCGGGAACACATTCAAATTAATTCTTGAAGATAACTGCGCATTTTTGCGTTCTCGAATTAATTTGAATGCACTCCCGATTAAATTTTTAGCTGAAATTTGGTATGAATAAACTAGACTTGATGAATCAGATGCTAAAAAATTCATCAAAAAATTTCACCGAGAACCGCCCCAAATTGCGACGACCGGACAGAGTCACCTATAGAAGGACTTAATTGACTTTTTTATGAAAGTTCGAGGACCTATTTGACAGTTTTCCCAAAAAAGAATTGGATGAGATACAGAACAAAAAATACCCAATTTATCATTCGAGATCGCTAATTCCACAATAATGTAATACGGAGTATAGTTTAACAGTGTCGTTGTTCTTCTTGACACTTCCATTTTTTCAAGCCAAAATATAATTATATAAGATTCCTTCTTATTTTTCATCGTGTCTTTTTTTAGATCAATACACACATAAATTCATTAACCGAGAAATCAAATCCTAAATTTAGGGGTTAAATTCGTTATTTGATGTTTAAGCTTAAAAATTGACCGAGTTGACTAATAGTGACGAAAGTCGATCGATAGAATTATGTTACTCCCACCTATCATAATACTGCTATTTTTATGCGCAATGCGCGAAAGCTAATGCCCAATAAATAATAAAGATATTGGATGTTTTTTCCTAAAATATTACTAAGAAAAAAGTTGTGGACAAAATTGTGACTTAGTAACATAATTGTGTTCATTGTTTCTATTGTAGTCACTATACCGTAGTAACTATAATTGTAGTCACTGTAATTGTGTTCAATGTTTCTATCGTAGTCACTATACCGTAGTAACTTTGAATACAATTATAGTCATTAAAAGTTACTAAGTCACATTTTTGTCCACTACTTTTCAAAGAGTAATATTAGTGGAATATTCTCATTATCAATGATTCATACAAACACGTGACATTAATCCATGTATTTTCCTATTACTAATTTTATTTGTAAATTATATAAAACATATTAAGCTATTATACTTAAATTCAGCTACTATGCTTTAATTACATAAATATGACCAAAATAAAGATGGTTTACAAAAATATGAGTAGTTACTAGAGTAGTAATGAAATCATAGTAATTCATATTCAAGTTTTGAACTTTAAGTTACCACAATACTACGTTGTAGTAATGAATAGTCATATTTATGTAAATAAGTTTTATTTTAGTAATATTCTTGTAAAAAACTCTTTTAAAATTGACTCCTAATTTTATAAAATAGTAATGGTAGTAATTGCTGTTGATTGTTATTTGAACTTAACATAATAATGTGCTTGTTATTTGAACACAACGTAGTAAAGTTTGTAGTGGTATATTTGATTGAACTTAATGCACTAATAAATGTTGTAGCATACTAGATTTTTCACCCGTGCGTTGCACGGGATGCATTTCCATATTTGGTTGTTTGGAAAATAGCATTTGAGCCAAAATAGTGGTTTGACTTTTTTAGCGTTTTCAGTAAGTAAAAGTGTTTTTTTGGTAAATAACTGTTCAGCCTTAGCGCTTTTAGGCGGGTCCGCTGAAATGAAAAGCGCTGCAAACAGAAAAGTTTTGAGTTAGCGTTTTGAAATGTAGCATTTTCTACTAATTATTGTGACCAAACAGCAAAATTATCAAACATCTTTTCACAACCTGTCAACTTATTCCGCTAATCAAACTCGCTGACTGAATCTGCTATTGATAACCTGCTAACATAATTTGTTATCGTTTAACTGCTTAATGTCAAATGCACCATTATGTTTTTTTTTTACTCCAGGGGGGTTTGGGGGAGGGGGACTGGGGGAGTCTGGAGTAATCAGGGTTGAAACTCACTCCATTGAGTTTCCAACCCTTGTGTGTCTAGCGGAATTCGAACTCGAGACCTCCCACTATGCATGGTAACCTCACAACCAGCTGGGCTGGAATGCTTGGTTCAAATGCACCATTATGTTTTTAAACATTTAAATTCCTAGAAATAGTTGTATTTATGCAAACAAATTGGCGTTGACCACTTGGCAAATAAGTTGAAGTCCATAGGTTAGTCATATTCACTTGTGTAATCCCATGGCGATTTTAGCATTTTTTTTTAATTGGACTAATTTTTTTTTATAATCTAGTCAAATCCAGTCTGTTTAAATATGATCTAATCTAAAAGATGTTTGGTCTTTATGTTATGGGAAAATGGAAACTAATAATCCAACCTTTTAGTGGTCTTCTTTCAATAATCCCACCTTTTGATTATTCATGAATAATCCAACCTTTGCACCTCATCTTCATTCTTTGGTCCCTGATCGGTTAATGACCTGCTATTCCAAGTTATTTTCTTATCTTTGCAAAATATTATCTTTGTGAAAGATAAGATTTAAGGTATAATGATTTGCAAAGATAAGAAAATAGCTTGGAATAGCAAGTCATCAACCGGTCAGGGACCAGTGAATGAAGATGAGGTGCAAAGGTTGGATTATTCATGAATAATCAAAAAGTGGGATTATTGAAAGAAGATCGCTAAAAGGTTGGATTATTAGTTTCCATTTTCCCTTATGTTATTCACAACTATCCAGTTCAAGTAAAAACATTACTTACTCTCAAAATCTTAACATGGAATGTTTTCATAGTAAAAAGTTGACAGTCAAAAATAATTGATTTTTCTATTAATCTCATTGCTTTTCAATACTACATACTCCGTATAATAATATTTTTCCTTGAAATCAGACAATTCACATTCTTATCTACCAAATAACATTCAATCTGGTTCTATTGTTAAATATGTGTTTTCTTTCCATACACAAATATCATATAGATAACAACCGGTCCAACACAATCTCGAGTGCGATTTTTCAAATCTTTTAAGTTTTAAAAGAGATTTGAACTCATTATTCACAAACAAATGCAAAGCACCAATTCATTAAAAAGATGTTCTGCAAGCAATTTGAAATATATTCCATATTATTGTTGTTTTGCTCTTCTTGTATAAGAATTGCACCCTAGCCATGCTTACAAATGATAAATGTACAACATAAAAAGTAGATGCATATGGAGCATTAAAGGAAAAACTCAACTTATGGAACCATGTTTTTTTACACCTTATGAAGCCAAGTTTATTAATCTATTCATGGAGTGGACTGCATTTCATGAATGAAGCTTCAGCATAACAGATGAAAACTACAATTGCTATGGCTCATGGCAACTCCAAAGACGATGTTCGAGGATGAAATCCTAAAAAAAATAATTAAAAGCGTTTCATAGGATGAAACGCTATGAAAAATAACCAAACCATGTATCATTAAAAACAATGTTATTGATCCATTTAGTAAAAATAACTAAAACTCAGATCTTAATAAAATAGTTCTTTGTGAGCTTGAAGTAGCCTGTTTTCCATGTTGTGCTTGGCTTGGAAAAAAAGCTCTTAATGATCGTGACTTTGGCTCAGTTACTGAATGACAAAGATTCGAGTATGGAGTGGCTAACTAATTGAAAGATTGTGCATCAGGGTAATCACTGTGACATAAAAAATACATAAGTTAGGAGAAAACTGGTAAGTTCATTGATGTTATTGAATTCAACTCACAAAAAAAAAGAATTGTAATTGGACTGTGAATTGCTGCTTATGAACAATGAGCCTCTCTGGCTAATTAGCCTTCTACTTCTAAACTGTAGTTTAAACCATCATCTGCAGAAATTGGAAAAGCGCAGGTCCCATTTCATTAGAATTGTAAGAAACCAAAGAAAACTTTAATCGGAAACCCCCCAGCAAATTCCTAAAAAAACCTTACACATATACTCCTATCCCTATAACAAAAGTAAAAGTGTGGACAAATTTAGTTCTAATTAATGATATAGGAAACATTTAGACATTGTAAAACCATAGAAGATGCATCATCTAACCTGCTCTAAAAGAAATACTTAAGAGATATACTCCTATCCTTATAACAAAGAGCCATATATGCATAGATTTATAGAAAAAAGTGAAGTGTTTTTCACTAATCCAGCAAATTTATTTGAACTAACTTCATTTCAGTCAATTTTCATAATTAAAGAACCCAATGAAGGAGTAGCACCCAAATATAAACCAAGCATCCCTGGTGAATGGAATCTGCCAAAGCAAAATCTGAAAATTAACAATATCATATACTTTGTATCCGTTAAGTGCGACTTAAGCAATTATCACTATAGTTTAATATATTTTAGCCCAAAAGAATTTCACACCTCTCTTGAACGAAATTATATTTTGCTCTCACGTTACAATAGTTTCAGTTTAGTATACGACCTAAATAAGAATACCTTGAACAACATATGGAGATAATATTGATTAGATTTTACTAAAATTCACAAAACAATAAACTCAGAACCAATATAAGTAAATGAGTAGACCCAAATTTCTTAAAGTGTACAAAAAAAATAAGATACACCTTCAGTTCAGAACAACTCTAAAGTGTTTGAATGATGTATAACAAAAAAGGAAACACATAACCACAAACGTTTATTTTAGTCCTTTTCAAAATAGTTTTTCATTTTCATTTAAGAAAAATATTATGAGGTTCAGTTTACTTTTGTCAACTATACAATTTCACTTTCTTTATTCTTATGCACAAATTAGTTACTAAAAAAATTAATTTGTAATTACTTTCTATCCTCGAATGGAAACAAATTGATAATCATTCTTTCCAAAATTAAGTTAGTATAGGAATACCAAATGTAGCTTAATCACCTGTTATATTTTATTCTATTTGTCAAGTGGGGATGTTCACAAAATTCATAAAAAAGACTGTTAAATGTGGGTTTGAACTAAAAAATAAAAAACTTTTTCAAATGTAAACTAGGGATATCAGGAAGATAGTTTCCATCGTTGGTTGAATCATAGAATAATGAAATTGAGAATATAGAATTGATAAATTAATTAATAAGAAACTGTTAGGATTGGAAAATTCTTCTATTCATAACCAGAACAGAATTACAATAGGAGGAGCAACTCTCTCACTCAACTATTGTAAAAAACCAACCCTCTTATACACTCACACTCTATGTATATTGCTCTCACTCTTTCACTCCGAATTTTTTGATGCATTTGATACAGCTAGAACCACCCTATTTATAGGGAAATGCTGGGAGACAATTGCATGCAGCCCATATAGCATCCCATGCCTTCCCATGTCTTCCCATGCCTTCCCATACCTTTTAATTGATGGAGGATGGAGCTTCATGCCATGGAGTGGGTGTGTGTATGGGAGCTGCAGCAATCCTACAAATCTCCCCCTCCAGCTTTTTCCGTAATTCTCTCATTCCAATGATGCTTGTACATAGCTTGTGCTTCTCGTGTGGCACCACTTTAGTTAGCATGTCTGCCGCATTTTTGTTTGTGTGTATCTTGGAGAGCTTTAGTTCATCTTCCTCAATTGCTTCTCTAAGCCAGTGATATCGAACATCGATATGTTTTGTGCGTGAATGATACATCGAGTTCTTGCTAAGATCCATAGCACTCTGACTATCACAATGAATGATGTACTCCTCTTGAGGATAGCCCAACTCTTGGAGAAAACGTTTCAGCCACTTGAGCTCCTTCCCGGCTTCAACAGCGGCAATGTATTCAGCTTCTGTCGTAGACAATGCTACACACCTCTGCAACTTGGACTGCCATGAGACGGCTCCCCCTGCTAGTGTGAATATGTAACTTGAAGTAGATTTTCTACTATCAAGATCTCCAGCCATATCAGCATCTGTATAACCTTCCAAGATTGGTTTCGCTCCTCCGTAGCACAAGCATAGCTTTGATGTACCCTTCAGATACCTAAGTATCCATTTGACAGCTTCCCAATGTTCTCTTCCTGGATTTGACAAGTACCTACTTACAACACCAACCGCGTGAGCAATATCAGGTCTTGTACACACCATTGCATACATCAAACTTCCTACTGCTGAAGAGTAGGGTACTACTTTCATCATCTCCTTTTCTTTCTCAGAAGAAGGACAACTTTCCTTACTCAACTTGAAGTGATTGGCCAGCGGAGTGCCTACAGGCTTGGCACTATCCATGTTGAACCTTTTAATCACGCGTTCAACATACTCTTCTTGTGATAAGAACAACTTCCTTGCCTTCCGATCACGAACAATTTTCATGCCCAAAATTTGTTACGCCGGGCCTAAGTCTTTCATATCAAAAAACTTAGACAAATCTTGCTTCAAGTTGTTGATGAGGGACACATCTTGGCCTACTATCAACATATCATCCACATAGAGCAGAAGGATGATAAATTTTCCATCTGGGAACTTCTTCAAGTACACGCAATGGTCTGCCACTGTTCTCCTGTATTGGTGCTTCACCATGAATGAGTCGAACTTCTTGTACCATTGCCTCGGGGCTTGCTTGAGGCCGTACAGGCTCTTCTTTAACCTGCAAACAAGATGTTCTTTCTTTGGAACTTGGAAACCTTCGGGTTGCTCCATGTATATTTCCTCTTTCAGATCACCATGGAGAAATGCTGTTTTCACATCCATCTGTTCAAGTTCAAGATTTAGACTGGCAACCAACCCGAGTACCACTCGAATCGACATCATCTTCACAACCGGCGAAAAGATCTCATCAAA
Source organism: Cuscuta epithymum (assembly GCA_945859915.1). Classification (NCBI taxonomy): domain Eukaryota; kingdom Viridiplantae; phylum Streptophyta; class Magnoliopsida; order Solanales; family Convolvulaceae; genus Cuscuta; species Cuscuta epithymum. The sequence continues at coordinate 54,230 of CAMAPF010001062.1, read as the reverse complement.
GTCAATTCCCTGTTTTTGTTGGAATCCTTTGACCACGAGTCTTGCCTTGTGCTTCACAATATTTCCCTTGACATCTTTCTTCACCTTAAAAACCCATTTGTTTTTCAAGGCTTTCTTTCCTTTGGGAAGTGGCACCAAGTCATAAGTTTGGTTCTTCTGCAAGGATTTCATCTCATCTCCCATGGCCTCCCACCAATTGGACTTGTCTTGATGAGATTGAGCTTCTCGAAAGCTCTCTGGCTCCCCCTCGCTGGTAAGAAGGATCCATTCAGATGTCAGGTACCTTCTTTGTGGAACAGTACCTCGCGTAGAACGTCGAAGTTGTGTGTTGTCAGTGTGGCCTTCAGATGAATGCTCCCCCTGCTCAGGAATCCCTCCATCTTGAACATTATCAACAACTACTGGGCCATCATTCACTGGTTCAGTATTATCACTCATTTCCTCATTGTTGAGAGGAACGTGTGATACTACAGGAACGTCTTCAGGAGCATGAGAGAGATGTTGTTTGTTGTGTTTTGGAGTAAAATCATGAAATTGGGATTCATGAAACACTACATCTCTGCTTCGAATAACTTTCTTCATTTCGGGATCCCACAACCGGTATCCAAATTCTTGATCTCCATAGCCGATGAAGATGCATGGGTTCGACTTAAGATCAAGTTTTTGCCTCAACTCTTTGGACACATGTGCAAAGGCCTTGCACCCAAACACTTTCAAGTGAGAGTAAGAAATGTCTTTTCCTGACCATTTCTTCTCAGGAACTTCAAAGTTTAAGGGAACTGAGGGTGACCTGTTTATAAGATAGCAAGCTGTCAACATAGCTTCGCCCCAGAATGGCTTTGGTAATGTAGCCATACTGAGCATGCACCGAACTTTCTCCACAATAGTTCGATTCATTCTTTCGGCTACACCGTTGTGTTGTGGGGTCCGTGGCACCGACTTCTCATGCCTGATTCCATGTTCAGCACAATATGCTAAGAACTCCCGGGAAGTGTACTCGCCTCCGTTGTCAGAATGAAGGCACTTCAGCTTCTTTCCTGTCTCTCTTTCTACCATAGTATGAAATATTTTAAAGCGATCAAATACTTGATCCTTAGTTTTGAGACAGTAAGCCCATACCTTTCGTGACGCATCATCAATGAACGTCACAAAATATCTGCTGCCTCCAAGTGACTCCTCTTCAATGGGTCCACATACATCAGTGTGGATAAGATCGAGTATTTCAGAATGATTCTTTCTAGTGGAATTGAAAGAAACTCGATGTTGTTTCCCAAATAGACAGTGATCGCAGGGATCCAGAGCAACATCTTTATCAATAAAGATTGCTTCCTTCTTTGCAAGAGTTGTCAGTCCTTTCACGCTCATGTGGCCTAACCTCCGGTGCCACAGATTTGGTGATGTCTCTCCTTGAACAGCATTGAGACTTGGAGGATACAACTTTACATGGGTTTTGTAAAGAGTACCACAGATATGACCTCTTGCAATAATCATAGAGCCTTTAGATAATTTCCACGCACCTTCTTTGAACTGGCTTTCATACCCCTGCCGATCTAGAGCAACTCCTGAGATAAGATTCAATCTCAGATCTGGAACATGCCGAACATCTTTCAACACAAGTGTGCAGCCAACACTTGTTTGAATGTGCACATCTCCAATGCCAACAATGTTTGAGAAACTCGTGTTTCCCATCTTCACAGCACCATGGTCTCCGGAATTATAAGTTGCAAATAGACTTTGGTGCGGAGTGGCGTGAAATGATGCAGCGGTATCAATCACCCACTCAATATCATGTGTACCTACGTGTAGGCATGCTTCTTCTCCGCAAGTAACAAGTGCAATGTCCGGTGCCATGGTGACCATGGTCTCACCATCTTCCTTGCTTGAACTTTGACTCGTCTGAGGCTGCTCCCGTAGAAACTTTCGGCATTCCCTCTTTCTGTGCCCGTAATGACCACAATGGTTGCAATAGCCCTCGAACCAAGTATTGGTATCGACGGACTTTCCCCGCTCTTGTGATCTTCCTCGAGCTTGAGATCTCCCTCTACTTTGACCTCGAGCTCTGCCTCTGCCTCGACCTCGTCCTCTACCTCCATTTCTGCCTCCCCCTCGCCTGCTGGTTTCCGAGATGAGAGCATAAGACTGATCAGTCCCAGCTTCCTTCCTTCGTGCTTCCTCATTCATCAAGGCGTCCGTGACCATCTGCATAGTCACGGTACCATTTGGGGCAGAATTACTGAGAGTAACAACAAGAGTCTCCCAATTATCAGGTAGAGAGCTAAGCAAAAGTATTGCTTGTTCTTCATCTTTGAGGACCCATCCGGTGGTGCTCAATTGGTTCACAAGATCCTGGAACTGGCTCGTGTGTTCCGACACAGAAATGCCACCACGTAACTTGTGGTTCACTAATCGTCTCATCAGCAGCGTTTTATTCCGAGCAGTTTTTGCTTGGTACATGCTACTAAGTTTCTCCCATAGTGTGTGAGCACTTTGCTCTTGAGAAACATGATGGAACACGCTATGATCAATCCACTGTCGGATTTGTGCGACAGTTTTTCTGTTCATCTTAGCCCATTCTTCATCCGTCTTTTTATCTGGTTTGACGCCATTATTATCAAGAGGATCTGCTAAATCTTTCAAATTTAACAAATCCTCCATCCGTGGTTTCCACATGTTGTAATTTGTGGAAGTGAGCGCAATCATTGTATCCGAAAATGACTTTTCCATGATAAAAATGTACACTTATTCCCGTACCTCAATTTGGAAGCTGAATTAGGCCAAACGGAGCACACCGTTGAATCCGGAATGGCCGAAAATGGTGGGAACCGGTCTCACCTCTTCAAGAACCGGCCGGGAAGAGCGTGAACCGGAGTATTGAACCACAAGCCGAACCGGACCGGTTCTGGCCCAAACCAGTGGGCAGCCAACCAGGCTGATGACGTGGCACCACCTGGACAGTGACGTGTGATGACGTGGCAGATGACGTGGCAGATGACGTGGCACAGCAGGTGGTCCAACAGGTCGGCTGTCGGTGACGTGGCGATGACTGGGCGATGACGTGGCGATGACGTGGCGATGACGTGGCGATGACGTGGCGATGCCGTGGCGTGCTGACTGGTCTTCTTCTCCGGCGAGGTTGCTGCCGGACTGGAGTACTGCAGCGGCTATGACTGGCAGGAGAGAGAAACTTTGACCGGACGATTGGAGGCCTTCCGGTGGTCAAAAAATTCCGAAAAATATATTTTTGGAATCCTCAGAACGAGAGCTTTCTAATGGTGGCCTCAAAACAAGATTCTGGAACAAAAAAATTTTGACCAAAAATTCGGGCAGAATGAAGAAATCTGGGTTTCTGGATTAAACTGGCTCTGATACCACTTGTTAGGATTGGAAAATTCTTCTATTCATAACCAGAACAGAATTACAATAGGAGGAGCAACTCTCTCACTCAACTATTGTAAAAAACCAACCCTCTTATACACTCACACTCTATGTATATTGCTCTCACTCTTTCACTCCGAATTTTTTGATGCATTTGATACAGCTAGAACCACCCTATTTATAGGGAAATGCTGGGAGACAATTGCATGCAGCCCATATAGCATCCCATGCCTTCCCATGTCTTCCCATGCCTTCCCATACCTTTTAATTGATGGAGGATGGAGCTTCATGCCATGGAGTGGGTGTGTGTATGGGAGCTGCAGCAATCCTACAGAAACAAACATTACCTTGCAGAATGAGGACGATGGCCCAAATGACATCCCCTCTTCTTCTGCAACCTGCAACCATGGCATCTTTTGTTTCTGTGAGAGGGAAATATGAGAATTTGAGTAGTGATTGCAACCATGGTGCCGTCTTAAAATACAAACAGTACCTCGTTGAGTGAAGAAGATGGCCCAGACGACATCCCCTCTTCTTATGCAACCTGCAACCATAGCGTCGTTTTCATTCTGTGAGGGGGGAAGATGAGAAACTGAGTAGTGATTGCCATGGGGTCATCTTGAATTTTGGCATCTTAGGGTTAGATGAAGGCCTTCGAAGTAGGCTCCCAATTCCTATGGAATTTTGTCTTCTGATTGAGAAAGACCGTTTACCTCGTTGCTAGGAAGAGAAGAAGGAACTTGAGGCATCCTTCTTTCAGAAGCGCACTCCAGTTTGATCGTTCGAAGGAAGGCTAGTGCGGCAGAGATAAGAAACCTATTGCAATTGAAAGTGAAATTGAAGAGGGTGGAATGAAATAACTCAAGCGGTAGATTGAAAAAATGAATCGTGCGGCTAAAATGGATTTTGCACTGAGCAGGAAATGATTATCCAACAAAAGTATTGCAATTATGTAGAGTGATTGTAATTTTATTTGAAGCTAACTTAGCTTATGAAGTTAATGTTTAACGGTGTAATGACATTTTTGTCTATTATAATGTTGAGTATCACATTTTAGAATGAATGTACAAGCCTTTATGCATAAAACAATTGACACAAATTAGGGATACTAACTCATGTTCACAATTATAATGTTTCTACAAGTGTCTCATTTTTCTTTTTAGGTTATATCAAATTAAGTGTATGACTTTCATTTGAAAATAAATTCATGTCAAAAGCAACTACAAGTACACTATAATAAAGTAAACAGTTCTGCTAAAGTACCAAAAACTCCTGCTCTTTCAGAAAGTGTACAGTTTACCTATAAATTATCTTAAACTACGTGAAAAGCCTACTGGGACACTTATTCTAATACGGATAGAGTAATGGCAAAATTAATTCAAAATGGTCGAAAAAAGACAACCCGGTCAGAATCGACTAAAGACACCCTATCGTAAATTGACCTACCAAAGGGATACCTACTTTCTCCATTCATAAAATTTACCAAAATTGACTTGCATATAGAATAATAAAATCAGGATTTATCATTTACATTTGTGTGGATGAATGAGAAACAATTTTAAGGGGAAAACGCATTTTTAGTCCCTGAAATAGTCAGAATATTGAAATGTCAGACCCATATTTCCGACTTTGTAAATGGCACCCCTCAATTGTCCAAATTGGTGTAAACGTGTTCCTTTGAGTGGTGAAATATACAAAGTGGGGGTACATTTCACCCCTCAAATTAAAGGACCACATTTACAACAATTTGGACAATTCAGGGGTGGGATTTACAATCTCGGAAATATGGGTCTGACATTTCAATATGATGACTATTTCAGAGGCTAAAAGTACAATTTTCTCTAATTTTAATCAAAAATTTATCACTTTAAGTGATATGGATATAGTTTTTTCGGACGATCTAATAAGAAAAGTTGATAAAGTGTAATGACGCGAAGAGATCGAGTATGTTCTTTAATCTTTAAAATAAAAGTAAATATTATCATGATGAAACAACAATGTGATACTCCGTATTAATTAATTACTCTGTAATGTTAGTACACCGGGACACCGGACACATTCGAAAATGAGAGTTTTATTATTTATACATATTTATTAAAAAAAATATACTCATAGTTATCTTATTTGTAAGAACATAAATTATTTATTCTTATTTTGTAAGGATGACACCTCATCCGTAAGGTGTATATAATCACAAGCTTAGGGATATGAATTGGACTTTGATCATAAGGTGGATAGATAGCAAGTCGGATTCTATCTCAAATACTCGTAGAGGCCTATAAATTTTTAAATAATTATAACCTTCCATTACAATTATCGGGAATCAGACAAGAGACTTACTTTTGTCGGGCTCATATCTCTTTCGTCAACCATTCAATCTTGAGATGTGGGTTGTACCATTTGTACTTGACTCTTCCGTATGAAATATGAGCACTTTTAGCCGTTTTAGGTGACGATCTTTCCACGTAGTTACTATGTATGATTGTCTTTAATTTAATTACTCCTTGAAAGCTGTAAAAGGTAACGTTCATTTTTTGACCCATCTGGTTTTCAACATAACACAATATAATTTCACATTTAGACTTTGGTACTCATCCTTTCATCACTTTCTTTAAATAAAACACAAAGTCACCTTCAAAAAAAATAAATAAAACACAAAGTTAAATACTATGTTTTTTTTAAATCCAACCTTTTATTGATATCGAGCATACTATATTCTTGATGGTACACGAAATGGCCGAAAGTAGTAATAAGTTATTTATAACCCAGCCTGTTACTTTATTTGGTCCCGAGTCTCGACCTGTCATGCGCTGAATGTCGTACATAGGTGATTAATGTAGTTCCTACTCCATACTCGGTAACTTTTGTTTTTAATTTTAATCGATCTATTCCCCCACTGTATAGTTTTATATTCCATTCATCTCACTAAGATTGTTACATATCATATTTGATAATATTTAAATGGTTACAAACCATTCTTAATTAATTAACACTTGATCAATTAAACAACATCCACAAAACTCCACTATTTTTTTATCATCAAACGAACCACTTATATTAATATCATTAGGAATCAAATTGTTACAACAAACTCAAATAGACCAACTTTGACAACAGACAACAACGATCCCTAACCAACTAGCACTATCAACCCTACGGTTAGACTCAGAGACGATCACCCATGTAAGAGCAATATGAATCGCTAACCACCAAGCGGGTGTGACGTGCATAACAATCACTGGCCATATAGATCCTTCTAACGACATATTATCTAGCAGAATTGTCAATCATTATTGTAGACCTAAAACTAAAGACATTAACAAAAAACAGAGCTATGTAAAATATAACTCTGAAATAACACCATAAAAAATAAATTATTGATAAATCTTTCAAACGCTAGTACCTCGATCGCTCCAAAGCGGCGGTTCAGGAAGGGTGCAGACCGCCGATATATCTTCTGTCTTGCTCTCACCTCTCACCGTCTTCTAATCGCCCATGCCGCCTCCACTACCACCACCACCCTCTACCCATGTTGATTCGCCAAAGTCTAACTCTTCAACCTCCTCCTCAATTGAAGGAATGAGACAACGCTGCTCTGAATCATCCATATAAGACATGATTATCGATTCTTGAACCTTGGATTCGTTTCCAAAAGCTGTAGCCGCACTCACGCCTCCTTTAAGAATGACTTGCACAAGCTGAAAAAAGAGATCAAAAAACAAAGAGTCAAAGATGAAATCTTGTCGCTGCTTTGAGATCCAATGGATAATATGAAAGTCCTCTAAAATCCCAAAACCAGAACCAACAATCTAAACTTAAAAAACACTCTAGAAGCCTAGTGAAAAAGAGCCGCACAAACAATTGATGATCAGCGGAAAGATGATCCTAAAGATCGCTTCAAGAGAGCTCTGTACCTGTACGTATGACTTTAAATCCACTATTCTTAAGAACCGTAAAACATCCTCTTTTCGCAATCTTAGGGAGCGGAGGTAGCAAATCTTATTGGCCATTTGACCAATTTTTTCATGAAAATGTAACTTTTAAGTTACTATTTTGATTAAATTTGGCTTAATTTATTCTGGAAGATTATATGAAGTATCATTTTTATATAATTTTTCTTCATTTTAATGATAAAATATACTAGTATATTAAATATTTTGTCTAAAATTTAGAAAATTCATCCAATTCAACTGCTTCAATCATCATTTTATCAATTTCAACAAAATCAACTAATTCCAATATTACCAAATGAGCCCTACTGTGTGTAATCTCAGTCAACAATCGAATAATTAATAAACAATAATATGGAGAATATGTGTAGAAGAAGAATAATTCATCAACAATCAATACTGTATATTCATAATGGTATATCAATAATGCGTGATACACGTATGAATTATTGTGAGAGAAAACTAGAGGTGCTCTACGAGAATAATAGGTGTGAAATAAATTGTGTAGAGACTTAGGTATGTTTGAACCTTCTGCCTGTATTTATAGGGGGAATTTCGAATATCCTATTACAATTAGGACAAGGTAGGTGAGTTGGCTTCATCAGCTAAAAAGTTTGTTTCTCTCTCAACTAAAAGCCAGCTAATACTAAGACAAATTAATCAAAGATAATTACAAATAATTTGAACACAATAAATAATGTTCTAACAATCTCCCCCTTTGTGTTCAAATTGCGATGTAGAGTGGATTTATCTTTGAGTCTTGTTTAGCGATTTTCTATAGCCTAGAATGACCTCATATTCTCTAATAATTCTTCTAAATTCAAGTCGTAGGCTAATAGCTTCTGCAAAATCACCAATGAGATATATTTGAATCGGGTCTTCTGGATTCTTAAAATTTTTGAGATTAACTGCACATTCTTCCAGAAAGTCTTCAACAATGTGTAGCGTTCCATCACAATATTTATGAACTTCTTCCATCAGTATAGTAGGACACGTTTTACGCCGTTGTAATCTCTGTAGATTATTCCAATTTCAGGATAGGTGATAATTTCACCTTCTTCAAAATTTTCAATCCAGGGAGCAGTATTCCTCGGAGCTGTGAGATTGACTTTGCTCAAATTGCTTTCAATGGCCATCTGTAGATCTACTAAAGAATAGTATTTCATCTGTCTCAATATATGTCTCTTGATGGCATTGAGACCAATATCTTTGTCTTCTGTGGGAAAGTCTCTGATTCTCACGTTTCTTTATTCAAAGAGTAGCTGGATCAAGTCTTTTGAAACAACGTATGGAAAATCAGCTTCAAAGACTCTTTGAGTCACTCTGTTCTACCTTTCAAATTCAATTAGCTGATATTTGGTCCTTCAATTCCGCATTGATGGATTTCTACTGAGATGATTCTTATGATTAAGGGTTCAGAATGTTTCTTCAAATATTTACGGCGTTGACAAGGATCATTCTGATCAGCTGATATGTTTCTCAGCATCCATATATGTTCAGAAGAAGCAGTTCCTTCAAAATGTTCTAATCCTCGGAGTTCTAACTCGTCAATCTTCTTGAGGTTCTTCTCACTCCTCCAGAACCTCAGACGAAGATCCTCGTGAAAAGGAACAACGATCTTCACATTTTCCCAGGGTATCTCAAACTTATCTTCAATCTTGGATTCCTTGGGATGTCTTCGGATTAAATATTTTACTCTGTGAAGATCAGGGAGTGGATCATCATAAAATTTTCCTTAGATCATTTCTTCAGGTTCAAGCTCCATCAACTCTTCAATGGCTTTCTTTTTCAGTTCTCTAATGTAGTTCAACTTTATAAGTGTTTCTTCATTGCTTAGTCCTTGTAGATTATCTTTTTCATCTCGTTCAGCCAAATCAACTAACAACATACCGGCTTTTGATGGTGATTTGTATTTTTCTGATGGTGCTTTGTCTTTTCTCTTTGATGATGATCATCGTTTAGATGACGATGGCTTTGAAAATGTAGGGACTGAAGCAAATGAAGGAACTTGTAGAAACTGTAGTAGTTGTAGGAACCAGTGGAGGAACAATAACGGGTAAACTAACACTGGGGTCACAAAGACTTACTGTTGTCATCATACTAAAGACTTGCTCTTTCTGATGGCCTGAAGATAGTGGTGATTCATATGTTGCATTGTCGGGTCTTCTTTCCAATCCTTGGTCAACATCCATAGTAGATGAGCCTATGGAAGTTCTCGTGAGGACACATAGTCCTGGCATAGAGGGTGTAGGTAAGGATGATGATGGTGAAGGAAATGGGAATGGTTTGTAAACAGTTAAGGCTAAGGATTGAGATGAGGCTTCGGAAGATGGTGAAGGTGGAGGTTTATGAGAAGATGATGGTTCAGAGTTAGATGAACTAGGATAAGTAACTATAGCGATGGTTGCTCACAAGTATGCGGCCTTCTCTCCCCCTCATGATGATCTGAATCATCGGTGTCATCATGCTTACGCTTAGGTAGGTGTTCTTGATCACGGAAAATGACGGATATAATGTGGGTAAAATGCTATGATATCGCAAACTTGTATGAGATGGGAGGTAGGTTGGTTTCAGATAAGAGGCGGTCGAGAAAGTATTCACAAAGATCTATGATGTTAAGATTTGTGGGGATGGATTATGAAGTTGAAGGTGTGGATATATAGGGTAGGAATAGGTTGGGAGATAATGGGTAAAGGTGGTGAAGTGGATGGTAGGGTCAAGGTAGTGATGAGAGGTAGGGTGGACATATTAGATCCTATAAGAGTGGATCGGTGGGAGTGGGATGTGATCTTTGGAATGCTACGCCTGTTGGGTCTACAGGTCGCATTTCTTGAATAAGATAAAGTTTAAGTTTTAAGAGTTTAGACCTTAGATCCTTCCTAGTAAGACTAGCAAAAGACGAAAACCCAGATCTAAACATAGATTTTGTTCTCAAAACATCAGTATAAATTGCTGAGCTATGGCCTCCTGGGGAGATGAGTGTGGCAGAACTTCCAACCATCATAGGTGTACCTCTGATTGTTGTGACTGGTGGTAATATTCCAGTATCAGTGTGTGATTGAGGTTGTGCCCTAGAAAATGATAAAACATTTGGAATGGTGGGCACTTGACCTAACGTGCAATGGCTTTCAGTGCAGGGCGGTTCATTGAATATTAAGGGTTCTCCTTGTATGAGTCAAACAACTATTTGTTGGGAGACAGTCGAGTAGTCAAGGTTTGATTGAATTTCCCCCATTGAACTCAATGTGGGGACTATTACTCTGGAATTGACAAGGTCAGAACTTGTGCCTATGGGTTGAGTTCAGGATATAGTAGTGACTGGGGGTTGTGAAACAATAATATTATAAGAGGAGACATCAGATCTCTTGGACTGAGTCTCACATGCCATGCCCTCTTCTTAGGTTTTGTCGCTCTAGGGCCCTTACTTTTACTCGGCTTAGAAGTTTCTTGGGTAGACACAGTGGGGTTTGATGGCGTCGTAGGAACAAAAGAGATGTGTACCTTATATGCAGTGATAAGAGGATTACTTTGATTAGCTAAATTGAGAAGAACGTCAGAAATTGGCATTGGTTGCATTGATTCATCGTTCTTTGACTTCTTTAAGTATAACAGCTTCGGGATTTCTTGAAGCTCAGTAGGTGGCCTTGTAGGAATGTTGGATTCTTCTTTCATGAAATGATCTATTCTGATAGAGAACCACTGTACATATGGGATGTACTTAGCTTTTTTGTCAAACTCTCTCTTGCTCTATAATTTCAGACTAGATTAGTTGTGCGCAGTCATAATTCTTGGCAAACATCACACCATGGGCCAGCTTGAGAATATGAACATTGTAACGATCATGAACATTGCAACAATCATGGACATGATTGCTTAGAAGATAAGCACTTGTTCAGTATAGCAAACAGAAATTTCCAGGGTCTAGGTAGACAATTGGCTATGAAGTGTGAGAAAAGGGTGAGAGGTGGTAGATGACCAATCTTAAGCATATCAGCTAGTAGGTTGCGTGTAGTTGAAGTAGGGTTCTGTGAGTATCATGGGTTATTTGGACAGTAGAGTTTGCTATGGTAGCTTCAAAGGTAGGAATGGGAGCGGTTACAGAATGCATAGTTCCCCAGAATTGTTTCAGGTAGATTTTGGGAACTTTTGTAGAGAGATTGAGTGATGGCCATAGAGAGTGTCATTTGAGAATTGAGACCATTATCATGTCTTGGCATTTGAACATCTATGGGTCTAGTAGGTAATTGTTCTCTTTGATATCGATTCGACTCTCTTTTGGTTATACCTCTTTCTCAGAAATTAGAGCCATATTGCCTGTTCTGCAGAGATAAAATAGATATTAGTTTGAATGGTTTCAGGCTAAGGTTTGGTTTAAAAGGTGATTGGGCTGAGTTTTGGATCAATTAGTCTAAATGGGCTTGAGATCTCGTGACTAAGAATTTGACCAAGGAAAGTCGGATGCTTGAATTCTGGTGTTTTAAGAAACAAGGTTGTGTGATCTCCGTTATAGAGATATCTGGTATATGAATTCGGGCTTCAGGGATCTCGGGGTAGAGGATCTCGGGCTTCCATTTGGCTCAAAACTTCGGGTGAACAATGTCAGGTGAAGACTTTGTCTAAAGGACTTCGGGGGTAAGGTTTTCGGGTACGAAACTTATAGGAAGGGATTTCGGGTAAATGGAAATCGGGTTTGATCTCGGGGTGGGGAGTTCAAATTTGAGATTTCGGCTGAGGGGATTTCGAGAGACGAAGTCGGTTAAGGATTTTGAAGAGCCACGAAATCAAGATTTCGAGGCTTTTGATTTCTTGATTTTGAGATTCCGACTTTTGTTCTTTGGTTTGGATGTTGTTTTTGGAAGATAATGGTGGTCGATGATGGAAGATGAACATTGGTGATGGGAGAATGACGTCAAGAGAGGTTGTCGGAGGTTGTAGTCGATACTCTTTTCGTCGTTTAGAAGTGCAACACAAACATATACAAACATGCAAACAACAAAAAAATAACAACCTTGAGTAGATTGGAGATGAGCGACGAAGAAGACGATGGTAAAAATTGAGCTCTTGAGTGCTTGGGAGATTTTTGAGAGTAGAGGAAGGAGATGAAAAAATGATTCTGAATATAACTACCCACAAAAGAAAAAGAATCTTTTGACTTTTTCTGATTAGGAAACTGACCCTGCTAAATAAAAAAACACTAAACAGACTCAAAAATAAAAGTAAAATGTTTTGTGATTTTCTTAATGAGACAAAAAAAATACGTACACACAAAAATAAATACTCCCCCTCAATTGTAGCACTCAGACCAGACAAAATTTCGCTCCCCCTAAATTTATGCACAATTTAGGGAAACAAGTTGAACAACCAAGAAACTGACTCAATAAAATAAACGAAACTAAATTAACTGACATGACAGATAAAATTAATTACACCTCCTACAATTGTGCGCGTTTTAAAATCATAATCTGCATGACCTTTCTCAATATGATCTTTGATGAAGTGAAATCTTAGGTCGATGTGCTTGGTGCGAGAATGATGAACTGGGTTGCATGAGATAGCAATCGCACTTTCCGAGTCACTGTAAATTGGTATATGGTCAAAATAAAATCCAAAGTCGCGTAGTTGAGTCCTCATCAATAATACTCGTGAACAACAGCTAGCATTAGCATTTATTTTATTTATTTTTATTTCTGAATTTATTTAATTCTTGATTCCCCCTAAGTACCCCCTAGATTGGAATCCAATTTAAATCAATTCCAAACACGTACCCTAAGTAACAATGTTTATTCAATGTTGTTATCTAGCTCTTTTTTGTTTTGAGCTGATTTTTTTACCAATATATAAAGTAGTAAATTAGTGTATTAGAGGTCTTGTCTCTTTTTTTTTCTCTACAGGTTTATTTCCATTTACAGTTTTTAACATGAGCGATAATGCATTCGTTTTGGAAGCCTTTGCAATTATAAGAACAATCATTAATTGTTTTTTGCAAAACACTTATCTTTTTCTGATTTTCAGACATGGAATAATTGCACACTGCCTTGTTAGAGAATTAATTCTTTAAGAATGGAATTGATAATCATTTAATATAAGTTCAAATCTTTTGCATATAACCTACTGAAAAGATTTCTAGAAAATGCCAAATGCACAAGATTGAAATAAGAAATTATTCCATACACAACTGAATTCACATCAAACAATACATTATCATAGATTTAGACTATTGATGATATTAATGATTTTTTCAAAAGAATCTAACGAAAATGCTTTGACAAAAAATGAACTAAACTGATTTCATTTAAATTACATCTGAAATGTTTTTATGAAACTCTAAATTGACTAAGATACAAAAAGAGAATTAAAGCGGACTATGTTGTTGACACTTCTATCAACAACTTCAATTAACAGATTGCAAAATTATACTAGTAATTGTTAGACTTAATTGACCAAATGATTCTTTAATGATCCAATAGGTAGATTACATACCTAAGAAAACTCCAAATTGTTCTTTAACTATTGGACTTAATAAACAAGCCAAACAATTTATTTTATCAAATAAATTTGCATTAACCAACTATAACAGCAATTTCAATTTACATACATAATAAGCTAGGATACTATGAGGTACTACTCCTGGTCTCCTGCTATTTTAATTTTTGTAAATGGAACTACAAGTTTTCAATGCAGCTGAGTCACAGGGATAATATGGAATCGCCTAAAGATTCCATGTCAAACAAGATTGGTTTGCTCCAACTTTTTGTGCACCAAACTGGTAGGATCAAAAGTAGCCAGAATTTTATTGTTTATAATACATTGTTAAGTTTCTCAAGTTCAATCTAATCTTTTATCAAAAGAAAAATCGATTTGTTCCTTAACATTAACCTCACGTTGCGACAGTGGCACATGAGTAATCTCCAATGAGGTGGTGGTATCATCATCAATCTTTAATTCTACATTATTATCATCATGCTTGTGCGCCGTGTGGTTCAAAGAAGAAGAGGATAACAGTTCATGCCGTGGTGATTGTCGTCCATCGCCATGGTTGGAGAACAACCGAGAGGGAGATTTTGAGCTATCAATCCTATCAGCATTGTCATTTGCCCCACCCCAATTCTCTTTTAAGTCATCGAAATCAGATTTATCATGCACAGTTGATTGAGCGCTACTCATCATGTCAATTTCACTTTGGTAGTAACTTCGATTTCGGGGGTGCATCGGACTCATGCCATGGCGAGATGGGGTTCCTGGGCGGCTTGATGTGGGAGTAATGCTTGCGCTGTCATTCTTATTACTTTGATCTTTTATTCGTTTCTTTGTTGTGTGGTGCCATCCTTTCAATGCAGTAGCAACTTTCTCATTGAAAATGGTTGGCTTCATATTGGTACCCATCTGCATGTTTTTCCACATCATATTATGCATATATTACTTGAGTCCCAATATTAGACTATATATTTTGTCCCTAAGTGAGTTGACGAAATTGATTTTGTTAAGTTCTTAGTAATGTAGTCACATTTTTCATATTTATGCATATACTGCGTGTTAATAATTTAATCTCAAGAACACAAATTAAAGAATTGCAAATTTTTTGTTAGAAGTATAGTTCAAATTATTGATGAAAGTAAGATTCCCATTGTGACGTTTAAAATGCTCAAAGTGTGTGTAAACTATATGTAGCATTCTAAAATAAGACTAAAATGGTTTATCAATCTAGGACCGGAAAGATAAGTTAACTATCAATCCAAGACTTGAACGATGAAAATAATCGATACAAGGTCTGAATGGTTGAACTGTCAATCAAAGGCCTAAAATGCACATTTTGCAACAACATAAAAACTCCACTTTATTTATAAATGTATCACTGCGTTTTTTCATCTATGGTAGTGCACATTTTATAATCAAGAAATACACAATTATCAAATCCAGCGCTCGAGATCCATTATTATATCTCTCCTTAGATTATACTACGTACAAGAATATACTTAAGTAAGAACCTTAGGTATTTATAAACTATAAGAATCTACTTAAGTAAGAAACTCCACCCCTTTGATAATTTATTGTTAATCTCTAACCCTTAATACTAAACATCTAGTTCTGCCAAAATACTCATATTCATTTAGTTGGATGAGAATGAAAACAAAAAGTTTCAAATTAAAATGAAAAGAGAAATTATATTAATTAATTAAAGTAATTTCCCTCATATAAACCATACCTTCTTTGTAGTTAAGAATGATTGTTTACCTGGGTCACAAGGGCATATAGAGGCAGGGTAACGTAACTGCATAGAACTTGTATGAGAACACTGCAGAGCCAGACAAACCATGTGTTACCAACAATAATGTTAATTAAACTATAAAAAAAGGATTTTTTTTTTAAGAAAAGACTGGCATTGTACCCCATTACGAATCTGATAATGATATCCTCCACATGGTCATGGAAACATGATCTCAGCCCAAACGTATACTAGAAAATCCACCCACACCAAAAGAAAAAAATAAAAAAGAAAGATGGGGTCAATTTTTTTCTTTTTATCACCATAAAGATAAGTTATCCCTTCAAGTTATTTAATGTATTTTTTCATATATATTGGGTGCTAAAAGACATTGAGTGATTGCCATTTGCTTACCCATGTCCAAGCGAAGAAAGCGAGCTCAAATGCATTCTGCATTTATTTTTTGAGATGATTAATCAGAATAAAAAAAACTAATACAACATAATTATACTTCATATTTTAATTTATTCCAAATGAATGCAAACATACTTGAAAAAGAACGAAGTTAATGAGAAAGAGAAGGAGTCGAGGATGGTTGAACCAGAAAAGATCATCATTCGGCTCAACAATAGGAACTCCCTTCACAATTTCATTTCTATCCTGAATCCTTAGCCCCATCTTTGTGATGATCACTTGTAACTTGGTGCCAACCAAAAGTATAATCTGTACATGTTATATATTACTATTTCATTTATGTTTTTATTGTTACATAAATAAAATAATTCATTAAACTCAGAGGCCGTTTGATAACACTGTTTTCGGCTTATTATGCTTATCAGACATATCAGCCAATTTTTTCACCAAACACGTACCTTTTGTTTTCGCTCGCTGAATTGTGTAATAATAAGAAAAAGTAATGTTGAAGTTACTTTTCTGGCTGTATTGGCTGAAGTTACTGTAGATGACCATTTTAACTATTTTTACATATAATTATTTATTTATTTTATTAATAAAATATATTTTAAAAATATTTTTTATTAAATCAGCAGAATCAGCCAATGCAGCCACTTCAGCCAGAACTTCATAAATTTCAGCAAAATCAGTCAAATCAGTCGATTTTCGTGTTACCAAACGGGCTCTAATATACACATGCATGTATTTTGTACTGTACTCCAATAGTGAGGACAAACGGGCTACGCAATAGGCAACTTTCTCACTACCTGATAGCCATTTTTATTATTGATCAACAATATTAGTTTATTGAAATAATTACATAAATATGACCAAAATAAAGATGGTTTACAAAAATATGATTCATTACTAGAGTAGTAATGAAATCATAGTAATTCATGTTTAAGTTTTGAACTTTAGTTACCACAGCACTACGTTGTAGTAATGAATAGTCATATTTATGTAAATAAGTTTTATTTTAGTAATATTCTCGTAAAAAACCCTAGTTTATTTAGTTCTCTATAAACCAATCTGCAATTACAGAGATAGAAGGTAGCCTGTATTAACGAATTCTCAACCTGCTTTACAACTGTACTCATGGGTTGTTGGTCCAGACTCATATATTAATTACATCACATAATATTCTCTTATGTAGTGAACAAAATCTCCATAAGAGAGAATTATAAACTCTTTTTCTCTATTACTATCCGAATCGACTACCTTTACTTTAGGAAACATGAAAGGCTGAGCTTTTACAATAAACCTAAAGTTAAACATTGTTTTCCTAATGCACACGCACAACCCATTCACAAGAGGGGAAAACTTACAATCAGGGGAAGAAATGGAAGCCATAAATAGGAATACCAGCCTGTGCAAAAAAAATCTATTAACTATGCAATTTAATTGGTCAATATTCCAATTGGACAAAAACACATTAGAGTAATATTGTAATACTACTGTGCCCAGAAGAAGTGCTCATCTTGAAGCTAAGATTGATAATATTGGATGAATTTTGAGTTAAAGCTTTTAGGGTGAATTTTATTATGTTCAAGTCTAGGGACGGCAAATATCGAGTTTTCAGGTGGTCTGCTAGGTCATTTCTCCATCAGTGTTCTCTTTTGCATCTCCTTCATTAGCGTAACTTATTTCTTTAGCTTTGTACTGTCGCATTTGTACTTTGTCATTATTTTCACTAAAATCTGGTAAGAGTTTCCCAACTCTTACCCCACAAATTCTGGTGGTTTATTTGGGCGCAAAAAGAAATAAAAATTATCAAATAAATTTTTATTTGCTCCTATAAGTATTATAGTGATTCTACATTAGGTCCATGTATTAAACTTTCCAAACTTTACATACATGATATTGTTCATTTCTCACTTGTGGTCCATCCTCTCAAATTTTGGTACTTAAAATTGCTTGAGAGGGGTCCAAAATTTGACCAAAAGAACTAGAAATGTGCAAGACACTAATTATGCATGAAATGTGAGTAAAGTCAAAGATAATAGATCTTATGTGAGATTGATATAAAGTACACATTACAATGGACTAAAGATTTATCTATTACAGAATCATTTATCATATCTTAACTCAAATCAAGAACTAGGAGTTTTTTTTCGGGATAATGTGAATTAAAGAAATATTTACGTGAATAGGGTTGGGTTAAAATTATTTACAGATATTCTGCTGGGCTAACCATGGTTAAGCAAAACCGCCAACTTGGATGGCGACTTCAAAGTCGCCAAACCAGATGGTGACTTATAAGTCGCCAAACCGGTTGGCAACTTTTTAATTAAAATCCTGTAGCCCACCAATGACATTAACTGCCGCAGAACACATCCCCCGAACCCCAAAATTCTTCCGCAGCAGCACTCTTAACGCCAACAGCGAATGAAGTGGGCATCTTCTCCAAATCCGGCTTCCAAGAGTCCATCTTCTCCAAGGATATATCTTCAAGGTAACTCCAAAGACCAATTTCATCTCCTAAATCCAAGTTTGGGTTTGTTGGTAGATAAGTTTTAGGAATTCAAATGTATGATTTTTTGTGTTATTCATAATGTTTGCCATTAAACTAATATACTTGTGTTGCCAAGTGTAATGATAATGAACAAGAGTATTGCTATAATATTATTACATTTATTTGTTTGATTCATTGTGTGTGTGTAATGTTTGGGTATGTGTGTGTGTATGAAGGGACGTCCTAAGTCCTCGTGAATTAAGAATGAGATGGATGAAGGTGCAAAAGGTATGGTAAGATTTGGAATTTGTAAACAAACGGGCTATAATAGGGCAACATGTGTGAAGAGATCATCAAGAGATGGTGGGGGGGTCCATTGGGTAAGGTTTCAACTCTTAAATCCACAATTACCCCTAATATGATGATATGTAAATGAGTTATTTATGTATATTTATTAATTAATTTATGGTTAACACATGTATTCATGTATTTAGGCACTATGGAGGTGTCAGTGGATCTAGGGCCGATTGGTGCTTATGTCCTCACATTGCAAGTGACACATATGAGTGTAGAGTGTGGCATGGCCTCAATGTGCCGGTTGATAGGTGTTGAGAGCACCTCCGTGGTTTGTTTCATGTGCAGGTGGACGATAGAATATTAGCCTATGTTAGAGTAACTTGTTTTTTTGTGTTTGTAGATTGATATCTATGGTCTCACTTGATAGAGCTCTAGTTACTGCTCTTCTTGAGCGTTAGAGACAGGAGACACACACATTTCACTTGCCAATTGGTGAGGTGACAGTGATCTTGGGCGATGTGGATGTACCTTCTGGCTTACAGGTCCATGGGAGAGCAGCTGCAAGTATTGCATGTCGACCATGGGTTGAGGACTAGACGATTATTGGGCATTCGCCCCTTCTCCGGACAGACATTCATGGGTAATCTTTGAAGATGTTATGGTTTAGAGAGCATTTCACTGTACTACCTCCGGATGCAGATGATGTGATGATTAAGCAGCATGCACATGCATACATTCTAATGCTGATGGGAGCTACCACTTTTGCTGACAAGAGTGGTAATGAAGTTTAGTTGTTGTATTTTCCAAAGCTAGAGAGTTTTGATGTGAGCACGTGTTCCATTGATATGTTTTGACATTGTTGAGCAGCATTTACCTGATTGTGTACTGCGTCCGTTTGGCTATGAACAGGTCATTCCAACATCTGTTGACACATGTGTGGATCTTCATAAGTTGGATAGGCGTGGGAATCCTATAGAGGATTGATCGCTCAGGCATGTTCGATACGTCACTATATGGGAGAGGCAAGCGGGGCTAGTTGTCAGTGGGACGCCGACATTACGGCCATTAGTTTCTTTGGACTACATGAGATGGTATTACACCATCAGCCTAGTTCCATGGCTCTGCACTTGACGGTAAGTGTGCTACTAAAGTTATTCATGTTCTCTATTTAACATTTTTATGTGAAAATAATTATAATTCATGTTGCACATTTCAGACACGGGCTTTGCAGCGTATACATGAGCGAGCGACTACCACTGTGAGGGACTCGCATGAAGTTGACACATACGTTCAGGTTATGTCAGACATTGCTTTGTTGTGTTCTGATGTGTTAGGGCGAGTAGTCTATGACCATCTTTTACAAATGACCCGCTCTTAGTATTCTACGGCATTTACATCTACAACTACTTCATCTCAACCATTTAGCCATGACAGAGTTGTTCTTCAGCCACGTCAGTGGCATAGACGTATGCGTCCACAACCACATTTGAATGACCAAGGCGATCATGAAAACTTGTAGCCTGTCTTCGTTGCATCTTATGTTATGAACATTAGCCTATTTGTATTTATGTTCGTTAAATGTTGTAGTAGTTTTTCAGTCTGTGAATCACTTTTTGTTTTTTATGTATGATCACCTGAAAACTATTGGTTATTATGTTATTAGTTACTTAATCATTTGTTATGTTGTGTTGGTGTGTTGAGTTATGTTTGTTGAATGTTTCTGTTTTGTATCTATATTGTGTTTGTGAATAGATGTGTTTCTAGTTTCTGCTCTGATTTCTGGTGTGTTTTTCCTGTTTTTAGTTGTTTTTGTGTTGCCGGTGCAGATGCAAAGTCGTCAAGCGGTTTGGCGACTTATAAGTTCAAACCGTTTGGCGACTTTGCTTAACCCGAGTTAAGCCCAACCGTATATCCGTAAATACTTTTAACCCGACCCTATTTAATAAATAAATTTTCAATTCACATTATTTCGGGATAAAACTCAAGAACTGTGTGTGTGTGTGTGGGTGTATGAGGCATGTATTCCTTGTTGTTGGGGGATTTAGAGGTATGATCCTATAGAACAATTTAAGTTCAAGTATGGTCGTTGTATTCCTTGTTGCTAATACATGAGAAACATAATTCACTACATGGATTGCACTCATGAATAAATAAGTTCAAGTCTTAACTCATGACAGAACTTATTTTTACTTACCGTGAGTATTGAATAAAAGGAAGAAAACTGCAAACAGCCACATCGGAGGACTGTTAGTAAAAAAGAAATCAAACACAAAATGCACGAATGTCAGCAATGTGGTTTTATTTAATAAAGTAAATAAAATGTACATTTCAAAAACAACCTCTCAGTTTTCTTAAACGGGTGTTCCAAAATAAACGGTACATTTCCCTCAAAACTATACTTACCCTTTACTTTATTTAACACAAAGTAGATATATTATTGAAAAAGTCAACTCCCACTTTAACTACCACTAGAATGTGCCTAAGTCAAAGTGGGATGTTGTTTTCGGGATAGAGCGAATATAAAAAAGTGAAAATCATTTTTTTCTTGAATGTCTTGGAATAGTAAATTAATGAGTTTACAATTGCTGAAAAACAAACCTTATTCCAACCACCACCTTGAAATCTTTTTCTAGAGATCTATTGATATATTTCTGAAAATCGAACTTTGCCTCACTTTGAGGTGTCAAATGAGCCTGATTTTGCAAAAAAATAGAATAAAATAAAATTACCATATGCACACACTCATGATTCTAAAACAAGAAATTGTATGAGTTATTTACCATGATAAATCCATGTCTGAGGGTTAGATAATCAACTTTTGGAACAGAGCGTATGAATTGGCGAAAGAAACAGACCTGAAAAGTTCAATGTAACATTTGAAACTTCAAATAAACTTCAATATATAGAGCTCGCTTGGCAAAGTTAAAATTGGTTAAATCCATTAAAATTGGGGATATTATGATTGAGTTCACTGAATCTATTGAATTATACAAAACAATTGCATATTTATAATTAAAAAAAATATTTTATGAGAAATTACTTAAAATAGCTCTCTTAATCAATATTTAGCCCATTCAAGCACAAAACTAACTCCAATATTACTTATCTTGATTATTGAACAATTTAGTTTGTGAAATCAAAAGTTACATGTTTGATAAAAAAAAGTTTATTAAAAAAGTAAAGAAATCGAAAATCAGGGTTATCAAACGAGCTATAATTCAATCTATTAGAGAAGTGGCCCATTTTCATCTCGAAATTTAATTAGTTCATCATCCCTCTTTAATTTCCTTTCCGAGGTATGAGAGTGGAGAACTCTTATTTGGTATAGTAGGATTTGATGAATCTATTCATATTTTTATGAAATAAAGTTCAATTGTAAAGATATGTTTCAAATACACAATTTCGATGATATTTATTATATTTGGAGCTCAGATCATCTGGTAACCCATACTTTCGATTTATTAGTCAATGATTTATCATAAGCGTAATTTTTTATTTCACGCCGCGGTGAATTATGTAATAATCAAAATATGTAATAATTGCAGCTATTTTTCAATGTATTTGTTTCTTTAATCTATTAATTAATAGAAGATATTTTTTAATATAAGTTTACCATAATTTAATATATTCAACAATTTATCCGCTTCAGACGGCATTCGATCAATTTCTTCATATTAAACTGATTTATTGTTTGTTTGGTGATCACAAAAAAAGATACTTACAAACCAAAGCAGACTGGGTGTTGTTGTCCAAAAGCTCAAATGTCTTCTCCCAAATGTTGTCTCTCTTGCAAACCGAAATCTTTCAGGATCTTACATTCACATTATACCAAACAAGAATGATAATAAGTTTATTAATTATTACGGAGTATTATTTAAAATTTAGTCTCTAATACTCTGTTTTTCTAAAAATTAATTAATTCATGTTTTGAACTTTTAGTGAAGTTGGTTAACCTTTGGCCTTAATTATTCAAAGATTACATCTTATAGCACCAAAGTACTTTTAAATACTTTGGCTTAGATATATATTATTGAATTTTTTATATTTATTATAGAATTTTCAATTTTATAAACCTAAAGTTGGTGATTAAATAGGGGTGCTTATGTGATTGATGATTTGTGAATTATTTATATCAATATAAGACTATAAGTCACGATAAAAAAAAATAGGCTAAAGGATCAAATAGGCCCTCAAACTAACTTAAAAAGTGCAATTCACCCCGTATATAGGAGGTTCTGTCCGGCCGTCGCCAATTGGGGCGGTTCCCGGTGGAATTTTTTTATGAAATTTTTTGAGTATCTTCTTCATTAAGTCTAGTTTACCCATATCAAATTTCAGATAAAACTTCAACTGAAAAGACGGTCAAATGATTTTCTGAAATGTATTGTGCTGTTTATCTGCACAGTTATCTTCAAAAATTCATTTCACTGTCTTCCCAATTGAATTTGTAGCTGAAATTTGGTATGAGCAAACTAGAATTAATGAAGAAGATTCTCAAAATAATACATCAAAAAATTCCACCGGGAACCGCCCCAATTGGCGACGGCAGGACAGAGTCTCCTATATAAGGAGTGAATTGCACTTTTTAAGTTAGTTCGAGGGCCTATTTGACCCTTTAACCCAAAAAAATATCAATATAAGTCTTTTCCACTAAAACAGTATACAATCCCAAATTTTAATAATTAAACGTCAACTCTGAAGACATACAAATTGAAATATGAACTTAATTGTGGGATACTGGAATAATAAACAATAATCGAGATTTCATATCATTTTATTTGGACAAGTTTCATTCTCAAATCAAATGAGACTTAAACTTAACAGACCGATGAAATTACACTTGACTAGACTTATCATAAAAAACCAATTCATCAGATTTAAACTGATCATATCAGACTTAAACAGATCACAAATTGTAGTCCAAACAAAAATATTTTTCATTACCATTATTGAATTTGTATTCTGCTGTTCTAGTTTCCTTCTCCCATACTTTCCACCTTCTCATCTGAAATAATTGCCAATAGCATTTTTAAAATGAAATTCGATATAAATCAAATAAATCCAAATTCAATGATAACATACCGTGATCAAAATTACCTTGGCTCTCCCCAAAACCAGAGTTGTAACGCAATAAAGTACATGGAAAATTGCTAAAACGAATATAAACATATGTAACTGGTGAACACCATCTAGAGACACTAGCGGCACTTTTCCCTGAAAAGATATGAAAATGTCATTTTAACTCTTACTTACCCATATAAGTAATGACAAATTCCAAATTACCTACATTTATATTATAAGTTAGGATGTTTTTACTTGACTGTAATTTGCCCCAGACCAGACCAGACCAGATCAGTCCAGACCAGTTCAGACCAGACCAGACCAGACCAGACTTGGATAGTTATAAAAATACAAAGAAACCAGACCTTACCAGACCAGACCAGACCAGACCAGTTCAGACCAGACCAGATCAGACCAGACCAGCAAATTACAGTCCAAGTAAAAACATCCTTACTGCGTACATTATAAGGTGATTGAAATTGATTGTGTTTTTAGTTGTTTGATAAAAAGAGAAGTAAAATCAAAATCAAATTTCCGAAGTGGAAAACAATTTGGAATATTTAGTACTCCGTAATACTTTCTACATTTTCATCTAAAATGTTTAGATTTACCTCTTAAAATAACTTTTTCTCTTTTAAGGAGCAGAAACGGATATTGGAGTGTTTGAGTGAAAGTAAAGAAGTACTTATTTGTGCTCCAAAAAGCTCACAGAAGTAGTTTTTTATAAATGGGAGAAGATGGGCTTCTAGAAAAATGATTCTGATTTTACTTTTAATTTTAAAAAAGAACTGGGAACAGAATCAATCCTAACACCCCCAAATACTCTAATATCTATTGTTGCTTCATGTAGGAGGAGACGTTGTTTTAAAAAAGCAGATCCAAGCATTTCCTTAAATTTGTACACCCTCCATCATTTGTGCTTTTCATAATTTTAATAAGATCAAATAACTCAAATTTCAAGAATAAAATATATGTAGTCCTGCATTTTGTCTAAGTTGTTTAGTCTTATTTAGATCAATTTCTCAAATTAAATTTCATGAGATATATCCCTGAGCAAAATAACCGCAGTGTACGTATTTGCCTTGGAAGCACATGTGTCAGCAGCCGCCAGAACCCGCCGCGTTCCTCCGCTGATAAGAAGTCTCCGGCGGCCGTGAATCTCGTCCCATAAAGATTCGTGTTTGGAGTCCTCTAACTTGTGCTCTTGCTTATTGGTGCAAGGAAGCCACGTGTTCCCGAGTTTCGCGGAGATGCATATTTTCGAAATTGGGCTTTGCAAAACTGTCAGCATCAATGATATGAATCCCAGTAGCATCAGCTCTGCATCATACGGAGTATCAATAAATTTTCTATATCAGTAGGAAAAAATAAATACTGGAATCCATAAATTAATTAACAAAAGTCAATCTTAAATTCCAGAATTAAAAAGTCAAACTAAAGAAACCTGATTTGATCTTCTCAAGAGCTTCATTTAACGCTCTTTTATGTTTGGACTTCAACCACTGCAATCAGTAAGAAACAATAAAATTAGAAATCAGGACAGTAATTCATGGAAGAGTTTTGCTAGAGGTACACAAAATGTGTACACATGTCTGTCATTCACAGAAATTTTGTCTGTCACAGACAACTCATAATGTGTTGTCTGTGACAGACAAAATTTCTGTGAATGACAGACATGTGTAGACATTTTGTGTGCACGTACATTTTGTGTACCTCAAGCATTTTTCTTCATTGAATTGTATTAACAAATTAAATACGAAGAATTCCTAGAGAGTAGCTACAGTGGCAACAGAAACGAATACACTAAAAATAACGGAAATGACACAAATTTAACATGAATCTTTTGCAGATTTTGTGAAAGAGATGTGGCATGGATATGCACATCCTATCAAATTTCGTGTCAAATTCACTTTGTCACGAGCTATTAGACACACATTTGTGTTAAAAATATGCTATGATCCGTGTCATATTCGATGACGAAAAATAAGATGAGATCGAAAACCAATAAGCTAAAGTGACAAGCTTACCTTCCCTATAAGATGGATGATGTACTCAATGAGAACCGAAACTCCAACCATAACTAAAGTGACGAGGCCGACCGCCCACGTCGGCGTCTCCTCCAATGATCTATCTCCGCCATCTCCCGCCATCTTTTATTGTATGGTTCTTCCTTAATTAAGCAGCAGACATAAAAATCATATATACATGTCTACATATATGTGTATCTATGGTCAAAGAAGAAAATGATGCAACCTAACGAAAGACTGGAAAGTAGCTAACTTTTTTTTAGGTAGTATCTCTTATGTAACTTTGTAAATTTATATCCTGTGCTACTCTGACTTCCACCGTCACTAGTTTCTTTTCCAAATGAGAACAAATCATACCACCAGAGGCGGAGCCAGAAAAATGACTTAGCGGGGTCGAAATCAAATTTACATAGAATGAAAACGGTAGATTATTTTTTAGACAATACCCGAATTGAATGTAGCTTAGATAAATGATAGTTTAAATGAAACTAATAGAGTATATGTAGTTAATATACTTCGTATATGTCACATATATTATAAACTTGTTTTATACAGGTTAAGTTGAGTATCT
The DNA here is from genome assembly GCA_945859915.1 of Cuscuta epithymum. Classification (NCBI taxonomy): domain Eukaryota; kingdom Viridiplantae; phylum Streptophyta; class Magnoliopsida; order Solanales; family Convolvulaceae; genus Cuscuta; species Cuscuta epithymum. Next base: position 27,841 of record CAMAPF010001062.1, on the reverse strand, counting down.
CGGATGAGATCCATTGTCTTACCCTAGTATTCTATGGTTCTCTTCGATCTTACTCGGTTTAGTATCAAGATTTCTTACTAGAAAAGAATCATTTATTGAGTAGGCACTCGTAGCAGTAAGATATGTTGTCTTTGCTCTGTCCCTAAGTCATGTGACGTAAGTAACGAGTGAATTACACGCCATTTTGTGAATATAATTAATATTACACATCACTAGGGGTGGGGGAAAATACCAAAATTTCGGTATACCGGACTTACCATATCGAAAGATACCGAATTTACCGAAGTGTTTGGTATACCGACACTTTTGGTACGGTATGATACCGTACCGAATTACTTCGGTATGGTATCGGTATATATTTTGGAAATAAACGGTATACCGTTATACCGTCATACCGTAATTCCAAGCCAATAATTTCTTTAAAATTATAAAAATAACTAGAAACACAACATTAATTCAAGGATAATGACTTTACATCCATGTTTCTTGAATTATTCATACTTTTTGTTGGAGATCGATGTTATTTCAAATATATTTATGTTGCTTAAATTATTATTTTAGCAGAATTTGTTGTTATCTTCATATATCATGTGTTGAAGTATCCGTACATATTTATAATATTTTTTTGTTCAAAGTTGAATAGAACACAAATAGGTTATCATTGGCATTTTATAAATAATTTCATTAATAATTTTAGTATATCACTATTAACACTGATTTTCTATATTTCATTTGATATATAATAATTTGATATTAAATCATGATAATTTACCGATACCGTAGCTTACCGTACCGAAATTTTGGTTTACCGAAACAAGGTATACCGAAATTTAGGTATAGTAACGGTATGTATTTTTGCATACCGAAAGTTTACGGTATGGTAAAGGTATGGGATAAAATCTTCGGTATACCGTACCGAACCACCCCTACACATCACAATTTTACTACTTTCAAACTTAAATAGTGCTGATTTTGCAGAAATCATAACTTTTTACTCGTAATGAGTTACGAGAGCCATAATATATCAAATCGAAGATAATTCAGATCTCTACACTCTTAAATTTTCAGCGGGGTCGGCTGACCACCCTGACCCCCAGTAGCTCTGCCCCTGCATACCACACGTCATAAGATTAAAACGGATCAATCATTTTAACTAGTACGTATGTACTACGGAGTATATAGAACTCCCTCCGTCCCAAAAACAACTTCACGGTTAGACAATCACACACATTAAGAAAATAAATTTGACTTTACTATTGGGTGCACTGTTCAAACACTGTTTGAACACTCAACACTGTTTGACATTGTTTGGCACTGTCTGGCACTGTTTTGATGTAGATAATTTGCCAAATAAGGAAAGTATTGAAGTGTGAAGTTAATTTAGGAACAACCATTTAAGGAAAGTGGGAAGTTATTTTTGGGACGGAAGGAGTATATTTTTAGAATTTGTAAATTTTATGTATTAGTAGTATGATATTTGTTTTGACAAAAAATATTTTCATATCATTATTCACATTATAAATACTTTCGTTATAAATATATTATTGGTCAAAATTTAACATCAATATCTAAAACATCAAAGATGAGAATTGGAAATAGAACTCATAGAGTATTTAATTTGCTGGCTCACGTTATGAAATTATTATATTTAAAATAGCTAAAATGATCATTTGCGATAACTTAAACTAATTCAGTGTCTGAAATCAAAAGTTACGTAATTAGTAGAAAAAAATTACTGATAAGACAGATAAGCTAAAATACATTATCACCAAACGAACTCTTAATTTTGGATTGCTTTATTTGACCCATTTACCTTGATTATTACCCATGCTTTTTGGAGGAAATTTGGACATTTTTTCACGTTGGTTTGTAATTTTGTACTCCCTCCGTCCCTAAATAAACTTTCAACTTTCATTTTTCGTCTGTCCCAATTAAAACTTCCACTTTCCCTTTTTCACTAGAATTTGTGGTTCACAACAATTCTTACACATTTCTCTCTCCTTTGCACAATTCTCCACCACACAATACTCACTATCTTAAACTGTGTGCCAAATCTATTTGGAAGTTTTATTAGGGACGGAGGGAGTATATAAGATGTACTCCGTACTACGTAAGATATAAGAGAATAATAATTTAGGCTAAAGGGTCAAATAGGCCTTTGAACTAACTTAAAGTGTTCAATTAGCCCCTTATATAGGAGGTTATGTCCATCCGTCACCAATTGGGGCGGTTCCCGGTGGAATTTTTTGATGAAATTTTTTGAGCATCTTCTTCATTAAGTCTAGTTTACACATACCAAATTTCAGCTGAAAATTCAACCGGGAAGGCAGTCAAATGAGTTTCTGAAATGTACTGTGCTGTTTAACAGCGCAGTTATCTTCAAAAAATCATTTGACTGCCTTCCTGGTTGAATTGTTAGCTGAAATTTGGTATGGGTAAACTAGACTTAATGAAGAAGATGCTCAAAAAATTTCATAAAACAATTCTACCGGAAACCGCCCTAATTGACGACGGCTGGACAGAACCTCCTATGTAAGGGGCTAATTGAACCCTTTAAGCTAGTTCAATGGCAAATTTAATCCTTTAGCCTAAAGTAGACGTAAGGTGCACAATCTTAGCTCTATTTCGTTTCAGGCCAAAGACGATTCAATTATCGCAATTTCTTTACACGTATCCAATATCAGTTTTAAGTGTTATATCGTGTTAGAAATTAAATTTTATCAAAGAAAAATCTAGTTTGAATGATGAATTAATCTTAACTGTAAATTAGTATTTAAAGTGAAAAAGTGAGTATGGTTGTATGGACTATGGAGTGTCCATTGTTTTTACAAATTTTAAATCTAACAACTAAAATAAATAGTTAGTACTAATAAACACAAAAAATTGGACCATTCAACTCACTAAACTGCATAAAATGAAAAAGATCTAAAATTGTCCATCTTATTGTTTTAGGTCTATCTTACATGTCCATTAATTTCCCATAAAATATATACACATACCAAATGTGTGTATCAATGTGTATGAATGCGTGGTCGCACAATATCCTTGATCGAATGGAAAGTCCTATTAGAAATGAATGAAGTGGACCAGATTTCAAATCTAATGATTTTATCTACAAATAATTTTTTTTAATTATTCTCTACAAATAATATAGAGAATTGGATTTAAATTGGGTAATTTAAACACTTCTGTTACTACAAAGTTGGAGCCGTTAACTTAAATTGCTTATATGTTAGAGTAGATGTGAATGGATTAGTTGGAAAAAAGCTAATTGTCCAAAGCGTTTAATCATCATAACATAATTAATCATTGAACATGTTTTATAACAGGTACGCCCGTTTGTGTGGTGTAAAGTTTGTACGCCATTCTCCCTTTCTAATGAAAAAAAGATGAAGTATAATATTCCGTATTAGAATTGATGGAAAAAGATGAAGTATAACATTAGATTTAGTAAAATTAATGAAATTGATGAAATTCAGATATATGTTAGAATTGTGAAAAAGTTATATTAAAAATATACTTCGTGTATTAATAATAAATGAAGAAAGAAATTATATGAAAAAATCACTAAACTAATCCTTTTTAGCAACACCAGTCAATTTATTCATAAAAATAAATGCAATCAATTAAAAGCCATTAATTTTTTAAAAATTTAAATTGAAAATTTGGATTATTGCTAAAATTTGTGCGCCGGTCATCAAACGTAGTTGCAAGTCAGTCTCCTTAGAATTTCGAAAACAAATGCCTACATAATAATTACACTTTTAGACTTTGGCAGTTCCGCTTTCAACATTTTCTTCAAAGGAAAGAAAACGTCAAATACTTGTTTTGCCCTAACATGTTGGCGATTTATATGGATTCGGGTGTATATGCAGGGGAGGACGTAGGGACTAGAGAGGGTCTTAGGGGGCAAGTTCCCCCGCTTCCAACCCCGAAATTTAGTATTAGTATTTAAGATAAAAATTGTGTCTCCGCTATCCTGGACAAAATAAATAGAGGTTTTGGCATAAATATTACAGAAATATAACTAACTAGTGTAAAGCCCGGGGCAATGCCCCGGTAGCGCTTCAAATTTGATATGAGTTAAAATGAAAAATACTATGAGCTACCTACATTCAAAATAAATTTGTATTTGTTAAATGAATACAAATATTAAATTATCCATCATCAAACATTATATATTTACTCTTTAATTAGTCTATATCAAAATTTTTTTTGTGGTAGCATTTCGATTGTGGTCACTGTGGTTGCGGCCATTGCGATGCGTATTACAATAGACGTGATGTAATTTATTTTTACATTCGCACAAAATAAGAATTAGTGTTGATATTCCGATACGATCCAATATGACCACATTATTTTGTTGGGTTACGTGGTAGATTTTCCTAGTGAACTGAAATCTCACTTTCATTGCGGCCCAATGTGATTGCACTACAGAATTGAAATCCATGGTCCATATTTTTTTCACCTGGTTTTATTTCTCTCTTCATCCTGTTTTGCAAGGCACACGTTACTTTCTGTATGTTTAAAAAATATGAAAACTTTCTTAAATTATTAGACTTTTACTTCTCACTTTATTCTTTATTTATCGTTTCATAATATACTTCTTTTTCAATGCATACCACATTTTCTTACTTTTGGAAGGTTAAAAAAATGTAAAACAACAACTTTATTCTTGTTTTAAGGTTGCACCAAATCGAAATGTATCTTACAATTGGAGGGAAGGAGTACAATGTGTTTTTGGAAAATTGACATTCAATTCTTTCTAAGCATTTTTGTAAGAGAATAAGTGTTTATTATTGTGATACTTTAGTAAAGATTTCAGTTTTGCAGGGCAAAATTAATTTCATTTATCAACTTTTTTGTACATTTAATTTTGTGTTTTATAATGACTTGAAGACCATTTCAAGTTTTGAGTTTATGGTAGGCCATTTGATTAATTATATTCAATTGGAGTTTTCTTTAGGTGATATTGGTGCATATTACATGTATTGATGACTCTTTTCAATTTATTTAAGAAACTTTAATATTTGATTTGCATTATTTTGTTAATTTAATTGATTGGACTTGGACTTAGAGTCTTAATACATATGATTGTAGTAAATTTGATGTTTTAAATGAGAAAATTAGAAATTTAGTCCCAAAAGTGGACGTCACTGGACGCCTAATGTGGACAAATTTAGCGATCACACATCCAATAGTGTAAGAGAGTAAAGTTACATGATTAATAACAAATACGCTCAAAAGTTACCGGACTCGCAAATATGCTCAAAAGCTACGGGACTAACACAACACATCTCCCCATTTTTCCATCACAAAATTATTTTAGTTTACTTTTCTTGGTTAATACAATATCATTTTATTATTTCTCTAATTTTGATTGTAGATTTGTAATCATTTTAGATATGTGATCATTTGTGTTTCAATAGAACTTTTAATATAGTTTGTAGATATATAATTTTTGTAATCAACCTCGTAAACCATTTTTTAAAAAAAATGGGATGAATGAGAGTACATTATTATTGTTATTCAGACCCCGGATTGTTAATTCATCTATCTTTCGGATCCTGAATTGATAAAATTAAAATTCCTATATTATAAATGCATTCAAATTTCATTTGCTAAACTCTTGGTAAGCATTGAAAAGTCAAAGCCCTATTATTACGTGTTTGATAGCATTGAAAATATTGGGAGTGTTTTTCGTATGTATTTTGTAATATTTAAGTAGTGATATTAATTATTTTTGTTAGCATATAACAGATTGGCACCTCAGTTGTTTTTAACCCAAGTTACTATGTTTTTAACCCAAGTTACTATATAAAACTATAGATGTACATGAAGTATATTATTTATTTCACAAATGAAATTTTAGAATGTTATTAACTGCATCCTGACAAAGCTTTGAGTATTTTAAATTATGTAATTATTCCGATAAATTTGTATTTGTAAAAAACATATGATCATGTGTGAAAATATCCTTTTATATAAAGTTCATAATATATAAATTACATATGCAAGTTTGAGATACTTATCTGACACCGCATTAAAGTTTGAGATATTTAAATTATTCTCCCCTAATATATATGAATTACATTTTTCTCCTAGTGGGATGGTATGTATTAAATGTATTTTAAATTAGAATCCTAGTGGGTTTTAATGTCTCCAAAATCCAAATTACACTGAAATTGGATTCCCGTAAATGCCGTATTGTATTTTCAAAGATTTCGCAGAGTCCTTAAGAATATATCCAGAGTAGAATCGTAGTCAATGGAGTGTCTAATGTTTTCAAAAACCGTGAGAATAAATATTTTGTTAACCAATAATAGAGTGACATGTCAGCAATTTATAACTGAGCTTTACAATATAAAACAATAGATGGACAAAAACATTATTATAATTACTATGCATAGTCACTATACTAATAGAGTTGAACACAATCATGGTCACTAATAGATTACTCTTCCGGTCAGGAATTCCTGACCGGAACCGCCGTCCGGACGGAGGCGTTTGGCTGCCTTCCGGGTAGAATTTTTTGATGAAATTTTTATGACATGTTCTCCATCAAGTCTAGTTTATGCACAAAACATTTCAGCCAAAAACACATTCGGGAAGGTCGTCAAATGATTTTTGCAAGTTAACTGGTCCGGAATATGTATTTTCCTAATCAGTTAACTTGCAAAAATCATTTGACGACCTTCCCGATTGAGTTTTTGGATGAATATTTTTGTGGATAAACTAGACTTGATGGAGAACATGCCATAAAAATATCATCAAAAAATGCCACCGGGAAGGCGGTCAAACGCCGCCGTCCGGACGGTGGTTCCTGTCCGGAATTCCGGACATGAACATTTGTGTGGTAGTTACTAAGTCATATGTTTGTCCACTATCTTTATTTCAATCATATTGTCTTTATTTTAAAAAACTATTAGATATATAGGACTCCGATCCGTCGAGGACATATAATAATTGTATTAAGAAATATAAACAAGGGAAAATTACAGAAAAAGTATTTGTGGTTGCAGGGCCCATTTTGAAATAAGGTCATGCACTTCATTCTTTATCAAAGTGGTTGATGTGTTTGAATTCCGTTATCACAAGAGGGTCACACCGTTAAAAACGTCTGAAAAAGACCGTCAAAAGTAACTCTGATTTTCATAAATGGTCTAACAATTAAAAAAAAAATATCGAAAGGTGCGCCTCAATAAGAATACCGGAAGTTGAATATCAATGCTCATGCTCAAAAGAAATTGAAAGCTCATGTTAGTCTAATACATTGCTAATGTACTGTACGTGTATTTCTATATATTCATTCAGTTTTTACATAAAACCAAAAACTCGAAACGAAAGTTTGGTTTCCACATAAATTGGTCCCAATCACATTTGGTTTGGTTTCGATTCATGATTAATAGTTTTAAAAATGTAGTGTAATGGTAATTTAAATTTAAAATTTGCATATAAGTTATTATCATTTCATCTATTCTTTTATATAATAAAACAGAGTTTAGAAAAGCTGAAACTTTGAGAAATCTGGATGTATGGTTTTCAAATGCATGTAAAAAGTAAAGCTTGTATCACCATCAATAAAAACAGGGGCAGGACAAGATTCAACAGTATAAGATATCCTAAAATCTCTCTGAACTCCTCCCTTGAAGATGTAATGGATCAATATATCACACAAAATACTATATGAGGATCCATACAAAACAGGGACACCTGGAATTCCAGAAGTCATCAACTTTAACCATTAGAAGAACAATTTTATCCATATCTATGACAACTAGAATTATAACAAATGACATCAATTTCATAACAATGACATCAATTACACAAAATGTCACAACACAAAAAATGCAGAAAGTTAAAGCGTATGAAATCAGAGGCATGAAAAGTAGGTAAAGACAAAAAAATAAGAACAAATACAGAAAACAAGGAAAAAATAATCCAAACATAATGAAAATGATTAATAATCAACAATTTAACAACAATGTGAGCAATTCGGTTACCACTCGAACTACTGAAACGACGATCAAAGCTGAAAGTTATCGAACTTCTGAAATGATGATGGTCGCAAGTGATCGATCAAAAGGAAGAAGGTGAGCGATCGTAGAAGTTGATAGATGCGAGGTGAAAGTCGCAGGTGAACGTAGAAGAAGATTCAGAGATTAAGTGAAGGTGAAGGTGAAGGTAAAGGTCGGGTGAAGGTGAAGCTCCCTGAAGATGAAGGTCCGTGAAGGTGGGAAACAAAATAACGGGAAACAGGCAACTATCAGATTAAGAATCCATACAAAAATCAGGATACCCCCTAGTGCCAAGTCTTGATTTGATCATGAAGCCAATCTAAATTTGTAGCTTTTTCACGAGGAGTAAACATCATCTATGCTACTTAGGTGTTTTCACTATGAGCAAGAGGTTGCTGCTTAAAGCTATTCAGTCATGTCTTCTATTCAAGATTTGGCGAACATGGAATGCTCTTGTGATTTTCTAGTTATATAGATCAAGATGAAACTAAACTCTAAAGATACTTAGGTGAGCGTTTAGCTAGGAGCTTAAAGAAGTGTTGGTGATCTAAGATGATAAGTGCTTGATCAACACATTCTTCTTGTTATCCATCTTGGTATACACGGTATACACCTTGTAAGGATCGGATTCCGTCTCCGGCTCAGGTCTTTCAACACACACTCTCACACACCACACTTAGGAGGAGGCTATAGCACACACTTATTTTTCTCTCCACTTAGACCTCTCTACACTCACACAAAGGAGGAAGAAGAAGTGAGCTCTGCTCTCTCACACAAAGGATATACTCACGCAGGCTGCTTCAACAAGGGAAGAAGCAAGGCTTCAAATAGGCTGCCAAGGGAGTTCACGGGTGAAGCTAGACAAAAGACAATCACATGTTACCAATACAAAGGAGAGTCACATGTATAGGCCAAGACAAAGTGATGCAGCGTACAGGAAGCAGAGAAGGGGCCAGCCAGTGGATTAAGTCAAACCACTCAAAATAGGTATATATTTGATCAGGATATATACCAAAGAAAAGGTATCCCAGGGAGAATAAAATAGAGTGTGCAAGCCTCAACAAATAAAGTGGAAGGGAGGCCTTGGTAGGACCAATACCTCCAACACACCTAACACCCCAACACCCGTTTGGTTATTTTAGCTTCACTCCTTTTTCAACGTATTTTTACACTTGAAGGATGTTTTATATGGTAAGAATTATCTCTTACAATTATTTAGGGCAATGTACTATTATAATAATTTATCTAACAAAGTCTGAAATGTTTGGAAAATAAATTGAAGGTAGAAAAAAAGTTTTATACTCTGCAATAATCCCTACATCACATAAAGCTTGGCTAATAAACTTGGCATAAAGCTTGGGTAATAAACTTGGCTAGTGTCGATTTACATATTTTTTTATCATAAAAGAGCGACCATTATATTAAAATCGAGAACACATGTAATACAACCTTCAGATAGAATTTACAGATCCAATCGTGAACCCTAGGAGTAGACTTAGAGTCAGTCATCTCATACAAAACAACATGACTAGCTAAACCTGAAACGGGCAAATTTAGGCCTAAAACGACCTTAACCGAAACCACGTCTATCAAAAGAACTCCAAAAATCCAAACATTCAAACCAAATCTACTCGGACTAAAACAGAAACGATTGCAACTAAAGAGCAAATAATATTGAAATAAAATCTTTACGCAAAGCTCTTCCTAATATGGAGGTGATTCCGGAGGAGGACAAGCTCTTGCAATATGGGTGAATACCAACTCCATCACCGTCGGAATGACTGACCAAGGCTTCACGATCCATACTCGATACAACCTCTCAGCCGCACCTCGTTCATCCTTTAACGCTCTATCTCCTCAAACGTAGTTGCAATCTCAAGTGTTAGAACACTTAAAATCAGTATAGTCTATCGCTTCAACCCCATATTGATAGCGGCGACGGAAATTCTCAACTCCTACAAAGAGGGGAGACGGCCGCTACGGTTCCCCTCTCTCTAGAGAGAAGAGAGAGTTGGTGATTTTTCGGTTTTCGTACTTTTAGGGATTCTACAATCATAATTCCTACTCAGACTGTCCACAAAAAAATCAGAACTAACAAAGGTGTTCATGAAAATAAATTTGGGTGAATTCAAATTAGTGTTCGTTTAATACTCTCAATTTTTATTCCTAGGTTTCTCCTCCCGACTCTTCTTTTCGGTTAAAATTAAGCTAAAACTCATTCAATATCAACATCATTTCCGCCATATGTTATTCTATCTAGGTTAAAACATTAAAGTGTGAATCAAAACAGAGACTGATGAATGGGAAAGTGGAGGTAAGGTTTGAGAGTATTAAATGGACATTGATTTGAAATCTATCTAATTTATTCTTATGGACACTATTGCTAGTATGCATTATGTTTATGGACACTTTGAGTTGGGATGATTATTGTAGAACCCATAAAAGTAGTAATTATTCTTGTGAATTTTGTCAATAAAAAAACTGTATTATGATATGTTGTACGAAGTATTATCAAGGAAAAACAATTTTAGTAACAAATTTATTGTACGAAGTATTAAATTTAGATAGAATTCTCTCTCTAGCTTCCTAGGGTTTTTTCGCCGCCGCCTAGGGCTTTTTCTAGGGGATTGTCCGGTGGCGACCTCTCTATTCGTGGCACCGGTTGCTGATTTTGCGTCTACCGTAGTTGCTATGAGCGCGGTTGATCGTCGTTTGTTTTCTGCTAGGTTCCTTCGTTTTGAAGTTCCGTCTGTCGCTAGTTATGGATAGCTTCGTTGACAAGTATAATAAGATGGCGATTGGGGTAGAGGAAGAAGAACTGGATCTAGAATTCTAGATGAAGCTGATGTTGAGGTTGTGGTGGATGAGCGGTGGGCGCGTCCCCTCCTTAGCCGCCGCCATGGAGTGCAAGCAAATTTAGGGTTTGGAAAAAGATGGGTGAACTCTATTTTAATTCTGTTTTATTCAGTTTGTGTTTTTCTATCGAATTGCATGTTGTTTTGGACGTGTTCCTTTTTCCTAATAGAGATATTCTTAAATTTAGGTTAGGTGACGAGAAGTCTGGTTTGCCGGTCATTGGCTCATTTAAGTCCATTACAGGATCATCGAATGTTATTGCTTCTACAGAGGTGATGGATTCTCAGTTTGGTTCGAGGGCGGACGGCAGACATGAAGCTTTTTATCATTTTGTTTACTTTTTTTTTTATTGTATTATCAGCAATGTGACAAACGTTATTTGGATTTAATATATTAGTTGGATTTGATGATAAAAAAAGTATTTCCTCCGTCCTATTGGACTTTGTCAAGTTTCTTTTTTTGGTTGTACTTCCTCCGTCCAAAAAAGTACTTCCTCCATCATATTGGACTTTTCAACTTTCCTATTAAAGTAACTATTTTGTGGTTCTACCCATTTCTCTCTCCTCTGTACTATCTTCAACCACACAATTTTTACTATATTCTTAATTCTAGCCTAACTCAATTTGTGCAAAGTCTGTTTGGACGGATAAAAATGAAATTTGGCCTGCGTCAATAGTGTCCGCACTCGTCTTGTTCGCTGCTACTCGTACGTCTGGTAGGAGGAGAGGAATAGAGCCCTCAACGTTATCCTAATATCCTCCATGGAGATTCTAAAGTCGACCGCCATTGCTCACCTTTGAGCTGTGTTACGTCTATTGGATAAAGAATGGAAAGTGGGGCTGGAGTAAGAGAGGAGCAGAGCTCTGCTCCACCTAGGCCCACGAAATTCGCGGTGTATCAAAATCCAGCTCTTTCCGCCGCCCTTACCTCCAATAGCCTCCTCCCTTCCAAGTCAACATTCCTGTTCTTCATCTCTGTCTCTTTCGCCTCCGCATTTGGCCTTTTCAGCATCATATCTAGGTATGCTTGCGCGCGATTTAGTTGTATGCCGTCTGTAGTTTTCCCAAAACATAATGTTCATGTGTGTCATATTCTGTGTTGCCTTCTTTTCTGTATCTTGATTCTCTAAATCTGGGTTATATACCAATTTAGGACCTTAAAAGATTGCTTTTAGTGTTAATGAAAAAGAACGGGCTTATATTTAGTTATTATGTCATGTGAAGACGTTAGGAGCTTATTATGTGACATATTTGCAGAAATACACCTCCAGCAGGTGTATATAGTGAATTGAAGCTTGCTCTGTTAACCCTAGTTTGTGGGGTGTGTTGGTAGCAATAGTTGTGTTTAGCCAGTGTAATGATATTTTTTTGCATCACTGATAGATTCAGAATTGTTAGTATGAATATTTAATTACGGAATATATTTTAGTAATTTAGTTAGCTGAGTGATGCTAACAAATGATCAGCAGTGCATTTAAACCACAAGAGTCTTTGATATGGTGGCCAACCTGGTCTCAGGCCCTCCCAAACCGGTTTAAATGGGTGCATTGTGGCCTGCCCCAAATTCAAGTTTTTTGAGACTCTGGCTACACACTGATAACGAAACAAAGCATTAGTTTGCTATGGCGGCCAACCCGGTCTCAGGCCCTCCCAACCAGCTTTTTATGATTTCAATATTTCATGTTCATAAACACAGGCCCTTAATTTAGCAATTGGTTTGGATAAACAGGGGAACTGCCATGAAACGACTTATTAGTAGATTAATATATCACTTCAGAAAGCTCATAACTATACTACGATGATGCATACTATCAATAAATTGTTCCTGAGTTCCATTGTATTAATTCCTACTTCCGTCCCATAAAAAGTTCTTACCTTGACCCTCACGGAGTTTGAGAAAGTTAGGATTCTTTTTCTTTGACTTCCCAAAATGCCTTTTTACTAGGTTAAGTTTAACTGCATAGTGTACTATTTTGACACTATTACGTGAGGGTAATGGAGTAAAATGAGATTTTCTTTACCAAGTAAGGAAAGATTATTTATTGGCGTCCTGAAAAAGAATACATGGACTTTAAATCAGGACGGAGGGAGTATTTTCTTGATTGCGATCTTAAACCAAATTCTTTTTTGTGTGCGATCTACTGGTACTGCTACTTATCATGTCCAGGTGCTCATTTCATTGGGAATATCATTCAAAAAAATGTTATGGTCAGCTGAAGGCTAGTGATTTGTTGTTTTGAAAGGGAAAACTTGTATGCTTTACACCAAATTTGTAAAAAAAAAAACAAAGAAGTATTGGGGTTCGTTTTTCTCAATATCCTATTTTGCGATTGACTCTGGTAGCTGTATTGGATTTTGTTTTTGCTTTCGCAAAACAAGATTCTTGATATTTTCAGTTGTGTTGTCTTAATGGCTTTATTTGAATTTGAACTTCAGGGAAGGAGTTATTGATATTTTGAAAGTTGGATATGCCCCTGCTCGTAAGTGATGATGTACAAAATTTCTTCTCAGTTTGGTTAATGCTAGATTGCTAATTGTAAAGAAATTAATTGCTCTGACCCTTTCTTAACTTTTGTGCTCAGGCCTTTTTACCAAAGTGGTACAAAGCATTGCTGGTTTTATCTTAATTGGAACTTTCATTGCCCTTTTCAAGGCTATTCTGCTATGGAGTAAAAAGAATGCAGTAGAATGGAGGGTTACATCACCGTCTAAAGGATCAAAGGAACAGATGCGGCTGACAAATCGACAACTAGCACTTCTCGGAATTAAACAAAAAGTTGAACAAGGCAATGCAGAATCTTCAAAGAAACCTCCTATGTCCAAAACAGTCTCTCCATTAGATGCCCTTGTCCCACTTCATCAGCCAATCTCAAGTGCAAGTCGTTCAGCTAGGCTGAGTAGTGAGAAATCAAGTCCTGGTAGTGGATCTAAAATACATACTTTTGGTACCCCATCAAAGTCTCCTGCTTCTCAATCTCTGAGTGTAGGCCCTACATCCTCACAATCTCCTTCCCTGCAGACTTCACCGTGGTCAAACACACGAACTTCTTTTCACAAAGAGATGATGACAGAAGAAGCATTTGAGAAGTTTTTGGCTGATGTGGATGACAAAATTTCTGAATCAGCAAGTAAACTATCCACTCCTTCGCCTACCATAAGTAGTTTTGGTGTAGTCAGTCCTAGTAACATACCCACTTCAGCCAATGCTTCTGGAACTCCGAGAAGTACTCCTTTAAGGCCAGTTAGGATGTCCCCTGGATCACAAAAGTTCACTACTCCTCCAAAAAAAGGGGAGAATGATCTACCTCTTCCTATGTCAATGGAGGAATCTGTTGAAGCCTTTGAACATCTTGGTATATATCCGCAAATTGAACTATGGCGTGACCATCTTAGGCAGTGGTTTTCAAAAATGTTGCTCAACCCCTTGCTTGACAAAATTGATACCAGTCACTTTAAGGTGTGCTACCTCATCACTTCGTACTCTATATTTTTTCCCCATCTTTATTTTCTGATTTAGCTTATGTTTGTGAGCTCTAAATCGTGCCTTTTTACCTTGCTGATAGGTCATGCAAGCAGCTGCTAAATTAGGAATTACCATCACTGTCAGTCAGTTGGGAAGTGAAACCTCAGGTACTGGAAGTACTACTGCCTCCGCATCTGCAATGAGTAATGAGTGGCAATCCTCATTTACCCTTGACGAGGATGGTCTTCTTCATCAACTGCGTGCCAATCTTGTTCAAACTCTTGATTCTTACATGTGTGAGTTTCTTCTCTTCGTTTTTTAATAAAGAATAAATTAATACTCTCTCCGTCCCACAGAAGTTTCATTTTTATTGTGAAGTTTCAAGTTTGACTGAAATTCAAGTTAACCCTTCCCTAATAATGTGTAAGTTGGTAATTTAATTTTAATAATTAAATTTACATATTTAGAAGGTACCCTAAAAGTTCTATAAACTGTAAAAAGGCAATTTTAAATGTGATAAAAAGCTGATACAAAAAACATATATTAAAAAATTGGATTGACAGCATAAAAGGGAAATGATCTTTTATAATGGGATAGAGAGATTGTTATTTTTATGCTGTTAAATGGTATTATTGTTTTTTATTTCATTGGGTATGTTTGGTATCTTCTGTGGATTTTCATTTCAGTAAAGTTGAGTTCTGGCAATTTGCAACAATCCCCAGAGCAGACCACCTTGATCCCTGCTGTGCAAGAGTGCATCAATGCTATAACTGAGCACCAGAGGCTTCTTACTTTGATGAAAGGAGAATGGGGAAAGGGTCTGCTAACACAAAGTACTGTGCGTGCAGGTTATACAGTACGTAGAATTCGAGGTATACTGATTTTCATTTCATTTTGATCATTTCATACGTAGTATTTGATAACTTTCAGCAAATGAAATAATAAGATAAAAGGGCTTTGATAACACAATCTTTTTTCTGTTTATAGATTGCAGTTTGTGATATTATCCACTTTTTTAATAAAGTAGGCAATAATGCATGGTTTGTGGAAGTGCAATAAAAGAATACGTAGATTAAGGAGGTAAGGGTCAATTGAGTACATCAACTTGTATGAGGTGGAGTAAAGAGTACACTAAATTGCATTTGATCTTTTTAAGTACACAAACTCGGTTTTTTAGTGTTAATTGAGTACACCTGTTAGATTAACACATTAATACGACTGAGTTGGCTAACAAAATGTTAATGAATCAACTTCTTGAAGGTCGACGACAGCCCTCAACCTCTTGATCGACTTCCCCTTTGTCGACGTCAGTCCCCCGCAGGTCGACTCCCCTTGGTCGATGCACCCCTGCTATCTGATGCCCCCCCCCCCCCCCCCGCAACTTGACCTCCGAACATCAATTTTTCCTTTTTGGTCAACTTCGTGAAGGTCGGCGTCATAACCTTGCTCTATTACCCCTTCTTACTCAACATTTTGTTAGCCAACTCAGTCATATTAATGTGTTAATCTAACGAGTGTACTCAATTAACACTAAATAATCAAGTTTTTTTTTGAAGCCACTAAATAATCAAGTTTATGTACTTATGAATGTCAAATGCAACATAGTAGACTCTTTAGTCCACCTCATACAAGTTGATGTACTCAATTGACCTTTTTCTCGTAGAGTAAGTTTCTTTTATAATTTCAGGTAAAATAAACATAACCTTATCCTCTGAAATATGCCAGATCTTGCTGAAGGGTCGTGTGTGAAGAAGTACGAGTATCTGGGAGAGATATATGACAATTCAAAGAAGTGGACGAGTGACGTTCCTACAGATTCACACCTTCTCCTATATCTCTTCTGTGCTTTCTTGGAACACCCAAAATGGATGCTGCATGTTGATCCTACCTCATATGCCGGGTCTCAATCAAGCAAGAACCCCTTGTTTGTGGGTATTCTTCCTCCTAAAGAACGGTTTCCAGAAAAGTATATAGCTGTTGTTTCGGGTGTACCCTCTGTGCTCCATATAGGAGCTTGTGTTTTGGCTGTTGGGAAACAACGCCCCCCTGTTTTTGCACTCTTTTGGGACAAGAAGCCTCAGTTCTCTTTACAGGCAAGTGTTGCCTCCTACATTTTAAGCGCCCTAATTATGAATGAGTAGGTCTTTGTTTTGTATTATATTATACTTCTATGACTTTAGAGCCAGTGCAGTGACAATAATTAGTATTTGTGGTAAACTGGCTCTCCAAAAGGTTAAACATTATACCCTTGTATTTGGCCCTCTATGGCTAACACTGACATTTGTGCAACATTAATTAATTCAGGGGAGAACAGCAGTATGGGACTCGATATTGATTCTATGCTATAGGATAAAGGTTGGGTATGGAGGGGTAGTGCGAGGCTTGCACCTTGGTTCATCAGCCCTGGACATTCTTGCCATTCTTGATGCGAAACCAGAAGATTGACAAACTGCAAGGTGCTGCACATGTTAATAGGGAAAGTCAAAATCCCTTCTAGCTTCAGAAGTCATTTTTTGGAATAGTTTAAGGCGAATTTCAAAATGCCCAACGGTTTTGATTTAGTAAAAAATGTCATGTAACAAGCATACTTTAGAAGGTGCAAACTTGTGCTGCCTAGTGTTATGTGATAGCAGTATATTTTAGCGAGGCACGCAAAATTGATCTCATTTCGAATCGCTTTTAGTGACACTGTATTTAATTATTGGAAGACTTGCATTTGAATGATGATGACTTGTTTCCATCTGGAAAGGCAAATGATTGTTCTTGGAACTTGGGATCCACAAATATTCCGAAAACACTTGTACAAAAGTGCAAATCTAACAATCTAACAAGGAATACCCCATGAGGCCACAGACAATATCCAGGAGATGAGGAGACTAGTTGAATTAGATCGCAACAGACCTGAAAATAGTTCCAGCAAGGAACCCCTCTAAATCCGTGTTGTTTTTGGTTCTTCGAAAATAGGACTAGATTGAATCAGTTTTGGTTCTATTTTTAAAATTGGACAAGAAACATGTCTTGAACACGCATTGGAATTGAACCAATTTGGATTTGGTATATCGGTATACGATTAGGATTCAACATACCAACAAGTATTCACTCTCCTATCTATGGCTGATTGAGATGCTTGTAGCTATAGGAACCAAACCATACCACATTTGCCCAAAATCCACCTTTATAGCTGGGCATGGGCATGGGCATGGTCCCAGTTAGGTCTCAAAAAGAAATAATGTGGCATGTGATGACCTGTATTTCCAGTTTCGGTTCAACCGCAGGTCCCTTGGTCTTAATTTATTTATTATTTTAATTTTTTTTAAATCCTCTATTCCTCTCCCCATCCATTCCCTGCCCTTTTCAACTTTTAAATGTACTTCTACCCCTTTTATTTTGCTTCCTAATATATGGTTGTATGAGTCTATATATTAATTACTCTGTATTTATAATCTATTTAATAATGTTGAAGTAGGGCAGGGATGAAACTGTTAGCATCCATGTCACATTGTCACCCAATCATATTTTTATCGGGGGATATCTCACTCATCTCTTCTCCAGTACTCTATCTCTCAGGACGGCATCGATTCCCATGCGTATGTGTATAGTGGAAATTGTGGGTTATTGGAACAATTAGAAATTACTAGAGAGGAAAAGAAGATCATATTAAGTGTTCAAGAAACAACAGATCGGGTATAGGTGAAAAACACAACAGGTTTGCTCCAATGTTTGACAAATGGCATTTTATTCTTTACAAGAAACTGTTGACAAGTTTCATTAGTACTTCAGTCCAATCTTCTAACAAGGAAAATGGGATTTTCCCTCCATATTGAACTCCGCCATGAGATCAATTTTTTTTGGTTTCATGCCTGTCCCAAGCCAGGATAAAGGAGGAGGGTGCTGTGGTAGGCGCGTGACGGCCAACAGTATTACCTAGTCACATCACATGACATGAATCGAAATATGAATATCGTTATAGCTAGGTCGTCGCCCGTAAGCGACGCGTCATACCTCTGCCTGGGGGTGGTGTCAAATATGCAAGGGCGCGCTACACTTCATAGGCCTGGGTGTGGTGATAAGAATGTTAAGGTTGCTAGATCGTCGCCCGGAAGCGGCGCGTCATCCCATTGCCCGAGGATGATGTCAAATATGCAAGGGCGTGGTGGGGTCCGAGGCGGGGCTAAGAACAGAAGGTGGAGTGCTAGATTGCGCTTTGGGACGTGGAATGTTGGGTCTCTTACAGGCAGATCTTCCGAGGTAGTCGAAGTTATGAGGAGGAGGAATATCGGCATTATGTGTGTGCAAGAAACTAAATGGGTTGGAGAGAAAGCACGTGAGATTAATCTCGGAGGTTTTAAGTTGTGGTATTCGGGGAGAGATAAGACCAGGAATGGCGTAGGCATTATTGTGGCACGTGATTATGTTGAGGATGTGGTAGAAGTCTTCAGGAAGAACGATCGCATCATGAGCATTAAATTGGTGATGAGGGGTGAGATTGTGTCTGTGGTAAGTGCCTATGCACCACAAGTGGGATTGGATGCATCTACAACTCAACAGTTCTGGGAAGATCTTGAAGATGTGGTGCGACGAGTGCCAAGAGGAGAGAAGTTGGTCATAGGAGGCGACCTCAACGGGCATGTGGGCTCGATTCGTGATGGCTTTGAGAGTATTCATGGCGGACATGGTTTTGGCACTAGAAATGAAGCGGGAAAGAACATTTTGGATTTTGCCTCAACGTATGAGTTGGCTATAATGAACACTTGGTTTAGGAAAAGAGACTCTCACCTTGTAACCTATAGAAGTGGAGCTAATAGTACCCAAATTGACTACTTCTTAGTACGTACTACTTGGAGAACTAGCTACACCGATTGTAAGGTTATCACAGGTGAGAGTGTTGTCACTCAGCATAGGATGCTTGTGCTCGACTTTCGAGGTAAGAACCATAGAAGACAAGTTAAGCAACAAGTGGAGCCAAAGATAAAGTGGTGGAGGCTTGAGGGGGATCTTCAACAAAGCTTTACACACAAAATGTTCGGTGAAGATGTATGGCGTATTGATAATGGAACACAGGTGGAGGATGCATGGTTATCGATGGAGCTGACCATTAACAAAGTGGCAAAGGAGGTACTTGGGGAATCTAAAGGATGTTTGCCACCCAAAAAGGACACGTCTTGGTGGAATGATGAGGTGAAACAAGCCATAAGGAACAAAAGAGATTGCTACAAAAAGTTGGGAATAAGTCGGAGTGATGAGAACATAGAAGCTTACAAGGAGGCTAGAAGACAAGCAAAGAAAGCCGTAAAAGAAGCACAAGGGAAAGTGAACAAGGAGTTGTATGAAAAATTGGACTCTAAGGAAGGAGAACAAGAGATCTATAGACTTTCTCGTCTTCGTGATCGCAGGACTCAAGATATCGGAAAAGTTAAGTGTGTGAAGGATGTTGATCAAAGGATATTAATGGAGGACGGAGAGATAAAAGAGAGGTGGAGATCATACTTTGATACATTGTTCAACGGGAACAAAGTGCAAGATATCGATGATTTGACCATACCAGATTGTATGGTAAATCGTGATTTTGTGAGAAGGATCCAACCAACGGAAGTTAAAGAGGCTTTGAGGAAGATGGGGCGGAAGAAAGCAGTGGGTCCAGATGGCATACCGATCGAGGCTTGGAGAAGTTTGGGAGAGAGAGGCATTGGGTGGTTAACAAATTTCTTCAACAAAATTTGGAGAAACAAGATGCCAACGAGTTGGAGAAAGAGTACTCTTATTCCCTTATTTAAGAATAAAGGTGATGTACAAGAATGTGCCAACTATCGGGGGATTAAACTTATGAGTCATACCATGAAACTTTGGGAGCGATTGATTGAGCAAAGACTTCGAAGAACGGTGAAGATCTCAGAGAATCAATTTGGTTTTATGCCTGGTCGCTCAACAACTGAGGCTATTAACCTTCTTCGGCAACTTATGGAGAAGTATAGAGACGCTCACAAGGATTTGCATTTAGTGTTCATTGACCTAGAAAAGGCATATGATAGGGTACCTCGAGAAGTTCTTTGGTGGGCCTTAACTAGAAAAGGCATTTCACGCAAGTATATCAGCATCATCATGGATATGTATGAGGATTGTACTACAAGTGTCCGTACTAGTGTAGGGAGGACTGCGGAGTTCCCTATTACTATCGGAGTGCACCAAGGATCGGCTCTTAGCCCTTTTTTATTTGCCATAGTCATGGATGAACTTACAAAGTCAATTCAAGACGATATACCGTGGTGCATGATGTTTGCCGACGATATTGTATTGATTGATGAGACGCAATCAGGGGTTAAAGCAAAGTTGGAAGTATGGCGACAGACATTGGAGAACAAGGGTTTCAGACTAAGTAGGAGCAAGACAGAGTACATGGAGTGCAAGTTTGGTGGAGGTAGAAGCAGTGGTAATAGCGGAATTACTTTAGATGGTAAGGAGATACCAGTCAGCGATATGTTCCGTTATTTGGGCTCCATAATTCAGAAGGACGGTGAGTTAGATGGAGATGTATCCCATAGAATCAGAACAGGGTGGATGAAGTGGAAGAGTGCATCAGGATTTCTATGCGATCGAGGTATGCCGACTAGATTGAAGGGTAAATTTTATAAGACAACAATTAGGCCGGCATTATTGTATGGCACGGAGTGTTGGGCGGTGAAACAATGTCACATTCAAAAGATGAGTGTGGCAGAGATGCGCATGCTGCGTTGGATGTGTGGACATACTAGAAAGGACCGCGTGAGGAATGAGACAATTAGACAAAGGGTGGGAGTAGCACCTATTGAAGATAAGATGCGGGAGTCACGCCTACGGTGGTTTGGTCATGTGCATAGAAGACCGAGTGATGCACCTGTCAGACGAGTTGAGATGTGTGGAGAAGAGGTAGGGAAGAGAGGGAGAGGAAGGCCCAAACAGACGTGGGTTAGGGGAGTCAGAAGTGATATGCTTCTTCTTGGATTGGATGAGGGTATGGCTTTGGAGAGAGCAAAATGGAGGGCGGGTATTCGTGTTGAGGAGTGATCTTGTATCATCTTTTTTTTTCTTCTTCTTCTTCTTTTTTTTTCTATTTCTTTTATATCTTTATCCTTATATATAAATATTACCTTATCCTTTTTATTTGATCTTTTATATGTATATTCATCTCTTTTATATTATCTTTTTTTTTATAATAGCTTATCTTTTTTATCTTTAGTTTCCTTCCTTTCCTTTTGGTGATAATGTGATATCATATATCGATTCATGTTAGCCGACCTCAATATCATTTGGGACTAAGGCTTGGATGTTGTTGTTGTTGTTATTGGTCTCAAGTTGCTGCAGTGATCATCAAATTTCTTTTCTACAATATTATTATCACCATGTTGGTGCAATGTCACGTTCAAATAAGAAGATGGTACATTTGGTAATGGCCGTTCGATGCTGGGCTGGAGCCGCCACCATTCTCATCACTCCGGTCCTAATGCTCAATTAATTCATCGAAAATCAAATTTATCTTGCATAGTTGATTGAACCTCTACTCATAATGTCCATTTCGCTTAAATATGGACCTTGGCCATGAAGGAGGTGCACTGGAGATATGCTATGGTTTGGAGGTGTTCCTGGTCGGCTTGATACCAAAGCCACCAAATTACTGTCTTTAATATTGTTCTGGTCTTTAATTCGTTTCTTCGCTGCGCGGTGCCAGCGCTTTAATGCCATTGCTATCCTCTCGTTGAAAATTGCAGGTTTCATCTTTGAGCCCATCTATAGACATTTTTTACATCACATTACAGCCATGTACACACACACACACTCCCTCACTCCACATATTCAGATATACAATTTCAGTGACTAAATGAATAGATCAGATGTATTTGTAAAAACTTTTTTTCTCATATGTAGAAATTAAATATCTATATACAAATTGATATCATTGAGTTATTCTTTTCTTATCTGAAATTCTTGTTTGAGAGGATTACATCCGTACTACATAGTACGGACTACGGTGTATGTAATATAGTGTTTGACAAAATTTATATACAAAAATCACTTTTGATATAAACAAATACTCTGTATATTAGTAGTAACATACTAACATTTGATAAGTACGAGCAGTTCAAGTGAATCACATCTCACACTTATGAGTTATGAGGTGAATTTAATTGGAGTGTTTCTTCCAAATGTTAATCCTGTATCCCCCAAGCTAGTCTCGCTCAAGTGGCAATGTATACTTTAGCTTCTTGTTGGGAATATGAGATGCGCTTAATCTGCTAAGGATGAATTTGATGGGAAAAACAGCCCCAAACGGTAACTAATAAAATGCGGAATTAATCTCCGTTTGGCTAAAATTTCCCCAACTTGAATGAACCTTTGAGGATGCAAACAAATAGGGTGTTCTTAATGCAATTAGAACACACACAATATTGCTGCCACACACCAATATAATCAACTAAAACAGTAAGCACACACCACACACAAACACCGGAATTTTAGCGTGGAAAACCCGTTAACTAGGGAAAAACCACGGGACCATTTTGGCCACTTAAATCCACTATCATCATCAAAGGAGTAGTACAAAGTCTTCTCTAGATAATACTAGAGGCATACAAAATCATCATATCCTTGGAAGTAAGCACATCAAGGTGTATGGAATCAAATAGAGCCAAGATAAGAAAAATATCACCAGAAAAATAGCTACTGTCCAGACCAACGAAACCCGACCTCCGGACCTCAAAACCCGATCTCCACCGTCCAGAATGTTGGCCCAGATGCTGTGAAGCTGCTGTCCAAAAATCACGACGATCCAACGGTTCAATCTCCAGGAAACGGAATTTTTCTGCTGCTGCCTGCTGAAAAACGGGATGAGCATTTCAGCTCATGTTTTGTGACTTGTTCTCTCTTTTCTGCTGCTCTATTTCTGTCCTCATGTATTGAGATAGTAGCTAACCCATATTCTATTATTAGCTCCCAAAAAGAAAGTCAAAGAAGACTTTTAATGGGCTCAAAACTTGGGCTTTCCTCATGGGTCAAAAACAAAGGAAAAACCCAACAGAATTTTTGTTTTAATTTGTATAGATGATGTTAGAAACTTATGGGGTTGTTCGTGCGCCTTCCTATTTACTCTCTCAAGGGTCAAGGGTGAATCCTCAAACATAGGATTTCTGGTCAAGGGTCAAGGTTGATTCCTCAACCTATGAAATTATAATGTTTTGCATTTTATTATTTGGTCGATGCAGGCAGCAGGATTACTTCATACATGAAACTATTTTTAATAGGCATTTAGAGACTATTTTTACCTGTGTTACAATGGCATAGAGAGGCAGGGTATCATAACTGCATATGACTTGTACAAGAATGCTGCAAAGACATAATAATGACAAGTTATTAACATTAATTGTACATTAGAAATAAATCAAACTTTTTATTTGAGATATAAACTTACCCCATTGTCAATCTGATAATGATATCCTCCACATGCTCAAGGAAACACGATCCCAGCCCAAATGTATACTAGAAAACCAATCCCCACAACACCCCCCAAAAATAAGAGGTTTCATTATCTATCGTTTATCATCATACGAATAGATAATATCCTTAAACACAAATTAAACAATGTTATATTTTCTATTCATTTTGGACGGTAAAATATTTGGAGTAATTACCATATGCTTACCCAAGTCCAAACAAAGAAGGCGAATTCGAATGCATTCTGCAGTGATTGATTTAGTTCATGGTTAGAATTTCAGAATCTGATAGTGAAATTTTTTAGGTAATCCACACACATACACAGACATATACATCACATACTTGAAAGAGAATAAAGTTAATGAGAAACAGAAATAGTCGAGGACTATTGAACCAGAATAGGTCATCGTCCGGTTCAACCACAGGAACCCCCTTTACAATTTCATATCTATCTTGAATCCTTAGCCCCATTTTTGTGATGATCACTTGTAACTTGATGCCAACCAGCATTGTAATCTGTAAATGTCATATAATGTTATTTCAATTATGTTTTTTCTATTGTTACACGACCAAACTAATTCATGAAAGGAATATGAGATGTGTTTTATCAAAAGAGTCATTTGGGCATGGTAAATAGTGTCTACAATTGTGATAAAATCAGTTGAGATAGGCGACATGCCCACTATCTAAATTGAGGCTGGATTTTTCATTTTGAGACTATTAGTCTAAACATATTACATTGCTTTTAAATCAGGTGTTCTTGACTTTGCTGAACTAATTAACTAATTATTCTGTTCTCTGAAGAACCACTTTTAAATCTTTTTTGAGATGTAAATTGTAAGGCTTTGTTTGCAACCACTTCTGCTTAAATAAAAACACTTTTGGGGAAAAGTGATTAGTAGTAAAAGTTGGTAGTGTTTGGTAAAATAAGTGCTTTTTGTGTAATAGAAAAAATGAAAAGTAGATTCTACACGAAAGCCGAGAAAGTAAAAGTTGGTAGTGTTTGGTAAAGTAAGTGTTTTCTTTTTAAAAAAAAGTTAAAATCACTTTTTTTTAATGGGTTGCAAACAGACCCTAAGTGGCGCCGTAGCATCTATGTACCGATGTACGTACCTCTGTGCAAAACTGAGCCTTAGCTTAGCTCAAGATTCTACCAATTTCTAAGCTAGCACAACTCCCAAAAGAACCCATGATTGATAATTGCCTAAAGGTTCTTACCAAATTCTAAAACTCATCCTGCTACCTAATGCCAGACTAAGCATTTATAAAACATTTTGTTAAGTTCATCTTGGGAACCCCTCCCCATCAATTTCACTTAAAAAGGAAGTTTTAAGTTAGGATTTGATCCAATTGGATCCAATTGAGAACTCTCGCTCATCTTTTGAAACTGAATTTTTATCATGTTCGAATTCCACTTTGGTATTTCAATAGAAGTAATAGAACTTCTAATGTGATTTGTACATATACCAATATCAAATACTAATACTAATTTTAAAATGTAGCAAAATTTGAACTTTATATATTTACATGTATACTAATCATAATGTTATGTTGTTATCACTACCAAAAAAACGCGATTTTGGCACGGCAAATTGGCACGTATGGCATGTGTGCCATGTTTGGCACACCAATAGGCACAACTTCGTCCCAAAGATTGTGGGCATATTAACTGGCTCCACATTTGGCACGGCGCGAGTCGTGCCAACTTCGGCATATCAATGTCTGTGCAAATACCGTCCCGAAGTAAACGGATGTGAAACCCGGCAATGTTGTCGTTATAACCTTGGCACGGCATTAGTATGACTAAGCCATAGTCGTGCCAATTGTGGTGCCAAAATGTTACTGTTGATGTCGGCGTGCATATGTTGTGCCTATGCCGTGCCAAATCCGTACCTATGTTCGGAGCCAAATATTACCGTTAGCCAGGCCGTGCCATGGCCGTGCCAATTTGTTGTGCCAAAATACAACCGTTGTCTAGGGGTGCCTAATGCCGTGCCTAAAACCGTGTCAAAACGTTATCATTGTCGTAGACGTGCCAAATTGTCGAGCCAATAATGTGGCCATTGGGAGGTAGATTAGCATGGTGCCAAGTCCGTGCCTAAGTCCGTGCCTAACACTATTTATAAATACCTATCCATTTTTAGTTTTGTACTCACACTCAATTTTTCTTCAGTTAATGATATAGAATGATGAATACGGATTTGCAAAGAGAACATTCAATGTGCATGTTGAAGCGAACATTGTGCATTGGATTTTCTCGGAAGAATTTATATTTTGTGTCTGTTCTTAGGTATGTTTTTCTTATTATAATTTTTTAACTTAATTAAGCTCTAATTCTTTAGTTAGATTGATTTTTAATCATCTCTTAATATTGTATAATAGCATGCATTAAATTAATTCACACACTAGTTTTAAAACGTAGTTTTTAAAATAGTGATTTTATTATCAGTACCAAAAAACTTCATTAAAGAAACGGATATTTGGCACGGATAATCGTTATATACATGACGTGGCATGTCGAGCATGAGACAGAAGAAGGCTTAATGTGTCACCCAAATTTATCAGTTAATATGTTCGCCTGTGCTAAACAAAAAAGCTATTGAGGAGCTTCACCGCAACCTTCCCATTATAATGTGTAATCTTGAAAGTGTTTCCTCCATCCTTTTTTGATGAAATGGAGCACTACTTATCCATCTTCCATTGGAAGCTAGAAAAGGAGGTCCGCCATTTTATAGATGGATGTATAGCTTTGAGATGTACAACATTTCTTCAATGTTGTTAGGTTTTTGCGGGAACTGAAAAAGAAAGTGACAAATAAAGCTCACGTCGGAGCTTCTATCTGTCAAGCATACCTCACGGAAGAGGTTTCTACATTCTCTTCTTTCTATTTTGATAGAGATGTGATTACCAGACGAAAGAAACCAGCTAGAAATGATGACATTGATGAGGGATTGTATGAAAAAGTGGTATCGATTTTCAACTATCCCGGCAAAGGTTATGGTAGACGAAGACATTGTCATGTTGTTGGAGATGAGATCCGAATTGCACACACCTACATTTGGTGAATTGTCCTGAAGTTATTCCGTATTACAAGTGCGTGAACTTATTATTAACTATCACTTTATTGTTCATTAAGTATTTACTAATACATATATAATATTCTACATTGCAGTGACTTCAGAGAACATCTTTCCAGTTCCGGTTACGGGAATGAGGACATTGATCGTTACATCGACACTAACTTTGCAAGATGATTCAAGGAGACGGTATGTACATCATTACACTATTTGATAAAATTCATTATTTGTCCGAGTATTTTATAAAATAAGCTAATTTGACATTTGTCCCAGATACTGAGTGAAGCTGCCACCGGGACTATGGATCCTTTTTTGGAGTCACTAGCATGGGGGCCCAAATCTTTAGTGAAATGTTGGTATGTCTATTTTGTCAATGGTTACAAATATCACACTCGAGCCTATGGAAACAATAAACCCACAATGAACAGTGGAGTGTGTGTCCCAACATGCAGTTATGATAACTCAGAGACTGACTTTTTTGGATATGTTGATGAGATACTAGAGATGAAATTTGCAGGTGCAAATGAGTTATCGATTGTAGTTATTGCGATGCACTTGGGTAGATCCCGTGAGGGGGGTGAGAAAAGATGCCATACACAACTTACTCGATGTGAATCATGCGCGAGTATATCAGAAAAACGAGCCATTCATTTTTGCTCAACAAGCTGCCCAAGTTTATTACGCAGAATATCAACAAAGCAGAGAATATCTCCTTGGTTTGTGCTTGCACAATTAGACCGAGAAAAGTCGTTTCTCATGAAATACATAAGAATGTCGATATTAATGTTTATCAACAAAAGTTTTTTCTAGCACCGGTTCCACAAACTATTGACGAGGATACTTATTGTTGCAAGATTTTACTGAGCAGAAATTGAACTTGATCCCAACGACGGCAACGATGACCTGACGAAGGAAGTATGGATGAAGATGATTGGGAACGTTTCAGATGGTAGTGTCGGTTGATTG